>OZ010793.1:525992928-527406180 GCA_963932465.1 Maratus speciosus
AAATCAGTAAATGGCACCAGAATTTACAAACAAATTTCGAAATACGAAAATGCTTTTGTTCACTTAATAATAAACGGAAAATTTTCATTCCAATATTCTGGTGCCAATGTGGCATTTAAGAATTAAAATTAAGTGGTCCGAAAATGAACTACCGCCCTTGAAGAGGTTAAAGTGGTAAATTGTAGTAATTGTAGTAAATTGTATTATGTCAATCGTTTTATAGCGCTGTTAAAAAATACCGGGAAGCAAATACTCTGTTTACTTAATTCATTTTATTTTAGCTTCCTTTCAAATGTTTAACTGGTCTTCTTTAATCAAACACGAAAACAACTGGTGGATGTCTTAATAGCAAATGATTCGGCCTTAAATTTTTGCAATCAAAGGGAATTGAATGGAAACCTGTTTACAGGGAGATTGCTATAGGTTTTTTCAATTATAATTCAATCTTCTCTAACCTTTTTAAAACCGATCAAATTAGCGTGCTTTTAGATTCTGCGGTGTCTGAAAGGGGGTTGGCGAGCGTAACTTGCAGGAAGCAGAGCCCCCTAGTATCGTATATATTTAAATTATACATTATATTTAAAGTACATGAAGCACTACAAGATGTGGAATATGTCTTTTCTGCGTATAGTAATTGCATGTTCTTTAGCGTAGTAATTGTACACATCTGAAGAAGAAAGTTACTTCTTATAAATTATTCTCTAAAGTGCTTTGGCATTTCTTTAAGAAGATTTTAACTATACTGAGCATTTTGTATCAGTGTTTTTTACTATTATTATTATTCCCAGGAATATTTTTTATGAACTTTTGGAAGAAATGTGGAGAGAAAATTTAGTTTAAAAATACAGAATATTCATGTTACTTTTTCTTTATTTCTTTCATAATTTACCATTTAATTCTATATCTTGCAGAAACATGGCATTCCTCTAGATTCAGGATATTCAGTTGCACCTCATCACTCGGGTGTTTATCCTGTGCATGAACCATTGTATGAAGCTTGGAAACGTGTGTGGAACGTTAGAGTTACCAGCACTGAAGAATATCCTCATCTTAGGCCAGCCAGACTAAGAAGGGGTTTCATTCATAGAAATATAATGGTTGGTTGTGAAAAACTGTTATTTGAATTTAATTTGTAATGCATTTCTTGTAAAATAAAATGAATGATCCTGTTGTATGTATTTGAAAATGCCCTTTTACATAGATTAAAAAGTTTTATTTAAAAAATGTTTACCAGTTTTACTGATTTTTTTCTTTTAAATCTTTAATAAATATTACTTTATAATCATTTAGTTTTATATAAATGTTACAACTATGAAATTTCACTGTATTTTAACCTATTGATTATCTTAATGTCATCCCAAATTTTAGTAATGAGCTTTCCATTTTGTATTTCAGCCATGTTTATACTATCTCTTTTTATTCATTTAATTTCTTGATATTACATTTATAGTTGTATGATGACTAAAATATCTGGGAGGAAATGCTAATTTAGTTTTTTCATATTTGCATCAGTAGTAATTATGAATAAAGTCTTGAGAATTTTTTTGTCTCTAGGTTAAATTATTTATTATTTTGAATTTAAGCTTAACTTCTAAGAAATATTTTTTCCCTAGTTAATCTTATGTTTCTTCTTCCTTTCTATCTCAAAAAAGCTGTATTGAGTAGAAGAAACATAATGATTTGCTTGCATATGTTAAGTTCTCATAAGAATTTAAATTTAAGTATTTTGTCACAAAAAGGATTTGCCTAAGAGCATTGGTTAACTTCATCTTACTTTAACCTTCTCACCGCAGCAAACTGATATATCTGTTCACTAAGCTGTCTATTTCACTGCAGCAGAGGATTTAAATTAATATAATTCTACGGATAAAACCCAGTTTTGAAAAATTAGGTTGTGATTAATAGTCTCAAGGCGTATATGCTTATACATAATAAAATTTTTTATATAATGTTGGAAAAGCATCTTTTTTTCATTTTTAAATTAATTACAGATAAAAAAAACATTAAAATTTTGCCGTTTTGCTTGGCGGGCAGGGGGTTAACTAATCCCTTTAAAATGCAGTTCTTTTAGCTCTATTAGCAGTGAGCTTATCTTTCTCAACATGTTGATGACATATTATGAGGGTAATTCTGTAAAAATTGTTTGTTTTTACTACTGCATAAGAAAAAGAAAAATGTAAGGTATTAAAATACACCTAACGTTATTATTTTGTTATTGCATCACTATTATTTTGCTGAAGATAAAACAGATATGCTAAAATATTAGCTAACACTCAAAGGGCTAATTGTCGTTTTCACTTACAATAAAAATTTTATGCATTACACAATCTAACTGATGAGTTTCTTCTATCTGTACAGACATGTTAAGAACAACTAGTGATATGTTTCGTTAATTCAGTTCGGTTATTGTTTAACAATTGTTATATTGTTATCAATTAGTATAAATTGTGCATTTTTGTGGAAATTGCAATTTCCTGATGTATATATCTGTAAATTATTCATTTTTAATGTTTGTCACCAATTATGGATTGTTATGTATTTAACCACACTTTCCACCCACACACATGTATGTAAAATCCTAATATCACATTCAGACTTTGCTATTAGGTCACTTAACTTAAACTTTTCTTAACCGGATGACCCTGAATTGGACTTAGCCCATTACAAAGCATTTTAAGAAACTTAGTCAAACAGATATTTGGACATGCACATAAGTTTACTACTCTACATAGTTTATTAGGGACAAAATCCTATTTCTTTTATTATGGACTTTTCTATTGTCTCCAAAAATTTGCTGTTCACTTTTAGATGACTGCTCAAAACCAGTAGCTATTTTTAGGTATGTATAATAATAATAATCACAATGACCAATGGCACTATGACTTTCACTTTTATTGCTCTTACGTTACTCCTAAACATTGCATAATTTAAATTTTTACATCATTGAACAGGGCGGGGGGGGGGGGTATCTTTGAATGAAACTTGTTTGAAAACTATAGTTCAGTTTCTGACTTTTTAAATAACTTTCATGCTATCATGCACGAATTTGTTTTTAACTATTAGAATAACGAACATGCTACAATATTGTAAAGTAACCAGTAACAGATGATTTGATGATTATGAAAGTTTAACCATTAAATATGGCACTTTGGCTCTAAGCTGAAATTTGTCAAGGGAAAAAAAAAAAAAACTGTTTTAATAATGTGACATCACCACGTCATTGAATGTTCTGAGAATAACATATATTCTGCATGTTGAACCAAGTATTTCTGTTTTTTGTTAGTTTATTTTCTACTTTTTAATAATTAAAATATTTCATTGTTTTGTTCTTACTTCTATCACATCTGATAAAAGTACTCAATACTACTTACTTTTTACTTAAAATTCCTGTTTCAATTTCTAAAATATACAATTTTTTGTACCATGTTAAATAAATAAATGATTGAAGAGATAATTCGAAACAGCTGATAATTATTTTAGAACTCAACTCGGGTAGTAAGAGCATTTCAAATTTTAAAAAAAGTAGTCTAGAAAGCAGAATTCTATTCAACTCACAATTCAGAGGGAATCTCTAAGTTAAGAACATTTCTGAAGCATGCTCAAGTTAAAAATCTTGATAACAGGTCATCTGCTTAAACAAAACTTCAAGTTAAACTTAAACAGCTGATTCTACATGTGTTATAATTGATTGCCTATAATTTATATGTAATATGAAATAAAATAAAAGTGCAGGTTAAAGCAAAACAAGCAGTTTTATTTTTTATTCTTAATTTTATAACATTTGTATTGAAACTTTTCCCTTTTTCTTTTCTTTTTCAAAATGAATTTATGAAGTTTAATAAATTTAATAAATTTAAATATATATATATATATATATATATATACACACTGACATCCAAAATTTAAGGGGCTTCTTCACTGAAACTCTGTGATCGCTAAATCCTTTAGTATTTAGACAAACTGAAAATTCCTGAGATAAACTTAGAAGCATGATCACTCAGTACCTAATACAATTATTAAAATACAGTTCTCACAATCAGGTAATAGACATTAGATGCCGATGATGTGCATTTTAAAAAATTGTCTCCATAAATTTTAAGTATTTTTAAGATGATGATAATATTTCAGAGTTTGTAGAGATAAATTAAGTCTAAGGAGACGATTTATAAAAATGCATATCATCAGCATTTGATGTGTACTTTCTGATGGTGAAAACCCTATTTTAATAATTATAATTAGGTAATGAGTTATCCCGCTTCTAAGTTTTCCCATAAATTCACATGTGATTTCGCGATCGAAGAGTTTCAGTGAAGCGGCCCCTTAAGGAACGGTGACTGGATGCTTTCGATTGTACGCAGTTTGCCAAATACCTACTGACCCCTTGAACTTCGAGGATGTAAAGAACAGGTTTGACTTCATATTTTTCATTAAAGGTTTAGTTGCCAACAATAAATTTAATAATAAAATAATGTTTGCGATCACCCATTAACAGAAAATGCTCAAAATAGTCTGTCACTCCTGCAAATGATTATGTGAGTCCAGTTTAATGGTCCTGTGCATGCATAGCATGCATATTCGTGAAGGTGTTAATATTTCTCTGAAAATTTCAAATGTTTTTTGTTTATAGAATACAGAGTTTTCAACCAAATTTAACACCAATTTCCAAAAACTTGAAAAAGAACAGTAGAAACAGTATACTGCAATTAAAACATAAATGTATTGAATATTTGATGAGATATAGTCATTTGTATGAAATAATTTTTAACTGCACATGTGTGAAAGATTCCAAAATTTTTATTTCATAATTTGGTAGTCAGCTATTTAGGGTAACTTATATAAAAAGTCCTGCCAAATATCATGAAAATTCAGAAAGATTAGGGCGGCATTTGTCAATCAGCTCGCTGTATCTTTTTTGAGTTTTCACATTATTTGACTGGATTTTTTATATGAGTTGCCCTAAATAGCTGACTACCAAATTATGAAATAAAAATTTTGGAATCTTTCACACATGTGCAGTTAAAAATTATTTCATATAAATGCCCATAGCTCATCAAATATTCAATGTATTCATATTTTAATTGCAGTATACTGTTTCCACTGTTCTTTTTCAACTTTTCAGAAAGGAGTGTTAAATTCAATTGAAAAGTCTGTATTCTATTAAAGAAAAAAAAATGAATTTTTCAGAGAAACGTTAAGACCTTCTTGATTATGCATACTATACTTACACAAATGCACATGGCCGTTAAACTGAACCCACATAGTTATTTGCTACAGTGACAGACCATTTTGAGCATTTTCTGTTACATGGGTGATAGCAAACATTATTTTGTTATTAAATTTATCGTTGTCCCCACAACTAAATCTTCACTGAAAAATATGAAGTCAAGCATGTTTTGGCATCCTTGAAGTTCAAGGACAATTCGTCAATAATTTTAGTAGATATCTGACAAACTGTCTACAATCGAAAGCATCGGGTCACAGTTAACTTTTAGAAGCCAGTATATATATTATGTACTTTTTTGTATTTTTTGATTGATGTATTTTTTTAATGATTCTTGAAAAATTTAAATCAATTTATTATTTTATCCTTTACTCTAGGTTCTTCCAAGACAGACATGTGGTCTTTATACACATACGATATTTCTTGATAAATATCCTGGAGGTCCTGAAAAACTTGAACTCAGTATTAAGGGTGGCGAACTTTTTTATCTATTTGTATATAATCCTGTAAGTATATTTTATAAAAGGCATGTTTATAATTTCTGTTCATGTATTATATTTTATTTCATTATAATGGATTTTTCTGTCTTGCGATATCTTTTTTTTGCTGGTTTGTTTTATTTTGTAATTAAAAATTTATTAGGTTTTACCTTGTGCAGAAAAAGGATTACAAAATTATTGTTGTTGTTATTATACATAACTAAATTTATGCTTTAAGCCTCCCCCCTTCTTTTAATTAAATTTAAAATGAGTTCCATCATACATATAATCTTAAAATATTATTTAAGAACGCTTAAACCGAATTGATGTCTGTTTCCATCATCCTGTGAAAAAATAAATTAATAAATAAATAAAAACTAAAAATGGAGGAGCTGGATTTTTTTTATTATTATTCATATTTTATTTAATTATTTAAGTCTTCATTTATTTAATCCTCTGTTTAATTGTTTTTCCATACATTAATACTAGGATGTGTACTATATATTTTTAGTCATATTAAATATATTGATCTTGGCATAGATAACTCTTGATGCCAGCCAGCAAGCAAAGAAGTGGCAGGAAATTGTTCTCATAAAAATAATTTTAAATCATGTGAACATCAAAGCAAAATCCAGCTATAGATGTAGAAAAAAAAGCATTTTCGTTTTAACTCTTTTAAATTGATAGTTATTTTGTATGCTAAAATCTGCATCTCCTTTCTTTATACACTCAAACCCAATTACAGCATGTTTCAAGGAACTAGACAAAAGCAATGTATTAAGCAAGATAACATATTAAACATGATCTGCATAAAGTTGCTGGAACTGAGCTTATTTACACATCCAAACATCTAAATGAACTTTAAAGCTCTCATTTATATGTTTGCAGCCTAAATTTGTCTTTTTATGCATATTTATATTAAAATTTAACTGTATTCGAGTTTAACTCATTGGTTTTTTTATAAGACTGACTGGAATAATAATTGAAAATAAATATAGATTCAAATATGGCTTAATTGCCGAGTAATATATTAGAACCAAGAATAAAGCAACAAAAATATTTTTTCTACTAGCCTATTTTTTAAAAAACACAAACCAACATTAGTAATCCTTGCAGCACAATACAGTTATGAAAATTATATTTAATACATGTGATACTGACTACTGACAAGGGAACCACTTTTGGTGCTGCTTGCACCTATTACTGAGACCTAGTGCATTTTAAAGTCCTATATTATGAAGTTTGAGAATTTGATAAAATTTTTCTGTTAAAATAATATTTCTTGATTTTATGCAGCATAACTTTCTGAGAATGCAATTTTTGAGACCACTTATTGGACTATTAACATCGAAGTTTTTTAAAGAAAAGCATTTAAAAATAAAAAAAATTTTAATAATAAGTATAAAACATTGAAAAAGTTTTAAAATTCCTTCAAAAACTCACGAATTTGATTTTGAAAAATTGCAACATTATATTCACATTTTTGGTGAGGGAAAAATTGGCGTTTTTTTTTCTCCCCCGAAAGTTGAGCTTTCCGGCAACCCTGGCCAGATGTCATAGCTGTTTGTCTTCTGTGAGGAGTGGTTTGCACTTCAGCAGAAATTCTAATGTCTGACCTGATTAGCCACAGTAATTTTTCTAAATTATGTAAAAATATTAATTTACTTTATGACTACTTTTACCAAAGGACCATTTAATACTGCAACATTTCATTTTAAACATTCGAAACTTTATTCCATTTGATTTCAAAAGAAAATGGTTTGCTTATTTTCTATTTCACTAAAAAATAGTTTTTAATGATCTTGAAAGGTTTTATAGAAATAGAAATATATTTATATTTATCATCTGCATAGAAAATAAAAAGAAAAAAAACCTAATTGTTTCTTACGATATCAATTTTCAAACAAATCGCAATCTGATATAATTCTAATTTGTACTGTATATTTACTCTCCGGATAAAGATGGCGGAAAAATTGTAATGCCATATTTGGCAACTTACCTCACTTTTGGAGTGAAATAAACAAAAATGTAATAATAAAAAATTAAAAGTATAAAAAAGTATATCAAATATGATTTTAACAGATAAATTTTATTGGTTCTCTAACTTTTTTGTATAGGGCTACAAAATGCACCAGGTCTCAATGCTAGGTTTGAGCAGCACCAAAAGTGGTTCCCTTGTGAGTACCCATATAATCAGCCTTTAATATTACAGTACGAAGTCCAAAATCTGGAATCCTCCGGACTTCAGCAGTTCCAAACTTTGGATTTTTCTGTATTTTGGTTCATTTGTAGTTTTTCTGTCAGAAACAGAAAAAAAAAAAAAAAAAAAAAAAAAAAAAAAAAAAAAATTACACTCCATCCTCCCTTCAACCTGCAAATTATGTACATCAGGAAGCATTTTAATATTAAAGATTTTAATAGAGAAATATCATTTTTTTTTTTCAATTCCTACTATTAGTTCATACTCTCCCTATACTTATTTATATATTTAAGTATTGTGCAGCAGCGCAATACTTATTTATTTCCAGTGTCATTTCTCAATGTTAATTTAACATAAAAAAGCCTATGGAGATCATAACTTTTTCATTTTTTCTTCCCACCTTTTTGTCCCTGATGCCACTCATTTTTTATTCTTTACTAATTCTAATGATATTGTAAATTTAAAGTGTAAAAACGTTCGCCTAACGTCAGGGTTAAAACAAATGGTAAAATGCCTTTGCATATGGGTGAATTATAACCCAGAAAGAAACATAGGCCATTTTTTTTTTTTACATTACTCGAATATTTTTCTTAATAATTCCAAATTTCACTTTTTTCATTGAGAATCAACGGACATTTTTCATAGAAAATGTAAAATTTTTTCTTCATTGTTGCAAAAATTTCAAAAGCCGTAATAATAATTTATCTGTTTTTAGTTGAAAGATTTTCACGTGAAATATTAAATTGACCTAGTTTTTTTTTTTTTTTTCCCAATAATTAAAAAGGTGAATATGACGTCATAGCGGAAATAAAAAGGATATTTTCAGAATAAGTTTTGCTATGGTCAAGTTTATGTTTTAGTAAAAAGTTTCAAATGCTTGATGGATGATAAATGTTTAGCTATTTTTATGCAGGTAGCGAACTTAGTGAGGAATTACATAACTTAAATTTTAAAATGTATTTTTTTTTTATCGAGATGAGAACTATTTATACCCCAAGTTAAACTTAGGTAATAAATTTCAGATGTGTTTACATCACCCCTTGGTAGAAAATAAGGTAACAAAATTTAAGTAAAACTTTTATTTTTAATTTTTTACTGTATCACAGCTATAATATTGTTAATTATTAACAGTAAGGATTCAACACAATTTATTTTTCCATTCATAGCATTCCTGAGTGGGAAATAGGGTATCTAAATTTAAGTGAAGTTAATTTTTTATGTTTTGATTATAGATTTTTTTACGCTCAGATTGGACGTTTTTGTCCAAACTACAGCAACCTGCATTACTACAGTGATGAAATATTTGAATTATACATTGGTAAACTGTATCACTCATTGTGATGCAATACTGCATACATCAAAGCCTGATGATGATACCCTCTATTAATTTTGAAATGAGTTCATCTGAATGCAGTAGTTATTAAAAAACTTGGCATATTAAACAAAAACTTAATTTGAAGAACAAATAAAAAAAAAAAAAAAAAAAAAAAAAAAAATTTCCTACATTGTTTAAGCCCGAGAAGGGACAGATATTAAGATATTTCATTCAATTACTTCTACATTTAATGTTAAGTTTTTGTAACAAATTAGTTAAGCCAATTGAAGATTAAAAAATAAAAATAAAATTCATACAATATGATACTTAAAACATCCTAAAAAATTAGATTCCTTTCAAATAAAATCGAAATAAATCTTACAAGGAAGGTCTCCATACGGGCATACTCAGAAAAATCTGAAAAAATTACAGAATGTTCTTCTCATGTGGGTATATATGTTTATAAAAAAAATCCGGCGGAACCTCGATAGAACGTCCGTAAAAAATGATGAAAATTTCATTTATTTGGCAACTTATCACCGGTTGGCGAGGAAATAAAATTTAAAAAAATACGCTTGTCGGATACTCTTTAAGGAAAAACTTTTTATGTTGAATTTGTTTAAATATGTTTAATTTAAATAACTTTAGCTTTGTCCTGTTTAGTTTGTTTTAACTATAGTTTTGTCATACATATTTATTTATATGTACTTATAACGAAATTTAACTATCATATTTTACGATTTAAAACAAAACTTAAATTGATTAAAATTGTTCCAAACTCAAAAATATGTCCCATTGAGCACAGACGATTTTACTTTGTTGCTATGGAAACAACTTATTCTATATGGAAATGTTAACGGCAGCATTCTTCATCTGGCCTTAAAAGTCATTTTTATAACCGATAAAGCCGTTAATTTTAAAAAGTTGTGGATTGGAAAATAAAACAATGGCAAAATTTCATTCAAATCGGTAATAAAAAGAAAAAAAAAAAGGTGAAATATTTATTTAACCTTCTTTATAGAACATTTTAAATTAATATTACTGCAAATGTACATAGAGTTGAAAATTTTGAACAGAAAATGGAAAAAATTCTGAACAAGAGGCTTTTTGCTCACCAAATCGTGTGTCGCTTCCTTCTTTTCAGTTCAATTATTCGAAAGTATTTTATTTTTTTACAGATTTTCTACTGGAATTCTGCCGCTAAATTTAACTTATCCTTTACTACTTACATGAGTAGTTTCACTAGCATTTTTTTCAACGTATTCTGAGTATGCCAAGTATGGAGAACTTCCTTGTTAGACTTTTTTTAATTTTTGTATTTTGCATGCATTTTATCATTTTATGTACAATTGTCAAACATAATACAAAATATGCAATACAAATATTTTCAATTAAAAATGGAAGAAGTCTAAGATTTATTTCGATTTCATTTGAACGGAATCTAATTTTTTAGGGTGTTTTAAGTATCATATTGTATGAATTTTATTTTTTAATCTTCAATTGGCTTAACTAATTTGTTACAAAAACTTAACATTAAATGTAGAAGTAATTGAATGAAATATCTTAATATCTGCCCCTTCTCGGGCTTAAACAATGTAGGAAATATTTTTTTTTTTTTTTTAATTTGTTCTTCAAATTAAGTTTTTGTTTAATATATTTATTTATATATTTATATATATTGTTCAAATTTTGAGTCATTGATAAAATACTCATTATTCATCCTATCAAGTTGAAATAAATTTTTTAAAACTTGTACTGGATGACAATTGATGTTAATACAGTTTTTTCAAACATTAATTACACCTTGATTTATCTTTTATAAGGATTTCTGTAAATGATCATCTGTTATTCTAGAACTTTCTCAAAGAGTATTTGAAACTTCTGCAGTTTCAAACTGGAAATTTTCTATTACTGTTATGTCTGCAGCTTTTAATGAGCATGTTAAAAAGTTTAGTTATGTATGCATTGCTTGCTTTATAATTTGCATTCACGTTTTAAGTCAGTCATGACCGATAATTTTAAACAACAAAGTTCATAGCTATAAATAGTCCCATTTGAGCCAATGAAGCTCAAATCGATGAGTAATGTTGAAATTTTCCAAAGGAAGAAACAAGATTTTTGGAATACTGACAGTTTCAGTCGAGTTTCGATCTGGCTGAATTTTCAACGAAAACGAATTTTCAGCCGATCTCTACTATTCTCCATATTAACAAAAAGTTAGTTAAATCCCTACAGCTGACTTCACGACTGTGGGTGCAAGGAACTCACAGGCCATGAATAATACAGATCAGGTTGGCATCAGGAAAAAGTAGCAAAAAAAAAAAAAAAAAAAATAGAATTGAAAATGAAAGAACATTAACTTTCCTCTTCAAATGTGTTTAAATGCACAGAGTACTAGGGTAGATTTCCTACATTGTGAGTGATAAAAACATTGACAGCATACACCATGCAAAGAAAGAAGAAGGGTCATTCCATGTCAAATCAACGTGGGGTCTGGACCTCAACATCTCAGATTTCCATAATTTTTGGTTTATAGTTTGTATCCATGAAGTATATGAAAAATCTAATTTTTTTTATTTTTTTCCCCTAGCGGATTTGTTTTTACGGAATTTTAAAAATTGCCAAAAGTACCAAATTTAACCAAACTCTCAATCATAAAATCCTTTACAATTCTTTAACAAATTGGGCTAGAGAGTTAAGTTATATCTCATTTGAAAGCTCTTTTTATGGGCTTTAATATGATATGCAACACTAACAATTTTGTGTATAATAAATTTTTTGACAAATTTTCAAAATTTTTGAATTTAAATTTTTCAAAAACACCATCTTTATTTTTTTTCAAAAAAATATATGTTAATCTTTGACTTTTTGGCTACAAGTATGCCAAATTTCAAGATGGAGAAATGATGGGGTTTTGAACTATTAATTTTTAAATATGAGTTATACATGAAAAATTTCAAGTATCAGGGCAAAATTAACAATGGTACAATTTCTTTCCATATATAATTCACACTTCTTTTTCATTAAAAATTTCAGAGTTTGATGCTAAGCAAATTTATTTCTAAGGCATGAAAATTTTCTAAAGCATATTTCTCAAAATATAATTATATAATTTGCCCATAAGGGGACTCTTCATTCACTTGAAAGCACCTGATCGGTAAAGTTAATTCTATGGGCAGGTTGTTTTTAAATTTGAATATTTTTAAATGATTTTTTTTACATAGGATAGTTGATGTCGATCTCTCATATGTCTATTTTTTACTTTTTCGATTTTGGTTGCAGATTTTTTAATAAAGGTACTTTCACTTTCGGACCAGTTTCGAAAGTTACAGTACCTTTATTAAAAAAATCTGCAACCAAAATCGAAAAATTAGAAAAATTCCCTATTAAAGATTGACCTCAGCTGTCCTATGAAAAAAAAATCGTTTAAAAATATTCAAATTTAAATGAGAAATTCGAAAACAGCCTGTCCATAGGTTTAGCATTAACAAGCACATATTTCAAGTAAGTTTGCCATCGACCCCTTAAATAAGTCTATCGAAATGCAGAAGATTCTTCTCTTTCCGCACCCATCCTCTCTACTTTCATGGTTTTCACCAAGTGCAATTCCTGCTAAGAAAAGTCAGAAAGCTCTGAATAATCAGATGCATTTTGAGATACCTAAGCAGATTTTCAATTGTTCATTTCAAAATCATTTCGCACATTCCCAAATCGTTATAATTTTTTTTTTTTACATATAGAAGGATAACTATTTAATAAACAAGCTTCATTTTACTTTAATCAAATGCTTTAACAAAGAAGTCTTGAATTACTACTATTAATGATGTCAGAAGATAAGAAAGACTGGGCATTATTTTCTGTTAAATGTTGCAATCCCTATAAAGGTTGGTTGTATTGAGTTTTATTGCACAAAATCCCTTTAGGGACATGCTGTGCCAAACAAAGAATAAAACAAAAGTGAGTTTAAGAAAAAGACATAATTAAATGAGTTAAAATGGAAATAGAAAAGCTATATAGATGAGGTAACTCATCCAGATCAATCCCTATAAAAAAACCATTCATTCAAAATCAGGAAAACTTAGGAATGTAACAACTTGGTAGTGCAGTTTAAGATTTAATATTCAAAAGGGCATGAAAATATGTGATGGCTGTAGAATTAAACTATCAAAAGATAGAAGTGCCAGGTCAAAACACTCTTCACTTACTTGAAATATGTGCTTGGTAATGCTAAACCTATGGGCAGGCTGTTTTCGAATTTCTCATTTAAATTTGAATATTTTTAAACGATTTTTTTTTTTTTCATAGGATAGCTGAGGTCAATCTTTAATAGGGAATTTTTGTAATTTTTCGATTTTGGTTGCAGATTTTTTTAATAAAGGTACTGTAACTTTCGAAACCGGTCCGAAAGTGAAAGTATCTTTATTAAAAAATCTGCAACCAAAATCGAAAAAGTAAAAAGTAGACATATGAGAGATCGACATCAACTATCCTATGTAAAAAAAATCATTTAAAAATATTCAAATTTAAACGGAAAATTCGAAAACAACCTGCCCAAAGAATTAACTTTACCGATCAGGTGCTTTCAAGTGAATGAAGAGTCCCCTTATGGGCAAATTATATAATTATATTTTGAGAAATATGCTTTAGAAAATTTTCATGCCTTAGAAATAAATTTGCTTAGCATCAAACTCTGAAATTTTTAATGAAAAAGAAGTGTGAATTATATATGGAAAGAAATTGTACCATTGTTAATTTTGCCCTGATACTTGAAATTTTTCATGTATAACTCATATTTAAAAATTAATAGTTCAAAACCACATCATTTCTCCATCTTGAAATTTGGCATACTTGTAGCCAAAAAGTCAAAGATTAACATATATTTTTTTGAAAAAAATCAAAGATGGTGTTTTTGAAAAATTTAAATTCAAAAATTTTGAAAATTTGTCAAAAAATTTATTATACACAAAATTGTTAGTGTTGCATATCATATTAAACCCCATAAAAAGAGCTTTCAAATGAGATATAACTTAACTCTCTAGCCCAATTTGTTAAAGAATTATAGAAGATTTTGTGGTTGAGAATTTGGTTAAATTTGGTACTTTTGACCATTTTTAAAATTCCGTATAAAATAAAACGCTAAGAAAAAAAAAATTTAAAAATTAGATTTCTCATATACTCCATGGATACAAACTATAAACCAAAAATTATAGAAATCTGAGATGTCAAGGTCCAAAAATTGCATTTTTCTCGTTGATTTGACATGGAATGACCCAGAAGTAACAAAAAGTGAAGAGAAAATTTGTTTATCTCTTTCTATTTCAGAAAAACAGAAGCGAGAGACAAAGAATGTTAGAATGTGGGATCGAAGAAAAATGCAATGTTGCTACTTTAATGGTTTTTTTTTTTTTTTTTTTTTTTTTTTTTAAATATATCACTACTGCTAAAATTTGGCAACACTGAAGAAGAGAGAAAGAATTCGTATCTTACAAGAAAGGTCTCCATATGTGTATACTCCAAAAAATCTTTAAAAAATATAGAATGTTCTTCTCATGAGGATAGATATGTTTATAAAAAAAAAAAAATTGGCGAAAACTTGATAGTGTGTCCATAAAAAAATAATGATTTTTTTTTTTTTTTTTTTTTTTTTTTTTTGCGATTTATCACTGGTTGACGATGAAATAAAATTTCAAAAAATACTTTTTTATGTCAAATAATCTTTAAGGTAAAAATGTTTCATGTTGAACTTGTTTAAATAAATTTAATTTAAATAACTTTAGTTTTGTCAGTTTTAGTTTGTTTTAACTATAGTTTTGTCATATATATATTTATAATGAAAGTTAACTATGAAATTTTATGAATTAAAACAAAATTAAAATTAATTAAAATTATTTCAATCTCAAAACTAAGTCCAATTGAGCACTGTTGATTTTATTTTGTTGCTATGGAAACAAAACTTCTCTGATATTGCAATGTACAGCTGCAGCATTCTTCATCTGGCCTTTATTTTGGAATATGCTTAAATATATGAAAATATATTTTTTAATATGAAAATATTTTTACAGTGATAAACTTAAATAACTGCAGCAACAAGCAACATAAATATGTAATACAAAATATATATGCATTAAACTCTCTCCTTGCTTAGGTTTCATTCATTAAATACTATTTACACGCATTCTCAAAATCAATTTTCATATGCATTAAAATTGTTTGCTTTTGGCAACGAAAAGTGCTGCTCGCCAAATCACGTGTCGCTTTCGTTTTTCCGTGCCAAATACTTGAAAGTATTTAAAATTTTTACAGACTTTTTACTGTAATTCCGCTGCTAAATTTGACTGATCCTTTATTACATACATAAATAGTTTAATTTTTTTTTTTTTTCAAAATATTCTGAGTATGCCCAGCAAGGAGACCTTCCTTGTTAGTCTATGCAATCATTACCTTACATTTTCATCTAAAAGCAGCAATTTGTCTATAATTTTCAACTCAAAATTATAATTTCCAGATGCACTGTTTTTGAAATAATACATGTTATCTCCTGAGTGGTAAAATATTCCATTTGGCTACTTTTGCAAGCAGCACAGCTCCATTTCTATAGATGATAACTTTACATAATGTGTCTGGACTCAATAGAGAACTATCAGATTAGCATATTCTATCCCAAATCCTAAAAGTGGTTTGTGTTAGTCTTATCAAATTTTGCAGATGTTTTGTAAGGGACCTGTTAATTAGAGTACTTGCTTAAATTAAAAAATGAACATGTGAAATTTTTTTGCCGTTGCCTTTATATTGATAGGCAATATTGTCTTCCCTGGTGAGTTCCTTATTCTTTAATTATAATTATTTCATTTTGATAAAGTTGGAAAAATATTTTTTTATAAATCTCTTTTCCTTTTCATTAAGTTAAAATATTGATCTATATATTTTAATCATTAAGTTGTTTTAAAATATTTGAAATAAAGAAAATTATTTTAAATACTTTTAATCAACTGTTATTTTAATTTTTTCACAACACAATAGTTTTATTTAACTATATTGTCTTAGACCTTTTTATGGAGAGTTGAAATATAAATTTATTCAGAAATGACAAATGTGAGTAAATTTAGAGTAAATGTTTACCAGATAATATTCTTTCATTTCCAACATAAGGTAAATATTGTATATAATTTTTTTTTTCATACTTCAAACACTTAATTATAATGGACATAACTTATCAATTTTTGCTTTCTTTTTTTTTTTTTTTTTTTATTACAAACTGGTAAATCGAACCTGGGCGTCCTGGGTTACCGATCATACTACTCACACATAGGTGAAAATGATTTTTAATTGAAGACTTTAATAGACTTTTTATATTTAATATATATATTTTTAGATTGCCAACCAATTAGTACAAAAAGAAATTTTATATGAAAAACACCAGTTCTACTTTCAAATAATAAAGTTTTAAAATTTATTATAAATGGTATTACTTTTATATTAACTGCATGTCAGTGGTTAATAGCCATGGAAATTGCACATGATTTCTTCGTTTATAGCAGTTTATTATTATTATTATTATTATTATTTCAGTGTTTAAACAAGTAGTTCAATTACATGTCTGTTAAAATTGTTTTATTTATTTTTTAGTGAACTTTTAACTTTGTTATAGAATATTAGCTGAAAATAAATTCTAAAGTATGGACATTGTTTCAAGTGCAAACAAATGTTAACCTTCTCCAATTGATTATTTTATTGAGAGGATTAAAAAACGTCAAACTCAAAAATTATTTTAAGATTACAATCTCAGTAAATTGAGATACAGTTTTAAAACAAATTTCATTGAAAATTACATTTTTTTCTTTTCTAATTGGTGGTATCAAAATTGAAACTGTGCGATGTTTAGAAGTTAATAATTTTCTTATAAAAATAAAATTGATTACCCAAGTTGTTGCCATCACCAATATGGCATCAACATTACTTTACGACATATTTTGCTTTATAATATAAATTATAGGTACAGACAAGTAGATCCTATTTTTAAATTTAAAGAATGAAACGTGCAGAAAGAAAATTTTTCACCTCTGGTCTATAAAGTTTAAGCAAACTTAAAAAAAAAATAATAAAATAATAAATAAATCAAAGGTTAATAGTAAATATAAAGACATATGCTATTATTAGGACATCAGGCAGTTAAAGATTATTATGTATTCAGATATTGTAGAGAGTATAACTTTTGTTGTTGTTTATTCTGTTATTGCTTATTATTTAATTTTTTTCAGATTAACGTATTTATGACTCACCTGTCCAATTATGGCAATGATCGGTTAGCACTGTATACTTTTGAATCTGTTATTAAGTTTGTACAATGTTGGACAAACTTGCAGCTTATCACTCTCCCACCTCTACAATTAGCTGATAAGTATTTTCAGACATATCCTGAAGAAACAGACCCAGTATGGATGGTAATTCATTTTATATATTACGGCTATTTTTAATTGTTTTCTATTTAAGAATGATTTCTCTGTAGAACTAAACTTTCTTTTTCATACATTTCATTACTTAAATGCTTATTTGTCAATGTGTGTTTTTTAAAAAAAGTTTTTTAATAAATGTGAAGAAAAAAAAAGTTTAAAAAGTAGTTATTTAATACTTCTGTATAAGTTAATATCTCTGTAAATAGCAATATTTATACAATAATTACAAATAACATACAGCCATAACTTTAAAGCTCCATCCTTACATTCATTCCTCATCCTCAAGATTTTTTTTTTTTTTTTTTTTAATTTTCTCTTAGATTATCAGAACCCAATTGCATTATTATATTAACTTGAATTTGTATTGTTAGTAAAAAGTTTACATCATCAAGCATAAGAAGATCTGTCCTTGGGGAGAAGTACTTTTTCAATTTTGTATTTTATACTACGTCTTTGACAATTAGCCTAGCCAATATATATTTATTTAAATAACAAAAATGCTCAATTCCTTTTCTGCTGAAATAATTTAAAAATATTATGTCTCTGTATTATACATAAAGATTATGTTTGCAGTTCGTTTTCCTTGATACATATATAATTTTTTAAAAATGCTGTGTCATGCTTAAAGCCTTATCTAAATGTTTAGCCACTAGTCCAATAACTACCAATAAACACAAAAATTCTGGTATTAATAATATTATTTTTTCGTGCATGCTCTCATGTAGCAAAGTACCTCTGCTAACAGAAGTTTTGGCTAATAAAGTTGGGTTTTTTTTAATTTATTAACTTGGCTTATTGAATGCCTATGTTAACATAATACAATCATGTTGTATTTTAATTGGATGAGAAATCCCATTTCTATTAATGAAGATTTTGGCTAATGAATGTGATTCTAGAACAAATTACCTTTTGTTACCTAGTTATCACTGGGACACCTATGTGTTGGTTTTATACCCAATTCTCATAAATCAAATAGTACAAACTAAAAAAATAAACTGCATATTTAAAAAATAATAATCTTTGATAAGATTATTTCCAGAATGATATATAAGAAGCCATGAAATTGCTAAAATAAAGATAATTTTCTAATAGAGGTAATCATTTCCTTAAAGAGGAATAAAAGACTATATAAAAATTATTGCTTGTCTTTGTGCATTTTTAATATATACACACCGTGTCACAAGCCATGCCACCTGTTTCTACTGCTTTAAGTTTTTTTATGTTTTAAGGTATTTCATATTGTTTAAAGTTTGATGGTTTGGTGTTGTGGGATGCCTGGTTTGTTATAAGTTAATTATGTTGTTGTAATTTTGTTCAGATTATTTATTTTTATTTTGGATCAGTTTGGTGGTTTTGTATATTATAGTGTAGTTTTTGGATATATATAATAAAGATGAAACCACAAATATATGAACTATATATATTGTTGGGTTTAAGGGCGAACAAACATTTTTTATGCGCATTATACCTGTGCACTGCCAGTCTTTTCTCCCGCCACACTCAGTCTGCATGCGAACGATAGAAGAGTGTAGACGTAAAAATTATTCTGTGTGAAGTTATTATGAAAAAGTAATCTGTGTGAGAAATTTATCTTTAAATTAATTGTTATGTGTTTGTGCAGTGTTTTTGTTTAATAAACTGTTTGTTCTGTCAATATCCACGGACTTAGTGAAAATTAATATTAGTGAAAGAACAACAAAATGGTAGCAGTTCGCGGTTGATATTCTAAATCGAAATTAGTTTTGTTAAAAGAAACCATGGACAAGTTAAACGTCCCCGAATTAAACGGAACTAATTATTTTATATGGAGTCTAAAAATTAAAGCTGCTTTAAGCCTTAAAAGGTTGGATACTTTCATATCCAAAGTAAAAGCAGAAGGACTGAGTGATAAGGATTCTACCGAATGGGACCAAAAAAATAGCGATGCCGTCGCATATATAAAGCTGTCATTGTCTGATGAACAGGCGCTACAGTTCGCAGCAGAAGAAAATGCGAAATTATTATTGGAAAAAATAAGATCGAATTTTACCCGGTCAAGCAGAAGATAGAAGAATAGATGCCGGCAACGAGTTAAAGAACTTAGAAATAAAGTCAAATGAATCTGCAAATGATTATATAGCCAGAGCTCGAGGCATCTCAACAAAATGTCAAACACTTGGATTGGCTATAACAGATAGAGAACTTGTATTCTACACGGTACGAGGTCTGAAAGGAAAGTTCTCGAAAGTGAGAGATATATTAAAGACTCAACGTGAGAAAAGTATGGATGAAGTACTAGAAATTCTTCGGGAAGAAGAACTGACGAATACCGCTCGTTCTGAAGGGACCGCCGCTGAAGTATTCTACTCAAGGAAAAATAAAAGTCCGAGACTTTGTTACATTTGCAGACGTCCAAATCACATAGCCAAGGATTGTTTTTACAGGAATACTATTTCAAGAAATGACAGGTCCAATGGAAATCAACAAAGAAGAAAAACGCACCACGATGTAAATTATCCAGTTAAGGACAGAAACAATTCGGTACTTACTATTTCATCGGAACAATGTGAACTATGTGATAATATATGGTTATTAGACAGCGGGGCCAGCTCGCATATGTGTAAAGATAAAATATGGTTCATTAATCTAATTCCTGAAGAAAAGGATATCTATCAAGCAGGTAAAAATTCCAAAATAATTTCGAAGGGTACGGGTACGGTATCATGTGATACGGTAAGTAAAAATAATTCTATACATTTAACAATAAACAATGTTAGTTTTGTACCAGATTTGAGATATAATTTATTATCTGTTACTGCTTTAATGGATAAGGGTTGTAGAATTATTTCTGAAAATAACTGTGTGCTAATTTTTGACAAATATAATAAATTTCTAACTAAAGCATTTAAAAATGATAATCGATTAGAGATTAAACTTCAACCTGCCTATAATTCTGAGTGTAATTTTACTGATAAGAGTGCTAGTAATTATGAACTGTGGCATAACAGATTGTGTCATTTAAATTCAAAATATATGTTAAAAATGAAAGAGTATATTGATCTTAAAGATGTAAATGTGTTTGATTTTAAGTATGATACATGTGACATAAGTAAAATGACCAGGAAAAGTCATCTGAATATTGATTTTGACCAAAGTTCTGATATTATGCAGTTGTTTCATTTGGATTTATGTGGCCCGATACAACCTGAATCACTTGGTGGGGCAAAATATTTTATGGTGCTAGTGGATGATTTTTCTGGAATGTATTTTACTTATTTCCTCAAAAGTAAAAATGAAGCATTTGATGTATTTTATAAATTTAAAGCTAAATATGAAAATCTTATGGGTAAAAGAATTAAAAAAGTGAGAAGTGACAATGGGCTCGAATTCGTAAATACAGAATTTGACAATTATCTTGCTAATGCAGGTATTTTTCACGAAAAAACTGTCCCTTATAACAGCGAAAGCAATGGAAAGGCTGAAAGAGCGAATAGAGTTCTATTAGAAAGGGCTAGGTCTTTATTGTATGAAAGTGAACTTCCCACCAATTTCTGGGCAGAAGCTATCAATTGCAGTACACAGGTATCTAATATAACACCCCGTAAAGGAAAAGAAAAACTCCCCTTAGAAATTTGGACAGGTAAAAAGCCCAATTTAAATTATGTAAGAAAATTTGGTTGTTTAGCTTATTTTCATATTCCTAAAACAATGAGAAATAAATTCGATGTACCAGGAAGAAGTGGAATTATGTTAGGATATGCTAGAGATAGGAGGGGATATTGTATTTATGATGTAAAAAATAAGAAAGTGATCGAGGAACGTTCTGTTAAGTTCAATGAAACTATAAAGGGAAGTAGATATTTTGGATTAAGTAAATTTTCCGAGTGTTGGGATATTGAACCGCTAATAAATAAAAAATTTCCGGAAGAGAATGAAATTCATGAAAATCAAAAGAATAAATCTCTCAATTTAGAAATTTCTGACACAAGCGAAATAAAAAACGGTTGCGCAACCCCAATAACAAAACTTAATTTGTCTCCAGCTAGACATGAAGGCGCGAAGAAAAGGAATCGAAACAACAAAATAAAAGACCGAAGTGAAAATATGACTGAAGTTTGAAGGTCAGAAAGATTGAAAAGTAAATATTCGTCAGCTAATTTAACTGATAATGTCCCGAACAATTATTTAGAGGCAATAAATAGTGTGAATTCACGTGATTGGGGAATAGCTATGAAAAATGAATTGGATTCTTTAATTAAGCATAATGTTTGGGAAATCGTTGATATGCCAGAAAAAATGAAATTGATTAAAAGTAAATGGGTCTATGCTTTAAAATAGGGCGACAGTAAGGAAATAAAATATGAAGCCAGATTAGTGGCAGCTGGATTTAATCAAATTAAAAACAAAGATTATACTGAATCGTATTCACCTGTTGTAAATATTGAGTCATTTAGATTACTAATTGCACTTGCAGCTAAATTAGATTGTTAAGTTTTTTGATGTAAAAACAGCATATTTATACAGTGATTTGGAAGAAACTTTATATATGTCACCACCACCTGGATATGAAAAACTGATAGGGGTTAATAAAGTTTGTAAACTGAAAAAGAGTATTTATGGATTACCCCAATCGGGTAGAAATTGGTATTTAAAAATAAAAGAGGAACTCAGTAATATTGGATTAAATCAATTAGCTTCTGATAACTGTGTATTCATTAAAGTTGTAAATGATAACATTTTTATATTATGTATGTATGTGGACGATTTAGCTATCTTTTGTAATAATCAAATAATGTATGAAAATATTGTTTCTAAAATTAAAAATGTATTCGAATTGTACGAAAATAAGAATTCTAAATTTTTAGGTATAGAAATTGAAAAACATGAAAAAGGTATAAGTTTGTCACAAGTTGAATATATTGAATCATTGTTGGTAAAACATAATTTGGAAAACTGTAAATCTGTGAAAACACCTATTGTTAAAGGTGAAGATAAAAGTTTTCCTCCAACAAATGAATTGTTTGACATAACTATGTATCAGGAAATTATTGGTGAGCTTTTATATTTAGCCAATAGAACACGCCCTGATATATCATTTGTCACAACTTATTTGTCTCAATTTAATCACAAACTAGAGAAAAGGCATTACATTTTGGCTAAAAGAGTATTAAGGTATTTAAAAGGTACAAAAGACAAAAAATTATTTTACAGCAACGAATTTGGGTGTTTAAATAGTAGTTCAGATGCTAGTTGGGGAAATGGAGAAAATGGAAAGTCTTTTTCAGGGGAAGTTGTATGCTAGGAAAGTCATTAGTATCTTGGAAATGTCGTAAACAAAAAGTGTTAGTCTTTCTACATGTGAAGCAGAATTATTTTCCATTTCAGAAATGTGTAAGGATATAATATAGACTGTAAACTTATTGTCTGAGTTAAATTGTAATCAATTTATAAAAGATGCCATAATTTTAAGCACTGATAGCCAAGCAGCAATACAATGGATTAAATGTACAAAATCCTCAAATAAGTCTAGGCACATGAACTTAAGATTTCATTTTGTCAGGGATTTATTGTCAGAAGGTATTATTTCATTGGAATATGTTCAAAGTGAACATATTATTTCTGATTTCCTTACTAAAGGTGTAAATGAAGATAAGTTGTTATATTCTATGGAAAGTATTTCACTATTATGATATGTGTAATTATTGTATGTAATTTGTGTGTAATTTTTGTATGTATATGTATATGTATTTTTTGGAATTGTTTAAAGAAAAAAAAAAATGTATCTCTCGCAGGAGGGGTGTGTTGGGTTTAAGGGCGACCGAACATTTTTTATGCGCATTATACCTGCGCACTGCCAGTCTTTTCTCCCGCCACACTCAGTCTGCGTGCGAACGATAGAAGAGTGTAGACGTAAAAATTATTCTGTGTGAAGTTATTGTGAAAAAGTAATCTGTGTGAGAAATTTATCTTTAAATTAATTTTTATGTGTTTGTGCAGTGTTTTCGTTTAATAAACTGTTTGTTCTGTCAATATCCACGGACTTAGTGAAAATTAATATTAGTGAAAGAACAACATATATATATATATATATATAACCATTAAATAAACATTACCGACCATCAACAAAAACTGTGAAATTATGAATAAAATGACATTAACAAATACAGTTCCCCCAACACACTTAACATAGATTCCAAAAACATAGTAAAAAACAGCAGAAATTGAATAACAGAAATGGAATGATGGAAATTTGTAGAACTTAGACAGAATCATCGGGTCCCAATTGCCTTAAGTTCCACTAACAAAATGTGTGGTTTCATCTTCATATTAGCCATAAATTAGCTAAAGAATATGAATTTGGGACTGCCACACACAGAAAACCGAGAAATAAACCATTGAACACCAATTAAGTTCAAAATGAAACAAGATTAAAAAGCATAGAGGACAAAAAAAAACTACCAAATTAAAATCCATACTGTCATAGCATTAGGTATAACAAATACACTCATTATGCTTTTTATTCTCATTTAAGATAGTATACTATTAGAAATTAATATGATATTGTCCTGATTAGGCTAAAATTTAAATACAAGTTAATCGTTAACTTTATTAAATATTAATGAATATGAATAAATTTAATATGAATTGATAAATATATAAATGTAACTACGCCGTTATACATATAAAAGTATCGAATAAACATCAATTATAAAATGTGTATTAGCAACATAGTTATAAATCAAATGCCCCATTTTTTAATTTTTTATTTTAAATTAACCATTGTGTATTATCCAGACAACGCCACCCTCCTCTGTTCTCTAACATCTACCCATCCAACCGTCCTACAATAATTTTTTATTATTATTTTACAGTTTTTTTTTTAATTTTTTTAAAATTATTTTCTTATTTTATTATATATATATGTTTAAATTTCTGTGTATATTGCTATAAAAATGTCATTTTAATTCTTTAGAATCCTTGTAATGATAAAAGACATAGATCTATATGGTCAGCTAATAAGTCATGTGAGCAGTTACCCAAATTTCTTGTTATTGGTCCACAGAAAACAGGTACTAATAATGTGCTTCTTATAATTTATGAGCATGGAAAATTTTAATTTCTATCAGTTTTTAATTTTTCTCTTTTTGAATTATTTTTGTTTTATAAAAATAAAATTATCTGAATATTTCTTTTTCTAACAGTTGTGCATGAGCATTTAAAGTTTTATCTTATGTTATTTAAAACTAGAATTCTGGCACAAATCGCCCATTGATTGTGTTGTTAAAAAAAATTGCATTAATTAAAAAATATATTCATTAATGTGCATAATTTCCCAATACTTTGATTTTCTCTTAATGCTGTGAAAATTTAACTAGCCTTGAGTAAATCCTCTTAAATATTTATGATATTGATTTGCAACCAGCTAACATTAGCACCAAGATTTCTTTATCTTTTTATTAATTAGGGTTGTAGTGGGTAGCTGCCCAGGCTGAGTTTTTTTACAACCATAAGGGTTGTAGTGGGTAGCTGCCTGGGTGCCTGCCCGGGCTGTTTTTTTTTTTTTTTTTATGCATGTTTTTTATAACCCTGCTATTAACTCACTGATTCAAAAGACACAGCTTATGTTTCTCTACTAATTTGCAGCTATTTTATGCCACACTACTTTACATTTGAAAGAACATTTTAGTGGGTCTTCTGTATCTATCTCCTACTAGTGGAAAGTTGCAGCATTGTTGACAGCTAATGATCTTCCATTGGAGGAAAATCTGCCTAGGGCAATTTATCATTAACTAAACAAGCAAGTGTTTAGTACCCTAGCATTTATTTTGTCTACTGTAGTAATAGCAAAAATGTAATAACAGTTTTAATAGACTGAATGTAGAGATCAGTCGATGGAAATTGGTTTTGTCTTTATTCAAGTTACTACCTTCATGTATAAATTGAAGTTTGAAACTTTTTTTATTTTTCTTGTAATTATTTGGTCAGGTTTCTAGTTGATAATCTTATCGTTCATATTCCAATAACCTGCTACATAAAAATTCTTATAGCACTGTAAAAGCTAAGAAATGCATATCCAAACTACCAGTAAGCATAAGTAGGTGGTAGTTCTGGTTTGTTTCCTAATATAGTTTTAAAGTCAGTCAATTCCTTTGCAACACATAGCTTTGTATTGTAATGCTTTAAAAATTTTTTGCTTCTTAAATTTTGTTTTTGAATTGTTTTAATAATTTTAGTACAGTTTTTATAAGTTTAAAAGTTATACTTTTCTGGATTTTGTCTACTTTATTTATTATTATTATTTTTTTTTTGTAATTTATGTAGTCAAATATATATATTTTTTTCACATTTGATTATACATTTTTTATCAATCTTTACAGGCACAACAGCTCTTTACACCTTTTTATCGATGCACCCAGCAATTGTTAGTAACTATCCCAGCCCTGAAACATTTGAAGAAGTCCAGTTTTTCAATGGTAGAAATTATTATAAAGGTTTAGACTGGTAAGTTCTGTTTCCCATGAGAATTTATTAAAATTTGTTTTTAACTTCTAATTTTACAGTTGAAAGAAAAATATAAATTAATACAGTAGACTCCCTCGAATCCGCACAGCTTGGGACCAGAGGTTGTGTGGATTTTAAAATTTTGCAGATTTCTGGTCTTTGCTTTGTTTACACATTTTAAACAGTAATTTGAATGTAATAATGAAATCAAAATTATAGGGAATCCTTGCTATATAGTAAAATAATAAACTAAAATTATAAGAAGTAAAATGATTTTAAAAATGATTAAATTATTCAAAGTAAAGGTCAAGTAAATAATTAATAATGTATAATTAAACCTGCATAATAAAGATAAGATACATTTTCCGTGAATTATTGAATGAAACTTGCCTCATAATGGTACCCTATTAATTCACATAAAAATCATAAAGTAAATAAGTTTTATTTCAGGTTTAGCCGGTCTTAATAACCAAAAATTCTCGATTAATACATAAAAAGATTTGGTAAAAAGATTGATTACCAAAGATATCAGCAATATCTTTAATTTAATTTTTTTTTTTTTTTTTTTTCAGAAATGTACTTCCTTCATGAAAAATTATGAGTTCAGTCATATTATAGAGAATTAATTACATATTAAAATGCAGAATTTTTTAGTTTATATCATTCCATTTGTAATTTTGCCCCTACACCTGAACTGAAAGTTTCATTGTTTACATCTGCCAGATTTCAGGCATTTGCGGTTTTAAGGGAGTCTACTGTATTCGTGTTTTACTACTTTGAGATATTTGGAAGTATTTGAGTTGGAGATTATGTTCTATTTTTCATCTTGAATCTTTTATTTCTTTACAGAATAGAATTTGGCAGTTTGGATAGGAATTCATGTTTGATTTATGTGGTTGATTAGAGTTAATAATAGATCATACCTCCTGTTTCTTCTCTATTTTTGGAAATTCAGAACAATTAAGACTAAAGTTAGATATTTGTGAATAGATACTTTGTTTTCTTTGAATAATTGAATGAGTAAGTTGAAAAAGGCTAACATTCCAGCTGATGTAAATATTGAGGAAACATTTGATTGTAGGTCTTTTTGATGAGGTTTCATCCTATAAATTTCAAAGAAAAATACGGATTAATTAATTGGTTATTATTCATTAAACTATCTCAGTTCATTTTTCATATTTTTGGAATGTTATCCTTTTGTGTTATCCTTTTTCCACTCACCTGTTCAATTATAATAATCCAAATTACCTTTTGAAAATGTATCATCATCATTGTTATTAATAAAGAACTGTAAAAAAGTACTGTTTGATGTATTTAAAATACTTTTTCAGAAATTAAAAACTAGTTTTGTATGACACCTTTTATTTCAGCTTAACATTACTGTTATAAAATAATACTGTTGAATGCTAAATTATTGCATTTCATTAAATAAAAGAAATGCAATTCATTTATTTAACTATTTATTGTGCTAAAAAACGAATTCTTAAGAATTAAGAGAAAACTTAGTTAATTACTATATATTATATTTAAAATAAAAACTGTTGGAGAAATTTTTGTACAAATGTAATTGCTATATATATTTCTCCCTATTTTGATCCCCCCCCCCCCCCCCCCAAAAAAAAAAAAACATTTCTGAAGTTGTACCTTGACTGCTCATTCTTTGTAAACCTATATGTTTATATATATATATATATATATATATATACACACTCGAATCTCCATATATCGAACTTCCACATATCAAAATTTTTTGTATTTCGAACTTTTAACAAACCTCCATGTTCATTACATAGAAAAACATTTTCTATATATCGAAACTTTTTTCAAAACATATTGAGAGATTTTATTCCACTTTAGACCTGTTGTCTCACGAGAAAAGAAGGTCAGGGGATAAATTAAGTTTAGTGAAGGTCACTACGAACCTCACATTCCAGCTGGGGATGAGGGGTGAACAAACAGGTTGTTGTTCCCCCAACTCGTTTTTGAATTTCGGTTGCGATCTGGCCTGTAGTCAAACACGAACCCCATTGTTCTTTCAGCCAGAACTTGAATCCAACATGTTTTTGCTCTTTCATCGCCAAAAGGATGTCTTTTTTGGCAGTGATCCCTTTATTGGCAATTTTTGGATTTCATTGTGGGTCAACTCAAGATCCGGCGAGAGATTCCGAGGAGTTTTGCCAGGAGAAAAGCCAGTTTGGCACGCATCTCTGCCCTCCATCACGTGACAGAGGGCAGAGATGTATGCTTCAAGAAAAGGTTACCAAATCTGGGTCTCTGTGGTGAAACCAGTTTTGAGCTATCCCTTTTGTCTGATGGTTGGTCCATACTCATAAGTCTGCTTAGTTTCAGTGAAAATTTAAGTAGTGTTTTATAAATTCGTTTTGAACTTTTACTTTTTCTCTCGATCACAATGTCAAAAAGAAAATCCATTAGTGTTGTGGATAAAGTTGAATTGCTGAAGAATGTAGATAGCATAATGCACAAAAAAGACATTTCTTCTAAATTTGGTATTCCCGCAAGCACAGTGTCGACTATTATAAAAAATTGGAATGCTGTAATGGAGTCTTATGAATGTATTGAACTTAACAGAAAATGTTCGAAAACATGCACTTACGATACAGTGGAGAGGCCGTTTTAAAATGGATAAAGAGCTTTCAAGACTAAAACTTGCCGATCTCTGCCCTCTCATAAAAAGAAGGCATTGGAGTATGCTAAATATTTTGGATGTGATTAATTTCAAGCAAGTTCCAGGTGGCTGGACAAATTTAAGAAAAGGCATGGAATAAAGGAAAAAGTTACTTCCTGTGAAAGTAAAAGTATCTAAAGCAGTCTGTGATGACTGGAAAAGCAATGATTTGAAAAAAATTCTGAAAGATTATCAGCTTAATATTTTTAATGCTGATGAAATGGGACTCTTTTATAAGTGTTTACCCAACAAAACTCTAACTTTCAAAGACGATGATTGTCATGGAGGCAAGAACAGTAAGGACAGAATAACAGCACTGGTAGGCGCTAACATGAGTGGCAAAGAAAAGCTTCGATTATTGGTAGTAGGTAAAAGTAAGAACCGCAGAGTATTCAAAAATGTAACGTCTTTAGAGGTTGACTATTGTTCTAATGAAAACTCATGGATGACAGGTGAAATTTTTTGAAAAGTGGATTTTAAAATAGGATAAAAAAAATGAGTAATTAAAACAGAAAAATTACTTTACTTGTAGACAATTGCCTGGCCCATCCTGATGTGTCTTCAAAATTATCAAATGTTGATTTGCTTTTTCTTCCCCCGAACACCACTTCAAAATTGCAACCAATGGACCAGGGTGTAATAAAAAACCTGAAACTTCATTACAGAAAATGCATTCTCCGACGACTTATCTGCACATTTAAAAATGAAAAACCTTTACATAAAGTGATTGATCTGAGAATATGTGTGGCAGAATTAGCCAAAGTTTGGGAAAATGACGTTTCTGAATCTACAATAAAAAAACTGTTTTGCAAAAGCTATGTTCAGTGTATTACCGGAGATCAAAGAACAGGACGCATTCCCACAAATCCAACAGTCTTGGGAAAATTTGCATTTTCAAGGTCACATTACAGACAGTATTCTTCTTAGCGAATTTCTGATAGTCTATGATAAGTTAATTTTTGCTGATTATCCTACAGACGAAGACATACTGAATTCGTTTCATGAATCTAAAAAAGAAATTGAAGAACCAGAGGAAGTAAATGAATCTGAAAACATTTCCAAGCCATTGAAAAAAGAAATGCGAGAGGTGTTTCAAACAATACGTCGTGGACTTCAATTCGTGGAAAATGTCCCTCATGAAGTTTTTAGTGGACTGAATAAATGCAAACATTTCTTTGATGAACTTTTCGCAAAACTGACTGTTCAGCAAGATATTCGTAGTTTGTTTAACAGAATGTAACTGTGATCATTCTGACCACTGTCTGGATTATTGTTTTTATAAAAGGTATGTAGTACTCAATAAACCTTTCATACTAATTCATTTTTTTTCATTATTAACTTTCATTTAATGTGATTAAACATGATCCAAATATAACTGACACAACCATCCCTTATATTAGACATTTTCATAAATGTTTATTGTAATAATAGCATTTTTTTCAGTTAAAAGGTCTTAAATTAGAAGATAAAGTTGAACTAATGTATCAAATTTAGTGCTGTAGAGAGTAGCAATATTTTACAATGTGAAACAGCAGGTGCTTTTTAACTGCAAAAATTATTGTTTACATCTGTGAAGTTGTGCGTTATATGGAGAATTGCGTTATAAAGATCCTCTACTGTATATACATATATATATGGTCATTGCAGTTCTCTTGCTGGGTATATCTTTGATTTAAATTGTTTCATTTTTTAGTGTTGTTCATTGTTGCGGATATTGCATTGATTAATAATTTTTTTTAATTCAGTTTATTTGGCATGGTGGATTTATACTTTTTGGTGTTTAGTCGATTGGGTGCATAATGGAATTCAATTCTTAGCTTATTGCTGGATTCCATTACAGAAATCGACTATGTTTTTTGCTTATATATGTATTTTATGTACCCTTGAAAGGGTGAAATACTATGTAAGCTTCCGACTTCATCCATCCGTTTGATCTATTGTTTGTTTACAATACGTCTTTTAATGATTCAACATTATTAGCTGGTTATTTGTATCTTTTGCCTTTAATAGGATATTTTATCAAAATTTGGTGGTTTTTCATATATTATATATGGATTAATCGTCTGCAATGCGCTAGTGAATTAGTGGTATTGTGCTTGATTCTTAGTTAAAAGTTCCATCTTTATTTTGTATATTGTCAGTGTTATGAATTGTAGCTAAAGTTATTAATTTAATTTTAGTAATTGGAAATAGATGATGATTTGTAATTATATAATGGTTATATATATATATATATATATACATATATACATATCTTAATCCGATGATTAATTTATGGATGCTGTAATATCTATATTAATAAAAGAAAAATGTTTGTGTGTGCATGAAGGCTAGTAAAATCTAATGCTTGTAGAAATCTACAAATTTTGAGAAAGAAGACGAAGACAGGTGCAAATGCACCCGAACCTCAGATTTTGGATTTTTTTTATATTTTTTATTGAACTAAGAATTTTGTGTATATCTCTGTGAAAGTGGGTAAGGAAAGTTCTTTTGGTTTAACTTTTCCCTTCTTGACATATAGCAGAGTTGAAGGTTGGTTTGTTGTTATGAGATTACGGGTTTATGTTTTACTTATACCTTGAGCTTGTATCTTTTCATAAGTAAGTAGAATAACATAAAGAATATTGATTAAGATAGTACTTGAATTTTAAATAAATTGATATATAGATGATATATATGAGATTGTGCAAGTAATTGTCAGGCTTTAGGCAAGTTTAAGCAAGCTTATGTTACCAAGTTGAAATAAATTTTGTCTTCTTTAAAATAGCCTTTAAATATAAAAATATAAAGAAAAGAATACAGTTTGTAGATATATTATCTGATGCTGTAAGGATTGTTTAAGTTGAAGAAGATTTGAAAAAGTTCCATATTGGCATATTTTATTTCCAGGATCTATATACTGCACAGGGACAAACTTCTTCTCACAAAATAAAAATTCAATCTATTCACATGTCCTAATAGTTCCCATAACATGTTCATTGAAACAATACTTTTCCAACAGAGATACGTTGGCATATTTCAGTTTAATACTTCATAACAATTAAATGCTGGACAAATATCTACATTTTAAACTTTTACTACACGTTCATATTTGAACTTGTTTGCTAGATACATCACCAAGATCTATCGGGAGAAGAACACAAATGCCGGCCCTGCAGGACATTTAAACCAGCTTCGAGCACTCGCGAACCAATCAAAAGCAGCAGTGCAGTTTGCATATATCATCTGAAACGAATAATTTTGAATGCTTTATAACCAGAACCTAAATAAAATACAAAATAAAGGATATTTAACATGAGAAATTAAGTAAGTTAAGTTTAGAAGAGAATGATTTGTGATAGCAAAAGAAAATAGCCAAATGGCAGTTGCATCACTAGAGCAATTAAACTCATGATGATAAATCACAACAAACTGCTTGAACATGATAGTGATGAATGAACAAAGTAAAAAATCTAAAATGAACTTACAAAAATGGAAAGATTATGTCCAAAAATTAAAGTTAAAATCTAAAACAAATAGAAAAATAAATGAGTAGGGATGGGAAATAGGCTAATTTGTCTTGCATCCAGTTTTCCAAGTTGACCAGAGATTTTGAGCCAGTTTGAGTTCCTTAACCACTTCACCAGCGACAGGTATGGGAAAACAGTGCTTTTACCCCCGATTTATCTCGGGGCAAACGGTGAAGTGGTTAAAAGCAATCCAGAGTAGCAATCTTTTAGCCCAATATAGTAAATTTTGTCCTCTTTTCAATAAAGTTTTGAAATTTGCACAGTAATTTTTCATGATTTTTTTTTAAGTGCGCATTTTGCTGAGGAGTTTGTTATTTATCAACCTATATCTATTTGATACCTTATCCTTCCAATCTTATATTTTATATCCCTGTATGGAGCAGACTTTCGGGAATCAATAAAAAAAAAAAAGAAAAGAAATTAAGTTTATAATTTTAAAAAGTAAAGCCATTGATTTTTATCCCCTCTGAAATGTGGAGAAGAAAGATAGGAAAAAAATTCCAGAATGTGTTTCTTAAGTATAACCCTCTTTATTACTCCATGACTATGCAGGTCACCTTGTGGTCTGGAGTTTTATTTTATTTTTTAAATTGGGACATGAAAAGAGGTGAGTTGGGATTTTGTTTATTAATGTTCTAGAAGTTAATCCTCCCCCTACCTTCCCTCTACATTGAAAAATGTCTGAATCCAACACTGATTTTAGGTAGTGTTTAAGGTCAACACCATAGATGCAACACCAGGTAGGTCTTCCTGTTTGTTATAAAGATACCAGTAAAAATGTTGTTTTATTAAATTTTTGCGCATCAATTTTTTGTAATTTGCTTTACTATTTCTTATATGTAGTTTAAATTCATTCCAATATTCATTTGGACAAAATTAATCAAATATATGAAAACTGTGTTTTGTAATCAAATGTAAAATATACCCATATTAAGCATTATTTTTGTAATGTAGGTTATAATTATTCTACTTTTTTTTATGTAATGTTTTTTTAATCTTTTTTTTTAGGAAAAAATGATAATTAAAAAAATAGGGATACAAAGAATTTTTTTTAATTGAAGCTACAAAAATGAATAAGTAAAATAAAATAAGAAAATAAGACATTAAATGTTGATTATTTTATTTTTGTCCCCCTCGCCCTCTCCTGTTGCTGCATAAATGTGCATCACATATTTAACATTTTATTATAATACACATTTTAGTGTGATTTCTTGAGCTAAAGGACTCATTATTAAAGGAAAAAAAAATTGTGTGTCAGGTTGGTTTATTTATTTATTTGTTTTTTATGATTGTTTATTTGGTATTTAGGTATTAAAGGGAACAGATTGACACTGTTTCAAGGCAACTGTGGTGTTTGTTTTTGAAACAGTGAAACATAAACAAATATAACAATATAAGAACTTATTTTCAGCTTAGTTCTTTTCTGCTACTTAAAATAATTGATATATAAGTAGCTACATAATGAGCATTCAAAATTTTACGTGACCAAACACATTTTTTCAACAATTATGTGTGCACATATACCGTGTCTCTCAAAAATGACTGATGGATTTTAAAATTCCATAACTTGCAAACGGACAGATATTTAAAAAATTCTTGCAGGAGTGCTATGTCAGATGTCAGGAGTTTTTATGCTGCGATTCTTAGATTTTGTTACAAATAGCATTGATAGATGGCACTGCAAGCAATAACTGCTAAATCCAGGCTCAATTTTTTGGCCTCTCTCTTCTTCTATGTGAAAAAAGGAGATTAAAATGTATTGAATGCATTCCGAAGTACCAAAACTCGGGTCTCAACTGGGCGCCTATTGCTCTCAGTGCCATCTATTGTTTGAAATTCGAACTAAAATCAAGAATCACAGTACAAAAATTCCTGACATCATACATAACCTTCCTGCAAGACTTTTTTTAATATTTGTCACAGTTTGTAAGTTATTGAATTTTAAAATCCATCCGTCATTTTTGGGACACCCGGTATTTGTAACACATTGACTTTTTGCTATCATTGATACATTGACTCTGGCAGGCATGAAAGAGTTCAGCCTAAAGGAGGAATTCCACCTTTTTTAAAGCAATTTTGGACATTCTCTGGATTGACGCAAAAATGCAAAGAAAATATTGGAAACATATAAGGTTGGGGGGGGGGGGGATCTGGGAAATTTGATAATCATTTTGCCTACTCTAATCCTTGAAGTTTGTTTGTGAATTGTGGTAAATGAAGTTCTTTAAAGTGTTTTAAAAATTGAAAGGAAGTTTCTACTTCCCATAAGGTTCTTTTTTGGAATAGAATAGTTTGTCCTATATACAAATTTTCAGGTAATTTCAGTTATATGTTTATTTATTTATTTATTTTTTTTTTGAAAGAAGGGAAAGATCTGAAACAGCAAAACCATTCAAAATAATATTGATCTTGAAAAATTAATCATCGTTCTCGTGTAAGTTCATCAGATATATTTGGATTTATACCTTTAGCTATCTTCAATTTTCTGTTTTGACTCAATGAAGCTATACATTTATTGTTTAAATTTGTTTTTAATACTTTCTAAGTTGCAAAAAGATAATAACAATCATATGTACAGTTATATCTCATTTTATTGCATCAATAGCTGTTAAAATGTGTCTAAATTATGTGAATTTGTATAGATGAAAAAAAAAAATTCCATCTTTTTTCCTATTTCTCACTTTCATGCCTGGATTCTAGCGATAGAAAGTATCAAGTTATGCTACCATATCTGAACTTTATGCCCATATTTAAAACCAAAGAAATTTTTATTCCTTTTAATATCTAAGTACTGTTAATTTTATTTGTTTATATGTTGTTATTTAATTGAATTAGTGTTATGCTCTAAATTAATTTTATTTCAGGTACATGAATTTTTTCCCTGTACCTAAAAATTCTACAGACAAGTATTTATTTGAAAAAAGTGCTACTTATTTTGATGGTGACTTAGTACCAATGCGAGCCCATGCTTTATTACCCTCTGCTAAGTTAATCACAATTTTAATCAGCCCAATCAAAAGAGCCTATTCTTGGTACCAGGTAATTTTATTGTTTACTCATTCATAATTGATAAATATGATTCGAATAAAACATTTCATTTTCATCATACTATTGGCTATTGGTAAATTTAAAAATTGTTGAATTAAATATTTTAAAAAATTATGAAATGTTACATAAGGTCTTTTTCCCAGTTATACTACATCCCTCATTGGAGTACTATTTGTTGTAATCCCTACTCCTGTATTGCTTCTAAATAGGTATGATATCAAAGTAATATATTAATAAAATCTTCCCTATCCTTTATTATATCCTAAAATTTCTCCTTTTCGTTTAACTTCCAACTCCATTCAAAATCATGTAAGCATATCTAATAAACCTATAGCCTAACCACATTTATTTAAATACATTCCCTAGCTGTATTTTCACAATATATATAAAACCCCTCCAAAGTTAGCCATTAGAAAACCATCTGATAGAATTTTAGTTTCGTTTCGTTATCTACATCCTTCCATGACCATATATGGTAATCGCTAAAAGCCTCTATCCCATGTCAGTTTAGCTTGCTAGGCAAAAATATAAATGTTTCCTTATTTGGCTCGCTAAACCACGATAAATTCCAAAATATTCCTTCAAGAGCCTCCCTTCTAAAGTTCTTATGTGATTTTAAAAATGAATTCAAGTCTAAGGTGATACCTTGCCAATTTAGTCAATGTAAATCTCTCTCTCATAAAATAGCCCATCAAGAAATTGTAACCTTTTTGGCAAAGTTATTGGCGAGACTGTAAGTATGTAGAAATGTGTGATGTGATTCATTATCAGACACTTGCCCCTTGCTTTCTGTTGCTAGCAGCCATGTATTGCTTGTTTCCTTACCTCGTTGCTTCATAATAAACCATTGTTTCTATTGAATCTGGAATTACATTTATGTTCATAGCCAACTATACTTTCTCATAAGTACTCCAGCAAATATAGAATCTACGCGTATTACAAACCAATAGTACACATAATTGGTGGCCGTATGACCGATCGAGGTGAGGTTAGCATTCTGCTGCCAAAAATTTTACGCTGACTTCTGCCTATGCCTGGACAGAACGCCAACGAAAGACACTTAATCTTATGTGGCCATCGTCATTTTTCTGGCTTGAGCATGCCACTGCAGCGTGCCGGATGTCTCATCTTCGATGTTATGCTTAATCTGCTCCTCTTGAATTACAGCCTGCATGCATCACTCTTTTTTAAATATCAAACATGATGTGCTATAAACTGTTATTGCTCCTGGACTTTTCCTGCAGCTATGGATTGTGCATGCTGAAGATGGTGTGTCACCAACCGGACACCCAAAAAATTCTTCGCTGATGTCTTGTTCGTATGCAACTCTTTCCCACTATCTGATGCTGTTGAATCCCACCATTATAGCCGCACCGCTTGTCTTTCTATTAATAGCTGAAAGAAGGTCCGAGGTTCCCCATCCCTCAACCTGTGATGCACCCAAAGGCTGCCAGTTCATCTTACAGAGGTCCTACTCCATTCCCGCTCTCACTCATTGAAGAAATCAACTGTTTCCCTCTGCTCTGTGTCCACCCCTCTCACTGCACCCATTAATGTGATTTCCGCCCCCAGATCAGTTTGAGAAACCTACACACAAAAAAAGCCTTTTTTTCTTATCCATCACTGTGAAAACAAAGATCCTGTGTTTCGTCACCTGCCTCCACAGTGTGCATTCAATGAGCTAGCCTGTCTGATACCTCCGCCCCCCCCCCTTCCCAGCTCTACACTTGTGTTATATCGCAGTGCCTGGGAGTGATGAAACGGCTCATCTCAGTATTTATCACTTTTTTTTTCGTTTTCCGATTCATAAAATCTTCATTGATTTCAACAAGTGTGTGTAAAGATTCAGTGATAATTATTTTATATCTAAATATCTTATGAAAGATCAGTTATAAATATTTTATGTGCTAATTTAATACAAGTGCTTGCAATCCGAAGTTAATTTATTCAAGAAAACCATATTTTAAAGTATTAATTAGGTGAATTTATATATATAAAAATAAAAGCTTGAACAGTTATTATCCACGATAAGTGGTACTTTAAACAGATAAAGAATCTTCTGTGTCCGCGATACAGTGAAAATATGTTTCAGCATAAAAAAAAAACAATCTTCAGTGTGTAAATATCCACTCCAAATCTCATCATACGATAGTCCAAGATTTTGTGAAAAGTGTAGTGACTGTCTGTGTGTGTTAAAAAAAAAAAAGTTATATGGAACTTTTTTTTGCTAAATGTGACAAAAAAAGTCTTTGGTGCAGATGAATATGTCCGCAAATTTATTCAGGGGCATCAAAGTAAACATAAAATAAGTAGACAAAAAAAAATTTTCATTGTGTGCAAGTTTAGAAGAAAAGAAAATATAGTGCTTTTTTTTTCATCTTGCAAAAGGAATTTCACATCATCACAGTTCATAGGGATACATGATTATAAAGTTTTTTTTTCATTCAAAATTTGAAAACCTAACCCTTTTAATATAATTAAAATTCTGATAGTTTTTTTAATATTGCATTGAAAATACTTTAAATTATGTTTTGTAGTAAACTATTGTTTTTATCGAACCTGGAATTGCGTTTGTTCATGGCCTACTATACTTTCTCATAAGTACTCCAGCAAGTATAGAATCTACGTCTATTACAAACCAATAGTACAATAGGAAAAATAATGTTTTTTACATTGTATATTCTTATATATTAATTTTAAATATATTGTTACATCATACTTTCCCATTAGTTAACAATATTAAATCTATTCACCATTATTTATTTAATTAATGAAAAATTAAACCATTCAAAAAAAAATTTTCTTTCCAAATAACAATTTTAAATATCTATATTACGTTAATATTTCTAACTACTAAAATTTTATTCCAATATCTATTAAATTATTTATTTATCAGTGATTTCTAGATTGTTTACAAAAAGTTCTAAGTCTTTAAAATTCACCTTTTCAAATTTCTTAAATATTCGTTAAATTCATTGCAAAATATATTTATTCGATTTAAATAATTATTTACTTTCAGCAGACAAAATTTCATCTATTTTGACGCAATAGATCACAAGTTATCTGAATTTTAAGTTTTATTTATTTTCGCTACTTTTAAATACGCGCGCCATCCATTTTAAGACGCACTGAAAATCGCCATGATTTCGTTTCTTCACCGATGCAAAACAACTTCGCTATATCACACAAGATGCCATTTTTGCTCGAGGGAGTTGCGTTTTCGTGGCAGGTTCGGTGACTGCACGCTGGAATTATTTTTGGTGAACACTGATTGCTTCTCTAAATTTTTAGCGTCCTTTTCAAAAGACACTACGGGGTTTTTTCTCTCTCTTCGAATCTGGACATTGATGCGCGAACAAGCGTGCATCATCGCTCCAAGAAACAATAATTTTCTTTTATAGTTGGTTCTTCGACTATACGGGTTGAAGACCGATCACTTTTTAAATCCATTTGATTCTATAATTTTTAAATTTCACTAATCAAACAAAAAAAAAATTGCAATGAAATAATTGGAGGATAATATCATAATGAAGCTGGTATGAGACACTGCTAATATGAATCTGAGAACTCGTAATGATCTGGACATTTCAAGATAGCTCTTGGATTACATTTAGTGAAAACTGAGGGTTTCAACTCGTTCTGGAAAGTATTCCACTATCTCTTCATGCCTGGAAATGGTAACGTAAATTTGCTTTTCAATTTATTGCGTCGCAGATATATCTTTGAGGAAGATTGAATGCAGCCCCTTTTTCATGCTGGCGAATTTTGAACGAATCAGAATGGATTCCTATCACATAGGAACGTATATGATAGCTTCGTAAAAATGTGAAACTTTTCTGTGACAATGACAAACTGATGGTCCATTTTAACCATGTTATCGAACAATCTCCAATTATCTTTCAAGAAAACTCGCAATTTATTTCTTCCACTACTAATACCTACTCTGATCTATATCAGAATTTGTTTAAGTGCTCTTGTCTATGATCCATTCACAACTTCAACAAATGAAAAATCACTTGTTTAAAAGTTAATATTTTTATGTGATAGATCATGTATATCTTTATATATTTGAATACTTAACTGAGTGTAGGGGTCTGTGCAGTTCCTTTGCTTCTTATATGTTTACCTAAATAAATAATTGATTTAAGTTAATGTGTGTATCATGTGTTTCTTCCATGGGTGAGTTTATTTTGTTTATTTTCCTTTTCAGCTTCAATTCAATTTAAGGCAACTTAATTATTCTTTAGTATATTCAGTTAACTTAATTCTTAGCCTTCAGGTTGCCAAGTAAATAATCGCAATTTACGATCATGGCCATATGTGGTGTCGGAATGGCATTTTGACTACCAGATATTTCAGTAATATTTTTATTAGTAATTTTCATTTATTTTTCTGGTAATTAATCAGCGATCCCGACATCAATATATATTACATATATATATGAAGATTATCATTTAAATCTATTGAATATAATAAAAAGACTGATCGGTATGTAATAAATTATTTTTATGTTGATAATATTTTTCTGTCGGGTAGAAAAAAATCATACCTTGTAGACTGCATCTGTTATGATATTCGATACCAAATCAACAAAACAAGAATATTATCTACTACTTATAATATTCAACATTATCATTCACATGATAATTATAATAATCTGTCTATAAAAAGGAAGAATGATGGTTTTCTTAATACAAAACAGAGATTAATTAATATAAAGATAATTGTATTTAGTTCTTTGTTCAGTGACATCATCAAAAATAGTTTTCTCCTAATAAAATAGTTTTAATACATTGTAGAGAAATTCTTAAATCATCAGAATGGAGGAAAATCTGAAGAAGCACACATCTTAAAAATGGAGGAAACACATTTTGAAAGAATTTCTTTCTTTCTTTTCTTTTCTTTCTTTTTTTTTTTTTTTTTTGTGATAAAGTTGTTCTACTGCTATATGGGCAGAAGAAAAGCTGTCTTGTTTCTGTTCTTGTAGCATGCAGAAGTGTAGGATAGTTTTGCAGAATGCAGAAATAAACTCTCGTAGTATTTTTGTTCTTTATGTTTATTATTATTTTTTGCCCTAAGAGGAAAGATAAATTGTCTGAAACCCATTGTGTTCTCTTTACTTTTATGTTATATTTAAAGCATTTCTTTCAATAGATTGTGTTTTGCAGTAGTTTTAAAAGATTCCCTTGCAAATCTTTATAACAACATTTTTTATTAATGAAATGTTTTATGAATGTAGAATTCTTAAATGAATGACAGTTAAATTCTAAATGATTGTGAATTTAAAAGATTGATCTTCTCTAGGATGTGTCAAAATCACTTACAGTTTTCTGATGAAATATAGCATATGAGTATTGATTTTCTGTTCAATAAGTACTTAAATGAAAATGCTTTGGTTTTATATTTTCTAATTTTCCAAGGATTTTTAAAAAACAAAAGAAAAAAAAAATCATGTATTTCAAAATGTTCATTTCTGTTAACTGCTGAAGATATAGACAAGTAAATGGATTGCAAAAAAGTATTAAATTGCAAATTTAAAATGATTTGAAGGAGAAAATTTGACTAATAGTTTTAAATTACTCTGTCATTAATTTTCATTATTTATATTATTGGGCTGAACAAGCAAGGCTTTTATGTATCTTTTGTAATTAAGTTTACTGAATTTATATTTTGAGTAATTAAAAATGGTTACCTTTGTAAAAATTAATATTTAAAAAAAAATTCTTTTTCTAGCATATGCGATCACATAAAGATGCCACAGCTTTGAATTACAGTTTTCAAGAAATTGTTACAATAGGTGATCGGGGTCATAGAGCCCTTAGAGAACTTAGAAGCCGCTGTTTAATGCCAGGAATGTATGCTCAACATTTAGACAGATGGCTTTCCTTTTATTCCCCTCAACAGGTAAAGATCAATTCTTAATACATTGAATGATATTTATCATGTTTATCATAAACTGGTAATTTGTATTTAAATAGATTTTTTTTCTTCTTTCTCCTGGTAGCTGAGGTGAAGTGATAAATGTGTCTTTTGAAATACATTTACTTCTTTCTTTATTTTTTTCCAGAAGTTTGTTATTGTATTTTGGATGGTATAAAATGTCTCATTTTCCTTTAAGCTTTTTTCTAATATGCAATTTATGCTACCAAAGTTATAAATTAATTTAAGTCTGTTGTTACCTCTTGATAATAACTATCTTATTTATTAGTAACTTTTCATTCGTTGACAAAACGTTATCAGCATTATCGTTCAATGCGATATTCAACATTCTCTGAATTGGTGCAAAAATGCAAAGAAATTATTCAAAGTATATAGGGCAGGGTAGGTCTGGGAAATTTAATCCTCAGACAGTTTGTCTACTCAAACCCTTGGCATTTGTTTCTAAACTGTTCTGGAGAAGAACTATCAATCGTCTTGTAAATGAAGTTGTTTAAAGAGTTTTTTCAGCATGAAAATTTTTCAGACTTAAAAAAATGAAAGGAAATTTGCATAGCGTTCTTTTTGGAATATAATATTTTGTACCATTTATGCAACCATTTTGGTTAATATCATTTATTTTATTTTTGGAAATGTACTTCTGGAGCATAGATCACTTTGATGAGGATGTATTTAGCATAGAGAATTTCTTTCTCTCAGAAAGGAGGGAAAAACATTACAAAAAAGAAAACAAGTTTTTATTAAGGTCAGTTAGCAATGGCCATAGTAATTATCTTTGTACTTAAATTCAAGTGATTAGTGTTTAAGGAAATACTTTTTCAGATTATTATACTAAAATATCTGTATAAAATCTTTTTCCTGTTTAGAAAATTAATACATATCCATTTAAAAGATATTTCTATTTTATTCCTCCCTCCCTCTTTGTAACTTTTAGTGTTTATCTGTATTTTCAAAACTACAAGCGAACTCAGGAAATTTCAACAGTAGAATCTCCCGTCTTTATTCCCTCTGAAGTTTACAAGTATGTGAATAAATAGATATAAATGTAATAAGTAAATATGTTTAAATAAGTAAATATGTTTAAATTAAAAAAATAATAAATCTTAACCTGGTGTGTAATTAAAATTTATCAATAATTCAGTATTTATGGCTTGTTTTACATAATTTAGCGGTTCCTATGCTGGCATTTGTAAATTTCATTAAAGTAGTTAAGACAAAAAAGAAGATAAACTTTGTAATGCATTTTTTTTTCTTTCTCTCCTTCCTAAATGGTGAGATTCTATTGTTAAAACTTTCTTAATTTGTATATACAGCATTTTTCAATAATCACTATCATTTATCAGCATTTTTTATTTATAAATCAGTAGTTTTTATTGGAAACTTTTTTTTTTTTTTTCAAAACTTCTTTTACTTATTCTTACAAAAGCTTGTGCATCTTATAGTTATTGGTTCTTAAAAGAACATCTGAGTTAAACGTCAAAAGTTAGAAAAGAAGAATTAAGTATACACATAGAATAAAAAGTACTACAAAATCCAAATGCATTGTAAAAAAATAAACTATATAGATTGTGTAAAACTATTTTTTGGGGACAATACACATATTAAATTTTAGCTATGTATACATTCAAGTTTTTATTGAAAACTATTAATGGAAATTTTTCTACTTTGTAATTAAAATCATCTGATTTATTTTTTGTTGCATTTAAAAATATTTTCTTTTTGAAATATCAGGATTGATATTAAAAAAATATATATTACATAAATTACTTTTCATTAAATATTTTATCCATACTTTATACAAGCTTGTCAAAATGATGGAATTTATATACTTTTTCACTCGCTCTCTTTGTTAATCTGTTACAATCAATTAAAAACAAGGAATTTAAAAATATAGAGTTACTAATATTGAATTTGAAGGAACTAAACATTTGACCTTTTTAAAAGTAAATAAGCCAAGTTTTGTATTTTATTTCAAATACAACACTCTCTCTCTCTCAAATATTTTTTTAATATGTAGTAGGAAATTTGAATGAAATAAAGGAGTTTTTGAATTGACATGTTTATAGAAATTAACTTTTTAATAGTTAGATGTAATTTAATTTGAAGGTCAAAAGTAAATTGATTTTTTTTAAAGATCAAAAGCCTTAAATATATTTTATTTAATGGAACAACATTTTAATTTTATCGTTATGATAGATGCTTAAATATAAAATACCTTTATAATTAAATGTTTTGGATGACCTCTTTCTATAATAGCAGTAATATTTTGGGGCATAATTAAATAAGTCTAGAAATAAGAAAATGTAGTACTTCCTTCACAAATGAATTACAAAAATTTTATAAAGTAATAATTGTAGAAAACAGGATTTTAAGTAGGTACTTATTATTATTAATTTTTTTTTCTGGTTTTTTTTCTGAATAATCAATCGTAATTAAAAAACTAAATTTTAATGAAAAAATTATTTTTCTATATCACCTTCTTAAAATTAAATCTTTACAAACCTTTAATCTGTCAAACAAGAATTTAATGGTATATTATTTAAGTGTATGACAAAGGTTTTGAATCACTTTCATTTTAAATATTTGCTTTTTGTCTATTTTGTCACTTACATCAAAGTTTGAATAATCCCAGTGATTAGATCACCATAATAACTGAAAAATAAGAGCTAGCAACCAATTTTTTTTTTTTTTTTTTAATAGCTATAATATTTTTGGAGAAAGTTTTCAGCTTTGTAAAAGAAACTTCCGCATTCAATTTCGTTCATTGAGGATTAATTGCTAATAAAAAGTAAATATCTTTTGTCTAAACTGTGATTGTAATACTTTAACTAAATTATTTCTTACAATATGAATTTTTCGACACACACACACTAAAGCTGTTACGTCAGTTTTGGCAACTTCGTGTGAAAGAGGTTTTTCTCATATGAATTTGATTCAAAATATTAAGAAAGTGAATAGAAGGTGACAGCATAAATATATATTAATACTTAATTTAAATGGAACCAATTAACAGATTTTTAATTCTGATACAGTATATATATATTGATATTTAAAACTAAAATTGCTGGGCATATTCATGGTCCTAAATTTAATGTGTAAAACAAAGTGGCAATTTTAATTTTGCATGCCTAAATACGATCTTTTGTTCATATTTTTAAATTACATTTTTCTGTTTTTTCTAGCTCCTAAGTTTTTTTATACTTGCCCTTAACATTTCAAGAGATTGTTCAAACACAGACTTCATAATATTATTTTACAGTCGAACCCCGTTATAACAAACTTCAAGGGACCGAAGGTTTTGTTCGCTATATCTGGTGGTTCGCAATATCCGAACAGTTAATAAAAATGTTAGTGTTCACAAAATATATAACTTATTAGTTGCTATGTATATATTCAATAATGATGTGTTAAAAAAAGGTAAAATCTATTAAATATGACCATTAAAAAATTAAATTGACTAAAATCGATCACATTAAACTGATACAATACTAATTAAATTACCTAACGATAAAGACAAACACAAATAAATTAATTTTGCCTTTAATTGTTGCTCACTGTTTTGATACAGAAATAATCGGTAATCTTCTGCTGACGTGATGCCGATTTCAAAAAATGTTATGAATTTCTTTGTCTAGTGCATGAAATGACTCCAACACTCTTTCTTCCACTATTTGTGTAGACAAAAACTTATTAATTACACACATCGCTGCTGTAGCATCTGAGGTTGTGGGTATTTCATCATTTATGTGCTCCTCTTCATCAGAAGCAGAATCTTCGATTTCAGAATGATTCATTTTAATTTCTTCTACAATCTCTTCATCAGTCGGATCTTCACATGTAATGACTTCATCATCACATGTTTCAAACAATTGCATGTCGCACACTGAGAATGATGAAATTTTGTGCTTTTCTATCCACATCGCGATAGGTAAATTTTCATCATCCTCTTCTTCAACGTTCTTCGCTTCGTCATCATCCGTTGTATCTTCAATATTCTTTGCTAAGCCTGCATGTCGAAAACATTTTCTAATTGTAGAATCCATAACAAGCCGCCAAGATTTTTCAAGCATTATAAGTGCATCAAGAAGAGAAACGTCACATTTCACATTTTTATCATATCCCTCTAAAATTCGTAAAATGAGCTGCTTCCTGTAATGGCATTTAAGACTTCTGATGACACCCTGGTCCATAGGTTGTACTACAGATGTTGCATTCGGGGGAAAGAGTACAATTCTAATCGATTGAAACTGTTTATCGATTTTTTGTGCACTACAATTGTCAAGCAGAAGTAGAATTTTCCGCTTTTTAGCTGACAGTTCACGATCCCACTTTTGAAGCTCTTTTTCAAAAAGTTCCTTAGTCATCTACGCCTTGCAGTTTGCTTCATAAGCAACAGGAAGCCGTTTGATATTTTTGAAGCATCTAGGGTGCTTAGATTTTCCTATCACTAGAAGCTTATGACGATCAGTACCACTCATATTGGCACATACAAACAAGAAATGTGATTCTGTCTTTTGACAATTTGCCGCCATTACATTTCTCTCCATTAAATTTTAATGTCTGGTTTGGTGTCATCTTGTAAAACAGTGCAGCTTCGTCAGCATTATATATGTCATTCTTGTTGTATTCATGAGAGATTTTATCCCAAACTTTTTTTCCACGTATCGATGTCGGATGTTGAAACACCTCCCAATTCTCTGACAATTTTTCCGGAAGATATGTTGTTCCACTTTTTAAATCTGTCTAACCATCCATTAGAACACGAAAATGGAATTCCAAATTTACTGGCAAATTCATCAGCTTTTGACTGAAGCATTTGCCCAGAAACTGGTACATTTCGGCTTCTTTGAACGCTAAACCATTTTAATAAAGCCTCTTCCACTTCTTCATGTTCGGCTTTTCTGAATTTTTTTTTAGAGTTCAAATTTTTCTCGAAAGCAGAAAGTATGCTTTCTCTATTTTTCCATATTGTCCCAACAGTAGATTTCAATAAATCTTTTTTTCGGCAAATGTCAGCTTGTCTGCCGTTATTTTCTATTTCTCTAATGATACTTACTTTTTCTTTGATGCAGAATGCTTTACGCTTGCTCAACATGATGAAACTAATGATTTGTTAAAAGTGAACTTTTAATTTTGAAGTATGGAACCACAGATCATTTCGCACATTCTATAAAAACATTAAAATGAGTGAACGACAACGAGATGAAATGACTGGAAATACTTGTTCTGGCGCGTCTCTGCAATGACATTTCCCCTTGTTCTCGTGATCTGATTTTTACTTCACCCTCCCCCCTGACGTAGCACAGGTGCGTATGTCCTTACTGTTTATGCTTTTACTTGTTCGAGCATTTCCCCCCTTCCGACATGTTGGCTGTTTTTTCTCTTTTCGCGTCATCCCCCCTCATTTTCGGTTCTGTCTCCAGTCTTGTACACAGCTGTGACCAGGAATAAAGGAAAATGACTGACGGGTGGGCGGGATTACACCTGCAGAGTGTCTATCGTAAAAGAGAAAGAATGCAGTTGTTTCTACCCTTAAAAAAAAGAATCGCTGATTTGCACCATGTTTCACTAGCCAGCATGCATTTTCTTATAAATTTAGAGTTGAAGTCCTGTTTTCACAACTGCAGAAAAGTAAAAAACAACAACAACAACAAAAAAATGGTCGACTGGAAAAAAAAATGGTCGTTATAGCCACTTATTAAGATTTCAGAGGTTCGCTATAAAAGGATAAATTAGCATTAAATACAATAGGAAAACGATGGGACCAAAATTTTTGTTCGTTATATACCAGGTTCGCTATAATGGTGTTCGACTGCATTTTGTGTTATCTTGTATATAACTTTTGTTGTAATACAGTACAATTCAAATGATTAAAATGCACCAATAAGGAAACTTAATTTGTGAGCAATTTCTATTACTGTAAAAATAATGTTTATATTATTTATATATATATTTCATTTTACAGTTGCTAATTATTGATGGTGAAGAGTTAAAGTCTGACCCAGTAGCTGTCATGAGTAAATTACAACAGTTCCTGAAAATAAAACCCTTTCTCAACTACAAAGATCATTTACGGTATGTGAAATTTGAAACTGGATGAAAAATTAGACAAAAAAATTAATTTTGTTTCTTTCTCTCTTTCTCTCTCTCTCTATATATATATATGTATTTTTTTTCCCCATGTGTATTAAAAGAATGAGATACTATAAAGCACATTATACAGTTTAAAATGTATCTCCTTTTTGTAAAAGTAATCTGTAACTATAAGAGGCTTTCTCTTGACTCACAGGCTAATTCATTAATGTATAGGTAAACTATTGAAGCTAGAAACTTAAACTTTTGGGTCACATAATACATATTTATTTTGAGATGATTATTAACTGTCACAAAAGGTCACATAAACTGAAAATTTACTGATAATATGTAATCTGGGAATCAAATAAAAATGATTATTAGTAGTAACTTCTGCTGCAGCTTTTAATGTTTTAATCTTTTTTATAAACCTATTCAAATGTGATTAATTTTCTTACAGAGTGCTAAAATAGAAATATATTTTTCTTCTATTTTTTAATATATTTATAAACATCTACAGCTTTAAATTTAAAGCTGAACAAGATAGTAATCATATTTCCTAGAAATAATCATCTGAGAACTATATCCCAGTCCTTTCTTCCATTAATCACTTGTTGTCTAAGATTAATAGTTATTTTATACAAAGAATTTACAAAATTTCAGTACATATAACAAAATTTTATTATGTAAGGGAAGTCATGAAGTTTGTCACTATTTTATTGATTAATATAATAGGGAATCCTTTTCAAATTGCTTTACTATTGAATGTGTTGTCTTTAAATTTAATTTAGTAATATAATGTTTTAGTGTAAAAGGTTGTACCACTGTTTCTAGTATAGCAATTTTGAAAGTTTATTTAGCATTTAACATTTGATAGGAATGGTGTTTTAGGAATGGTGAATTATTAGGAATTAGTGTAATCATCATTATTATTTTTTTTTAAACACTTTTTAACTATGTTGAAAAGTGTTTATCAATTCGGTTTGTCTATCTGTCTGTGCTATAACTCGCATAAATGTACTTGGATTGTCATGTAGCTGATATGTTGAGCTTTATTAAGACTTAACCGGTATTGAAAATGAAATGCGTACCATGTATAGTTTATTTACAGGGACATCGAAAAGAATTGTTACTTTACCGTCTGTGGGGAAAAATAATTTGTGGTGTATTTTAATGATGTTGCACTGTTTCAAACATACTGAAATTGATATACATCTATCACTAAGGTGTACTTACAAGATGCTTACTTTAGGGTATAGTGTGCATAACATTCATCGTTTATTAACATAAAATGATTCGATTATTGTTCTCTTCATGAACAATAATGGCTGAAAGTGTGTTTCAGTTGTGGTACACTTTTTAAAATTTAACCATTTCTTTGCCTATTACTTGATATGTATATAAATTCTTTAATACATCATATGCTGGGTGGAATAATCTCCAGTACATTTCTGTTTACTGATGGGAATTGCTGACGAGGAATTTCAACTGTGCTATGGGTTTCCTAACTGAACTCAATTTTAACTTACTATTTAGTATGTGTATAAATCTATAGATAATTCACATGGCTTCAAAAAGAATTCATGTATATTTCTGATTTTTGATGGGAATTCCTGAAATTGGGTATTCAAATATGTTATGCATTTTTCAAATAGCTTACTTTGATAATATCTTTCATCTTATTAAATGGTGAAGTTTTGATAAAGTATTCTGGAAATGTTGGAAAGTGTTTCATAATCTGTTTTATTATTTTTATTATTTTTTTTTTTCCCTGAAACGTCAATTAATGTGATTAGAAAATGCTTCTACAAAATGCTGTTATATTTGCAGATATGATCCCAAAAAAGGTTTCTTTTGTCAAGTGAGCCAAGAGCGTAATAATACCAAGTGCCTTGGGAGGAGCAAAGGACGACAGTATCCACCAATGGACTTGCAGACTGAGAAGTTCTTGAAGGCCTTCTACCTGCCTCATAATATTGCACTCTCGAAATTGCTTACTAAACTGCGGCAACCCATACCACTGTGGTTAGAAAAAGACTTATCTCATGGCTCTTAAACATTGGAAATTATTTCTGTACATAAAAATGGGATATTTATTAAAGCAGCTTGGATTTCTCACTGCAAATGGTTTTGTGCAGGAATGAAATATGTGATGTTGTGTGACATGTGCAGTGCAAAGGTGCATGCTGTGGTTTTTACAAAACTATTATGACCTGGACAATCTTTGTGCACATGATTGTGGGTTTTTAAAATTTATAATTTTAAATGATGTGATCAGAATTAATCATTCAAACTTATGTCTCATCATGTAAAATTTCTCACAGCCCTTTTGTAATTTTTTAAAATCATTTTGTTTTTATTATGTATATATATGTATAAATGAAATGTGCAAATTTCATGAAAGAGTTATAAATGTTATTAACTTATTGTGAATTTGACTCAGAAATTCCAAATAGTTTATAATTTTTTTATGTTTTGTTTCAGTATTAGCTCCTACAATTCATGTTTTCATCTATAAATGGTCAAATTTCATTGTGAGTTTTTTTTTTTCTCTGTTCATTCATTATTGCAATATTATACTAAGTTATTTCAGTAGAATATGAACATTTTAATAAAAATTTTAAATGATGCTTATGATTTATTAAAAATATTTTGCTGTGCAAATTATGTTAGTTCCTACAAAAGTTCATGTCTTTTGTGTTCAAATACACAAATAATGAATGATTGCTTCCATTTGCCATAATTATATGCAAAGTTTAGTACAAGCTGTTCAACAATTCGGTTTCATGTATTTAATGCTGTTTATTTATTTATTTATTTATTTTTATATTTAATGGTGAACTGTTGTGGCATTTTGAAATTTTAAATATAATGTAAATGCTTAATTTTTTTCTTTTGGTCATCTATCACTATTCCCATTCTTTTAAAACTCTAATATAATGGAAGCTGCCACTTTGAAAAATTGTAATTTTGTTTGCTAGAATTTAAAAAATATATCAAATTGCTTTCATTTGGATTTATGTGACTTTTTAAATAGATCTGTAAAATGAATTATGAGTTTTAGAAAGAAAAAAAGTAAATAAATATTTTTTTGTATTACTTATATAAATATAGACTTATTTATTTTAGCAAATGAGTTTTAATTTTTCCCAAACTCATAAGCAAAAACTGCTGGTATTGTTTTCTGTTATTCTACTGATTTGCAGTCATGCACAACTTATACTATTTGTTTTTGTTGTTGTTTTTAATAATAATTTCTGGGTGTACTTTATTTTAATAATGAAATAATAAAGTAAATTAACTGAAAGTTTCTTTGAAAAAAAGAAGGTTTAAGTTTTAAGAAATGAAAACAACTTTTTTTTATATTAATTTTAAAAATTATGAATGACATTATTAATTTGAGGTAGAAATTGTATATGCATTTAATCATTGTTTTTTCTAGTGTTAATAAGCTTTGTTATTTTATATTGTTTGTATTAGTTTAGTAAGTTATATATACTCACAAGGGCTAAAATATTTGCAAGTTTTAATAGTCTTTGAAAGAAACACATCAAGCACTCAAATCGGAACCTAAAATCAAATCGGGTACAGTGGTGTGGCAATTAAAAAATTATAGGAGTGGCTCGAGTCATTTTCAAATAAATTGAACAGTTAGGATTATCATTAATTAGTAAAATATTTAAGAGTTTATTAGTAAAATAATTAATCATTCCAAACAATATTTACTACTGTTGTCATAAAATCAATATTTTAATAATTTTAAATTTAATACTCTGAATTCTACCGAGTTACAATTATCAAATTAATGGGACATGTAGTTGGGGGAACCAAAGTCCCTTTCATATAATAAAAAGTTCCTACAGAAAATAAACAGTCTTAAAGTATCAGTGCATGTAATCAAATTTCCTGTAACAATTCTTGAGAGTTAAATCTTATAAAACTATTTAAAGTCTTACTTTCAATAATTATTATATGAAAAGAATAAAACTATGGGTTGAAAGTTTCAAATATAAAATAAAACTAATTTAAAATAAAAATGTGACTTTCGCTGTTAGTTATGCTCCTGATTCAGATTTTTGCATCAGAAATATAATTGGATATTTATTGTGCTTCTTTATGTATAGAATTGTTTATTTAATTTTTTTTTTTTTTTTTGGTGATGAATTATCAAACAGTAAGGAAGAAAACAATGGTCTTTGGAACAGCTCATATGACCTTTAAAAAATTGTCTTCATTCGAATTTAGATGGCTTTGAGTCCCATGAGCTTTCCCTTTCTTATGCCATATATCAGATACATTTTAAATAGTGCTTAACTCTGAAATTACTGTTCATAATTGTATATGTTATATATTTCTCACTAATGCTAAATTCTTTCATGATGTTTGCACTTTATTTTAGTTCATCTCCTTCCAGCTTGATTTTTATCCAATCATTTTAGGTGGAAATTTCAATTTGACTATAATGTAATTAAATATTTTTTTATATTATATAATGTAAAAATACTTTCAAATCTATTTATATATTTAATGATATAGTTAAAAATTTAACTTTTATATCTTTAAACTGTTATTACATTTTTGTGTAAAAAATTACTTTTAGTTATATTTCTAATTGATATTGAATTTACTTTCTCTGAAGAAGTGACACATCACAGGTGAATCTGTTGATTATATTTAATGAGAACTTGGATTTTTTTTTTAAAAGAAAATCCTATTGAATGCATCATTCCCATTGGCTGTCTTAAATGATTCCCTTCATTTGAAATTACTCATTACAATAACAGCATTCAAAATTCTTGGTGGTCCGCTGGTCCGAGACCACTGAAAATTCAATTGGACCACTAATTTGAAAAATTTAGTGGTCTGCGGGACCAGTAATTTTTTTGCCCTCTCTGACAGGCAAACTTAAATTTTCTCGGCCCTCGAAAACTGGAACCGATTGCAAATCATGATTTTATTTTATTTTTAACAAATTATAATTTTAATTTTATTATACTGAAAATTTTAGATAACTGCAAAGTGATTTTAGTTTATGTTCTGGAGGAAGGGAGGGACCCTCGAAGGGTTAAAGGGAACAGAATTTTATGTAGCAGAAGCAGTGATGATGCCTGCAGACCAGTAGATTCTCATACTTACTGGTCCCTGAGAGTGACTTTTTTTAATCATTTCTGACGCTCGATAAGATCTTTATAAGTAGAATTATTCATCAGATGGATTGATTGTGTGAAATTTATTGTTCCTATTGTGTTTTTATTAACAAACATATTTCGTAAAAAAAATAAAACCAGCACTTTCTAGTTCTTGGGTAGCTGTAGAATCTTCTTTGAAATAATTAATGTTATTGTAAAAGTTATATAATTATATATATTTGGAAAAGTAAATTATATGTATAAAAAATTCATGTTTTTTTATTATTTGAATAAATCTACCACTAAAAATAGCAGTTTACAAATATTATTTTGTATGAAACCTAAGATGATTGGTGAAAAATATATATGCTTAGATTTTTTTAAAAACTATATAAATATTGTGGTACTATTTTAGGTTGCGTCTGTGGTCATATCTAATTTTCTTTGATACTTTAATGATTTTTCATTGCATTTGTATGAAGATTGTGCGAGTCAGTGATGTTCAACATTATTTGACTTTATTTGTACATTACAGTTTATATAGCATACATCTATCTGCATGTTATGGTTATGATTCTTATCAATTAATTTAGATATATCTGTACAGTATATGCATTGTGCAGTAGTCTATTATGCTTTCTGTGAAAGCTCTTTTAACTGTGATGTCTCATAAGATGAGTATGCAATTTAGGCCAGCGAATTGGCTTCGGTGTTCAGTCATGTTTGTAAATTATATCAAGATTTATTGCACAATCATGGAACATTATTTTCGCAGCTATACTTGATACACAGTTACAGGTCTATTCACAAGCACATTAATTTAAAATACATACTTCTTGAATTTTGCTTTTTCATACTCGAGCTGTATTTTTTATTACTTTTGTTTTTGTTTGCTCATATTTACTTTGATAGTAGCGTAAAGATGAAAGCTGCCTGCAAACACAAATATATTTGTCCAAAACTTTTCTGAAAAATCTGCTAAATCATATGTGCCCTTCCAAAAACAACTTGTTTATCAATCCAGAAATATATGTGTTAAAAATTTACTTATTCAGAAATATCCACTGATAGCAAATATTTACTTTTTTCTCTCAACTGATTAGCATAATTGCATCTTTCCAAGTAAGTCGATTATCATATGCATTGACCTGTATCTGCTGACTGTTTATGTTCATTGTTAGATTTGATTGCAAAGAAGTTTGATGAGGTCATTGGTTACATTGAGGCAAAAGTTTGCTAATAGTAAAACAAATAGAGAAATATTGCATCATATTAATTGATGTATTTCAAAATTTTGATGCTACTATTTTAAAAAAGAACTTATGTATCTATGTATGTTAGGCAATTTGGCATATATCTAAGCTAATGAAAACAAATAGATATTTTTTATACGAAAATTAATAAGCTTTTATTATGGTGATTTATTTCAAGGCAATGAATTGATCATATATCATGTTATAATTTACATTTTCTTCTTTAAAAGGCATTTCCAATTTATATCTTAATTTTTTTTTTTAACTGAATATTCTGTAAAGTTACCTCCCCCTCCCCCTTTTTTTTAACTGTGTAATTTATGCATTTTTAAATAGAAGCTAATTTTGAATTGCATTTATCTGCATAGTTTGATAACTCTGTCTTAAAATTTTCTCCACTTATCGGGAATATAGAAAATCTCTTTTCTCTGTCAATATTACATATAGAGGGAAGATTATTTTACCAAGTTTAGCTTCTAGATTCTTTTGTTACTGCATTTATGGCTTCTCATATAATTTCCAAGATGCTTTTTAAGAATACATACTTTATATTCAAGAAATACATCCAAAAAATAACCAATTAAGTTTTTTTCTGATTCATGTTTTTATCCATTTAGAATTTAGCAGAAAGAATCTTTATGTATCTCTAATTGTCATGGTTAAAACTATTGAGGTATTATTTTCTGGAGAAAGTAATGTGTGTTTATGGGAAGAGGGAAACATTGCATATATGTATCATTTTTGCTTTCATGAACAAAAGCTTTTATGTAATGATACATGAGCAGTTATTTTCTCTTGAACTTTTCACATTTAAAATTCTGTGACATCTAATTTCATATATATTTTTTTTTTCAGGTCTATCATTTTTATAACTGCATGCAATCTTATATTTTGGGATTTATTTTATTATAAAACTGAAAAATTTTAAAGTAACTTATTTGTTTTGAAGTTAGTTTAAGATTATTTCTAGAAAGTACAATACATAATTTAAGTTTTTATTTATTTTTCTCTCGGAGATTAAATTATGCTCAATATCGTATGATAAAGTAAAATTTTAGAAATGTGATATTTTTTTTTTTTTAATCGCCCATGGAAAAGTTTTACATAAAGTTTCAATTACAAATATAATAGATTATTCTATATGAATAAATTAATATGTAAAATAAATTACTAAAAAAAAAAAAAACTGTAAGTGTCTATTTTTAGGAATAGTATGCATTCTAAAGAAATGCATAATTTTCCAGCTCTATAGTTGGAACTGAAAGCTTGCTCATAATTAATTAGGTATAGAATATTCATGTGAAACATATTAATTTCTAATATATTTTGTATTAAATTATATTGAAAATGGATATGTATGGCATTAATGTCTTCAATTTTATCATTGGCAAACTGTAATTGGGTTTTATTAGTAAGGAATTTAAAAGTATATTATTTGAAACAAAAATTATTATTGTTTTAAATAAAATTTACTGTTTTGTATAAAAAAAAAATACTTAAAATTTTGGTTTGTTTCTATAATTTCCTTAGTTTGTGATTTAAAAATTTTTTTAGACCATTTTCACTTATTGAATTATTTTCAAAATGAATCTATAGTCCTTTTTTTATAATAAACTCATTCTCTTTCCATAAAAAATCACAAAACAAAATATAAACCCATATTTTGTTTTTTTCTGGAATTGCATTTTTAACCTTCAGAGATTGATTTTAACATTATTTCAATGGGTGTCTTGGAAGGAGAGCCTATCTTAAAAATTTTTAATTTTACAGGAATGAGGAAAAAACTATTAATTTCATTGATTAGTTATGTCCTGAGCATCTAGTGCAACCTAGACCCTTCTTTTCTGTCTTAACCCCCCCCCCCCCCCCTCTTGCCTGTGAAGGCTGAAAAAGGGTGTTTTCGAGAATTTTTTTCTAGAATAGGAATGAAGATTTTACCTCCTGTGTTTTTTGCATGTTATTGTTTGAAGAACATATCAAAAAAAATTTTTAATAAAAAATTGATGTGGCTCTCAAGTTTTGTGGCTGTATGCACTTGTGTGCACGCCGTGCACTTCCAATGGGGCAGGATCCGATAGATGGCCAGAGTCGTTTTCAATCAATTTCTGTTAAGGATTATGAAAGCAGATAATATTGTCTGGAGCTTCCAAGCACTTTGAAATCAAAAGGTTGAAAATCAACAAAAATGGCAACAATTAAAAAAAAAAAGTATTTCTGACCCATTTTTTTCGCACTTTGGTATGTTTCTAAAAATATTTATTTTTTATAAAAATGGTTGAAAGTATTTCAAGCTCCAATAAATTATATCACCTTTAATTAAAAAAAAAAAAAAAAAAAAAAAAAAAAAAAATTAGCAAGATCATTTTTGCGTTCTGATCTTGCCCAATTTGAAAAAAGTCAGTTTGCATAAAATGTGTTTTATAGTGCTCCAAAACAGTGTAAGCCTGTGGATGCATTGCGCTAAAGCGCTAAATAACTACGAAAGTACTTTGAATTCAGCCAAATTGTTGTACGCGGATAATCTACAGACTATAGGAAATAGAAAAATGTAAGAAAAGAAAATTTGATTTTTTTCAACCGAAAAAAAAAAGAAAATCTCCTTTCAATTACCCTCCACTTTTGTCTTCATGCTAATCAATAATGAGTAATAAAAAATTAGTTAGTTGGGTAAATAAAGTAATAATATTATTTTTAGTTCATTTTAATTTTGGCTTTAAAGTAAATAAAATTGTGTATTGTAAAGTTGCAATTTTAAACAGTGGGTAATCATCAATCATTCCATATAAGCCTTTTTCCAACAAAAAACTGAACTTTCCAAAATTTGTAATACAGGTACTTCTTCCAAGTACTCATTCATTTGTTTCATTTATATTACAGATATTTTTAGTAACTTTTTGTGCTGTAATTTCTAATACTTTTTTGTTTCATTTACATATTTAATATCTACGTGCATAGGTATGGTGTTTTGAAAATTGTTGGTGGGGCTCAACTTTAATATAACTCTTTGACACATAAATGCTTATATGTGGGTCACTGTGTAACTATGTAGTAGATTGTTTACCAATTGCTGCTGCTTTTTGAACCCATTTCTAAATTGATCATAATCATATATCATTAAATAAATTGCAATTATATGCGCTATAGGAGTATAAAACTTTAAGAAAAAGTAAGAAACTGAATGTACAATCTTGTTAATTATTTACCAGTTGTTATTTCACAAATTGTTTATAAAAATGTGCAAAATAACATAATATATATATTTGCCAAAAACAGGGACCTTAAAAATGTCATAAAACATCAGAAAGTCAAAAATCTTAGAACTTATTTTTATATATTAACGGGGGAAGGAGAGTTTATCTTGGAAATTATTGGTGCAGCTCGAGTCCCTTGATCCCATACAACTCTATACCTATGTCTACATGGTAATCAAGTATCTTGTTAGAAGAAAAATTCAAATAATTGGTAAGGAGAATGTCTCTCAGTGCCAAAAAATCTTAAGAATTCCTTAATGTTATAACATAACTGTAGTATATACTAACCTGTTTCAACACTAATTGTTGCATCATTGCAAAAGTTACCAACTTCAGATTTGCTCTCTTTTTCTATAACTAAGTAATTTCAATGTTTAATTGTAAGCAAGTTTATTGAAAAAATAAAGCGAATTTTTTATATGAAGAAGTTGACTGATAAACTTGTAGTCAGTGTTAAATATACAAATATAAAAAAATTGGGCCACAAGCATTTGATTAAATTTTTCGAGAAAAATCATATTTTAAGAATATAAATATGATTATAATTCTTTCATCATATTTATTAAACACCCATGTTAAATATCAATTCTCTTATGCTCTCCCCTTAACACTATATGTAATTTGTTGTGAAGTTATTGAACTGTGAATTATACTTAAATAATAGAAATAAAATTGACTGGTCACTTTTAAGTTTTTATTTTTATTTATTTATTTTTACAGTTTTAAACTTATTTTATGTGTGAAAAATTTCAAAATCTGCTATTTTCTAGTTTTTCCCTTTTAAAATGTGTTTAATAATAATAATAATAATAATAAAAATAATAACATTAAAGAAAGAAATATATATTTTATACCTTTATTTTAGATAAATTCATATAAAAAAAATTAGTCCCATAACTTTCATGGTGAGCTTATAACAATAAATTTGTGATTTGCACCTATAATTTGTTTAAATTTATGAAATTATATATGATATATCAGTAGTGTACAAATAAAATAAAAAACATTTTGGGCTAGCATTTTTCATTGTTATTTTTTTTTAACCTACCAAGATGAAAAAATAATTGAAAATCAGTAAAGTTGACTTGTTATTTGAATTATATTTATAAATGAAGTAGTTAGACTTAACTTGTAAAAATCCAACATTAAAAATTGTTTTTTTTTTTTTTTTTCTCAATGCAAGTTTAATTTATTAGGTGGTTAAAAAAAAAAAAAAAAAACAGAAAAAACAATTATATTTTAAATGTTTTGCAATTACATGTTATAAATTTTCTGTTATTTTTGCCTTTTTTTCATCCAATATAAAACTCTCTTTCTGCAAAGAAATTTATTAGTCTATTTACAGTTTGCCAACATTAACAACCGACTATGCTTAAAAGCGTTCCTTAATAACAGAAAACTAAGTATGCATGTTTATATTCTGTGTTTACAGTTTCTAAATGTACTATTAGTGTTATGCCAATGAACATAAATGTCAATTTATAACGTATTGTAGTTACTTGCTTTGTGTTAATTCAGTAATAACTTCAACATATAATTGGTAGAGCTTCATTTACCATATAATTTACCAGTATTCTATTTATTTATATTTTATCTTAATTTAAAGATAAAAAATATTCAGAAATTTTATATTCATTGTCTTTCAAATATATATGTTTCTAAAGGCATTGGTTATGACTGTGAGAATGAATGTAAAAAAAATCTACTTGTGCTTTTACAGTCCTCAGGGAGTTATGAATTTCTGCTTTTAAAATGCTGTGCATTTTTTTAAAATAAAATAATTACTAGCATATATTGACTCGCTCTTTAAACTAAACTAGTAGCTTTGTAAAAGCACAAGTGCATTGATTTAGAGCTTAGCTGAATTGATTTGTAAGTTTATCTTTGTGCTATATACTTTTATTTTTATGCTATATATAATTTTTCAGTCCTATACTGATAAATTAATTTCTTTAATAGATCATTAATACTATTAATGAGAGAGCCACTTTTGGTGCTGCCTGCACCTAGCATTGAGACCTAATGCATTTTGTAGTCCTATACATAAAAGTTGGAGAACTGATAAAATTTCTCGTTTAAAATCATATTTTATATACTTTTAATTTTTATATTTTTATTTGTTTATTTCATGCCAAAATTGTCGCTATTGAGTTAAGTCGCCAATTATGGTGCTACAAATTTTTTGCCTGCTTTTTGCTGAGAGTATAATATATGTATGGTACATATTAGAATTAAATCAGATTGTGATTTGTTTGATAATTGATAGCATAAGAAACAAGAATTATGGGTTTTTTTCTATGCAGACGATAAATGTATAAATAGTAAATATATTCCTGTTAAAAGCTTTCAAGATTATTGAAAACTGTTTTTTTTAATGAAATACAAAATAAGCAAGCTATTTTCTTTTGAAGTTAGATGGAATAAAGTGTCAAATGTCTAAAATGAAATGTTGCATTAAATGTTGTGTATGTTGGTAAAAGTAATCATTAAATAAAGTAATATTTTTATACAATTTAGAAAATGTACTGTGTTGAATTAGGTTGGACATTACAATTTCTGCTGAAGTCTAAACAACTGCTCACACATGACAAGCAGCTATGACATTCAGCTAAGGATGCTGGAAAGCTCTACAAAACACCAACTTTTTCTTTGTCAAAAATCTGACTATAATGTTGTAATTTTTCAAAATCAAATTCGTAGGTTCTTAAAGGAATTTTTAAACTTTTTTCAATATTTTATGCTTATTATTGACTAATTTGTATTTTTAAATGCTTTTCTTAAAAAAAAAAAAAAAAAAAAAAAAAAAAAAATTGTATGTTAATAGTCCAATAAGTGGTCTTGAAAATTGCTTTTTCTTAAAGTTATGCTGCTGTAAAATAAAAAAATATGACTTTAACAGAAAAATTTTATTGATTCTCAAACTTCATAATGTAGGGCTTTAAAATGCACTAGATCTCAAAGCTAGGTGCGAGCAGTACCAAAAGTGGTTCCCTTGTAAGAGGTAATGTAAAATTGCAAAATTTTATTAAGAAAAGATGGTATGAAAGTGCTGACACACACTTACTTGTGTGCATGTTTGTTAAATTGAGTACTTTGAAAATGTTTTTATTTGATAAAAGAAAAGTTTATTAGTTTAGCAATTTACAAATTTATTTATATTAAATTGTACATGAAAAAATTGATTGATGAAATTACAAAAAAAATTTTTTAGATTGAAACTGAGGGAATATGTTTAAACTTTAAACCCTGTTTGTGTTACTTAATTTCTTTTATATAAAAGTTTTTGACTTTTTAACACTATAAAAGTCTTTGTGAAACCTAGAAAAATGAGAACTAGAGGTAGAAAAATGAAGTTCAATTTAAAGAAGAAAAATCTAATTTTAAAAATGTATGAATTGCATATATAGTTTTCATTTTAATGTTAATTAGCAAATGGATTATTATTGTAAACTTCCTATAATTTCCAGAGTTTTTAATTCCAAAAATCATACAGCTGATCTCTTTTCAATATGTTACTGCTTATATTTACCTTAGATGCCATGCAAATTGACAGATGCTTTTGGAGTCTAATGTAAAGTTGAATTTTAAAATTACAATGCCAAAATATCCTGTATATTCTAATGTATTTGTATATTATTTTTCTCCACATGACTATTCTTATTTTCTTCACTCTTTTTTATTTATGAAATTATAATAACATTTTAAAATCAAATTATGTGAAGAAATCGCAAAAATTTAAATTCACTATGTACATAAAATAAATTCGAGCTTACTATGTTATAATAGTTGGTAGAGTGAGATCTAATGTTTCAGAATTTTTGTTTTAAACTGTTAAAGCTTCTTGTATGGCTCTAAAGTTTCTGTGAAACACCTCTGCCATATTTTTATTTGTTTTTAATTCAGAAAAATAATTTTTTTTTTCTAAGTTAAAGTTGCCATAATATAAAAAAAATATCTTGAATAATATTTTACAGTTAATTTCCTTTTCTCTACATTGTACCAATTTTCTTATGCATCAACTAAAACACGTATATATGTTTTAATGTGCCATTGTATAAAGAAACTGGTACTTGCATTCTTACTGAGTTTTGGTGTCTAAATGTGTGAAACCATCAAATTTGAGAAATTTTAATTTTAAGAAATTAAAAGTGTGCAGAATTTATTTCTCCACATGAAATAAAATCATATCGCTCTTTTTATAGATGAGCATCACAGTTGAAAATAATTGCTGTGTAAATTATTAATAATATATCTTTTTTTAAAGATCGTCATGAGAGTTTGACACTTGATTGTTATTAAATGATTGATACATCAATTTAGCTATCCACCAACAACATTCTTCATTAACCTGTACACACACACACTAATTTTTATATCGTTAGTTGCGTGGGATTCGTCTCCCATTATATTTTTGAATAAATACGTTTTAAAAACGAATCTAGTGTTCTGTATTGTAAAATGCATCACTACTACTTTGTTTTAGGGAAAAATTCATGCTTTTCATATTTATTTTCATATTTTGTCGCATTTTCTGTAAAAATCATGTATTTTTCCTGGAAAATATGCAAACAGTTTGTTTTACACCTTAAAACATGAATTATTTCACAAAATTATTAATTACATTTAATAACTTTTCATCAATGTATACAAGTAGCTTTTATTGTACTCTTTAATTAAAATTATTTAAGTGTGTTATGCAGTAAGAAATGGAGCGTTTCTACATGCACAGGATAATTTTATCCCAAGAGCCATATTTCTCCCCTCCTAGTGTGAACAAAGAAAAAACATTCCTTCACCCTCCCCTTCTCGACCTTGACTTTGACAGGTACAAGGCAGGTCAGAAGTTTAAGGAAAAAAAAAGTGCTGGTGGTGAGATTAATCCCAGCGCATTGTGCTTACAGATTAATACGTATGACAAAATGTTGCTCCTTAAATTGAATTCTGGGTATTAGTTTTTATTTTTATCTAAATTTTGTAAAAGAAAAGGGAAGGAACCTCATAATTTTTTAATGATTTTTGCTACATGAAAAAGTGTATCTGTTTCAACTGTTTATAAACTTTTAAATATTTATTAAAATCACATAGAAATTTGTAAGATATTTAAAAGCTGTTGGAAATCTTAGAAAATTACAAAATAAGCACTCTTAATGGATTATAGTTTAAAAAATGTAACTCAATTAATGTAAGGAAACTTAAAAAAAATATCAGTAATAAATATTTTTTCTGATTTTAAAACATATGAGACCTCTTATACTCAAAGTGTCAATGTACACAGGAAATAATAATGTCTTAACAGTTGTGTCAGTTATATTTTATTTCTCATAGTGCCGTAACTTCTGTGTGCAGCATTAAAATGTACAAAAGAATGTTTTTTATTTTATAGGAAAAAATATGATAACTCATCTTCATAAATCTGGCAATTTGTCAATAGAACCCAACTTTAACAACTAATTACAACTTTTTATTGTAAAATGGTAAGAGTATTTAATGTCAATGCATTGTTTAATAAATACAAACAGGAAGGAAAAATAAATCTTGCAACCTCAACAGTGAAATTTGTTAATTTTTCAGTTGTGGTGTTTATCATTAAAAGGAGTGATTTGATATAAATGTCATGTTTTACATAAAGAATTACACTTAATGCTTTTTGAAAAGTGCAGTAATTATGTTTTTGTTTATGTAGTAGTAGTTGGATTTTAGCCTGAAGAAAAAGGATTTGTTATCTTTCTGAAAAATTTCTTTGCTTTTGGTTATGGTAGTTTTAAGAGGTCTTGTACTTAGTCAAGTGTGTATTGAACAAATTTTTCTAATATCTTGCTGTAATCAATGTTTTTTTGTTATAAACAACTGGCATTAACAATTATAAGTAATAATTGATTTACCATCTTTTTGCTTAGGATGTTTAAAATCGGAGATTATCCTCAACTTTGATTTCTGTCACCTAAATCATAATACATATTTTATTCTTTAGGAAGCTTCGATTTAGTCATAGAAATATTTTTTAACTCGTTTTATTTTAACTAATTGTGTTGTTTAGGTGGTAAGTGCATAAATGATCTCAAACATGCATTAAAACTCTGCCAATATTCTATGGTATTATTTATTTCAAATACTTACACTACAAATTTTGTGTTGAAGTACATAAAGTGCCATACTTAGTAAGATGTTAACTAGTTTTCATCTATGTTAGATGTCTTTCAGCCATAGATGTATTGTACTATAAGTATGTTGTGAATTCAAAAATCCATATTAACTGTTACATTTGTAAAATTGGTTAAATTTTCAAAATGGATTCATCGAAATTGTATTTATGCATGTGTGCTGTCAATAAAATATTTGATCTGTTGAATTGGTTTTTGTTTAATTTTCTATTCATGTTTTAAAATTACCTTTTGTTGTAATTGAAAAGTTAAAATTCTTAAAGTATTTTTTCCCTTATTATTTAAGATTTTGTGAAAATTTTCACACACCCCCCTCCCCCCGCGTGCAATATTTAGTAGTGAATGTGTTTTGCACTAAATAATAACTCAACATGGAATTTTATGTATTTGTCAATTTGGTTACATATATAAAGCATTCACATTATTTTAACTTTCAGGAATAAAAATCTGGGGAAATTAAACTTAATAAAATAAAATTTTATACTTATAGAATATACTTAATGATTCAAAATAAAGAAAACATGGTCAGCAGCGATGATTTTTAATAATATTTTGCTTAACTAAGGAACAAAGTTAAACTTGCAATTTTAATTTTCCTTTACATTTCATCTCTCTAATTTTTTTTTTCTTCTTAATTTTCACTTATAATGAATTCACATAGTAGCCATAGAACATTTCAATAAGAAATAATAACATTGTAGTATTTTTAATACAAAATATTGGTATAACATTGTCTTAAAGGGTAAAATTTAGCAGTTCATATTATTTTATGCTGAATTATTTTATTATTATTTACTTGTAACATACATGCAGATACTAATTTATTATTTACCTACCAGGGTTCTAAAATAAATAAATAAATATTGTTATTTAAAATCTTTTGCTAACAATTTCATGGTTGCAAACAGAAATATAAGAGTAGGGACAGTAAGAATATCACAGGGACAGTAAGGACTGCAGCAACTAATTACAATTAAATATTTAAAACATTGTTTCTTCAACTATTTGTCACGAACAGATTACGAGAGGCGGAAGTTAATCCGAAAATCCGTTTTTGTTTAATCCGTTTAAGTTAATCCGTTTTTGTTTAATTTATTTTTAGCTTGATGGACAGAAAAAAAAAACTACGAGCGGAAATATTAAAAAAATAGATGCATCTGTAGTCCGTTTAAAAAAAAATGAAGGATATCTATATGAAATAAGTTAAATTAAGAAATGCACTTGACAAAAGGATATGGGGGGGGGGGGGGGGGGCTCCTGATGTAAAATTATAAGCGATTTTGCTGTTTCAGAATGGCAGTACATTTTTTTTTAATTTCTGTGCTGTCACGTCTGAAAATTGTGTTCAAAACGCCTGTTTTGATCTTTTCTACATTTATTTTTTGCTCTATGGACAGAAAAAAAAATCTACGAAGGGAAATATTAAAAAATAGATGCATCTAAAATCCGTAGCCCAGACCGCATTTTTTAAAATGAAGAATATATATATCAAATAAGTTAAATTAAGAAATGCACTTTAAAAAAGGAGGGGAGGGTGGAAGCTCCTGATGTAAAATTATAAGCGACTTGCTGTTTCAGAATGGCAGTATTGATTTTTCTTCCTTTCTGTGCTGTCACGTCCGAAAATTCTGTTCAAAACGCCTGTTTTGATCTTTTCTACGTTTATTTTTTGCTCTATGGACAGAAAAAAAAATATACGAAGGGAAATATTAAAAAATAGATGCATCTAAAATCAGTGGCCCAGACCGCATTTTTTTAAAATGAAGAATATCATATCATCATCATATATATTATAAAGCAGTAAGCTCTGAAAGTTCCGCCCGAGTGTTTTCAAAAACTACCCGGTGGATTTTTTTCCAAATTGTATCATTCGATAGGAAATATTCCCAGGGTGGTTTATGAGAAAATATACAGAGATATCTATGATTTTTGATAATAAATTTCGTATTTTACTGCTATTTTGAACGAAAAGGTTGCCAGCGATTATCTTTTGGCGAAAGGTTTGTGGATTAAAGAATTAAGATGGCTATATCTCTTAGAAAATAATGCAAACACCTCGCAAATAAATGAAAAAAATACTGATATTTAATTTAAAAAACATCAAAAAAGTTTTAATAAGACATAATATTATAAAACGAAAATATTTAATTTAAACATGGAATAAATATTTGTAATACTTAAAGTATGAATTATTGTGAAATTTTACAATTGGTACAATATTTGGCGAATTATCGCTTGCGATAGGTTAAAAATATGAATCTAAAAATTTGATTTGACAATTTTGGCAATTTGGCAAAAATGGCATTTTTTTTTCTTTTTAGCTCTTTTATCGGTTGCGCCAGGTTAATAAAAACGTGTCTGAAAACTTGATGAAATAAAATTTAGGTTACATTCTTTAGCCTTTTTTTTGTCAATTTAACAATTATTTTTATATAATTCTCCCTTCATATGATTTACAGAAAAAACTAGAAGCATTTGAAAAAATGGCTGTATTAGTGAGTTACATGCTATTTATTTATTATCTTCGTCGCCAAGCAATGCAATTTTAAGCCAAATAAGACAAAAGTGTGAAATAAGCAGAGAGAAGAGCATTTCAGAGTACATTTTTATATTCAAGCGTAAATTATATAAAAAGCCATTATAATTATGTAGTCAATCATTTAAATTTTAGTGTAAATGTCTTCCATATACACACATATCTATTTATATATAAAAGCCGTTTTCTGTATGTATGTCCTTTATACAAATCTTCAATTTTAGACCGAATTGCACGAAACTTGCTGTATATGCATTTTAGAACGTGGAAAAGATCACTGTCTACTTTAAAAAATCATCAGACCAATATTTATCCCTTTTTTCTACGATCTTTCATAATTTAACATTATAGAAATATCTCTTTTTAAATATTCAAATTAAAGTTTCTTTCCTGTTGCCACACATCTAAAAAACTGCTCAATAATTAAAAAAAATTTTGATAACTCGAGTACTTTGTTTTATGTCAGTAAAAATTCGGATTGTCTCACTATATTTTTGCTGTTTTTGAAATTGACGTCATTCAAAGAAGAAAATGCACATTTTTAATATATTTATGTAAAAACTTTAACTAAGCATCAGGAGCGCGCCGACCCAGTGTTCAAAGTGTGCTCCGCACACAGGCGCCAGAATACTAAAGGCACCAAATATTTTAGGCGAAGCTGAAATATTTGAAATTTTTTTATTTAATTTAAATTTATTAAACTCGAAAGTGGTTTATTTCTGATACATTTATGAATTTATTTTTATTTTAAAAATATATAAAATTTGCACATGTTTTTCAGCGGCGTAGCTTTAGGAGGGTTGGGGGGGGAGTCTCAAGCCGAAAGGCGCCAAGGTGTCGAAAGATAAGTTGAATGTTAACGGCCGAAGGGCGCCACATAAGTTTTAACGGCGCCTTCAAGCGACTGAAATACATTAAAAAAATAGAAGCTAGAAACTTTACAAATTCGGAAAGGAAACCGCGAATGCCGTGTTTGGCATCCCTGCTCTAGATCAGGCTTTTCCAACCTTTCCAAAAACAGGATGCGCATTGCAGCTGGTGGCAAATATGGATGGACTCCATTATTCAAATCATTGAAAATATGTAACACTTGTATCTTATTGTAGCATTGGTAGCGATAGACATACTGACGATCAGGGCTTAATTTCTAACAAAAAAGTACCGGAGCCCTAGTATTTTGCGGTACCGCTACTAACAACCGTACCGTCCCCCCCCCCCCTGTCACTCCAATCTGCATATTTATATATCGTACATTATTTGCAAAATTTAAAGCATTTTTTTTATTTAGCAAAATAAAACTAGTATGTTGTGGCCATCACAAAACTTTCTTCTATCTCATACATGTCAATGCTTCAAAATTCGCTACCACAGTGCCAAATTAAATGGCAATCTGTGCTCATCATGAGAATTCTAAAAAGATGAAATTCTGTGCATTAGTTCTCGAGGTGTCGCTGAAATCGTGTAAATGCAGCAATGCAGCGCCACCTATTGGGTTATTTACACCCGAACCTAATTATCATCAACTTATGTCAACGTCTAACTGAATATGAAGTTTGAGGAAAATTCGTGCATTAGTTCTTGAGATAGAGCTATTGCGCAAATCATGAAAAATGCAGCATAGCAGCGCCACCTGTTGAGCGATTTACACCAACACGTAGTCTGCATCATTTCATATCAAAGAGTAACTGAATCTGAAGTTTGATGAAAATGTGTCCTTTCGTTCTTGAGATAGAGCCGAGGATAGAGCTATTGCAGAAATCGTGTAAATCCTGCAAAATGCAGTCTAGCAGCGCCACCTGTTGGGCGATTTACACCAAAACGTAGTCAGCATCATTTCATATCAAAGAGTAACTGAATCTGAAGTTTGATGAAAATGTGTCCATTCGTTCTTGAGATAGAGCCGAGGATAGAGCTATTGCAGAAATCGTGTAAATCCTGCAAAATGCAGCCTAGCAGCGCCACCTGTTGGGCGATTTACACCAAAACGTAAACAGCATCCATTTATGTCAAGGACTAACGGTACCTGAAGTTCTATGAAAATCCGTGCATTAGTTCTTGAGATACAGCTACAGCTATTGCGGAAATCGGAAAAAATGCAGCATAGCAGCGCCACCTGTTGAGCGATTTACACCAAAAACTAATCAGCACCAATTTTCATCAGGGACAGAGTTGGGCAGTATCGAAAATACATGTATTTGAAATACATTTTCAAAATACATTTGTATTTTGTATTTTAATCGGACTAAAGGAAAGTATTTTGGTAATGTATTTTGAAATGAAATTTCCAAGTATTTTGTATTTTAAAAATACTCAAAATACATTTCTGTCGATTTCAAGCAGCTTTTTTAAAACCGCAAAATCTAAGATTCACAAAAGCAAAATACGTGCCTGACTGTTTTGTTTCGTCTTAGGATTATAATGAATGCATCTGCTCTGCTGAAGTATTTTTGCTGAATGATTACAAAACGTTCTAGTTTTTATAGTTCTAACGTTGCTATGAGAATGAAAAACTACTGTGTGATAAACAGGAAGAATCATTTAGAGTTTTGCTGTGTATTCTATTTTTTAAATACCATGAGAAGTATACTGCAGTTAGTTATTTAGGAGACTCATGAAAGAATGACTCAGCCCCCGCTGGTAATGTATCAAGTGAATTAATTATTTGGGATAATACAGTTGCGCTGTATTAGGCGGGAATTTTTTAAAAAATAATTTCTGTTGATAATGTTGTTAAAAAGTTAACGCATTATGCATGTGTAAAACAAGGTCTACTTTTATAAGTGGAACTTTTCAAGCCACAACTAACTTTAAAACTCATTTAAAGGTAAGATTTTTGGTTTTATAACGGTTATGCATTGATTGAAACATTATTTTTTATAGCTCCTTTGTATTCATTGTATTAACGTTCAGGTATAATTTACCCCACTCGTGATATTTATTAAATGGAGAATGAATTTTATTACATAAATATAGTTCTATTTATTGATATATTTATTATTACAAATACAGTATGTATATGTTTAAATACAGTTTTACAATATAAATGAATGAGATATTCAATACGTTATGAAAATTTAAAGTCATTTTAATAAAATCACTTATTCAAGATTGATGAAACTTTAAGACAGACCACGACGAAGAGCGATGCATTGATTACAGGCACTTTTAATTTATTAAACTCTAAAAGATCATTACTAAAGCTCACTACTAAAAGAAAAAAATAAGAAAAAACATTATTTGGTGTCATTTCCGCATATTATGGTATTCCTAGGTCTTAAACAAAAACATTTAGCATGTTGTTTATTTTATATTTCTCTTTAAATTATTTCTTATTTTTTATTCATGTGAAGCACTCACATTTGAGTTGCAGTGATCGAGGCATTAATGAATTATCTATCTATCTATCTATATATATATATATATATACAGACTTCCAACAAAGGGGGTTATGCAATTCGTGTATATCCATGCATAACTCTTGAACTGATGCTACGATTTTCAATCTCGCTCACTCTTTTTCTACATTTTTTTTTTTTTTTTTTTTTTTTTAAGAAAGGGTTTAGTTTGAAGGTGACAACGTTTCGATTTCAGCAGGATAATACTATAAACCTTTTTTTGGTTTTATAAGCATTAACTTTCGTAAAAATGAAGCTATCATCACGAAATTTTAATATATCATCCATCGTGTACTGCACGTCAAAATGAGCGATATTAAATAGCTAAGGGAATTAAGTAAAATGAACGTGAATTACTGTTCTGCACCAAGTAAGTAACCAGATTTTACCCGAATGCACATCAACCAGAGATGGTTTGGGTCAGAGTTTGGGTCAGGTGGAAGCTCATTCTTTCATTGTGGGTCGGGTTCGAGTTGGTTTGACCCTAATTCGAGTTCTGGTCTGTTCTAGTTGACACTTGCGGGATGGGTTTGAAACAGTGCTGAAATCGTAAGAAAAAAGTCACGGTTTCCTGCGGATTCAGTTCCAGCTGAAAAAATTGCACTTTTAAAATCCTTAATAAGAGTTGTCGGGAGGAAGGGGGGGGGGGGGATCTATGTTCTTAATATCCTCATCTGAGCAGTCTCTCTTAGGCTGTGAAAACAGAGGTAGGCGCTGTAACTTTATTGATTAAACAGAGAGTGTACAGAGCTTCTTAAAAATAATCCAGGTGGTATACGGCGTATATCTCCGTATATCCCCCACCACATCGCTGGTTTGTTAACTTATTTTAAAAATAAACTTCACTATATTGTTTAAAATGAAAAAAACTATTATTTTGTCTAACTGTTACTACGCAAACATACACGGCCCGAAATAACAGGTCTCGGCCCGAGCCCAACCCGTAGAAAAATCTTTTTAGCCCGTCCCGTCCTGTACAAAAAAAATAAATAAATAAATATTGGCACAGCCTGGTATAAAAGCTAAAAGTTCGGCCCGATCCCAGCTCGTACAAAACCTTGATTAACCCGGTCCAACTGAATTTCAACAAAATATTGATTTTTACGCCAATATGGTTAAAAATCGTCTCATATGAGGAATTCTGACAAAAAATACTTATTTTAGCTTTTTTTCATGTTTATACTTTTCATTTTTAAGAAAACATGCTGGACTGCTATATTTATCTTTTAAATGTATCTGTATTTGTATGGAAAAATCTTAGTTATCATTTAAAATCTAATCCACATTCCATGGTGTGGAGACTTAAATATATGAAAAATGCTATAGCATAAAATCTTCCAAGACGGAATCGACAGGAAAGGAGAATATCCGTTATACACAGGTTTCGTTCTTAGCAGGTACATAGTTTGTTGTATATGTATTCTTTTCGCGCGTGTTATTATATTCATTTTGCATGGATCAACACATTTTTCAGTTTTACACATGATTCGTCTTAGGCAGGTTCTTTTCCACAGTTTCTTTTTCTGTGCTTTAACTTCATTGCCTAGAGATACTATATGTACTATTCCTTAAAAATAATAAATTTAGTAATTTAATTGTAGAATAATGGCGATTTTTAAAAATATACATTTTGTGCAAAAACTGTTGGGCCGTGCCAGATTTTACTGATTTTTGCATAGGCCAGACCAGGCAGGGACGGGCCAAACATTTTCATACGTGTTGGGTCGGGACCGAGCTTGAAAATTTTGGACAGTGCAGACCTCTATGAAGAATGAAGTTCAGAATCTTGATTATCCTCACCAGTTCTTTTTTATTGTAAATTTTGCCATATTTTATCAGGACGTTTTCTTGATCCAATTAGGCCAAATTTTCTGTTATGAAAAACCGATGATAAAAGATTAAAAATTCTGTATAAGATGCTCATCCCCAAGGGACTAAGCCTCGATTCAGCCCGTAAAAAAAGAAGTCAGGCCCGGACCGGAAAGTATGATGTCGAGGTCCTGACCGGCCCAAGCCTTCAGAAAAACATAAAACCCGTGCCTGACCCGGAAAGAGTGAAATCCAGGTCCGGCTCGATCAGAGTGTTCTGAATGAAAATTGGCCTGCCAGGCACGGCCGGTGCAGACCTGTAACCTTATGCCCAAACTTTTAAAATTTTAAATGTATTTTGTATTTTCAATGTATTTTGAAAATACATGTATTTTGTATTTGGATATTTTAAAATTCGAAAAGTATTTTGTATTTTGGGTTCTAAAACTAATGTATTTTGTATTTTGTATCGAAAATGACTTTTCGATGTATTTTGCCCAACTCTGATCAGGGACTACCTGAATATAAATTTTTAATAAATTCCGTGCTTTAGTTCTTGAGCTAGAGCGCCCACAAAATTTGTGTCACACACAGACAGACATTTTGTAAAAACATGTTTTTCGGGTTATCTGACCCCTAAAACGTGTAAATCCGTCGAAAACCGGAATTCGAAAATTTTCATGAATCCAATACTTTCCTCTTGTAAAGATAGAAGAAAGTAAAAATTAAATAATATCTATCAGCATATACTTAGCTGTCAACTATTCCACTTTCTAGTTATCACTCCTTTTAAATAGTAATCTTTGCCTAATTTTAATGTTAATTAATTGCAGAATTCTTCGATTAAATATGGTAAGGATTATGATTCGGAAATAGTGTTAACATAAATAAGGATAGTTTGCAGATAGGCATTTTTAAGAAAAAAAAATAAAATGAAATTTACTGAAATTAATATTTATTTGCTGAAAAATGGACTAATGTTTTTCAATTTCCTATAAAAGGCGCATATCTTAAACTATAATCGATTCCTTCTGATTAGCAGTAGCAATCTTTTGTGGTGAGTCCCTGAAAATCAGATTAGATTAAAAATTTGACACAGTTATCGGAAAGATTCGGTGCTTTTATACAAAAAAGGGGAAACACTGCTTGATTGCTTTCTATCAGAATAACTATACATGGCAATTATATCTACTTACAAATGAAATTGACTTCGTAAATCTGCAGAGCAGAACCTTAGCATGGGCAATGTTCATGATACAAAATAAATAGAAAAACCACTAACGTGTCTTTTATACTCGTACGCAATAGAAGACAAAAAACCTCAAACTGATGGTCGTTGGCTAAAGACAGAAAATATTCTTTTCAGGTTAGATATGATATCTAAATATTAGAAAAAAAAAAGCCAATAAAAAATTACCCTACTGTCACAAAAGAAAATCGAACTTAAAGCAAATTCATCGTTCAGTCTCTTGAGTGGCGCCGTATCAACACGTCGCCGACATAAATATGAATGTAATTAATTTGAAATAGAAAAACATGATTTCTGTTTTCCCTTCATTTTGATCAAAATAGCATTAAAATGATTTGAAATAGAATATAACACGTAATTTTGAAGGAGGAAAGGTTTCCCCCCCCCCCCCTATACATGAATAAATGCAATTTTGAATGTAATTGTATTGCACAATGATAAAGCAACATAAGCCCCAGGTTATGCACGGTTCCCATGTAAATTACCGAAAAAAGCACAAATTAATCGGCTACATATAACTGAAACAATAAATAAGTAAAACAGGATATAATTTAAAATGCAATGCTTAAAAAAAAAATTAAAAGCGCCATTCGATTCCAAACCAATTTAATAGTCACGCCTATCATTTTATGCTTTTACGCATAAAAACGAGCCCATGAATATGTAAGAAAGTTTCATGTTGTTCAGGAGGTAAAAATATTTTTTAGAACAACTTCAAACTGAATTACGTTTCATGGAAATTTCAAATGTATTTATTAGATTTGCTTTGAACAAAGAATAATCGGTCAAGTGCGAGTTTCACTCGCGTACAAAAAGTTCCGTACAATAAATTTAAGCGTTGACTTTGTAAAAAACTTGCCATTGTTCTATTAAATATTTTTCAATAATTGAATTCAATTGGAATGAAAAAGGGTGACTATTTATCGTTATGATTCGCCTTACCTAAAACAAAGACCTTGTACAAAGTTTAAAGTTGACATTGTGACAAATGCGCCTTGAAAGGATGTTGCAAAGTTGCATCGCCGCCTTGATCTGTGATGCCTTTATCTAGAAAGGTTATTAATTAATATCTGCTAATTATCCAATATCCTTTTTAAAATTATTATCGGCAATCCTTGGATGATTTCGTGACGATGAGTACCTCGAACTCCCCCTAATTTCCTCACTGAGCGCCCGCAAAGTAAAGTTTATGTATAACGGAAAAGTGCGATTTCCTGAAAAACTATATGACCTAGGACAGGGTTGGCGAACCTATGGCATACGTGCTAGAGTCAGGCTCGGACTGGTGCGCCCTCGCCCAGGGAAAACGTCGCGCCCCTAAGTGCCTAAGCCGCTCCAATATTTTTTCACTTGTTGTATACATACATTCTGATTAGTGTACTAAATTTCAAGAATTCGTTTAGGGATAATCATCAATTAATAGACAGCACAAGAGATGTATTTTTTATTATTACCACAAAGAAATTAAAGATATATCGTAGCAATTTCAGGATCGGAAACCAAAACGGACATCCTTGCATGCGATTGAAAGAGAAAATATGCACCCAACGAAAGCTTTAGTAGCCATTGCACCCTGGACGAAATTTTTTTCATCGCTTTTTTTCATGATATGTTTTAGAATTTACATATTTTCAGTCCTTTTGCTTTTAGTACTCTGCGCCCCCTTTCCTTATAGCCGCCCTTAAATGCACATATAATGGTGCTTTATGAAAGAGAGAAAAAAAAAAGAGAGACGTATCAGAAGGCAAAAAACTTTTTGTATGGCTTTTGTTTTTGATTGGAAAACATGATGATCTTTCTTTTCGGGGAATACAAAGTTGATGATACTTTTGGATTGCAATCGCTGCAAGCTGTGGTATCTCGCGGACAGCGTTTTCTCATTCACAAAATCTGCCGTTATTTTCGGATAGTAATCTCGCGCCTAGTTTACGAGTAATCAGTGAAATTACATAAAAAAAATACATATGCGTCGAAATGAGAATCTCCTTCCTTTTTTAAAGTCGATTAAAAAGTACTGGCTATGTACCCTGCAGCTTGCATGAATACAATCCCTGGGGCACTTACACTCAAGTACGGAAACTTAAATATTTCCCTTGATCTTTAACAATGATAAAAGTTTTGCAATCATGGGAAGAGTGTGCTGGGAATAGTAAATTTACTTAATTGTTTTAGGGATTTTAGACTAGCAAAGCAATGTTTTAGGGTGTACTTTTTCTGTAGAAACCTTTTCATAATGTGATATCAATTCAGTTCTTTATGGACGCATAATAGTAATTTTTTAAGTATAAAAAATACCAATTATTTTCACAAGCAAGTATTATTTTCACATTCAAATAGCTTTATATTTCAGCATTCCAATACCCTATAATGCGTGGTACAAAAGAAGCTTGAGATTTAGTTTTCAAAATTTCTATTTCCAAACGGAAAGTATATTTTTGTTCTAATTATAAATATTTTTTAGACGAAGTTTGCATACCGAACGTTTCTTGTGTGTTGAAGGAGATATTTGTAGATACCACATGTAAATATGCTACTTGGTTAATAATATGAATAATAACAAAACAGTAGATAGTGGCTCTCAGATTGTAACAGAAATTGAATTTATGACATTTTAAACTGGCTTGATAACGAATTCCTATTACATAAAAAAAAAAAAAAAAAAAGTTTGAAGACCTTAGCAGCACCGCAGCAACCCTATTTGGCGCTAGGTGCAAAGGTGCAAAAAACAGTGTTAGCTTTTCTAAGGATCCTCAGTGCATCAATGGTGATAGTGGAAAAAAAAATATGGTTTACAGCTTACAAATTCTGCAAAAAATAATCGTAAAAAAATATGTAGGTACCAATCCACTGAAAATAATATCTACTAGTTATTGTTATGCATAAATTATGTTTCCGAAGTCGTATACTTATTGAGAATTCTACCAACTTTTATTTTTCAAGCAATAATACCCCATTTTTGACACATTATTTGAGTTTCTTGGATCGAGACAGCCCGAAAAAAAGGCATAGTTTATATGCATTAAATTAAATCATGGTAGAGTTAGAAGGATTTAAATTTGAGGATGTTAAAGATAAATCCATTTCAGAAACTTAGTTTTTAACTTCGTAAAAATTATCTGATGATTTTTTATTAATTCATTAGAGATATAGTGAATAGACCCAAACTTATTTCAAACTTTTTTTCTATTCAAAAACTTTTCTTAATTAGAAATTATTGAAAAAGTCATTTAAAAATATATATATTATGAACTAACCATAATTGTTAAAAACATTCATGTATACAATTCATTTGAATAATTGGTTTTAGAGCTATAGAGAAATTTTTCTTTTCCATAAATTAAGGGGTCCGTATTCCGCTATCAAAGGAGCCACAAAAAAATCGTAGAAACTTACAAGAAATATTTTGTAGGATTTTTTTTAATGTAAAGTAAGTTTTTAATAAATTTATTATTCTAGTAAAATTTTACTGGGGACTAATTGAGAGTTTTTGGTACTTTTTCTTGTAAGATCTTCAATTTATTTTCTGAAGTTTAGGGTTAAACCCCTAACGCATTTTCTTTTATAACAGTATTAAGATTTAAGAAAAGCATATAAGCTATATCTCTTTCCTGGCTAGAAAGGAACTCAAACAGGGTGTCAAAAGTGGATGTTACCATTTGAAAAATCAATGTTCGTGTATGTAATATGTAGACAGCCTCCAAAGCAAAATTTACGAAAAGTATTTAATAGTAAATATTATTCCTAATCAATTGTTATCCTAATCAATCCTATGTTTTTTTTCATACAGTGATTTTGAGGAAAATCGGTAGGGGCGATGATTTTTTTTTCTGCAAGGTGTCTATCGATAGAAGAAAATAAGAAAGCTCTAGTCTTGATATCAGTAATCTACTACAAGTTAATCTGTATTCAACTTGCTGGAGCTTTTAGATGTTATGTGATGTGGTTTAAAAAATTGCGTAATATTGTGTAGGATTGATGGAATTTTAAACATGCACGGAGAATATTGCGAAGTCTTCTATCTAGAGTTAAAGATTTAATTTAAGCCATTATCCTTTACTTGGTGCTATACAAGTGTGTTAAACCTTATCAAGCCAGATACAACACAAGCAAGTCAAATTGACTTGAGTTCGTTAAAATTTTTGCGCCCTCTGAAAATCCAAGGTCTGCGCCCTTTACACTGACCCAGTCCGACCCTGGCTAGAGTTGGCACGTAAGACAATTTCTCTGGCACGCGAAAAAATAAATTTTATAATTATTATACAGATGAAATTTAATTTCTATTATAATGAATAAAATTTTGTTTATGCGGACAGACTATCACAAATAAGGCAATTATTTTTGCATGAAAAGAATTTTCTTTTCTTGCGATGTTATGCAGCGTTTGCGACATGTATTTTGCCCTTCTGTATGATTTTTATAATGCTGTATTTTTCAAATTAATTTTTTTAGACAGTCCCTTCAGTAAGATGGCAAATGGATCCAATTTATAAAACTATCAAAATATGAATCAGGTATAAAGCATTCTCCATCGAACATACAACAGTAAAAATATCATCAATAATTTATTGATACAATGCTTAATGCAACTTGGATAATCATAACTAGATGCATAAATAATAAGGTCAAAAATTTCTAAAATAAAATTTCGTATTCTTATTTCCTTATCATAGTGAAAATTATTACATAAATGAATCATATTTACGAATTAAAATTTTAATTTAATGGTTTATTCAAATATGCAGAGAAATAGCATCTGATTTTTTAACTAGTGTTTTGTATAAACATCGTACTTTGCAAAATTATTTTATGTCAAAATGTGGCACGTTACACCATTGATAGATATCATTGGTGAATTTTTGGCACGCGCACGTAAAAAGGTTCGCCGATCCTGACCTAGGATAATGCTGCTTACTTGTTTAATGGCAAAATTATTTTGCGTTTGCGTATTCGGGATAGAACATAATACAGTGAAAGCTCTCTGTAAGGGCTACATACCGTTCCATCGAAAATTGGCCCTTATGAGGGGTGGCCCTTGAATAGGGGTGACAAAAAAACAACAACTAAAATAAGGAAATCACAACCTATGTAGGTGAAAAAACTGTTTATTAACATTTTCAAACTCTATATATATGATTGAAAACATTTTCTATTGAATTTTGTTTACTTTTCATAATTTTTTCACAGACAGTTTTGGTTTCTCATGATTTTTTTACTTTATGGAACAAATTACTTAAATTTGCATAATTTATTAATGCCTTAGAATGAGATATTAGTTCATTTATTTATGCTAGCGTTTTTACACACAAGTGCAAAAATTGTGTTTCAATATGCATTCACAGTTTTAGTAAATGTGGAATCAGTTTTCCTAGATAACCTGTTATCCTTTGTGGGCCCACCACAAAGGGTCAAGTTTTCCCTCCAACCCAACCCCTACAGGTTGAAAGGTCTAACAAAGTGTGAGGAACACTTGTTGTCGTCCTTCATTGTGTTTCTAAATCCTCCCCATCTCCCCCTGCCTTCTTTGTTGCAAGTGCAGTTGTCTGCTGAACTCTTACCTTTTGGTTCAGAAATTCAATACACCTGTTTAAGATTTAAGGCACATGTGAAAAAAATGGCCTTTATGAGGGGTAGGTGCGGCCCCTAATAGAAGTAAATTTAGCATTATGTCTATGGGAAAAATTTTCGTTCCTAAAAATATTGGCCCTTAATAGAGGTGGCCTTTAAAAGAAGTTTCACTGTATTAATTTTCAGCAAAAAAAAAAAAAAAAATAGTTGAAATCAAAAAGATAAAAAAATCCGAAAAAGAAGGAAGGGTTAAGCATGTGACAAGATAAAGATACATTTTGACAATTATTATATAAGCAGCATAGCGGTTCTATATTTGCTAATATAAAACCAATCGTTCTAGGACGGGGGAAACATTTAAAAATGCACCCCTAATTATGATGTACGTGTGGTAATTGTTTAAATCGCATCTTACAATAAAAAAATTATAATTCGCTCCGTAATTAGAGAAAATATTTTTCTACCTTTATGTATATTTACCGTATTATGAGCACCCCTTTCCTTGTGTCATGGTGCTACCATTAATTATTTGAACACATTTATATTTCTTAATTAAAGTTTGTTTGAACTGCTTTAAGTACAAATATAAATAAAGACGAACGCTTAAAAATTCGGGGAGAGATGGTAAAAGCTAATTTCTTAGGAGGTATGCCATTGTGGTGGGAGGTAGCAAGCAGCTGAAGCACCCATTTTTTAGGGATGTCCGTTATTTACATAGCTGTCAACATTCCTTATTTTTAAAGTCAAACAAAAATATTTTGAACAAGAAATTTAATTTATTAAATAAAATAAAAAAGAACCCCATAGAAACAAGGCACATTTCATTAAACAAAATTTGAGGTTCAAAATTAGTTTATTTGACCTGGAGAAAATCCCGGAAACCCCGGTTTGGCAGGTATGTATTTATAGTTATTGAATTTTTTTTATTTTTTTTTTGGTGGTGGGGGGGGGGGGGTGCAGGGAGGAGGGGTTTGGGTATATGGGGCGCTAAGTGAAGTTCTGCACACAGGCGCCGGATACTTCTGGCGCGCCCCTGCTAAGCATGTTTTAAAATGACCTTAGTAGTACTTTAGTTGAATGTTAAAAAACCTATTTTAATGAAGTCGTTTCAATATCAAGAAATCAATTAAGGAAAAAGATAATAATAACAAATCGTTTGCTAGATATGACGTCAATTTCGTCAATATAATTTCAAACTGGTTCTAAAAACTGGATGCTACAATTTATTTCCTATTTCTTTGTAATGTTGTATCTTTAATTATATCATTTAGATAAATGTTATTATCCCTGAAATGCAGTGATAACATTCTACGATTTATATCGAATACGGTTATATAAAATACGATTTTTCTACGATTTATATTAAATAGAAATTATAGCTACTATTTTTTAGGGTAAGCTTTTTTCTTTTTTAAACAAAATTTCATGACTGACAGACTTTTCTGTTAGACGTTGAAATAATGGGATGGATGATGTTTAGAGATCAAATAGCATTAAAAGCGTAATTTATGGTACGGTTAGGTTGTTGCCACCAACAATATGGTGCTAGGCGTTACTCATAGATATGTCTTTTCTTCATAATATTGCATTAATAGCAAACGGATATATCTTTCTTAATTGGGTTATAGGTATATTTAAAAATATCTCCGTGATTGAAAATTAATTTAAAATGGATAAACAGTCCGTAAATTGAGATAAGCTTTTCAAACAAATATTACTGAAAGCACTTTTTGTATTCTATTAGATGTTGAAATAATCAAATGTGCGATGTTTAAAGGTCAAATTGCAGTAAAAGTTAAATTTATGGTTGGGTTAGGTTGTTGCCACCAACAATATGATGCTAGAGTTACTCATAGTTCATCAATGTCTTTACTTTATAATATTGCATTAAGAGTAAACAGGTATATCTTTCGTAATTGGGCTGCATGTAGGGATGAGATTTCCACCTTTTTGCACCCGGTATATTCTTAGAGAAAATGTTCTGTCAAATCGCGAGAGTGTTCCGATTAAATTAAATATCATTTTCTCTAACAAAATACTGGTGTGAAAAAACGCGGAAATCTTATTCCTAGCTGCATGCAAATTAAAAAATATCCATAATTGAAAATTACTTTAAAATCCATTCACATGAAACAATTGAGATACAATTTTCAAATAAATTTCATTTGACAGAATTTTTTTCTATTCGACAGTGTGAAAAACGAAATTGTATGATGATTGTAGTTGAAAAAAATTTCAGTAAAGGCAAAATTTATGGGTTAGGTCATTGCCATCCTCAGTATAATGTCACAATTGGCATTGTGTTTGTAGTTTTTGGTATATTCTGAAGGTGAATTAATGAAAGAGTCGAAACACGTAAATTTTTAATATTTTTAATGTTTTTCTTTTTTTGAAATGACGCTTTTTAAGCAAATAATTGTACTTTAATGTATGTTATGACATTTGTTTGGAATATATATTATTATGGTATTGTTAATAGTAGACGCAATTAAGACTATTTTACTTATATTTCTTATTCGTCTTTTTAACGATTCGTGGACGGGAATGCACCAATCTCAGTTATTGTCATTGCCGTATTATTTCATTTTATTGTATTTTACACGGGAGGACCCTTATTGACACGAGCGAAGCCGGGTAGATCTGCTAGTATATATGAAATAAGTTACATTAAGATATGCACTTTAAAAAAAGAGGAAGGTGGGTGGAAGCTCCTGATGTAAAATTATAAGCGACTTGCTGTTTCAGAATGGCAGTATTTATTTTTCTTTATTTCTGTGCTGTCACGTCCGAAAATTCTGTTCAAAATGGCTGTTTTGATTTTTTCTACGTTTATTTTTTGCTCTATGGACAGAAAAAAAAATCTACGAAGGGAAATATTAAAAAATTGATGCATCTAAAATCCGTAACCCAGACCACATTTTTTTTTTTTTTTAGTGAAGAATATGTATATGAAATAAGTTAAATTAAGAAATGCACTTAAAAAAAAAGGGGGGGGGGGAGCTCCTGATGTAAAATTATAAGCGACTTGCTGTTTCAGAATGGCAGAACTTTTTTTTCTTTAATTTTGTGCTGTACTTTATGTACAATCATTCTTTCTTTAGAATGAATTGTTTTCTCTTTTGAGGACAGGTTTAATATTAAAAAAAAAATTGTTTTGAAAAAAAAAAACAGTTTAAAAATGGCAAGATAAACTAAATGATAGAGGGGGAGAGTAAACACAGCTAGCTAACCGAGAGAGGGATAACAGGTTTCTGTCAAGGAATGAGCAAGCTATTGGCGCGAAAATTATTTCATTGCAACCCCTAGCTCTTAGCGGGGAATGGTCAAACTGAAACAGCGGGGTCATTTTCACCCTCCAGTATCGCCTTGTACACCTTCCGTAAAATAGACTCATCTAAAAGAGGGGGTTTCCCAAGTCTCATCTCGTGGTGGGTTAATAAAAATATCTATACTTCTGACATTTTTATTTGGCATAAGTAACATTTATGCTGTATTTTTAAAAATCTGACACCGCACAGAAGAATACTGCAATAAAACATTACGCGACTGTCTTTTAAAATAAGTATATAATAGAAATAAATCAATTAGTAAAATTAGCGCCCCTGCCCCCCTACCCGAAATTTCACGCGCGATTTTTTCTAAACTTTTTCTTATGTGTTATAAAGTATCTTAAAGTTTCAAACAGATCGTCTTGTTATGTTTCCTAATTTTAACAAAATCGCGTTATGTTAGTTCCACATTCCATCACCAGGGAGCGCACTCTATTCTTAACAAAACTGTATCGGAAGGAAACTCCGTTAAACAACCTACCAGTAGATATGTTACTCGAGGTGGTGGCGGTCTTAATAAGAAATTAAGATATTTGCTGAAATTACTATTCGGAAATAGTGGTAACTAAACTTTAGACAATTTTATATTAAATAAGTAGCATATATCTCAGTATTCCCTCAAAAAGGTACCTAAAGCGGTCAGAAACGCTAACTTTTAAAATAGAAATCTAGCGCTCCCGCCCCCTCCCCGGAATTTCACGCGTCATTCTTTTTTACACTTTATCTTATGTTATAAAATATCTTAACGTTTCAAACAGATCGACTTGTTAGATTTCCTAATTTTAACAAAATCGCGTTATGTTAGCTCCACATTCCACCACCAGGGAGCGCACTCTATTCTTAACAAAAGCATATCTCAACGAAACTCCTTCACGCAATCTTTCCGTAGATACATAGGTCGGGATGGTGGCGGTCTTAACCAAGAATTTAAAAAATTTGCTGTGGTAACAAACGCTAAGATTTTAAAAATAAATCTAGCTTCCCCACCCCCCCTCCTCAAAAATATCTCACTCCATTCTTTTTTTTTTACACTTTTTCTTATGTGTTAAAAACTATTTTAAATTTTCAAACAGATCGAGTGGCGGTCTTAACCAATAATTTAAAATATTTCCCGAAATTACATTCGAAAATAGTGGTATGAATACTTGTAAACTTTCTGATGATAAATGAGTTATACTTATCTCATAGCGCTGTTGAAAATCCCCACGCAAATTGTTAGATTTCCTAATTTAAATTATTTCGTGGTTAAAAAAGCACGTGTCTCCATTTTAATCGACACATTTAATAGCAATAAACCGATTAATTAAATAATAATTAATATTTCAGCTTGTAATCAAGATAGGACTTAGAAATGGGTATCAATGAAATCAGCGAGAAATTTCACATCGGGATGCCAAAAATTTAATCAAAAAATTTAATATTTAAAAAGTTAAAATTTCGTATTAAAATATCCTACTATGGAAAACCGCAGCGTCGTCATGTCTGACACTTGCTTTCCCGCCGAAATGAAAGCTTTTTCCCTTGTCTTTCCAATTAAAGAAATTAGATTTTTGTCGATCGATTTTCAGTGGATACTTTAACTTATACACATCGCAGAAATGTGAACTTTATACCAAATGAAAGTAGATTTTTTTTCCGCGTATGTCTTCTATACCATTTATAAATTTCTCGGACCAATACTTTCTGATATGCGATTTCGCTTTAAAATGTCCACTTCATTTTTCGGCTTAATTTCCTCCATGGTAACCATGCATCGGCTGATTTTACTGGCAACCCTTAGGAGAAACTCGGATGATTTGGAAAATGTCCGTTTGTACCTGCGTTAAAAAGGTTGATTCGTTAATTTTAGAAGTTAATTAGCCCGCAATTCGGTTAATTACCAACTTTTTCAAAATTTTATGATTTGTCGTTTGATGTGAGGTGTTCAGCTATAAGTACCCAAAATTTCAAGTCTCCAACATGTATAGTTTCTGAGAACGGTCTTTGTGACAGACATACAGACAGAGGAGCGAGACGAATAGGGTTTCGTCAGATGAACGAAACCCTAATAAAATGAACTCACTAAACTTTCATTTGTTTTAAACTATCCTATAACCTCTCGCTAAAATGTAAATGTATTTTTACTGATGTTGTGTAATTTATAACAGCATTAGGATAATTAAAAATATATAACTGAAAAAGAAGCAAGACAAATAAATTGAATTGAGAATTATAGTCTAAGAGCTAGCAACATAAAAAAAGACGTCATTTTATCAAGGCTTATTTTTAGGGTTCCGTTCATCTGACGAAACCCTATTCGTCTCACTCCTTTGTCGGTCTGTCTGTCCGTTCTCAGAAACTATACATGTTAAGAATTGAAATTTTTGGTACTTATAGCTGAACACCTCACATCAAACAACAAATCACAAAATTTTGAAAAAGTCGGTAATTAACCGAATTACGGGCTAATTAACTTCTAAAATTAACCAATCAACCTTTTGAACGCAGCTACGAACGCATCTTCTCGAAATCAGCGGAGTTTCTCCTAAGGGTTGCCAGTAAAATCAGCGGATGCACAGTAAAATCAGCGGATGCATGGCTACCACGGAGGAAATTAAGCAATAAATGAAGTGGACATTTAAAAAGCGAAATCGCATCTCCCAAAATATTGGTCCTACAAATTCGTAAAAGGTATAGAAAGACGCGGAAAAAATTCTACTTTATTTTGGTATAAAGTTCAAATTTCTGCGTTGGGTATAACGCAAAAAATCCACTAAAAATCGATCGATAAAAATTTAATTTCTGTATTTGAAAAGACAATGAAAAGAGATTTCATTTCAGCGGAAAGCAGGTGTTGTCATCTTTCAGACGTATCAGCGCTGGAGAAATTTAAGCAGAGGATATTTTAATACGAAATTTAAACTTTTTAAATATTAAATTTTTAGATTAATTTTTTTTTTACATCCCGACGTAAAAATTTTCGCTGATTTCATACATACCCAGTTCAAACTCCTAGCTTAATTACAAGCTGAGATATTAATTATTATTTCATTAATTGGGTCATTGCTTTAAAACTTTCCTTTCAACGGGTTTTTTATATCAGACATGACGACGCACTTGCGGTTTTTATTTTAATGCGAAATTTAAACTTTTTAAATATTAATTTTTTTTATAAAATTTTTTGACATCCGAACGGGAAATCTCTCGCAGATTTCATACATACCCAGTTCAAAGAGCTAGCTTAATTAGAAGCTGAGATATTAATTATTATTTAATTAATCTGTTTCATTTCTAAATAATGCATAGATTAAAATGGAGGCACGTGCTTTTTTTACCACGTTTGAAAGGAATATTAAACGAAACCCTTTGTGCGATCTATGATCACAATTACCCACTTGTTCTTTATGTTTTTCCGATTTATGGTGTAGTAGGTTTGCGGGCAGTCTGGCAGTCAGGAGACGTTGCGTTTACCTGCGGGAAAAGGGGTTATGCATGTCAAAAAACTTCAAAATTATGTCATTTTATCAAGGCTCATTTTAGGTAGATTTCGTATGAAATACTACCTATTGGGATCGTTCCTATGTTGGAATTTCTGAAAAATTTTTGCAGATCTACACCGATCATGACTCCTAGAACCCAAAACCACCCCCAGTAAAAAACTTTATATATCTATCTATCTATCTATCTATCTATCTATATATATCACTTTCTTCTGGACACGATAACTTTCGTAATTCTGCATCAATCTCTTCCAAACTGATACATAAAATCAAAGGGCATAAATTCTCGGTCAAGTTCGTTAATGGGCAAAATCGGACCAAGGGGATGGAAATAGGGAGGGGTTTTGTGAAAACCGAAAACCCCCCATAACTTCTTAATTTTTGTACATATCAAATCAGTTTAAAGTTTTTATTACTTCTAAAAATAGGGCCAAAATTTTATGTATCACAGATTTTTGATAAAGTTAAAAATGGGCTCAAGGGGCGCAAAAAATAGGGTTTTTGGGAGAAAAAAAATCATAACTTCGTCAATTCTCAAGATATCAATTCCAATTAATTTTATTATAAATCTCCTTAATATTATCTACAACTTTTATATTCACAAGTTTTTGATAGGACCAATTCGTACCGCAACAAAAAATTAAAAACGAAAACAAAAAGGGGGTTTGAAGAAGTAAAAAATCCACAACTCCGTCAATTCAAAGGATATAAAATCCCCATGAATTTATCATATATCTTCTTAATATTGTCTACAACATCTATATAGACAAGTTTTGGATAGGACCAATTCTTACAGCAAAAACAAATTAAAAATATATAGCGGTTGAAGAAAAAACCCATCTAAGTAAGGGTGTATTCAAATCCAAACTGCGTATTTTCTGACTCATTTTACAATTCATTTTTGCTCTCAAAGGCTTCCAAATGGTACGTTTTCTTACTCAGAAACTATATAATGTACCGTAATGGTCGATTTTTTGATAGAGGTAGAATATATTTTAAAAAATGCTGTTAAAGTGGGCATTTTGAACCGAATTTCCGGAAGCGGATTGTGTTGGAAAAATCATTGCATTAAGGATGCACTCAAGTCCAAACTGCTTGTTTTCTGACTCATTTTTAAATTCATTTTTGCTCTCAAACGCATTTAATTGGTCAATTCGCTTATTCAGAAACTATATAATGTTCCGCAATGATCGATTTTTTGATAGAGGCAGAATATATTTCAAAAAATTATGTCAAAGTGGGCATTTTGAACGGAATTTCCCGAAACAATTGTGTTATCACTTTCTTCTGGACACGATAACTTCCGCAATTCTGCACAAATGTCTTCCAAACTGATGCATAAAATCAAGGGACATGAAATCTCGGTCAAGTTCGTTAATGGGCAAAAGCGGACAAAGGGGATGGAAATACGGAGGGGTTTTGTGAAAACCGAAAAAAAACCATAACTTCTTAATTTTTGTACATATCAAATCAGTTTAAAGTTTTTATTACTTCTAAAAATAGCGCCAAAAATTCATGCATCACAGATTTTTGATAAAATTTAAAATAGGCTCAAGGGGCGCAAAAAATAGGGTTTTTGGGAGAAAAAAATTCCTTACTTCGTCAATTCTCAAGATATCAAATATAATAATTTTATTATACATCGCCTTAATATTATCTACAACTTTTATATTCACAAGTTTTTGATAGGACCAATTCGTGCCAAAAAAAAAACAAAAAAAAAAACGAAAACAAAAAAGGGGGGGTTGAAGAAGAAAAATGTTCATAACTCCGTCAATTCACAAGATATAAAATCTCCATGAATTTATCACATATCTTCTTAATATTGTCTTCAACATTTATATAGACAAGTTTTTGATAGGGCAAATTCTTAAAGCAAAAACAAACTAAAAATACATAGCGGTTGAAGAAAAAAATCATCTTATTAAGGGTGCATTCAAATCCAAACTGTCTATTTTCTTACTCATTTTTAAATTCAGTTTTGCTCTCAAGCGCATCCAATTGCTAGATTCTCTTATTCAGAAACTGTATAATGTACAGTAATGATCGATTTTTTGATAGAGGCAGAATATATTTCAAAAAATGATGTCAAAGTGGGCGTTTTGAACAGAATTTCCCGAAGCGATTGTGTTGGAAACGAAAAATATTGCCCTACTGAGAAAATAATTGTTTATTAATCAAGTTTTAATTAATTGAAAGAAAAACAAAAACACAGGTCGCTTATAAATCTTTCCAAAAATTACGTCAGCGTGTTTCATATTTTTTTTTTTATTAAAAATTAATCTGAAAATGTGCCAGAAAATTTCGAGTTGTTGAGTATGGAAAAATATTTTTTTAATATCGCCTTAACATGATTCTGATAAAACCAGCTATTTTATAAAAAGGAAATAAAAACTCGTCAAAAAAGACAGATAAAACTGTTAAAGTGGATTTATATCTAATAATGATTTAGTTTTTGTTGGTGAAATTAGTATACTTAACTTCGAAATCTACCTCTGCCTGTAGGCCGGGCCGGCAGGGATTTTTTCTATATGTTCTTCCGATTTATTGTGTAGTACGTTTGCGGGCGGCTGGCAGTCAGGAGACGTTGCGTTTACCTGCGGGAAAAGGGGTTATGCAGGTCAAAAAACTTCAAAATTACGTCATTTTATCAAGGCTCATTTTTCAATATGTTTTTCCGATTTATGGTGTAGTACGTTTGCGGGCGGTCTGGCAGTCGGGAGACGTTGCATTTACCTGCGGGAGATGGGATTATGCAGGTCAAAAAACTTCAAAATTATGTCCTTTTAGCATGCTTTTTGTTTATAACATCTGTTTCTACTAACTATTTGATATTAATCCATTATTAACAGACGTTACCAATGTCGCTAAGACCCTGCCAAGATCCACATTTATAGGTAACATATTACTCTTTCGTTAACAGACAACCTATAATTAATTTTCCAGACACAAATTCGGTTGCAAAGTTAATGCCAGACGGCTTTAAATATGACATCGAAAGTGCCTGTTTCAGAACTGTTTTACAGTTAAAAAATTACCTACAATTACTTACAATTAAAAAACCCTTCTGAAACAGGCACTTTCGTTGCCATATTTAAAGCCGTCCGGCATTAACTTTGCAACCGAATTTGTGTCTGGAAAATTAATTATAGGCTGTCTGTTAACCAAAGAGTAATATGTTACCTATAAATGTGGATCTGGCAGGGTCTTAGCGACATTGGTAACGTCTCGTAATATTGGATTAATATCACAAATAGTTAGTAGAAATACATGTTATGAACAAAAATCATGCTAAAAGGACGTAATTTTGAAGTTTTTTGACCTGCATAGCCCCTTCACCCGCAGGTAAACGCAACGTCTCCCGACTGCCAGACCGCCCGCTAACGTATTACACCATAAATCCGAAGAACATATAGAAAAATGAGCCTTGATAAAATGACGTAATTTTGAAGTTTTTTGATCTGCATAACCCCTCTTCCCGCAGGTAAACGCAACGTCTCCTGAGTGCCAGACTGCCCGTAAACATACTACACCATAAATCGGAAGAACGTATAGAAAAATGAGCCTTGATAAAATCAAGTAACGAAAACGTTGCTAGCTCTTAGACTATTAGTTATACTTTGGGATAATACTAAAAAACATGGGATTAACAACAACAACAAAAAAAAAAAAACTATGGAGGAGCAAGATTTTTATATGTCTGTGGCCCACATCGTAGAACATAGTGTGTTAAACAGTAACCGGGGTTAAAAAAAAAAAAATACAGATTGAACAGACGCGATACATCAAAAAATAAGGATTGATTATAAGAATACTCATTATCACAAGTACTAAATATGATTTTAATAATTAGGTTCAGCGTTGAGCCGCAAATATTTAATGTTTTTGGTTTGCCTTTAAAAAAAATTCGAATAGTAGGAAAATTACTTTTGTTTTATTTCTGGTTGTAGTGTATTAATTGACATTAAAGTCTTCTTCAAATCCATACATATATTCAGCTATCACTCCAGTCAGCCTTATATACAACTGACAAACAATGAGTTAAACTTGAAGTTAAATTTTAATCAAGTAAATATGCATAAAAGAAATACTTTTCGACTCTACACATATAAATTGAAGCTCTAAAGTTTATCCCATCAAAAATATCTCATGTAAAAAAAAAGCCAAGTCTCGTGACTCTTTGACCGCAAAAAGTTCTGAGATCATGTATAGAGCAAAGTTTAGCTCTCTTATTAACTGTGACATTTTAATTCACAAATTACCCCTAGTCTCTACACCTTTAGTTAATGATTATTTTGTGACTTGGCAATTACGCAGCACAAGGAATTTATTATGTCAACACTTTACTATGTTTTGAGTTGGGATGGGATTATTTGATTAAGACTGAATATGAACGCAAGGGATAGAAGCCTAAAGGGGGGATGCACTGTTTGGGGGTCCTTGTAAAAGAGGGGGTGTGGTTCGTATTCACGTTAAATAGGAAGAACATCTTCCAAAACTCCGGACATCAAGTTCGACCAGAAGAGAGTTTTCCCACCCGGGCTGCTTTTTCAAGAAGGCTCACGTTTTGAGCACCTTATCGCCAGAGTAAGGGTTGGCGCGGGGATGAATTCAACGCTACGCACCCTTTTTACTTTCTTCTATCTTTACAAGAAGAAAGTATTGGTTTCATGAAAATTTTCGAATTCCAGTTTTCGACGGATTTACACATTTTATGAGTCAGAGATTCCAAAAAACATGTTTTTACAAAATGTCTGTCTGTGAGTCTGTCTGTCTGTATGTGACACAAATTTTGTGGGCGCTCTATCTCAAGAACTAATGCACAAAATTTCACAAAACTTCATATTTAGTTAGACCTTGATATAAACTGGAACTTAGTTTTTGGTGAAAATCTCCCAACAGGTGGCGCTGCTATGCGGCATTTTTAACGATTTCTGCAATAGCTGTATCTCAAGAACTACTGCACGGATTTTCATAAAACTTCAGATTCAGTTAGTCCAGGATATAGTTTGGTGCTGATTACTTTTTTGTGAAAATCGCCCAACAGGTGGCGCTGGTATGCTGCATTGTTTATGATTACCGCAATAGCTCTAACTCAAGAAAAAATGCACGAATTTTCATCAAACTTCAGATTCAGTTAGTCCCTGATATAAATTAATGCTGCTTAATTTTTGGTGAAAATCGTCCGATAGGTGGCGCTGCTGTGCTGCATTTTTCACGATTTCCACAAGAGGTGTATCTCAAGAACTATTGCACGGATTTTCATCAAACTTCAGATTTAGTTAGTCCTTGACATGAATTGATGTATAAATTAGTGCTGTTTAATTTTTGGTGTAAATCGCTCAACAGGTGGCGCTGCTGTGCTTTATTTTTCGCGATTTCCACAAGAGCTGTATCTCAAGAACTATTGCACGGATTTTCATCAAACTTCAGATTTAGTTAGTCCTTGACATGAATTGATGTATAAATTAGTGCTGTTTAATTTTTGGTGTAAATCGCTCAACAGGTGGCGCTGCTATGCTGTATTTTTTGCGATTTCCGCAATAGCTTTATCTCAAGAACTAATGCTTGGATTTTCAACAAACTTCAGATTCAGGTATACCTTGATATCGTTTAGTGCTGTTTACTTTTGGTGTAAATCGCTCAACAGGTGGCGCTGTTATGCTACATTTTTTTCAGAATTTCCGCTATAGCTCTATCTCAAGAACTAATGCACGAATTTTCATCTAACTTCAAATTCAGATACACTTTGATATGAATTGGTGCTAAATCGTTGTCATTTCTTGTACTATTTAAACGATTTAATTGACGTGATTTATATAGAAGAAAGTTTTGTGATGGCCACAACATACTAGTTTGTTCGTGACGTCGTACGCGTAGCGAACAGCAACCCCATTCCTTTGCTGAGAGGAAGAGATGTGCTTTTTTTTCATTTGTTTTTTCCGCAAATGTAAAAAGCTAGACGAAATGTTATTTCCCCGTGGTTTGCAATTAGAACCTTGCTTAAAACAAAGATCTTTTTCGGATTAAAATAACTTTTAATTGCACAAATATATATAATTCAAACATAAGTTATTTTTTTCAGTTCTATAATATTCATTTATTTCATTAATTCGTTATATGTTCGAAGAAATTGAGAACGTATTTTAAAAACAGACGTAAAAATTTTCTTTAATAAATATAATTGTATTGATCATGTTTTTATGACACAATTGAACATAGTTTTATTAGTATTATTACTGAATTAATTTAGTTTTTTTTTTATTATTATTAAGCGGCATAATTATGTGACGTATTGGTTGCATTAATAAAACACATTTTCACTGAAATAATTCATTAAAAATTGTTTTTTATTTAATTGCGATTAGATGTTAATAGGAAGTTGAAACTAAAATCAATTCGATTATAATTAGATTGAACGATAAAGTATAAATTATTTAGCCGTATCCTGCAATTAAATCTATCAGCTAAAATAACTGCAAGTTCATGCATGGAATTAAATCAATTACTATTACATTTTAATATTGTTAAAATTTTATCATTATTTGAGTTTTTATGAAAAAGACATTGGTCTGTCCCTAGTGCACAAAATTAAAAATCTTTAAAATTCTTCAGTTTTTTATTTTAAAATTTTTGCCATATTTTTAAATATTATTTCGCCTTAGTTGTTTTATTTATTATTTAAAAATAATAATTCGTCATATTTGAATAAATCATGTAAATTCTTCTCTTGAATGAAATCCCCCCCCACCCCACACACACACTTTATATTTCGTCATTCTGCACACATATTGCTCTATTTATTAAGTTGAAGTGGCAATAAAATAATGCTCAATCGTCTGATGCAAGCTCCCATTTCGAATTTTCTCTCCCCCCCCCCACCCCCCCTCCTCCATCACACTATTTTTTGCCCATTTAAAATTCATTGTTGCCTTACAGAAAAGATTAGTTAAAATTGCTTCTGAAATGTTAACTATTCCTTCGCTTATCCATAACAGTGCATAAAGTTTACTGTTTTGCTCTATCTGTTGATTTTTAAATAACAAATAAATAATTTACCATAAAAAAAGATAAGGAAACAAATAGAATGAAAGATTTTAAAAATAATAATAAGGATTAACCTTTTGTGCGCACGCTTTCATTTTTTTTTTAATTCTTTACAGTTTTTTTAAATTTTCTGTCCTATTTATTACTTTGAAGTAACTATAAGTAAAAGACCAATTATTCAAATTCTGCGCCACCCCCCCCCCCCCCCCTAAAAAAAAGTTAAATGTTCCAAGTTTTTAATTTTTTGGTTTGTTTTTTCTATTTGTTAATTGATAAATTTAACTATTTAAATCTATAGCGCCTCGCTATCATATACAGTTAAAAAAATTCTCTAATGATTTTATTTGTTACTTTGAAGTAACAAAAGATAGTCATTCAATCTTCCTTCTACCCCACCTCCCCTTAAGAATTTCATCTCACATTGAAAAGGCAATTTCTAAACATCCTGTTTGGGGGTGTGAAAGGTTTTTTTTTTTTTCTTGGTTTGGCCTATTTTCACTCGACTTTGGGGGCTGTTTTTGCAGAATGATTTGGTATTAAATTAATTATATAAGTTCATCGACGAAAATATAGTAATTTTCTTCCACAGGTATTTTTTAAAATCTGTGTTTATATATACATCAAAATACACTGAAACTGCATTAATTCATGATCCCCATAAATCCATCTTTATATGTAATCAAATATCTAAATATATGAAGGTAATGAGTTTTTGTTTAAGAGGTATGGGATTAATAATGCTCAATTGAATGAAAATTTAGATTTTTGAGGGGATCAAATAATCAAAATTTTAGTCTATATCATCAAAAGTAATAAAGGCCTTCGATAAAACAGAGTATAAGAATTCGTAATACAATTTCTTTCGAAGAAGATTTCTTTTCATCTAGAACACATAATTGAAAATATTTCTTTAATTTAGGTAGGACTAAAATATGCTAGTTCGTCTTCCGCCATTTCGGTTCAAAACAAAACACAAGACGACGATTGGCGTTAGAGCTAGCTGAACGCTCTCGCTTTCGCCAATTCGCCAAGGCTGGTGTTGAAAACGTGAGCCTTCTTGAAAAAGCACCCGGGCTTACAATGTTATGTAAAATTATGACCATGGTACAAATATATATATACGTTCAGTGCTCTTATAAATACTATTTTATGCAATACTTTATAAATGAACGTTATTATTAAAATATAAAAAACAGCCTTTATATTCTCGTGCTGCGTAATTGCCAAGTCACAAAATAATCATTAACTAAAGGTGTAGAGACTAGGGGTAATTTGTGAATTAAAACATCACAGTTAATAAGAGAGCTAAACTTTGCTCTATACATGATCTCAGAACTTTTTACGGTCAAAGAGTCACGAGACTTGGGTTTTTTTTTTTACATGAGATGTTTTTGATGGGATTTCACTTCTTTTTGTAAGGAGAAAGCCAACGAAATCTTTTCCTGTAGCGTCGATTTCAATTACCGTATTTTTACCTTCATAGACTTTATAATCTTCACGGGCATAAAATGGCTCCTGATTGCTTCGATGTTCCGCTTTTCCTAGAAATGCTTATAATTTGTCATGTGTGTTACTGTTTCAAATGCATTCATTCAAATTTTCAAGTATATTAGTTTTTGTTTCAATTTATCAGCTGTTCTATCAAAATCCTCCAAAGTTAATTTCTGTTGTGCAGAGTCCATTTTATAACTTTGTCTGCTTCTAGTCTACCTCCCATTTTTTTAGTTATTACAGCCCTCGTAATGTTTTCTAAAGTGTTTATTTTAAACTGCAGCTTACCTCTAGACCTTTTTCGTCGGAGAGTTCCGACATTCATGTCGGGGTGTGAAACAGTACAGTGCGCGACTGCTTCCCAATGGACTTTAGGATGCAAAGAACTGTAGCGAGCTACGGCTTCCCATTTCAGAGTGTGAATCGCTGTAACGTTTTAATGTATGCTTTTGTTTTCGAAGATGGTTTTTACGATAGAGAGCTCTAACTTCTTCGAACTGTTGAGAACGTGAGTTCTAGGAGCTTTTAGGCCTTCCCCTTTCGACCTCAATAGGTCTTCCATCTTTCTTTTTCTGCAGCTGATTTCTCTGTGTGATAGAAAATCAATTGAAAAAATAACAGATTCTTGCGAAGTGTTAAGAAGAAGAAGTAGAACATCATAGTAACCTCCTAAGAAACTACCAGAAAAAAGTAAACGTCTCACTAGATAGAGTCTAGAGTTTGAGAATTATCACGAAATGTGCCTCTGAAGGCTATTTTGATAGACCTCAAACGTATCAGAATACAGTTTGTCGGCTACCATGAGATCCGAGACCGACCCATAAACAGTAGTATTCATCATAAGCTTCAATTACAGTTCAGTGTTAGGGGAAACATTTCCATGCTCATCACAAGTGTACGCTTCCAGCTAATCCCGGTGCGCAACCGCATACTCAACTATAGTACATCTGATATCATACGACGAGGCTATGTTACCTAGCACAGAAAATAAGATATAGAATGAAGCAGACACGAACCATCTCCAGATCTAGGAAAACTACTCGATGAGCACTTTCTTCTCTGTGATCAAAATATAACATTTAAATTTTTTCCTTTCAAACTTTCTTCGATCAGCAATGTATTTTGTTGGAATATCATACAATTTCGCGTTTCCCTACATTACCTATCTTTTCAGCAATTTTGCAGATGCACACTGACATCCAATATGCACAGTATACAAACTTTACGTAATAAAACACTGTATCGCCAAAATTTAAAATTCAGTTATTTCACTTATCGATATATAGCACTTATAATTAAGTTATTTTTAGAAACGAGTAGGTAAAAGAATTTTACAATAAACTTTTAAACCTCCATACTTTCGAATTTAAAGTAAATCGTAATATTGTTTTTTTATGTAAATGATTTTAGTACCCAGTAGACGGAGCCTCCCTCTGTAGTTTTCTTCAGTAAAGGTAGAAAAGCGATAGATACTATCCTCAAAACATCAATAAGTTATTGATAATATAGCGGACTCTCGTTAATAAATATCCGGTTAATGGTGACAGTTTCATTTCTCCATCATATTTTAATTAATGTTAAAGGCATCGTTTATTGCGGATTTCAGTTAGTGCAGATGAAAAATGGCCTCCCTTGGAAGTCCGCACTAACGGTTGTTTACTGTATATTTATATATACCGCTCGTAGTCTTAGCACGGTCGAAAGTAAAAAGTCAGTGAAAATGATGTCATAGTGGTGCAAAAGTGATGACTTTTAATTTTCAAATATAAAAATTGCTGTTTTCTTTTAAATATAAAATCATTTTTTCTGGGGGAGAGGGGGATGTAGAATTATGATTTTGAATTCCAAAACGTTAATTTGAGTACCTAAAAAACATATTAAAAAAATTGTACATCGCAGGCAGTTTGTATTGTCATTTAAAAAAATAAACTTTTCTTTTACGTATGCAATTATATTAGTCATACCCTGAGTGTCACTCTCCATGTTTTATAAAAATTAAATTTATTATTCTTCAACAATTGTTGTGTACGTCAATAGTTTGGCATCAAAAGTGAACTATTTTTTAAATATGGGGTAAGTTAGGAAAAAAAAATCTCTTGCTTTTAAAATTGCTGCTAATTTTGCGACATGGTGTATCGCCATGGCATCAAATTATATCGTGTGTATAATAATATGGTAGTGATTTTAAATATAAAAACAGTATAAGAACAGTCATCTATAAAGAAATATTAGCATATTTGCAGAATGTTTATAAAATATTTAAAATCACCAAATCAAAATTTGGTAAAATAAATTAATTTTACTTGGGTACTACTTGATTATCCCGTCGACCAATTTCGACAAACTATTCGCCAAATTATATAAATTGACATAATTTTAATTTTAAATAACGAAAGAACAAATAAATAGGTTAAACCTTAATAAAAATACGAGTAAAAAGTCGAATTACAAATAATTTGATGACGTAACAAACACGTATATGGTGTTTAATGTCAAGTGAATGCGACATTTACGATTATCCATTATTGGCATTTAATCTTATAGTTTGGCGATAGTTTTTTGATCGACGGTAGGTATAAAGTAGTACCTTTAGATGTTCTAGTCATTTAAAATGAATTTTACTGTATTCAAGACCCAGCTATTTCGTGCTCGATTTAGTATAGACAGTGAACCGATAATGATGCGTTTTATCGTGTTGATAATCAGTGACTAACAGTATTGGCAAGAATTCCGATTACGGAAGATAAAAAAATTTTGAATTTTTTTTTTTCGAATTTTCCGAATTTTTTAATTTTTCCTTTCTTTCTATCCCAAACACTACCTTCTTACAAAATTTCAAGTTTCTAGGGTTATCGGATGTACCTCAGATGTTTGATGATCGGTGAGTCAGTCAGTCAGTGTCAAAAAAGCGAAATTTTGAGTTCCTATATTTTCTGAACTAGAGAAGATAGAAACGTGGAAATTTGAGCATTTGGTTCCGTTTGAAGAGTACTTTTAGAAAAACAAAGTTTCAAGTTTCTAGGAAAATCCAGCACAAAGATATGGGTAAGTCAAAAGTACCCTGAGTTGCTTCCAGAAAAGGATGCTTACGGCTGTGCTTTCTCGACTTGGCAGGGGCACTGCCGTGCCCCCAGATTTAATTTAAGCTATTAGATGCGTAAACTGTGTGTGCTGAGTTCTTGCAACATTATGCATTTTGTCCTGCCATTTGAAATGCGTCTTAACCAGGGTCCACTGTACTTATTGAGCTTCTACCAAAGCGAATTTTTCACAATCGAGTTCGTTGCCCACGTATTATGTACTGTTTATCCACGGTATTGTGTATCCAAATTGATGTATTGTAATGGGAATTTTAGGAAGAAACATGAATTGTAGTCAAAAAATTAGGCGGTATTTTCAAGATGACTATTAAATGCTTGTAAAAGTGTTTTTTAACTATTTTTACTTTTATTTTTTGTAAAATTACAAATCCGTTTTTACAAAAATTACAAAATGTTTTCTGTTCAAAGGACCACATCAGTGGCGACGTAACAGGCAATTCAACTCCGTGTATCAAATTGTATCAACACAAACCATGGTGTTGAGAGAAAGTTAGAGAGGAAATGTGTTAATTTGCATGAAGCTAAAAATGCAACCCTGAAACCAGTTAAAATAGGTCACAATTTGTTCCAAACACTTGCGGCTCGCTTTGAAAATCACTCCCCGTCCAATGAATTTAGCCCTTGTTCCACGTGCTTGTCTTGTTTGGGCCAAATAACTTGACCGATAACTGGCTTCATATTACAAGCCTGTTCGGCAGTATAGTGCATCTCCAACATATTTTGAACTCTGTGGGTTTGTATAGTATAGGTGCAATTATGGAGCTAAGTTCAATGGGTACAATTTGCGGTTAATATGCGGAGGTGAGTTGCCTGTGACCTCATATTGATGAGGTCCATTGCAAGCAGGTCCTGGATTAAGGAAGAGTTAACCTTTAACTGATGTGACTAAAATTTGTCACACAACTGATGTGATCCGGTCTCTCAGACCCCTCAAATAAAATGAATAAAAAAAAATAACTCAAATGGTTGAATTTACTTAAATTTTGTCCTAACAATATCGTCGTACTTCTCTTAGGAGCATGTGAATTAAATTGCATGAAAAAATTATTTTATTCATATTATTTAACTTCAGTACAGAAAAGTAAAAATCTGTAAAAGTGTTTACAGCTGGGAGTCGCGGGGTCTGGGAGACCGCGTGACATCAGTTAAAGGTTAAATAAAATCACTCTTTAAAAAAAAACATATTTACTTTTCTTTTTATTCAATTAAAATTCGTGAATACTTTTACATTTGTTGTTCATAAAATATCTTATGCTAATTATTTCATTTCTTATAAACAAAAGATATTAACTATAACGATTAACCATCTCTCGAATCCAGTCTGTTTTTAGAGATACCTTGTTGAAAACACTGGGCCTTCCCTTTAAACCACAAAATCCATAATCGCCAGTGCCATCTGTGACGTAACTTGCAACTCCAAAAATGCTCCATTGTCCTTTTTTGATTTCACATACTAAAGGTCCGCCGCTGTCTCCCTATAGAAAACAGATATTTATTTTAGACAATATATAATGTCTCCTGTTAATATATAAAATTTTGGAATATTAATACACAGTTCTATAATAAATCTGTATTCTAAAGCAAAAACATGTATGTGAGTATCGCTGACGTCATATTGGCTTTGGCCGAGGCTAACGAAAAAGACAGGCTACCGCGGTGCATCCCAAGTAGAGATGGGAAAAACAGTTACTTTTTGTTAACAGGTTCCATCATTACAACACTAGCTTGGTAACATGTTACAATAACCTAATAAATTTTTAACACCTTACCAGAGGCTAAAAATTTGTTGAAATTTGCAATTTTAGGGTCTTTTTTAAAATTTAGGTTATTTTTTATAGATTTTGGTTAAGTATTTGTAGATAAGAACATTCTTTTGACTTTTGGGTAATATTTTGTTTTTTCGAAATATTAATGTCTGAGAAATGATCTAAGATCATATTTAAAACGTAATGTTAAAATTTACAAAAAATCAAAACAAGTTTTCGAACTTCAGCAGTGGACATAAAGACACACTAAACAGAATTATATATCTATTTTAGTTTTATTTTATAATTACAGCATCTTACTTTCTTATTCCCACCCAACCAAAGTCTGAAGATATCTGTACTTAAAGGAATAGTAAAAAAAATTTTCTTTTTAATAGCTTCTAGCATTCAAAATCCCTAGGATTTAAGGTGTCCCCAATTCGAATGTCAATCGATGTCTGGAATCACTCTCGATTTTTTAAGGTGAAAATTCATATATTTAAGTAAATTTATCACTATTATAAATTCATCTGCCTAATAATTGGATTATTCGATGTATATCTCACACTTATTGCTAAAATGCACACCTCTCCAGAGTCGGACTGGATCAGGTAAAAGGATGCAGACCTTGGATTTTCAGAGAGCGCAAAAATTTGAACGAATTCGCGTCAATTTTATTTACGTGTTGTATCTGACTTGGCAAGGTTTAACGCATTCACATAGCACTAAGTATGAAAATGGTTTATATCTCTGAGTCTAGATAGAAGAATTCGCTTTATTCCATGCGTATGCTTAAAGTTCCATCAAATGTATACAATGCCACGCAATTTTTTAAAACGAATCATGTAATACCTTAAAGTTCCAGAAAGTTGAGCACATATTAACTAGAGTAGGATGCGGTAGAACACAGATGACTGATACTGATATCAAAGTTAGGGCTTTCTTATTTTATTGTTTTGTCAATAGATACCTTTTAAGATTCACAGAAAAAAGTTATCACCCCCTCCAGCAAATGAACGTATAAAAAATACATAGGTACCAATTGATTGGGAAAATATCTACTATTTAATGCTATTAATAAATTTGGCTTTGGTGCTTGTCTACATATTATAAAATGCACGAAAGTTGATTTTTTAAATAACATCTACTTTTGACACCCTATTTGAATTTGACAGCGAGGAAAGAGATATTAGTTTATATAAGCAAAAAGTGTTAGAGGTTTATCATAAATTTGGGGAAATGAAATTAATATCTTACAAGAAGTATGGAAAACACTAAACCAATGAAACTATACAGAAATTTAAATTTATAATAAACTTATTTTACATTAAAGAAAATTGTACTACTGTGCTTGGTCAGTTTCTACAGAGTTTTTTCTGTAACTTTTGATAAAAGAAAACGGTCCCCTTAAAGTACGGAAAGGCAAAATTTCTCTATCTCGAAAACTATTTATTCAAATGAGCTGTAAACTTACACATCAATATTTTTAAAAATTGTGGTTTGCTATATGTAATAAATAATGCTTCTCATAATTCATAATTTTTAATGGGATTTCATAGATAGTTTTCATAATTTAAAGAACGTTTTTGAATAGAAAAAAAAAAGTCTGTAATATGTTTGAGTATATTCAGTGTATCTTTTTAACGAATTAATAAAAAATGAATCACATGACTTTTATGAAGATATAAGTTAATATTTCTCAAATGGATTTAACTTTAGCACCCTCAAATGTAAACTTTTTAAACTCTATTAAGTTTTAATATAATGTATATTTACAATTCTTTTTTCGGTCTGTCTCGATCCAAAAAATTCAAGTTATCTAAAATGGATGTTATTATTTGAAAATTGAGTTAGAACAATTTTTAATATGTAATTTATTTTTATGACACCGTTCCTGCCTAAGCATTTAACACCGGAATACATCTACTTTCTTTAAAAATCCCTTGTATGCATTTATTTTATTTTTTAAGTTATTATTGTTGACATTTATTTATACATTTAAAAAATAATATTAATAATAATTACATAGATCTGGGACCTTTTTCTTTTCCTTCAACACCCTCTGTTTGCTTCCATCAACCCCATGCTCTTGAATTTGCGTGCAAATTCCGAACTTTTTGCTTACCATCTATGCATCAAGAACTAATCGATTGATCACCTTCGATTGAAAGTAAACAAGAGCATAACGACTCTTGTAGGCATTTCATAATACTCTGCATTGATTCAGACGACTTTGGAAACATATTTTATACGTAACAATAATTAATAGCATTATTCCCAGTGGACTTACTTATCACCATTGAGACACTAAAAATCGGTAGACAAAATTAATAAAGTTTTTCGCACCAGGCGCTAAACAGAGTTGCTGCGGTGCTCTTAAGCGCTTCAATTTTTTTAAAAAGTATATTTCTTTAATGTAATATGAATTAGTTATCAATCAGTTAATAATGATATAAATTCAATTTCCGTTACAATCTGACAGCAATTATTTTTTATTACCCGACTGAAAAGAACGGTTATGTGTTTCACGCGTATCTGGGTATGTAGATTTATTTATACAATCGAAACATCCCAACGGCTGGATGGATTTTAATGAATGAGGTCTCTATCAATTCGTCTTAATCGTCCGATTGCTATAGGCTAGGTTTTGTTTTTATAAATTCAAAATGGCGGTAGAGACGAAAACATTTTTTTATGCACCCTATTGAGTGGCATATCATTGGATAGGCCTTTCAAAATGTAGACTATGTTTCATTGACTATTTTACAGTCAAAAGCTCCGTTTAAATATTACACAAACTGGAAGTTGTGAAGGAAGGATCTCTAGCTTTACTGCAACTCTAACCATCATAGACATCTACAGGCCTCATCAAAACACTGTTTATAGATAGAAACTAACAATTAAACGCAACTTAAAAGTCACCAATATAAGTAAATAAAAAAATAGGTAAGTAATATAAAAAATAACTTCACATTGATGAGAAATAATTAATTAGTTCACTTTTTACGCAGTCGGGTTTTTTGATTTTTTAAATTTATTTCTTTATTTACTAATTGATGTTGAAATATAATGATATTTCAACATTCAAATCAACATCACATTAAGGAATGTGAAAAGTAACACTTGCTTCTGAAATAATAATTTTTAAACTTTCATCATTTGATATACACTATATTGCCATTAATGACCGGCAATTTTCAATTTTAGACATTTTGTCGAATATTTAGAAATATACTTGTCAGATTCTTCTGGAATTTCATGATTAAAAAGAACAGGTATAACCTCATATTTAGCAATGTCGATTTGATAAGGGGGACAATTAGGGGCCAACAAAAAATCAAAGAAAAAAATAATACTTGGGATCACCCTGTAAAATAAAATGCACGAAATGATCTATCGCTACCGAATATAAATAAACAGACATTGTGCAATATGTGTATTCTTTTGTGTAAGAATAGCACGTATATTAATAGAGATATAGCGATTTATTTAAAAAAATTAAAAAATTCTTGCATGTTTTTTGCTTATACAGGGTTTCACAACCAAATTTAACGCCGATTTCAGAAAAATTGACAAAATATAGTTAGAAACAATATAGTGCAAATGGAATATAAATATATTAAATATTTTAGGAAATATGAGCAGTTGTGTGAAATAATTTTTATCTGCGCATGCGCGAACGATAACAAGGATCATTTTACATAATTTAATAGTCAACTCTATGGAGCAACTTATTAAAAAAAATCTAGTCAAATATCGTAAAAATTCAAAAAGATATCGGCGTTAGATTGAGCAAATTTTTAGTTGTTCTCTAAAAGCAGCTGAATGATAGGGGATTTTCCACAAATTGTCATTTTTAATTAATTAATTTTTTTTTAATTTTCATTTTTTATTGATGCTTTAGTTCTTCTCTGATAAGCAGCAGAACGAGCCTATACCATGATCAAAAGAAGTATCAAAATCGAAGCATTTTTTCCAAATCTACTCGTTGATAGTCACGAAATACTAACTTTTTTCTGAAAGCCAGTTAATAAAAAATGACAATTTGTGTAAAATCCCTTATCATTCAGCTGCTTTTAGAGAACAACTAAAAATTTGCTCACTCTAACGCCGATATCTTTCTGAAATTTTTCCGATATTTGACTAGATTTTTTTTAATAAGTTGCTCCATAGAGTTGACTATTAAATTATGTAAAATGATCCTTGTTATCGTTCGCGCATGCGCAGATAAAAATTATTTCATACAACTGCTCATATGTCCTAAAATATTTAATATATTTATATTCCAATTGCACTATATTGTTTCTACTATATTTTGTCAATTTTTCTGAAATCGGCGTTAAATTGGTTGAAAACCCTGTATGTTATAAGCAAAAAACATGCAAGAATTTTTTAATTTTTTTAAATAAATCGCTACATCTCCATTGATATACGTGCTATTCTTACACAAAAGAATACACATATTGCACAATGTCTGTTTATTTATATTCGGTAGCGATAGATCATTTTGTGCATTTTATTTTACAGGTGATCCCAAGTATTATTTTTTTTCTTTGATTTTTTGTTGGCACCCTAATTGCCCCCCTTATCAAATCGACATTGCTAAATATAAGGTCATACCTGTTCTTTTTAATCCTGAAATTTCAGAAGAATCTGACAAGTACATTTCTAAATATTCGACAAAATGTCTAAAATTGAAAATTGCCGGTCATTAATGGCAATATAGTGTATATCAAGTCAGGAATTTTGTAGGAAGAGGCATTTTGTAAATGACTTTATGTATCCAGAAAATGCTGAATTGATATTGCACTATTAAAAGGTTTCTAGAGGAAGGCACACCCAAAAAGTCGTTTTCTTAGTCTAAAATCGCAAAAATAATTTACTCCTTTCACAACATTCTTGCTGTAATTGAAAATAAAATTAGATTCCCACTCTGGTTTCCGATCTTGAAATTGCTTTCGATGTATCTTTAATTTCTTTGCGATATTAAAAATAACTCTTCTGTTCTCTATCTGTTAATTGATGATTATCACTAAACGAATTCTGGAAAGTTAATATACTAGTTAGAATGAGCTATGTGTACAACAAGGGAAAGATATTGGAGCGACTTAGGCACTTTTGGGGCGCAATGTTTTTCCCGGATGAGGGCGCACCGGTTCTCATGCCGGCAGGCCAGTCCGAGCCTGCGACCTCTTTCTCTCTGTATATATATTTTGAGCGTTCCTTAATATGAGCGGTTACAAACATACCTCCATTTGATATTAAAAAAGGATGTTTAAATATCTGTAAAAAGGATCAAATTAGAATAATTATATATATATACTAGCAGCCTTCGCCCGCTACGCTGGTCGTTTTTTCTAAACAAACCTTGAATAAAACGAAATATATCTATGAATTTGATCCTCCGTTTGAAAACAATATGGACATTTACCTGGAATGCCCATCCACATTGCTACAAACGATATCGACGTCATTATGCTATTATATCTTCGATTGAGATAGACAGAATTTGAGCTGTTAAGGACCAACTTCTTTAGTTGATCCTTTACGGTAGGATTTGGTAAAGTACGATAGAACAATATGTAAGATACCAAAACCCTCCCTCTGAAAATTTATTACTGCAATTCTCATCAGAGAATCCGTCTAATAGAACATATTAAACTGGCTAATCTTTCATAATTGGGTTCACCTGATTCTAGAACTTTCAGTCAAATTTCTATAACCAAGCAAGGTAGAACGATATGTGTTTTATATTAAAACATTCCCTGAAAAACTAACTAACCGAGCAAGTTCCACCGAAATCCACTTAGCAGAATCTTTTAAACTGGCAAATGTACCAAAAGCGTCCCTAAAAATTTTCTAATTAACAGTTTAAATCCCACCAAAATCCATTCAGCAGAACCTTTAAGAAAGTCAATCTTTCATAATCGTGTTTATCTGATTTTGAATTTTCCCCCATGATTATTTAACTGAGCAACGTAGAATGATATGATATACTAAAATCTTTCAGAAAAATTATTTAATAATATAAGTCCCATCAAAATCTATTCAACAGAACTCAAGTTTCAAGCAGCTGGAACGAAATTTCTCTTTGCATTTCATATATATTATAGGTAGTTAAATTTAAATATATTTCATAATCGCGTTAACCAGATTATAGAACCCCAGAGATCTATGGGTAGGTCTACGTTACCCTCTGGATATTTTAAGAAACTCTGCACACCTTCCATAGCTATAGCATATACACTCATTGCCATAAAAATTTGCGCACCAAGAAAAAGACGTCCAAATGAAACGAAATTTTACACGCGTAAGTACTACTGTGATATAAGTAAGTGAGTAGAAAATCAAAGGAAAAGGATCATTTGTTGCAGAAAAAAGTGCAAATGAACGGAAATGTTAGTACTCTGTTGGACCCCCTCTAGCGGGAATGCACGATGCGATACGAGCGGGCATTGAGGCATACGAGTTCCGTATGATGTCCTGAGGCATCTCGTTCCACAGTTGCTGTAAACGCGCCTCGAGTTCAACCAAACTCGTAGGGTGTCCAACTTGCCGTCCCAAATGATCCCAGATATGCTCGATTGGTGACAGATCTGGGGATCGAGCAGGCCAGGGAAGGGTGGTAATGTGGCGGAGGCAGGCTTGTGACATCCTTGCTGTGTGTGGGCGAGCATTGTCTTGCTGAAAAATGGCTCCTGGGAGCCCTGCCATGAGTGGCAACACATGTGGCTGAAAGATGTCCTGGACGTACCGCTGGTCTGTCATTGTGCCACGAATCAATATTAGGGGTGACCTTGTGTTGTAAGCAATGGCACTCCATACCATCACACCAGCTGTGGGAACGGTGTGTCGCTGCAAAGCGAAGGCAGGATTGAGGCGTTCACCACGGCGCCTCCACACACGAACACGATTGTCATCGCTGCTCAAATTGAATCTAGACTCGTCGTTGAAGACGACCTGGCTCCATTCCGTTGCAGTCTAATCCAGTCGTGCGCGACACCACTCCAAACGGAGGCGTCGGTGGGTGGGTGTCATTGGCAGCACACGTAATGGGCGCCGCGTTACCAGATGTCCTTCAGCCAGGCGCCTTGCGATGGTTCGGTAAGACACAGGAGTCCGTAGTGAAGGTGCTGCCTGTGTTTGGATAGCAGCCAATGAGGCAGTTGGCTCCACGCGTGCGTTTCGTATGATGTGACGGTCTTCTCGATAACTGCTCTGTCGAGGGCATTCCGAGCCTGGTCGCCGTGTAAATGACGTCTCTTCAGTTCACTGGTTCTAACTCCTCCTCACAGTAAAATCAGAACGGCCTATTTGAGGAGCTACTCTCCGAGCTGACCACCCAGCTTCTATCATCCCGATGGTTCTTCCCCTCTCGAACTCTGACAACTGCTCATATTGTCTTCGATGGCTGCGTAACGGTATGTCTACCTCAGTGTTTCCTTTGCAAAAGAAAAGGTACACTCAGGCAAGTGCTGCTTATCAGTTTTATACTCCAAGGAGGACGAAGTTCAACGCCCTCTAGTGGCATTACTCAATGCGCAATGACGCTGCATTTCTAATCATTTGCATATCTGCCTGATATATACCTTCATGCCAAGTTTCGTTACGATCCCACAATTATTTCTTGGTGCGCAAATTTTTATGGCAATAAGTGTATATTCTCTAGTATATACTCACTGTATATAGCGTACATCCTCTAGTTTTTTATTACACCACTGAGAACTTTCCGGCATAGCATCAAAATCCATTCAGTAGAACTTTAAATAAAAAGTAATCTTTCATAATTGGGTTCACCTAGTTTTAAAACTCGCGTAGCTATCACTAAGCAAATTAGAACTTTTTTTTTTTTAACATTAAAACACTGCTAAATGAAATTATCTAACTAACAGTGTAAGTTCTACAGAATTCTGTTCAGTAGAACCTGAGTTATAGCCAATCGGAATGAAATAAATATTTGCATTAGATTCATAAAAGATGGGCAGAACTTTAAGGGGTTATAGTACACTTAAAGACAAATAATATTAAATAGGAGACTAAGGGTCCCAGACGTATTTCCAAGGAGATAGGGGGCATTAAAGTTTAGGGTCCGAAATTTCAAATGATTATAAAACATGGAAAAATTGGTCGATTCGTTTGCGGTTTTTGCAAAAAATTTTCTTTATGCCAGTATTTTCTTGAAATAAAATTTTAAAGTTCAATTTCAAAAAATGCCGATAGGGGGCGCTTTAGACTTTGGAGTAACAAACAACTATTTTTTAACGTTATTTTTTGTATTTCTTTAAATGATTTCGAAAGCTTAGACTTAAACTTAAATTTTGATCTAAAAATCTGAGTCCTAACGAGTAGTTAAGTAGCGTAAACTGAAATTTGAAATTTGAAAACCTTCTCCCCCCAGAACAAAAATCAGTTATTCCCGATCTTTGTGTCGTAGATTAGGCTCTAACTACTGCCGCCCGCTTTTGACTTTGGAGTAACGAACAACTATTTTATACCGTTATTTTTTGTGTCTCATTAAATGCTTTCTAAAGCTTAGACTTAAATTTTCAGCCCAAAATCTGAATCGTTAGACGTGGTTAAGTTTCTGGGGAGAGGGGTTTGAAATTTCTACTCCTGAGCACAGTTCAGTTTACCATGTCCACACATTGTGTGCTGTGATACGAGGTAAAAAGACACAAATTAGGATTATGTTACCAAAGCATATTTATTAACATGTAATTACAATAAATGTTCAAAATTGTGACCACCAGAGGTTATGCACGCAGAACAACGGCGAAGAATGGAACGGCGAACATTCGCGAAAACATCAGGCTTTTCGAGCACTTCCCCTACAGCGGCGGAAAGTCTGGCGACCAGTTCCTCGGGGGATTCAATGGGTGTCTCATACATAAGAGCCTTCAATCGTCCCCAAAAAAAGAAATCGAGGGGTGAAAGATCTGGCGAGCGAGCAGGCCAAGCAACAGGACCACCTCGACCAATCCATCTGTTCGGAAATGTGATGTCCAGATAGTTGCGGACGTCTCGTACGTAATGGGCTGGAGCTCCATCGTGCTGGAACCACATGACCCGCCGGATGCGTGGAGGAACAACGTTTAACAGGTCTGGCAGCACATGTTGCAGAAATGTGAGGTATGTTTTACCGTTGAGGCGTTCAGGAAGAAGGTACGGTCCGATTAGGTGGTCTCCGAGGATTTCTGCCCAAACATTGATGGAAAAGCGTCTCTGATGAGCATGTGGATACGTAGCATGTGGATTGACATCCGCCCATACATGTGCATTGTGTGTGTTAAATGTACCTTCACGTGTGAAGGTACATTCATCGGTGAAAAGCACAGTTCGTCCAAAATGTGGATTTAGCGCGTTCTGCTGCAGAAACCAGCGGGCGAATTCAATACGATTTGGATAATCCCCTGGAGACAGTTTCTGGACTCGTTGCACATGAAACGGGAGCAAATGTTCATCCTTCAGTACCCTCCAAGTCATGGACTGTGAGGTATCCACCTGCCTAGCCACTGTTCGTGTACTTGTACTTGGCTGCGCCGCTACTACATCCAGAATGGCTTCTGCAACAACTACTGATTCGTCCTTTTTTGCACGACCTGCATTCGACCGAGAAGCGAGAAATGATCCCATCTCACACAACTGTCTGTGCAAGCGCTCGAAAGTTTTGCGGTTAGGCAACCGCCTGTTGGGAAATCGCTCTCCGTACATTCGTTGTGCCTCTGCACCATTTCCATCTGCCGCTCCGTAAATTAAATGCATCTCAGCCTTTTCCTTATTCGTGAAGGGCACCATCTTCCGATTCATTACTACAGCGACTTACACTTGACTCACCGTTCAGTGGTTTTTATGCCTGAATCGTGTCGAAATTTTGCATACGTGTTCTTCTTCTTCCCCATTTGACATTTGCATACTTTCTGTTTCCTTCTTCACCCGGTGACTAGCGTCAGGAATGGAGCTTTAACGTTTGCATGAGCGACGTTTCCAACTGTGCCAGTGCCTTTATGAGTGAATTCCGACTATGCAGTCCTTGACGAAAGTTGTATTTTTGCCTCGTATCACAGCACAGAATCGTTGGGCATGATTAAGTAGTGCAAACTGAACTATGTTCAGAAGTTGAAATTTGAACCCCCTCCCCTCGCTACTGAACCACGCTCAGCGATTCAGATTTTGAGCTGAAAATTTAAGTTTAAGTCTAAGCTTTAGAAAGCATTTAATGAGACACAAAAAATAACGGTATAAAATAGTTGTTAGTTACTCCAAAGTCTAAAGCGCCCTCTATCGGAATTTTTTGAAAATTTTCTTTAAAATTTATTTTTAAGAAAATACTGACATAAAGAATAATTTTAGCAAAACGCGGCAGTAGTTAGAGCCTAATCTACGACACAAAGATCGGGAATAACTGATTTTTGTTCTGGGGGGAGAAGGGTTTCAAATTTCAAATTTCAGTTTATGCTACTTAACTACTCGTTAGGACTCAGATTTTTAGATCAAAATTTAAGTTTAAGTCTAAGCTTTCGAAATCATTTAAAGAAATACAAAAAATAACGTTAAAAAATAGTTGTTTGTTACTCCAAAGTCTAAAGCGCCCCCTATCGGCATTTTTTGAAATTGAACTTTAAAATTTTATTTCAAGAAAATACTGGCATAAAGAATTTTTTTTGCAAAAACCGCAAACGAATCGACCAATTTTTCCATGTTTTATAATCATTTGAAATTTCGGACCCTAAACTTTAATGCCCCCTATCTCCTTGGGAATACGTCTGGGACCCTTAGTCTCCTATTTACTATTATTTGTCTTTAAGTGTACTATAACCCCTTAAAGTTCTGCCCATCTTTTATGAATCACCCTGTATATATAGTAGATAATGATGAGTAAAAACTGAAGTGCTCATATTTGCGATTTAAAAAATTCGGTACTACTTAGTTATCCCGTCGACCAAAAATTTATTGCCAATTTATAAGATTAAATGCCAACAATGCTTGATTGTAAATGTCACATTCACTTCACTTTAAGCCAGTTATACGTGTTTATGTCATCAAGTGATTTTTATTTCGACATTTTATTTGTACTTTTATTAATATTATACTAATTTATTTGTTCTTTCTTATTTAAAATAAAAATGATGTCAATTTGTATAATTTGGCGATTGGTTTGGCGATTTATATAATTTGGTGAAATTGGTCGACGGGATAACTAAGAAGTAGCAAAAATTCTAATAGAGAGATTTGTGCCCGGCTAACGTAAAAATACCCATTTTTTCTTTTCATCCAGGAGCGACAAATTGCAAAATATTTTTTCATTTTAAACCTTTGAAAATGAAAACTAAGCAACACAAACATTGCTTTCTATTTAAATTAAATATTTCCGCACGTAATACGCATGTCTGACATTACAGTAAAGAGTACACGTTTCATTTTTGGAATGAAGACATTCATGGTTTTTTTTAACAAAACATTTTTATAAATATAATTCCTAAGTTATGAAATGATTTTATTACACCTTCCTCATCATCAAGTAACTGCCAAATGGTAAAAAAAATCCATGTCAGTGTTAGCAATAAATGTAAGTTATAATTTAATAATAAATATTTACTATTCGAAAAATAATAAATTAAGACTTTTACGATGCCAAGATTAAATGATACTTATAAAAAATATTCACGTTCAATAAATAGCAAATTTTAATGTTTGTCACGGTTTGCAATAAAAATCCTTTGCACGATTAGGGTTGAAATAAAGGGCGCAATAGCATACATTTTGGCATGGTAAAGGGAAAAAGTACCAATTTTTAAAAATTTTAGTTTTCGAAGCGTTTGTAAAAATTTTTTAAAACTCATATAGCTGTTTTAATTATTTAACCAAAAGAACTGATTAACAAAATTACTCAATTTAAATTTTTCTGTTGCTATAGTAAAAGATGTATTTTTATCATTTATTATTCGAAAAATTGATTTTTTGGCGCAAAAGACATCGCCAAATTAGAAAAACATGGAATATCTCACGAACTATTGGACTTAAAATAATTTGGTTAGTACCATTCGATTCAGCATACAAAATTACACTAAAATATGTTATCACTTGAAAAATAATTATAAAAGCAGATTTTTAAGGAATTTTTTAGAAGTTCGTTCTCTTTTTTACCCCCCCCTTAGGGGTGGAATTTTAGAAAATCCTTTCTTAGCGGCACTCTATGTCATAAGAAGTATTTTTACACCAATTTTCAAAATTTTAGGTTCAGTAGTTTTCGCTGCGGGTTGATTAATACAAAATTCATACTTTCTTTTATATACACTGCTCAAAACAATTAAAGGATATTTGAAGTTTTATATAAAATAAAGATATAAACGAAATTTTTTTTGCCGAAAATAGAAGAAGAGAATCACAAATGCAAATTTTTCTGGTTTTCAAACTGTGGAGTATGCAAATTTTGAGTTTGACGTCAAAAACGCCGCTTCAGCGGCAGCGAATGAAATTTGACTTTCAACTGGATAAAAGAGAATGAAGACAAGGATGATCGGCATTCAGTGATTGCTTTGTTTCGATGAGTACGATGTCTCAGCGAAGTCATTTGACAGATTCAGAAGCTTTGAGAATTGTTGGTAGGTTAGAAGGGGGTCAAACTCAAGCCGAAGTAGCGCAAGCCATTGGGGTGTCACAAAGTGTCATTTCCAGGATCTGGAACCGTTTTTTGGAGAGTGGATGTGCAGGCCGAAGACAAGGGCAAGGTCGTAGACGGGCAACAACGCCCAATGAAGATCGGTATTTAGCGTTAACAGCTCGGAGACACCGAACCATGAACGCTACTCTTCTCCAACAACACCTTCGCTCGGCTACAGGCACCACGATTTCAACTCAGACTGTCCGAAACCGGCTCCATGCTGTAGGTCTGTATGCTTGCCGACCGATGGTATGTGTTAGATTAACATCAAGGCATCGTCGCGACCGCAGGGAGTGGGCAACCGAGCATGTCAACTGGAGGAGAAATGAATGGAGCAATATTCTGTTTTCTGACGAGTCCCGTTTTTCTGTGCATCCGGATAATAGGCGTATTTTCATCTGGAGGGACCGTGGCAGTAGGAATAATCCTGCGTTCGTGCACGAAAGTGTCAGATTTGGCGGTGGAGGAGTGTTGGTGTATGGTGGCATCTCCATTGACGGGCGCACTGACCTCTACATCATTCGAGATGGAGCTCTGACTGGTCGCCGATATAGGGATGAGATCCTCAGACCTACTGTAGTCCCTTACGCTGCAGCAATCGGAGATAACTTCATTTTAATGAACGATAACTGCAGGCCACATCGTGCGAACCTGGTGGAGGATTTCCTTTTCGAGGAAGGAATCGTTCGAATGGAATGGCCAGCGTGTTCTCCAGACATGAATCCAATCGAGCACGTTTGGGACGCTCTAGGAAGACAAGTTTCTGGCCGCCAATAACCCCCACAAACTCTCCAAGAACTGGAAAGAGCTCTTCTGGAAGAGTGGGGCAGAATACCCCAACTCGTCATTAATAGCCTCATTGAGTCCATGCCTCAAAGGTGTTCAACGTTGCTGGCCGCCCGTGGAAACCATACCCCCTACTGAAAATGATTTTCTTTGAAGAAAACACCTTTTCTTATTCTTTTTTTCTCATATGCACAAATTGTGTTTTTTTCCTTTAGTACACAAATGCGCAATAAAATGCATTTTTTTTCTGCCAAACATGTGTAAGTTATTCTCATATAACCTACTATGTCTGTCGATCATGTATCAATCAGCTAAACAGTTTACCAGATACAAAATCCACCTAAAACTGCAATATCCTTTAATTGTTTTGAGCAGTGTATATAGATATTGCTTGCAATATTATTTAGTCTCTCTGTTTACATATCGCTCACCCGCAAGAAAAGAGACACGTCTTGCAAATATTCATTTTGCGTTTTTTTCCACTAGCAGGTCTGTTATAAGTGCATCTTGCTACACAAACAGTTTCATAAGTGTACTTATGCAGAAAATCATTTTATTACGCCATATGTCCATTTATGACCACAGAAGAGGGGTGGATTGTGTGGAGAGATAAAATTACCCAACCTTCCAAACCTCACCCTACGTTTCATTTTTAAGGGTTTCATACTTTTATGCAAGTTTCCATTTCAGCATGCTATAGTGCTATAATATCATGTTACAGTAAAATCATGCAAAATTTCTTTTACCTCTCCTGTGAAATTTACTTTTGTCGAGATGTGTCACTTTTCTTGCGGGTGAGCGATATATTAAATTAACAAAATTGCTCATACTAAAATAAATGTTTATTCTGTGTATTCCCAAACATTTTTTTTTTTTCACATTTAAAAGTGTTTTTCGTTTTTTCTGAAACACTTCACTTTTTCATATGTGTCACTTATCGAATAATCGTGCGAACGATCAACTGTGTATTTTGATCAATCCGTTAACAACATCCAATTATGGGATATAAAAAATAATTTAATAAAATCTTTTAAACCTAATTAGGTTTAAGGCAAAATTTGTTAATTAAAATATTCCACTATCATAATATTTCCACTTATATGAACAAGTTTTTAAAACGCCGTCGCTTTCATATTTGGCCACAGTGATTATTATTTTTTCCAAACTGATTCAAGCATTTTTAAAATTTTTACAAATGTTCCTATAAAAAAAGAATCTTATTGCTTTAGTAAAATTAATTCCACGAAAAAAGTTTCTAGCAGTCATAGTTATGACAAAAAGTACAATAAATAAATAAATAAATAGCTTTACCGCACCCGTACGTAGCAACAACCGACATATCCTTCAACACGCAATCGAAAAAATACTTTACCTCACCTTAAAATATCCCCCCAACCGCCAAAACAAGCGCGATACTAACTTACAAATTACTTCAAAATATACCCAGCCACGAAAGCATGAGCAAATTTAACTTACAAACTTAGAAAAACTTTTCCTTCCCTCTCGATAACGTAAAATTCTCAGATTCTAATATTATCGGTCTTGATAAACAATAGTATATTCAAAGCAATAATATATTTTTGAATAATATAACCGCTTCATAACTATGTATTACAAGTAACTGTAATATCTCAGAAAGGATTAAATTTTTTTACGCATTCGACACTGAAAGAACTACAGATATCATGCTGAAGCGAACATAATATTTGAACATTTATCAGTTGTATAGAATATTTGACACTGACAGATAATTACAACTGATAGATAGTAGTTTTTCCTAACAACAGAATGAGGAGAAAAGTTTATCGGAAAATACTTGTTGGCTTAATTTTTCCATTCATAGGAAGCGGTTGAACGATACGTGCTGGCTTTTCTTTTTCATACATAGGACGCGGTTGAACGCTTTTGGGTTTTGTTTTTTAAGCTAAAGTAGGATTTACTTAACTCTTTTGTAATAGTGGATTTTATTTATTTTATTTATTTATTTATTGCTTTTTCTTAGAAGGTTATTAAGAGCTAGGAAAAAAGATTTAGTGATTTTATTTTCATCGCAGTATAAAATTAAAATAAAGCTAAAATGTTTGTCCTTTTTTTCAGTTTTTTGTATGGGATATTGATAAATAGTTTTAAAATTAATAGGGAGTTTCTGATATTATATTACTAAAAAACAAACTCTAAAGCAATAACAGTGTTTTTTTAACTGTTATGTTAAATAATGGCCACTTCTAATCCCAAGTATCGTTTTTTACAAACCGCTAGAGTGACGTGATGCTCTTTACGTACAACTGGATTGGGGCGCACTGTTGAATTCAGACACTTTTCTCCGGGAGGGATTTCTTTGACTCCGAGGAGACATAATAGAGTTCCGGGGGGGGGGGGGGTTGCACTTTTTGATCTTTGAAAATACAAAATCTCAAATCTTCCAAGGGGGGACATCGCATTGCTTCGGGAGGGGGATGTTCTCCTCGGAACCACCCCTTGAATTCAACAGTGATCACGTGACGGCAGCGAAAAGTGTATAAAGTTATGCATAGAATTGAACCAAAGTTTTTGTGCATGTTTTTGGCTATGGCCAGCAGATCCTCCTTAAATTTTGAAACATTCCGCCGGAAAGGGGCGCTGTGATAGCGATTTTTGTATAATTTTCTTGATTTTTTTAAAGTTTTATTGCTCATCGGCGGCTCGTGCAGCAACGGAAACTCAGTCTTGCTAAGCCGGCTATTCGCAAACAGCTGTTGACAACAGAATAAGGAAAAACAATTGATAATAAATATCATGATCTAGATTAATTCGTTTTTACTCCGATTAATTGACTGAAGCGGAAATTTAAGATGAAAACTAAATTTGGTATAATATTGCATTAATAATATTAAAGTATTTACATTTGTAACTACTTTTTGAAATATTAAGATGATATTAAGATAGAAGAAAATTTTGGAATAGCACATCCAACTAATTATTATTCTTAGTTTGTTCTTCTGTATGTACTCGTCGCAGGATGTTTTACTTAAATAATGAAAGGTAATTTTAATTTTAAATTCCTGTCTCACAAGAGCTACAATAAAAATACTGGCATAACCTCATTTTTCCAGACAGAATCCTTGATCATGCATATTTATATATTTAATGACGCTGTAGTATTCACCCCTAAGGTAAATTACGGTCAGATGTTGGGTTGAATCATTTAAAAATCGTAACCATATTAGGTGTGTCTGGCTTTCCCTAGAAATACTTATCACTTTTTTCCACACTATATGTATCTAAGGACTCCATACAAACTATTTGATAGGACGTAATTAAGCTCTTAAAACCCTTTAAGTTCTGGTGGATGAATTTCTTACCACATAAATCAGAAATTTTTAATTTGAATCAAAACCATTTGAAATTAAATGTAATAGCTCTAATTGAAGGTTTTACTTCACTTCTTCATGTCTTGATGGCAACACCATACTCTGCCAATATTTGGTTTGTTTTTCATGCGAATTTAAAACATTCCAATTTTCATGAGTTAGAAATTTTGTATTTTCCGAGAATTATAAAAGAATATTTTTCATAAGAGGTAACTTATTTTTCTCTAGGATGCTTCAAACAAATAATAACTATATGCAAAAGGGTAAACGGAAGATTTAAATAATTACATGGAACAGAACTAAGTGGCGTGAGGATTTTTAACCAAAAGAGCTCAAAGGAAATGAATAATGTGATTTACCAACACATTTGCCAGTATTTGAGAATTAGAACCAAAGAAGGTATGTTTACACTATATGGCCAGAGGTGACCGGCCACTTGCGATTTTAGACGTTTTTCTAAATATCTAAAAATCTACATGAGGAATTATCCTAAAACTCCAGGAGTGTAAACAGAATAGTACAGGCCATATATTTCCGTGAGGATTTTTTCTCGAAACCCCATATGAGACCGTCAACAAATTGAAAAAGAACGAATATATTTTGGATAATCCTGTAAAAATTAATCTAGCAAAAGCGTTCAAGCTGCAGATTAGGATTAAGTGTCTTATTGTGATAAACTGTATTCATTTTTATGAGGATAGCATGTTACTCGTAGAGAAATTAAAGTTTTTATAAAAAGAGCCCCAAATTTTGCCAAGTTGTTTGCTTATTATTTGTAGAGTTCTTAATATATAAAAAAAAAGTTATTTTCAGAAAGTATGACAAACAACATTGTACCCAAAACCCTGCAATCAGAATTAAAAAATAATAAAAAATGTATGAAAAATGAGCAGATTTACTAAATAATGTTTCACTGCGCATGCTCGAACGCAATCAAAATATAATGTGCATAATCTGTTAGCTAAATGTATAGAGCAATTTTTGTGAATGTCTCAAAAACATAGTTTCGCGGCTATAATAATAAATAATCAAAATATAAGCTATACTATACTGTTTACACACCTGGAGTTTAAGGTTTATTCCTCATGTATTTTTCTAGATATTTAACAAAACGTCTAAAATCGCAAGTGGCGGATCACCTTTGGCCATAAAGTGTATAATTCGATCCCAAGAGTTCTGAATTTGTGTTTAATTCAGCAGATTGGGAGGAGATTCTTATGTTTAAAATATTTCTTAAAATTTTTTAAATATTTTTAGCATTTCTTTCATCTATAAATTTGGTATATTTTTTATTATTTTGTATTTTTATATTATGTTTTCTGAACTTTTTAAAGACCATTAATCGTATTATTTATAGTATTAATTCAATGTTCAGGTCATACAATACCGTTGTTTTCTAGTGTACAAGTCAATATTTTCTCATGGCTTTTGATGATCTCTGTTGCTACGTTTTTTTTTTTTTTTTTTACCTTGTCAAATAAATAAACGCATAAATAAATGAATAAAAAGTTAATTCAAAAGAATATGTTCAGATGAGAGAAAATGCTATTTAGATAAGTTATGAATCATATCCTATTAACAATGCGTGTACTAGAAAATTCGGGCAAGTAATGTCGTCTCTGAAATAACGTACTGTACTACATAAACATGACAGATACAAACACATATTATTTAAGAAAAAAGTGCATATTTTGGGCTAACACTGACAGTCTTTTAAATTTGACCAAAAATTTCTGCAACGCTATGTTACATATTATTTAAAATAGCAACATAAATAATTTTTTATGTTCTCTAGTTACATCAGTAGTGAATCTCCTTGGATCAAAGTGCATTTTCTCTGTTTAAATTTCCTGTTGTTTTCACTGCATCGTTTTTGCATAGGCTGATTCTTTGAATTTGTAGATGTATTCATCTGCCTAAAGCTATATCCATATGTTTGAAACAGATGAACCTTAAACCCTTTCTTATGTAATGTTAATGATAATAATAACAGTAAATCATGCAAAATTTGACATGGATACTCACATGACAAACTCCATTGAGAGGATCCATACTTCCTGCACAGATCATGGTTTTCGGGACGAAATTTTGCCTAACAAGTCTGTGACATACAGCATCTGGTTGTATAGGATGGTTAGCCTGCTTTAGGAGATTAGAACCTCCAGAGCCTTTCGAAAAGATAGAAAGAACATGGAAATATGAGTAAAAGAAAAAAAAAAACAAAAAAAAAAACAAGATGTATATGTGTTTATTTGTTTATACACTGTTAAAAATATCCCTGTAAAATTACGGGCAGAGGCCGGGAGCAGAGATTCCGGTCATATACCCCGTAAAAAAAAAAAAATCCATACCCATCATTTTGCGCAGCCCGTAATTTTAGGGATATAATGCACTTTAAAACACAATAACCTTCACTTGCTTTTCAGCAACACGTAGCACGTTAGATAATCATCACAGAATCGCTTTTTTGGCGGGTTAAAAAATATGTTATGGTCGCGGTTAAGTGAAATTTTTTTTCGAAACACGACTAAAATGAAGGGTTACATCATAGCGGAGGAAAATGTATGGGGTCGTACCGTATTTTTGCTAACAGATGGGCTGGAACTGTAAGAACATGTGGATTGCCCTTAATTTTCTAAGTACATAAGGGATAATGCCGCTTATTTAGTGTACCAGACCGTTTTTTTTTTTTTAATCAAATAAGGCTGTTGCCTGTAAAAATTGAAAGGCAAACGCTCATAAATTTACAGTTTTTTTCTGAGAGTGTATAAGTGATTCTTTTATGCATAATATTTTGCAATTGAGAAGGTTAAGACGATTTACATTAAGACAATTATAATATACTAAATATATAAAAAAGTAAGGTCTTTTCATTTCACGGCGAAATGTGCCCAAGAGGGGGAACGGTATATTAAATTAATTATCGACGAATTTGAGCCATAATTACTTTAAGAAGTTTTGCTTTAAGAGTGTATCATACTTTCAGAAAGTTAGAAAAATCCCAATTTCGTAAAAGATTCGTGAAATTTCAACACTGTTATCTAGAGTTGCAAAAAAACCGCAGATTTTGAGGGACGGCAATAAACTAGGGAATATTGGAAATTTTGAAGGTAAACAAAACCAATCATTTTTCAATTTAAAAGTTTCATTTTTCAGAATTTCAGGCACTGTTCTGGAAAGTTTAAGATAGATTTTCATTATGAATTCACAAAACTTATGATTTTTAGTTCAAAGTTTATTAGATGGCATTGCTACTATTCCGGCATACTCTATACTAATTTTCCAGCGAGTTGCATTTTATTTTTCAATTGATTTCTTTTACTTTTGTTCATTTTCTTTTTGTTTACATTGACTGATACGTAGAGCAGGGGCGATGTTTACATCCATGCCAGGCAAGATGAAGCTGTCATCTGCCTCTGTCACTTTTTACTTATGGACGATTAGAATGTCAAATTACTTATGGTATTTTAATTTATCTTACTTAATATTTCTTCAGCTTAAGCACGAATTTCATCAGTTTTCTTGTAAACTGAAGCTATTTTTCTATATTTATGTTGTTTACATTTGTAAAAAAACATTTTGTTTACATTGAAAAAAAATTGAAATAGCAATTAAAAATAATAAATTAAAAATGTTCATGCCTAAAACTTTGCGAAAACTCCAGGGAATAAAAAAAATTTCCCTCCCAAAAAACCCCGGTTCAGTTCCAGGATTAAACCTGGTTTTTCAACTCTGCTATTATCCCATGCCTTTGTTGATTCTTATACTTACGCCCAAGTGACCGGAGCCATCCTTAGTGATGTATGATAGTGCGCATCTAAAAGATGGCTTCAATACAAGAAAAAAAAAAAAGAAAGTCCCTACAGAATTATGGTATTTTTTTTTGTTTCTTTTTTAGAAGTATGTCTTACATGAAATTTAATAATGGTTGTAAAATACAGCAATAAATGGCATAACCATTTTCTTTTCGAACACCCAGTTGAAAATTTTATCTTTGAAAAATTTGTTTCTTTTCCGGTACAGATTTTTTCTTGGCTCTTAGATTTAAATCAGAAGATAAACAAAATCGATTTTTTTTCAATTATTTTTCCATTTTGTCTGCTGTATCTTAAGTTTTAATAATCGCATTAAACAATTTAATTTTATCTGATATATTACTTTTATTATATGCAAACCTCATATAAAATTTACAATTTTGTTATAAACAAAATATTAAAAAAATCAATGTTATTTGTGTTTAATAATTCGTTTAATGTTTAATAATACATTTTAAATCTCTTTTAAGTGCAAAATATTTTTTCCATCCATATTAAAAACAATTCAAGCAGCAAAGGGTTAAGATACTATACTTTAACTAAATACAAACAGTTCAGTAGGCGCTTTTTTTTCTGGAAAGAATTAAACATTTCTAGCTTGAAAGTTAAGGGAAAAAAACACTTTATATAATAACCTGGTATGACAATTAGATGGATGCAAATCTTCTTTTTCCTCCAGATGGTGACTAATAACACTTACAGTTTCAAGAACAATTAGTTAGCAGCTCTCATCATCATGTAAGCAATAGCATAGAGAATGGTAACAAAGAAAGGGTAAAATACTTTCTGCAAAAATATACTTAATGTTGATAATTAATAGCCGCCGAAACTATAGTCATGTGTCATTAGGTTGGTACAAAAATATTGCATATTTTAATTCAAATTTAAAACGCTATAACTTTTTTCAAACTAAATATATTTAATCAAAGTAAGAGCCATTACAATCAATACATTTTTCCCGATGAGAAACTAGCTTAGCTGTGACATACTGTGCGCTACTGGAGGCGACAAACTCAAGACTCAAGGGGTCACAGATCAAGTTAGTATAAATGGCGCTGCGCGCCATATAAACTACAAATGCCTTTCTCATAAAAAGATTATGAGAAAAAGAAGAAGAAGAAGAAGACTCAAGGGGAGCAAACTAAGTTACGTTTTAGGGAATTTTCATGAATTTGTTTCATTTTAAATATTGCACGTAGAAAAAATGGCTTTTGGCTTTGTTTTTATCGTACTTTTTTTTCTAAGTGTATATGATATTACCGTGTAAAGATATTGATAGTTTATACGATCAAAACTCCTCAAGAGTTTAGTGCACAGTAAAGATTGCGCTCTTAATAGTTATCTGAAACAAAGAATTCACACAGTTTCTTAAAATATATTAAAATTATTTGATTCCAAAACCTCAAACTGATAAGATAGATCAAAATTTCACAAAATAGTGGCTGTTTGAAATTTGAAGTCAATTTTTGGTACTAATTTTTCATTTTCAAAACTTTTTAAAAAATAGAACTTATTAAAATTAATTTTTTTTTTAAATTTGGCATCTCACTAAAAAAGTCATGTTTAATTTATAAAAATCAGAACTTCCATAGCTTGAACAGTTTAAGCGTAAGAATGTACACTGATTCCAAAAAACATGTTTCAGGAAAAATGTGTTTGAAGTTTCTGATCAACCATTCTATTAGTATGACACCGGTCCGTTAACCTCGGCCGCATATGTGGAAGTTTAGTTTTTTGTAATTATAATTACTATCAGTAATAAAAAGAACAAAAATCTGATAATAACTTATTCACTACAAAATCCCTTAAAAAGAGAAGTAAAAATCTTGTGGTTTGACTGCACTGATGATGTTATTTGCGATGTACAGTCGTTGAAAAAAAAAAGTAAACACCTCCTACTAACTCCTGAACAAATTATCGTAGAAGAAAGTTACTGGTGCCGAACGATTAGAAATAAAGTCTACTTTTAAATGATGTCTATAAAATTTGCTTAGGGGGAGACATCTACATATTAAAACGAACCATATCTTTGTTTTTTTCAATAGCAGTACACAATTCTGACAGCATAAATGAACTCTACACCCTTCAATTAGTCTAAAAACAAATTTTTATGCAATTCGTACCATACGTTTCCGAGAAATTAATTATTTTAAAACGAGCGTATTTTAAGGGCTGTATCCAAATTGAAGTTCGGTACTCGATTGTTAACCGAGAGAGCTCCCTTCTTGATCAAGGCACCTTAGGCAGTCTATTAAGCCTCTTAGATTACAGGATAGCATAAAAAATGTCAAAATATTTAGTCACTTCTATCATCTTAAACCATCATTTTGTCGTTTTGTAAGCATAATTTGAAAACTACTTGGAAGAAAAATGTGAAATTTTTTATTTCCATAAAGCAGGACTCAATATATCTGAATCCATCAAAAAAATTGTACGTTGCAATTCATAATTTTTTTGAATATTAATTTCATAATTCATATCAGAAAATTATAAAAATTGTAAATTCAACGTATTTATGTTTGGGTATATTAGTATTATTGCTACACAAAAAATTAGAACATTAGGATCATAATTTCAGAAGTTATAAATAAAAATATGAAAACGTAATTTAACATTAGAAGCACTAAATATTGAATGTTTATAATTCAAAAACTTATCATTCAAATGACTTGAAACTTGGTGTCTGGGCATAGTTTGAACCAAAGATTTGAAATATCTCGTTAAAATTGGGTTGGTTGGTTGTGTTTATGTTGTTGGTTGTGCCGCCCTTGCCTTTATGTATGTCCAAACAGTCCCTGTTTAAGGGTAAATATTTCTGCTAATTACCAACAATGTTTTTCGAAAATCGTTATCAACAATCCTTTTATACTTCTGCGACGACAGGTACTTCTGGCGCTCCGCGACTCCTCTGCTGAATGCCCGTAAATCTAAATTTTTGTGTAACGGAAAAATGCAATTAAAAAAAAAAACTATGTGACCTAGGGTAATCGCTATAGTTTTCCCGCAAGGTTAAAATTAACTTCTAGTACCCCTAATTTTTTCAAAATTTTAGTTTCAGTAGATTCGGAAATAGATGGGGGTGAACATATTTTTGCAATACATTTTCAACGATATCTCTGAAAATATAATACCTTACAATTAAATAAAAACTTTTTTTTTTAGTTCGGCGTTACGAAAACTTTCACACGATACTCCATACGATATACAAAAAAAGACTTTTTTTTCAAGTAACTTAATTAGCCTCCCTACATTTTCCTAAATATATTTCTGAATGTTTAATAATCTGTAAATATGTGAGTCAATAGCCTTTATTACTTACCCGAATTTGAACTTTCCACGTTCCATAGTTTACGAGTAAAATAGCTGTGACAGACAGACACTAGGAGTGATCTTATAGTGGTTCCTTTTTTACTTTTTAAGTACAGAACCCCAAAAAAGCGTGAAGTAAATTTTTGTCAGTTGGATTATTTGAACTAATCGTTAATATTTGGTAAAAATGATATCATACAGGAGAGACTGTGGAGAGTTGACCCATTTTTTACAAAATGATTTTTTATTTTTTAAATATTGAACCTAGAATAAAGTTTCATATATCACTTTATTCGTTATACAATCAGTTATCAAAATAAAATTGCGACATAACTGCACTATATAAGAAACTTCAAAATTCATTGATTTTAAACATGAGAAAATAATAGGTCAAGGCTCCCAACACTCCCAACCTATGGGAGGCTTGACACGCTTTATTTTATATTAAAATATTTGTTAAGAGAAATAAAATCAGTTAAAAAAAAAGGCAGAATAACTTTATGCCACATGATTTAATTATTATTTAAAAATATTTGGGAAAATTTTATGTGTAAACAAACCTGATTAGACGGAATTCAAGGCACAGGAGAAAAATTCAGTTTTAAACACCCGCTTTTTGTGACACTCGACCTGGCAACGTTGCCGCATAGTTTGGCTTCATCTCATTGTGTTCATCTTTGCGAAATTTGTCTACATTCCTTCCTAAAGTATTTTGATCAATGTCTGCAGTGGATGAATACCTAACATTTATTAAGGTTGCTGCTTTCATCCTTTTTAGTCTTTTCCATTCTTTCTATTCACCTACGATGGGTACTATTTAAATGAAATAAAAGTTCGTATCAACTTTCCAATTTATATTTCATATTTTTTTTTCCTTCTATAGCAAATTTTTACATCTTCATTTATTCACTTTTAAACATCTTTTGTTCTATCACCCAATTTTATTGTAGCTTTACAGAATAAATTTACATTATTTTAGAAACATAACCATTAACCCTTCATTATGTACAGTATAGAATTAAAATATGTCCAAAAACACTTAGTTAAGGAGCTTTAACCAACTGGCCAACCCTCCCTACATTGATTGCGTCAAGCCTCCCGACGTAGCCACTTTAAAGTATTAGCGTATGATTATGTTTAGCCTAATTTACTGTACAACCTTTATGCTTGAAATGAAAGGTCGATATTTCTGCATTACTTAAAACTTACTTACTTAAATTTCTATGAAATATTTCATCTGAGAAAATCTTACAAAATGTTTCTAAAAAATACACTTTTTAAGCTGAAAACTCTTTACAATTGATTTTTCCACACCCGTTTCAGTTATCTTCATGAAACAAAGACTGTTATTTGAGAATTTCAGTAGCTTTGGTTGCAGCCTATTGGCAAAGCTCTGAAATTCTTTTAACACTTTGACCGCTACCAAATGAATATATCTCGGTTCGAACCAGAAATTTTTTTTTTATAAAACTAGTTTAAAAGATATAAAGAAAAAAAAAAGGCTAGTTAAATGCATAAGTTAATAATTTAAAATAAAAATTCTGGTGTGAAATATTTTTTTAAAATTTGAGCAAAATTCTCGGTTTTTCTAATGTTAAACATAAAACTGAAAGTTGGGTGAAGTCTCCCCTCTGGTCAACCCTCTCCGGTCTCCCCTCTGGTCAACCCTCTCCGGTCTCCCCTGTATTAAATATATTAAGTTTTAATAATTTGCAGAAATGTAAGAAAGAAATCTACTGTTAGTTTTGTTTTATTTTATAAAATATCATTTCACTCATAAATTACCATTAACGCTCAGCGTCCACATTTGGACGTTATTTTTTTGTGAATTTTTCATTGTTTTTCCCATTTGTTTTGTTTTTCGTTTTTGTTTTTTAATTTCTATTATCATAAAATGAATAAATCGTAAAAAAAAAAGATTATTTTTTTCACTATAAGAAAATTGTCCATGAAGAGGTTAAGACTTGTTGTCACAACTGAAATATGGAGTGGAACAGAAAGCGGTTTTAGAGCATATTCTAGAATCGAGACAATTTAACCCTTTACAGGGCGGTGTCCACAAAAAAGGACACCTAATTTTAATTCCAAAACTGACCAAGAATATTAAACAAAAAATTCCTTTTATAAAGCACTGGAAAATAAGCAAGTTTTTATTTTCTAATATATTCGATTGTAAACTCTGGTGTCAGAGTGCATCAAAAAAACAGACTTTCTCCGCGCCGGAACGGATTAAAGGTTAAAAAGAAAATGATTTTTTGAATGTTTTCTGGGATAACTTCTATTTAATTCAGCTTACCTCTTGTAACTCCCCATCCAGTAGCGTAGCAGTTGCTCCTACTAGTCGGAATTAAACCAGGTTTAGGAAGGCATATTGGCTTGACATACTTGGAGAACTTCACTGGTGCATTTAACTTGATCAGCGCCATGTCGTTCACGATGTCAAATTTACCATCTCGTTCAAACTGTTGGTTCAGACAATTCAAAGATGTAGTTTTATTTAGTGTACTGACAAGATTTTTAATATTCATTTTTTTAAATTTTCAAAATTTTTCATTTAGATTTAGCTATTGCACTAAACTACAGTAACCCCAGAAGTCGAATGAAATCCACTCTAAGAGGTTTTCTGGCTTTCGATTTGTAAGCCTTTGAATTAGAGGAAAGTAGGGGGATGACGCTCACTTAAGTGAAAAAATGAATAGCTAGTCAAATTTACACAAAAAATCAACATTTTATTAATGAAGTATAACTCCAAACCATAAAGAACAGTTTGCAATCAACTAATCTACATAAAAGTTTTAGAAAATTTCTGTATCGTTTTATTTAATTAACAATGGATTGAGCGGTAACGCTCGACATAGTAGGGCAATTGCGCTCAAAATTTGAATACAATATTTAAGTTGGAGTTATTTATAGTTGGCGTAACAAAGCACTACAAAAATAAATAAAAGAATGAACGTACAGCTAAATGTATATATCTTGTAGCCATAATGAGTAAATTAACATTTGAAAATAAGAGTGTACATTTACCTTCAAGTTAGATGTTGTAAAATTTTATTCTAAAACAATTTCAAACTAATAACGTGAGGACACAAAAATACTTTCCTCCCGACGGGCTCTATATCCTTACTAGGAACCTAGGATGAAATTCGCTAGGTGCCGGTACCGATCGCACGTTTTCAATTCTATTCTGTTTAGAGATAGTTGGGTGAGCGAGATTGTCCGCTGAGCATCATTACCCTACTTTACCCTAATTATCACATAAGGAACAATTTAAGCGTTTTCTAAATCTTTCAAAATTAGTCGCTATACAGGGTGAGCAATAAGTTAGCATAAACTTTAATAATTCACAAAAAAAAGAACAAATTATGATACAAAATTATGGCTTACATTTAGTTCATTGTTATAGACCGGGGGGCGGTTGCACAGATCATCACCGCATCGAGTTGACAGCTGAAACTCCAGGATTAGACAGAACTCGATTAGCATATTAAAATGCAACTGGTCTGTCAAGTCATATGTTGGTGGAAACCATCTGCAGACCCGATTTTAGTGGTTGATCGGTAGGTTTATTATTGTGTTTTCCTGCACCCAAAGGTATAGAAAAATAGGAAAATACAATAGTAAACCTACCGGTCAACCACTAAAATCGGGTTTGCAGGTGTTTTTCACAAAGATAAGACCTAGCAGATCAATTGCATTTTAATATGCTAATCGAGTTTTAATTAATCCTGGAATTTCGGCCGTCAACTCGAGGAAGTGATTATTTGTGCAGCTGCCTCCCGATCTATTAGGATGTGGGATTTTTTAACAAAAGAAAAAAAAGTTGTCGAAAAATACACCGATAGGGGGCACTAATGCAAATGGATCTTTCAGAAGTGTGCAATTGAGGACGACTGTAAAAAAATCGACTACTTAGTATATCTTTTGGACGGTGGACGTTAAAAATTTATTATTTTTATTTTCATCATAGAGATATGGAATTTTGTGGAAATATACATTTCACCATCAGTATATAGAACATCTTAAAAAAAGAAATTTTCAATCTTATTATAATTTTAAGACTAAAAAAAAAATAAAAAATAAAAATTTTAAACCGAAATTTTAAAATGGTCCATGCGTCCTAAATTGGGCACATATGTCATATTCGCTCCATATTGGCGCGATTTTTTTTCCGACGCCAATATCATATAGGCAACGGGTACTTAACTTGCGCCAAAGTGTCGTTATTTTGCTTGATGTGGTAACCCGTATTATGTTGTTTATGCTGTTGATGTTTTCGCCAAATTGGCAACCGAAAAAAATCGCGCCAATATGGGGCGAATATGACATCTGTGCCCTAAATTGTTAGATATTTCCTGGATTTTTGCATTTTAATCACTTAAAATTCTATTACGAACAAATTTGTGCATCGATTTTTTAACCCCTTGAATAGTTAATTTTTTAGAGAATTTTTTCAGAAGTCGATATCGAATTTCATCAAAATTTTGCTTTTTAATAAGTTAAAAAGGAAATTTAACTATCTTAATGAAGTCGAATTTTAAATTGCATGCACAGTTTCTTTGTAAGAAATATCAGGATTTTTCCTTATCAATTTTATGAATTTGGATAAAAATTATGACGCATGGATCATTTCAAAAATCTAAAAATGTTGAAAAATTAGTTTTAAGAGATACAGATATAAAATATATTAAAAGACCGAAAAACTGTCTGCGTACAAAATTCAAACGCTTGTAACTTTGGGAAAAATAATCGCATTTGCATGCGGTGTTTTACAAATGATTCAGAAAAAAACTGGATATGCACAAAAATAGTTTTTGATTTCTGGGTCGATTTCTACTCAAATAAAGGCCTACAGCCCCCTTAATTGATTGAGTTCATGAGTTTCATGTCGAGAAACAAATTACTGCTTCCAGATAGATGTTTCTATGGTCGGAAGTTTCACAAAGCGCTTAACCGATACTGGTGTTACATTACACAAATATGTAATGTTTCACCAGTTATATCAGTTTAAATTACACCATTATGTAAGTTCAATTACTCCGAAAATTGGAGGCAGCATGCTTCCACCAATTTTATCGAGCAACGTTATATAATTTTTTTTACAGTGTAGATCGGGTAGTAGCTGCACAAACCATTACCTCATCGAGTTGACGGCTGAAATTCCAGGATTAGTTAAAACTCGTTTCGCTTATTAAAATACAACTGGTCTGACAAGTCATATCTTGGTGGAAAATACCTGCAAATCCGATTTTAGTGGTTGACTGGTAGGTTTGTCATTGTGTTTTTCTGCTCCGAGTCCTCCATGTATTCATACCTTTGGGTGCAGGAAAACACAATGATAAACCTACCGATCAACCACTAAAATCAGGTCTTTCGGTGGTTTCCACCGAGATATGACTTGGCAGATGAGTTGCATTTTAATATGCGAATCGAGTTCTGTCTAATCCCGGAATTTCAGCCATCAACTCGAGGAGGTATTGGTCTGTGCAGCTGCCTCCCACTCTATAAGTACCAAAAAATGAATCATCCTTTTAAATGTTCATTTTGTCATTTTTTTACAGCCATTTTCTGATATATTTTTTTAAATAACTCTTATAATGAATCAAGTATATTTTAAATTTTCATCATATTAAGCTGCTTTTCAATAAAATTACAACGCGCGACCAGAAAATTTTCGGTGCACTGAAATATCTTGTTTCAGGGCACATGCCCAAGCCGGTAATATAACATTCACTAAAACATCCAATTTCTAATTTATATTGAGTAAATAATTTTATATCGCAAATAATGTTCTTAGTCAAAATTATAAACATATTGCTGATTTTACGATCTGCTAATTAGATGTTCCAATACATGGAAAAGCTCTGCAGTACGTGTTTTTATTTTTTTAAATAATGATTGTCAATGGAAAATTTGCTTAGCATTTTTATTGTAATTTACAATTTCACAAACGCTTTATAAAAGTGATAGAAAAAGCCGTCTCACCTTTTGCGAAGGTATGCCATATATGATAATACGTTCTGCGTAGCGTATTTGCTCGGATGCATCTTTTTTGAATTTATGATAGTTACCAAGATGAATTCTCCAACCGCTTGGAACTCGTAATCTGTTTAAGTAAAAACATATTTATAATAAAAATAAATGTGGTAAATATAATATTATTTAAAATATAGGGGTGTAATTAGTGAGGGGTGTAATTTTATTATTATAGTGCAAATAAGTCTAATAAGTCAAATGGAGAACACTACATTCGCCTTATGTTTGGGCGCCATATGATGCGATGCCAGATATGTGACGTCATGTGGAACCCGTCTATTGTGATATCGTCCGGCGAAGTGGAAGTTCTTTCTTTCATCGAATATCAACAGGGAAAATGAGTTGACCGAATTCGCGCTACAGGCATCATGAGCTGGCGGAGAGAGATGAAATGAAAGGATCTGAAGTCAGAGACGGCGGGAATAGTGGCGGCAGAGGTCGTTTGCTAAATTGTTCCGTGTGAGCCGAGAAAGTTTAGTTTTGGTTATAAACAAGTGGGTACTGCTAATATCCGAATAAGCCAGGATTATGGTTTGTAAGTTCTGGTGAACAGAATTATTGTGCTTACTTCTTTGCATATAAATTTTTCGTTTTCTTGTGTTATTAAATTTGTTATGTGTTTATATTGAATTGCGTATTAATTCAACATTTATACTGGCTGTAGTGGTTGTTATTGGAGTGAAGATACCACAGCTAAATAAATATATTTTTGGTAGCGGCGGTGGGATATAGGAACTAGATAAATTAGTTCCGCGAACTCACAGACACTTCTAGAAAATTTTTGAGAAAAACAGTGAAGCTAATGAAAAACGGGTTTGGTATTGTGATATGGTCGGCGAAGTGGAAGTTCTTTCTTTCATCTAATGTCAACGGGGAAAACGAGTTGATCGAATTCGCGCTAGAGGCATCATGAGTTAGCGGAGAGAGATGAAATGAAAGGATCTGAAGTCAGAGGCGGCGGGAATAGTGGCGGCAGAGGTCGTTTGCGAAATAGTTCCGTGTGAGCCGAGAAAGTTTTGTTTTGGTTATAAACAAGTGGCTACTGCTAATATACGAATAAGCCAAGATTGTGGCTTGTAAGTTCTGGTGAACAGAATTATTGTGCTTACTTCTTTGTATATAAATTTTTCGTTTTGTTGTGTTATTAAATTTGTTATATGTTTATATTGAATTGCGTATTAATTCAACATTTATACTGGCTGTAGTGGTTGTTATTGGAGTGAAGATACCACAGCTAAATAAATATATTTTTGGTGGCAGCGCTGGGATATAGGAATTAGGTAAATTAGTTCCGCGAACTCATAGACACTTCTAGAAATTTTTTGAGAAAAGCATTGTAGCTAATTTTGTGTGTTAGCAAGTGGCGCGGACTGAGAACTTTGTCGTCAGTTACCGTGACTTGGATATGTGTAAGTGGATACGAAAAGCTGTTTTTGACGATTGTGTTTGTCGGCCCTGGGTAATTCAAGCACCGAACGGTAAGTCCCTATGTATCGCTTGCATGCTAAATTTTGGGAGGTCTGAGTGTTATATGCTATATTTAGTAGAAAATTGTTTGCTAGGAAAATTAAAATATGGCTTTTTTATTTTTACAAGGTTCATACATAAGGGTTATCTATTTGTTGTATTTTTATATATTCTCTGGTGATTGCTTTGCTATTTTGTTCTCAAGTAAATATTAAGAGTAGAAGTGGAGTATTAGATATATTATGTATAATTTTTTTAGTGATTTGTATAAAGAATAAATTTTTATTTTTATTGCACGTGAGGTACGATAATGCAACTTAACTATATAAGTTACAGTGTAAAGGTTATTGAATTAGAAAATTGAATTTTCTGAAATTATTTCTTTGAAATTTTCATTTATAATTGATGTTCCTAGTAGAGAGGAATTTTATTTGAATTTTCGTAAAGAATATAAGCAAGGTGGCTCAGTAAAGTAAATTAATGTACGGGGTCTTTTTTTATTATTTTATTGTGCATTATTTTTTTTTGAGTACTTTGGTTACGCCTTTTATTATTTATTGAGCTTTGTGAAGGAAGTTACTCAGTTTTGAAAAAAAAATATCGCATCCTTGTTTTTCTTTGGTATTTTAATGTTGATTGTGCTCAGGAAAATTACTGTAATATTTTGTATTTGTATTTTTTGTAGTGAGATATTTTCTGAGTTTAATTATGGCTATTTTTTGAATAAGCAAAAAAAAAAAAAGTATTGCTTTTGCTCCCAGCAGAGTTTGCTGCAGAAGTATCCGCTGAGAGTAAAAAAGTGCCAATATAATTCAGGCAATTTTGAATGCTTCTGATTATGATGAGCAAATAGCAAAAGATATGTTAGAAGGAATTTTAGAGGAGAGGGAAAAATTAGCAGAACAGTAAAAATTAGATAAATTAGCGGAACAGGAAAGATTAGATAGATTAAAGCGCGAAGAGCAGGAAAGTTAGAAAGAGAGAAAGATACACATTAGAGAAGGTGAAGTTACAATACAGTATAGATACTAGTTTTCTAGCTTCCATCGTGTCTGTGACGACTGAAAATGAAGATAAAAAAGGGAGTTTAGTCCCAAAATTTGACCCTAAATAGATTGATATTACCTTGTTTTTTATTATTTTTAAGAGTCATGCTCAAAAAAGAATTTAGAAGAATCAAAATATGTATATCAACTTATAACTTTATTACCTGTAGATGTAGCTGAGATTATTGCAAAAGAACCTCTAGAAAAAGGGATGATGATCAGCATATCAAGAGCGTTTTGTTGAAAAGGTTTAGATTAAGAGCGGGGGCCCTGAGAACAAAATTTGAGAGTCATCAAAAAAGGCGGGTGCACTTTGGTCTGAGCTTGTTTATGAGTTGAGAGGATATTTAGAATACTGGTTAGAAAACGTTCAAGTAAATGATTTTGAATCGCTGAAAGAACTTATGCTCACAGAGCAGGTGAAACGTAGAGTACCTTTTGAAATTAAGGATAAATTCTTAGATGAATGGGACGATCTTAAGAAAGTGTCGTATTTAGCAGAAAAATGTGATAAATACGAAAGTGTGAGAGAGAATGTTAGAAAATTGGATAACAAAATCTTGAATAATAAACCATATTTTAGAGACAGGAATATGTAGGATAGTGCTAGAAGTAAAGGTGAACAGGCAGTTAAATCAGGTGGGGCTAATAAAAGAGATAATGTGCATAAGAATTTTTGGAATAAGGATAAATTTGATAGAAAAAAGCCTACTATCTGTTTCCAAGTGCAATTGAGCAGGGTACATCAGACCAGATTGCTCGGATTTAAACCGTAAGGGTTCTGGAGATATAGTTAGTCACTTGGATGTTGATGTAAGTTTAGGAGAGTGTTTTACACCGTATTTCAAAAAGGCAGAAATTAAATAGATAGAACGAAATTATTTACGGGATACCGGGGCTGGATTTGACCTTTGCGATCGTAGTTGGATTGATGATGAGGATTTAATTGGTGAAGTAACATGGATAAAACAACCCCTAGATAATGAGTGTAAATGTTTGCCATTGGCGAGAGTGTGTGTAAGAGAGATTTTGGAATGATGGTTACTAAAGCAGCTGTGATACCTAATGAGTTAGAACAAGGTAATTATTTGTTGGGAAACAAAACTGCTGAGCTTATTGAGAAATCAAAAGGTAATCCTGTATAGGTGAATACTGTAAAAACGCACAGTCAGAAGCGGGAACATGAAAGGGAGATATCCGCGGTTCAAGTTGAGAGTGAAATTGGTTCGGAGGCCAATCAGGAGGATGCTAAGTTTAGAGAGGAAGAGGAAGGGATAATTATACCGGAAAGGTTGGAGATGGAGTCAGGTTTGGTAAAGGTATCTGAGCAGAAATTTAAGGAAGAGCAGAAAAATTGCTCTTCACTTAAGGAGTTGTGGAAGAAAGCTAAAAACTCTAATGATAACGAATTTTGTGCTAGAGAAGATAAGCTTTTGCGGGTGTCGCAGTCAAGGAGAGGGGATGAGAAAGTGCAGTTATGTGTGCCGAAAATTTATCGTTGAGGAGTGTTAGCATTGTGTCATGAGCAGGTGTAAGGACATTTAGGCACGACTAAGTCAAAGGATAGAGTCCTTAGGTATTACTTTTGGCCAAACTGTTATCAAGATAGTAAAAATTATGTAAAAACTTGTGATCCATGTCAAAAAGTGGGTAGTAATCGGGATAAGCGTAAGACCCCTTTAAAATTGGTACCCATAATTTCGGAATGCTTTTCCAAGATAAATCTGGATGCGGTAAGTCTCTTGCAGACTAGCCATAAAAATAATAAGTATTTAATTACACCCTTTGCCTCTCCTCTAAGTATCCTGATGCTATTCCGGTGGAAGACATCACTTCCATATCTGTTATAGATGCTACGTTGCAGATTTTTTGCTAAAACGGGTTATCCGAAAGAGGTTCAGCCTGACTTACGAAGGTCATTTACCAGCGAGTTAACGGCTGACTTCTTTAATAGATTTGGTATAAAGGTGTCCCATAGCTCAGTTTGCCATCCGGCGTCGAATAGTGTTGAAAGACTGCATTCTACTTTAAAGAAAGTAATTAAAAACTTGTGTCTCGAGTCAGGTCGTGACTGGGAAGAGGTGTTGCCTATGGCACTGTTTGCGCTAAGAACGGTAACACATGAAAGCACGGGGTTCAGTCCTGCTGAGCTGATTCATGGGAAGAACTTGCGTATGCCGCACACTTTGGTGTATGAAAATTGGATGGGTCAAGATAAAATGTGTTAGATTACATTTTAAATTTGACAGATAGGTTGAAAAGATGTCAGGATTTGGCAAACAGGCGTATGGAGGAATGCCAGTATAAGAGGAAAGTATGGTACGACCGAAATGCAGTGACTAGAAAATTCAAAGTCGGAGACCAGGTGCTAATTCTGGCAACATCTAAGTCTCACAAGATGGCCGTAAATTGGATCGGGCCAGGAATTGTCACGAGAGTGATTTCCGAAACGAATTACACCGTTGACCTTGCTAGTAAAGCGCAATAAGGCGACTATATGCCATGTTACTCTACTGAAACCTTATTACAAACGGCCTGAATTCGTTAATATAGTGATTGATATGGATACGGAAGAGGTGGAAGGAGACGCCGAGATCCCTTATCCCATGCCAAAACCCATACAAATTTATTTCTGGAAGATTGTCAGCAGTAGCGAACTAGAGAGAAGAGCGACAGAAAGTCAGATAAATAAATTTAAGGAAGTCATAGAGAGAAATAGGAAAGTGTTTTCTCCAGAACCAGTAGGTACCTATTTAGTAGAGATGGATATAGAATTCTTAGATGGGGCGCCGGTGAGGTCCAAACCTTATAGAATGTCACCTTGGCAGACAGAAATTTTGAGAGAGGAGATTAGAAGATTATTAGATTTAGGAGTAATTGAGGTAGGGCAGTCCGTTTTTACGTCCCCCATGATTTTGGTAGAGGTTCCGGGAAAGGATACCCGTCCCTACGTAGACTACAGGAGATTAAATTCGAAAACCCGAACAAAAATTTTTCCACTCCCCAATATAGAGGAGGTCATAGAAAAGGTGAGTTCAACGGCTTTTATCACGATAATGGATTTAACTAAAGGTTATTTCCAAATACCGCTGACCAAAAGGGTCCAAAGGTACGCTGCATTTGTGACACCTTTTGGAGTACTTTTGCCTCAGGTCATGATGTTTGGTCTCGTGAACGCGCCTTTCTACTTCATTAAATTAATTGCCATGCTTCTGGGTGGTCTAGAATTGTTTGCTTTGCCATATATTGATAATATGGCGGTATTTTCGCTTACATGGGAGAATCACATGAAGGATATCGCCGAGGTTCTGAAGCGTTTATTAGAGGCCGGTTTAACAGTGAAACCTACAAAATGTAAGTTTGCACAAAACAGTGTTAAGTTTTTAGGTCATAAGATAGGTTTGGGAAAGAGGTCTCTCAGTGACGTAAAAGTAAATGCTATTCAGCAATTCCCAACGCTCTCAACTAAGACATAAGTAAGATTATTTCTGGGAATGACAGGCTACTATTCTCGTTATATAAAAGATTATGCAGTAATTGCGGTCCTTCTAACTAATATCTTGAAAGGGAAGGTAAAAAAAGGAAAGATAGAGTGGAGTGAGGATTGTGAAAAGGCTTTTCAGGAATTAAACGTGAAGTTGACCTAGAGTCCGGTTTTGTATGCTCCTGATTATATCCAAGAGTTTATTTTTCAGACCGACGCTAGTTTATATGATGCCGGTAGTTCTGTCACAGGTTCGAGATGGGGAAGAGCATCCAATTTTATATTTAAAAATCAGTTATTGGTTTCATTCATTTATGTATATTGTGTTTTTTTGTAATTGCATATATTTTGTGTATCATTCAGTATTGCAAAGAATTTCCTTTATATTACTTGTTCGAGCATCGAACTGTGTCATTTGTTGAGCTCAGATGAATATCTCATCTGTTTTAGTGAATTTAGTTTTCATTGTTTGAATTTAGAATTTAAAAGTAAAATCTAGGATTATGACGAGTATTTTAAAACTGAATACGCGTGCGTAGTATGAACCTCTTGCAAGGAAATTTAAAGTGTTGTAACCTCTCAGATTTAGTGTGTTAAGAGTGAGGGGCTCAGTGCCGTGTTCCAAAGCTACATTTTCATAGGTGTATGTACCGTATGAAAAATGTATAGAGGGAAGGAGCTGTGATATCGTCCGGCGTAGTGGAAGTTCTTTGTTTCATCGAATGTCGACGGGGAAAACGAGTTGATCGAATTCCCGCTAGAGGCATCATGAGCCGACAGAGAGAGATAAAATGAAAGGATCTGAAGTCAGAGACAGCGGGAATAGCGGCGGCAGAGGTCGTTTGCTAAATAGTTCCGTGTGAGCCGAGAAAGTTTTGTTTTGGTTATAAACAAGTATCTACTGCTAATATATGAATAAGCCAGGATTGTGGCTTGTAAGTTCTGGTGAACAGAATTATCGTGCTTACTTCTTTGTACATAAATTTTTCGTTTTGTTGTGTTATTAAATTTGCTATGTGTTTGTATTGAATTGCGTATTAATTCAACATTTAAACTGACTGTAGTGGTTTTTATTGGAGTGAAGATACCACAGTCTCTAAACTTTTTTTGGACCATTTTGTGACTAAAGAAAGCCGATAAGTATTTTCAATTTTAACGTAATAATTTTACTGTTCACGCTCATCTTATGTTGATACAACTATAATGTTTTATAAGAACGTGACTTAGTTTAGTAAAACTTTTTCTTTTTCCCCAAAAGCAGAGAAAACAAGAAAGAAAAAAAAATGATGCGTCAAGCATAGATTATGAAACACTTTTCAACACATTCAGAATAATGTAACAAAACTTCACTGTTTAATAAGTTGAAATAGGATGTCTAGTTGAACCATTTCGAAATGCATAACACATTAGAAAACTGAATTTCAGCAATTCGCATCTACAGTCGGAAAATTATCCGAATTCTCTGAGCAGTCCTGCATATGATATATTGATTTGTATCTATAAACTAAATGCATGCAAACACTTAAGTTGAGTTAGGGAAAACTTGCCACAGTTGAAAATTCTCTTCACCAATTTCCAGTAATAAAAAGAACGCTACGTGAATTCTTTTGTACAGCCTGTAGATGAGGTATAGAATTGATACACAACGAGTAACATGCAAAAGATTAGTTAAATTTAAAAGCACATACGGAAATTTAAAACGCACTTTCAGCAATTATTGCTCAAAGACAGTACTGTAACCGATTTCTTTTGTGTGTTCCCGGAAATGAACGATAAATGCTGTGAGTGCTCTTTTCTGTAGATAACATCCTCTAGTGAAACTCTGTGATTTATAGCAATTTCAATACTTTTGAAATAGCGTAATGTAATTAAAATACACTGCAAACGATTTTTTCCCATTGACCCTAATGTAACGGAATTCTTTTGAGTGCCCCTGTAAATGAACGATTATTGCTACACACTTCATATTCAATACCGAACATGCCATGGTAAACATCATTAACATATACAATTTCAAGAAAATCTGAGTATGTTTACGCGAGTTAAAGCGTGGACAGACAGACGGACGGACAGACAAATGGAATTCATAAACACTTTTCAACTATGTTGAAAAATGTTAAAAATGAAAACGAGTTTTATTTATCTGCTAAAAAAGGCAGGTAGATTTAAGTATTGCATGTCACTGAGGAAAAATGGCAAAAAATCTATCTTTAAAACAACTTAAAATTCTCATTATTCTGCGGTTCCATTTTTCGACGTAATTTCTGAGAGACTTGAAATTTCTCATTGTGTGCTTGCTTAAACTTTTTTTTTTGCGGTTGGCGGTCTAACTACGCTGAATGGGCGTTATATTGGCAAGGGATATAGGGAATTTTTCATTGGAGTAAACTGACTGTTATGTAAATATGAACTATCTGAATAAAGAGAGAGAGAGGAAAAAAAACTCGTCTGCGTACAACTCTACTAGAATTTTTTGAATTATTAAATCGCAGAGAAATATTTCAAATTCTGCGATTAGATGAGGCGTTTGAAAATTCTGCTATTTAAATATTAAATATGAATTTTCTAGTCTTAAATAATGGTGCCTAATAAGAATCTTTGGAAATTCTAAGGAGTGTATGAAACTTTGATATTCACTTAAATATATAACAATACCTTGTAATAATATACTAATTTTACTTGCTAAAAGGTATAAATTAAAACTTTAAAAACAGTAAAAATAGGTTTATTTCAACTGTTTACATGTTTCGACTCTACCCGAGTCATTTTCAAAATAAATAAATAAAAATATTCTAAAATTGCACAGTCTATGAAACGCCATCATTTAGTTTTTCACGTAGTACTTTTTCATATTATGCACAATACACACATACTATATAATAAATAAATATATAAAAATAATAATATATATAAATATTATAATAATATATATAATGATAATATATATAAAAAAATATAATAATAATATATATAATAATAATATATATAAAAAAATATAATAATAATATATATAAATAATATATATATATTATTTTACGTGGATGTTTATTTTTATTTTCGTAACGATTGAATAACTCGAGTCATAATTTAATAACAATGGTTACTAAAATAAAAATGAACATCCAAGTAAAATAATAAAAAAAAAATAACGTGCAGAATATGAAAGAGTACGTGAAAAATTGAATAATGACGTTTCATAGACCGTGCAATTTTAGAATATTTTTATTTATTTGTTTTGAAAATGGCTCTGGTAGAGTCAAAACATGTAAACAGTCGAATAAACCTATTTTTACTGTTTTTAAACTTTTAATTTACATCTTTTAGCAATTAAAGTTAATGTATTATAATAACTTCTTGAAAATTTCAGAGCAAGAAAAGAAGCATAACTGTAACTTCAGTTCAATAAATTTACAATGCACTTCGTTTGAACGAAACACGTATAGACATGAGGCAGGAACAAACTTGCTTCAATTTCAAAGGTAATTAAATCTTATCTTCTCCTCACCTGATGATGAAAGCTTTAAATCAATTCCTGTCAAAAATATAGTCGTCCTTTTTTTTCTAGCATTTCAAGAAGTTTTTACTGGATAAACACTAATTCATGTTCAGCACCACATAATAAAGCAGTGATTCTAAACTGCGATCCACCGAAAAGTTTGCTGGCTTTCATTTAAAAAAAGATCAACTCATTGTTTTTGTTTTTTGTAGCATCTTACAGTGTAACATGTGTATATTTTTCTTAGTGGCATCTATCTTACACTGTGTAAGGTCGATGCCACTAAGAAAAATACAAACAGCGTTTGCATTTTTTAAAATGCAAGCCCATAACCTTTTTCTCGGATACCAGGTTCAAAATTTCTGTAATTAGGCGAAGCATGTTTCCTTACGTGGGATGTCCAAAGCAGTGTGCTGCTGTAAGAACCCACTGCGCATTTATAAGAGATCCTCCACATGTGTGACCACTGGGCTCTACAAGTTTCATCTGCAAATCTGCCATCCAGGGCCAACTTCCGTGTACTGCCTCTTTGCCTCCGACGATTCGGTCAAAATCTGCTAAACTGACGGGATCAATTTCAGGTTTACCACATTCGGAAGTTGGAAGAATATTTTCTAAAACAAAATAGAAATTTCTTACATAGGAAATGTAACACCTTATTCATTAATTAAGGAATCATAATAAAATTAATTAACTGTAAGATTAATTTTCTTATGGTAAAAAATAAAAAATTATGTATGTTAACATTAAGTGGAATAGCCCAATATATTACGGTGCCATACAGCACCATAATGGCATCGAAGTTAAACAGTATCGGCACGGTCAGTACTTGAGAAAGATGTATGTGGTGTCCTAGTATACCACTTGAGAACACTCAAGTCGAGAGATACCAGTAATGTTAAAAATTGTGGGAGAAATCCAATCTCCCTCGATCTTCTAGTACCTTTTTAGGTGCGTTCGTAATTATATAAATACGTAGCACCTATAGTCGTCGTTCAGTCCGTCTGTCTGTCCGTCCGTCTGTCCGTCCGTCTGTCCGTCCGTCTGTCTGTCCGTCCGCATATAACAGAGCAAAAACTACCCGACCGAATGATCTGACATTTTTAATATATAATTGTTGCAAAATTTTGTCGAGCCATTTCCAATTTTATGAAAATCGGATGTATAGTTTAATTACAGGGACAGTCAAAAGTTTTTCTTTACATTACGGCCAATGGGAAAAATTATTGCAAGTGAATTTTAATGATGTTACAGACTTCCGAATGGTCTGAAATTTTTAATATATAATTGCTGCAAAATTTTGTCGAGCCATTTCCAATTTTATGAAAATCGGATGTATAGTTTAATTACAGGGACAGTCAAAAGTTTTTCTTTACATTACGGCCGATGGGAAAAATTATTGCAAGTGAATTTTAATGATGTTACAGACTTCCGAATGGTCTGAAATTTTTAATATATAATTGCTGCAAAATTTTGTCGAGCCATTTCCAATTTTATGAAAATCGGATGTATAGTTTAATTACAGGGACAGTCAAAAGTTTTTCTTTACATTACGGCCAATGGGAAAAATTATTGCAAGTGAATTTTAATGATGTTACAGACTTCCGAATGGTCTGAAATTTTTAATATATAATTGCTGCAAAATTTTGTCGAGCCATTTCCAATTTTATGAAAATCGGATGTATAATTTAATTACAGGGACACCCAAAAGTTTTCCGTTACATTATGGCCAATGGGAAAAAATTATTGCAAATGCATTTTAATGATTTTACAGCCTTCCGAATGGTCTGAAATTTTAAATATATAATTGCTGCAAAATTTTGTTGAACCATTTCAAATTTTATGAAAATCGAATGTATAGTTTAATTACAGGGACAGTCAAAAGTTTTCCGTTACATTACGGGGAATGGGGAAAAAATTATTGTAAGTGCATTTTAATGATGTTACAGACTATGCACTTATTAGGTGCGTTCGTAATTATATAAATACGTAGCACCTATAGTCGTCGTTCAGTCCGTCTGTCTGTCTGTCCGTCTGTCCGTCCGTCCGCATATAACAGAGCAAAAACTACCCGACCGAATGATCTGAAATTTTTAATATATTATTGCTGTAAAATTTTGTCGAGCCATGTCCAATCTTATGAAAATCGGATGTATAGTTTAATTACAGGGACAGTCAAAAGTTTTTCTTTACATTACGGCCAATGGGAAAAATTATTGCAAGTGAATTTTAATGATGTTACAGACTTCCGAATGGTCTGAAATTTTTAATATATAATTGCTGCAAAATTTTGTCGAGCCATTTCCAATTTTATGAAAATCGGATGTATAGTTTAATTACAGGGACTCCCAAAAGTTTTCCGTTACATTACGGCAATGGGAAAAAATTATAGCAAATGCATTTTAATGATTTTACAGCCTTCCGAATGGTCTGAAATTTTTAATATATAATTGCTGCAAAATTTTGTTGAGCCATTTCCAATTTTATGAAAATCGGATGTATAGTTTAATTACAGGGACACCCAAAAGTTTTCCGTTACATTATGGCCAATGGGAAAAAATTATTGCAAATGCATTTTAATAATTATACAGCCTTCCGAATGGTCTGAAATTTTAAATATATAATTGCTGCAAAATTTTGTTGAGCCATTTCAAATTTTATGAAAATCGAATGTATAGTTTATTTACAGGGACAGTCAAAAGTTTTCCGTTACATTACGGGGAATGGGGAAAAAATTATTGTAAGTGCATTTTAATGATGTTACAGACTATGCACTTATGAAGCGCAAAAAAATATACATTCAGTTCAATATGGGGTGCAAAAAATAATTATAAAACTAGTTATAGTACGAACGCACCTCATTTGCTACGTTTGACGAGCGATTTCCAACTTGTTTCAAAGAATGTGCTATGGCATTTTTCTGGACAAGACAACAACATCAACAAATGTATTTTCAAAATTTTTTGTAAAAATATGGTTATTTGTATAGAAAAATATATGTTGTATTGATATTCAGCAGTTTGTCATTCTTTTTTTTTCGAAGCAATTAATTGGCAAGAAAGCTAGTGCATACTTTAGAACTTCAGAGATTGCTCCAAAGCTCATAAAAAATATGCGTAAATCTAAGTAAAATAACGTTTAAAACTAATACGAAATACGCTTCAGGTTTTTCAGTATTCTCAGGTTATGTTGATTTAAATCGTAAAAGAGTCTTAAATATGTAAACAATAATGTAAAATAAAGGTTACAATTATTTAAATTGCTCCTTTGGATTATCTGCGCAGTTTTAGTTCTTTGTACAGAGAATTTCAGTAGCTACAAGACATAATAATAAAATTTGATGAAATCGGTAGGTGTTTTTATGTTTAAGATGTAGAATGGATTATGATTGCTGACACACCTTAAAATCGGGTTACTTGGACACCCGCCATCCCCAACCTCCTCAAAAATGTTTTATAACAGCCCTGAATCACTTTACTGTAAGATGTGTTTAAAGTATTCACGTGATTCACCATTCATCTAACAGTTACTGGACCTAACTTGCATATGAGGTACTCAACTACATTCCAGCTCTCCCCGCCTTATTCTAGTTGGGATTATGTTGCTTTCTAAAAAAAAAAAAAAAACCTACGAAATTCATTGATGTGCAAACTCCGACTTTCACATTTTTGCACACTGTATGAACACACAAGTTAAAGGAAAATTTACATTTCACATTTAGTTCTTAAAAAAAAAAAGTCAATGTTATGTGAATATAAAGTCACATAACACAGTAAAAAAGTGGTGAAAATTCGCGAAAAGCGTTATAAAAAGCGTTCTAAATTGCAATTTCTACTCAATCTCCAGAAGTACTGAACCAATTTTCAAACATAATGGTGTAAAAATGATGGTGACAACTCTTGCTCCAGGACAGGCTATATTTTATGTCTTTTCCACTACTCCAAAGCAGGTGCAGCAGCAAAAAACGTCCTAAAAATGCGATTTTTGTGTTATGAAAGGACCTAGATTCATGAAATTTGGCATGGTATATACTTATTAGACATAAATGATCTCTAAGAACACATTTAAAAATTTGAAATTTAAAAGTGGTGAAAATGCGCGAAAAGCGTTCTAAAAACGTTCTAAATGCCGATTTGTGAACAATCTGGAATCAAACTGATTTCAAAAGTAATGGTAGGAAATTGATGCTGACAGCCTCTGCTCTAACATACACACTATTTCATGTCACTACCAGCCGGGAGTTGCAGAAGCAAAAAACATTCTAATTTTTGATTTTTGTTATCGGTAGCGGCTAGCACTTGAAATTAGGCATAGTACATAATTATTAGATATAAATGATCTTTAAGAAAAGTTTTGAAAAAATTGGTAATTTAAAAGGGGTGAATATGTCCAAAAAGCTTTCTAAAAACTTTCTAAATTGCGATTTCTACACAATCTCAGGAAATATCAAACTGATTTCAAAAGTAATGGCTGAAAATTGATGGTGACAGTCGCTGCTCCAACATAGGTTATATTTTATATTGCTGTCACGTTTTAAATGAAATGATTACGTTTTAAATGAAATGAATACAATATGAATATGGTATGGGAAAATTTTTTGGCCATTTATCACCTGCGTTCGGCTAACATAAAAGTATCAATATTGCCATTGGGGCACAGATGTCGTTTACGCACCACGGTGGCGCGATTTTTTTTTCTAACGCCAATTTTGTGAAAACCTCGTTTTCGAATACCAGTTACATATATATTTTTAAAATGGGAATAACAATAAATAAAAAAATGTTTAATTAATAACTATAGAACAAAAACATTTATATAATTTTAGAAAATAAAATAAAAGTAAATAAACAATTTATTAATAAATAAACAACAACATCCGGGTTACCATATCAAGCAAAATAACGACACTTTGGCGCCAGTTACGTACCCCGGTACGTATATGATATTAGCGTCAGAAAAAATCGTGCCAATGTGGTGCGTATATGACATCTGTGCAGCAATGGGCTCATGGTATGCGAATGAAACGAATATGTTATAGTAACTCTTCGTACAAGAAAAATGGCCAGTAATTCGCATTCAGATACACAGGCAAGGTTGCTGCCAAACAGGAATAATACTAATGACAACATTGTTATAACTAACAAGTTACACGTGTTTACGTCATCAAGTTATTTTTATGTCGACGTTTTATTTGTATTTTTATTAATGTTATACTAATTTATTAACCATTTGGAAAAATGGTTATTGTTCTCTGTCAGGGTAGGAAATCAAAAGCATATCTGAAGGTTTTTATTGGTTTAATCCGCATTTTATTCGTGTTCTGATTGGTTTATACAGTAATCTGTATTTCCCTTTACATTCAACAACGATGGATACCTTCTGTTGCCACCATGACAAAAAAGTAATTAAAACTGCAAAAAAAAAATTAATAACTCAGAAACAAATTGAGATACAGCTTTCAAACAAATTGCATTTAAAAGTACATTTTTTTCTCTATCCGACGGTGTAAAAAGTAATATTGTTGATGTTTAGAAGTTTAAGAATGAAATTTCATTTAAAATGTGTCGTCAGATTTCTTGGAAATCTGACGATGGATAGCCTTTTCCCGAACAGCCAATGAAATGCGTGGATAATCCGTAAGTTTCAGGTGGATAATGTTTAATTCATGGCGTACGTAATTAGGATCACCTCGGTTCGATTTTTATGTCTTAAATTTTAGTCTTTGAAAAAATCATTTTCCAAATGGTCGCTGTAATTTGTTAAATTACTTTTTTTTTTCTATTTTTTGTTCTTTCACTATTTAAAATAAAAATTACGTCAATTTGTATAATTTGGCGATTTATATAATTTGGCAAAATTTGTCTACGGTATAACTAAGTAGTACCTTTTTATGTTAGCCAGGCGCAATTGATAAATCATCAAACATTATCTTTCCAATCGCATTTTTTTCATATTTCATTAAATTAATCTAAAATATAATAATTTCACTAATTTTATTTAAAATACATAATTTTAATTTGAAATTCATGACTTTTTTTCAACGTTGTTTTCGCTAGATAGTCTTTCACTCGGGACGTGGCTGGGGACCTTACGGATCTTGCTTCCGCAAAAGAGTGGGACTAGAGTAGAAGAATAAAGGGCTGCCGACGAAGATGGGCCGCTCGCAGATATATAAACAAAAGTTTAAATTCAAATGTAAATATTTGAAACCTCTCCCCTCTCCCCCACCACGCCCACAAAAAAAAGTTACCGCAATGAAATTAACTTGGCATTAAGCGACGCTTTTTAAATTACGACATTGGTTGCAAACCAGATTACGGAACATTCCTATAACATTTGAAGTAATCACGGTATTTTTAGCCGGGTTAAAATTTAGACAAGAGCATTTTTTTTGCCAAAAGCAACTTTTTTTTTCGCATGAGCAATTCAGAAACAATTCTTTGATGTTGAAAGAAAATATTTTGTCTTATTATATCTTATTATTATTTTTAATTATTTGTATTTTAAAAGAAATGTGTCAAAGTCATGTTTTTTAAATGTATTTAATTTATGCATTTAAAATGAAAAGAATACATTACGAAAGTTAGCGATTTATCTCCTTTATCCGGCTAAATGCCTTATTACCATGTGTCGAATACCCTTCACGATACTTCGTTGTTATATCGGTTTTAGCGCTTTTTAAAAAAGTTTGACCCAATTCGCGTTTAAGAAAGTGAGATGTTTTTGTAAAATGATACAAATGACTATGAAAATAAAATTGAAGAAGTATAGAACTGGTTTATGTATGTATTTTAATAAATACATCTGCTAACACGTATTAAATAAATTATTTATGTTTTTATATAATAAAAGTTAAACGGCTCCTTTATCTACGTGTATGCTAATATTATAAAGTAGTAAAGTTTGTGTGTTTGTGGAATGTAATCTCAGAAACTACCTAGCCGATTTAATAAATAATGGTTTGAAAATGCTGGTGACCATCTCTGCTCCAACAAAGACTATAATTTATTTCAGTACAACAACCTCCATGGGGGCAGGAGCAGAAAAGTTCTAAAATTGCGAATTCTGAGATACTGTTTGGGCTAGAAATTTGAAATTTTGTGCGGTGGTTACTTTTATGATGTAAATACTCGTTATGAACTCTTTCTACAAGGTTCGAAAATTTAAAGTTAGAAATAAATGTAAAACGTTCTAGAACGTTTCTAAATCATGATTTATTTGAAATTGTTAGGGTAAGAAATTTTGAAATTTCACATGGCTATTACTTTTAAGTCTTTAATGCCAATCAGTAAAAAAAAAAAAAAAAAAATTAAAAGGGTGCACCATAAAAAAGATCTAATCTGCAATTTCTGTGATACTGTTGGGTCTAGAAACTTAAAATTTGGAATGGTAGTAACTTATAAGATCTAAATGCTCGTTATAGAAATAATTCAAACTGCAATGCACGCATTAGAACAAATTCTAAAAAAAAAAAAAAAAAATCGAAATTAAGAAGACTAAATAAAGCAGAGAAAGTTCTAAAGATGATCTAAATAACGAAGTACATGGAATTATTAGGACTATAAAGATGAAAATTTGCATGAATGCTGCTTTTAAGACAACTACTCTGGTGTACTCTCAACTTTTACTACTACTTTTTACTCTCAACAGAACAATTTCTAAAAATTTCGCTATGTAAAATGATGCAGGAACGAAAAACTTTCGATTTTGTTTTTGTGCTATTGCTGACCTAAAAACTTTTTATCGGGTTGAAATTTTTGGACGGGATACTTTTAAGATGCAAATGCTCTCTAAGAATGACTTCTAAAAATTACAAAATTTAAAAAGTTGAAATGAACGGCAAACGTTCTAAATTACCATTTATTTGCATTGTTATGTATAGAAACTTTAAATATTTGATAAAACTACAACCCCCCGCCCCCCCCCCCAAAAAAAAAAACCAAACAAACATGCAACTTTAATGAAACAAAACGGGTAGCTACTTATCTAGCATTGAATAAGTTGCGTTAATATTGAATAAATGTCGGTATGAAACAGCGAAAAGTTAGCACGAAAGTACTTGTCAAAATGTTACTTCTCTGAGCAAAAGTGTCGAAAAGTGTCTGCATTTTTATATGCATGAATTTTATATGCAATTTTTTTTTCAACTTCATTAAGCTAGAGATTTAATCATAAATTCCTTTTCTCAATTGTCATTAGACGATTTTTTATATAGTAACTTATTCGGGTAATTTTTTTTATCGGGTTAATATTGACGTACTAGTATTAAAAAATGCTCTGACGAGCACCAAAAAAGGCTAATATGTTTAAGTATGAAAAAGGGTTTGACAAGTGCTTCTAATAGAGCATGAAAAAGGACAAGGGGTCCCTTCTTGGCTGCAGCTCACTGTCAATGCCAACTTTGAAAAAATCATATTTGCGCTTTTTCCATATAAAATAAATTCGCGGTACTTTAGTAAAACTTTCCGTCGCGCTTTACATATTAACTGCACTGTTGTACTGCGCATGCGTCTGCAATGCAACTTTGTACAGTGCACTGTGTACCACTATTTCTCTATAAATTGTACTACACTGTACATTCCTATTATGCTTTTGATTTTTGAACCTCAGCGCACATTCACACTGTGCTTTTGTACTCCCGTATTAAAGGTGTATGCGTCTAATGTTCGTTTATAGTTTACATGCATTGCTGTACTGCATAGTACATTGTACAGCCACAGCCACTTGCTTTTAATTTCAACAATCAATGAATTAATAAATATAATGTTATGCGTGCACATGTGGAATTGTTCCTGAGCAGAGTGCTGCAACAGTCTGCACTGCACTACAAATCAGTTTTCTGTACAGTTCTACATTGCGGGCGTGCTTGGTGGCCCTACATGAGTGTGATACGCTGTAGGAACTAAGGTTTTTGGTACTATGTCGCCTTACATTCATGTTTAATCAGGCTGCGTCTTTACTGGTTGTGTCTTTACACTACACATTTTTATCGTAACTGTGGCTGATTTTTTTTTATATGAAAAAAGTGCAAATATGATTTTTTCAAAGTTGGCATTGACAGTGAGCTGCAGCCAAGAAGGGACCCCTTGTCCTTTTTCATGCTCTATTAGAAGCACTTGTCAAACCCTTTTTCATACTTAAACATATTAGCCTTTTTTGGTGCTCGTCAGAGCATTTTTTAATACTAGTCATTTAAATTTTTTGATAATTATATATTGAATATAAATAAACTTGAGTTGCTTTAAATATTCCCAATACTTTTTTTCTTATTTCGCACAATAATGCACTATTTAACCAAGTTATGCACATTGTTTTAAGAGGTTCCAGGTTTTTTAATCAAATTCACGTTATTTTTATTCATAATTTAATTTACTTGGGCTCCCTTAAATATAACTAATATAATTCCTTGAACTGATGTTAGTTTTTGTTGCATTAAAATATCTTAGTTTGTTGATTCTCTCTAAACAAGTAAACCCTATTAGTTTACAATGGAAGTCTATAGGAATTTGGCGATATATCACCAAGTTGGTGACAAACTTAGCGGTATTTTGCGACAGAACAGGGTCCCGTATATGGTAACCCTTCTTATAGGTATGGTGATGCATTAAATGCTGTTCTATAACCAATGAGATGCGTTTCATTCGAGCGTTGCCATTAAACAATTAACAAATAATCGCGATTTCTGTGACACATACGATAGCGAAACATATATTGTAGATTATCGTGGAAATCGAAGGTTTAGGCCACATCGTATTGTTTAGTTAGACCGGTTATACTAACATCGTTCTCATGTTTTGCTACAATTTCTTTTATTGAACAGTAATTCGCTTAAGCTTCTTACTACTGCTATCACTAAGCACTTTTTCATTCTTAGAAGACATAATGAGAGCTAAAATTAGCGTAAACCTGAGTAAAAGTAAAACAAAAAGTTAAATTTTTTACAGTAATAAAGGTACACAAAGCACTCTGATATGCACACCTTACTCAAAACTTGACTAATAACAAGAGTTATGTGAGGGTTGCCAACTGTACTATTCGGCAGCCTTGGTCGGGAACCGAGATATTGCCCGCCAAACGAGTCAAATTTTGATCACCGAAGTTGGACATAAACCGAACTGGTTATAAACAGAAGCGGTCGTGAACCGAGGTTCCTCTTATATTTTGACCTATAAGTTTGCAAATATGGCATTATTTATATATTCAATGGCGATGATCATTAGGCATCTTGGCGATTTTGGCGATGAAACTCATCGATTTCAAAGTAACGTTCCGAAGTGTACTTGAACCGCCACAGATGTCATATACGCTTCACGTTGACGCGATTTTTTTCTGACGTCAATGTCATATACGCACCTGTGTACTTAACTGGCGCCAAAGTTTTCTTATTTTGCTTGATATGGTAACCCGAATGTTGTTGTTTATTTATTAATAAATTGTTTATTTACTTTTATTTTCTTTTTTAAAATTATATAAATTGTTTTGTTCTATTGTTATTAATTAAACTTTTTAAATTTTATTGTTAATCCCTTTTTAAAAATATATATGAAACTGGTATTCGAAAACGAGGTTTTCGCACAATTAGCGTCAGAAAAAATATCGCGCCAACGTGGTGCGTATATGACATCTGTACCATACTTGGTATAACTTGATTATCCTGTCGACAAAAAATTATCGCCAAACTATAAGATTAAATGACAATAATGGATGGTAGTAAATGTTACATTCATTTGACATTTAACACGATACACATGTCTGTTACGTCATCAAGTGATTTTTAATTCAAGTTTTGGCAAAGGTGTCATATACGCCGCATATTGGCGCGATTTTTTTGACGCCAATATCATATAAGCACCGGGTACTTAACTGGCGTCAGAGTGTCGTTATTTTGCTTGATATGGTAACCCGGATACAGATGATATATTAAGGAGGTTGGCACAGATGTCATATACGCCCCATATTGGAGCAATTTGTTTCTGACGCCAATGTCATATACGCAACAGGTACTTAACTGACGCCAAAGTATCGTTATTTTGCTTGATATGGTAACCCGGATATTGTTGTTAATGCTGTTGATGTTTTCCAAAATTGGCGTCAGAAAAAAATCGCGCCAATATTGAGCGTATATGACATCTGTGCCACGAGGTTTTCGCCAAATTGGCGTCGGAAAAAATCGCGCCAATATTGAGCGTATATGACATCTGCGCCCAAGTTTTTATTAGTATTTTTATTAATGTTTTACTAATTTATTTATTCTTCCATTACTTAAAATAAAAATTATGTCAGTTTGTATCATTTGGCGAATAGTTTGGCGAAATTGGTCGACGGGATAATCAAGTAGTACCATATATTTTTGCTGTACATTTTCGACAATATCCCAAGCAAAAGTACCTAAAGTTAAACGAAACCCTAATTATTTAAGGCACAGATGTCATATAAAACAACGGGTTTGGTGCGGGTTTTTTTTTCTGACGCAAATTTGACGAAAACCTCGTTTTCGAATAGCAGTTACATATCTATTTTTAAATTGCTTTTTATTATTTTAAAAAGGAAATAACAATAAATAATGAAAAGTTTAATTATTAATAACTATAGAACAAAACAATTTATATAATTTAAAAAAATAAAATAAAAGTAAATAAAAAAAACAATTGATAAATAAACAACAATAGCTCAGTTACCGTATCAGGCAAAATAACGCCATTATCGCGCCAGTTATGTACTCTGGTGCGTATATGACATCTCTTCCTTATTAAAAATAGATGGAATGGTATTTTTTAAGGTATGCTTAGTATGTGAAGTATTTATATTACTGCATAACTATCGCTTGTGTAAGTCAGGATGTTATGATGATAATTAAAATAAACATTACATTTACCTCCTGAACAGAAGCTTGGGATTTACCCTGTTTTTCTTTTTCCTATCAACTCGTTTGTGCTCCATTGTGTCTATTACTCCAGTTCAAAATATTAATCAAGAAAGTTTATATATATATTTATGACAATTATGCATTATCTGCTTAGGTTGACGTCGATTTCACAAATACAAAAATCTGTCAGTTGAATTTCAATTTTTATTGACTTATAAAAACAAAAGTACACGTGTTATCCTTTTTTTTTTAAATTATTGTACTGCTTTTTAGGGAGTGGCAACACGAAATAAATTATTGAATTAGAAAATTAGAAAATAAAATGGAGAGATTTCTATAATTTTATGGGGACATTATAAAAGACAATTTCGATTTTCTCATCGACCGTCAAACATACAAAGATGAAAAAAAAACCTATTCTAAGTTTTAACAAGAGGATCAAAATAAAACAAAAATGAAGTTAATCCACCCACTGGAACGTTAGCTACGCTTTGTTGAATTTTGTGTCTTCATTTTTTCGTTTAAGATTAAATAAAAAACTACTGAAAGCTACAGTAATTTTTTAAATGCTATCAGTTTATTCGTCTCGTCGAGTTCTATCTTTCAAAAGAAAAATCATTGTCGTATGTCAACTGGTTCGCCAGAAATTTAAGAAAGTCGTTTGCATTTTCTATTTCTTAATCATATTATAACTTAACGCTGCCGCGTTTGCTATGATATTTTAGCTTGCATGATTTGTTGAAAAAATATGTACGGATTTGTAAATTACTCGAAATGACATTTTCACAGCTCAAATGTTATGCGGATGAGATATTCCAGATCTCGTGTGATAACTTATGCTGCAATCAACGCCGATTTGTTTTTGTGGAGGCGCAATGGGCCTATCTCGAAAGGAATAAGTGTACCAATCCTATCAGGTAACTTGTGTATTTTTCTCGGACAAAGGTTGAATATTTTTCAGACAGGCCACGTATTGTCAATTAAATATAGCATCTCATTTTCTATTCTTGTCACGAGTTATTATTAAATCTCTGCTCTCACTAACATCGCTCAGACTAATCCCTCTGAGGGAAGTCCTAGTTAATACATAAAATGGAAGAGCAACTCAAACAGTTTTACCTACAAGCTTACAAGTGTTCAATGTGAGCACCTTTCGTCACACGGCACACATCATGTCTCTAGTTCAGTTCTTTCCCAAACGTTGATTAGCAAAGAAGTTCTGTTCAGACGCTCACCCGATCTGACGCTATGTGATTTCTACCTGTGGGGGTTCATAAAGGATCGTGTGTATGTGCCTCTACTACCAGCTGATCATTGCAGCTGTTGCAACAATGACCCCACAAACACTAATCAACGTTTGGGAAGAACTGAGCAATCGATCTGATGTGTGCCGTGTGACGAAAGGGGCTGACATTGAAAACTTGTAAGCTTGTAGGTAAAACTGTTTCAGTTGCTCTTTCATTTTATGTATTACACTGGTCATCAAAATTAAAGGATAATGAGAAAAAATATGCTCACAAAGTTAATGTTGCAACCAATGACCAGTGTTGCAATTATTTATGTTAATTAAATACTATTGAACTCAAAATTGCACTTCCGCGCATACGTTAGCGTCGGAAATATGCGAATTAGATTATTGACAATATGGTGCGCAATGGACATATGTTGGAATACTGGTCTGTAGTGCTGTTTAAAATGAATGTGGAGTTTGAATGTGATCAGTATTCATTAGTTATGGCTCAAAGGCATAATTTATGTTAAGGGCATAAGTGGTGAATAATTGGTAGAATCGAGGAAATTCCAAAACAAATGGAGGTCGCCCAAAATTTGAATATCCCTCAAAGTGTCATATGAAGAGTTTCTAGCCGCTTTTTAAGCACTAGATCCGCTGATAGACAGCCTGTTCAAGGAAGAACAAGAGCAACAACTACATCCGAAGACCGTTTTCTGTCATTAAAGCTCGAAGAAACCGCAAAGCGACTACAAGAGATTTGGTTTGAGTCATTCAGGCTGCCACATGAACTGAAATTAGCCGTTCTACTGCTGCTCAAAGGCTTAACAAGGGTGGACTGCATGCGATAAAACCAATAGTTTGTGTCCCTCTCACTCCAACTTCCAAAGGGGCCCGTTTAAACTGTTGTCTTCGTCAAGTTCAATGGAGGCAAGAAGACTGGGATCAAGTATTGTTTACTGACGAGGACAGATATAGTCTGAACACTGATTCCAGACGTGCTTTGATCTGAAGAGTTGAAGAAAGACGCAACTTGCCCTTCTCTTGTCCGTGAAATATCCCGTTCGAGCCCAGTCTTCTTAGATCCATTGAAAATGGCGACAGCAACAGCTTAAACGGGCCCCTTGGCAAACTGGAGTGAGTGGGATACAAACTTTTGGTTTTATCGCATACACCGTAAAAAAAAAAATGGTAACGTTCCATGTAAAATCCAGGAACGTTTCGCCTTTTCTCAGGTTTTCAGAATAATTTAGCTCTTTCCTGTGAAATTCTGGTTTTCTTATCTGAAACGTTCCTGAACAAAAGTTGGAAACAGCAAAACGCTGCGGCCGCCATTTATTATTTTTTTGCTATAATCCGTTGCTCGCGCGCGAGTGTCGAAAACGAATTCCTTAAATGAATGTAAAAAAATCGATATGGAATGCAAATAAATCAATAGACGACATAATCCTTTACGTCTCTATTGTCAAGACCATTCAGATGAAAATACAATACCTCTGTGGCATCGCTAAGAGATTATCTCTCGTACTTGTCTGTGGAATGTTTAACGAGCAGACCGTGTAAAAATAATACACCTATTATTTGGATCTCCATTAACCAGGGGACCATCAAACATGATTCTCATCGATTTTGATTAATTTAAAGTATGTTTTAGAGTTCTTATCTCTAATTATTCTTGTGAAAGGATTTCTTCAAATGGGCCTTAGATTTTCAGAAATTAGATGCCGAGGTTTAGCATACGTTTCAAATACCCATTAGTTTGCAGCTCTCAACGTGTCTTTCGTGGTGTGGACGCAGAAGGCTCGCACGCCACCTGTACGGCCCGAGTTCGATGCTACCTCTTGACTTTTTTTTTATTTTTTAATTAATTTTATATTTTAACACTTTATTACAATTTGATTTAAATTTGATATATATTTGACACTTTGAATTGCTGCAAATTTGAATGTTTTTTTATTTTCGGAAAAAATATATAATTACGTTTAGGTTTTTTTTTTCATGAAAATTTATATGTATTTTATCTAACTTGTAAACTAACATAATTACTGACGAAAATCCAAAATATTTTATGTCTAGATTTTTTTTCTAATTATTATTTACATTTATATATTTTTATATTTTAAGCAAAGTTCAGAAACAATATATCATATATATATTTACTTTATTGAATTTCAACTGAAAATTTTTTTCGTGTAAATTATAAATAATAATTTTGATGTCAATTTCAAAATATTTTTTCATTCTAACAAATAATGATAATAAAGCGAAAATTGTCAACTGGAAATGTAAAAATCGTCTGCGGATCCCGCATGCTGTGAAATGTCAGTAATGTTTTGCTGTCAGCAGAAATATTCCTGGTATTTCCCAGGAAACTTACTGGCATTTCTGTAGAAAGTTTTTAACATATACAGTAAAGTTCCAGTCATTTTCAAGAAATGTTTTCTGGAAATAATGGGCAACTCAGCTGCCCATTTTTCCCCAGGAACGTTACGGAATTTTTTTTACAGTGTACAGTCCACCTTCGTTAAGCCTTCGTGCAGCAGTAGAACAGCTAATTCAAGTTTTGTGGCAGACTGAAGGTGTGAAACCAAATCTCTTGTAGTCATTTCGCGGTTTCTTTGAGCCATAATGGCAACAACTAGGTAAGTGTGATCATACATCGCACAAAGGGTTTCGTTTAATATTCCTTTCAAAACACTTTCTTTCAAAACGTCCAGTACATTTATCGCCATGGAATACCTTCTAAATTTTGGCAAACACATCCTAAACTATGTTAAAGTTTCAAACATATTCGCCTTGTTATATTTCCTAATTTTGTTCGCCCCCCCCCCCAAAAAAAAAAAATGCTACGATATATCAAATGACGGGTATTTGCCAAATTTAGAAAAGTGCCTCCCTTGGGGGGTGGATTGGGTGGGGGGAGTGGGCAGATGGTCACCATGATTTTTGACGCGGCCTGATTTTAAAAATTTATGTTATGTTTTATAAGCCATATTAAAGTTTCAAACAGATCGTCCAGTTATATTTCCTAATTTTGTTCGCGCACCTCCCTCAACCCCCCCTCCCCTCCTCGAAATGCGACGCGCCCTTCTTCTTTATAATTTATTATCGTGTGCTATAAAGTATCTTAAAGTTTAAAACAGATTGAATTGTTAGATTTCCTACTTTAAATGAAATCGCGGTCTGTTAATTCCACATTCCACCACCAGGGAGCGCACTGTATTCTTAACAAAAGCGTATCTGAACGAAACTCCTTTACACAACCCATTAGTAGATATGTTACTCGAGGGGGTGGCGGTCTTCAGCAAGAATTTAAGATAATTGTTGAAATTACTATTCGAAAATAGTGGTAATTTAACTTTTGACATATTTATATTTAATAAGTATAAGTAGCATGTATCTGAGGACTCCATCAAAAAACGCACCTGAAACGGTATGAAACAAAAAAGAAATATTTTGCCCCTCCCCCTCTCCCCACCTTCCCGAAATTTCACGCGCCATTTTTTATAAACTTTTTCTAATGTGTTATAAACTATCGTAAAATTTCAAACAGATCGCCTTGTTATATTTCCTAATTTTAACAAAAATGTTAGTTCCACATTCCACCACCAGGGAGCGCACTCTATTCTTAACAAAACTGTATCGGAAGGAAACCCCGTTAAACAACCTATAAGTAGATATGTTATTCGAAGTGGTGGCGGTCTTAATAAGAAATTAAGATATTTGCTGAAATTACTATTAGGAAATAGTGGTAACTAAACTTTAGACAATTTTATATTAAATAAGTAGCATATATCTCAGGACTCCCTCAAAAAGTCACCTAAAGCGGTCAGAAACGCTAATTTTTTAAATAGAAATCTAGCGCCCCCCCCCCCTCCCCGGAATTTCGCGTGTCATTCTTTCTTACACTTTATCTTATGTGTTATAAAATATCTTAAAGTTTCAAACAGATCGACTTGTTAGACTTCCTAATTTTAACAAAATCGCGTTATGTTAGTTCCACATTCTACCACCAGGGAATGCACTCTATTCTTAACAAAAGCATATCTGAACGAAACTCCTTTACGCAATCCTTCCGTAGATAGATGGGTCGGGAGGGTGGCGGTCTTAAACAAGAATTTAAAATATTTGCTGCGGTAACAAACGCTAAGATTTTAAAAATAATTCTAGCTCCCCCCCCCCTCCTCGAAATATCACACTCCATTCTTTTTTACACTTTTTTCTATGTGTTATAAACTATCTTAAAGTTTCAAACAGACTGAGTGGCGGTCTTAACCAATAATTCAAAATATTTCCTGAAATTACTATTAGAAAATAGTGGTATGAAGTAAACTTTCTGATGATGAATGAGTTATACTTATCTCATATCGCTGTTCAAAAAGCCCACGCAAATTATTAGATTTCCTAATTTAATTCGTGGTTAAATAAGCGTCTCTTCATTTTAATCGATGCATTTGATAGGAATAAACCGATTAATTAAATAATAATTAATATTTCAGCTTGTAATTAAGATAGGACTTAGATATGGGTATCAATGAAATCAGCGAGATATTTGACATCGGGATGCCAAAAAATTTAATCAAAAAATTTAATATTTAAAAAGTTAAAATTTCGTATTAAAATATGCTATTATGGAAACCGCAGCGTCGTCATGTCTACCTGCTTTCCCGCCGAATTGAAATCTTTTTATTTCCTTGTCTTTCCAATTAAAAAAATTAAATTTTTATCGATCGATTTTTAGTGGATATTTTAACTTATATAGATCGCAGAAATGTGAACTTTATACCAAATGAAAGTAGATTTTTTTCTGCGTCTGTCTATTCCATTTACAAATTTCTCACACCAATATTTTCTGATATACGATTTCGCTTTAAAATCTCCACTTCATTTTTCGGCTTAATTTCCTCCGTGGTAACCGTGCATTCGGCTGATTTTACTGGCAACCCTTAGGAGAAACACGGATGATTTCGAGAAAGTCCGTTTGAATTTGCGTTAAAAAGGTGGATTGGTTAATTTTAGAAGTTAATTAGCCCGTAATTCGGTTAATTACCAACTTTTTCAAAATTTTATGATTTGTTGTTTGATGTGAGGTGTTCAGCTATAAGTACCCAAAATTTCAAGTCTCTAACATGTATAGTTTCTGAGAACGGGCTCTGTGACGGACAGACGGACAGACAGACAGACAGACAGACAGACAGAGGAGCGAGACGAATAGGGTTTCGTGAGATGAACGAAACCCTAAAAAACGGTCTTCGGATGTAGTTGTTGCTTTTGGTCTCCATTGACCAGTTTGCCTATCAACGGATCCAATGCTTAAAAAGCGGCTAGAAGCTCTTGATATGACACTTTGAGGGATATTCAAATCTTGGGCGACCTCCATTTGTTTTTGACCTTCCTCGATTCTACCAATTATTCGCCACTTTTGACCTTAACTTAAATGATGCCTTTGAGCCTTAACTAATGAATACTGATCACATTCAGACACCCTATGCACTTTAAACAACACTACAGATCAGAATTCCAACATGCGTCCACCACATTCTCAATCATCTAATTTGCATATTTCCGAGGCTAATGTATGCGCGGAAGTGCAATTTTGAGTTCAATAGTATTTAATTATCATAAATAATTGCAGCATTGGGCATTGGTTGCAACATTAACTTAGTGAGCATATTTTTTCTCATTATCCTTTAATTTTCATGACCAGTGTAATTATAATTTTAAGTTTTATGTGATAAATACTACCAAGCGTTAAAACTCCGATATTCATTTAGAAACACCCCGTATAATAAAAACCCCGTAGCACTGACTTTATTTGATCAACTACTGGCGGGGTCACGCTATATGATATGATTCAATGTTACACAATGCTGGTAAAATAATGAAATGATTAAAATAATATTGTTTGTAGACTGAAATAATGTAAATATAGCAAGAATAAAATATACTGCTAAAATGTAGAAAACATAACATTAAAGAAGAGAATGAACCCACCAGAACATTTTTCTTCGTCTGTTCCATCGCCACAGTCATCGTTTCCATCGCAGAGAACGCTGTGATCCACGCAGTTTCTGTTGCGGCACTGACTTTGGTCGAGGGGACAAACATCTGCAATAAAAAACAAGTTGGAAATTGCTCGTCAAACGTGGCAAATGAGGTGCGTTCGTACTATAACTAGTTTTATAATTATTTTTTGCACCCCATATTGTACTGAATGTGTATTTATTTGGAATTCATAAGTACATAGTCTGTAACATCATTAAAATGCACTTGCAATAATTTTTTCCCATTCCTCTTAATGTAACGGAAAACTTTTGACTGTCCCTGTAATTAAGCTATACATCCGATTTTCATGAAATTTGAAATGGCTCGACAAAATTTTGCAGCAATTATATATTTAAAATTTCAGCCCATTCGGAAAGCTGTAACATCATTAAAATGCACTTGCAATAATTTTTCCCATTGGCTTTAATGTAAAGAAAAACTTTTGACTGTCCCTGTAATTAAACTATACATCCGATTTTCATAAAATTTGAAATGGCTCGACAAAATGTCGCAATAATTATATGTTTAAAATTTGAGACCATTCGGAAAGCTTTAACATCATTAAAATGCACGAGCAATAATTTTTCCCATTGGCCGTAATGTAAAGAAAAACTTTTGACTGTCCCTGTAATTTAACTATACATCCGATTTTCATAAAATTTGAAATGGCTCGACAAAATTTTACAACAATCATATATTTAAAATTTCAGACCATTCGGTTGGGTAGTTTTTGCTCTATTATATGCGGACGGACGGACGGACAGACAGACGGACTGAACGACAACTATAGGTGCTACGTATTTATATAATTACGAACGCACCTAACAAACATTCCAAGTGAAAAGTGAAAAAGCATCATTTTTAGATAAAGACGCTTCTGCCACTTTTCCAGAACGGATTAATTTCCAGAACGGCACATATCTGGTTATAGAATTCAGATTATGATTATTACTTTTCTGATTACATATTTTTATATTTTGGAATACAATTACGTTTAGATTACAATTAAAAATATTCTCTATTAATTTACGTTACTGAACAAGTCAGAAACGACTATATATTTTTCTTTTTTTACAATGATGTCATAACATACATTTTACGAATTCCTCAATCTCGCATTAAACTCTTTTAGAGCAGCAGCCGGCAGCACAGACAATCACCTCATCGAGTTCACGGATGAAATTCTAGGATTAGTTAAATCTTGATTCGCATATTAAAACGCAATGGGTCTGCCAACATATCTTGGTGAAAAACACCTGAAAACCCGATTTTAGCGGCTGACTTGTAGGCTTGCCATTGTGCTTTCCTGCGCCCAGCCCTCCATGTTTTAATACCTTTTGGTGCAGGAAAACACAATGGTAAACCTACGAGTCAGCCGCTAAAATCGGGTTTTCCGGTGTTTTCTACCAAGATATGACTTAGAAGACCCATTGCGTTTTAATATGCGAATCAAGATTTAACTAATCCTAGAATTTCATCCGTGAACTCGATGAGGTGATTGTCTTGACTTCTGAAATTTCAGGATTAGTTAAAACTCTTATTTTAACACAATCAAACTGATTGGTATAGTTATAACACGAATTGAATACTTCCAACTGCACGAAAAAAAATATATTGGAAGTATTCAATTCGTATAGTTAAGACTTATTTTGCATATTAAAATGCAACTGGTTTGCTAAGTCATATCTTGATGGAAAACACCTGCAAACCCGATTGTTAGTGGCTGATCTGTAGGCTTACCATTGTGTTTTCCTGCTTCCAGTCCTCCATGTTTTCATATCTTTGGATGCAGGAAAACACAATGATAAACCTACAGATCAGCCACTGCAATCGGGTCTGCAAGTGTTTTCCACCAAGATATGACTTAGCAGACCATTTGCATTTCAATATGCTAATCGAGTTCTGTCTAATCCTGGAATTTCAGCCGTCAACTCAATGAGGTGATGCTCCGTGCAGACGCCTCTTGGTCTGTAATAATGAACTAAACGCAATCATTGTTATTTTTTGTGAATTATTAAAGTTAATGTTGATTTACTGCTCACCCTGTATAACGAACAATTTTGAAAGATTTAGAAAATACTTAAATTGTTTCTTATCTGACAATTAATTCAAAGGCTAAACAAACCGAAAGCCACTCAGTAGATTGCATTTTTTCGAAGTATGCAAGTGAACATGATTATAACAGAACTGACTATTTGCTGGATCAGTTACATGATTAAATCATCCATTTGGTACGTAAATTATATAACTGAGCGAATTTTGTCTATGAATTTAGCAAACAGAGAAGCCACAAGGAGCGCTTTGTGAAACGTTCGATCACAGAAACATCTAACTGGAAGCATTAATTTGCTTCTAGACATAAAATTCAGGATTCAATCAATTAAAGGATATACTAAGTAGTCGATTATTCTATTGTCATCCTCATTTGCATACTTCTGGAAGATGCATTTGCGTTAGTGACCCCTATCGGTGAATTTTTCAACAATATTTTTTTTCCTTGTTAAAAAATCCCACATCCTAATAGACCGGGGGATGGCTGCACAAACCATCGCTTCCTCGAGTTAACTTCTGAAATTCCAGGATTAGTTAAAACCCATTTCGCTTATTAAAATGCAACTGGTCTGCTAAGTCATATCTTGGTGGAAAACACCTGCAAACGCGATTTTATAGGTTGACTGGTAGGTTTGCCATTGTGTTTTTCTGTGCAGGAAAACACAATGATAAACCTACTATCAATGATAGCCACTACTATCGGGTCTGCAAGTGGTTTCCACCAAGATATGACTTGGCAGACCATTGCAGTTGCATTTCAATATGCTAATCGAGTTCTATCTAATCCTGGAATTTCAGCTGTAAACTCGAGGAAGTGATGGTTTGTGCAGTCATCCCCCGGTCTATTAGGATGTGGGATTTTTTAACAAGAAAAAAAATATTGTTGAAAAATTCAGCGATAGGCATCAACATTTTTATTTTTTCACAAATTTTAGCAAACTTGGCGATAGTTGGCTATTTTGGAAAAATTTCCATTTAAATCCATTAATCTTCCTTAATCGATATCACCGCAATTTAATTTGAACTGCGCGCATTCAAAGTTTTTTTTCAAGACTTTTCACCTTTTTAGCGCATTAAAAAAAGCATATATCTTCTACATTTTTGTGAATTTTAATAAAAGCATGTTTTTCATTTTCTTTTTTACATTTATATTTATTTTAGATTAGAGAGATACTTACATCTTGTTGGTTGCGCGGAGTAAGTAATATTGAAGCCCCTCTTTCCAGCAAATCCGTCCGTCCGTAGCACCAACTGCACTGCAAAAGAGTCGGAAACGTAATCGAAAGGCATCTGATCGCCGCAGAGGATTGAAACTAGTCTTCCACGACCAGAGGAGTCGAAATCATGAATGCTGAGAGCATCTGCTGAGCATTGTTCTGCTGCATCGATGTCTAAAGCATTGAAGTGAATTCTTACATGCTGTAAAAAGAAAAGAAGATTATGTTGTAATTCTCATTAATTGTTTTCAAATTCGAAAGAAACAAAAAAATTACTGTGTTTCCTCTTCAATTGCTATTTGCAATTGCATTGCTGAACACTCAGTAAACACACAGAAAAGAAACAGAAATACTTGGTAGATTTGTACTTGTTCTTCATTAAAAGCTTCCGATCAAGATTTCGATGAGTAGTTAACGTAGTTTATATAAATTCGTGGAAGAAATTGGTGCTTGCACCGAACATTTTGTACACAGGAAGACATGGAATTCATTACAATTTTCAGATGTAGTGTAGCAATTGTCCATTAATTACGAGATATTATAACATTAAATTTCTTTCATATTTTTCGAAACATAGCTCGCTTCTGCACCAAAAAGAAACAGCTCCATACAATGTGTTATAGTTTACTCGTTGTAAGTAAAAACAAGAACGAAAAATCATGCATCAGGCATACATTATGAAACACTTTCCAATACTAACAGAATATTAGTAAGAAGTTTCATTTTTTTCATATAATGAAATGAGATGCTTAACTAAGCAATTAAAAAAATCCCACGCATAACTCGGTGAAATCTATTCTCGCAATCGCTATCCATATTAGGTAATGCATGAGAATTCTTTCGTGCAGCCTTATACATGATGTCCCTGAATTCATGGGCCAAACTGTAAAGAGAGTTAAAGTACACATAAAGAAGCAATTTTGGTATAGCAATGTGGAGTCAGAAATAAAAGTATTGGCAAATAACAAGAAATGCTAAGAAAATGAAAAGGAGCGTTTTATTGACATAGCAATTACATTAAGTACTCAAATCTGTCATCACCAACATTAATACAGGCCTGGCTGAGTCTAGAAACTGACTGCATACCCATTCGAAGATTCCGGGTATTTCACGAACAGTTGCAGCAGCGATTTAAAGTCTTGCAATGAGTTCATTATCAGCTGTTGTCTCGTAGATGATATACCTGGAATCTTCTGAAGGGTAGCAGCAGCGACAGCCTTGCAATGAGTTCATTATTAATTGTGTATCGTATATGAGACACCTTGAATCTTCTAAAGGGTAGTAGGAGCGATTTAAGTCTTTCAATGAGTTCATTATTAACCGGTGTCTCGTAGATGAGACACCTGGATTTTTCTAAAGGGTAGCAGCAGCGACTTAAAGTCTTGCAATGAGTTCATTATCAACTGGTGTCTCGTATACGAGACACATGGAATCTTCTAAAGGATAGCAGCAGCGACTTAAAGCCTTGTAATGAGTTCATTATTAACTGTGTCTCGTAGATGAGATACATTGAATCTTCTAAAAGGTAGCAGCAGCGACTTAAAGTCTTGTAATGAGTTCATTATCAGCTGTTCTCTCGTAGATGAGACACCTGGAATCTTCTAAAGGGTAGCAGAAGTGACTTAAAGTCTTGCAATAAGTTCATTATCATCTGGTGTCTCGTAGATGACAATACGGCATAGATGTAGTACGGCAATCACTTGCTAGGCGCTGCCAGGATTATGCCGATGTTGGTGGTGGCACGTTTGAGCACGTAGTGTAACTTAACATTAATAAAACGCTTGTTTTCATTTTCCCTGCATTTCTTGTTTTTGCCAACACTTTTCATTTCCGATCCCATATTGCTATACCAGAATTTATTCTTCATGTGTACTTTACTCTCTTACAGTTTGGCCCATGAGTTCAGGGACACTTTGTATATCATCTGTAGAATTTAAACACTGTACGTAATACACAAAAAAATTATACAAGTTAAAAAATAATTCTACAGCGAAAAATACACTTCCAAACATTATTGGTCAAGAATAGTCAGTTCTATGGTCTAATTCTATTGAGTGTCTGTAAATGAACGATAAATGCTACGTGCTCCATAATCTATAGAAACGTGTTGTAATGCAAATCCAGTCATTCTTTATAATTTTATTAATTTTGTAGTATTATAATATCACTTTCCATACCCTATAGAAAGCATGCTGTAGATCACCAAACGGATACAAATCGACGTCATTATATTTGAATTATCATACACTCATTAAAATACATTCATAGCGTTCATTTTCAGCACAGAACATTCTCTAGTAAACCACAAAAACATATAAAAATTACATGCCAATCCAATTATAGTTAGGAGAGTTAGAGCACGGACAGACGGACAGACATAAAAATCAAAGTCAGAAACACTTTTCAACTATGTTGGAAAGTGTTATAAAGACGCAATCCGCCTTCTGTTTTTATGCTTGTCAACTTACAGAGTTTTAAGTACTTTTACAGATGATGTAAATATACAGAGCATAGTGAATTTTTAGAATACTTTATTTGATTAACTTTAAATTTATATAACTTTATTTAAATAACTTTAACTTTTTAATACAACCTTGGTTTTCAGTTCCCCGTACACTGTTAAAAATGCACCACAAATTGCCCCGTCGTTAGACCGTTTTTATTCAAAACGGTTACATAACATAATTTAAGTTTAGTCCAACCATATTATTGATCATATTACGGTCAGGATCGATTAAAATTACGGTAATTAATTTAAACATGACGTTATTTTTTTCGAGTGGCAGCATTTCTCTTTTTCGAGACTAAGGCTTCGAATAAAGATATTGCAAATTACATTTTACAAAATCGTATAGTTTGAAGATTTGGAACCCTGATTTAAGACACAATGCTTTTACCAGTAAAAAACTAACCTCATGAAGTTACATTTTATCATAACTAGAGGATCGTAACCGGGCTTCCCGGGTTACAGAATATAGGCGAAAACATTTTTTTAATTGAAAACTAATAATTTTTTTATATGCAATAAATTTTTTAGATCGCCTACTTACATTTAAAAAGCATTTTTCATATAAAAATACGAATTATACAATCAAATAAATTTTTGAAATTTATCAAAAGCGATATTTTTTTATTAGCCGCATGTTAAGAGTTATTTGACCAAGATTTTTCTACTTACAGCATTCTTTTATATTCTGATAATTTCAAAGCTTATACATGTCTGTTAAATTTGTGTTTTATTTATATTATTTTATTTATTTATGCATAGGGAAGTTTTTTTAATGGATATTAGCCGTAAGAAAATGATGAACTCCTTATTTTGTTTTAAGGGCAAACGGATTAATCTTTCGTAATCAAGCTCCGTGTGATATTGATAAATTAAAAATATTTCATGCTTTAAAATTGTTTTTTAGACAATCAGTAAACTGAGATGAACTTTGCAAACAAATTCCATTTGAAAGAAAATATCCTATTTGGTGATCTAAAAATTTAAATTGTACGATTACAGATATGTTAGATTTGTGTTTTTCTTTTAATATTATTATTTTGTTTGTTTATAAAAGAAGTATTAATTTCGTTAATTTGTCTTTCACAAATATGTTAGATTGGTGTTTTTTAATATTATTCTTTTATTGCTTATAAAGGAAGTAATTTCGTTATGCAAAAATAGTCAGAAGCAAATGCTGAACAATGTAGGGTGTGTCCCACCGAAATAAAGCCACCGTGATTGTGTGCTGTAAGTGGACATGAAACAAACTAATAAGAAGAAAGCAAATATATTAAGAAAGTCTATTAAAAATACATATTTACAAGGAGTAACTCATTCCCTGCCTTACCTGGGCAGGAAAAATAAATGAATTTGTAAAAAAAGAGGGGGGAAAGTGTCCCGCCGAAATAAAGCCACTGCTGTTAATAGGAAATATATCCGCCATCGTTATATATGACTTGGAATATACGATGTGACATACCATTTACCAACCCTTGGAGTACAGTAGCGTCAATATTCTCCCACTCTTCAATGATGACGACCTTCAATTTTGCCACAGACTGAAACTGTCTGCCATTGGCATATGCAGCCCTACTGAGGATACCCCACACATTTTCTTGAGGAATGAGATCAGGAAAAAGGGCAGGCTATTCCCTGACATGCACCTGATTAGCCAAAAAACATTCCCAATGGGATTTTGCAACATGAATGGAGGTTTTGTCCTGCTGGAAAATGCAACTTAGTCCACCAGTCCTCTTTGCAAATGACAGTAAATGGTTTTCTAGCATTTCTTGGTAAACGGTAGCCTTCATGCGGCCTGAGAGAAAATCCAAGTTCTGTTTACCTCAATAGCCGAAGCCTTCCCACACAATTAATGAGCCTCCACCTTGTTGTCTTTTAGAGAAACTTCCCTCTTCTTTACTCATGTTATACCAACAGAAAGCAAGGCCGTCTGGCCCATCCAAATTATTTTTTTTCTCACCTGAGACTATAACACGACGCCACGGGGACTTCCAGGTTTGATGACATTTGGCCTAATGGACTCTCCTTTGTATGTGTATAGCTTTCAACATTGGCGGCTGTTTCCTTTTCGTATATCGCAAAATCCTTGTATGTTTTTCAATTGGTGACTGGGCTTATTTTGTCGCAGGGATGTTATCCTCTTTGGCCACCTGTTTTAGGGAAATACCACCTCGTGAAAGACGACGCAAAATTCTCTTTCCTGCCTGGAAGTCATTTTTCTACATGTACACCTCCTTTTTTTAAACACGTACGCATTGCTTATATTTAAAAAATTGTCTATTACGGTTTTAGATCGTTTGATTTACTTAGATATTGATCTATGTGATAGACATTGTTCCTTAAAATCTGTTTTTTGTCCTTTTTCGAACTTTCATAGCTGGGTTTTCTTTCCATTGCAATACTGCAGGAGAAATAGAAAATACAACCTTCTAAACTCTGCACAAAGTTCGACTGGCATAGAACAAGTATTTGACAACGTCCTGACGTCATAAACATATCGAAATGCAGCATCTCGAATGGCTGTAGTTACCAATAAATACTAATATTGTCAGTGGCTTTATTTCGGCGGGACACTTTTCCCCTTCTTTTTTTACACATTCGTCGTTTTCTCCTGCCCAAGTGGGGCAGGTAGTGAGTTACTCCTTGCAAATATGTATTTGTATATAGACTTTCTTAATATATTTGTTTCGTTCTTATTTGTTTTTTTTTTCGTGTCCAGTTACGGCACAGAATTACGGTGGCTTTATTTCGTTGGGACACACCTTATGTTGCTTTATGTGCAAAATGTTTATTATTATTATGTATTGAAACTGGCACGTGATAAGAAAATCTTAAAAAAAATCATGCTTAAAAATTATTTTAGAGAACATAATACATCGGTAAATTAAGATACAGTTTTTAAACAAATTGCATTTGAAAGTAAATTTTTTCCCTATGCGACGAAAATTGAAAATGTACGATGGTCAGAAGATTAAAAAATTGCAGTAGCGAAAATTTCAAGACCGAAATTTGATCGTGAAGTGTTGCCATTCGCAAAATGACGTCAGCGTTACGCACAGATACGTTTGTTCTTTAAAATACAAATACTTAATCAGTAAAATATAATAAAGATCAGTTATTAGGATGTAACTATCAATTGAGGCTCTTATGCTTGGTATTCCGGAATGAAAAACAGCAATTTTCACCTTCTCAAAATTTGCATACGCACTTCTCATATCCATATTCATCATTTAAAAAATAATTGTATTTTGTTTGATCATTTAAAAATCATTTTAACTCAAAACTTGAAGTCACGATTGTCAGCAACATCTTTTATGTGTAACAGATGCACTCTTTACGCGAGATTCTAATCTCAATTCCGGAGAGTAAAAATTTCCTTAATTTATGTTTTTTAGACGCATTTGTGTTAAAATGTTTAGTTTTATCTAAGAAAATGATCGTTTTCTTTTAAATATGACTTCATTTTCACTTATATAATCATTTCGCCTAGTGTCTGAAACTTAGTATCAGTACAGATGCAGAAGGAAAATCAATATAGAAAATTTATGAGGAAAAATGCTTGTTTTCAAAAGCAGTATGTCATTTTCCGTTATTTTGCCCCTAATATAATATTATGATCCTAATGGGATTTTGCTCCACTAAACCCTATACAACAATTTTGAATTTTTATCAGAAAATGGCATGAATAAAGGTAAAAAATACCTCATTATTTCTCTCTTGAGTGCAATAATGAAAGCTATCTAATTTTCACCATTTTGAAGAAATTTCATAAAATGCTTTTAAAATTAAAATATAAAAGTGGAGATATTTAAAAAAAAAAAAAAAAAAAAACAAAAAAAAAAACAGATAGTGCGATCACATCTACAAATGAACAGCTTTCATTTAAAATAATATTAGTAAAATTGGTTCAGTAGAAAGATCAGGGCAGATGACTAAAAAACACACTTGTGTTTTAAATATATAGATTATATAACATAATGAAAAATTAAATTAAGCAAATTATGTTATTTTGATAAAATTATAGTAGAATGTCCTAAAGAATAGCATTAAAATTTTATTATTCTAGAGAATTTTGGACAAAAACATTAGGAACATGATATTATTTTAAATCTCGAATTATTTGTTTGCTTGTCTAACTCGGCGAAGTAAATCAATCCAGGCGAGAATCATCAATTTCTGTAATATAAATCGCTATTATTTGCATGTTACCTCTCTTTTATAAAGACACTCTGTATTTTTGTAAAACATTACGTTTTATCAGTATGTGGTTTCGATTACATTATTTTCAAAAGTGAACATTTTCACCTGTGAAGAATCTCAAAGCAGATGTGCTGTGAAAATGACGCACTTCTACAAAACATAATTCAGTTTTAAGTATTAAAATACACGCTTTTTTATAAAATGACGTCATTTGCATCCGCTAAAGCAATCCACTTTTACAATCCAGTCTTAAACTTCGTCTATCGAAAAGTATGCATATGACGTCATTATCACGAAAAAACAAACAATATTCTTGACATAGCCCGTATTTTAATTTCAACTTTTTTTTTCAGGTTTTATGAGAAAATGGCAACAAAAAGATACAGTAATCTCCTATTTTCGACTATTTTCCGTTTACTTTCAATAGAAATGTGGTACTTTTATTGCCACGATTAGAAAAATTTTATTAAAAGTACAAAAAAATTAATATCTCAAAAATAAATTGAGATATAGCTTTCAAACAAATTGCATTTAAAAGAAAATTTTTTTCCTTATACGAAAGTGTAAAAATTTAAAATGTGCGATGTTTAGAAGTTTAAAAATTTGCAGTAGAGAAAATTGCAAAACCAAAATTTTATTTCAAATTTCAATGTGTTGCCATTCGCAAAATGACGTATGCGTTACGCACAGATATGTTTGTACTTTATAATATAGATAGATAGATTCTGAAAAAACGTTTGTAACTGCATCAAAATAACTTAATTTTTTCCTAAGACTCTACGGTTGCTGATCTGTAATTTTTAGTACTGGCAGATTTATGTCTGTGAACATAACATCAGTATGACGCAATTATATATATATATATATATATCTTATATGATAATACTAGCAAAAATTGTGTGTGTATGTGTGTATGTAAATTTTATCTTGAAAACGGCTTTAACGATTTTGATTAAATTTTGTATTTTACCGTTTTCGGGCACGTGAAGACCATAGGTCTAAGTTACGTGTTCAAGAAAATTCGATTAATGTGTCATTTGGGGTCATAATGGGTCAGGGTAAAGCTAATTATATCTAAAAACGGCTCAATCGATTTTGACTAAATTTTATATCCAATCGTTTTTGGGCACGAGAAAACTATTGCTCTAGGTCACATGTTGAAAAATTTTGATTAGTGGGTCATATTTGGGTCACTATGGGTCAAGCCAATTTTATCTAAAAAAGGCTCTAACGATTTTGACTAAATTTTGTATTTTATCGTTTTGGATTACGAGAAGACCATTGGGCTAGGTCACATGTTAGGAAAAATTCGATTAATGGGTCATTTTTTGGTCAGTGTGGGTCAAGCTAATTTTATCTAGAAAACGGCTCTGACGATTTAGACGAAATTTTGCATTCTATCGTTTTAGGGGACAAGGATAGCATTGGGCTAGGTCGCATGTTGAAGAACATTCGATTAGCGAGTTATTTTAGGTCATAATGGATCAGGGTCAAGATAATTGTGTCTAAAAAATGTGTCAAAAATTTTGACAAAATTTTCTATTATACCGTTTCCGGGCAGGTGAAGATCATTGGGCTAGGTCACGTGTTCGAGAAATTTCGATTAGTGGGTAATTTTGGGGTGACTACGGGTCCAGCTAATTTTGTCTTGAAAACGGCCCTAACGATTTTGATTACTAAATTTTATATTCTATCGTTTTCGGGATCGAGAAGACAATTGGGTTAGGTCGCATGTTCGATTAGTGAGGAAGTAAAATTCGATTAGTGGATCATTTTGGGTCACTATGGGTCAGGGTCAAGCTAATTATATTTAAAAAACGGTTCAAACGATATTGACAAAATTTTGTATTATACCATTTTCGAGCACGAAAAGATAATTTGCTTGATCACATGTTCAAGAAATTCCGATTAATAGGTCATTTTTGAGTCATTGCGAGCCAACTAAATTTATCTAAAAGACGGCTCTGACGATTTTGACTGGATTTGGTATTCTACCATTTTCGGTCTTGAGAAAACCACTGCGCTGGGTCACATGTTTGCGAAAATTAGGTTAGTGGGTCATTTTGGGGTCATTGCGAGTCCAGCTAATTTTATCTAAAAAACGGCCCTAACGATTTTGATTAAATTTTATAGTCTATCGTTTTCGGGATCGAGAAGACCATTGGGTTAGGTCGCATGTTTGAGAAAATTTGATTAGTGGATAATTTTGGGTCACAATGGGTCAGGGTCAAGTTAATTGTATCTAAAAAAATCTCAAACGATTTTGGCGAAATTTTTATATTATACTGTTTCTGGGCACGAGAAGATCAATGGGCTTGGCCACATGTTCGAGAAATTTCGATTAGTTGGTCATTTTTGGGTCAGTAGGGATCAAGCTAATATTATCTAGAAAACAGCGAAAGCGATTTTGATTAAATTTTGTATTCTATATCATTTTCGGGCTCTGGAAGACCATTCAGTTGGGTCGCATGTTTGAGAAAATTGATTAGTGGGTCATTTTCGGTCACTATGGGTGCGGGTCAAGCTAATTGTATCTAAAAAAGGCCCAAATGATATTGAGAAAATTTTGTATTATACCCTTTTTGGTTATGAGAAGATGATTGGGCTAGATCACATGTTCTTAAAATTTCGATTAGTGGATCATTTGTGCGTCACTACGGGTCTAGCTGATTTTATATATATATATGAAAAAAAAAAAAAAAAAAAAAAGACTAACGATTTTGTATTCTACCGTTTTTGACCTTGAGAAGACAACTGGGCTGGTCTCACATGTTCGATAAAATTAGAGTATTGGATCATTGCGCGTAAAGCTAATATTGTCTATAAAACGGTTTAAACGATTTGCGCTAAACTTTGTATCCTACCGCTTTGATTACCAGAAGACCTTTGAGCTAAGTGACATGTTCGAGCAGATTTTTTTAGAGAGTTATTTTGGGTCACTCGGGTCAGGGTCTCGAAGCCGCGATTTGGAAACAGCCAATAAGTTGGTGATATTTGGCAAAATATTGGCGACATTTGGCCTGAAAATCGACTTTCAAGATTATGAATGCCAAAGCACACACTTGGCGCCAAATAAAAGAATGTTGTCAAACTTGGCTATATTTGGCGAAAAAAATAGGCTTTCAGAATATGAAGGAATTTTTTTAGAAATTCTTAATGGAACTTCAAATACATGGTTAAACCAATCAGAGCCGAGCTAACAATGTAATTAGGATTGATAGCCTTTCGTTGTAAATTTGTAAATAATCCAAAATTTAGAAACATGTACGTAAATAGTTTTCCTATTGATTTATAGAAATAATACAGAGAGAACGATGCAATGAGAATATTATATCGTGTTGAACACAAAGCTAAGTTTGAGCGAGCGTAGCTCGGTCACACCCGCTTATTGTATATATATATATATATAATATGTTAAGAAGTATATTCAATAAATCTTCAGCTTATAGCTTGATTCTTTTACAGAAATAGACTATGTATTGCTTATATCTGTATTTCATGTACCTCTGAAGAAGTGAGATACAATGTAAGCTTTCTTCTACATCCATCCAATTGATCTTTCATTTGTTTTTTCATACGTCATTTAATAGTTCTACATTATTTAGCTGGATTTTTGTATCTTTTATTTGTGACTGGTTATTGCATTAATTTTGGTCAATTTCATGTGTTTAGATGGTTTAATTGAACAGAAATTATATATATATATACCCATATAAATTTTATAAATTAAAAGTCACGCATAAATATAAATTTTGAATGAGTTTAGGAATAATTATATATTGTTGCAAATGAGTAAATGCCAATTTTTGTGCATGTGAAGAAAAAGCTAGTGTGTATTTTGAATTAAAAATTAATATAGGACCTCGTCTTACATTCGAAGAAACATGTTAATGGTCGATTCTCCGTTTATTTAACAGAAGGTTTTTAAAAAGTGTATGTTATGTTAATTTCTTACCATAGAAGGATCTGCTTGCAACTGATATGAGCATTGCACATTGTCAGGATAGACTTTATTTTCCTGGAATCCGGGACTATATAGCAATCCTTTTCCAGTAACTCTGATAACCTTGGGTGGTACGTAGGGGCCCGTGATTTTGCTTCTGTCCACACACCCATCCGGCAAATCTAAATAAATGTACACATTAATATTTAAGGTAAATAAATACAGCTTGGTATTTCCAGAAGCGCTTGTCGTGTAAGTCACATGCTACGATATTTGACTATCAGTATTTTAGAACGGAAAAATGTGACTTATTTTATGGAAGATATCTCATTAATTGAAAAAGGCGAAGCAAACTTTCAAAAATAACGGTGGCCAACAAACATAGCAGTTATCAGCAATGCGACTTACACCACAAAAACTCATGGAACTACCCAGCTACTTACCTGTTATAGCGACCTTGGCGAAATAGAGAAAATGGTTTGGCAAGAGGAGGAAATTTTTTCCACATGTTTTCTGGCAACCTATTCATTGTTTTACACACACCATCATTTTTTTTCAATATTTACACTGTTTATTTAACATACATAAGCCATTTATTTGTTATTGTATAAACGGAAGTAATTTCTTTAATGTACGTAATCGGAAGTATATCTTAAAAAGAGCATACACGAGCAACGCAACAGTTAATCAGTTTTGTTTTCATAGCCTTTTTGAACATTTGGCAACAAATCTCACCTTCTTAAGCTCGAATTGCGGCAACATTTTGTTTATCTTTTAAACTGCCAAGATTTCTGTAATAGGGAAATACCTAGCTTTAAAAATTAGATGAACAAACCATTATTTCAAAATGCAACATTATAAAAATGAAACAACCTGAACACATAGCGTTGTGTATAGTATTGCCCTAAGGCAGGCAGGAAAATGCAATTATGTATTTTTATATTTATTATTGTTTTAGTTATTTTTTTCTTAAAAAATATATATATATGGCTACATATCCTTTCCTTTCACATAAAAAATCTTTCAGAAAAATAAAAATATATAATTAAATATTAAAATTTTAGCCATGCTTAAAATTTAAAATATATTTAAAAATAAAAGAATATAACTTTTTGAACATTGTTTTAATTTTTGGATACAGCAGAAAAGAATAAACATTAATTTGTCTTTGGGATTAATAAAAGGTTTTATTAAAAAAAAATTATTTTAAATGAAAAAGACATTTTTGAATAGTACCTTTCCAGGTCTTAAATATAGGAAATCTTGTGGGGGAAAAAAACTGAGATAACTGGACCTAATTTTAGAAACAGACCTATCTAATACAGACAGTACAGTTTAGTAAAAGAACCAGCAATGGATTTTATTAATGATAATTAAAATTATGATACTTAATTTTTAATAAAGTTTTTTTTAATATTTTAAGCCAAAAAGAAAAAAATCTATTTTGATCTAATAAGCGTATTTACGTGCAATTTGAATCATTACTTTATAAAAACTCCAGAGTATTTTTAAGGCGAAAATTTAAAAATTTTAATTTTTCCAGATTTTTGTGTCCATAATTATCTTAATTGGTGGGCCAGTGGACCTGGACCCATGGCTCCAATTTAGCAAGGGTCCACGTATTTGAAATATATGGGTTATCAATTTTTTTTCTTATATATATATATATATATAAATTAGAATGCTGATGCTTATTATGAACTACAGTGCTAGCACAAGTGAATACAGGATTTTAAAAATTTATATTTGAAAAACTATTACACATATTACATAGTGACATATGAAATTAAAGAAGAGCATTCCAAGGTTTTTTTTTGTTACAAATACTCGTTGTGCGAAACTTTCGTAACACAACAAACACCCTATTTGTAATCAAGTTTGTTCCACACATTTGTCAGTTTTGCACGGTCAACGATTCTTAATGCAGCACTGATTAAAAACACTAAATAAAGCACCGTAAAATGTACATGGTGATCTGAAAAAAAAATCTGTATTTAACCCATTTATGCCTACCGTCCTATTTTTGGGACGCTTCGAATTTATTTTAATAAATTTGCATAATTTTCTTCTTTATAATATGAAAATTGTATGAAATAATTATCTATAAATGTCGTTATCTTTTAATGAAGGCTTTTTTCGAGTTTAAAAATTTTTCATTTTTAAAGATGGCGAAATGTAAAAAGTAAGTTTATTTGTATTTTTTCTATCAAGGATCCAAATAAATAAGTCATAATCTTAGCTTGTAGACTTCTTTGAAATATGTATTTTTTTAAATTGTGAAATTATATGTCCAAGCTTATTTTTTATGCGTTTTTGTAACGCACAAAATATAGGGCGCTAGACACGAATGGGTATATATTTTTATTAGCCAATTAGAGGAAAAGTTACTTATGTAAAGTCCTTTTCAAGATTATTATGAAACAAATTGTTTTATAGCCTCAAATGCTATTATTCTTAGTTTATTATTACTAATACATATATTGTTATTGACCTCTGTAAAGAAATAAATATATTTCTTTAGTTGTTCATAAAAATACTAATTATAGTATATAATATACAGTTTAAAAGCTTATTTTATCTCAATTTAGACAAAATATATAATTATGCATATTATACTATTACAAATACACTCATGTCCAAAATTAAGGTAACAAATATAAAATCTGTGAAAACTGATGAACTATGCACTGTGTTGCCACGAAACTTGGCACAGAGGCATATTATAATGGGAGAAAGAATATAGCAACATTAAAATATGGAAAACATTTTAATTGTGAGTTAAGAAACAGGGTATATCAAAAAGTGCTAAGTAATGAATCAGAGATAAAGCATTTATCTCGGGAAAAGTCTGTCTAATATGGAGTTTGACCACCGTGAACTGCTGTACAAGCCTCACAACGAGCTCTCATACTGATTATGAGGGTGGCAATAAATTTTTGTGGCAACAAAACCCATTCTTCCAAATGCGCGGCTTTTAACTCCTGGCGGGTCCTGTGAGGGGGTTTACGTTGTGCAATGGCTCTTCCTAGATCATCTCAAACATGTTCAATAGGATTGATGTCCGGAGACATCGACGGCCAATTCATATGGCGAATATTCTCTTCTTCAAGAAAATCATCAACAATGTGAGCTCTGTATGGCTTCGCATTATCGTCCATAAACATGAAGTTCGGGCCTACAGAACACCAGTACAACCTCACATAGACTCAAGGATCTCATCCCTAAAGCCCGGCGTCCAATCTTGTATGTCCCTTTCATTGCATCCAACAGGAGAGCCCGGTTGTTGTGGAGCTGAAGACATCAGTCTTGGACACAACAAGAAAGGGGGAGTTTTCTTTTTAGTGATGAGTCGAGATTCACCACGCAGCGTGATTCTCGTCAAATCTTCATCCGGGGAGAACGTGGAGATCGCTATCATCCCTCCTATGCAAAAGAAATCGACAGATTTGGTGGCAAAGGAACCCTTGTCTGAGGCGGCATAATGTTGGGGAGTTGTACACAACCGCACGTCTTCGATGCGGGTACTGGCAACGGACATCGCTGTAGGGATTAGTTCCTTGAAGCCTATGTGAGGTTGTTCCGTGTTGCTGTAGGCCCGACCTTCATGTTTATGGACGATAATGCGAAGACACACAGAGCTCACATTGTTGATGATTTTCTTGAAGAGAATATTCGCCACATGAATTGGCCCTCCAGGTCTCCGGACCTCAATCCTATTGAACATGTTTGGGATGGTCTAGGAAGAGTCATTGCATAGCGTAACACCCTTCCCAGGAACCACCTGAACTTAAAAGCCGTTCCTTTGGAAGAATGGGCTTTGTTGCCACAAACATTTATTTACACCCTCATAAACTGTATGAGAGCTCGTTGTGAGGCTTGTACAGCAGTGCACGGTGGTCACACTCTATATTAGACATACTTTTCCCGAGATAAATGCTTTATCTCTAATTCATGATTTAACACTTTTTGATGTACCCTGTTTCTTAATTCACGATTAAAATCTTTTCCATGTTGTTATGTTTCTATACTCTTTCTCCCATTGTAATACACCTCTGTGCCAAATTTCGTGACAGCACAGTTAATAGTTCATCAGTTTTCCCACATTTTATGTTTGTGACCTTAATTTCGGACATGAGTGTATGATGCATATTCCTATGTATTTAGTACGTTTATATTTTATAAAATAAATACACACACATTTTAGCGTAATTTTTTTTAGCATTTTTTCAGTTCATTTTATAACATTTTAAAGTGCCAACAAATTTGAGAAAGCAAAAACTCAGGCAGAAATGGGTTAATCAAAATGCTGTAAATTTTTATTTATCGCTCGTTACGGCACTACTATTAGATCATTAAGTATGAAACGTTCAATTTGAGATGCCACATTTGGGATACCGCGTTTTTTTTTATTCAGAAATTCCAAATTCTCACAAGAAAATTCTAATAGTTATTTTTTCTTATTAAAATGAAAGCTATTTCGTGAATAAAGTAAAAGAAAATTGCCATTGAAAATTTTCTGGTGTTAAATCGAAATTTTTGAATAAGAAAAACGCCAGATTTGGCAGTTTTACATCGGACATTTGATAATATTAAATCGGAATTAATAAAATTTTAAATCGGACTTAATGATCTAATAATATTAAGGCATATTATTATTTCAAGTAAAAATAACAACGAGGCAAGAAACATGATAAAAAAAATCTTCAGATATACAAAATAACTAGCTGAACCGCGGGCGTGGCCGGGTAATACTGTCATTAAAAAATATAACAGTGGAGTGGACTTCATAAAAAAAGACTGAATAATATTTATTTAGGCACAGATGTCATATACGCACCACGTAGGCGCGATCTTTTTCTGACATTTGGCGAAAACCTCGTTTTCGAATACCAGTTAGATATATATTAAAAAAAAAAGGAATAACAATAAATAAGAAAAAGTTTCATTAACCCCTTGGGGACGAGCGACACGTATACGTGCCGGAAGTAGGCCTAAGAATCCTCGTTTATCCTTACCAGTAAAATTTGCCTTATTTAATCTGCGCATTTTCCCGATTTGAATAGGCACAAACTTCTGTTTTTTAAAACCGGTAGCAAAGTAATAAACATTTCGTAAAAGGCTCCCGTCGCGAAGGGGTTAATAATTATAGAACAAAACAATTTACATAATTTAAAAAGGAAAATAAGAGTAAATAAACAATTTATTAATAAATAAAAAACAACGTCCGGTTTACCATAATAACGATTTTTTGGCGTCAATTAAGTACGCCGGTGCGTATATGACATTGGCGTCAGAAAAAAATCGCTCCAACATGACATCTGTGCCTTTATTTATACTAAAAACTTATAAAAAAATAAATAAGAGCTAAAATTTCAAAAGGATAATAGTTATGTTTAAAAAATGAAACGGTCAGGGAAAATTATTACACTTACTTTTAAAGAATGAAAAGATCAGGGAAGGTCTTACGGTTGAACCTAAATGGCATATCAGTATAAAATCCAGGCTTGATATATGGCAAATTAAGATTTGAGAAATGCTAAAGTGATGCATTTTATAAAACGGTTATTAAGCCTATTTTGGCGATCGCTACTGCTCTGTGTTTGTCAGCGTTCTCGACCCAATCTATTTCAATTTTCTTTTCTTAATTCGGCTTCTTCTCCACTTCCAAGCATTCGCCGAAATCTTTTACGGGCATTTATAATGATTTTTTTTCTTTTTTTTTTTTTAATTAAACACATACATCAGGCTTGTGTGCTTGACCCCAAGGCCCGCTTATAAGTGACCGTCGATATACAGGAACGAAATAGCACAATGAAATTTACAACACAGAGAATTTCTAATGATATTTCCATAATTGCAGCGAAAGAGCGGAACGTAAATAAGCCCGATTTACCTCAACCTAAATCCTGCCATCGACATTTCTGTGCCACGTACGATAGCCTAATATATATAAGTAGATACTTTTCATTCTCTTTCTTCATTTTAAAATTTTCTCTCTACCCTGAAACTAAGTTTGTAACATTATGAAATCGCTGTATCTCTGTTCGCTTGTATTATTTACGTTTTTTCAATAATTTATGAAGAATTTTTGTAAAACAATGTAATTAGATTTAAACGAACATTCTTTATAATCTTCTATACTAATAGTATAAAGAAGTAAAAATTGTGTGTTTGTTAGAGGTAATCTCTGGAGCTACCGAAACGATTTCAAAAGTAATGGTATCAAAATGATGGTGTTAGTCCAACTTAGAACATAGGCTATATTTTATGTCGGTGCCACTACCCCAAAGGGGGTACCGGAGTATAAAACGTTCTAAAAATCCAATTTTTGTGTTATGGAAGGACCTAGAATCATGAAATTTGGAATGGTAGTTATTTATAAGATATAAATGATATCTAAGAATCTTTTCTAAACAATTCGAAATTTAAAAGAGTGAAAATGCGCAAAAAGCGTTCTAAAATACGTTCTAAATGCAGGTTTCTACACAATCCCAGGAAATACCAAACCGATTTAAATAATAATGGTTTCAAAATGATGGTGACAACCCTTGCTCTAACATAGGTTAAGTTTTATGTCGGTGCCACTACCCCAAAAGAGGTGCAGGAGCAAAAAACGTTCTAAAAATACGATTTTTGCGTTACTAAAGGGCCTAGAAATATGAAATTTGAAATATTAGTTACTTATTAGATATAAAGGATTTCTAAGAACAGTTCTTAAACAATTCAAAATTTAAAAACGGTGAAAATGCACAATAAGGGTTCTAAAAAACGTTCTAAATGGTGGTTTCTACACAATCTCAGGAAATACCAAACCGATTTAAAAAATAATGGTGTCTAAATGATGGTGACAACCCTTGCTCCAAGATAGGCTATATCTTATGTCGGTGCCACTAACTCAAAGGGGGTGCAGGAGCATAAACCGTTCTAAAAATGCGATTTTTGCTTTACTGAAGGGCCTAGAATCATGAAATTTGGAATGGTAGTTAGTTATAAGATATCAATGATCTCTAAGAACATTTCCTAAAAAAATTGAAATTTAAAAGGGGTGAAAATGCACGAAAAGCGTTGTAAAAAAATTTCTAAATTGCGATTTCTATGCAATCTCAGGAAGTACTGAACCGATTTCAAATATAATGGTGTAACAATGGTGGTGACAGCTCTTGATCCAAGATAGGCTATATTTTATGTCTGTTTCCACTGCTCCAGAGGAGGTGCAGGAGCAAAAAACGCTCAAAAATGCTATTTTTGAATTACGGAAGGACCTAGATTCATGAAATTTTGCATGGTATATATTTATTAGATATAAATGATCTTATAAAAATTTCGCAAAAAGCGTTCTAAAAACGTTCGAAATGCCGATTTGTGGGCAATCTCAGGAAGAATCAAACTGACTTCAAAAGTAGTGGTAGGAAATTGATGCTGACAGCCTCTACTCTAATATAGATGCTATTTCATGTCGGTATCACTATCACATGGAGGTTGCAGGAGCAAAAAACATTCTAAATTTCGCTTTTTGTGATCGATAGGGGCTAACAACTTGAAATTAGGCAAGGTACATATTTATTTAGATATAAATGATCTTTAAGAACAGTTAAAAAAAAAAAAAATGAAAATTTCAAAAGGGGTAAAAATGCACGAAAAGCGTTCTAAAAACGTTCTAAATTGCGATTTCTACTCAATCTCAGGAAATACCAAAGCTATTTCAAAAGTAATGGTTACAAATTGATGGTGACAGTCCCTGCTCCAACATAGGCTATATTTTATGTTTCTGTCACTACCATCTGGGGGTTGCAAGAACAAAACATGTTCTAATTTACGTTTTTTGCATAACTGAAGGGTCTAACATTTTGAAATATGGCATGATATTTACTTACAAGATGCAACTACTTTCTAAGAACAGTCGAAGAAAATTCCAAATTTAAAAGGATGAAGTGAGTGAAAAGCGTTCGAAATTACAATTTTTATGCAATCTTATCAAATACTAAACCGATTTAAAAAATAATGGTGACAAATTGTTGGTGATAGAACATGCTCAAACATAAGCTATATTTTATGTCTGTGCCACTACCACCAGAGGGTTGCAGGAGCTAAAAACGTTCTAAATTGCGATTTCTGTGATACGGAAAATGCTAGAAACTTTAAATATGACATGGTAGTTACTTATAAAATATAAATGCCCTCGAAGGAGTGTCGAAAATAAATTCAAATTAAAAAGGGCTGAAGCGAAGGGGAGGTGCGAAAAGCATTCTAAAAAAATTCTAAATTACGATTTCTATGCAATTTCAGGGAATATAAACCGATTAGAAAAGTAATAGTTGCGAATCAATGGTAACAGTCTCTGATCCTACATAGGCTATTTTTTATGCCGATGATTCTACTACATGGGGTTTACAGGGACAATAAACGTTCTAAAAAAACCTTTAAAAGCTTTCTAAATTACGTGTCTGTGGAATATTAGGACATAAGAGACTGATTTAAAAATTAATGTTGGCAAATTAATGGTGACAGCTCCTATTTCAACATAGTCCTTTATGTTGAGAAAGGTGGTCCGACTTTGAATTTGACATGATTGTTAATTTTAAGATGTAAGAAGATGGTTTCTAAAAAATTCATAACTTCAAATGAATATTCATATGAGCGTATTTATTGAGCATAAAAGTTTCAAAATATTTTCTAAATTGCCATTTATTTAGTTTTATTTCTTTTTGTTAATTTAAGTCTCATTTCTGCCTAATGCAATTACTAATGATGTTTACTCAAACTGTGTTTTAAATAGTAATTTTTGAATTATTCCTAAAAGTAATAAGTTACCTTTTAATAAGAAAATCTTTTAATAAAATAAAATATTACCTTTTAATAAAATAAAAAATTAGTTAGTACCTTTTAATAAAAATTAGACATATAAATATCACTTGGCATATTTCAAATATTACGCAAGCAAAGCCGCGGGGTTTGCTAGTAGATATAATAGCTTTTGTGTTTCCGTATAAAAGAACTGTAAATGCTACATACATGTTTTTCAATAGCGAACATTCTACAGTGAACCTCATCAACTTATAAAATTTACATGTGTTAGAGCACAGCTAGATGGCTACATGGGCAGATGGACACCGAATCATAAATTTTTCAACTATCTTGGAAAGTGTTAAAAAATCATGAAGTTTAACTTTCAAAAGGAAAATTTCTATAGAAACAATTATGCAATACTTTTTTTGTGTTTTAATTTAAAATTGTTATACTTTTTTCCTTTGCAATCTAGTATTTTGTAAAAAAAAAAAAAATACAAACCTTCGCAACTACAACTGAAAAAGAACACAAAAACCAAAATAAATTTCACTATAATTTTAAGATCCATGTTTTAATTATCACGGATCTAAAGCATAAATTTCGAGCGAGTAAATATAGGAAACTTACAATGTCATGTTATTAGAAATTTATCTACACGCCAAACTGTATGCCACTTGTTTCATTCTCACAGAAAAGGAAATCTGGAATCTGATTGCATGCTTACGGGTTTCACAAAGCATAGCAATGATATAATGAAACAGTTTCATTATGTTATTGCAGAAAAATCTGAAATGCATGTCATAAGCTATCAATGGGGCGGACAAAGACGGTGTGAATTAACATCTTACACTAAGATAGCGGTTGATTTAAAATAAATGTTATGGCGATTATCTCTTAACCCCGTCTCTCTTTCTCTTTTTAATCTTTGGGCAGCAGTGTTTCGAAACAGAAAATTTCCTCATATTTAATCACTGGAATACTGAGATAAATAAAGTAAAAAATTTCGTTAAAAATTACTGACGTTCAAATTCAAAGATTTTGCGCAGCTTTTAAGGCACATAAAAGTGCCGCTTCTCGCAAAGGTGTTGAATCGCGGATAATAGAATTCTTCTTCTATTTGTGAAATGTATTGAGATATTATATTAGTTTTACAATAGACTGCTTGTGCATTGAAGTATAAACATTTTGCCTTTGAAATTTTTCTACTTCCAGTTTTTCATGAATTTATGCGTTTTGGGATGTCTGGGATACATTTTGACTAATTTTGAAAAACATTTATCTGATCGTTTGCGTAACGTAACTTTTGTACCCGCTATAACGTACGAAATTCCACGAAATTTTACATTTAGTTACGCATAAATTGGTGTGGAATAGATTGTGGTGTACATCGCACGACAGACTGCGCACACTGATGTGACTTGTTTTTCACGATTTTTGTGATAACTATGCTTCGGCATTCATTTCATGGAATTGTACCAAATTTAATATGCAAGTTTCTTATAACTGAATACTATATTGATTCAAATTTCGTGTATATCGCCTAACAGATGACACTGCTATGCTGCCGTTTTTACGAATTTCGTGGTAATTGTATCTCGGCATCTAACGAGTGAAATTGCACAAAACTGAATATGTAAGAAGATGCTTTTTTTTGAAAAACTATGCCGATTTAATTTCGGCTTTGGCACTAAATAGGGTGTGGTGCAATGTGATCCTTTTTGCTAAGGATATTACAGTTGTATCTCAGTTTCTTTTAAGTAGAAATGTACTCAAATTGAGGTTATTAATTAAAAATTATCTTTTAATTTATTAATGTTGAATGGGAATATCCAATAGAAGATGTTACCGTGGCAGCCCCCCCCCCCTCCCATTAAATATCTTAACTACAAGTTGAATTCAAAGGAATGTACCCACCTCCTATTCATAATTTTTGTTGTGTTATTGAGTTATTTAAACTGCTTTATTAAAATGATATAGAAGAAAGTAATGTGTTAGTCATACCATGCGAGTTTTATATATCTTCCCCCTCCTATCCCTGAGGTCATATTTGGAAAATATTGCCCTGTGGCTATAAAATAAATACGTACTCCTGAGGGAAATATTCAATGAATGCTAAGTGAAACGTTCAACTTCAACATTTCTCGCCAAGTTTTTGTAAAGTAAGAAAATGTGAATAAATTGCAGATCCCAAGAATTGAACTCCTGTGTTCTAATGGAACACGGCAGTTTCTTAAGTTGTTTTATGTCGGTTACTAACTGAAACAGTTCTTGCGGCGCTGTCATATATTTGAATGTTAAGCAAGTATGACAGTTTTTCGGCTAGAAAAATAACTATACTATATATACCGGTGTATAATGTGTACTTTTGATACAAGAAAATTCATGAAAAAGTACAGGTGCGCGTAATATGTTGCTTATAAAAATGAAAGATTAAAATTTGAGAAAAAATATAGATAATCCTAAAAACTGAGACTTTAATGTTAATGAAAGTTAAAATTCTAGTGCTAAATTCATCTTGAGATAAATAATTAAAATTCATATAAAAAAACACAAATAAATGTACACACTCAGAAATGAATACTCAGATTTCACGAAATTTTCTTTGTTTTTGACGAAACCGTTTTCTGGGAAATGCTCCGAGCGAATATTTCGTCAAATTGATGAAATTACTTCGTTAAAAGTAATTATCCCTTGTCGATATGACTCGATACCGAATAAATACTGTTGGCAATGTCATGTCGTCACTTTCTTTCTAATTTTCACATCGTAAAGTTGCTTGTTTTTTTTCATCATATCCCTCTGTCCCTTAAAATAAAAATATATTTTCATAGAATTCTCGATATTTTCAACTGTCTACTTTGCTTAGCATTACTCGGGATGAGAACTTGGATGAACTGACTCGAAAGACTTAATGTGCAGAATATTTCCTTACGTATTAAACGAACACGAAAAATAGTCTTTGAATCCCGTAAATCTTTCTGTGTGATACACCAGACTAAAAAAACCCCTTTATACCTTGATGTTTATATTTAACGCTATAAAGAGAGATGGAAGTGGCTCCCGATTATGAATTTTAATTCGTCATCTGCTAAGAGAAATGCTTCTTTTTTACGCCGATTAACTTTTGCGTACGTTTGAAAATTACTCGAACTATCTATGCTGAATTGTTTCCTAACATTTTTTGTAGATGCTTGGTGTTTCCTCGAGAACTGCTAGACAATGTTTTTGACTCGCCCGATTACATCAACGGTTAACATCGGATCTCGTGTGCACCTTGCTTGCGTAATTCATCTACGTCCAACGGGAAATGTCGATCCGTTTCCAGGCCGCCACCCCATCTCCTAATGTTTTTTCGGCCCTCATCTAACTCTTACCGACTAGTTTGTTTTGTCCTTTCAGCGTACCTAATTTAGGCGCTCATCGATGACGTTATATTTCTCTTTTTTTTCGCTCGTACTAGATGGATCGCTGAAAAAAATGTATTAAATCCCCACCTATTTAACAGATCATCGCCGATGCGTACTAAATAATAGCGAATGACTTCCGCCGCAGTGATTACGATACTAATTAATTGTGATATGATATTATTCCTCATCATAATGTACTATAACAGGATACCATAAATATGCTCTAGTGCCACGGTCGGCAACAGGCGGACCGCGGAAGGTCGAAACCTGGGCCGCCAAAATTTTTCAATTTGAATAAATAATTTATTAATATTTACATATAATAGATATGTCTGAGCCTTATCAATACCTTATCAATATTTCTTATATTTTACAAGTAATAGCGAGATTAATTTGATTTTTTAATAGTGATACGTAGTGGCTATGATGTGAAACGCAAAATACTGCCTTGGAGCGGTGGCAGTGGGAGGAAGTTAATGGACTCTATTCCAGGTGACGTCAGACGCCAGAGCTAGCGGTATGATGATCTGTTATTCTAGTTACTGTACCGGCAGAATACCAGTATGCGCAGGCGCAAACACCGCTAGCTGGCGACTTTAGCCTTGACTCTGGTCGAGTGCATACATTTTAACTGAAAATTTGCAAACTTAGGGAATTTTCTCGCATACAGAACAACATTTTGAATTTAGATTACAATATAAGTATATGATGCTGCATCAAAGAAATTTTTTTTGCGGTATTTTTAACAAACAAGCATTAATAACTCACATTCCATAGACTGCTATGCTAAACACCGCCAGTAAATACCGCCAGCAGACCAGACGAATTTTAGTCTCGACCTCAGGTCACGTGAATAAAGTCCATTGACCGGCTGCGTTGGTGCCCATGCGCGGCGGTGGGACTGGCCAGCTGCATTGGAGCGCATGCACGAGGTTTCGTCTGGGAGGCAGTGGATTCGTCTTGTCAGTCGAAGATTGCCAACTTGCGCAGAGCTTCCGTTCATTTGCGTTGTTATGGTCGCGTGCTAAAATAACGTTTTGTGAATCAATATATATCCTAAAAAGCATAAAGTTCACTGTGAAAATAAGAAGTTTATGGCTGAGTGGAGAGAACAATATTGTTTTATGATGCCTGATTGGCATGAAGCTGTTCCAGTTCGTCTCATATGCAACAAAACTTATGGCTATTGTTTAAAGTTCTAATGTAAACGACTCTATTAAACAACTCATCAGCAACTTCATAAAAACATTTCTCTTGGCAGTGAAGCTCGCCAAGAAAAACTCCAGGTATATCTTACTTCTTACAAAAAAAAAGGACGGTCATTATTAAAACGGTCAAATTACGGTCATTATTAACGGTCAAATTTAAAAGTAATAAGTACTTATATTACTTATGTTTTTTTTTCTCCGGACCTAATAAAAATTTTCAAAAGTATTCAGACCTCTCTAAAAATTACTTGCCGATCCCTGCTCTAGTGTAATACTAGGCCTCATTTCGATGCATTTTCTTTTTCATCCATCTTAAAAATTTAGTGGCGCTTCATACTGTATCTCATTGCAGTTATATTGTGTTAATAAGTTGAGGAAAGCAGATTAAATATATATATATATATATACATATTTTTTATTCTAATCAATGTTTACACCATTGGTTGTACTATTCAAGAGTGTTACTTTATTTTGTATTTATATATATAGATTGCTGAGAGAACGATTAATGACAACTATCCGTGTGTTACATTCAAAATGTAGAAGTTTAGGAGCGAATTGTCAATTATTTTGTTCCAATTTCGCGTTTGGTGAAAACAATATAAATTTTAATACAACAAATAAGACAAGTTATGGACGATCAAACATTTGTCAGTTAAAGGAAAACAATTTTTACTTTTAAATATGCAAACGAGGTCATGCAATCAACGAGGTGAATCATTAAAAGCATGACCAATGCATAACATTGGTCATGCTTTTAATGATTCAGTGAATTTTTGGGATCATTCACTATAATAGTTTTCTCTAAGAATGATGAAAGCTGTTGTTATCATTGGTGCTTAAAATACGTAAAAAAAAGGGGGCCAAATTGTTTTGAATATTTTGGTAAAGATTATTTCATTGAGTTATCAACATTTTTTTCATTGAAAAAAGTTATCAACTGAAAATTAATTTTAGATATAGATCTCATAATCTTGCAACTTCAAAAGTTTTACATGTTCAATATAAAGGTGCTTTTCAAAATTTAATTTTCGCAAGTTTATTCAGATTTGAATAGGTAATGTCGATATAATTTTTTGTGTGCATGCATACATTAATTTATAGTACAGTATTTTTGGTTGATATTTATATAAATATTTGGATCATTTATTTTTAACATGGGGTTTTCTAAGTATTTTCATGATGATGTAGTTTTTTTAAATTCACAATTTCCAGGTATTGTAATTTTTTTTTATTCAGCTTTTAATTGCAGTTAAGTGCCTAATTCGGTTATAGTTGTATGTATATGTTTTAGAAATTTAGAATAATTTGAATTTTTCTCTCAATGCTTAGCGATTGGATATTTTACATATTTTTCATTAATATTTCTTTTGAGATCTTATAAATTATTAGCCATATTTCTTTCTCTTTCTTTCATATTTTGGCATTTTTCTTTAAAATAATAAAAAAAGGAGAGAAAGTATAGGGCAGTTAAATTTTAAATCTAAAACATTTTGGTTTCTGGATAAGTTTCTAGATAACTCATATTGCTGTCAGGTTCTAGTTTGATTAATTTTAACAGGACTATTACGTTTTTTAGAAAGTACATTTTATCCAGCCTACACAAGACCTACACATAGTATAATGCTCTCTTTGCAATGTTTTTATTTCTGTTGCATCATCATGCACGCTCACTTATTTAGTTTAAAATTACGATACAAAGTTGTTTAAAAATAATAATCCGAATGTAAGCAATGAACCGGGTGTTCCAAAAATGACTGATGGATTTTAAAATTCAATAACTTGCAAACGGTGACAGAAATTTAAAAAATTCTTGCAGAAGTGTTATATAAGACGTCAGGAGTTTTTATGCTATGATTCTCAGTGTTAGTTACAAATAGCATCGATAGATGGCACTGCAAGCAATAACCGCTAAATCCAGCTCGATTTTTCGACCTCTCCCTTCTTCCATGCGAAAAAAGGAGATTAAAATGTATTGAATGGATCCCGAAGTACCCAAAATCGGGTCTGGACTGAGTGCTTATTGCTCTCAGCGCTTGCTATTGTTTGAAATTCGAACTAAAATGAAGAATCCCAGTACAACAACTCCTGACATCATAGAAAACCCCCCTGCAAGAATTTTTTAAATATCTGTCACAGTTTGGAAGTTATTGCATTTTAAAATCCATCAGTCATTTTTGGGACACCCGGTTACTGTTATAATTGTATGAATTACTAGGGAAGGTCCCCAACTGCCAGATCGGGATCTTGTGGAGCGTGGCGTTGTCGGAAAACTCTTACCATGGGGATCAAGGAAATGTATTCAATTACCCGTCCGAATGCAACTGGTGAAGAGTTATAGGCCGATGCATTTCTGCCATTTATTGTTTTCTCTAGGTCCACATCAGCCTATAACTCTTCACCAGTTGCATTCGGAAGGGTAGTTGTATAAATTTCCTTGATCTCCATGGTAAGAAAATTCCAACGGCCCCATTCTTGACAAAATCCCGATCTGGCAGATGGGGACCTTCCCTAGTTAGTGAATAATGAATTTTGAATGTAGCTTGACATAAAGATGCACTTATCGCGATAAGTAAGTGACTATATTTATGTTTTGGTTGGTTTTCTCTGCATATTTTCTTATGTGTCTGGTTGATATGTTATTTATATATGCAGATATGTCTCAGGCTTAATATGGTGTCAAATTCCTATGATTATGATACTGTGGCAACTTTCATTTTAGGTGTTTACACTTTATTTTGGGAAATTTCAGAAACACTTTATATTTTCTTGGGTGTTTTCTACGAAGCAATCAATGAAACTTAAAATATGGATGTATAGAAAAGCAAGTTCTATTTTGGGTAACATATAATTCCAGTTTGGTATTTTTATTTTTCTAAAATTTAGATAGTATGTTATAATATGCTTTGAAAATAGATTAGTTTGTTTGTGAAGTTATCTAAGGTTTTTAAATCTAAAATATATGTGCGTAAGGGCATGCTTTAAATTGGGATGCCAGTTTTCTTGTATATAACATTTTTTTTTATATCTGTCTTTCCATTTATTAAAATAATCACATAAAAAATTAGTTTATTTTTAAACTAGAAAGATACGGAAAATGAGAAATAAAGATATATACAGTTTGCTCTATTTCGTCAAGGCCCCCATACTGGAAAAGTACCGATAATTTAATTTCTGTACTCCTCAATGTAAAGCAGATTAAAATCGGGTAGTTAGAAGATCAGACAGTACAGGGCCTTCTAGTGGCGGTTATTTTATTAGTGGCAGGATTGATGATGTAAAGGCGTACATTTTCGCATATTACACTTTAAATTCTGACCCATAGATTTTGAAAAAAACCCTTAAATTCACGGAGGTTAAATTAAATTTCGGTGTGCTCGATTATGAAAAATTAGTGGATTTCAATGGGAATTTCACCAAATTAGCCAGCTGTCGACATGTTGGTTTCATATATGGCAACTTATTTTTGTCGTCAAATTTGCCAATATCAATCAATATCTTGCCAAATTGGTCAAAATTTGGCTCTATTGTTGTAACTTATTGTGGCTGCTATTAGTACCTTTCAACAATTACTACCGATTTCTTCATAGGAATTCTAACATAGCAGCGATGAATGAGGCGGTCCAACCGGAATTGTGAGGGACACACAGAGACTTGGATTTTATATAAATAGATTGAAAATGCTAAAATGACTGATGTGTGGATGTGTTTATACTAAAATGTTGGAATCCCCGGACATTTGAACTTATCTTTTGGACATAAACACTCCAATTATTTCTATTTGTTTGTGATATATGTTCGTGAGATATGCGAACTTCCTTCTTATATCATATTTTGTGCAAACTACATAACAGTGTGAAATATATTAACCAAGACGTTCCGCCAAAACACGTTCGGTCTAGAAGTGAATGATAATATCTTTGATTCTCGATAGATGTCAGCACCAAAACTCAGCCCGCTTCACTTGATAATGAACCGGACAAGCAGAGCCCAAACTACATAAAAATTCTACCAGATGTAGGCACCGCACGGAGCTGAATTTTGATAATTTTCAATGTACAGGATATCCAGTAGAATTTACAAAGAAATCATGCTGAATAGACAATTCCTGTTCTGTTTCTTAGATTAGAGACTCTGAAAGTACTTCTGTTTGCCCCAAGTTTGTTAATTGCTGGTTAAACCGTCATCAAGCCAACACGCAGCTGGTGAGAGCTGGTCTTTCCATTGTGTTAAATCGAAAGCAGTCTTTGTTTCGATAATCTGACCAGATCCAGTATTTTCAAACTCTATAAAAACAGTTGAACCACCAATTGCAAGAAGGGAATAAACGCCACTTTTTGACACATTCATTTTTCTACACTTTTACATTCTTTAGAAGTAGCGCTTAGTTGTGAGTTCGAAGAAAATAAAAAAACATACCAAGCGAATGGTTTTTGTTATTTTCTTCGAACTCACAATTAAGCACTACACGTCTAAAGAATGTAAAAATGTAGAAAAATGAATGTGTCAAAAATGGCGTTTATTCCCTTCTTCCAATTGGTGGTTCAGTTAAAACCAACTTTAAAAAATCTTGTGAATATCTTAATTAATATGTGTATTTTTATTCTATTTTTAGTCTAGAAGTTCAAGAATAAATAATTGTGTGACTCGGAAATCGCTCTTCTATTCCAAGTCTCAAGTGTTCAATTTCCTCCTACCTTCCAGCAGGTAATATTACAATCACTGTATGAAAAGAAAGAGGTATACTGCATTCACCAACTATATTAAAGAAAATCTCAGGTATGAATTTTCACACATTCTAACTTATCGAGCGAACCAATAATTTATAAACTGGGAAAATATCTCTTTTGCCAACAGAGCAACAAAACTCACGCTTCATCACCCCCTCAGTTTTCTAATATAATGAAACTGCTATGTGTTTAATTCCCTTCTATATTTAAAAAAAAAAGAGTAACGGTTTGGAAATGGACCAATAAAAATCTGCATAGATTTTCCCGGAATACTCCTAGAACGGCATCCATATTTCTTGTGACCGAGGGGTCTTACTTCGTTAATATTAAGAAAACTGTTTCACACAATAATATGAAATTTGGTGCTATTATAGAGAAATGTTTGATAAACACGCTGATGCAGACAGTAGTTTTTAAATCGAATAATTATTTTAAGATATATTTAACGTTAAAGTTGGTAAAAATCGTTTCGTTTAAACAATTTATATGAGCAAAATCTATACATAGGAATGTAAACATTTTTACACCATTTAAAAGTTTAGAAGTTCGGTGTGCAAACTGCATTTATTTTTTTTTTTAATTTGACTCATTTTTTGAGGATTTATCTCCATTTTAAATTTAAATTTGCAGTATTTCGAGAAATATTTTTTACATATTTTAGAAAATGGTATTATTTTAAACTGTTGCCAATTTTTAAAAAAGTGCAAAGAATAATATTTCCTTCAAAATAAAAATTTATTTACACGTGGCTATTATAATCAGAAAAAAAAACTTTCAAATGAGAATTAAGTTATTGCGCGTTAAAAATCAGAAAAATATTGAAAATTACGTCATAAAAACTATAGTTACTCATGAATTTTAAAAGTGAAAGAAAATTTTTAAATAATAAATTCATTATTAAGCCTTAAAAGTTGCAAACGTAGGAAATTTATGTCATATTTAAAAAGACCAAATGACAGTTGGCAAAACAGTTTAAATTAAAAAATATATTTGCGCGAGACATTTATTTCATATTTTAAGATAATCACTTCAACTATTATCGAGAATTCTAAGACAGCGCAAGTAATATTTCCTTTCTATCAACAAAAGTATTTTCATGTGAATGTTAAAAAGAGAAAGAAAACTTTAATGAAAATAAGTCAGATATAAAACGATACATTTCAAATGTGTTATTTAAAAGAACTTCCTTATCGAGCTGTTAAAAAACCGAGAGACAAAGAATTTGCTTACTTAATTCATTTTACATTAGCTTATTTTCTAATTTTTAACTAATTTTTTAAAATCAAAGATGAAAACAGCCATCGTATCCCTTAACAAACGCCAATTTCGCCTTAAAAATCCCTAATCAAAGGAATATGAATGAAAAGATCGCCACTGTTTTTTAAAATTATAACTCAATATTTTTAAAGCCGATGAAAATATCCTACTTTTAGAATCTTGGAAGTCGGAATGGGAGTTGCCGAGCGTAGCTCGTAGGGGGCAAAGCCCCTAGTATAAATATATGATAATTCCATTTACTTTTAGGGTTAGGCATTATTTTCAGATTTGTCCTCTATCTTGTTTCATAAGTTCTAAATGCATGTTATTTTACAGATATTTCAGCTCTTGTCAGTCATTAAAATTTTACAACATGTGAAGAACGATATTCGTGACTTTTTAGCTATTTTAGATGTATACTCAAATCTTGTTGCTATTTGTTTAAATTTTCTCATAGAGTCAACGTGTTAGTAATTTATTTCTGTTTCTTACATATCAATGCAATTTCTCGAATATCTGATTTCATTTTTGTCTATGCTATGCTATTAAGAAAAACAAAACAAAACAAAACAAAAAAACTAGTCTTTGGGGGTCAGCGTAATACTTACCCATCATGGATATGCATAATATAAAATATGAAAATAAAACATGTGTATACTATTTATAAAATGCATTGCAATTCCTAATTAAATTTAAACTTATATTTAAATATTTTTAATGCATAGCAATGCTTTATTACTGTATTGGGGGAACTACTTGATTATCCCGTCGACCAATTTCGACAAATTATATAAATCGCTACACTACTCGCAAGATTATACAAATTGGTATAGTTTTTATTTTAAATAACGAAAGAACAAATAAATTGGTTAAAGATTAATAAAAATACACACAAAACGTCGAATTAAAAATCACTTGATGACTTAACAATTATGTGAAACGCGTGACATTATGTGTGAGTGAGCGTGACATTTATGATAAGCCATTATTGGCATTTAATCTTATAGCGTGGCGATAGTTTTTTGGTCGACGGGATAATCAAATAATACCGAATTGCGTAAACGAAACATCCTTATAACTCCAAATATGATAATCATATTAACTAACAGTTTACTGCGTCGGATTAAGCGTCTCATTTCCAATTAAAATATATCTTTGAATTGGAATTTGAATGAAATACAGGGACAAGAAAAATCGAAGAGTGTGGAAAATATGATTATAAATATCTCGGCAAATAACTATCCGATTGACTTCATTCCTAACGCAAAATTTATATTTTTTCATTGTATTTTATATCCACTCCTTAAAATAAACAATTTCGAAAAATCCCTTTACCTTTTATCAGAGCGAGTATTTCGAGAGTCCGAAAAAATGGTTCCGGATAATCGAGGTTCTGGCTATTCTATCGGCTTCTTCCCATTATTACATACTAAGTACACATCAAATTGCAAGTCCCTATCTCAATTTGTTCGAGAGATAGAGCGTTTACAAACACACAAACAGACGGACGGTAATTTTATTTTCTACAAATATGTTTTCGGAATCTCCAGTGTCTGAAACGTGTAAATCCGTCAATTTTTTTTTCGATTTTTGAAACAATCACAAGACCACCTGTGATGGGTAAGTAAAACTTTATACAATTAATAAACACAATCGATTGTTGCATTATGGAGTTGGAGAGCTTTTGCAGTGTTCCAAAAATGTGTTCACATCCTCATTTTTAAAAATTTTCCTTAAGTCAAAGATTTATCGAATACAAGCAAACCCTGCGGCCTTGCTCGCGTAATATTTGAAATATGCCAAGCGATATTTATATATCTAATTTTTATTAAAAGAAATTATACTTTTAGGAATAATTCAAAAATAACTATTTTAAAATAACTATTTTCACAGTTTGACTAAACTTCCTTATTAAACTGCGTTAAACAGAAATGAGGCTTAAATTAATAAAAAGAACTAAATCTAAATAAATGATAATTTAGAAAATATTTTGAAACTTTTATGCTCAATTAATACGCTCATTTTAGTATTCATTTGAAGTTTTGAATTTTTTAGAAAACATCTTCTTACATCTTAAAATTAACTATCATGTCAAATCCCAAGCTTCTTGTCTAACCATCTCTCTCAACATGAAATGCTATGTTGAAATAGGGACTGTCACCATTAATTTGGCAATATTAATTTTGAAATCAGTTTGGCATTTCCTAATATTCCACAAAACGGTAATTTAAAAAGCTTTTAAAGGCCTTTTTAGAACATTAGTTGTTCCTGCCAATCCCAGGTGGTAGAGTCATCGGCATAAAATATAGCCTGTGTAGGATAAGAGACTGTCACCATTGATTCGCAACTATTACTTTTATAATCGGTTTATATTTCCGGAGATTGCATTGAAATCGTAATTTAGGACTTGTTTAGAACGCTTCTCGCTCCCCTCCCTTCGCTTCAACCCTTTTCAATTCGAATTTATTTTCGACAGTCCTTCGAGGGCATTTACAGTTTATAAGTAACTACCATGCCATGTTTAAAGTTTCTAGCCTCTTCACTATCACAGAAATCCCAATTTAGAGTGTTTTTTGCTCCAGCAACCCGCTAGTGGTAGTGGCACAGACATAAAATATAGCTTAAGTTTGAGCAGGTTCTATCACCAACAATTTGTCACCATTATTTTTTAAATCAGTTTAGAATTTGATAAGATTGCCTAAAAATTGTAATTTAGAACGTTTTTAGAACACTTTTCTCCCCCTTCATTCTTTTAAATTTGGAATTTTTTTTCGACGGTTCTTAGAAAGCATTTGCATCTTTTAAGTAATTACCATGCCGAATTTCAAAATGTTAGACCCCCCAGTCTAGTCCAGTCAATCTGGGATTCTGCCTGGAAAGTTTTGGAGAAGTTTTTTTCTCTTTCTTCCTTTATGTTTTTTGGGGTGCTGAACACGATTTTAAACTATGTTACCTCGTATCTGGTCTGCTTAAAAAGTTATAAGCGAAAAACCATGAAAAAATTTGGGTTTTTTTCGGTTTTTCCATTGTGGTCGCTAAAAGGTTAAGCTTTTTTGAAAAAACTGCTGCCCCAAATTAAACTAGAGAAAATTTCCTACATCTTTCATATGCTATGTTTTTTTTTCTAAGGTGAATACTTTTGGCAATACGAGCAAAAAGAGTTTTAGCGATTTATTCAAATTCTATCATCGGAGAACGAAAACGCAATACAATCACAATGCATCCATTTCAATCACCAATTTGAAGCTTTTTAGTAAACTGCAGTTGCATTTAGAACATGTTAACATTTGTTTACCAAGTTTTAAGCCTTTTATATATTTATTAACAAAATAAATTGAAATAAGGAAATTAAGAAAAATATAAATCATAAACACTCCAAACAGATGAGAGCACCAGTTTTTATTTTCCTACAAATCTGATTGTGACTATTACATGATTATAATTGTACAATTATTACTATTATAAGTTTAATATAATAACATAAGTGGAAGATTGTAAACAGGAAAAAAAGAGAAATGCAGAGTTGTTCTCCCATTAATGTTATTTTGGTAGCTTTAAAAGGCCTGGTTGATGTTCTTCGAAAGGAGGCTCATCCTTATCTTGATTACTCAGTTTGGGTCTCCACTTGGCTTAAAATATCCTAATTTTGAATAGAATTTGAATAGAATTGGCTTGTCAACCTCTATTTCCAAGTCATTTTCGGCGATGAAGTAGCTGAGGTGGCCACGATGGCCATCGCAGTTCAAACGAAACAGTGAACAAAACAAACCTGCATTCCTATAGCCATTTTTTACACTGCAGTTTGTTTTGAATTTGAAGGATTTTTTTCACAGAACAGCTTCTGGTGCGTGAGATTGACAGTTGTTATTTGTGCTCTCTTGGTCTTATTCCAGCCCCATTCCTTAGCCTTTTTACAGTTGCCTAGCCATAGCTGTACTGGTGGTAAACTCTTAAACATGTGTATCAAGTTGCATCTTCTGTTGAAGGAAGCGACGCTATATTTGCAGCGGTCTTAAAAGAATTCTTACTCTTACTGCAGTAATAATGCTGTAAGCTAGTGCAGTACTCCTGTTCTAGCATTTTTTAAGGTCTCCTTTTCTTTTTCTTAAAAATAGTGTTTCTATGAAAATCTTTATGGTTTCTGTAATGAGAGACTCATTCTATTTCAAAACTCGTCTGGAGGAGGATATTGAGTAGATTTGTAAACCTTAGGGTCAGGTAGGGTAAAGTGGTCAGGTGGGGTAAAGTGGTCATAATTCATAAAAAGGGCTAAAATCCTGACTAATATAGAAATTTGAATAATTTTCTTTTAATTTTAGATTTATTAAGTATTGATCAAAGTTTCTCACTCAAAAAAAAAACATTTTTAGTAACATGTTTGAGGCACTGAGCACTCATTTTGTCTGTCTTTGTTACACATTGTTCTTTTAATTCTTTAATTAACTTTTCTGCTGCATTTTGTTTATTCCAAATTTTTTTAAATTGGCAGTTCAGAAAGCTTTACACATATCTCAAGAACATATTTTCATTTATAGCTAAGTTATATTTATTACAGATTTTATTTCATAATAGTTTTAGTTACATGGGGTAACGTGGTCATAGGGTTAGGCTTAACTTATAGATATTTGATCTGAGTTAAATTATTCATTATATACAATGCCGGTATATTAAATACTAATAAATATTAAAAACTAACTGCAAATAGTTATTATTTAATGATAGTTTATAATATGGGGGTTAAAAAAGGTTAGGTTTAATTTTTAATAGGTTCAAAATAGTGAATGAATTAACTAAGTGTAAACCCGAATTGCTTACAAAGGTTACACCAACTAATTTAACAACCAACACATTAACTACTTTTTCTAATACCTATACTTGTATTATATAAGAAAATGGCCCACACGAAAGTCCTGAAAGAATTTTTAACGTTGATGAGCCTGGAATGGATATGGATAGCCAAAATAGTCCAGCTTAAAAAATTTTACGCAATGCAATGCATCATATAAAATTCAGAAACCAAAGGAAAGATAATATTTAGTGTTCCTTTTAGTATATCAGCTAATGGCTATTACACATTCTTCCATTCGCAGTTTATGAGTAAGTACATATGTATTACGTATAAAGGGTGGTCGTGCAGGAGCATTGTATGAATCATGGAATCTGGATAGATGCAGGATTCTGTACTTGAAGCTTGGATGGATCATTTTATTAAGTAGATAGTACACTGAAAGCTAACCAGGGCCTGCCCTTTTATTTATGATTCTGATGGACATAAATGAATTATGACACTGTGAAAAAAAGCTATTGACAATCACATTATAATACTCTGCCTGCTACCTCATACTAACCATAGTCTACAACCATTAGATCTAGGTGTATTTCCCCCTATTAAAAAAACCTGGAAAGGAATTTTAAAGAAACAGTATCAAGAAAGCCGACTGCAAAATATGTAAAAAAAAATTAAAATAAGCTACATTGGCAACATTATCTACACTCATTTCAGATGTGAATAGAATTGTTAGACATAGTTTTAAAGGAAAAGGAAATGTGTCCAGTGCAAGATCGGGGTAGTATTGACAGAAAAAACACTTGCATTACATCTGCAAAAATAACAAGAGGAGTGAGATACTTAAAAGTTGCATAAATTTCCAAGAGGAAAAAAACAACAACAAAAAAAAATCCCTAGTCAACATTCTCTTTTGAATCCATTTATAATCGCTAAAGATGACATCTCAAACCATATCTATAGGACCCTGAGTGTTGCTAAGATATGAAACGAAGAAATAAATAAAGCAATTTATTGGGAAAAAACCTGATTAAAATGGGGATTTATTTTTCTTAAAGTATGTTAAAAAAATCCAAATTTGGCAATCATTATACTTTTCCAGAATCAGATGTGATCAAAATCCTTGAAAAACCAAATTTTAACAGCAAACAATTTTAACATTACAAATTTACACTTTAATAAAATAAAATTACAGATAACTTATTATAAAGGTTGTTTAAAATGTTTGTGAATAATAAAATGTCACTTTTTATTCATTAGTTTATTTTTTTATTACACTTTTTTAATGTGACCACTTTACCCCATGCACTACTCACTTTACCCTACCCCCTGGGGTAAAGTGGTCATAAAAACATGCCTGGAAAAATATGTTATAAAAAGGTGTTGTTCCCCAAAAATATTTCTGAAATGGATATGGATGTACTCTAGAGTAATGTAATGTAAAATAACACCCAACATTTTAGAAAACATTACAGAAATTCTGATGTTTATATCCGCTGAAAGTTAGAAAAGCCTGTTTTTATGACCACTTTCCCCCACCTGACCCTAGACCGAATATCTTCAGCCACTATCCTCGCCGTGATCTGAACAATACGCCGTCATTTTTTCTGGAGAGATGACCATCGTTGTTGATATCAAACATCACTCAAAATCGTATGACATACGTTTTATACGTCTTCAGAAATCCTCTTCAAGTTGCAGCAATGTGTTTTTCGTTTGTGTACAGTTTACGGCCTTTTTCATGGATCCTTAGAGACTCCTTGTTCAATAAATAATTCCATTTCCCATCTTTTCATTTTTTACTTGCTAATCTGAAGAACTCCACACCAAACGCTTTTCTGCCATCATGAATATCACTTCATGTCTCCCAAATAGTTTTAAAACACATAATTTTTAATTAAATGCACACTGCACATACATTAAAGCAAATGCTTAACCTACCATCGAGACGTCTAGAAAGAAACTGAGAGCTAAGCTTTCAATTTTAACACGAGCCAAAAAAGCCCTGATGGAGAGGGGAAGGAGGAGAAAGGTGAGGGGCTTCTTGTAATATCATGTACGTGGCACCATGGAAGTGTTTCAAGGATACCCACCCACTCTTTTTGCATTCACAAAAATATTACATTAAGCGCTTTCGACATCCGATTATGAAATTTGAATATATCGCTAAAATCCTTTTTACTCGTATTGCCAAAACTATTCATCTTAGAAAGAAATATTGTGCAACAAACAAACAATAAACTCGATACACATGCCTAAGAGTTTACCACCAGTACCGCTATGACTAGGTAACAACAAAACAGCTAAGGAATGTGTCTGGAATAAAACCAAGAGAAGCACCACACCAATAACAGCTGTCAAACTCACTGACCAGAAGCTGTTCTGCGAAAACAATCCAGCAAATGCAAAAAAACTGCAGTGGAAGGTGTGTCTGTAGGAATGCAGGTATGTTTTGTTCGCTTCTTCGTTTGAACTGCGATGGGCATTGTGACAATCTCAGCTCCTTCATTGCCGAAAATGACTTGGAAATAGAGGTTGACAAGTCAATTTTCTAGGCTATTTTAAGCCAAGTGAAACCCCAACCTGAGCAATCAAGATAAAGATGAGCCTCCTTTCGAAGAACATCAACCAGGCCTTTCAAGGCTACCAAAACGACATTAATGGGAGAACAACTCTTCATTTCTCTTTTTTCCTGTTTATAATCTTACACTTATGTTATTATATTAAACTTATAATAGTTGTAATTGTACAGTTATAATCATGTAATAGTTATAATCAGATTGGTAGGAAAATAAAAATTGGTGCTCTCCTCAGTTCGGAGTATATGTGTTTTATATTATTCTTAATTATTCGATTTCAATTTAGTTTGTTAATAAATATATAAAAGGCTTAAAACTTGGTAAGCAAATGTTAACATATTCAAAATGCAACTACAATTTACTAGAAAGCTTCAAATTGGTGATTAAAATGGATGCATTGTGATTGTATAGAGTTTTCGTCCTCCGATGATGGAATTTGAATATATCGCTAAAATTCTTTTTGCTCGTATTGCCAAAAGTATTCATCTTAGAAAAAAGCATAGTGCATGAAAAATGTAGAAAATGTTTTCTAGTTTAATTTGGTGCAGCAGTATTTTCAAAAAAGTTTAACCCTTTAGCGACCACAATGGAAAAATCGAAAAAAACCCAATTTTTTCATGGTTTTTCGCTTATAACTTTTTAAGCAGACCAGATACGAAGTGACAAAGTTTAAAATCATGCTCAGCACCCCAAGAAACATAAAGGAAGAAAGAGAAAAAAACTTCTCCAAAACTTTCCAGGCCTTTTTTGGTCTAATTTATTGGACTAAGTTGTGCAAAAAACGAAATAAGAACATGTTTTGCTCTTGCAACCCCCAGATGGTAGTGACAGCATCATAGATATAGCCTACGTTGGAGCAGGGCTGTCACCATTAATTTGCAACCATTACTTTTGAAATCGGTTTGATATTTCCTGAGACTGTGTAGAAATCGCAATTTAGAACGATTTTCGCGCCTTTTCACTCTTTTTAATTTTTCAATTTTCTCAAAATTGTTCTTAAAGATCCTTTATATCTAATAAATATGTGCTATGCCTAATTTCAAGTTGCTAGCCCCTACCGATCACAAAAATCGCAATTTAGAACGTTTTTTGATTTTGAAAACCAAACCAGATGTGGTAGAGACACCGACATGAAATAGCGTCTATGTTAGAGCAGAAGCTGTCAGCCTCTATTTCCTACCATTACTTTTGAAATCAGTTTAATTCTTCCTGAGATTGCTCACAAATCGTCATTTAGAACGTTTATAGAACGCTTTTCGCCCATTTTCTCCCCTTTTAAATTTCGATTTTTTTAGGAAGTTTTCTTAGAGATAATTTAAATCTTATAAGTAACTAATATTCCAAATTTCATGATTCTAGGCTTTTCAATAACACAAAAATAGCAATTTAGAACGTTTTATGCTCTTGCAACACCCAGGTGGTAGTGACACAAACATAAAATTGAGCCTATGTTAGAGCAAGGGCTGTCACCATCAATTTATAACCTTTACTTTTGAAATTGATTTGAAACTTCCTAAAATTTCGTAGAAATCGTCATTTAGAACGTTCTTTAGAACGCTCTTCGTGCATTTTCACTCCTTTTAAATTTTGAATGTTTTAAGATTTGTTCATAGAAACCTTTATATCTAATAAGTAACTAATATTCCACATTTAATATGTCTAGGCTCTTTAGTAACACAAAAATCGTAGTTTTAGAATTTTTTTGCCCTTGCATCCCCTTTAGGGTAGTGACATCGACATAAAATATAGCCTATCTTAGAGCAAAGGTTGTCACCATCATTTTGACACAGTTATTTTTTAAATCGGTTTGGTATTTCCCGAGATTGCGTAGAAACCACCGTTGAGAATATTTTTTAGAGCGCTTTTTGCGCATTTTCACCCTTTTTAAATTTCGAATTGTTTAGAAAATGTTCTTAGAGATCATGTATATCTTATAAGTAACTAATATTCCAAATTTCATATTTCTAGTCCCTTCAGTAACACAAAAATCACAGTTTTAGATTTTTTTTTGCTCCTGCACCCCCTTTGGAGTAGTGGCATCGACTTAAGATATAGCCTTTGTTCGAACGTGGACTAACACAATCATTTTGATACCATTACTTTTGAAATCGGTGTGGTAGTTCCAGAGATTACCTCCTACAAACAAACAAACTTTACTTCTTTATAATATTAAGTATAGATGGATCTATTTCATGTTTCATATTGCCATTCACACTAGAATAAAGTAGAAATGGCTTTGCAGATTAAGTTGTTATGTTATGAAAAATATAAATAATTCTTACTTATTTACAATATTTGTTGTGTCACTTGTGTTTATAGTAGATATTTACATTATATTGCTTGAGTATTTTATTTTTATCGTATGACAAAAAATTGGAATTTATCGAAATTGAATGCAAGTTGGCATAATTTTACTTGTAAACTTAGGCCTAATGTTCATTTCCTCTCTATCTATAACAAGTACGAAAAATCATGTGTACAGCATAGATTATGAACACTTTCCAACACTCCCTGAAAGCTTTAACGAAACTTCGTTATTTAGGGAAATAAGGTAAATAAGATAACTAAGTAAACATTTAAAAATCTGATTTCAGTAGTTACCACCCATAGCCAAATATGTATTCCAATTCTTTTGAACAGCCCTGTATTCGATCTGTATGTTGATATATATACTATATAATGGGAAAATTTAGTTTAGCAAGAAAATGCATAACAGGTTGAAATTCATCTTTCAGCAATTTATACTAATAGATGGAAACATACTTGAATACATTTGTACAGCCCTGTAGTTTACCTAGTACCTTTATTACATGCCACTATTTAGCCAAGAATTATTTCAAACTAAAACACACTTAAAACTACTGAAATTACATTTCCAGAAATTATCACCCATAGATGTCCATGTATCCAACTCTTTGCGTGGCCCTGAATATCATTTTATCTATATTCTACAAATATTTCTTAGTACAATAATTTCAGTTCAGCATAAAAATGCATAACTCCTTTAAAACCCAACTTAAGCAATTTATGCTCATACTCAGTAACTTTTACAAATTCATTTCTGTAGCTCTGTATATAAACTATAGAATTTATACGCACTTTATAGTATGCATAAATATAGTGAACAAGTAGGTAAGTGTGATCACAAATTGCACAGAGGGTTTCGTTTAATATTCCTTTCAAAACACTTTATCCTTTTGAAAAATCTGTTAGTTCCACATTTCGCAATCAGGGGCGCACTCTATTCTAAACAAACCTCTATCCGAACGAAACTCCGTTTTATATACTACCCGTAGATATATAAGTCGAGGGGATTGGACCGATAGCACCGGAGATAAGTAGGCGCCCCTGGTGGTAAAAAGTGGAACTAAAATATGTAAGGCTATGGTGCATAATATGAAAGAATGGTCAAAGAGGTTTCGCCAAAAATTGGAAAAGTGCTCCCCGGGTGAAAAGGGCGGAGATTATAAAAATTGCTTAAAATACACAAGTTAGAGCCCGAAGGAGTAAATAATATAAGACTTTTTGAAAATTTTATGATTTGCCGTGTGGTCTGAGGTATTCAGCTATACGTATGCAAAAATTCATGTCTCCAACTTAATTAGGGGCTCTCTTAGGAAGAATTGCTTAAAATATATATGTGGTAGCTCAAAGAGTTAAACGTAAGACTTTTTCAAGATTTTATGATATGTCGCCTGGCCTCAGGTGTTCTGCTATAAGTATGCAAAATTTCAAATCTCCAATTTAAAAAGGGGCTCAGTTAGAAAGAATTGCTTAAAATACGCATGTCGGAGCCCAAAGGGTTAATTGTACGATTTTTTCAACATTTTATGATTTGTCGTATGATATGTGGTGTTCAGATATAAGTATGCAAAATTTCACGCTTCCAACCTAAATAGGGCTCACTTAGAAAGAATTGTTTAAAATAAACATGTGGGATCCCAAAGGGTTAAATGTACGAATTTTTCAAAATTTTATGGTTTGTCGTATGAATTGTGGTGTTCAGCTATAAGTATGCAAAATTTCAAGTCTCCAACATGTATAGTTCCTGAGAACGGGCTCTGTGGCAGACGGATAGACAGACAGACAGACATACAGACAGAGCAGCGAGACGAATAGGGCTTCATTAGATGAACGAAACCCTAAAAAAGCACATATCATAATTAAAAATGCATTTCGAGCAATCAATACTAATATACAGTAATTCGGATACAATATAGTATCTGAAATCTTTTCAAATACACCACAAACAATTTCCTCTATACCATTATGAACGGAATTCTTTTGTGTGGCCCTGTAAATGAATAATAACTATTCTTTGCACCGCATATTCAACAGAATGCATATTTTAGTGGGCTTTATAAATGAATATCAATTTTACTATGTTTGACAGTGTGCATCACCATTAAAAATCATTTGAAACGATTTTTTCCCATTGGCCGTAATGTAACGGAAAATTTTTGACTGTCCCTGTAAATGAACTAAACATGCTACAAACTTCATTTGAAATAGGGAACGTGCTATGGTAGAGGTCACTAACATCCAAAAGTTTAAGAACGATCCGAGCATATTTACGAGAGTTAGTGCGTGGACAGACGGGCAGACAAACCGAAGTCATAAACACTTTTCAACTTTGTTGGAAAGTGTTAAAAATTGATACAGGTCCACGTCTGATAAAGAACGAAAAGAAACGTTATTCAGAGATATTAGGAATATTACTATAGCTGTTTCTATATATGGGAGAAGCATAGTAAAATGTCATCTGTATATGACTAATTTAATGATATACCAATGTAATTATTATTAAAATATATATCACTAGGGGCTCCGCCCCCTACGAGCTACGCTCGCCAACCCCCGTTCAGGAGCACCAAAATCAAACAAGTGGGTAAGTGTGATCACAGATCGCACAGAGGGTTTCGTTTAATATTTCTTTCCAAACACTTTATCCTTTTGAAAAATCTGTTAGTTCCACATTTCGCCACAAGGGGCGCACTCTATTCTAAACCAACCTCAATCCGAACGAAACTCCGTTTTACATACTATCCATAGATATAGTAGTCGAGGGGATTGGACCCATAGCACCCGAGATAAGTAGGCGCACCCGGCGGTAAAAAGTGGAACTAAAATATGTAAGGCATATTTTAGTGCATAATATGAAAGAATGGTCAAAGTGGTGTCGGCAAAAGTTGGAAAAGTGCTCCCCTGGCGAAAAAGGTGGAGGTTAGAAAAATTGCTTAAAATATACAAGTTAGAGCACAGAGGAGTAAATAATCTAAGACTTTTTGAAAATTTTATGATTTGTGGTGTGGTCTGAGGTATTCAGCTATACATATGCAAAAATTCATGTCTCCAACTTAATTAGGGGCTCTCTTAGAAAGAATTGCTTAAAAGACATATGTGGTAGCTCAAAGGGTTAAACGTAAGACTTTTACAAGATTTTATGATTTGTTGCCTGGCCTCAGGTGTTCTGCTATAAGTATGCAAAATTTCAAATCTTCAATTTAATAAGGGGCTCAGTTAGAAAGAATTGCTTAAAATACGCATGTGGGAGACCAAAGGGTTAAATGTATGACTTTTTCAAATTTTTATGATTTGTCGCATGATGGTGTTCAGCTATATGTATGCAAAATTTCACGCCTCCAACTTAAATAGGGTGTCACTTAGAAAGAATTGTTTAAAATACACATCTAGGAGCCCAAAAGGTTAAATGTACGACTTTTTCAAAATTTTATGGTTTGCCGTTTGATGTGAGGTGCTCAGCTATAAGTATGCAAAATTTCACGCCTCCAACCCAATTAGGGTTCACTTAGAAAGAATTGTTTAAAATACAAATGTGGGAGCCCAAAGGGTTAAATGTACTTTTTCAAAACTTTATGATTTGTCGTTTGATAAGATGTATTCAGCTATAAGTATGCAAAATTTCACTCCTCCAACCTAATTAAGGGCTCACTTAGAAAGAATTGTTTAAAATACACATGTGGGAGCTCAAAGGGTTAAATGTACGATTTTTTCAAAATTTTATAGTTTGTCGTTTGATGTGAGGTATTCAGCTATAAGCATGCAAAATTTCACGCCTCCAACATAATTAGAGGCTCACATAGCAAGAATTGTTTGAAATACACATGTGGGAGCTCAAAAAGTTAAATGTACGACTTTATCAAAATTTTATGATTTGTCGTTTGATCTGAGGTGTTCAGCTATAAGTACGCAAAAGTTCACGCCTGCAACCTAATTAGGGACTCACTTAGAAAGAATTGTTTAAAATACACATGTGGGAGCCCAAAGGGTTAAATGTACGACTTTTTCAAAATTTTATGATTTGTCGTTTGATGTGAGATATTCAGCTTTAAGTATGCAAAATTTCACGCCTCCAACCTAATTAGAGGCTCACATAGAAAGAACTGTTTAAAATATACATGTGGGAGCCCAAAGTGTTAAATGTACGACTTTTTCAAAAATTTATGATTTGTCGTTTGATCTGAGGCGTCCATCTATAAGTACGAAAAATTTCACGCCTGCAACCTAATTAGGGACTCACTTAGACAGGATTGTTTAAAATACACATGTGGGAGCCCAAAGGGTTAAATGTACGAATTTTTTAAAATTTTATGATTTGTCGTATGATGTGTGGTGTTCATCTATACTATAAGAATGCAAAATTTCAAGTCTCCAACATGTATAGTTTCTGAGAACGGGCTCTGTGACAGACAGACAGACGGACGGACAGACAGAGGAGCGAGACGAATAGGGTTTCGTCAGATGAACGAAACCCTAAAAAGAACGCTAATTTGATCGGCTTTAAAAATATAGAATTAAAATTTAAAAAAAAACAAAAAAAACAACAAAAAAAAAACAGTAGCTATCTCTCTGTAAACGGGTTTCCATTCGTTTTCCTTGGATTGGGGATTTTTAAGGCCAAATCTGCTGCTGTTAAGCGATACAATGGCTGTTTTATTATTTAATTAAAAATGTTAGTTAAACATTTGAAAATAAGCTAATGTAAAATGAATTAAGTAAACAGTCTCATTGTCTCCCGGTATTTTTTAACAGCGCTATAAGATAGTTCTTTTAAATAATTCATTTTAAATGTATCGTTTCAAATCTGACGTAATTTACACCAAAGTTTTATTTCTCTTATTAATATTCACGTGAAAATACTTTTGTTGTTTGAAGGAAATATTATTTGCACTGTCTTCGAATTCACGATAATAGTTGAAAAGATTATCTCAAAATATCTCGCGTAAATATATTTTTCAATTTAAATTGTTTTGCTATATTTTTTGCCATTTTAAATATGACGTAATTTCCTCAAATTACAAGTTTTAACGCATAATAATGATTTTTTTTTTTTTTTTTTTTTTTTTTTTTTTTTTTTTTAAAGATTTTGTTTGTCTTTTAAAATTCAAGTGTAAATATGGTTCGGCACAGATGTCATTGGCACAACTTTTTTCTGACGCTAATTTCATATACACAACGGGTAATTAACTGGTGCTAAAGTGTCGTTATTTTGCTTGATATGGTAACCCGGATGTTGTTGTTTCTGCTATTGATGTTTTCTCCAAATTGGCGTCGGAAAAAAATTGCGCCAACATAAGGGCGTATATGACATCTGTGCTTATGGTTCTAAGACGTAATTTTCCTGCTTTTAACATGTAATCATTTAATTCTAATTTTAAAGCTTTTTTCTGTTTGTAATAGTCACGTGTAAATAAATTTTTAATTTGAAGTAAACATTATTGTTTGCGCTGTTTATACAACTGGCAACAGTTTAAATGAATAACATTTTCTAAAATTTGTAAAAAATATCTCTCGAAATGCTGAAAATTTGAATTTAAAATTGAAATAAAACCTCAAAAATTGAGTCAAATAAGAAAAATAAATGCAATCAGCACACCGGGAACTTATAACGTATAAAATGATATAAAAATGAATAAATTAAATTATCATGTATATTTTTTGCTCCAATAAAACTTTTTTAATGGAACAATTTTGTCCAACTTTAGCATTAAATATCTCTTAAAATAATTCTTCGATTTGAAACTGTCTGCATCAGCGTGTTTATCCAACATTCCTGTATAATACCACCGATTTTCATATTTTTGTATGCAACAGTTTTTCTAATATTAACGATGAAATGCCATGCTTAAGCATTCAAATTGGATGCCGATCTACCCGGAATATCTACGCAGATGTTCATTGGTCCATTTCCAAATCAAAACTTTTTTTATATATAGAAGGATATTATACTTGTATGTTTAAGGTGTGCACCAAGATAAATCTCTAGGTAATGATTATTTGTTTTTAAAATTTTTTTCCTTATTTCAGTTTACATGTGCATGGGTATCAAGCCATAGTCAGCGTTTTTGTTTCTTGCCTCAGGGGATAGCGTAAAAGCACCAATAGTCGGCCACTTAAGCGCTTTCTTTAAGTATATAGCTCAAGGCGTAATTTTAAAAAGCACTACAACATTTTAAACAGTGATACATATTAATGTACACTTTTCTTTTACTGTTTCAGCAAGTGTTTTTAAAAAACTGATTATAGTTTTTATTTATAAAAAGTTATATTTAAAAGTAGCAAAGGTCTGGCAGTCGGCCACTCAATTCTAGTGTTCGGCCATCACTGAACCAGTAGTCGGCCACTTAAATGCTTTGTTATTTAAATAACTTAAAGTATAACTTTTATAAACAGAACAACATTTTAATGATAAAATGTGTTAATTTATTCGTTTCTTATATTGTTGCTGTAATAATTTAAAATATTATAATAGTATTTAACACTTTCCAACATAGTTTAAAAGTGTTTGTGAATTTGGAGTGTCTTCAGTCTGTCCGAGTTCTAACACTCGCAAATATACTCGAATCTCCTTGAAATTTTTGTATGTTTTTGACGTTAACAATAGCACGATCGCTATTGAAAATAAAGTGTGTAGAATTTATAGTTCATCTACAGGGACAGTCAAAAATACCCCCATGCATTACGTTCAATGGGAAAAATTGCTTCAAGTTTATTTAATGATGTTGGCCATTTCAAATATAATGAAACTGATATGCATTTATGAAGTGCATTTAACTACGCATTCTAGACAATATGGAGTCCAAAGAACTTATTATTCATTTATAGGGCCCCTCAAAAGAATTCCTTTACATAATAGTGTCAGGGGATAAGCAGTTTGCAGCGTATTTTAGTTCTCTTATAATACATCAAATAGATTGAAATTGATATACAACATTACTGAGGCTTACTACAAAATACTCGTTGTATAACATGATATGCATAGCATTTATAGTTCATTTACAAGGAAACACAAAAAATTCAAATACAGTACTGTATCTTTCTATTAGCGATAATTGCTGTAAGTGTGATTTTGCTTATGACATCGTTTTTAAGTTTAATTAAACCTTTGCTTACAATGCGGTGTGTATAACTGATATAAATCATATACAAGGCTACACAAAAGAGTTTGTAAGCTTTGTAGGGTATCAGCGTGAATGGCTTAAAAGAGGCTTTTATGCTCTTTCAAGCTTAACTATATTTAGTATACTAAGAGATGTTTGTATAATATAAATAAAACCATATACTGGGCCACGCAAAGAACTGAATACATGACCTCCCAGGGATAATAATGTGTGGAAGTATCATTTCAGTAGTTTTAACCACGTTTTAGTCTTAATTAAATTTTAGCTTAATATGTGCGGCATATAAAAATCTATTGGTAATATACAGGGCTGTACAAAATAATTCAAGTATGTTTCCGTATAGGGATAGAAATTGCTGAAGGTAAATTTTCAACCTGTTATGCATTTTCTTACTATACTAAGTTTTATCATACTATGTATAGAATGATATACAAATCTTTAGATTAAATACAGGACTGCGCGAAAGAATTGAACTACTTTTTCGGTTAGGGACCAGAATCTGGTTTTCAAAAGTATTATGCCTTTTCTAAAATGTTTACTTTTTTACGGTATTAAGCAGCTCAATTTCGTTGAAGAATTCTGCAAGTCATGGGAAATGCTTTTATAATCTATTCTTCATGCAAGATTTTTCATTCTTGTTTCTTATGGAAAGTAAAGTTAAAAATACCAAATTATCCAGTAGTGGGCCTTTCAAAATTTTTGTATAACCATCGTAGACTAGGCTGCGGGCAGAGAAAAAATTATTACGTCATCCTGCTTCAAAATGAAATTATGATGTGGACAAGATTATTAACAGAACATGAATGACTGATCTGTCGATGCATATCTTATTGTGATATCAGCAGTAGGGAGCGCCAAATCGTCATTTTAGCGTTACTATCACGTAGTCGAGTTTCGGGATGAAATTTCAATATATTGCATGTCTCGACTAGTACAATGCAAATATTTCAATTTATCTTGGGATTTCGAGGTTAGATATTTGCAGAACGCGGCGCCAATGCTTCATTTTCGCGTTACTATCTTGTAATCGAGTTTCGAAATGTAATTTTAATAAGTTGCATATCTCGAATAGTACATTACAAATATTACAGTCTGTCTCGTAGTATCTTTGAACAATATGAGCAGAATGAGGCGCCAATTCTTATTTAAGGGAAAATATGGTTTCTCGTTCAGTTGTTTTCCCTTATTCAATATTTTAAATACATGTGACATAGCAATCGTTTGTTATTATTGTTATTTTAGTAGTTATCTTATTATTATAGATTTGTGATTTTATAGTAACAGTCGTTTTGATATAATTACGCGATTTTATAAAAAAAAATTCTTGTTTTTTGTTATCTTTTTTTTGTGATGAACGCATGGGCGCATAGCGTTCATCAAAACTAAAACTAATCACTGGATGCAGCAACTTCATCGTGCAGCAGCCTCAAAAACGCCCTAAATTCGCGAAATCGACGATCATAAACGAACGAAATTCGTTAACGCCGCAATCAGTAACGAACGTATGAAAGCATAGCGCTCATGAAGACCGAAGAAAAACATTACTGAATGCAGCAAACTTGTGCAGCAGTCTCTAAAACGCAGTAATTCGCGAAAGCCACGATCACGAACGAACGAAATTCGTTAACGACGCAATCAGTAAAAAACGTATGAGCTAATAGCACTCATGAAAACCAAAAAAAAAAAAAAAAATCACTGGGTGCAGCAACCTCGTCGTGCAGCAATCTCTAAAACGCAGTAATTCGCGAAAGCCACGATCACGAACGAACGAAATTCGTTAACGCCGCAATCAGTAATGAATGTATGAACGCACAGAGCTCATGAAAACAGAAGAAAAACATCACTGGGTGCTGAAACCTCGTTGTGCAGCAGTCTCTAAAACGCAGTAATTCGCGAAAGCCGCAATCACAACCGAACAAAATTCGTTAACGCCGTAATCAGTAACGAACGCATGAGCTAATAGCGCTCATGAAAACCGAAAAAAAAATCACTGGGTGCAGCAACCTCGTCGTGCAGCAGTCTCTAAAATGCAGTAATTCGCGAAAGCCGCAATCACAAACGAACGAAATTCGTTAACGCCGTAATCATTAACGAACGTATGAGCTAATAGCGCTCACGAAAACAGAAAAAAAATCACTGGGTGCAGCAACCTCGTCGTGCAGCAGTCTCTAAAATGCAGTAATTCGTGAAAGCCACGTTCAAGAACGAACGAAATTCGTTAACACCGTAATCCGTAACGAGCATATGAACCCATAGCGTTCATGAAAACCAAAAAAAAAAAATCACTGGGTGCAGCAACCTCGTCGTGCAGCAGTCTCTAAAACGCAGTAATTCGCGAAAGCTGCAATCACAAACGAACGAAATTCGTTAACGCCGTAATCATTAACGAACGTATGAGCTAACAGCGCTCATGAAAACAGAAAATAAACATCACTGGGTGCAGCAACCTCGTCGTGCAGCAGTCTCTAAAACGTAGTAATTCGCGAAAGTCACGATCACGAACGAACGAAATTCGTTAACGTCGAGATCAGTAACGAACATATGAACGCATAGCGCTCATCAAAACCGAAAAAAAATCACTAGATGCAGCAACCTCGTCGTGTAGCAGTCTCGATAAGGCACTAAATTCGCGAAAGCCGCAATCACAAACGAACGAAATTCATTAACGCCGCGATCAGTTAAGAACGTATTTGCGTATAGCGCTCATGAAAACAAAAAAAAATATCACTGGATGCAGCAACCTCGTTGAGCAGTGGTCTCTAAAACGCAGTAATTCACGAAAGCCACGATCACGAACGAACGACATTCGTTAACGCCGCAATCAGTAACGAATGTATGAGCGCATAGCGCAATCAGAAACGAACGAAATTCGTTAACGCCGCAATCAGTAAAAAACGTATGAGAGCATAGCGCTCTTGAAAAACGAAAAAAAAACATCACTGGGTGCAGCAACCTCGTCGTGCAGCTGTCTCAAAAACGCAGTAATTCGCGAAAGCCGCAATCACAAACGAACGAAATTCGTTAATGCCGCAATCAGTAACGAACGTATGAGCTAATAGCGCTAATCAAAACCGAAAAAAAAACATCACTCGGTGCAGCAACCTCGTCGTGCAGCTCTCTCAAAAACGCAGTAATTCGCGAAAGCCGCGATCTCAAACAAACGAAATTCGTTAACGCCGCAAAAACTAAGGAACGAATAAGCGCATAGCACTCATAAAAAAAAAAATGCACTGGATGCAGCAGTCTATAAAATGTACTAAATTCGCGATCACAAACGAATGAAATTCGTGAACGTTGCAGTCACTGACAAACGTATGAGCGCAAATCAATTTCATTTAACTTGTGCATGAATCATATTTATTTAAGTCTTATAGATATATAAGTCTTATAGAATGATATTTATTTAAGTCTTATTTAAGTCTTATTAAAGTCTTATTTATTTAAGTCTTAAGATATATTTTAAGTCTTTTTTTCATTTTTTATTTGTAAAAACTATGAAGTCTAAAAATACAACACTAAAATAAATAATAATGACATCGTATGAGCCAGGGCAAAGTGCAAGGGAACTTCTTGGATGCATTTGTGATAAGAGCCGTTGTGAGGGCTGCGATTTAGACGTTATTTTATTACCCAACAGGTGGGTAATAACGCCTAATAGCATTGGTCAAGAAATCACGCCACTATATTTTATGAATCTGCTATCTGCTAAAATAGTCTTTCTTGTATACATAATCAATAAGTTACTGTATCAAATCCTATATTTGTTTGGGAAAAAAAAAATCTAAAACTGAGCCGTAAAAATTGGTAGAATCTTAAGGTGGCGTTATTACTCCAGGACACCTTATATATAGTGTACATAAAATGAAATGCAAGTAAAAGGTTATATAAATCTGAAATTGCAAAAATCAAATTACGAAAAAAATCAAATTATTAAAAATAGACTCAAAAAAGTGAAATGGCCTTTTAGCCAATAGTCAACCGTGGTGGCCGATTACTGAACATGTAAGTAAATATAATACCCAATAATCGGCCACATTAAAATTAAATAATACAAACACACTTATTTAATTTTGATACTGAAAAACATTAGTTTATTAAACTTTTTAATAGTAGAGTCTTATAATTTTAGAAAATAATAAAAAATAAATTAATACAAGTCATTTAAAAATTTTGTCATCGGTTAACAAAAAAATGGCAAAAACGGTTATTTGACCGCAACCAAATAAAAAATGGCTGATTGCTAACGCAATAAAAATACCCACAATTCTTTGCTGATGGCTTATGACGTATAAAGGATGGCTACATATAAGGGGATTGTAATATTTCTGGTGAAATCCAAAATAAGTTATTCATAACGTATTTTATCTCAAAGTGGCCGACAACTGGGGGGTGGCCGACTACTGATGCATTTACCCTATAAAAAAAAAGAAACTCTTCATGTTTTAATAGAAGTATTTAAGGGATAAAAGCTCATTTTTGAATGACTAGGGGGGCTCCTCCCCCTGCTCGCTACGCTCACCAACCCCCCTGCGTAATCGCTTCCCGATTCCATTCAGTATCGCAAAGCAATGCCTATTTTCTAGCCAATTCCAGACGTAATTGTTTCGCGTTTCCATTCTGAATCGCTTCGCGATCCCTTATTTTCTATGCATTCAATTTTTAGATTCCACATGGTAAAAACGCGCTCCTCCCCAACTCCTGACAATTTTATTTCCTTATATCCAACCACATAATCATAGAGCTTACAGAGTTTCATAATTATAAGAATTATTAAATATAAAATTATATATATACTGTTGCAAATATTGTAAATAGTGTTTGTGCTTAAAAATAATGTAAGTCGTTCAATTAAGTTCTATTCATAAGCTAATATTAGTTTTTGTTGCATTGAAATATCTCAATTTTGTTGATTTTCTGCAAGCAAGTAAACCCTATTGGATTTCAATGGGAGTCTATGGAAATTTGACGAAATACTGAAAATAGCGCCAAGTTGTCGTCATTTTTGTCGACTAATTTTGGTCGCGACAAACTTGGCGACGTTTGGCGACAGAGATGGGCCCCCCCTCCTTTGGGAACCCCTTACAGCGTCAGAAAGCTCTGACCAATCAGATGCGTTTCGCGTTATCTACGCAGATTTTCATTGGTCCATTTCCAAAGCGTTACTTTTTTTTATATATAGAAGGATTAGAAAAGAAAGAAAGTTTTCAGGTTTTAATATAAAACTTTAAAAGTTTAATTACATTATGAAGGAATCTGCAACAGTAGATAATGCTAGAATAGGCAGGAATTCGGGTTCTTCGCTGTCGTTGCTCTTACTTCCTTCGTTCTTGGAGTCATGAACACACTCAAAGAGATATATTTTTTGAGTCTTTGGTAATGTCTTATAAGCTTCCAATGTCATAACTTCGTGATGTCAAATAGTCTTGGAGGAAGGTCTGGTTTTTCCGAATGCTTTGACTCACAGAAATTCAATATTGAGAAACGAGGTATCCATTCAATACTTCGCGTTGAGCATCCCTTTTGTGTGATCCAACCCCTTCGGGACGAACGTCACGTATACGCATAGATACCAACATCTCTTAATTATTCCGGAGTCCGGTCCAAGACGAACATGTTTCCAACCGAGATTTTTATTTAATCAAAAATTTCAAAATAAAATCTAAAATGTACATTATAGAAAGAAGACACATTTCCTTTTATACATATTTCCGGTTTAAAACATGTTTGTCTTGGATCAGGCTCCGGAATAATTAAGAGATGTCGGCATCTATGGTGTACGTGGCGCATAACGTGCTCAGGATCCTTGATTATTCGCACCAGTTATTTTTTATTGTAAATTTTGCCTAATTTAATCGGACATTTTCTCGATTCAACTGGGCAACATTATCTGCATGGAAAAACCGGTGAGAAAAATTAACAATTCAATAAAAGACGCTCATCGCGAAGGGAATAAAGCTTTCCGCAAACAAATTGCATTCAAGGTTCATACACATCAAGGGATTCGAGTGATTTTAGGCGTTTTAGTAACAGAAATTTTGTAAAGTACTGGTTACTATACTTGAAGATAGTATTTCTTTTCATTAAATAAGGCAAATATTTCTTTACAAAAATTCTGATAAAAGGTGATTGAAAGTCCTTGAAGCGTACGAACCCTGGCATTGTTTTAGGTTTGACGCTATTTCAACATGTAAGGTAGCTTCATTGAAGATGCAAGAGCGATTGATAAAATACTTGAGAGGGCGAATCAGCGTAATGGCTCATCTCATAGGTTTGACGCTATTTCAACATGTAAGGTGGCTTCATTGAAGATGCATGAGCGATTGATAAAATACTTGAGAGGGCGAATCAGCGTAATGGCTCATCTCATAGGTTTGACGCTATTTCAATATGTAAGGTGGCTTCATTGAAGATGCAGGAGCGATTGATAAAATACTTTAGAGAGGCGAATCAGCGTAATGGCTCATCTCATAGGTTTGACGCTATTTCAATATATAAGGTGGGTTGTTCATTGAAGATGCAGGAGCGATTGATAAAATACTTGAGAGAGGCGAATCAGCGTAATGGCTCATGTCATAAGTTTGACGCTATTTCAATATATAAGGTGGCTTCATTGAAGATGCAGGAGCGATTGATAAAATACTTGAGAGAGGCGAATCAGCGTAATGGCTCATCTCATAGGTTTGACGCTATTTCAGTATGTAAGGTGGCTTCATTGAAGATGCAGGAGCGATTGATAAAATACTTGAGAGGGCGAATGAGTGTAATGGCTCATCTCAATTGATATAAAATATATTTTTTAGGGAGGCTGTGCGTTTTCGGAGACACTAACTCAATCAACTTTACTAAGTTAACGCAACTAACTTAACTAAGATTCTATTTATTGTTGAAATGATTAATTTTACATTAATAACTAAAGTAAGAAATCTATAATGAATCTTCTCTCAACCGGTATGTTATACCCAATTAAAATAAATAGTACAGAGAACATGCTGAATAAAGTAAATTCAATAAATAGTGTTTTAGATCTGATTGATCGTAATTAAATTATTACAATGCATAGTAATGCATTGTAATAATGTATTTTCAGTACTTTTGTTGTACATATTTTTATATGTATTGTAAGTAAAAAATGTGTTGTTTAAAATTAAATTTGGTAATTTATTAATTACCACATCATGGTTACTTGTCTTATTTTTTGACAATATAGGTATATTTAATGGTATATTTAGTGGTATGTTTGAAGGCTTATAATTAACGGCTCTCCTAAAATAACACAACGCGTGCTCTTGATTTAATTTTAAATAAGTTTTTATATCTTTAATTTATTTGGGAATTTTTATGCGATTGCTTAGCCTTTTCCAGAGCAATGTTTATTTTAATACGTGCGCGGACTTTTATTTTTTGTTCTATATAAATACGTCACAGAAGACTAAGAGGTCGACTGATAATTAAAAATTCTATTAAAATCGTAACAAGTCTACAGTATGTGATAATCTCTCTACCACTATCCAGCAAATTAACAGCTGGTAGTTTTACATTTTTATATCATTCCGATCAACTAGACACTTCTGTAAGTTTTGCCTGCGGGCCTATATTACTTCCTGATCCATCTGATGGGCTACACTCCTTGAATATGATAAGGAAAACTCTACGGGCACATTTTTAAATTTGTGGAATATTCTTCGGGTGGGTAAGACAGTTCTCCACAAATAACACGACGGTATCTGTTTTCTAAAATGTTTTCTTAGTTATCTTATTTACCTTATTTTCCTAAATAACGAAGATTTGTTAAAGATTTCAGGAAGTATTGAAAAGTGTTTCACAGATCACTGCCGCGTAATTCGTGGAGAGTGGTGTTTCCGAGCATCCCTACCTATATCCATAGTTGTCAACTTCCCGATTTTTTTAATACCACTAAATTCTTACAAAAATGTTTGCTTTATTTAATTGCAGAAACTGTGTAATTGTATAAAACAAGTATTTCTATATAAAAATATTGGTATTGAAAAATTTAAAAAATTCGCTGCAAAATTCGCGGTGAGTTGCGTTTTCGAGCGTCCCCACCTACATCCCTTGAGCCGAGACTCCAGCGGAAGTCAGGAAGAAAAGAAATAAGGCTGTGGTCCGACCGCCACGAAATTCGCGGGGAGTTGCGTTTCCGAGCGTCCCCACCTGCTGTTAAGCTCCGGTATCTTGGCATTTCACGCGCGGAGATTCGGACGATTCTATTCTGGATAATCGGCAAAAGGTTGTAACGTACTAGAGAGAATGGCATCCATAATTGGCGCGTTAGCCTAAAATAATGACAACCATAAGCGGAAATTTATTTTTGAAAATATATTTTTTTAATTAATGTAATGTTTAACTGTAGTCGTTTCTAATAGCAATAATTTTATTAATAATTATGATATTTAAAAACTTAAACGATGCTTCTGATAATAAAAATGCTGATACTAATGATCGGAATGAACTGTAAAAGCACCTAGACATATTTTCAACAATGGCAATTCTTTATATATGTTACCGGCCAAACCCGATTTTAGGCCAAACTAGATTGGCCTAGCCCAAACTAGTTTATCCTAACGCGCATAGGATAGACTAGTTTTTCCTAGGCCAAACTAGATTGGCCTAACGCTCATAGGATAAACTAGTTTAGCCTGCTATTCTTTGGTCCGAACTAGTTTATCCTAGGCCAATCCAATTTGGCGTGATTTTATTGATACCAAAGACCGCCACGGCGCCAGTCTTCTAGTTTATCCTAGGCCGATCTAGTTTATCCTAGGCCAATGCAATTTGACGTGCTTTTATTGATTCCAACTACCACTCCGCTGCCAATCTTGTGCAAAGTAGTATTGCCGTCACCCCTGTATAATATATTTTATTCAATGGGGAGCATGATACTGTTCCCCTATCTTCTCCATTCCACATACGTCGGTAGTTACAAAAAGATGTTCCATGTGACAAATTGTGTGCTGGAGGACCAAAGAATGGGATGAGAGGTTATCATACAATTTAGGAGAGGAAGATTTTAGAGGATTGATTAACCCTCTAGTGCATGATTTTTTATTTTTTCTTAAAAAATATATATTTGCTTCCTTGACGGCTATAAATTACAGGAAAAATATTGAAAAAATTTTCACTCTGATATTTTTTATTATTTTGAATTTTTTTAAATTGTTGCCAAATGGCAACACCATGCATTAACACAAAAAAAAAAAAAAAAAAAAAAAAAAAAAAAAAATTGAACTTTGCCAACTAGCAACACTGTGCTGTTTTATTACAATTTTTTTTGTAAATTATAAGATTTTAATTGCATATAATGCTTCTTTACATACACTTAGAAAAATAAAATTATATATATATATATATATGTATGCATATACGTATATATATATATAATAATAATTTTAAATCAAAATTTAACTTACAAGTCATATAACAATATTAACTAAAATTCTAAATAAAGACGGCATGTAATAATATTATACATTAACTGTTATCTATCAACAAAATAATAATGGTACAAATTATAGTTCTAAGATATTAAATGAACATATGAAGTTAGATGCTACAATAGAATCATTTTTAAGTTATAATAGAATAAGAAGATATGCTGTACTAATACAGAACACAATAGACGTATTGTAAAAAAATATAATTAAATAAATACATAATAAAATGCGGAAAAGCAGCCATATTTATCCTGTAATTTAAACCAATTGGAATCATTTAAAATTTAAAAACAAAAATGTGCTTATAAAGTGTAATATCACATGCAAATACAATGAAAAAATCATAGGCTAACAAAATATACTCCATACATATACGAGCAATGCAGCAGAATACTATAGAATTTTATATCAATAATATTTATCAAAGTTATGAATGGTAACCAATAGAACATTTATCGTTTTTGTTTAAACATAGAAGTAACAAACACTTAATGCATTTTACCCTAGTGTAACGTATACAGCCCAGAACTTTACACCGTTGTTTTTTATATAAGTGTTGTGGCCAGCGATCAATTTTATCCTTCCTGACATCTTTAGAAGTTTCATAAAGCTGAAAACAATGGACTACTAAGTTGTTACTATAAAACTTTAGTCATTGGCTTTCTTGATGATGTAACTGGTACCTTCAGAGGGGCATGGACACGGAAGCACAAGGGAAGGAAAATAGAGCCCCTTTAAATCTGAAAAAGAAGTATTTCTGCCATTTTTTATCATTTGGCTCCTGTTTAACAAAAAACTTATATCTGCCATTAGGGGGGACCCTCAAACTGGGAGTTCCGGGGCAGCAGCCCGCATGCCCCTGCATTAGTCAGGCCCTGGTTTTACAGTAAACCAAGAAGATTTTGTATTTAATAAGAGTCGTTTATAGAGTTAAGATGATATATGGTGATAAATGTGAAGAAAAATTAAATATCATGCGAACCAGTTGTGAAACAAACAATGCTCAAATAGCTCAGTGGTTAGAGCAGCAGTCTTGTATACTGTGGTCACGGGTTCGATTCCTGGCTCTGGCTAATTTTTCACTCCAGTTGGGTTTATTGTATTTATTGTATGTATGTCTGTATAATATTTATATATACCTTTAAATGCTCAAAATGTTTACAAAAGCAAAACTCAATTCATGGTGTTGCCAAATGGCAACAAATGTACATTCATGTGCATGCAATTTTTGTTCCAATAAACATTACTGAAAATTATTTAAAATAACTTTTAAAAGTATATTCTTTTCAGAAATATTTTTTTCAAATGAAATTTTGCATGTTAAATATTTTTTATATGAGTTAGAAATCCAACTATGGCTAACAAAATGGAAGTTATCAAAAGTTGCTTTTTATTTGTAATTTATAAACAACTATTGCCAACTATGATACTTTTTATGGACTAAACCTAAATATAGGACCAACATGAATACGGAAAGCCTTAAGTTGTTAAGAGACAACGGTAAATAAACAATAAGGAGGGAAAATTTATTATATTGCCAATTGGCAACAGTATGCGCTAGAGGGTTAATAATGTACAGTGTGACCTCGAAAATCCGGCATCGTCGTGACCGGCACTTCGCCGGATTTTTGAAAATTCCAAATTTATGAAAGAATATCAAATATACTTCTGATATTCTTAATGGTGCATTTATTCATAATTAATTCAAAGCTAAGAGATATTTACGTGAGAGAAAAAAAAATAAATATTTAAAAAAAAAAACATTGATTTTTTCTATCGTACATCAATTCTAATAAACAGTGAAATCAATTCATGTGTAATTTCCGAAACATCGATGTCAATTTCATTTGTTTCAATTTTTACTGTTCTTTAACAACTTTTTCTTGGATTTTATGAGTGAACAACATCGATTTCGGAAATATAGTCTTGCTCTTCTAAAGCATAGAGTAATTTTCTAGTCAAACATATACATTTTTCAAGTGAAATCTTTTCTTCTGCCGGTTTCTCGTCCTCTTTCGTCTGAGCTGCTACCATAGCGTTATCGTGGTTCTATTTAGCACAGCTTGAGCGATATCAGTGTCGCTAATCCATCTCTTTCGATCTCGAAATTTTTAATTCGTAAACAATTGCTATTTTTCTTTTTCCTATAACTTGGAAGAATAAGAAAAAGGGGAGAGGTGGCCTTCGTTGCCGGATTTCTCAATGCCGGAATTTCGAGGTCACATTGTTTTAGTATTTCAAAGTAAAAAATGAAACAACAAGGCAAAATAAAATAAAAAGAGCAGAAATAAAAAAAAATGAAACTTAAATATTTTAAAGATTTTTAATTTTGTGTGCTGGGAGAGGGCAGGGGGGGGGGGATTTTTATTGTATAACACCGGTTGGCATCAATTAAAATACGTCAAATTGAATAGGCATAGGATAAACAAGATTGGCCTAAGATAAACTAGAAGATTGGCGCTGAAGAAGTCATTAGGATCAATAAAAGCACGCCAAATTGAATTGACCTAGGGAAAACTAGATCGGCCTAGGATAAACTAGTTCAGACCAATGAATAGCAGGCTAAACTAGTTTATCCTATGAACGTTAGGCCAAACTAGTTTCGCCTAGGAAAAACTAGTTTATCCTATGGGCGTTAGGATAAACTAGTTTGACCTAGGAAAAACTAGTTTATCCTATGCGCGTTAGGATAAACTAGTTTGGCCTAAAATCGGGTTTGGCCGGTAACATATATAAAAATTAATGCAGATCATTTCATAATATTTTAAATATGAATTTATTAAGGATTTTATCATTAAAAAGATGTGTCTGAATTTTTAAAAAATGCCTACATAATGTTAGGATGTTTTCATTCTGTATATAAATCTCTTTTTTTTTCTAACTAAATTTAAAATGTTAGACATTTATATAAATTAATAGCTATTACATGTGACTTTAATCACGTAACATTTAAAGAAGAACAAATGCATTAATCAAGGGAAAAAATTCACTTACGATAATTAAACACATGTACAATTAACCAACTCTTTATCTCATTTTAAAGTAGATAAAATTTGTTATGCTCCCATTTTGCATATTTTAATTTTTATATATAGCATCATATAAATGCCTTTCAAGAGCTCGAAATTTCAGACACTTTCCCTAAGATTAATTAGAGAATGAATTCACTTCCTTCTAATTTTATTTTATTATCTCTATTTATTCTATTTTATATCTATTCAGTTCATGCATATTGAGATATTTTTAACTATGGATTTCGATATTAAAAAAAAAAAATTATATATAAGTATCAGAAACGGATAACTGAGTAATTCCGATATTTTTTATTGGCTTTTCCATAGTACCTTTAAAAAATAGGGAGGAGGATGGGGGGGTGGGGGTGGAGGAGAATTTTATGTTTAATTAATGGCATTGGCTTTTTGAATTATTTGTTTATTTAATCAATCGATGGTGCATTGATAGGAATAACTTGAGCGTCTATTAGATTTTACGCCCAGTGCCAGGTGACCATCTGAACTACACTTGCTGCGACTGTGCATGGTTTCAGCATTAAATTAAGTAATATAAAACCGAATATTATGTTTTAAGAATGTACACTAGAGATGTTAATGTTAAACCTATGGGAGCATTCACTTCAAAATGTATCAGTTATATTTTTAATATTTTTAAATGATTTTTTTTCTTTTTGCATAGAATAGCTGAGGTAGATCTCTAACCGGGCTAGTTTTTACTTTTTCGATTTAGGGTGCTTTTTTTTAATAATGAGTACACTTTCACTTTCAGAACCGACTCCGAAAGTGAAAGTAACTTTATGTATTATAAAAGAAATCTAAAAATCTTAATACTAAAACTTGTAAAAATTTAAAAGTAACCCGTTTATAGATTGACTTCAGCTATTCTAGGGGAAAATCATTTAAAAATGTTAAAATACAAGCGAGAAATTTTAAAAGAATATTCCCTTCCTCCTCAAAAAATTTCAACACTTTTAAAATCCCATTTCGCTCCTTGGAATGAATAATTTTCTTTTCCCGTGGCATTTTGTCAAGACGAATATGGTTGACAAAGATCGATAATAATGATTTAAAAGACAAAAAGAAAGATCAACCTCAAATACAAGCATACGTTACGATCTGAAATAGTAAAATCACCATGGAACAAGGAATATACATTTTGCAGTTATTTCAAACTTCTTTGAAAATCACAGATAAAAGAGTAAACTTCTACTGGTCGTGCGAATCCCTATTTCCGGGATTTGGCGGATTGACCGTTCGCCAATTACGCACTTGTACTTGGTAACCTTTGACCCTGAAACCCCTGGTCAGAAATAGATTCTCCGAAGGTCACCTGCCAAGATACCAGAGCTTAGCAGTACATCCCTTGAGCCGAGACTCTAGCGGAAGTCAGGAAGAAAAGAAAAAGAAATAAGACAGTGGTCCGACCGCCGCGAAATTCGCGGTGAGTTGCGTTTCCGAGCGTCCCCACCTACATGCCTTGAGCCCAGGCTCTAGCGGAAGTCAGGAAGAAAAGAAAAAGAAATAAGACTGTGGTTCGACCGCCACGAAATTCGTGGAGAGCTGGGTTTCCGAGCGTTACCTACATCCCTCGAAATGAGACTCTAGTGGAAGCCAGGGAGAAATTAAAATAAGAATCAAATATCCAAACCGGACACATTTACAAAGAAAATTGATTAAATTAAAGACATCGAAAAGCGGGAAGAGTCGGTCTCGGATCTCTGAAGCAATCGGACAACCGCAGCGGCTTCGAGCTTAATGTAGCCGACGTTTTACTGATTGGTTTTGGATTTTTTAGCAGAATGCATAACCTTGATTCCGAAATATTTATCGTTTTTGCGAATGCTTTATCTCAATTTAACTTGGAATTCAAAGTCATATTTTTCTATAATGTCCAATTTATTTGACACAGATAGTGCCTTCCTTTTGATTCTATGACTATTCTCCATATTAATAGAAAATTATCTAAAACTTGACACACACAATAAGAGATGACTTTACTCCACATAACTCGTGGTGAAAGTAACTCACGGGCCATGAATAAAATGGGAACAGGTAAGCAGAAGAAGAAAGTAACAAAGATATAGAATTGAAAACGACAGAACGTTTCTCTTCTCTTGAAATGCGTTTAAAAGGACACTAGACTAGGGAGGTTTTAAATTCCTACAGTGTATGAAAGGAAAAAATAGATAACATACACCTCACAAAGAAGGAAGAATAAGTAACAAAAAGCGGCAAAGATTGGTTTATCTTTCTCTATTTTAGTAAAAACATACAAAAAGCGAGAGTAACAAATATACCGAGGTGGAATCAAAGAAGCACTGCAGTATTGCTATTTTAGCGGGATTTTTTACTTAAATATCAACCGCAAGGTCCGATGAGTAACATTCGTCTTAATTTATCTGTCATTAAATAAGACGAATATTACAATTCGAAAATAGTGGTAGATATCTGAATAAAAAATTTCCCGACAAATTGGGAATAATGAAGATGAGAGAATCTTGGCATTTCGCATCTTGGTCTGTGAACTTTCGTAAGCGAAATATTTTGCCTCCAAGGGCCTAAGCTTATCGGGTATTAAGCTGGGTCACAAAGTAACCGTTCACGTATTAAACGCGATGTTTTTGCATTAGTCGTAGCGGTGCCCAAAAGACTTGAAAAAAAGAAAGAAAAAAAAAATGTGCGTAGTAAGCAGGATTGCGTATTAATTGAGAGCTATTAAGTATAAGTAATTACTCTTAAGAATAACTAATATTCTCTCCATTTCAGTGAAAACATACAAGAAATCAGAGACAACGAAAATTAGGACACGATGTCAAATGAGCATTGCAGTGTTGCTAATTTAGCGGGATTTTTATTAAAATGTCTACCTTAAGTACCGTTAACGTGATACTGCTTAAGGGGCTACTTCAGTCAGGCGATAACACCCTTTCACTAATGCTAATTCAATAGGAGAAAATTTTTTAAGATATATCGTTTGCCTTTTACTTTTTAAAAATTATTATTATTATTATTATTATTATTTTGCATTGATAGCTGAGGTAGATCTGTACAAAGACCGTTTTTTACTTTTTCGATTTTATTTGCGGGTTTTTTTTTTTTTTTTTTTTTTTTTTTTTTTTTTTTTTAATGCGGATGCTTTTACTTTCGAAACCGGTTCCGAAAAGGAAAGTGTCCTAGTTAAAAATATCAATAAACAAAATGAAAAAAGTTCAAAACAGCCTTCGTACAGATCTACCTCAGTTATCCAAAAAAAAAAAAAAAAAAAAAAAAAAAAAAAATCAAAAATATTAAAATGCAAACGAGATATCATAAAATATTTCTTCCATTGGATTAGCATCAGCGAACTGGTGTTTTCGCCTGACTGAAGTGGCCCTTTTATCGGGTCCGACTGTATAAGTGATATACTTACTCACTTCTTCAACTGATAAGTACAATAATGTAAAAATATCACCGTTTTTATATAAAAAAAACTTCCTTTTATATAATTTATCTATTTATTTGTTTATTTTTTAATTTATAAAATTATCTTTCGAGAAAATGGCACGACAACGCCAGTTAAAGGTTAAAAATTTATTTTGTCAAAAATTAAATAACATGTACCGAAAAAGTAGCTTTTTTGTAAAATGACCCGTTAGCGTTTTCGACGAAATTGCAAGCAAGTTGTGGATTAAGAAACAATCAAATCTCTTTCTTCATTTAAAAAATACTTGTTTTTTACCTTAATTATTTTAAACACAATATATCTGATTGGTAAATAACTCAAATGAGTACTTTTAATTATTACTCTAATTATTTTGAGCCCAGGCCTGGAAAAAATTCATATGGAAAAAATACTACTGATCAATTACATTTGAATTATTTACCAATCAGATGATTGCGTTTAAAATAAATAGAGTGTAATTACTCATCCATAGCTTACTGGAGTTAGTTTCTTTACCTGCGGTTTATTCTGTCGTGATGTTCCAAATGACAGCTCGTTTGTCATGACCAAATGGTTGATCTCAGCGAATATTGTGTAGGCTGGAGTGTCGTATAGATTTCCCAAAAGGTAGACTACTGGTAATTAAAGCCAAGGTGTTCTGAGTTCGATTCACAGCCTGGATACATTTTCGTACAGATGGAAAGATTACTACTCGTTTGAACTATATACCAATCAGCTGATTGTGTTTAAAATAATTAGTGTAATTACTCATGTATGGCTTATTAGAGCCCCTTTACCCGCGGTTTATTCTGTCGTGATGTTCCAAATGACAGCCCGGTTGTCATGACCAAATGGTTGATCTGAGCGAATATTGTGTAGGCTGGGGTGTCGTATACATATCTCAAATTGTAGACCACTGGCAATTAAAGCTAAAGGTTCTGGGCTCGATTTACAGCCTGGACACATTTTCGTACAGATGGGAAAATTATTACTCGTTTGAATTGTATACCAATCAGATGATTGTGTTTAAAATAATTTGCGTAATTACTCATGTATGGCTTATTGGAGTCCCTTTACATGCGGTTTATTCTGTCGTGATGTTCCAAATGACATCCCGGTTGTCATGACCAAATGGTTGATCTAAGTAAATATTGTGTAGGTTGGGATGTCTATAGATATCTCAAATAATAGACCACTGGCAATTAAAGCCAAGGGTTCTGGGTTCGATTCCCAGCCTGGACACATTTTCGTTCAGATGGAAAAATTACACACACATTTGAATTATTTACTAATCAAATGATAGCGTTTAAAATAAATAGAGTGTAATTTCTCATCCATAGCTTATTGGCGTTTTTTTACCAGCGCTTTATTCTATTGTGCTGTTCCAAAAGACAGCCCAGTTGTCATGACGAAATAGTTGATCACAATGAATATTATGTTGGCTGGGGTATAGATAGCTCAAGTGGTAGGCCACTGGAAATTAAGGCCAAGGGTTCTGGGTTCGTGTTTTGGCCTGTACATAATTTTGCTCAGATAGAAATAATATTACTCGTTTTTCACTTTATTCGATTAAAATTCATGAAGCAACTTAAAAAGAGTTTAATTTGAATAAAAAGTAAACACTTTTACATTTATTGCTTATAAATTATTTTTCACCAATTATTTCGTTTCTTTAAAACGAAAGGTTTAACTATAACGATTGACCATCAGGTTTAACTATAACGATTGAATCCAGTCCATTTTGAGCGTTCCCCTGTTGAGCACAATGGGCCGTCTCTCTAAACCACGAAATCCATACTCGCTAGTGCCATCTGTGATTTAATTTGCAACTCCAAAAGTTCTCCATTGTCCACGACAATATTCCTTAGAATCTATTTTATTTTTTTAAATATTCTATTGGTGTTGTATTCATTCAAATATAACCAAGCCATTTCCTATTAATGGAGTATAATTTGCTAAAATGCATGTTGTATATGGCAAGAACTGGCAATATGTATTTTTCTCAGACGAGAAGAAGTTCAATTAAAATCAGCTAAAAGGTTTTTGTTAATGCTGGTATGTTCTTTGGCGGGCAAAATAAATATTTTCTAAATTGCAGTATGGAGAAGGAAGTGTGTTTATTTGAGGGTGTTTTTGAATGTAATGGGACAACTCCAATAGTTTTTTAAAATAATGAAATAAACTCTGGAGCATATCAAGATTTTCTCGCAATCAATTTGTCATTAGAATCTTTTTTCATTACATCAGGCGAGTGTATTTTTCAACAGGGTAATGCCAATCACAATGCTCCAATGACCATTACATCACCATAAAAGTCGTGGCTTAAAGGGAATATGATCTCACTGCTGGATTAATCATTAGAGAAACCTTACGTAATTCTTGAAGAAAACCTGTGGGAAACATCAGTTAGAGATATTTACACGAAAGGTAAATGTGATGTCAATAAAAACAAACTAAAATGGGGTATCAAAATATTCTGAGAAAGTGAAATGCCAAAGATACCTTTAAAAGATTCTATGACTTCTAGTATGAAAGATCGATTTGAAATATAATCTTTTAAATTACTAGTGGTAGTCTACCATATATCCGAAATAGTAATAATTTTTGTAAAATGACCCATTAGTGTTTGTGGCGCAATTGCAAGCAAGTCGTGGATTAAGAAACAATAAACGGAGTCTCTTTCTTCATTTAAAAAATACTTGTTTTTAACTTTATTCAATTAAAACTCATGAAGCAATTAAAGGAGAGTTTAAGTTTTTATAAATAGTAAATATTTTTACATTTATTGTCCATGAAATATTTTTTGGAATTGTTTCATTTCTTTAAAATAAAAGGGATTAACTATAACGATTGACCATCTCGCGAATCCAGTCTAATTTCGGCGATACCTTGTTGAATACACTGGGCAGTCCCTTGAAGCCACAAAATCCTACTTCTTCATCAGAACCATCCGTGACGTAACTTGTAACTCCAAAAATGCTCCATTGTCCAGGTTTGGTTTCGCACACCAAAGGTCCGCCACTGTCTCCCTATAAAAACAAATATTTATTTTAGAAAATCATACCCTTTTGACTCTCGAAGAGGGATTAAAATTGTTTAGATTTATGAATTCTATTGTCGAAAATTTACCAATATGTGTAATAAGTTTAACGAAAAAAAAAAAAGATACATAAACTAAAAAACAGGAATTTTGCTTTTTCAGAATTCAGTGTCACCCCCAATGAAAAAAAAAATGTATATAAATATAGATACAGTAGAGCTCCGATTATCCGAGTTAATCGAACTTATACCTTTGAAATGGATCCTTCTCTTCTGATTGGCTGATGGCTTCCATTATTATGAAACAGTCATTGTAAATGAAGTGTTAGATGAAGATGAAAGAGCAGCCGTAAAAAGTTAGAACTCTGATTTCCTGGTCAGAATGGGGAAAAAATGGCTATATTTTTTTTGAAAAAAAAAAATCCCCTAGTTCTTTTAAAAAAATAGTTTTATTTATACATATTTGTCATTGTATTTGTACTGGAATAAAGTTGAAAAAAATAAACGCGATAGAGTTAGTGTAGAATTCTCTAAAAATAAAGTTATTAATTTAAACATTTAGCAATATTTTTAATCATATTTATTACTCAAGATGTCATAGAGGCAGAAAGCCTATTTAAAGTATCGTTTGGATTCACTGCTAGACTAATTTTCTAAGACTCCTGACATAAATCCAGTAGTAGAAAAGACGTAGGGTATATTTGTTATAGATATTTACACAAAAGGCAAGTGTTATGCCAATGAACGCAAACTAAAATTACCTATCACAATATTTAAAAAAAAAAATCCCAAACATACTATTAAAAGATTATCTGACTCGTAAGATGAAAATATCGATTTAAAATAAAGATAATATTTTAAATTATTAGCTTTATGTTTTCAGAATTTAAACGCTGCTGTCTCAAACTTTTTTTCAGCTTGCTTTCTTCCTGTAGAAATGTAGTTGAAAGAATTAAATAAAAGTACCTAATGTTTTGGTCGAATGTTCGACAGAACAAAGATTTTTATATGTAATTCCTTTTCTAGAAAACGAATTATTTACATAAAAAACTGTGGTACTTTAAACATAGCAATTTAAATTAAAAAAAAAATTGAAAAAACATAAATTACCTCTTAAATTTCACTAACCATATTATTTATAGTATTGAAATATCAAAAAATTCAATCCTTAAATCATTTAGACCGGCAGGTGGCACCACAGATAATCACCTCATCGAGTTCACGGCTGAAATTCCAGAATTACTTAAAACTCGATTCGCATAGTAAAACGCAATCGGTCTGCAAGTCATATCTGGGTGGAAAAAACCTGAAAACCCGATTTTAGCGGTTGACTCGTAAGTTTACCATTGTGTTTTTCTGCTCCAGTCTTCTATGTTTTCATTCTTTTGGGTGCAAGAAAACGCAATGGTAAACGTACGAGTCAACAGCTAAAATCGGGTTTTCAGGTATTTTCCACCCAGATATGTCTTGGCAGACGTATTGCTTTTTAATATGCGAATCGAGTTTTAACTAATTCTGAAATTTCAGCTGTGAACTCGATGAGGTGATATATTGATGACTCGATGAGGTTATTTTCTAGTGTACAAGTCAGTATTTTCTACTCGTATTTTTCTGATCTCCATTGTTATGCTTTTTAAAAACCTTATCAAATAAATAAACAAATACATAAAAAGTGAATTAAAAAAATGTGTTTAAGTGAGGGAAAGTGCTATTCAGATCGTGACTGTACTATTCAGATCATGACTAACGTAGTGTTTGTGGCGTAAAAGATCAGTTGCTGCTAGAATTTTCAATGATAAGCCATATTTCAATCATTTAAAACACAAATTAAAAAGTCATGGAGAACCATATATAGCATACGTGTGTTAAAAATTTGGGCAGGTGATGACGTTTTACTAAATGTTATCAACTGAACCAGATTAAACACTTTACTACTTAAACATGACTGTTCCAAACACACATTGTTTGAGAAAAAGAACATATTTTGGGCTGTCATTGCCGTTCATTAAAATTTGACCAATATTTCTGAAATACTATCCCATATAATATTTAAAATCCCAACATAACTATTTTTACATGTTCTTAAGCTGCATCAGTAGCGACTTTCTGTGGATCAAACTCGTGCATTTTTCCAGCATAAATATCCTGTTGTGTTCACTGCATTGCTTTTTCAGAGGCGGTTTCTTTGAATTTGTAGATGTATTTATCTCTCTAATGCTAGATATATGTGTTTGAAACAGACGAAAATTAACCCTTAAATGCCTGATTTTTCAAAAATATTTTAATAATGTCTTTCGGCTTTCATTTTTTAAATAAATTATGGGAAAAATACTTAAAAAATTCATATTTTGTTTTATGTATGGTTTACGGCTAAAAAACAGTTTGTTACTAATCGGCAATACTGGTCTTTAATTGAAAAAATAATTTTCCTCCATAAAATTCTATAATATTAAACACACAAGAATTTTGGGAACTATGATAAGAAATAAATGTTACTTGCTCACTGTAAAACAAAATGGGGGTATTTCGCAAGCTTCCAAACAAAACAAAAAGAACATATAGCAACAATTGAAAGAATAAATCTATCTTCATTCTTAAGCAGCACAAGTGTTGCCATCTACATGTTGAAAATCGATTTAATAATATTTTCAGATTGTAGTTTATTGGCAACATTAGACATTATAGCTTCAATATTATTCTAATAGTATTTTAGAAGCCTAAATTGAGCATGTTGACGAAAAGCAACACCCGGCATTTAAGGGTTAAATAATTTCTTATATAATATTAATAATAGCGGTAAAATAACGCAAGACTTGATATGAATACTCACATGACAAATTCCATTCTGAGGAATACTTCCTGTACAGATCATGGTTTCCGGAACGAATTCGTCTTTCGCAATTTCTTTACATAAAACATTTGGTTGTATGGGTTGATATGTCTGCTTTAGGACATGGTTACCTCCAGAGCCTTTCCAAAAGATAAAAAGAATACAAGAATATAAGTAAGAATAAAAGCAAGATGCATATGGATTTATTATGTACAAAGTAGTACAATTCCCATAGGGATGATGTAAATACGTCGAATTAGTGATGGGCGATAACGAGATGTTTTTCTCGATTTTCTCGATTGTATGGACTTCTCGATATTTTTCGATTGTATAAATTTTTTCTCGATGACTACAGTTTGCAAATTTCTTTTATAAATCATATATTATGTATTATATATGTTGAAAATAATCATAGCGTTACATTAAATTCTTATTAATTTCTTTTTGTACAACTATGTTTCTTGTGATTGGTTGTTTAATGTAGCTTTCTTTCACGGCCGCCAATTCTCTGCCATGGGCCTTGCAAAATCTATAAATACCTGTAAATTTTCTGTTTTCTTTCAGTATGTTTGTGTAATTGTTCTTGTTTATATCAAATATACTCACTTCGATCCACGTCTTTATGTCTGCCTTTTTATTTATTTTAACAGCAGAGCGTTGGTTCTAACAAGTGTTGAAATGAGCTGCGAGACATACTGACCCCGTTATCTTTCTGTTTTTCATTTCTGCTGGGTTTTTGAGTGAAAAAGATTTTATCTTTCTTTTTATATATTTTATCGAGCAGAATGGATTCTTCAAAAGATGTTTACGGTGTCCCTCTTTTTGAAGGTGATGGAAAAGTTTTTTCGGTATGGAAACGAAGAGTAATGGCAATTTTTGCTGCTAAAGAATTGGAAAAATTCCTGGAAAATGAAGCAGCTCTAGACAATGCCGCCGATGTCGTGAAAGCAAAAAAGGCTTACGCTTTATTATTATCATTATTAAGTGATAATGTTCTTGCGTCACTTCAAGATGAAAATACAGCTCATAAAATATGGATTAAATTAGAACGCACTTATGATACAAAGCGTGCAGTGAATCAAATTTTAATTCGGAAGAGATTGGCAACGATTAAGAAAGATCGTACAGTTTCTATGAGAAATCACATTGATGAAATAAATAAATTAATTTCGGATCTTAAGCTGTCTGGGGCAGAAGTTAATGAAACGGATACTATTGTTTATATTTTGATGTCAGTGCCTCAGGAATTTGAAAATGTTAAGATTGCTTTAGAAAACCAACCGAATTCTGTTTTGACATTAGATTTCGTGACACAAAGATTATTAGATGCTGAAGCACTTCTTTTGGATTCAAAGAAAGAAAAAGTATATACTAAGGCTGCTCTTGATAATACTGCATTTGTGTCGACTCGCAAAGAATTCTTTTGTAAAATTTGCAACTCTAAAGGGCATACAGCGAAATATTGTAGAAAGAAAATTACTTGCCATTCTTGTGGAAAATACGGACACATAAAACGTAACTGTAAAGCTGTTAAAAATTCAAATGAAGAAAAGTTTGCCTCTTCAGCTGTTTCTTTCGTTGCTGGAAATGCTTCCAGGAAAAGGAATGAATTTATAGTAGATTCCGGAGCAACTTCCCATATGTGTTCTAATGAGAATTATTTCGCATCCTTAGTACCTTCTTCAGGAACTATTAAATGCGCATCAAAAACAACGAATCTAGAAATCAAAGGTATTGGAAATATTAATGGAAAACTGTCAAATGGAATGGAAATTACTTTAAAGGATGTCCTTTATGTTCCAGACTTAAACGGGCAACTCATTTCCGTTAGGAAAATTGAAAGTGCAAATTATACAGTTATTTTCAAGAACCAAAAAGTATTTATCGAAAAAGGGAGAAACCGTTTTTACTTCGGTGAACGGGATTTGAATGGACAATACGTAAGTGACTTTGTCCCTTTTTACGAAACCGTTCTTACTTCAAAGAAAAATCATTGTGATATCTGGCATCGCAGACTTGGTCATCCGAGTGACAAAGTATTGAAAGATATGAAGCTTCCGGTACCTGATTCTTTTTGTGATATTTGTGCTCGGGCAAAACAGAGTGCAACACCAATGGGAAGAGGACCAAGAAAAAGAGAAACCAAGCCAATGACTTTGATTCATAGTGACATTTGTGGACCTATTTTTCCGACAACCTTTTCTGGCGAGTGCTATTTTATGACTCTTATCGATGATTTTTCTCGTTTTACTGAAGTACGTTTACTGAAACATAAAAGTGAAGTCTCAGAAGAATTAAAAATGTTCTTAAAATCCAACCCTACAGTGAAGAAAATTAGATGTGATAACGGGAAGGAATATTTTTCTAATGATTTAGTGAATTTTACTAGAGATCTTGGTATAGTGATAGATCCCGCTCCTCCATACACGCAATCTTTGAATGGAGTAGCTGAACGCTGCAATAGGTCGCTTCTGAATATAGGACGTGCTTTGATTGCTGAATCAAATTTACCAAAGACTTTTTGGGGTCAAGCTATCCTTTCAGCAGCTTACTTGAAAAACCGAATGCCAAGCAGCACTATTGAGAACAAAACTCCGTACTTCCTGAAATATGGAGAAGAAGCCGATTTCAAGCACATACGTGTTTTTGGATGCAGTGCTTACATGTTAATTCCTTCCGTTCATCGAAAGAAGCTTGACGATAGGTCTAAACAAATGATCTTCATTGGTTATTCTTCAATGGGATATAGATTACTAGATCCTGAAACGAAACGCATAACTGTATCAAGAAATGTGAAATTCGACGAAGAGAAAAAGGAAAATGTTCAGTCGAAACAATACATTCTAGAAAATTCAGAACCAGTCGATAATGAAATTGATCCAGATGTTCTAGAAAATACGAGTGATGAATTAGATGATCCTGAAGAGAAAGAAGACAAAACAAGAAAATCTGAAAGATTTAAAAAGCAACCTTTACGGTATCCAGATCCTGAAGTTTACGAAGCATTACTTTGCCAACAAGAAACATTAACGTTTGATGATATCAAATCCCTCCCTAGTGATGAACAACGCTTGTGGAAAGAAGCTATGGACGCGGAGATTGAAAGTATGAAAATCAACGATGTCTGGGATCTTGAAAAATTACCACCTGACAAACGACCTATGTCCTGCAAATGGGTATTTACCATCAAAAGAGATGGTCGACATAAGGCGAGACTCGTAGCTCGTGGATTTATGCAAAAAGAAGGGCTAGACTATAGTGAAACCTTTTCCCCTGTAATAAGTATGCCAGCTTTACGTTTGGTTCTTATTTTGATTTTAAATGAAGACTTATATGCATCTGTGTTAGATGTTAAAACAGCGTTCCTGAATGGTAAGTTAAATGAACTTGTTTTTATGGATCAGCCGCAAGGCTATGATGATAAAAGTGGGCGAAAGTGTAAACTTAAAAGAAGTTTATATGGTTTAAAACAAGCCCCACGACAATGGTTTGAAAGGTTTCATGAATTTATTTCAAAGTTAAATTTTAAATCTTGTGATAATGAACCTTGTATTTTTATTCGGTATAATAATGATCATAAAATAATTATTGCTTTGTATGTAGATGATATGTTAATTGCAGGTTCAGATGTAAATGAAACTAATGTAGTTATTTCCCTATTACATAACGAGTTTCACATGTCAAAATCGCAAAGTGTTTCAGAATTTCTAGGTATTCAAATGAAATTCAATTCTGATAGTTTAATAATGGATCAAGAGTCTTACATAATTAAATTGTTAAATAAGTTTAATATGCTAGATTGTAAACCCAGTGACATTCCTATTTCTCCTAAGTCCACCCCATCTGATTTCAAAAATGGTAAACCTTTTAATGGCCCATATCGTGAACTTGTAGGTTGTTTATTATATTTAGCTTATATTTCTCGACCTGATATTTTGTATGCTATTAACTGTTTAAGTCAATTGCAAGAAAATCCTACTGAAATTGCTTGGAAAGCACTTAAGAAAATCTTAAGATATTTAAAAGAAACATTGTCTTTAAAACTTGTGTATAAAAAGCAAAATTCTGATCCTAAATTATCCATGTATGTTGATGCTGATTGGGGGGCTAACACAAATGACCGCAAATCAGTAACAGGTTATATTTTAATGTTTTGTAACATGCCTGTTCTGTGGTGTTGTAATAAACAAAAATCAGTTGCCTTATCGTCAACTGAAGCTGAAGTCATTGCTTTAACTAAAAGTTTGCAAGACTTGTTATGGTTTAAAAATATTGCTAGTGAAATTGTAAATATTAAGGATTTAGTAATTTTTGAGGATAATCAATCATGTATAAAATGTATCAGTAATGAGAGTAATTATGGTAGAATGAAACACATTGATATTAAATTGAAATTTGTTCGCAATATTATAAAAGAAAATAACATCAAAATTGAATATGTTCCTACGAATATGCAAATTGCTGATTTATTTACAAAGGCATTACCTAAAGTTAAATTTTATGAACTATTATTTCTTTGTTGTTTGTACAAGTAATGTTTAAATTGTGTCATATTATTATTAATGATTGATTTCAAGAAATTTCTTTGTTTTTTGATGTAATGCTAGATTATGGGCGGGTGTTGAAAATAATCATAGCGTTACATTAAATTCTTATTAATTTCTTTTTGTACAACTATGTTTCTTGTGATTGGTTGTTTAATGTAGCTTTCTTTCACGGCCGCCAATTCTCTGCCATGGGCCTTGCAAAATCTATAAATACCTGTAAATTTTCTGTTTTCTTTCAGTATGTTTGTGTAATTGTTCTTGTTTATATCAAATATACTCACTTCGATCCACGTCTTTATGTCTGCCTTTTTATTTATTTTAACAATATACGTCATACATTTATCAAGAATCGTCTGCGAGTGAACTGGAATGAGTCGATGTTAATAAAGACTAGGTGACTTCGACCGCTAGCGGGCCTCTCCTTTAATCGGGCCCCCTAATTTATACGTAATCTTGTAATATGAAATCACGAACAGGTTACCCGCTATATACGGCACTGATATATGATAGCAGGCGGGTGTGGTGTGCACGCACTACAAAATCTTGTAAAAAATATAATATCGAAACGAATGAACGTCGGACCAGATCTCTTGGGGGAGGGGTCAAAGCGAGCGGAGGGGCACAGCAGCTGCATAATATGATTAAGTCGTCACAGGTCTTTAGGCCTTTCCAACCATATGTCACATGAGAAGTCTGGATCTGAATTTATAAAAATGCCCTCCCCGTGGGGGAAAGGGGGGAGGGGTGCGGGAGGTGGATAACATGAGTAAGTGGTCATAAGTCTTTCCAACAATATGTCACATGAGGGGTCTCGGCTAAATTTAGAAAAACACCCCCGTGGGGGAAAAGTGGGGGGAGGGGGCGGTCACCGGAGGTGCATTACATCAATAAGTAGTCACAGACCTTTCCAACGATATCTCACATGTGGGGTCTTGGCTAAATTTGGAAAAGTGTCCCCCCCGGGGGGGGTTCAAAATGGGGGGATGGGCACCGGATAAGCATAACATCAATAAGTAGTCACAGACCTTTCCAACGATATCTCACATGAGGGGTCTTAGCTAAATTTGAAAAAGTGTCCCCCGGGGGGGGGGCAAATTGGGGGAGACTGTCACCGGAGGTGCATAACATCAATAAATAGTCACAGACCGTTCCAACGATATCTCACATGAGGGGTCTTGGCTAAATTTGGAAAAGTGCCCCCGGGGGGGGGGGCAAAGTGGTGGTGGGGACACCGTAGGTACATAACATCAATAAGTAGTCACAGACCTTTCCAACGATATCTCACACGAGGGGTCTTGACTAAATTTGAAAAAGTGTCCCCCAGGGGGGGGGGAAAGAGTGGGGGGGACTGTCACCGGAAGTGCATAACATCAATAAGTAGTCACAGACCTTTTCAACGATATCTCATAAGAGGGGTACTGACTAAATTTGGAAAAGTGTCCTCTGGGGGGGCACCGGAAGTGCATAACACTAATAAGTAGTCACAAACCTTTCTAACGATATGTCACATGAGGGGTCTTGGCTAAATTTGGAAAAGTGTCCTGAAATTTCATATATTATAAATAATATTTAGCGGAGGGCTCCATAAAAAAATCCTATCTAAAATGATAAAAGCGGAAAAAACTACCCTCGCAGTGGGGTCCAAATTGGGGAGGGGAGGAAGAAAGTCTCATAATATGAAAGAGTCATCCGAGAGCTTACCGATGACATATCACATGACTGGTCCAAAAAAAGTTTGAAAATTGCTCCCCCTCTCTCCCCCCGTGGGCCCACTCTTTCACCCCGGAATTCACACAGCCACCACTTTAAAATTTTTATGTTCAATAAATAATACTTACCGGAAGACTGCATAAAAAACCCATATTTAAAGTGATATTTAAATTTATTATAGAAATCGGCTACGGTTTTAAAAATTTGTTCGCCCCTTCCCCACCCCCCTTTGAGCGAAGAAAGGTTCATAGTATGAAAGAGTGGTCAAAGGGCTTTTCGATTATATGCCACAGGAAGGGCTCGGTAAAAATTTTTAAAATTGCACCCCATGAGTCCACTCTCACGTCCTCCTCCCTCGAAATCACCCGACCCACCTTCCTCTTTGAAAATTTTATATTTAATAAATAATTTTTATCGGAGGGTTCCAGGTATGTGACATCTTGGTAGGGCTAAAATAAGAGAAACTTTGAAAATTAAAGCTTCATTTCACAGCTCATTGTCATGCCTTTTGGTACTCCCGATAAATTTTCTTACTTTTCTTCTCTGCCGAGGACGAGAGAAATCCTCGAAAAGCTTCTCATAGCGAAATGTTGAAAAGCGCGAGAGAAATCCTCGAAAGGCTTTTCATTGGGAGATTTCGAAAAGGACGAGAGTAACAAGCGAGAGGCTTCCCATCGGGAAAGGTTGAAAAGGGCGAGAGGAAACTCTCGAGAGCCTTCCCATCCCGAAGGGTTTAAAACCGCGAGAGAACCACCCATCGAGCAGAGCAGCTTTCCATCTGGAAGCGTCGAAATGCTGGTAAAATCATCGAGATGAGATTTGTCGAAATGCGAGATGGAAATGAAGCTTTCAGAGTCAAACTTACCGCATTTCTGGTTTAAGTCATAATTTCTCAAAGGAGTCCATCTGCTTATCCAATCTCTTTTTAGTTCACAGGCTATCTAAGCCTGAGAGCTAATGTACCCGTCGGTTCTGTGTGTATGCGTGTACTGTACATACGTTCGTACGTACGTATGTACGTAACGCGATAACTCTTGATTAAAATGTACGATTTGCTTTAATTTTTTTTATGTTCATTCTGATAAGGCGTTCCGCTGTTTAGTTTTGACGGTTCATTGGTTAAGGATAAAGGGAGAGAAGGGGGGGCTGGTCCCCCCCCCCCCCCTCCTTAATTTAGATAAATAGGTTTTTCATGCAGAATTCTTCGATTTGCTCCAAATTTCGTATACCGGTTTATTATGTTAAGGAGCTTCCCTGATTAAACTTGGAGGTTCATTAGTTAAGTATGAAGGGGGGAAAGGGGGATAGACCCCCTCCTTAATTTAGATAAATGGGTTTTTCATGCAGAATTATTCGATTTGCTCCAAATTTGGTATACCGGTTCATTATGTTAAAAAGTTGCCTTGATTAGATTTGGAGGTTTACGGGTTAAGTATAAAGGGGGAGAAGGGGGCTAGACCCCCCCCCCCCTTAATTTAGATAAATGGGCTTTTCATGCAGAATTATTTGATTTGCTCATAATTTGGTATACCGGTTTATTATGTTAAGGAGCTTCCCTGATTAAACTTGGAAGTTCATTGGTTAAGAATAAAGGGGGAGAAGGGGGGCTGGCCCGCCCCCTTAATTTAGATAAATGGGTTTTTCATGCAGAATTATTCGATTTGCTCCAAATTTGGTATACCGGTTCATTATGTTAAAAAGTTGCCTTGATTAGATTTGGAGGTTTACGGGTTAAGTATAAAGGGGGAGAAGGGGGCTAGACCCCCCCCCCCCCTTAATTTAGATAAATGGGCTTTTCATGCAGAATTATTTGATTTGGTCATAATTTGGTATACCGGTTTATTATGTTAAGGAGCTTCCCTGATTAAACTTGGAAGTTCATTGGTTAAGAATAAAGGGGGAGAAGGGGGGCTGGCCCGCCCCCCTTAATTTAGATAAATGGGTTTTTCATGCAGAATTATTCGATTTGTTCCAAATTTGGTATACCGGTTTATTACGTTAAGAAGTTGCCTTGATTAGATTTGGAGGTTTACGGGTTAAGTATAAAGGGGGAGAAGGGGGGCTGGTCCCCCCTTAATTTAGATAAATGGGCTTTTCATGCAGAATTATTTGATTTGCTCCAAATTTGGTATACCGGTTTATTATGTTAAGGAGCTTCCCTAATTAAACTTGGAAGTTCATTGGTTAAGGATAAAGGGGGAGAAGGGGGTCTGGTCCCCCACTTAATTTAGATAAATGGGTTTTTCATGCAGAGTTACTCGATTTGTTCCAAATTTGGTATACCGGTTTATTATGTTAAGGAGCTTCCCTGATTAAACTTGGAGGTTCATTAGTTAAGTATAAAGGGGGGAAAGGGGGGTAGACCCTCCCCAATTTAGATAAATGGGTTTTTCATGCAGAATTATTCTATTTGCTCCAAATTTGGGATACCGGTTTATTATGTTAAGAAGCTGCCTTGATTAGGTTTGGAGGTTTATGGGTTAAGTATAAAGGGGAGGGGCTAGTCTCCCCTTAATTTAGATAAAAGGGTTTTTCATGCAGAATTATTGGATTTGCTTCAAATTTAATATACCGATTTATTCCGATATGGCGCTTCCTTCATTAGATTTGGAGGTTCATTGGTTAAGTATACAAGGGCGAAAAGGGGGCAAGTCCCCTCCCCTTAATTTAGATAAATGGATTTTCATGGAGAATTATTCAATTTACTTTAATTTTTTTTTCTATGTTTGTTCTGATAAGGAGCTTTCCTGATTAGATTTGGAGGTTCATTAGTTAAGTATAAAAGGGTTAAAGGGGTTAGACCACCCTTAATTTAGCGATATGTTTCTTTTTTTCATGCAGAATTATCTGATTTGCTTCAAATTTGATATACTGATTTATTATAGTTAAGGAGTTTCCCTGATTAGATTTGGAGGTTCATTGGTTAAGTATAAAAGCGGCAAACGGGGGATATTTCCCTTCATTTATTTTTTGAGGGGCATTATTCTTTGAAATAAGAGTATAATATACAGTTAGTGTTAATAACCTGTGAGCTCAATGCCATCAGTTTAACTGGCACTTATCATTTTATTGCTATTAACCGATGTGGGTTATGAAGCATAGTGGTTTATGTATTCAGTTCTGTATAGTCCTAGTTTCAAACTTTACTGTTAAATTTAGTGTCATTTTGCCACGAATTTTCAATGTTTCTCTTATTTTAGCTCTGCCAAGCTGCCCCATACCTGGAGACTCAGATAAATACTATTTATTAAATGTAAAAAGTTCAAAGAGGAAGGTGAGTGAATTCTGGGGTGCGCGAGAGTGCACAAAGGGAGGGGGGGGGGGGTAATTTTCAAACTTTTACCAAACCTCTCCTTGACATATCATCAGAAAGTCCTTTCACCACTCTTTCATATTATGAACCTTTCTCCTCCCAGAGTTGAATTCCGGAAGGGGTTCGGGGGGGGAGCGGTGCAGGGGTGACTTTTTTTTTTTAATTGTAGAGATTTCTACAATAAATATCATTAAATGAGGTTTTTTAATGGAGCTCTCTGATAAATATTATTTATTAAATATAAAATTTTAAAAGTGGGCTGCGTGATTTCCGGGTATATTCTAGGATAAAAGAGGGAAACCACGTGGGAGGGGTAGATTTCAAACTTTTTTTGGACCAGTCATTTGATCTATCATCGGAAAGCTTTCGGTTATCATCGCAAAGTTACTCTTTCATATTATGAACCTTTCTTCTGCCTCCCTTAGTTTGGCGCCCCGAGAGAGGCACTTTTCGAACTTTTTTGAAATCGTAGCGTTTTTAAACATTTTAGATCGGATTTTTTTACGGAGCCCTCCGATAAATAATTTTTAATATATGAAAATTTCAAAGAGAAGGATGGGCAGGGTATATTTCGGGGGGGGGGGGGGCACGATAATTGGAATCCTGGGAGTTGGGACTCTTTTCTATCTTTTGCTGACACCCCTCATGTGATATATCATTAGAGAGCTCTGTGTCTACTATTTCCTTTTATATATCGCCCGCGCCCTTCCCCTTACTTTGCCCCCGAGCGGGGGCACTTTACTAAATTTAGCCGACACCCCTCATGTGCCATATCGTTGGAAAGTCCTGTGACCACTTATTCATATTATGCACTTTCCTTGCCCCTCCCTCCTACTTTGCTCCCCGCTGGAGTTCATTTAATGTATTCCAGTCGAAGACTTTATAAAAATGGGGAAATTAAAGATCCAATCTCAAATGACGTAGAAAAATCAATAAAAAATTTTGATCCCTTTTATCATCCTTTAGTTCATATTTTTGCCACTAGGGGGTGCTTTTGATTCTTATTTCTTTGGCCATTTTGGTACTAATTGACGAAAAATTCTAATTTTTGATACTTAAACTCCCCTTACCGCTTCATAGCTACTCGCGTTATTTCAGCTTTTTTCAACCAGGGGGCACCCTTACAAGACTTTTCCAGTCTTATGGCTCCTTTATAGTTTCCCTTTGGTTTGTTGTTTTTTTATTCCATCTGTTTTCAGTTACCCTATATTTAATAAAATCTGCCTTATATATATGTAAAAACAATGATTTCAATAATCGATTCTAGAACATCTCCTTTGTAGATTCTCGAAAGTAATCGATGACTGTATCGATTGTGTATTTTACGATAACGATTTTTTTCGATTGGTAAATTTTCGAGAATCGCCCATCACTAAGCCCTATCACTACTATGAAATTGTCGGCCAGAATAATAGCTAAGTTTTCCAATAACTGTTTTTAGCTTTACTCGTTATAATCGATTGTAAAACATCTCGATTGTAGATTCTATGAATTAATCGATGGCTGTATCGATTGTGATTTTTTACGATGACGATTTTTCTCGATTGTCGAATTCTCGAGAATCGCCCATCACTACGTCGAATCAAGCTACGGGCCCAATATGTAGTGCATGATAGACAACTTTACAGGGGAGTTACGAAAACTAACCTCATTTCCCATCCTTTATATTTGTTTTTTCACTGATTTTGCCCCTTATTTTAATGCTAAATTTTACTTATTTTTTATTCTTACTGTTAAGCTTTCTGAACGCGTTACAGTGTTTCGCAAAAATTTTATTTTTTTAAAGATTTTTATGTAGTTTTTAATTATTGCAATACAGAGAATAATCATAGTTAATGCTTGTTTTTAATTACAGTAAATTTAAATTAATATAATGTGTATTCGAATTTTAGTTCTATAATTCATTGAAAGAAATATGTTTATTTTTTTTATATAAACAAAAGGACTACGTCTGAATTCATTCATATTTATAAAAATGTTTCAAAATAACAGACATTACATTACATTACAAGATAAAAACACTAAAAACAATATAAAAGGACGTTTCGGATTCATGGATTCATAGGAAATATGAATCCGAAACGTCCTTTTATATTGTTTTTAGTGTTTTTATCTTGTAATGTAATGTAATGTCTGTTATTTTGAAAAGTTTTTATAAATATGTTTATTGTTCATTTTTAAAAAGGTTTTTTGTTTTTATTATTAAATTTTAAGTCAAAATAGTTGTGATGATACCTAACCTAATATTTATTTTCATCGATGTAAGTTGTACATGGATTAATAAAATAATTCACAGATGTAAATACTTTCGTTTTAAATAATAACACTCCAATATTTTGTTAGTTACTTAAAATAATGTTATTATATTTAAAATGGAAATAATGAAGAGCATTTTATTGTATTTGTGTCAGTGTAATTTATATGAAAACTATTAATGTAATATAACTTTCAGTTACAAACATTATCATTCTAACAACAGTTCAATTCAGAAAATTTGTCTATTTTAATGGTGATTTTTATATCAGCTACATTGTCAGAACTAAAATAAAATATTCAGCGAAATTTTTCTTGATTATTTTTATTTGAAACAATAATAATAAAAATGAAAAAAAAAAAACATAATTTGCGCAACAAATTAAAATATATATATATATTACCTATACTGTTTAAGCCCGAGAAGGGACAGATATTAAGATATTTCATTCAGTTAGTTCTTCATTTAATATTAAATTTTTGTAACAAATAAGTTAAATCAATTGAAAATTAAAAAATAAAAATAAAATATCATACAAACAATATGATACTTAAAACACCCAAAAACTTAGATTCCGTCTAAATGAAATCGAAATAAATCTTAGACTTTTTTTATTTTCAAGTTGTAAATATTTATATTGCAGATTTTGTATTATTTTTTTTGGTGATTATACTTAAAATGATAAGATACATGCAAAATTGAAAGCTTTAAAAAAGCTTAAGATTTATTTCGATGTCATTTGAATGGAATCTAAGTTTTTGGAGGTGTTTTAAGTATCATATTTTTTGTATTTTGTTTTTATTTTTTAATGTTAAATTGGTTTAACTTATTTGTTATAAAATTTTAACATTAAATGTAGAACTAATTGAATGAAATATCTTAATATCTGCCCCTTCTCGGGCTTAAACTGTATAGGAAATATTTTTTTTTTTTTTTTTTTTTTTTTTTTTTTTTATTTATTTATTTATTTTTTTTTTTAAATTTGTTCTGCTAATTATGTTTTTGTTTAATATGTCACGTTTTTTAATAACTACCGCATTCAGTCGAACTCATTTAAAAATTAACGACGGTTACCATAATCAGGTTTTGATTTATGAGGTATCGCACCACAATTTGTGATGTAATTTATGAATGATTAATCCAAATTAATTATAACTTCTAAACATCGAACAATTTCAATTTTTACACCGTCTTAAAAACAATATAAATAGTTCAGTATTTATTTCTGGATAATAATCGATGCTAAATGAAAACTTCCTCAATAAGTAAAATAAAATAAAAACATAAATAAATCACAAAGTTAACAGCCATTTAATCGAACTACCTGCTCATCTGTATGTAACCGATATTCGTGTTTTAAAATCAGTATGGGGAAAATATATTTAAATTTTTTGTTTAAAACCTGAGGTCATTTTCACCTGCTTTCTGTATCTACTCATATTAATACCCTTTGTAGTATTTACAAATATTTAATAATGTCATTTTTATTTCCACTATGACGCCATATTCACTTTATTTTTAATTCTTAAAAAAAAAAAAAAAAAAAAAAAAATTCATTTTTTACATGGAAATCTTTCAACTGAAAATTAATTGCTGCAGACAAAAATTTATCTCGGCTTTTGAATTTTTGGAATAAAGAAATATTGTTAAATTTCATAGGAAAATGTCCATTGATTTTCAATGAAAATAGCGAAATTTGTAATTATTAAGAAAAATATTTGTATAATGTAAACAAAACATAGCCTGTGTTATTTTCTGATTTATAATCCACCCATATGCAAAAGCATTTTATCATCCGTTTTGACCCTGATGTCAGGCAAACGTTCTCACAATTTAAATCTACCCTATATATATAAAATCCTAATGAAACGAATTTATGAAACGGAAGTATGAATCGAATGATTAAACAACTGATTATGTTACACGGCAATTTCTCCTAAAATATGGAATACTTTGCGATGAAATTAACACCAAAAATCAATATTGATCCGCAGATTTCAAAACTGGTATTAGAATTTTTAAATTCGAATTAGTTTTCGAAATATTAATTTTTTTCTAATTTTATATACATTTTTCTAATGATGGCAACTCAAATTTTAATCAAACAGATATTTTTTTTTATATTTCAGAAACGGTTGACATGGTAACCCGGCTATTGTTGTTTATTTGATAATAAATGTTTATTGACTTTTATTTCTTTTTAAAAATTATATAAATTATTTTGTTCTATAATTATTAATTATTTTTTTGATATTTCCTTTAGAAAATAATAGAAAATAATTAAGAAATAGAGTACTACTTAGTCATTCCGTCGACAAATTTCGCCAAATTATATAAACCGCCAAAACACTCGCCAAATTATACAAATTGACATAATTTTTATTTTAAATAACGAAATAACAAATAAATTAGTATAACATTAATAAATATGCGAATAAAATGTCGAAATAAAAATCACGTGATGACGTAAACACGTGTAACTTGCTTAAAGTCAAATGAGTGTGACATTTACGATCAACTATTATCGGCATTTAATCTTATAGTTTGGCGATAGATTTTTGGTTGTCGGGATATCTAAGGAATACCAAAACTGCATATGTAACTGGTATTTGAAAACGAGGTTTTCGCCATTTTCGCAAAAAAATAAAAATCACGCCAAACCTGCGGTGCGTATCTGGCCAAATATTACCACTCGAAAAAAAAAATGCTAACTGGCGAGTTGAAAAAAAGCTATTGGCGAGATTTGCATCCTGCTAGCGTAACAGTATCTAGAATTAATTTGCGACCATGGCAACTTTTATGTAGTTTTATTCGAAATTTTTTTTTTTGATTTTTTAATCAAAATGGAAAACTTACGGTCCCATATTGGCGCGATTTTTTCCTGAGCCCAATGTCATATACGGAACGGGTACATAAATGGCGCCAAAGTATCGTCATTTTGCTTGATATGGTAAGCCGGATGTTGCTGTTTATGCTGTTGATGCGTTCCCCAAATTGGCGTCTTTAAAAAATCACGCCAATATGGGATGTATATGACATCTTTGCCAAACTTTCATATGAACGGCGAAGGGATCAGACCGTGTTTGTTTATGGCAGTTGACGACTTGAACTATTATAATATAGATGAAATGATTGCGATAGAATAATATTTGACGACTTATCACCTGTGCCTGACTAACATTAAAGTACCAAAATTGCACCTAGAGTATAAAAAGCGAACTGTTGATGATAGTGACATGAGTTAGACTATTGTTATAGAGATTGTTTTAAAATATCGGGAGACAAAGACTCTTATACTTTATTTATTTTATTTTAGCTTCTTTTCAAATGTTTAACTGATCCTCTTTAATGAAAAACGAAAACAACCATTCGATGTCTTAACAGCAACTGATTCGCCCTTAAATTTTTTAAATCAAAGGGAAATGAATGGAAAACCGTTTACAGGGAAATCTGCACAGCTCTTTTCAGTATAATTCAATCTTCTCTAATATTTTTAAAACCCATCAGATTAGTGTGTTTTTAGATTCTGCGGTGTCTGAACGGGGGAGGGCGAGCGTAGCTTGCAGGGGACAGAGACCCCTAGTGTATAATATTATTAGAATTAGCAAAGAAAAAAAATTGTGGCATCAGGAACAAAACAGTACGAAGAAAAATTAAAAAGTTATGAGCTCCTTAGGCTTTTTTCTATGTTAAATTAACATTGAGAAGTGACACGACAATGAAAATAAATAAGTATTACACTGCCGTGCAATACTTAAATAACACGTAGTATTTGTTAATTATTTTAAATGTCTAACATGACTATTAATTATTACTTGAAAATTTTAAATGAAAACATTTACATCTAGAAATTATTTTACTGATGTCTGTATAGGTTGCAATGATAAAAAGAAATTTAGATTAAGTATCAATAAGTGCAAGTTGGGTAAGTGCAATTTTCACTGCTGCAATTTTTTAATCGTCTAATCATCGTACATTTTCAATTTTTAGACCATCGTATAGAAAAAAAAAATACTTTCAAATAGAATTTGTTTGAAAACTGTATCTTAGTTGAATGCTTTATTATGGTATAAAAAATAATTTTAGAGCATGTTGTTTTTAATTTATTTCTGTCGCGTGCCGGCTCCATTACGAAATAATAATAAACAATTTGCACAAGAAACAATAAAATTGTTCAGCATTTATCTCCGGCTAATTTTAAGTACCAAAAGTAAAGCTTTATAAATAATTATATAAAAGAATAAGATAAAAAAAAAATAAATACAAATTTAACGTGTATGAAATCGAACAATTTGAATATTTACACCGTGAAATATAATTTTTTTTCTCAAATATAATTTGTTTGAAAACTGTATCATAGTTTACTGATTGTCTATGGTTTAAAAAACAATTTTCAAGCATGAATCATTTTTAAGTTTACCTCTACCGCTTGCAGCGCGATTACAAAACATTTTATCCATTTGCTCTCCTAACAATGTAAAATGTTCAGCATTTGTTTCTGGCTGCTATTCCATAACAAAATTTACAATTCCTCTATAAATAAATAAAAATAATAACAAATAAAATACAATTTTAACAGACATGTAACTGAACAAAACGCTTAAAACACTGAAATTATCATAATCAAAAAGGCTGCCGTAAGTAGCAAAATCATCCGCTAATAATATTCATGGCATGCAGCTAATACGAAAGTATCGCTTTTGATAAAGTTTAAAACTTTTTGGTATTAATGGGCATTCTAAAAATATATATTACATGTAAAATTTTTATTAGAGTTTTCGTAAAAAAAAAAAAAAAAGTTTTTTACGTATATTCTGTAACCGGGGGATCCCTGGTTCGATCCCCTAATATATATAAAACCCTAATGAAACGAATTTATGAAACGGCTGATTAAACAACTGACTATATAACACGGCTGTTACTCCTAAAATATGGAATCTATGGCGTGAAATTAACACCAATTATCCGCATTAATCCATGAATGGTATTAGAATTTTTTAATTTGAATTAGTTTTCGAGATATTATTTTTTCTAATTTTAATTATATTTCTTTAATGATGGCAACTAAATGACTCCATTTTTATGGAAAAAAGGGAGGAAAGGGAAAAATATAGGGATTATTAGATTTTTGTTTTTTTCGCCATTTTCAAATCGATAATTGAAATTATCTTTTATTTCAACCGAAAGTGAAGCAATATTGTGATTAAATTATAGTTTTTAGAAAAATTTGAATAAATAATTCATTATAAATAAATAATAATTTCTTATTTATTTTAATCAAAATTTCATCATTTCAAGAGACTTTTTTTCATATTTTATTCATTTATTATTTCATTTATTATTTCAAATTGTTGCCACTTTTAAAAACAGTGCGAAGAATAATATTTCCTTACGATTAAAAATTTATTTATACGTGACTATTAAAAACAGAAAAAATTTCAGAAATAAATGACTTCGCTGTAAAAGCAGAAAATATTGAAAATTACACCATAAAAATTGTACTTACATTGACTGTTAAAAGAGAAAGAAAACGTTAAAATAATAAATTCATTAATATGCATTAAAAGCAGTAAATGCTGGGCATAGATATAGACACAATATAGGACACTTAAGGCAAAATCTGTAATGGCACTGTACTAGCGTCACAACCGAAAAAAGGGGAAGAATTAACAAGCCTCCGAAACTTACGAATTTTGATGAAAAATGTTTACGCTCTATGTTTTGAATATCTATTCTTTCCTAAACGAGGCAGAGGCAGACGACATTGTACAGTAACGCTCAAAAGTATTTTAACAAAGATAATAATTCACTTAATTGAAGAATCATAAAATACAAAAATCAATCATTTATTTTACTTAACCATATTCAGTGATTTAATTTTAATAAATTAACAATAAATATTAATAATATTAATGTGCATATATATATATATATATATATATCCATATATATGTATATATATGGATATGTGTATCCATATATATGTGTGTGTATCTGAATTTTGTCATGCTGTACGTCTCAAATTTTTGAACCGATTTGGATGAAATTTTTCATATGCATACTACATACTAATGTCTCAACCAAGTTGGTTAGCCAGCTTCATCCGCAATCTTGTTTAAAAATGGCGGCCATTGGAATTTTTGAAATTTTTTTATGTTTTCTAACATTGTATACTTACAGAAAATGTTAAGTTTCACAAAATGCAAACTCTTATGTATCATTTTAAACAGAATGTTAGAAACTAAAAGATATTTTAAAGAATCACACAGTGTAAGTTAACAACATAGGTCATTTAAAAAAGAATGTTAGGAAACCTAAAAATTTTCAAACGTTTTCACAAAATTCAAATGGCCCCCATTATGAAACAAGATGGCGGATGAAGCTAACCAACGAACTCGGTGTCGAGGCATTAGCATATGAAAAATTTCATCCAAATCGGTTAAAAAATTCGAGAGTTACAGCATGACAAATTTCAGATGCACACACATACACATATATATATCAATACAAAAAACCCTTAACGTGTTAAAAGTTTGTGACGCAGCATTTTATCTTATTGCTATAAGAATTTTAAATATGGAACTTAAAAATAATGATATCAAATTTTAAGTGACGCTATGCTATTAATTAATGTATATGTATACATAAATTTATATTATTTATTTCATCATTTCATTTTTGTTTTATTTATAATTGCATGTGTAAGAATAATGTTAAATTAAAAGAATGTATAAAAATTTATTCATTGATGCTTTATCATTCACATCTATCATAAATTCAAAATATGAGTTTTAAAAGATATGATATCAAAATTTAAGTGACGCCTTGATGTAGCTTTAAACAATGTTTTAAAATTCAATTTCAATTGCTTTCGGTTTGGCTAAATATATTTACACATGTAACCAAAACTTTTAATTTTCCAATACACTGTTAAAAATATTACTCTCACTGAACCTATACAATGCACTGAAATGTATTTATATGAAAAAAATTGATTTATCTTTTGTGCCACGCTATCCAAAATCAAAAGTAAAATTTATGTAAATGATTTCTGTGCGTCATTGTATCCAAACTAAACAAAATATATGTAAATGTATAATATGCCGCACAAAAATCATTTACATAAATTTTAGTTTTGATTTTGAATAGCGTGGCACAAAAGATAAATAAATTTTTTTCATATAAATACATTGCATTGTATAGGTTCAGTGAGAGTGATATTTTTAACAGTGTACTGGTAAATTAAAAGTTTTGGTTACATGTGTAAATATATTTAACCAAACCGAAAGCAATTGAAATTGAATTTTAAAGCATTGTTTAAAGCTACATCAAGGCGTCACTTAAATTTTGATATCATATCTTTTAAAACTCATATTTTGAATTTATGAAAGATGTGAATGATAAAGCATCAATGAATAAATTTTTATACATTCTTTTAAATTTAACATAATTCTTACACATGTAATTATAAATAAAACAAAAATGAAATGATGAAATAAATAATATAAATTTATGTATACATGTACATTAATTAATAGCATAGCGTCACTTAAAATTTGATATCATTATTTTTAAGTTCCATATTTAAAATTCTTATAGCAATAAGATAAAGTGCTGCGTCACAAATTTTTAACCCGTTAAGGGTTTTTGTATTGATATCATTACTTTTTTTAGGTCAGTAATAAAAAGATAAAAACAAAAAAAAAAATAAAGGCAATGGACCAAAGGTCCAACTCATAATCGTGATTTTAATTCATCTTTAGTTCTCCTCCACCACCTCTTAAAAAAGCATATCTATATACAAAATGGGGTTTTTTATGGTTTGTTTCATATATATAAAGCTTTGTTAAATTTTACTACGTAAAAAGCTTACTTTTTAAAGAAGAATATAAAGAAATATTACCCTTTAAACCTTTTTATTTAAAATACAATAATTGCTCACTAATAAAAGTAAATAAATCTATCTAAATCAAATTCTAACTTACAATTTTTTGTTTAATAATTGTGTTTCCATTTTAATTTAGCAACAGTTCGAATATACATACATTCAATACAGAAAGCACAAGAAAGCATCAATCTTCCACAGCAGTAAATGAAATTCAACTCTAAGAAAAAGGTTGCCAAAGAGAACTGGCAACATTAAATCGCCAAGACCTCGCCAAAATGTAATCTCATTGATATCATGATAAAGAAACGATAAATGACTAAATCTCTTAAATGTAATGGCTGTTCATCGCTGTATTGAAGCCTGGTACTAATCTGAATTTTCGAGACCCAAATTAAAATTTTTGTGGTCTATTTACCAGTATTAAAAATTGCAAATGTACGGAAGAGGTGTTATATGGAATATTATTATTTTTTACGTTTGAAAGACGACAGATGGCAGCACCAGAAACCACTAATTTCAATAATTCAGAAATGTAAACGGGATTTATTTTACTACATCTAGCTAAAAAATTTGAAGGTTATTAATTATTTGCTAAATATATAACAAAATAAAACATGCAAATTGGTAAAAAATGACTGTCGGGTATTTTTTGCGTTTGTACCGTTTGTACCTTCAGTACCGTTTTTTAAAGTGAAATATTAATTAGTAATACTTCTTAAGTTTGTAACAACAACAACAGCAAAAAAAAAAAAAAAACATGAGCTTGTGCATTTATTTATAATTTTTTTACACATAGAGAGAGTTCAAAGTATGAAGTTTCCATTTTATGAATTTAATGAAAAGTAAAAGAGAAAAATGTGCGCATTTTTATTTGTTCAATTGACATTTTCGTTGTATTTACAGTTTTTTACACATAAAAATTCGTATTTTTTTCAGCGAAACGGATTGAAATACGATACATATAAATAAACTATAAAATTTTATTTTTTTTTCAATTATTCTAAAAATTAAAAAAATATATATGATTTTTAAAAATATACTTTTTAAAATTTTGAGTGTATGACTTTTTTTTTTAAATCTCGTAGTCTTCCATTTACAGTTAGAATAACGGCAATTTTTTTTTAAATAAAGGTAATGGAAGAATAACGGCTTGTTTTTCTTCTTTTTTTATTATAAGGTTAATGGAAAAAATAAAAACGCATAATTTAAATTTATGTACCGTAGAAAAATAGAAATTTATTTGGGTTTAAAATTGTAAATAAAAAGAAACTGTTGTGGACTGAACAAATACAAATTGCGTATTTTCTTTTCCATATAATTAAATCTGAAAAATTTCAAAATTAAAATTATCTCTCTGTAAACAAATGAATACGTAAAAATATGCTTTTATTTATATTTGTATATTATATGTATTTATTTTTTATATGTATTTGATATATCTATCAGTTTTAAAGTTCCATTTACCGAATGCTTTTCGGTTTTAAAATATTCTTTTTTCCGTCTCATGTAAAAATAGGCTTTTGGCGGACTTTAAAAACCTTTCCGTTTCCGCGTTAGGCAGATTTCGGCTTATGGAGCACGTATTAATGTCATTTTCAATGGATTCACCGGGACTTGAAAGTCTTTCTGCTGTAGGCAGATTTCCGGCTTACACAGAGTCCGCCCTAGACAGATTTTACAGTATTTTTACTGTCTGAAAAATTGTCACGAAATAGTGATATCTGAAACTCTTAAAGAAAAAAAATCAAAATAAACCAGTACATTTTTATAGAAACATAAAATCAAATTTACTTTGCTAACTGACTTAAAAAGGATAAAAAAGAAAAAAAAATGCTTACTGTTTCAAAGAGGACAGACCTCGTAAACTGTGTATTGCAAGGTCAGCGCTTAATCTACTGAGCTTAATCTACTGAGAAGGTACGTAAACTTTTCACTAAAAGTTGATCAGAAGAAATTAAGCGCACGAATACAGTGGCGCATCTTCGGTGAAATTCCTATAAATGGCGGGAAAATATAGTCCGACTTTTCATGCTTATTATATACCGAATAAGGGTCTTCCTGGAAACAAACATGGTCTTATTCGGCTCATCTAAAATAGATTCATATTATATATTAATTTTAATAAGATCGCTCATGTCATTTTCGGAGGGGAAAAAATGTGAATAATAATAAAAAAAAAAAATAGAGTTTTCCCGGAAACATCTGTTATTTTATTCTCTTCACATAAAACAGATTTATATTATGTATCAATTTAAAGATAATCGCCCGGGCCGTTTTCGCGTAATCGAAATTAGGAATTTCTGACATTGCTTTTGCTTTAAAAATGGGTATTTAGATCTCAAAATATACTGCACGTAGAAATCTAAAAATTTCAGAATAGGATTAGACTGCAGATATAAGGCTGTTTAAAAAAAATCAGAATAATAAGAGCTATATTTGCTGAGTTCTTGAAAGGCGGCTTTTCGCGTTTTCTTTGAAGTCGAGTTAGGTGTATATATGAGTTCCGCCATCTACGAATTCTACGATACGATACGATACGATTTTAGGCTTAAGGCTGCGTCACTGGAATACTATCGTCTTCCATGATATATATATATTATTAATATTATTAATATTTATTGTTAATTTATTAAAATTAAAACATTGAATATGGTTAAATAAAATAAATGATTGATTTTTGTATTTTATTATTCTTTTTAAAATACTTTTGAGCGCTACTGTATTTATACTTGATTTATTTTGCTGCTTTTTCTTTATCGTACTTGTACAGTTCACATTTAACTTACAAAATGATAATTATAATAATAATGTAAAAGAAAAGCCACAGAAAATTCTGTTAAGAACGTAAATATGTAAGTTTATGAGATTAAATTGTAAAAAAATCAAATTCAGGTATTGTGTTAATTTATTCACATCGAATAAAATTTTATCATGCGTCATATCAGTATCGCTATTTATTTTTAACTTTTAGATTTATGTAATTCTAAAAATTTGAAAAAAGGAATTTTTTCCCATCTGTAATTTTTTTATTATTTCTTAAATGATAATATTATAAATATTATTGAACTGATTGTAAGTTATTTAAATATTTTATTTTATCTGTAAGAAATTGAAAATGCGTAAACTTTAAAAGATTATTGTAACGATTGTTTAATACATTAAACTTCATAAATTAATTAAACATCGGCTATAAAAATTTTCTTACCGAATGGGAATATTTATGAAATTTTCTGGAACTTTTATAGTGCAATATTTCGTATATTTTTATATTACACCATTGCTTTTGATATATAGCATTCAAAAAGAAATGTTTACCTTGTTTTTTGTTGCACTTAAATCGTTCACTCATCATGTACAAAAAAAAAAAAAAAAAATAAAAAAAAATCCGTATATCCGTGCATAAACATAGAATAGAAAATAGATATGTAAAATAGAATATCTATTCTATGTTTATGCATCGGTGTAAGATTAAATTGAAAACGTAAACATGCAACATTAAAAAAAGAAAGATCACAATAAGGTAGATACTCAATAATAAAACTATTACAAGAATGGGAAGTTTCTTCCCCATTGTCACTAAAGGTGCTGCGATCGCAATCGCATTACCATTACGCTCTATGGAAATGTCCCAACTTGTATGTTAATCTATTGCGCGTTATAGGTGTGGTGGGATTGAAATTATTCAGCTGTGGTTTCCGCCTGTAAAGATTTTTTTGTACCAAGTACACGTAACTACTTATTCTTCGGCCGAAACTTCACTTGTTCATTTTCTCTGTTTTTGGGTGTCATATCAGTCTCTTAAAAAAAAAAAAAAAAAAAAAAAAAAAAAATCAGTATTTCAATTTTGAGTTTTGACTTATTTTTTCCCGGCATCTATTGACTCTCGCAGTACTACGATCAAACTATTGCTTAAATAGCCTAAGATTTAAAAAGGCTGACCTTATAGGTAATTTAGACCCCCCCCTCTAAGTAATTATAATGTTCATACGATATGACGATTCATTTCATTGAATAGCGAAATTTACACGCAACTGGACAAAAGAGCAAAGAAATAACGAAATGAGGGAGGAGCCTACAATCGCTTGCATGGTAACGGTGTACCCACCGCGAACTATATTTGGCAGGATGCCAAAAATTATCTTTCTTACTCTTGAAATGTGATAAATGATAGAAAGCTTTCACTTATTCCCTCACTGCCTAAGATGGGGACCATGTGACCCCATTTGCAATTTCTAAAAATAAACAAAATAATTAACTGTGCCAAACTTATCAAGTAGATAAAATTATGAATGAGATCTTTATAAGGATAATACCCCCCCCCCCCCCCCGCCCCTGTGATGTTGAATATAACATATCATCACATATCATTATTTATCTTCTTTTCAAAATTAAATTCCCCATTTTAAAATTTAATTTCTCCTTTCATAATTATAAATTGAATCAAAACTTCCCTTTCTTTCTAAAAAGAATATATCTATTTCTTCTTCTCTTGCGCTTTATTTTTCAGTTACTTAACTTTCCCAAGTTCAGCCAAAGCCGTTAATAAAATAAATCAAAAACAAATCTTTTTTCTCATCTTAAAATCATTAACTGTTCGAGCATATTTTCCTTCGGTTAACAAATAGATAAAAAAAAAGATGTTCTTTGACCATATGCCCCTGTTCCAGCAGTAATCTAGCATTGTTCATTCTCATTTGGATAGCCAATGCAGATGCATTTTCCGCCGCAAACATATACTCTGTTTATATTAAAATCGGCGCCCTGCATCTCCGATGCTGCTTCTAAATGCATATTTCCCATCATTTAGCTTTGGCATTCATATTTGTACGTTGAAATATTAAAACGCCAATCAACGGTCCTTTTGGCTATTTTTTTAATTCAAAGTTGCATTAAGTGATATATCTTTGGGGTTATAATGGTCCAGGGTACCAAGATTTTGGCTCGACACATTGGCAACAATTTCTGACAAATTAATCATTCCTTCTCTGTACATCGTACTGTTAACAGCTAACTGAAAAGGTCCCTCTCTGGCATTTACATATTTCATTATTATATCCAATAAAGCCATCCTGCCGTCAAATTTGCAGAGTTCTCCTTTTCGTACTTGTCTATTGTTGTATTCAAGGAGTTACGAACCTGGATTTCCACAAAAATGATTATATTAAAAATGCAATAATTTTATAAAATGTTTTCGCTACAGATCATGGTCTACAGTATATGTATATGGTATCTAACCCAGGCCTTGAATTTTTCAAAATTTTCATCTTGTCAGAGAGGGATCCCTGTGTTTAACGACGGCCTGCTTTGAATAAAAAAAAAAATGAAAAACTTTAAAGTGAATGAAGCCTAATCGCCATTCTCCTGAAACTTACGAACAGTATTTTTACATCCCGTACCCTTTAAAAGTGAGAACTGAATATATTGTGCTGCAGAGACTTACGTATAATGTGCTTCTGCATATTTTTAAACTACCGACGATGATATGGATATTGCTATGGACTACCATTTTTTTCAAAACAAGGATTCGTTTTGAGACGCTTCGCCTACGGAGAGCGGAAAATCTTACTGATCATCTTTGCCCGTAGTAGGCTTATCTCGGAAGTTTTGACCGCCTCGACCATTCCCATATTTGACCCAGCATCGCTCCTGCGCGCTGATTATGACTGACTGGATTTTGCTCTTTCCGCATTCTCTAAAATGAAGAGAAAATTTTTCGAAATGAAACCAGAAGGATTTCGCGTTCTAGTGGATTTTATATTTTCTCCCACTTTTGTGAAAAGAAAAAAAGGAACGTTGTGGCACCTGCCCCTCTATCAAACTTCCGTGACGATGTTCGAAGCATTTCCGCTGATCATCGAGTTCTTCGGAGATTTTATATTTTCAAACGATCATCGCTGTTAAAGGTATATATAAATATTTTACAAACATACAAACAATAAATACAATAAACCCAACTGTATGTCTGTAAAATATTTATATATACCTTTAACTGTTGAATGCAGGCATTATTTATGTGTGTATGTGTGCTTTAATATTTATTTCAGTATGTGTGTTTTATTATAATTATCGTAGATCGATGTAATAGTAAAATCTATTCATCGTTGTCTGGTCATCCATGGCTGTCGTATTGATGGCTGGTGACTTACCCAACAGGGTTTATTAATGAGAAATTGCAGACTCAGGCATCGGCCGGAGTAGCTCAGTGGTTAGAGCAGCAGTCTTGTATACTGTGGTCCCGGGTTCGATTCCTGGCTCTGGCTAATTTTTCACTCCAGTTGGGTTTATTGTATTTATTGTTTGTATGTCTGTAAAATATTTATATATACCTTTAACTGTTGAATGCAGGCGTTATTTATGTGTGTATGTGTGTTTTATTATGATCATCGCTGTGTTTAATTTCAATATGATTTTGCTCTAACATGTGTTTAGATACCTATCGTGCGTCGCATTATTTGGATGATCTTCAGTGAATTAATGAATCAAGTACTATGAGTGCATCTTTTTTTTTGTTCTTTTTCGTCGAAAGTATTTTTAAGATGATTTCTTTCTATTCACAAAGTGTAGCACTTTAAAACTCAAACAACTGTTCTCTAAACAAAGTGTTACTTTTGAATTAAGAATGCAGGGAAGCAATTTTTTTTTATTTTTTTTATTGTGTCATCTTTTGGATATTGTGATTCATGATCACCAGACTAGTTTCAAATATACACTACACAAAAATTCATATAGGACACACGAATGAATAAATGACTCATATATCACGAAATGCTACTATTAGTCAAATTACTTTTTAAAAAATTGAACTGAGAAAATATAATTTAGTGATTTTTCTGGGTATTTTAAAAAAAAAAGAATAACATTGATAAAAAGAAAAAGTAAAATGAACGAAGATTTTTACTTATATTTTAGGAAACATTATGAAGCTCTATTCCATAATATTGTGATTTTTAAGATGATAAATACTAGGTGCACAGGATGAGATATTTTGTGTGTCAATTTTATTCCCATTATTTTAGCAAATTATTACAGTGTTAAAGTTCATAAATATTCCTAAGTCCTTAAGTTAATACTTTTGTTTTAATTCAATCCGTACTAAATATTTTTTAAATATAAACTAATTTTTCTCGCATTTGTCGTTTTATCTCTTACTGAGCACATTTCTTAATTTTCATTGATATCTGTGCCACAATTTTTTTTCCGATGCAGAGCTATCAACAGCTATATAATATGATTTCAGAGGTAAGTGAGCTAGCAATATTCATGTTACAATCTCAAACATAATTAATTGCCCTTAAGTAAAATATTTTAATGAAGTATTATGTTGGCTTACATAAATTTCTTTGCATAAATTTTGATATTTATCACAAGGGCTAAAAATAAATATGCAAGTATAATTATATGAAAAGAAGCCTAACGTTTTATATTTGTATGATTTTTGTGATATTTTAATACCTACTGATCATATTGAAAAAAAAAAGTTTTTAGCTTAATAATTTGACTATAATAGTCGTTGGTCCAGAAGCCAAAATTAGTGATTTTGGTTTCATCTCTGAGGACTTGATGATATATACTTTTTTGGATTCACAATGGTCCAAGGAGTTTATTTTATGATGATACTATGAAATTTGTGGTAGCTTATAGACGCCATATTGAAAAAATGAGCGCCATCTATCGCACATAGATACATATAATTTTTTTGCCAGTATCACATGATTAAATGGATTTCAATGAAAAAATGGAAAGAACAAGTACTGTTAAGCATAAAACGTTATACAAATTATATATTTATTAAGATTTTATTTTAATATGATGCTTATCTTTACATTTAACTTTATGTTTATTAACATTTTCGATGGGATAAGCATCTTGTTTTGCATTTTAATGCATATTATTCTCATGTGGTAAGACATAGCAATTCAAGAAAAAAATTAATACTGGTGAAACTATTGTACTTAGTCTGTTAAGAATTAACCCCTTTGGGACCACGGGTGCATATATGTACCTTCGGAAACGTGTTTCCATCGCTTGCTTTTGATACCACTAAAAAAGAAAAGTAAAATTTTCCTTATTAAATTAAGAATTTTCTTGATGGCTAAGCTAAATTTAATTGTTTGACAAAAAGTGGTGTCAACCGAATAAAATTCATGTAAAAGCATCATCATCGGTTGACATTCCTGTGTCCAAATAACTTCCATTGTCATAGAACAGTTCTACATTCTGCAATATGCTTGTATATCTGGAGGTTATTAAAAAGACATGCATATGATGGTGATACACATGTTCTTGAACAAGAACATGCCATTAGTTCCAAAATAGCTTCAGGAGGACTGCCATTCCACTGGACTTTTAAATAGCCCTTTCCTTTACTATCTGTTCTAAAATTCCAACCATATTTATCTGGGGATGGAAGATCAGGATCAGCCTGTAGGCACTTCATCCAAACAAGACCGTGGTAATTACCTCGCATTACCTATAGATAGAGTATATTACTACATGGCAGAAGGCGATGCGACTGCACAGACTCCTTTTTTACAGAAAAAATGTATAAAATATTGCGCAATTCATTGATGTCTGAGTATTGTGCTTTCAATAATAGAGATGGCAAACTTACGGCTCAAGCTGTTTATTTGTTTCCTCTGCTATATCAGCGTCAGTATCAAGCACCTTAAGCGCATTTTGAAATTCAGTGTTCCGAATCATCATTTTCCCTTGCAAAAGCATTTACTGTATCGCACCCGACAGGGAATGCATTTTAGGTAATGCATTACATACTGCTTTACCTAGAAGTCCATGCATCTCACTCAAGTTGTAGTACTTTACTTTACCCTGTCATTGGATCCACATTTTACAAATATTAACCCTTTCTAGTTTTTCAAATTGTTTTCTAAAAAAAAAAAAACAAACAGTGTGATAACTGCTACATCAGTATCTATAGAGATAATAATAATATTTCTAAATCCAGACGCTAAAGCATGGATGGTGTGAGCGAAATAAAAGTCGCGTATAACCTCTTCTTAGAAGCAGGTCAATTTAGTGTATTCTTCAACTAGTTATATCGTGAATTTATAGCATTTTTCTCCGTAGATAATGTACATCAATCGTAATTCAACTATTTCAGATAATGTTCATTTTCCCATTCTTGAGAAATGAAATGTATAAGTTCTTTCTTGTTCTCCTCATCAGACAGAAACTGCTTCCATTTTCGTACTGGGTGTCCAGGAGTATATAACTTTTATCGCATTACCAACAGTTCATATTTTTCGTTCATTTCGTTTTATTGACACCTGCCTGTGTGTATCAAATACAACATCTATTCTTTGAGAGGATGTAGAATCTTTTATTATTTTAGTAAACATATTCGTTGCTAGTTGTCCAAATGATTGTAGCTCCTGCGGTAGCTTTGAACAAAACACATTCCATCGATGATATTAACATTTTTATCATTTGTATTCTTTCAGCAGTCGCAATTTTGTCATAACATCCATGAGTTTGATTTTTCAGTTTTTCGCATTAAACCATCAAGTATTGCTAAAGACTATGGAAGAGTCCCTATGTGGTAGGAAAAGACTGTTCTCATATCTAAATTTCTTCGCTCTGCAATGATTGTCATCTGAGCAAACATGTTTCTTTCTGCCTAGGCAGCAAATTCTGATTTATAAAATTTTACACTCTGTTTCTTCTTAAAGTCGGAAAATGTCTTTAGCTTCTTTATTTTTAGAGGTTTGGAAAACCCGTCTGGCTTTGAGACTTCAGACAGATATTCTCTTTTGAAAGTTTGGTAAGCTTCTTCACCCATCTCATGAGCTTTGACCATATCTTCGACAATTTCTAGATTTGTCGTTGCTCCAGTTGATTCTATTACAGTGTCTAGATTTATCCATTCATTGGTAATCATGTTCTGTAAATATGAGATATCACGCTCGTCTTTCTGGTTCCTGCTCAAAGACAGATCTGGATGTAGAACTAATTTTGGTTCTTTCACGAATCATGTGAAGAAATGCTGCCCTGATATCAAAAGTATTTCTCGACTGTGGCAGATGTTTGACTGTACCTTTAGACCCCTGCATTTCTTTACTTATTGTCTCTTCAATCGCCCAATTAATTTAACAGTCAGCAAAACCAAGAAAATCTTTCAATCACCCTGTTTATCGGCGGCCATTTTCCAATATGGCGTCCATTAGCTACCCTGTTTTTGAATGTATCACGGATAAATGTCATTCTGATGTTGTGGTGAATTAAAAAATGTGCGGTTTACCAATTCCTCTGACATGAAACCACACGAGCCCCTGTCTCAACGACGGCGGCTATTTTCCAATATGGCGCCCATAAGCTACCCTGGTTTTGAATGTATCATAGATAAATTAAACAAAAACCTAATTTGCAGATCTAATTAAAAAAACAAAATTTATTTCCTAAATTGTTTAAGCCCGAGAAGAGGGAGATATTATGATATTTCATTCAATTCGTTCTACATTTAATGTTAAATTTTTGTAACCAATAAGTTAAACCAATTGAACATTAAAAAATAAAAATGAAATTCATACAATATAATACTTAAAACACCTATATACTTAGATTCCGTTCAAATCAAATCGAAATAAATCTTAGAATTTTTTTTAAGTTTTGTATTTTGCATGTATCTTATCATATTATGTACAATCGTCATAAACATAATGCAAAATCTGCAGTACAAATATTTACAACTTAAAAACTTTTTTACCAAAAATAAAACCGACTTCAAAAACTACTACAAAGTAAAAAATAATTTTTTTACATAATATAGTTAATAAAAAATTAAATTAAGAGCATTGTATTTACCATGCCTATTATTATATTTATGTACATTAATTTGATTTTTTGGAGTCGGTGCCAGCCAAACGAAGTTAAGTATAATTATCCAACAGACACACATCCAAATATCTACGAGTTTTTTTACGGTTTGTTATTTAGTTAAAAAATTTGAATTTTACCATTTTTGAAACATTTCATCTGATTTTATAAACATGTATTTTCAAGTGATATTAGTTGTAATTATGTGTGCTAAATTAAGGGTTATTGTAAAATTAATGCGTTTATACAGGCTATTATGTAAAAAAATCGTAGCCAAACACAGATTTTCAAATGCAAGATGGTGTCAGAGTTGATTGAGAATGGAATTTTTTTTCTAAACGGTTTTGCTGAATCTTGTTACGATTTGTATTGGATAAGCAATTTTTAACTTTGCTTGGCTGTTACCGCTGGGCACCGACTCCAAAAAATCAAATTAATGTACATAAATATAATAATAGGCATGGTAAATACAATGCTCTTAATTTAATTTTTTATTAACTATATTATGTAAAAAAATTATTTTTTACTTTGTAGTAGTTTTTGAAGTCGGTTTTATTTTTGGTAAAAAAGTTTATTTTTCACTTTTTAGTTTTTTTTTTTTTTTTTTTTTTTTTTTTGAGTTACAATTTTTGCACGATTCTTTTGGAGGAAATTACGGACTTTTAAAGAAACTTTTAAAGATGTTATTTTGATAAGTAAATACTTTTGTCCAGATTTGTGTGTACATTAATAACACAGGTTTTTTGTGAAAATTCTTTATATATATATTACATTTATTCTTCTTCAGATTTAATAGCTTTATTTTTTAATTAAATATTTTTGTTTCTCTATTTGGACATGGGTAGAACGACAAGAGATGCTGCTTGCATGAAAAAAAATCGAACTTTGGAAACTGACAATAAAAAGATCTTCGGCTTACTAAAAATGCTTTATGAAATAGAGAAGAGAGACCCAATGACTTATTTTTCATACTTTCTAACCGATGACCAGGCCCTTATCTTCCGGGTTGCCCTAGATGAACGGGTTTGATACCTGGCATCGGCGTAGGAGACCACCTAATCTCCACGTAGCGGCAATAAACCTGATGAACACCTTTTAAAGAAACTTAATTATGAACTCTTTTATGCCAGTTACTTAACATTTATATCTTGTTGTTTAGCACCTGCGCATTGCTACTCATGTTGACTCGTAATTTAGAAGCTTAATCAGATGACGAGACCTTCATCTGGCAAGGCACCTCAGAGGTATAATTCATAGGTAAATTCGAGGTCTTCGCACCTATCGACAGAGTTTATACATGCACCAGGAGCCATTAGGGTGCATGAAAACCGAATAACTTATCAAAAAATGACCGTGAACAGACTACAGGGCGAAAGTCTTAAATGGCGTTCCCTCAAATAGCTGGTCATAGATGAAATTTCTATGGTGTCAAAAGAGAATTTATATATAATTCATTTGAGGTTTCAAGGTTTAAAAGTAAATATTTAAGATAAAAGGTAATTGCAGCATAGCACTATTTTTTTTTTTATTTTTTTTTAATATAAAAATAGTACTATGCTGCAATTACCTTTTATCTTAAATATTTACTTTTAATATACTGTTCTCTTGGGCTCGCCCTGACATTTTGTTATACTGTTTATTAGTCATTCTGTTTGTTTTGTCATTTTAATAATTTTCATTAAACAGGGTGTTCCAAACTGCTGGGACTTCTGGGCTCGTTCGCGGGTACTGGGGTTTCAGCGGGAAGGGGGATATGTGTTTTCCCCTCGTGGCCTAATCAGCTCCTATACCGAAAGGTTGACTGTCCACGAGTTGGTGATTAGTGATTAGTGAGGTTTCAAGAATTTAAAAACAATTTATTTTTTGGTGGTATTAATGTTTTCTTACAGGGAGATATTATGCAAGTGCCAATATGTAATGTATAATGTATACGTAATGCCAATGTGCTTAAATGTATGCTAAGCATTTCAGCATGGTACTTTTATTCATAATTTAAATTATTTGCTTAATCTTTCGCCAAATCTAAAGATTTTGATAGAGAAATTGAGAACTCATTGCATCATGACGGCATTTTGTTTATTTTTGTTTGTAATCTTTCTCGACAAAATCAGCTTAACTCATTTAGGCATTTATGCTTCTTGGCGAAACAGCACCGAAAACTGGCGATATGAAGCAATTAAAATAATAAAACTTTGTAAAAAATCACCATAAAATTAAAACAAAACACAGGACGCGTTTCGAGCTAAAAACATAACAGCTCGTCATCAGCTTTCGGACACGTGTATGCTTAGCTGATGACGAGCTGTTATGTTTTTAGCTCGAAACGCGTCCTGTGTTTTGTTTTAATTTTATGGTGATTTTTTACAAAGTTTTATTATTTTAATTTATGCTTCTTATTGCATCATCATTTGCAATACGTTGGGCAGTGGAGATTTTAAAACTATGAAGTAATCTACCGTTATTGCGTCCACTGCCAATTGCAGTTTCTGAGCTAATATGATTTGGTGCATTGAAGCGTTTTGCGAATTAAATATTTTATGATACCCACATTTACATTAATCCAATTGCTGCTGATATTTTTTTTTTGTTTCACGCTAGCCTTAACTGTGGGCTCGATTACGGAAGATTAGAAATTCATCGTCATGCTCATTTAATAGTCTTGGTTAAAGTGTCATTGCTCTGCATAGTAACTGACGTATTTTAGTGAGTACAGTACTGCAAAACATATAGAACATATAGAACTTTCGGAAGCATTTTATGATATTCGCATTTCCTTTAAACTATGTTTGCTGTTAGTATCGCACACTTTTTGCTTTTATTGGGCAATCTGATTCAAATATACTTGCTCTCATTTCTTGATACAATTCAAATGTTCTCGTGACTGCGTAACTCACTGACTTGCTTTCGCCATTATGCTTATGCCTACTGATGTTTAAGTTCTGTGCCATGTAAATACACCGCACCATAACAATGCTGCCTGTAATACTAATTAGAGTAACTTCTTTTATTTCTTTCTATGTTGTTTATCTTGTACTTTAACAGCATAGGGATCTTGGCTCAACTTCTGTTTGCATATAAAAGTAGACAAATGGTTGTTTACAATAAATAAATTTATAAATACTGAAAAACTTGCTTGTGTATATGAGACAGTGGTAATACTTAGTTATCCCGTCGACCAAAAATCTATCGCCAACCATAAGATTAAATGCCAATAATGGTTGATCGTAAATGTTACATTCACTTGACTTTAAGCAAGATACACGTGTTTACGTCATCAAGTGATTTTTATTTCGACGTTTTATTTGTATTTTTATTAATTTTATACTAATTTATTTGTTCTTTCGTTATTTAAAATAAAAATCATGTCAATTTGTATAATTTGGCGAGTGGTTTGGCGTTTTATATACTCTGGCGAAAATGGTCGACGGGATAACTAAGTAGTACCGAGACAGATAATAGGTTATCAAAAAATATGCGTGAAATTTTCATTTTCTGTCCAAGGCCCCTATATAGGAGAAAGTTATCATTAATGTTGTTTAGCGGAAATATTAAAGGCAATCAAAAAGCATTCATAGATATAACTGTTTAATATAATATAATATAGGTATGTATATAATATTATGGTACTTCTTAGTTATCCCGTCGACCAATTTCGCCAAATTATATAAATCGTCATACCACTCGCCAAATTATACAAATTGACATAATTTTTATTTTAAATAACGAAAGAACAAATAAATTAGTAAAACATTAATAAAAATACAAATAAAACGTCGAATTAATGGTTTTATTGGCTATTATTGGCATTTAATCTTACAATTAATTAATTAATGGCAAACCATTATTGGCATTTAATCTTACAATATGGCGACAGTAATTTGGTCCACGGGATAACTAAGAAGTACCTATTATATAAATATATATATATATTATGTGCCGCCAGTCTGATGTTATGTGTTTAATTAAACTAAACTATTGTATACTAAATTATTGTTTTGTATTAAGTTAGTTTGCTTCTGTATTATTTAGCATTTGAAATAATGGTGTATCTTTAATTAATGTATGTTAAATTACTATTTTGAATGCAATTGCCAATTGAGAATTTTAAATATGACTGTCGATTAGAAAATGCGAAGAAACATATTGGGGAAGATCCATTACTGAATTTGAATGGGAATATCGCCAAATTAGTCAGTTAGAGCCAAGTTGGCTTCATTTATGGCGACTTATTTTGGTCGCCAAATCTAGCGATAATTCAGGTAACTGCGCCAAGTTTTGCGACAACTTGGCGCTAACGTATATGAATACATAGTTTTATGCTTTTGACTGAGAAACCGGTTACAATAATGAAAGATAATTTGGGTGAAATCCTTCATTTTATTGGTTTTTGTTGAATTACTAAAAAACTACTCAACCAATTTCGATGAAACGGAAGTGGTACCAATTCGAGAGTATCCTCTTTCAATTAAAACAAAAATCATATAAATCGAACAAAAAGTTCCAGAGAAATCGGTGAACATACATAAAAAAAAAAACATACATACGCGTCGAATTGATAACCTCCTCCTTTTTGAAGTCGGTAAAAAATGGAAAAATTCTAAAATTTATTTCGATTTCATTTGAACGGAATCTAAGTATATAGGTGTTTTAAGTATTATATTGTATGCATTTCATTTTTATTTTTTAATGTCCAATTGGTTTAACTTATTGGTTACAAAAATTTAGCATTAAATGTAGAATGAATTGAATGAAATATCTTAATATCTCCCTCTTCTCGGGCTTAAACAATTTAGGAAATAAATTTTGTTTTTTTAATTAGATCTGCAAATTAGGTTTTTGTTTAATATGTCAAGTTTTTTAATAACTAGCATTCAAACGAACACATTTCAAAATTAATGGAGGGCATCATCATCAGGCTTTGATTTGTGCGATATCGCATCACAATTTGTGATGTAATTTACCTGTGTATGATTCAAAAATTTTCACCAGTGCAGTAATGAATATGGCTGTAGTTTGCACAAAAAATTCCAATCTGAACATAAAAAATCTGCTTGAAAATGTCACTTTTATTTCCACTATGACGTTATATTCATATTCTTTTTAATTCTTAAAAAAACTCATTCAGTTTCTTCAGTTTCATGTTTCACGTGAAATTCATTCAACGAAAAATAGGCAAATTATTATTACGGCTTTTGAATTATTTACAACAATGAAAATTTTTTTTTTATTTTATTACAAAATGTCTGTTGAATCTCAATGAAAAAAGCGAAATTTGGAATTATTAAGAAAAATATTTGAATAATGTATATAAAAATTAGCCCATGTTACTCTCTAGATTATAATCCATCTATATGCAAAGGCATTTTATGATCCGTTTTGACTCTGACGTCTGGCAAATGTTTTTACACTTTGAATTTATAATATTATTAGAATTAGCAAGGAATTAAAAATGAGTGGCATCAGGGACAAAAAGGTGGGAAGAAAAAATGAAAAAGTTACCATCTCCATAGGCTTTTCTATGTTAAATTAACATTGAGAAGTGACACTGGAAATAAATAAGTATTGCGCTGCCGCGCAATACTTAAATGACATGTTGTTGTTGTGGTGAATTAAAAAATGTATGGTTTACCAAGTCCGCTGACATGAAACCACTCGAACCCCTGACTCAACGACGGCGGCTATTTTTCAATATAGCGCCCATAAGCAGTGGCGTAGCCAGGATTTCGTTTCGGGGGGGGGGGGGGGTGTCCAAATTTTTTTTCTTCAGGTTATATATATATATAGTAAAGCATGTCAAGATGAAATCGTAAATATTGCTGGAAAATTCCGTTTTACACAGGTTTTCGTGTTATTAGGTGTATTTGTATAGTATTCTTTTCCGTAGCACGGAATATTTCTGTTTAAGACAGAATTCCGTTATAGGCAGGTTCCATTTTTACAAGTTTTGTGTATTTATATAAATATACTTATTTATGTCATATGAATAGAATAAAACTTTTCAAAATAGTAATTGTCTATAACAGAATCCTGTCTTTAACGGAAGCGTTACATGGTCTTAATATGAATTGCGATACAATTAAATTTGCTGAAAACCTGTCTGAAAGGGGATTTTCATTGTTCTTTAGTGAAACATAGTGAAACTTGTGAAAGTGGAATCTTTCTATAACGTAATTCTGTCTCAAACGGAAGAGTTTCAGAATCACTGCGAAACGAACAATAGATCTTATTGAGGTTGTGTATCTTAGAAGCATAATTAATTACACTTCTTTCTATGGAAACCTGTCTAAAATGGAACTTTTTACCAGTCCCTTTGAATCTTCTCTTGACTGTGTATGTATAATAGAAGTATTTCGAGTAACTTTAAGAATTTAGGGGTATATCCTTATTTAATTTCTTAATTTAAAAAAAGCGTGGATAAAAAATGTAAGGCCAATCTCTGTAACTGCAACTAATAATACATTGAAGTTACATTAATATTTACCAATGAAAAATATTCACTATGATTTAAAAAGCTGAGAGCATACTGAAAAGTTAAATTTAAGTAACCCATTCGCTGTCATTTATGAGTATACTCATGGCTTTAATTTATTAATTACTTTGTCACCACTATTTTAGAATTAAAAATATTACCTCATTTATTGGCAGAAATTTCGCTGTATTATTAAAGCGGAATTTACCTTTCTGAATTTTTGGTAGCAAACGACTTTTAATAAAAAATTTGAAAATTATTACTTTATAGTTTTGGCAGCGAATGGGTTAAATCAAGTTTCATATTACACAACATTTGCCTACAATAAAGTTAGGATCAAGTGGTTAAGTTTAAAACAGCAATTTCCATGTTTAATTTCTTGCCATTGAATTAAGAACTTGTGCTGTAATAGATATTGGATAATGATTTCACATAAGTGTCAATCGCATGAGCCATTCATGCGATCCGCCGCGTAGATAGAATGAACATTAGCAGCAAGTTTATTTTTTCTGATATTATCTTGCCGTGACAAATTTGAATTGAGAAATTTGCAGCAAATCTCCCGCAAGGTATACCATCACCCACTTGCATAAGTAGTTTGTTGCGAAACTGATGGCAAGACTGTCTTTAATTCACGAAAGTCACGAAAGCAAAAAATCCCTCTGTTGAGAGAATAGACAATCAGCACACACACAGAAATTGCAGAAATTTTATTCGGTAGGCACCGCTTTTTCTAAGCGCTATACTTATTAAATACCAAACAATGGTCGAAATGAATAGTACAAATATTACCTAAACTTGTTTGTGGTGATAAAACCGATGCATTCACCTTCTGACGGCGCTTTCGCATCGACTTGATCAGGTCTACGGACCCCTTCGAAGGGGTTAAACTTTAAAGTGTGACATGGAAAGATTACTACTTTGCAGTAAGTCTGCAGTATTTTTTATTACTTGTTTGCCGTTAGTTTGCAATAAATTTGATAGAGTATGAATTTAAATTGCACGACAAGTTAGCTGCAAGTTCAAAATATGGTGACTTCGGCGTTTGCGTTATCTTGCTGCAGTCTTGTTATGAACTTTCAGTCTTGTTATGCTGAGCTTACTGCAATTTTGCAGGTTTTCAAAGCAGATCTGCTGCAAATTTTCTGCAAACTAAAATGCTATGTGGGAAGGTTTTAACTTTAAGAAAAAGATCTTGCATTTTCAGCAACATAAACTAGTAATGTAAGAAGCACACACATCAAATATAGTTCATGCTGGAAAAAGCAGTTTTGTTACAATTGTCTTATTCAGCCATAATTCTTTTGGGTTTCCATGTTTCATGTCTCGCCACTTTTGATACTGTATTCGATCTAATAGTTGCTTCCGATATCTGGTCGTCTTTAAGGAAGTTAAATTTTTGTAATAAGTTTATTTGTGATGGATTAACACTCTTTTGGAAGTATTAGAATGTGTAAAAAATGGTTCATGGTGGTTTCTGTTTTTGTACTTCCCAGCCAATTTATTTTAGATGGTTCAAAACAGTTTTAGAACATTCTTCAAGTTTAGCAGTAAGCTTCGGACGTGTCAGATTTATGCAGCTCTGGAACGGATACTTAGGAGTTCCGTGGAAGGGGGTAGCGCCCTTCTAGACCATTAATAATCATAAAATTCCGAATCTTCCGATTGCACCCTTAAACAACTTGACAGGAGAGTCAAGAATCTCATCTCTGTATATTTCAACATTCACAGTTGCACTGGTAAAAATGTGTTGGTCACTGCGGCCATTCAAAATGATGTCCGTCCATACCACGATTCCACGACCTTTATATCGATGCCTTTCACGATGTTTGCAGCCTTATTGCATGTGATTTTCTCCCTCCATATACACGTCTGTAGTAAATCTCTCAACAAAATCGGGATTCATCGATAAAGAGAACTCGACTCCAGTCCGTGGTACTCCAATGACGATGATCTCTGCACCACTTTAATCGGGCGCATTTCGCTACCGGAGTTAGTGGAACACAAATCATAGGTTTCCTTGCATGCCTTCACTCACAGTAAACCAGGATAGTCGAGTTCTTGTTGCTGCAGCAATCTCCCTGCAATCTGAACTGACGTCAATTGCCTATTTCTTTTAGCAATCGTTGGCAAATAATACTCCTCAGAGCCTATTGTGGTGCGTTTTCTACCTTGACCTGGTTGTCTGTGGACATTATACCAGTGTCTTTAAACCGTTTACAGATTCTTGACATGACGCTTTTGGCTATTTATAAGTCTTTACAGACCCCTAAGAGTGTCTGTCCTGCTTCCATTCTCCCTATCGCATGTAATTTCTCAACATCGATCAAATATCTTCTGGACGACACATTCCACCTATTAGAAGCAAAATTTTACCTAGTTACACGTACAATCCTTAAAATTAGACTTCAAATTACCCACGTGCGCTCCTTTTCACACGTGAACGGAAAGAACGGGCTGAGGCTGAAAAATTTGCATATATTTCTGTAGCTAATGTTAATCCCATTGGACTACGTGATAATGTTGACATTGAGTTACCTTTCTGGAAGTTCCCTTAATAGAATTATCATAAAGCACCTTTTTATGGTTGTTCCTTTAATTTTTCTCGCCAGTGTATTTTGAAAGTGGTGACAAATAACCAGTCCAAAAATAAAGTTACTTTTATTAATTGCAGGCAGCAGATTTAAAGTAATTGTTAATATTGTCCTTTATAATGTGAACAAAGATGAGGGTCACGAAACTCAACCAATGTACCGTTATTGCGTTCGTATAAACTCGTTCTTTCCCATAAGTGTCGACAACAGAACCCCATCGAAATCCAAGATAAAGAAGTTTTACGTTTAATCTAGTTACAGTAAATTTGTGTAAACGGAATAGCAGGTATACTTGTATAGTTATCCTTCCGTCTCGGGACATTAAAATATTTTTTTTATGAGAGGATTCCGTGTTTTCAGTAAACCTGCTAAGAAGGATTCACAATTGGAACAAGTTTCATTTCAGTTAGGTTTCAAACGTTAGCAAGCAGAAATATATAGTGTTGTTTTCGTCGAACCTTGAATTGTTTTCATTTGAGATAGGGGTCATCTTCACAGATTTTGCTGTGATAGATTTATGCTCTTCAGAGGTGGTGTTATAGCAGCAGTTTCCAACCTGCGGTAGCGTACCTCTGAGGGTAAGTGGCGGGTCTGCTGGGGTATGTGAAAATAATATCGGTAATGGCGGAAGTCACAAAAATGTTAGGAATATCAATGTAATTTACATCTATTTATTATATGGTTGTGATAAGAAGATTACTAATGGAAAAAAGCATGTTTACGTTATCTCCTTGAGTGGAGAGGGGTAAGGGAGACGTATTTATGAGAAATAGGGGTACTCCGAAATGAAAAACCTAAGAAAGGACTACGTGAAAGAAAAAAGTTTGGGAAGTGGGTAAGTTTTAGCAATTTTAAGGGATACTGTGAAAACGGAAAGTGTTTATAACGGAAACCTGTCTAAAACGGAGAAGTTCATATTCCCGAAAAAAGACATACCCTTGAATTATACCTTTTAAGACGAACACCTCTCTAAAGCGGAATTCTTTATAGATCCTTTGTGATTCTGTCTTAGCAGTTTTTACTGTTGTATTTGTATCCATGATTCAGTAAACCAGGTCTACTTTCGGGGGGGTCCGGACCCCCTGGACCCTTCTTGGCTACGCCATTGCCCATAAGCTACCCTGGTTTCGAAAGTATCATGGATAAATAAGGTGCTGTTGTTGTGGTGAATCCAAAAATATATAGTTTACCAAGTCCGCTGACATGAAACCACACGAGCCCCTGGCTCAACGACTATAAATGGTAAGTAATATTTTGTTAATAGTTTTGCTACAATTTAAATACTTATTTTTATTTTTAAAGGCACATACAGTCTCTCTTGTCTAGTACATATATAATTTTGATAAAAATACTGTTTTCAGTATCTTAAGATAATTAAACGATAGCTTACAAATTATCAAAATATTTTTCTGTCCAATTTCGTGTTATATCGATAAATATTTTTCCAGGACATTATTTGTATAGCCTTTCTTACAAATGATAAAGAGAGACAAATGTTGGATGCTTTCAAATATTTTAGTACTGATATATTTTTTTAAAGGTATAATTTCCAACAGAATTCAAACTTAGAAATGGCGCATTTTATGTTTGTGTTGACATTTTTTACTTTTATACTTACTCGAAATTATTTTTGTGTGCTATTATTATTCTAGCTAAAACATTTACTACTAATATATTTTATATATTAACTGATATGTTAATTTTTTTTATAATGATACACAAAGATTTCTTTTGTGTTCCTTGATAGAATTTTATACTCAAGGAAATATATATTTCTTTTATATCTGTGTTGTAAGTAAATATTTGGAGCGTTTGCAAGTGCACCAAGTTTAAATAACATTGCCTCTTATGTTCAAAGTGCGTTTTATTTCAAGATCCTATTTTAATTTGAAGTTAATGTTTAGTCTTAACAATAATGGTGATTTATTTTATCTTGATATTCGCAATTTTATATACATTATTAAATGACCTAAAATTGGGTTATTGAAGCTTTGGTGCGGACATAATTTTACACGGATACATGCAAAAAAAAAGTACAGATATATATTTTTTTTTATTTTAAATTATCCAGTTGAATATTTTTTTAAGACACAATGATTCATTGTTTTACTTTTAAGTAATGATTGTTAATGATTGTTTTTCTCACTTTCATTATTCAGAACATTTTTATCTTTAATTGAAATTAACTTGCTTTGCACATTTCTAATATCATTTCCTGTGATATTTTTACAAAACACACACACACATTTTCATGTCTTTAATTCTAATCTGTTAGTTGTGTACAGCGATGTCCTACTTATTTTTATACACACATATTTACAGTTGGCAGACATTATTATTGAGGTTTAAGAATTTTATAATTTTATACGCGTGTCGCTGTATCCTTCTAGCTTTAAAATTTTTAAATGCTTTCACAGATTATGCAAAATTTTTCTGTGTAATTTTTAAATATTCATTTTACGTGTTCTGATCATAATAAGTACAAACTTTCTAGATATGTTTTGGAGCCCTTATTATGAAACAAACTTTTTTTTCTTGTATCTCACTTACAATATCATTTTGCCAAAAAAATAATTTTTATTTTATAGTACACATACTTAGTTATAAACCGCTTAGTTTAAACTCATGGTATAACATTTATACTTATATACAGTTTGTGACCTTCTGGCAATTCAATATATTGTAGGTGTGTTCTTTTTCCTTTTCTTTATGAACTTTCAGTTTTATTTGTATCATGCTATGTACATTCATTTTCACTTTTGTTATTTAATCAGACATTTCAATAAGTTTCTGAAATTATTTTTTCATTTATTTACACTGGATACTTTAATGTTGAGATAATTTTCATTAACACATCTCTCGTTTCTGAATTCACAACCACCCTTGTTGCTATTTTACGTTTATTTTTCGTACATCTGCACACACATGACATATAATTCTTTACAAAATTAAACTTTATTTTATCATATTTTGTATTATATTATTTTATCATTTCATATCATTCATTATATTGAAGAGGCGTATTTCTCAAAGTTAAATTTAATTTTCCATTAATTTGATGTACTGCACTTCCGCATTTCTTTTCAATTCATTGTACGAATGGGTCTGAAGTTGAAAATCCTTTTGTACATAATTTTTAAGTTTGTATATATATAGTGTGCGTTAGAGAAATTTTATTCAATATTTTGCCAGGCATAAACATTTAAAAATGCGTAGTTCTATAATGTTTACATTCTTTTTAAGTTTCCTCATTATCTTACATACATACACTGAACACTATCAGCCATATTATATTTATCATTTAAGAAACCTTATGTTTAATTTCAGCTTAATATAAATGGATATTTAACATTTAATATTTTGCTAGTTTCTTTTTGGTTTACAGGGTAAACTTAATAAAAAAAAAGAGAAGAAGAGATTATAAAAATAATTGTGACGGTTATTAAATATACTATTACTGCAGGACCAGTTGACTTAGTACACATTTCATCGTGTATTTTCTTTCTTCCTTTCAGTACAATACACAATTGTTTACTATCATTCACACAAATCAGCATTCATGTACCATCTTTATTACATATACATTATTTTTTAAATTTTAGATTCACTACTTTACATTTATAATTTTTTTTAAAGTTTTGAATTAGTAATTCAACCATAATATTTTTGAGTGTTATAAACCCTTTCATTTGATTATTTCACGGCTGGGGAGGATTTTGTGAAAGTTTTTATCTTTTGCGCTTGGTTGTTACTTTGTGGTGCTGGTCGCCAACCTCTTGCCAAGTTCAAATGATAGTTATTTATCTCATTCTTTTTAATATTCTTTTTATTAATTTTAATGTACGGTACACAATTTTTTTTCTTTTATTATCTTTTATTAGAGAATTTATCATCATTATCAGTTCAATCTCGGAAGTTATTATTTTGGTAAAGTAGTTTTACAGTACTTATTCCTAAGTGAAATGTACAATAATCTTTATGATTTTTCATACTGCTTTACCATATCCTATAACCATGTTGGTGACATACAACTGTGCCCTTTTTATTTTTTTTTCTTTCACATTACCATTCAGAGTTACCATTCAGAGTTACTATTCAGAGCTACCATTCAGTGTTTTCCAGTGTTTGTACTTTACACGCGCACTGTTGTATATTTATATAGGAAATGTAACTTTCTGTTGTTCTTTTTTTTAATTCATTGCAATTGTCAAAAGCTACACACGTTTTCCTTTTTGTTCCTTTCGTGATACTTGCAAACTTTTATATGGTGAGCATGCCATTTTGAGTAATTTCTGTCGAGATTATATTTGAGTTTTGCATATCACACACTACACACATTATACACAATTTCAATCAATCTTTTTATACCATGCAATGTGTTCCTTTTGACATTAACATAATATTCCTTATCACATAAACATAATCTCCTTTATTTAAATATTACAGATATCACATTTTAATTACATTTTTCATATCAATTATTATTTTGCATCATATTTTTTTCTCATGGTTCCCTAAATTTGTCTACAGTTGAAATAAAAAAAAATGTGCGTTAATAAATCATGCCGCTATGGCGAGTATATTGTATTTATAATGTTAAGATTTATAGGAATCTATTAGACTCCGGATAATGCACATTTGCTTTGATGAAATTACAAGGATTAAGGCGTAAATGTTTCATTCTGTAGATATATACAAATATCTTAAACATTTTTCTACCATTCCTAATTTAAGCACTACATTGCATCATTAACATATTTCTAGATTTCATAAAAAAAAACTTTTTCTATGTCACTGGTCCCTCTTCAAGTCTCGCACTTTAAGATATTTCAATATAAGGAAAATCTTGTCACTTTATGCATTTAATTTTAATTTTAATTGCTGATGTTGGTTATTTTCTCAAGAAGTGACTAACACAGTTCATTTACTCTTGTATGCCAATTACACATTTACACGCAATTGACACTTCATTTATGGCATACTTTCAGTTTAATATTACTCCTCCTATTCAAGACATATTTTTTTTTAATTTATTAATAGTAGTTCACAGTTTATTTTAATCTTTTTGTTTTGAGAGTATTTTTTTCACAGTTGTAAAGAAATTGCAACCTTGTTGGTGTTTATACCAGCTTTATCTTATTGAGATCTAATTAAGATTGCATTCTAACTGTACAAGCTTACTCTCTAAAAGCACCTCTCTTCACTTACACATTTCTGTACATCCAGGAGAAATTTTACCATTATCATAGTACTGCATTTCTTTATAACAAATGCTTCAGAGTTTCACATAAACAGTTTTTACCTGTAACAGATTTTGATAATTTTTTTTCAGTTTCTTTCCTTAAAGAGTTAAAAAAAAAAAAAAAAAAAAAAAAAAACTTTATGAAACTTTGAAAACATTAAGGAAATTTATTGTATTTACTTTTTAAAAAATAATTGATGTTTCTAACCACACTAGACATTTTATGCGTTGTCAAGTATATATTATCATAGTTATGCCATGTGTACATACACATATTATTTTATTTACTAAATTTATTTTAGCATAACATATAAATTTGTGTGTTGAGATTTAATATTTCAACATAATGTTTTGGTTGGAACCTGTCCAACATTTTATGGCATGCCCAATTTTTAGCTTGAGGACTTAAAAATCAAGCAAGATGAAAGATCTGGAACTATTATAATTTTTTACCCTGTGCACAGCGGAAATTCCAGATTGTGATCTCTAATGTAATAAAGAGATTTTATATAATATTTTCATCAACGAATATGTTGATAATGGTATAGCATGTATTTTATATTTGAGAATTTAAATCTCAACATTTTATTCATCAATGCATATGCTTAAAATGAAAATGTTTTTATGAGCTCATTTATCTATATTATACATATTTTAGTTGCAACTTTGTGTTTTACTATGTATGTGCCAGTATGTATGTAATGTTAATATACTTCATGTAAGTGTGTCCAGCCAAAAATTTAGTGGGTTATGTTAGTTTTTCTGGGAAAGGGGGAGAGATATGTGATGTTGAATATAACATATCATCACATATCATTATTTATCTTCTTTTCAAAATTAAATTCCCCATTTTAAAATTTAATTTCTCCTTTCATAATTATAAATTGAATCAAAACTTCCTTTCCTTTCTAAAAAGAATATATCTATTTCTTCTTCTCTTGCGCTTTATTTTTCAGTTACTTAACTTTCTCAAGTTCAGTCAAAGCCGTTAATAAAATAAATCAAAAACAAATCTTTTTCTCATCCTAAAATCATTAACAGTTCGAGCATATTTTCCTTCGTTTAACTAATAGATAAAAAAAAAAGATGTTCTTTGACCATATGCCCCTGTTCCAGCAGTAATCTAGCATTGTTCATTCTCATTTGGATAGTCAATACAGATGCATTTTCCGCCGCAAACATATACTATGTTTATATTAAAATCGGCGCCCTGCATCTCCGATGCTGCTTCTAAATGCATATTTCCGATCATTTAGCTTTGGCATTCATATTTGTACGTTGAAATATTAAAACGCCAATCAACGGTCCTTTTGGCTATTTTTTTAATTCAAAGTTGCATTAAGTGATATATCTTTGGGGTTATAATGGTCCAGGGTACCAAGATTTTGGCTCGACACATTGGCAACAATTTCTGACAAATGAATCATTCCTTCTCTGTACATCGTTCTGTTAACAGCTAACTGAAAGGGTCCCTCTCTGGCATTTACATATTTCATTATTATATCCAATAAAGCCATCCTGCTGCCAAATTTGCAGAGTTCTTCTTTTCGTACTTGTCTATTGTTGTATTCAAGGAGTTACGAACCTGGATTTCCACAAAAATGATTATCTTAAAAATGCAATAATTTTATAAAATGTTTTCGCTACAGATCATGGTCTACAGTATACCCCCCTCCCATTTTTTTTAAATCATACATATTCTAAATGAGAAAAAACTGCACAATGACCAGGTGGGGTCAGATTGACCCCATCTGGAGTACTGCGAGGGTTAAACATTATTGCCTCGTATGTGCTATAAATTATTTTTCTCTACCCAAACTATATTTTAATCATACCAATTTAAATAAGGATTTCATAAGAATAAGTCGTGAGCTCAGGATTAATAATAAATGAAATATTAGTATTAAGGAGAGAATCTACTGATATGGATTAATTTTTAGAGCTTCATCAGGAATTTGTTTTTCTAAGGCGCATAGAAAAAAATGTTTTTTGGAATTGCTTTTATTGTACTTACCCCGTGTTTGTCCCCATCCGGTAGCGTAGCATTTGCTGGTGATATTCAGTTTTATATCCGGATCAGGAAGGCATATTGGCTTGACATACTTGGAGAACTTCACCGGGGCATTTAACTTGACCAGCGCCATGTCGTGTACCATGTCGAATTTACCATCTTGTTCAAACTGTTGTTTCGAACAATACAAAGATTTAGTTTTATTTAGTGTATGTACTGTTAAGATTTTTAATATTTGTTAATTCAGATTTAAAAAGATTTTTATTTAGATTTAAGAAAATCCATTACACAACTACTGTTTAATAGTAAAAAAGGACTTCAGTATCCTCCATTTGCACTAGATGGCAGCACCAAAAGTTGCAAAAACTGTTTTTCTGATCGGAACTATTTACTGCTTTAAAAATTAAGACTTTAATTAATTCTAAAACATATTCTTTTTTACTCTTTTTTAATTTTAAAATTCTTATTGTCATTTTTATGTATCATGAATATTAATCATTGTCTTTTCTCTTTAATAGAACAATTTTCATTTTCTTTACTTTCTTGCATTTGCTGCAGGACTATGATTGAATGCTATAATGTTTTTGATTCGTGATGTGAAGTGGATAAAATCTAAACCTTATTCTGTTCAATTAAAAATATGAAAGGTCATGTTAAATCGTATTCATTTAAGTGAATTCTTTATTCTTTAAGTATGTGTTTTTTATCTCGACTCACCAATGCAAATTCGCCAACGTTCTTGTTTAATTCAATTCATCTATTTCGAAAGTTGCCTTCTCGGAATAAATTATTAGATGAGTGAGTTCAGCATGCACTCAAATTTACTTTTTCATTTTTGTTTCTTTCAATAAAGAGAAAATCTGTATTTTATCATTCTTAAAACTTTACATATACTTTTTGTTGGTCCGTCGTAAGCCCCGGAGATAACTAGTAATAATCTTATTTAACTAATATATTATAGCGAAAACTAAAGCAGAAACTGCTTCTGAATCAAAATTTCTTTTCACTGTAAAAGAGATAAAGATATTTAGTGTTCAAGTTATTGACGCAATTGAGAATAAAAATTTAAAGCTAATTGAAAAATTGAAATATGAGCTAATTAATTTAGAGAATGATTTAAAAAAATCTTATTTTGGCGTAGCTGAAGAAAGCGTAAATTCGTTATATCATAACTTTACTGAAGCTAAAGATATTGTTCTTGATGATTTAGTTAAAATCGAACAGTTCTTAGAAATTCAAGACGTAAAATCACAAGAAATTCAAAGTGCAGCTAATAATAGCTCAAATACAGGTGTGAAAAATAACGTTTTAAAGCTACCTAAGTTCGAGTTACCCATATTTTGTGGTGATGTCACTCAATGGTTAACATTTAAGGAGACATTTTTAACTGCAATTCATAATAACAAAGCAATTTCAGATCAGTTGAAATTTTCATACCTTATAGCTAGTGTTAAGAATTACCGGCTAAATTAATTTCTGGTTCTTCCATTTCTGGTGATAATTATAAGGAAGCTTGGGAAACGCTAGTTAATAGATATAATAATCGTAAGAATTTGGCATATTCATTGCTGTCTAAATTTGTTAATGCCAAACCATTGAATTCGCCCACGCAGAAAACTATTTTAGAGCTATTGGATACGTGCAATGAAGTTATTCGAAATTTAAAATCTTTGAAATTTGAATTTAATGAATTTGTTGATTTGATTTTAGTGTATATAGTACAAACGAAACTTGATGAATCCTTAAAAAAGCAGTGGGAATTATCATTAAATAATGGTTCATTTCCAAGTTATGAAATGTTAATGACATTTCTCGAAAAACAGGCTCGTAGTTTGCAGAGCTGTAATTCTGAATTTTTTGAAGGTGAATCCAAATCTAATCAAAAGTTCGAAAATAAGTCTCAACATTTTTCAAAAAATTCTGTCGCCAATGCAGTCGTGATGGATAGTATAAATAAATCTGCAAACCTTTCATGTGCACAGTGTAATGAATCCCACCCACTTTATAAGTGCCGAGAAATTTCAAAATTATTTGTTGATCAACGTTGGAATTTAGTAAAATCCAAAAAGCTTTGCACCAACTGTTTACGATCAAATCACTTTGTTCCTAGTTGTCTTATTACTGTCGCATGTAAATATTGCAACTCTAAACATCATACACTCCTTCATCGTGATCAGACTATCCCTGCATCACAGAATACTTTCAGGCAAAAAGATCGTGTTACAGCCCCAAATGCTATTGTTAATTCTAATGAGTCAAATTGTTTCACTTCCCAATCTTTCAATGAAAATTCTCAAACATAGTTGGCTACTGCGATTATAAAGGTTAAATCTAAATCGGGAAAATTCATACCTTGTAGAGCTATGATCGATAGTGCTTCTCAAAAAAGCTTACTTTCAAAAGCTTGATATAAAAAACTAGGTCTTCCATCAAGGCCTACAAATCATAAAGTTTCAGGAATAAATAATTTAGTCGCAGAAACAGCTCTTCAGGAAGCTTCCTTGACATTCTCTCCACATTTCAATAATGAAACTTTTCACTTAGATGCATTAGTTGTTAATCACAGATTACTACCAATTTACCAAATTTTTGATTACAACTAAATATTGGCCACACATTGAAGGATTGAATCTTGCGGATCCTAATTTTCATTTGTCCAGTTCTATTGATATACTTATAGTTGCAGATTTATTTGCTAACATCATAATAGGGGAATCAATTCTCGGACCTAAAGGATCACCGAGTGCTGTTAATTCTAGACTGGGTTACATTCTCTCGTGGATCATTTATTCGAATGATTCAAATCAAAATTCATCTGTTAGTTGTCATGTCACTACACAGATAAGTTCTCAACTACAAAAATTTTGGGAACTGGAATCGGTTCCTACTTCTGACCCAATTTCTCTAGTTGAAGATAACTATGCGAAAACAGTTTCACGTTCAAAATCTGGAAAATATATTGTAAATCTACCCTTTAAATCTAAACCTATTCCAGGGAACTCTAAACCGCAAGCCTTAAAGCGTTCCTACTTCTTAGAGAAAAAACTTCAAGAAAATCTCTTGCTTAATGAGCAGTATTTATCTTTCATGCGCGAGTATATCGATTTAGGGCACATGGAACCTGTACCAGATTCAGACATTTCAAATCCTGATAATTTTTATCTCCCACATCACGGGGTGTTAAAAGAAGATAGTTCTATAACTCTGCTTAGAGTGGTATTTGATGCATCTCCTGTTGGTTCAGAAGGCCGCTCCTTGAATGATTATCTAAAGATAGGTCCAAAGTTGCAGTCAGAAATCTTTCCTTTACTGTTAAGGTTCAGAATGCATCCAATCGCCTTTAGTTCTGACATCGAGAAAATGTTTAGGCAAATTCTCGTCAATCAAAATCATATAGACTATCAACGCATGTTTTGGAGATTCAATTCAGACGAAATTATTAAAACATACAGGCTGTTGACCGTTACGTACGGTACTGCTTGCGTGCCATTTTTGATCATTAGGACATTACACCAATTAGCAAATGATAATGACCAAAATCATAAAGAAGCCTCTCAGATAATTCGAAAAAGTTCGTACGTAGATGATCTACTTTCTGGTTCGGATTCAAGGGAACATGCCCAAATTTTGATAACTGAACTAATCGAAGTTATGAAAAGCGGAAGTTTTAATCTACGTAAGTGGACCTGTAATGATCCAGAAGTAATAGCTCATTTACTAGATGAAATGAAGACTTCATCACAAAAGGTAATTCATGAAGATGATACCGTTAAAGTCCTCGGACTACTTTGGAATTCTTCCAAAGGCGTTTTACAAATTCGTTTTAATGATTTTAAAGAAGTGAAAACAAAAAGAGATTTGTTATCAGTAGTGGCTACAATATTTGACCCCTTGGGTTTTCTAGATCCTACTACAATAAGATTGAAGATCATGCTGCAAGTTCTTTGGAAAGATAAGACTTCGTGGGATGAAGGAATCCCAGACTCCATACTACAGGTTTGGAATGAGTTTTTATCAGAAATTCATTTGTTAAAGTCAATTGAAATACCAAGGTATATTACCTCTTATAATCAAAATGATGTCCAAATTCACTTACATGGTTTTTGTGATGGCTCAGGTAAAGCTTATGCTGCTGTTACTTATTTACGTGTCGTTAGTTCTGACGAAGTATTTGTCAATTTGATTGCAGCTAAACTAAATTAAATCCAATAAAACCTCAAACACTGCCACGTATTGAGGTTTGTTCAGCTCTGTTACTAGCCAAGTTATGCTCAGTCATTATCGATATTTTGGCAATAAACTTTGACAATATTTATCTGTGGACAGATTCCCAAATTGTTCTCAGCTGGTTAAAATCACCTCCCTTAAAAGGAAATCAATTTTGTTCTAAATCGAATGTGTCAAATCCAGTCATTAATACCTTCCTGTGAGTGGAATCATATTTAAGGTATTTTAAATCCTGCAGATTCCGCTTCTAGGGGTATTCCACCACGAAAGCTTCTTCATCATTCGCTAAGGTGGCATGGGCCTCCATGGCCGATATCAAATGAACCAATCCCAATACCTTTGTACAATCCTCCAATATCTGAGTTAAATCCAGCGCTTCAATCAGTCAGCAACGTAACTCAAGTAATTGCCCTTCCAGCCTTTATTCTTAAGATCTCCAAATTCTCTAAGCTATCAAGAGTCACAGCGTGGTGTCTTAGATTCATCTATAATGCTAGGCATAGTGCTACAAAAAAATCTGGAAATCTGAGTGCACAAGAAATCTCTGATTCTATTTAATGCATTGTGAAATTAGTACAAAGTTCTGAATTCCATACAGAGCTTAAATTAATAAAAGAAAGAAAGCCTTTACCAAGTAACAGTAAATTATTATCATTAAATGTGTTTTTAGATTCGAGTAATATTATTCGAGGTGGTGGTCGTTTGTCACAATATCAGTCGTTAAGTTTTGATAGAAAGTATCCTATGCTACTGCCGAAAAATCACGTTATTACCAAGTTATTGATAAAACATGTCCATGAGCAACATCTACATGCTGGTACACAACAGTACTTGCAATAATACTCCAACAGTACTGGTTTGTCAACGGTCGTTCTACTGTATGACAAGAACTCCACAAGTGTGTGCTTTGCAAACGCCTTAAGTCTCAAGCTTGTCAACAAATGATGGGAGATCTTCCCGTTGACAGAATTACCCCAATCCGTCCATTTTCCATGGTGGGTTTAGATTTTGCAGGACCCTGTCTAACTAAACCAAATTTGCCAAGAAGTAAGATCAAAATTAAATCTTATATAGCAGTATTTGTCTTATGTGCACTAAGGCGGTACATCTTGAGTTGGTATCAGATTTGTCTGTGTAAGCCTTGCTAGCAGCCTTGAAGCGATTTATCGCGGGTAGAGGTCTACCTTCCGATGTATATTCAGATAATGGAAAAAACTTCACAGGTCTGGCTAATCAGTTAAAGCAGCTATTCCAATATTTGAGGCAAAATGAAGTTCAAAAATTTCTTTCGAGCCAGAAAATCAATTAGCATTTCATCCCTCCATATGCGCCGCACTTTGGTGGGCTATAGGAGGCAGCTGTAAAGCTTATTAAAAATCACATTTTAAGAGCATGTAAATCTAGTGTATTGAATTTTGAAGAATTAACTACTTTGCTATGTCAAATTGAAAGTTGTATAAATTCAAGACCCTTAATTCCTATGTCTTTGGATCCATCAGATCCACGCGCATTAACTCCGGGTCACTTCCTAATAGGAGCACCCCTCCTTGATATTCCAGAATCTTCGAATACCAGAATACTAACATTAAATGCTCGGTGGCGCTTGATAGAAAAAGCAGAAAATCAATTTTGGTGTAGATTGTCACGTGAATATCTTCAACATCTCCAACAGCTTCCAAAATGGACTACTCCACGAACTAATATCTACGAGAAGGAGACTTGGTGATTGTTCACGATCGATTTCAGCCCATGAGATGGAAGTTGGGCCGCATTCTAAAGATTTTTCATGGACCGGACAATCTCGTACGAGTTGTTTTGATTAAAACAGCTGACGGTGACATCATGCGTCCCGTTTCAAAGGTGTCCCCACTCCTGCCGGGGGCGGAGGATGTTTAATAGTAAAAAGGACTTTTTAGTATGCTCCGTTTATACTAGATGGCAGCACCAAAATTTGCAAAAACTGTTTTTCTGATTGGAACTATTTACTGCTTTAATTAATTCTAAAACATATTCTTTTTAACACTTTTTTTAATTTTAAAATTCTTATTGTCATTTTTATGTATCATGAATATTAATCATTGTCTTTTCTCTGTAATAGAACAATTTTCATTTTCTTTATTTTCTTGCATTTGCTGCAGGACTATGATTGAATGCTACAATGTTTTTGATTCGTGATGTGAAGTGGATAAAATCGAAGCCTTATTCTGTTCAATTAAAAATATGAAAGGTCATGCTAAATCGTATTTATTTAAGTGAATTCTTTATTCTTTCAGTATGTTTTTTATCTTGACTCACCAATGCAAATTCGACAACGTTCTTGTTTAATTCAATTCATCTATTTCGAAAGTTGCCTTTTCGGAATAAATTATTCGATGACGAAGTTCAGCACGCACTTAAAGGTATTTTTTCATTTTTGTTTCTTTTCAATAAAGAGAAAATCTATATTCTATCATTCTTAAAACTTTACAACTACATTTACCAAACTACAATAACCTTTTCTCCTAGCACAGTCGAACTCAATCCATTACACGAGGTATTTTAACTTTTGATTTGTTTAGCAATTGAATTAATTGACAGATAAGAAAACATTTAAAATTTTTGTAAAGATTAAAAAAAGTATATTCTGTATAATACAGGTTAAGAAGTAAATTTATAAAAAGAGAATAGCTAAAGATACGGAAGTGTGGTTTGCGTAAAAATCATCCTTAGGATGCGGAATGTTTTCAGCAGAAAAAAAAAGAAGGTTCTGAAAAAGTCTCCGGGAGGGGGACATTGTCGCGAATGCATCTTTCAGAAGTATGGAAATGAGAATGATTATAAAATAATTGACCACTAAACAGATGCTTTAATTGATTGAGTTACGAAATTTATGTCTAGAAAACAAATTACTACTTGAAATTTCTTCTTAGATGTTTCTGTGATCGGACTTTTCTCGAATCATTGTGGCTTTTCTGTTCACGAAGTTCATTCACAACATTAGCTTATTAATATATTTTACACATCCAAGTTGAAGATTGGCAGCCTGAGGGGACAACAATCATCAGAAAAGGTGTAGATCTATAACGACTCCCCCGGAGTTTCCCTGACACACAGGGGTTCGTTAGTTGGAAAGCAGACTCCTAGACCCCTAAACCGATTGGCGGACGCCTAACCTTTATTGATACATTCAAAATTAAGCTATAAAAGAAAAAGTCGCAAAATGAAATTCAAACTATGATACAAAAGAATATCACTGAGAGAGTAGGCAGTGATTCAAACCCGATAATGGGCAGTGAATAAAAAGGGAACCAGAAACGCTCCTCGGTTCAGTCGTGGGTCAGATTTTAGAGGTCACAGCCAATGTTAAGTCTATGCGAATGTTATTTTCAAATTTGTAGCTTGGATTTTAATATTTTTAAATGTACTTTTTTGCATAGGATATCTGAAGTTGATCTTTAACCGGGTATATAGTAGAGATCCGTACTTTAAAATATTTGTAGATCGTAAATGATTACCGGGTTCAGTTTCTTTGCATTCGCTGGAGTTTATAAAATAGCTGTAGGCTGTGATCGTTATAGAAATAAATGCTTTTAAATTGTTTTTTACGAAATCTGTTTATTTGGAGTAAATATATAAAATTAAAGCATTTCATACAGAAATGGATAGGGATGGTGCCTGAGAACATTTTTAAGAAATGTTTTCACATGACTGATTTCGTGAAGTGGGAGCCAGCAATTGCCAATTATTCTGTAATATACGCATTGGCATCAAACAATTGGCGAAAAGAGCACATGAAAAATGAATGATATATGAGTAAAAATTATCTGTTACGCTTTGGACAATTAGGAGAATTTTGAATTACGTGGCAGGGCCACCAGCATAGCAGTCCTAAAAAATAAGCCAAAAAGAATTCGAGCGACAATTCGTACGTTAAGAGCAAAGTTTTGGGAACATAGCGTGAAAGACAATACAGACCGCATTTACTGGAAATGTTTATGATTTAACAAGGAAGTTATACTCAAAAAATAAGCAGAGAGCAAAGAGTTATTTCTACTGACCGAAAGCAAAGTCGAACTTTAATCTTTTTTTTTTAATCTAGTGAGGGTGAATAATCATCTAAATGAATTCAATCTATGTGAGAGACGTTTAGTGATAAAGCCATCTGTTAAATATCTTTTCTTTCTTTTCTTTTGGAGGAAAAATTACAATGGGAACTGAAATAAAGGTTAGGATAAAATGATTAAGTAATTAAAGACTAATTTTAATTGAAATTTAGAGAAAAGGAGTAATTTAAGAAAAATATATGTGATTCGACATCACAGGGTTGTTTTTACTTTTTTTTTAAAAATCTTAGTTTTATTATTTTTTTAAAATGAGACTACATTCACTTTTGGAGCCGGTTCTGAAAAGCAAAGTAACTTTATAAAAATTTATGCAACAAAAATCAAAAAATTAAAAACTACTCCGGTTAAAGATCGACTTTAGTTATCGTATGAAAAAAAAATACATTTATAAATATAAATGTAAGCGAGGAATTTGCAAATAACTTCATCATAGACTAAATATTAGCTTGCCCGTTCCTTCGCATTGCTAGTGTAGACTCTTAATCCCCCTAATTCTCATGGTAAAATACGTTCTATAAATTCCGTAGTTCAGAAAATCTGAATTAACATCCTAAAATTTCAATAATAAGTTTCGCTTTATTTATACATGGAATGTCTGTTATTAAATAAAGCAAATATTGCTATTTTAAATTTCTGCTGTGAATTTGAAATATCCGAATTAAAAAATCTACAAAATTCCAAACATTTTTGGTAGCATATATAGCATTCTCACAACCTTTTGATTTTCGGGAATAAAAATCTGGTGACATTAAACTTGCTAAAATAACATTTTAATTTGATAGACGAATGCCTTAATGATTCAAAATAAAGAAAAAATGGTGAGCAGCGAAATTTTTCTTTATTTAACTGAGGTTTAAGTTAAACTTGCGAGTTTAATTTTCTTACCATTTTACCACTATAACTTTCTATTTTCTTCTAAATTTTTACTTATAATGAATTTGCTTCGTGCCCACAGAACATTAAAATAAGAAATAATAACAATGAACTATATTTAGTACAAAATTTTGGTATAACATTGTCTTAAAGGGGTGTTAAAGAAGGTTACTTACATAAGTAAAGTTATTTACATTGGATTAAGTAAAAAAAAAAATTAATTTATCTCGAAAAGTGCAGGAATAAACCTTGTGGACAGTAAGACTACCAATAAATCCACGATGCTTGAAATTGATATTTAAATGCTGGTTTAAATTCTGCAGTAAATTTCCTGAATTCAACGAACTTTAGACTTTCTTTCTCTAGCATACTTCTGCATGAGAAAAAACTTAAAAAAAAGTCTATGGCTGCATCTGAAGTGATTTTCTGTATAAGTTTAGGAAGAGAGATGGTAAGGAATCAAAACCCAGGGACAGAGTTAAAAAAATAATATCAACCATAAAAATGTGTGCAGGTTAATTTTTTGCTACATATTTATATAAAACAATTGTCCCAGTTTCGGAAAAAAAATAAATCGAATTACTTTTATTGAGACAATTTTATACAGACAGCTCCAAACAAAAAATCAGCAGCAAGGACACGGGACGGTATAGGAGTTTTCCTGGTATTTGGACCCCCAACATCGTCCAAAACTTATTTATCTGGTTAATACTATTATACAATCATGCAATGGGATGTTCCCCAGTATATAAAATAAAAAAAAACGACAAGAATATGTGCTAAAATAAAAATTATTATTCAGGGACATAAAAGTCAAAAGATTGTGAGAACATGGTCATTAGAGGGTTAAACTTCGAATCGGGCGTGACAGAATATTAGCTAACCAGTCGTCTCACAGTGGGGCATTTTCATGATGTAAGCGGACAAAATTCATTTTTCCGATTATCTCGAAATTTAACAAGACCGTGCATACTAGTAGCTGAATGTGTTTTTTGTCGAAAAATTCCGAGGCGTCGATTAACTACGACCGTAAAGAAGCCATTTGTGCAGTTGGTTTCAGGGAGTTTCAACGGTTCCCTAGTTTCCTGTAAGTTCGAAAGTACGCCGTGACTGTTCTGTTTTATTTAAAATAGCGCGAGTTTACTGAACATATGACACATGCTTGTCAAGGTAAGATTAAACCTATTGCTTTTTGAAAAGAAGCGTCATTAAAAACGCTTAACCGTTTTTAGGTGCGTTCGTAATTATGTAAATACGTAGCACCTATAGTCGTCGTTCGGTCCGTCTGCCCGTCTATCTGTCTGTCTGTTAGTCCGTCCGTCCTCATATAACAGAGCAAAAACTACCCTACCGAATGGTCTGAAATTTTAAATATATAATTGTTGCAAAATTTTGTTGAATCATTTCAAATGTAATGAAAATCAGATGTATAGTTTAATTACAGGGACAGTCAAAAATTATCCGTTACATTACGGCTAATGGGAAAAAACTATTTCAAGTGCATTTCAGTGATGTTACAGCTTTTCGAACAGGATGAAATTGATATGTACTTATGAAGTGCACTAAAATATACATTCAGTACAATATGCGATGCAAAAAATATTTATAAAACTAGTTATAGTATGTTTTCATTTGCCCCGTTTGACGTGCAATTTTCAACTTGTTTTTAGAGGTTGTGAGTCTGGATGATCCACGTTATTGTTTACAAACTTTATTTTGACTTTTAATACAGTATTAAGGATTATTAAGCAATAAACTTTTTTTTTTTTTTTTTTTTTTTTTTTTTTTTAAGCGAAGTGCCATTACAAAAGTATTGGAAACTTAAGAAAAGCCCTGCAAAAGTTTGCAAGTCATTAAGTTTTTATTAATTTACAACCTTTATATTATCTTGTAGTGTATGTATGTAGCGTTGAATCTAGAAAAACGGGCCGCAGGGCGGGAATTTTTCAAAAAGGGCACACTTGTACCTTGTTCACAAAAAAAAAAAAAAATAAAAAAAAATAAAAAATATATATATATATATATATATATATATATATATTTTTTTTTGAACTGGTTTGTTTAGAGTCCCCTAACAGAATTTGTGATATTTTCCCACGATCAATTGAATTTAGCGATTCTCACCCCCTCCCCCCTTCCATCAATTGAGGAATTACATAAATTTTTTTCGACGAATTTTGCATTTTTTCTTTCTTTTGCAACCGGCTGAAGAATTTGATTCAATGCTGAATTTAACGTTATTTTTCCCTCTACCAATTGACGAATTTCACAATACAGTCGAACGACGTTAATACGCGAATGAAAGTACCGATCAAAATTTGCGTTTTAAATGGGTTTGAGTATTAATCGAAGTTCGTGAATTTTCCTCCAGTGGTCCTTCTAATGTCCAGTGGTCCAGTGGTCCTTCCTACCTATACGTATAAAATGTATTTTTATGACTATTTTTAGTTTTTTAAGCCATAAAATGACATTTTATTTGATTTTATCATTAAATAACTGATTATCTAAATTAGTTTATAATGGCTTTTATAAGCTTGAAAAAATATCAAATTGCCAATAATTATTGTCCCACATGATTATTGGTTCTACATTTAAAAAATTCAACTTCAAATGTAAAGCTTGGAGAAGTTTTTTTGGGGGTGAGCTAAAAAGTCACTGCCCAAGACAACAGCTCTTTATTATCAACAAGTAATAAAAAAATTTTGTTTTTAAAGTCAATTCCAACTTAGGTCATCAAAGAAAATTTAATATAATCCCTTAAGTCCCTTAAGTCCCTTAAGTACTAGTCTTTTTTGCATTAAAATATCTCATTTAGTTGATTTTCTATAAACAAGTAGGTTTATAATGGAAATCTATGGGAATTTGGCGAAATATTAGAGATATCGTCAAGTTGGCTACAAACTTGGCGGTATTTGGCGACAGAACAGAGTCCCCCCTATGGTAACCCCTTATTGAAAATACTTTAATTGATCTTCAACAACCAATGGCCGAAATTTTGTTTCCCATGCAAAACTAAAATTATTTAATTAAAATTTAATTAATTAATTAATATTTGAAAAAACTGTATTAACATCAATTGTCATCCAGTACAAGTTTAAAAAAATTTATTTCAGCTTGATAGGATGAATAATGAGTATTTTATTAACGATTGAAAATTTGAACAAGATATATAAATAAAGAAATAAATATAGGGAGAGTGTGAGCTAGTAGTAGGAATTGAATAAATACAGTAAATTCTTATAAAGAACAGGACTTATAAAGACACAGGAAATAAAATCTAGGAAAAGTGAAATTACACTTGTATTTTTCTATTCCTCGGTGAAGATTTATCGGGGGGTACAATTAGGGGGCTAATAATAAATTTAATAATAAAATAATATTTGCGATTACCTATGTAACATAAAAGGTTGGAAATTATATGTTACTGTGGTAAATGACTATTTGGGTCCTGTTCAACGTTTGTATGTATTTGCGTAAGAATAGCACTCATATTCGTGAAGATGTTAACGTTTTTGTGAAAAATTCAAAAGTTTTTTGTTTATAGCATACAGAGTTTTCAACCAAGTTTAACACAACTTTCCAAAAACCTGACAAAGAACAGTAGCAACAATACTACAATTAAAACATGAATATATTGAACATTTGATGAGATATGGGCACTTGTATGAAATAATTTTTAACTGCGCATGCGTGGAAGATCCTAAAATTTTTATTATATAATTTGGTAGTCAGCTATTTAGGGCAACTTATATAAAAAGTCCAGTCAAATATCGCGAAAATTCACAAAGATAGGGTCGATATAGTGAGTTGCTTCCCAAAAATAGCTTCATTATAAGGGATTTTCCACAACTTTTCAACCAGATCACTATATCTTTCTAAGTTTTCACAAAATTTGACTGAACTTTTTATAGGAGTTGCCCCAAAATACTGACTACCAAATTATGAAATAAAAATTTCGAAATCTTCCGCGGATGCGCAATTAAAAATTATCTCATAAATTTGCCCATATCTCATCAAATATTCAGTATATTCCTGTTTTAATTGTAGTATACTGTTGCTACTATTCTTTAGAAAGTTTTTGGAAAGTTGTGTTAAATTTGGTTGAAAACTATGTATGCTATAAACAAAAAACTTTTGAATTTTTCACTAAAGCATTAACATCTTCACTAATATGAGTACTATGCTTACACAAATGCATACAAACGTTGGACAGGACCCAAATAGTCATTTACCACAGTGACAAATCATTTCCAGCGTTTTCTGTTACATAGGTGATCGCAAATATTATTTTATTATTAAATTTATTATTAGCCCCCTAATTGCACACCCGATAAATCTTCACCGAGAAATATAAAATCAAACATGTTCTTTACATCCTAGAAGTTCAAGAACAATTCGCCAGTAATGTTGGTAGATATTCGACAAAACATGTGCAATCGAAAGCATCCAGTCCCTGTACCTTAACTTTTGGGGGCCAGTGTATATCCATTGATATATATCACCGAACCCTGTAATATTATACTTAACATTGTTCTTAATTTGTAAATTCTTTATTTTATTTTTAATATACTTTAGTATATTTTTCATATAATTTATAAAACATCACAATCAAACTTAATTACTTTCATTTTTGTGGAATATAAAAGATGCGGCATTTAGTTTGAATTTGATTTTGTCATAAGAAGTACAAAGCAATGATATTTTCACCACTATTCACAATTAAAACAAAATAGAGCCTTGTGTTCTGTTATATTACTAATATCCTCAGTGACATTTCAAATGAAACGAAAACATTCAAAAAGGGAAAAAAAGAAAGAAATCTGCGATTTTTTTTGCGTATTTTTGAATTTCTTTTGCGAATTTTCTCTGCAATTAAGAGTTTTGTCGCGTTCCGCATTTTAAAATAAAGGTGTAAGATATTTAACAAAAAAAGAGGGGGAACACAGTTTTCGATTCCTTATCATGCCTGCAAATTATATTTCTTTAAGAACAAAAAAAAAAAAAAAAAAAAAAGAGTCTGTGAATGTGTCAGAAAGTTTCGAGTTGTTCGAAAAAATAAATTGTTGAGCAGCTAATAAAAAGAATGAAGTATTTAAAAGAAAAAGAACAGAAGGTAAAACCCTTCTTTTCCTTACTATAAAAAAATTAGTATCTTCAATGGCCAATTTCGTTAAAATTTTCTGCCAACGGAAATAATAATAAATTAGGCTGTGTACCAGATTTTTATTAAAATACGATAAGTTATATGAAAATTATAGCCCCACAAAAAAGCCCACTATTAGATCCACTGGGAACAAAGTTCACTGCGACCTCAGTTTGTTTATTAACTCTGAGAACTGGACGCTGACATAATTAGACAAGTTTTCCATTTGATAATGTTAAAAAAATAGTTAATTTTAAATATTTCCAACAACGATCGCAATAAATAATTTCAACGAAAAATACTGAGTGAGCAAAACTGAGGAAAAAGAATATTTATTTTAAACGTATAATTTTTTTTCACGGTAATACTTCACTTTACATTTTGCAATTACATATGCAGTTGCTACACTTGTTTTTCGCATGGGTAGTATGGATTAGATCTTGACATGTGAATCATACAGAGCAACAGAACTCCTGTTTTCCAAAGTCACTTTTTTTTGTCGAAATAAAAAGTAAAAAGGCAAACTATTTTGAAACAAACAAAGGGTTCAAAGACGTTACTGGGAAAAGGGGTACGCGGTTTTTTCTACGTCGAAAAAGGGCAGAGCGCATTTGCACTTAAAACAAAAAAGGGTACGGTGTGGCGCCCTTTAAAAAACGTTTAACGGGATTTACAAACATTCTTATTTTTTTCAAAAAGTTGGGGAGGGGAACTCCCCGGCAAACGTGCAGGGCCATACAACTGGAGTAATTTTCGATAACTTATATATTTTTTGAATTCGTAATGAGAATTGCATTATAACTATAGAGAAAATATGGGAAAATAAGAAATACAAAATTATTATTTGGGTAAAATCTAAATTTTTCTATTTTAAGCCCTTCATCATTGTGTGTTTCAACGGGGCTACCCCTTTTCCCCCGCAGTTCACTGTAACGGGATTTTCGCGCATAATTGTAAACCATTCTCTGCCACTTTTACTCATCATGACAAAGCAGAGCCAGGCCTAAAGGAACAGCATTGATTTTCAACTGCAGTGTTTTACGAGAACATTTGAGCAAAAAGCGCTTTTCCTAGAGTTTACCGTACCTCTCATCAGAATGCTCACGCAAAGCCTGAAGAGTTGAATTAAATTTGCCGGAAAAATTGCTTGGGATAAGAATTCGAACCAGATCGAATTCCCGATTGGTTCACATCCGATGCTCGAAACTCTCGTTATCACATCCCTAAGAATGGATCCCGGCAAAAAAATATGCACCTGCTTTCGTGCAAATGCTGATAGGAGAAAAGAAAATGGCGGATTTTGATAATAAAGAAGAGAAATTGGGTGCTGTGAAACTCTCTTAAAGGCCACGGGGCGCATAGGAAGTGTTAAAAAGAACCGCAGGGCGCTGCGCCCTGCTAAAACAGCTTAGAGGCAACACTAGTACGTTATTTTAATTCAAATCTTGTAAGTCAATTTTAAACCAATTTTAATTATTCGATTGAGCTGAAACTTTGAATACATGTGTAGTTTCAATGAGAGATAAAATTCATGCTATAATGTTAACGGGACACAAGAACAATGGGATAGGATAGGATTATTTGGTCTGACGAGACCAAAATCACCCTGTTTGGTAGTGATGGCACAAAATACGCGAAGAGAAGAATCAGAAAAGATTTGCATCCTAATTTCATTACACGCACCGTAAAGTATACAGTTGTCAGAATTTGTGTGATTAAGGATAATATGAATGCCCAAAAATACATAAATGAAGTACTTTAATCACAACTGAAGCTTTTAGTACGTGATATATTGCAAGATAATGAACCATTTATTGCTAAACTTTCCAAAAAAGGCTTTCAAGATAATAACATTTCCGTGTTGGAACGGCCCGGGAGTAGCCCATACCTTAACTCAATTAAATATTGATATTATTTTAGTCAAATGTAAGGATATCTAAGCACCGTATATTACTTATTATAATAATTACATATAGAATTAAAATATATCATCGCATTCTTCAGTTTCTTTACCACAGTACACTGTATATATGAGGACAACAAAACTCGCCTTACCCCCCCCCCCCCCCCTAAAAAAAAAAAATTGAGTTGCAATATCAATCTATTCTATTTGTGAACCTGAAACGAAAAATCACTACAATCTGAAAAAAAAAAACTAGTTTTATCCTGTATTTCTGGCATTGTAAAATTTTGGTTTCCAATGAAAACCAATGTACGCAATCAGAGGTTTTTCGAATTTCCCAAAACTTGATTTTCGGGATAAGGAGAATTTTGAAACTCACATAACAAAAGTTTAGCGTCTGCCCACCATATTTTGTTTATTCGTCCAAACTCTTAAGAAGTCAACAAAAAACTAATTTCTCTTTTTCAGATACACTGCATACTTGTGCTAAACTACATTCTTTTCTTCCAGTTTTCTGAGACAAAGAGTTTTATCTATAGTAGAGAATGAAACACTGCAGATAGATACTAAAAGCAAGAGGTTCTTAGAAGGGAGTTATTGTGGCAGAGAATCCCACCGTACATTCAAATTTTGAGATAGCCGTAAACACATCAGGCAACTACATCAACGTTCACAAGAACCCAATTTTTGAGTTCGAATCCCTTGGGTGAATCAAAGCTGCAAACATAGGAAGTCAAGAGCTTAGTCATTAAATCAGAGTCGAGAGTATTTATTATATCACAAGTCCTTTATGCACAACAACACTTTGTTTATTTGCTGGACGATACATGTTCCCAGCCATAAGGCTAGGCAAAAATTAAAAATCAGGGAGGTGTCTCTTATAAAATTTTGCTGTATTCTTCTGCCCCGTAACCGTGTATTCGAGTTTCGTAAAATTGGCATACATTAGATAAAACAACCTTAATAAAAAATTTAATAAAATGCCAACCTTACACCAAAAATATAAAAATATGATACAATTTGGCGAAAAATGAAAAATCTCAGTAAAATAAATCTGATGACATATATATTATTATTTCATCAAACAATATAATAATATTTTCAATAAATCATTAAATGATTTATAGATAGTAGGAAAAACATATTCTGTAATCAACTGATAAATTAAATTATTAATTTTGATTTGTGACATGGTTTTCTTAAAAGGAGAATTACAAATTATCTATGATTACTACTTAACGGATATGCGAACTACGTTATTTATGAGATACAAAATTTATATTATCGCATAAAGTAATCGAAAGAATAATAAATCACAGAGAAATCAAATGCTTTTTACAAAATATTTAATGGTGGCTAAATAATTTGCAATACATTATATGTCTTTTATTAAGATTTAAAAAGAAAGAATGTTTAATGATAGAAAATAGATTATTTTTAAAAGAAAATGAGTGTCTGATTAAAATAGCTATGTAGTTTAATAACTAATGTTTTCTATGGAATTTAAGACAATTATATGCGATTGACATCACAGGAGTATTTGAGAAAGAAAAAAAGAAGTTTCTAGGTCCAATTTAGCTAAAGTTTATTGAAAATTTCTTTTTGTTTTTAATGTATATTAATAAAAAACATATTTATAATATTAATATATTAAGGGATTAATAAATATAAGCTATTTCATATCATTTTGCAATCTTTTACACAATTTAACTTTTGGTATTGTTTTGGTTTTCTGTCAATTTCTTCCGATTCTTCTACTGTTATCCTGTTTGTTACAGGTTTTTCCACTAATCTTGAATTCACTAATTTTCTCGATAAGAAACCCAATCCTGTTCAAAAGGGTGCTTAGCATTTTTTAATTATAATTTACAATTTCATAAACGTTTAGTAAAACTGACAGAAAAAGCCTTCTTACCTTTTCCGAAGGTATACCATATATGATAATACGTTCTGCATAACGTATTTGTTCGGATGCATCTTTTTTGAATTTGTGATAGTTACCAATATGGATTCTATAGCCGTATGGAACTCGCAACCTATTTAAGGGAAAAAATAGAAACCTCATTATAATAAAAATACATAAGATTAAATATAACATAATTTAAACTAGTAAATCTGCAGATCAGGAGCCTCAACGTCGTCTCTGCAACTCATTGTTTTTAGTACACTTTGCCTAGTATTAATCTTTCTACAAAATGCAATTTAAAGTTTTTAAATTACATAAACATTTATAAAAGTAAAAAATATTTCGAAGGTTTCAGATATTAGAATGGTTAAACACGTTGTTATGTAATGATATTCTGAAACACTCACGAGCTACTTATTCTGGTAATTTTTAGATAATAAAAAAGATTTCTTCAGGGGGAGCTCTGCCCCCTGAACCCCCCGTAGTGTAATTTAATTTACATTTGCAATTTTCTATAGATTGTGTTAATGATTATAATGTATCTGAGATTTCTTTTTACACTGCGATTTATAAAGATAAGCAACAGTTTGGACAAGCATTTTACGTTATCCTAATACCCATATAGCAGAATTTACTTGCTTGCCAACCACAAACACCTGTATCTAATGGATAAGGAACTTTCAGAAATGTAAACTGAGACATCTAATTTAGTAATCTAATGTCTTTATGATTTTTTTTCCAAAAAATAGTTTTGATTGCCGTTCTGCAATATTTATATCTAGGATCTAATCTAAATATCTAAAAATGCACTCGATACCATTAACTTTTTAAAATCACCCCAAAATAGGGGGACTTCAAAACCTAGCGTTTAATAATTCATCATCGTGTTCACTTCCAATTGACCAAATAGATATAATGATTTAGTGCCGTAAAGTATTTTTCGTGATAGCCTTTTAGTAATATCCACATTTAATTTAAAATCGTGATGTTACGAATACCATTCATATTTGACACAAACCTATGTTTCAGATCAAATTACGAAAGATTAACTAAACTTTTATTTCCCGTAGCCGGACTTTCAGCTTAATTTTTCGCTATAGGAATTATTTTAATATTTTATTTTATACTCAACAATCTGTTACCCGTGACATCGTTCACATAGCATTAAACAAAAGATAAATGCATTCATTACATAAAACATTTCACTTCCCATCAGACATGCCAAGTACCAGGATTTTTGCGCATCATTATAATCTTAGAGAAAATGTTGTTCTTTTAAATCGCGCAAATGATCCAACTAAATAAAGTAGCATTTTCTGTATTAAAATACTGTAACAGAACGCCGAAGGCTTGGCAGCTCTGCTCCCCTTAATAAAAACATGTATAATTAACCAAAACTTTATCACATTTTATAGGAGACAACACGGAATTCCTTAATTGTATGGCCTTACATATACCCCAGTCATAAAAATGTGAAACTTTGTGCCAAATAATGTACACAATTGCGAAAATGAAACCACAACCAATGAAAAAAGGAAGACCAAGTAAAATCGTGTAAATCGAGGAATCTTTCTTCGTAATGCTGGGAGAATACTATTACAAAAATTATTTTAGGTGGTGTTTGGTGTGAAATATTTATATGTATTCATTCCTGACATATTTATATGTTTTTTTTTAAATTTGTTTATTCCATTTTTCTTTTCACGTGAAAATCTTACAAATTAAAGTTAACTCTTTGGGAGAAATTATTATTCCGTTTTTTTTTCGGGGGGGGGGGGGGGGACAATAAAGTTTATAAAATTTAATAGAATGATGTCAGTTTATTCTGTATGAAAATAACGAACTTTTCCATTTATAAACAAAGTAGTTGAATAAATAAATAAAAATATTATTCTATGTAGTATATAAATACTATTTTCATTTCTGGGTTAAAATCCATCTATATGCAAACATCTATACAAAGGCATTCATTAATTCATTCTTTTTGACTTTGATTTGACTTTAAAAACCCTACATACTTTCACATTTATATTTTTAGATGAGATGGAGTTGTTAGGTAACGGTTAACAGAAAAGAATGAAATATGTACATTTTAAAATAAGTAAATTTATAAAATAAAAAGCTTCATATTATTCGAACACATGTATAAAATTCCATCATAAGTTATACACCTAATTTAAAGACTCTGGCAAATGTCTTGACAAAATTACAAACTAGTAGGAATAATTGCCGAAACCTCTGTGGAGACCCAAATGATGGAACAGTGGAACAGTGGAGAAAGAACAGCGGAGATCCTTACTGTGGAGACCCGAAAGATGGAAGAGTGGAACAGTGGAGAAAGAACAGTGGAGATACTTACTGTGGAGACCCGAAAAGTTTTTGGTTTCCGTTTGTTTGTCTGTTTGTTCCGCGATAACTTGCCGCAAAAAGCATCCGATTAATTTCAAATTAAGTGGGAATGTTGGTGAGGTATTCGGAATTCGCTGTATATTTTTTTGTTATATTTGGTTTATTCGTTCGGAAGATATAGAATATTTTATTTTGCGCAATAATGCTTTTCTATGGCAATTTAGACGATTTTTCCATTTTTATTTGTTGAAAGGAAATGGCTAATATCATTGAAGAATTTAAATGGTAAATTATGGATGATGAAATTTCCTAATTAGAATCATACATCATTCATATTAGTTTGAAAATTTGTCTATACATTTGTCAGAGTTTTTAATTCGGTGTATAAATTATGGAGGGATTTTATATACGAGTTCCAATAATATAAAATATTTTCTTTTATAAATTTACTTTTTTAAAACTTTTTTACTTCTTTCATTGTTTTAATTTTCTTTTAACTGTTACCTAGCAACGGAATTACACCTAAAAATATCGTAAATGTGAAAGTAACGTCAAAAAGATGAATTAATACCTTTGTGTCTTAGTCTTTACATATAGATGGATTTTACTCCAGAAAATGTTCTATTTATTTTGTTCAAATATTTTTCTTATAAAGTAAAAAGTTCATTATTTTCATAAGGAATAAATTGCCATTTTTCAATAAAATTTAACGATCTTTTATTATTATTATTATTTTTTTTTTTTTTTACATTTCCACGAAAATCAGATCCCGGAATAATAATTCATCATAAACAGTCAATTTTGATTTGGAAGATTTTCATGTGCAAGAGGAAAATGAACTTAAAAATAGACATAAATACGTCTTCATATTAAAAATAAAACGAAAATATGAAAAGAAGGTGAATTTGAACTCATATAACAAAAATAAAACGAATACACTTTGAGATTGAAATAAAAGGGCCTTGTGTTATGCTATTAATTCTTTTTATTGAAAAAAATTACCAATAACTCACGGTTTAATGTCTGCACACGGTTAACAAAAATGTTTAATTTTTAATCGAAATTTTCAATAAGAAAAAAAAAAAAAAAAAAACTTTTGAAAAGCAAATAGATAGTATATGTCAAAATTATGCACCATGAAAATGACTTCATTGAAATAAATATTTTCATTCTTAAAAACCAAACACTACACTGTTTGCATCATTCTGTCGAGTTATTTGACCGTTTTTATCCAAAACGGTTACACAACCGTAATTTAACACTATTCTGATCATATTATTGGCCATTTTATGGTCAGAATATCGTTAAATTACGGTTATGAAACCGCTTTTTCAAAAAACGGTCGAATAACTGGACAGAATGCTGCAAATTTTTAACAGTGCAAGATTGCATGAAAAAATATTTTTTGACGAGCGTTACTTCTTAATGCCGCAAACAGGAAATTACATTTTCATTCATAATACATGAACTTTTAATTCGGTGTAAATAATTTTCTGTCCAACGGTATTAAAAAAAAAGACTCTGAAGAGTAAAAAATAATTTAATAATTACGATAACCATTAGCACAATCATTAAAAAGTTACATATGTAAATTTAATGAGACCACGGGGGGGGGGGGGGTGTCCGAAAAGCGTTTTGAACTTCGGTTTGTCTGTCCGTCTGTCCACGCTCTAACTCTCGTAAATATACTCGGATCGTTCTGCAATTTTTGGATGTTAGTGACCTCTGTCATAGCACTTTTTCTATTTGAAATGAAGTTTGTAGCATGTTTAGTTGATTTACAGGGACAGTCAAAAGTTTTCCGTTAAATTACGGCCAATGGGAAAAAATCGTTTCAAATGATTTTTAATGGTGTTACACTCTTTCACACATAGTAAAATTGATATTCATTAATGAAGCCCATTAAAATATGCATTCTGTTGAATATGCGGTGTAGAAAATAGTTATTGTTCATTTACAGGGCCACACAAAAGAATTCCGTTCATAATGGTATAAAGGAAATTGTTTGCGGTGTATTTGAAAAGATTTCAGATACTATATTGTATCCGAATTACTGTATATTAGCAATGATTGCTCGAAATGCATTTTTAATTATGATATGCGCTTTTTAGGGTTTCGTTCATCTGACGAAACCCTATTCGTATCGCTCCTCTGTCTGTCTGTCCGTCTGTCACAGAGCCCGTTCTAAGAAACCATATATGTCGGAGACTTGAAATTTTGCATACTTATAGCTGCATACCACACATCATACGACGAATCATAAAATTTTGAAAAAGTCGTACATTTAACCCTTTGGGCTCCCACATGTGTACTTTAAACAATTCTTTCTAAGTGAGCCCCTAATTAGGTTGGAGGCGTGAAATTTTACATACTTGTAGCTGAACACCTCACATCAAACGACAAATCATAAAATTTTGAAAAAGCCGTACATTTAACCCTTTGAGCTCCGACATGTGTATTTTAAACAATTCTTTCTAAGTGAGCCCTAGTTAGGTTGGAGGCGTGAAATTTTGCATACTTATAGCTGAACAAATCACATCAAATTACAAACCATAAAAGTTTGAAAAATCCGTACATTTGACCCTTTGGTCTCCCACATGTGTATTTTAAACAATTCTTTCTAAGTGAGCTCCTATTTAGGTTGGAAGCGGGAAATTTTGTATACTTATAGCTGAACACCTCACATCAAATTACAAACCATAAAATTTTGAAAAAGCCGTACATTTAACCCTTTGACCTCCGAGATGTGTATTTTAAACAATTCTTTCTAAGTGAGACTCTATTTAGGCTGGAGGCGTGAAATTTTGCATACTTATAGCTGAACACCACATTTCATACGACAAATCATAAAATTTGAAAAAGTCGTACATTTAACCCTTTGGGCTCCCACATGTGTATTTTAAACTATTCTTTCTAAGTGAGCCCCTAATTAGGTTGGAGGCGTGAAATTTTACATACTTGTAGCTGAACACCTTACATCAATCGACAAATCATAAAATTTTGAAAAAGCCGTACATTTAACCCTTTGGGCTCCACATGTGTATTTCAAACAATTCTTTCTAAGTAGACCCTAATTAGGTTGGAGGAGTGAAATTTTGCATACTTATAGCTGGATACCTCACATCAAACGACAAATCATAAAATTTTGAAAAAGTCGTACATTTAACCCTTTGGGCTCCCACATGTGTGTTTTAAACAATTCTTTCTAAGTGAACCGTAATTAGGTTGGAGGAGTGAAATTTTGCATACTTATAGCTGAATACCTCACATCAAACGACAAATCATAAAATTTTCAAAAAGTCGTACATTTAACCCTTTGGGCTCCCACATGTGTATTTTAAGCAGTTCTTTCTAACTGAGCCCCTTATTAAATTGGAGATTTGAAATTTTGCATACTTATAACAGAACCCATGAGGCCAGGTGACAAATCATAAAATCTTGAAAAAGTATTACGTTTAAACCTTTGAGCTACGACATATATATTTTAAGCAATTCTTTCTAAGAGAGCCTCTAATTAAGTTGGAGACATGAATTTCTGCATACTTATAGCTGAAAACCGTAGCCCACGCGGCAAATCATAAAATTTTCAAAAAATCTTATATTATTTACTCCTTCGGGCTCTAACTTGTGTATTTTAAGAAATTTTTCTAACCTCCGCCCTTTTCACCTGGGGAGCACTTTTCCAATTTTTGCCGACACCCCTTTGACCATTCTTTCATATTATGCACCATAGCCTTGCATATTTTAGTTCCAACTGCCAGGGACGCCTACTTATCTCGTGTGCTATCGAGCCCAATCCCCTCGACTGATAAAGCTACGGATAGTATGTAAAACGGAGTTTCGTTCGGATAGAGGTTTGTTTAGAATAGAGTGCGCCCCTGGTTGCGAAATGTATTAGCTAAATAGTGGCATGTAATAAAGGTACTAGGTAAACTACAGGGCTGTACAAAAGTATTTAAGTATGTTTCCATCTATTAGTATAAATTGCTGAAATATGAATTTCAACCTGTTATGCATTTTCTTGCTAAACTAAATTTTCCCATTACATAGTATATATATTAAAATACAGATCGAATACAGGGCTGTTCAAAAGAATTGGAATACATATTTGGCTATGGGCGGTAACTACTGAAATCAGATTTTTAAATGTTTACTTAGTTATCTTATTTACCATATTTCCCTAAGTAAGGAAGTTTCGTTAAAGCTTTTAGGGAGTGTTGGGAAGTGTTTCATAATCTATGCTGTACGCATGATTTTTCTTACTTGTTTATTCTTATAATTACGTAATTTGAAAACTTTAAATTGCGGTTTGCAGGAAATTGAATATTACCCAAAGTGTGTTTAAGACAATGACTTGCAGAGCTGACGTTGAGGCTCCTGATCTGCAGCTTTACTAGCATTTATGTGCTACACATTAAGAACATTTAAAGGTTTATTAAATTTGTACTATAATCTTACTTTAATTATTAAATACAAATTTAATAATCATTTGAAATTTTTAACGTGCAGTGCATGAAAAATAATCTTATTTAAAAATGTCAAGCAAATTTATTGCCGAAACGTCAGTGAAGGCTTACTGTGGAGACACGAAAAGTTTTGGTTTCTGTTAGTCTGTCTGTCTGTTAGTCTGTCTGTCTGTTCCGCGATAACTGCCGTAAAAAGCATCCGATTATCTTAAAATTAAGGATGCATGTTGGTGAAATCCCCGGATTTAGCTGTATACTTTTTGGTTAAATTTGGTTCATTCGTTCGGAATATATAGAACATTTTATTTTGCGACTTAATGCTTTCCTATAGCAATTCAGACGATTTTTCCAATTTTTATTTGTTGAAAAGAAATGGCTCATATGATTGAAGGATTTAAATGCTAAATTAAGGATGATGAAATTTCCTAATTAGAACCACACATTATTCATATTAGTTTGAAATTTTGTGTATACATTTGTCAGAGTTTTTAAATTCGGTGTATAACTTTTATGGAGGGATTTTGTATATGTGTTTCAATAATATAAAATATTTTTTTTAATATAAATTTTCTTTTTAAGCACATATTTAATTGTTTTTATTATCTTTTAACTGTTACCTAGCAGCGAACTACACCTAAAAATATCGTAAATGTGAAAGTATGTGTAATTGTTTGAAGTTAATCAAAGTCAAAAGGGACGAATTAATGCCTTTGTGTCTTTACATATAGATGGAATTTACCACAGAAATAAAGAAAGTCTATGTTCTATTGATTTTGTTCAAATATTTTTCTTTTAAATTAAAAAGTTCATTATTTTCATAAGGAATAAATCGACATTTTGCTATGAAATTTAACAATTAAATAAAAATTTATCCTAAACAGCAAATTTTGATTTGAAAGATTTTTATGTGCGAGAGGAAAATGAAATAAAAAATAGACATGAATACGCCTTCATATTAGAGATAAAGTGAAAATACGAAAAGAAGGTGAATTTGATCTCATATATCAAAAATAAAACGAATGCCCTTTGAGGTTGAAATAAAAGGGGCTTGTGTTATGATATTAATTCTTATTATTAAAAAAAAAGAATGTTACTAATATCTCATGGTTTATCGTCTGCACACAGCTAACAGAAATGTTAATTCTTAATCGAAAATTCCAATGAGAAAAAAAAAAAACTTTTGAAAAGCAAATATATAGTAAATATCAAAATTATGCACCGCAAAATTATCGCTGTCGAAAATGACGTCATTGTATCGGGAAATAAATATTTTCATCCTTAAAAACCAAGCATTAACTACATTGCCTGAAAAAATGTTTTTTGACGGGTGTTACTTCTTAATGCCGCCTTATTTCAGAAAATATGAATGAAAATTATTTTATTTTTAAAGGAAATTACATTTTCATTCATAAAACCTAAACGTTTAATTTAATTGCGTCAATGTAAATCATTTTCTGTGTTACCAGTATTGAAAAATAAGGCTCGGAAGTGTAAAAAGAAATCTAAGATTTGTGCTAACCATTAGCGCAATCAATAAAAAGTTACGTATGTAAATTAATAAGACCACAGGGGGTTCAGGGGGGCTCCGCCCCCCTGAAGAAATCTACTTTATTATTTTAAAAATATACCAGAATTAACAGCTCATGAAAATTTCGAAATATCCTTCTATATCGTTTTCAATTTAATGCTTCTAATGTCTGAAAACTTCGTATTTTTTATTCTTATAAATAATTACATAATTTGAAAACTTTAAATTGCGGTTTGCAGGAAACTGAATATTACCAAAGTGTGTCTAAAAACAACGACTTTCAGAGCTGACGTTGAGGCTCCTGATCTGCAGATTTACTAGTTGCCGAAACGTCAGTGAAGGCTTACTGTGGAGACACGAAAAGTTTTGGTTTCCGTTAGTCTGTCTGTCTGTTAGTCTGTCTGTCTGTTAGTCTGTCTGTCTGTTAGTCTGTCTGTCTGTTCCGCGATAACTGCCGCAAAAAGCATCCGATCGGCTTGAAATTCCCTGGGCATGTTGATGAGCTCCCCGGATTTAGCTGTATAGTTTTGGGTTAAATTTGGTTCATTCTTTCGGAATATACAGAACATTTTATTTTGTGATATAATGCTTTTCTATGGGAAGTCAGACGATTTTCAAATTTTCATTTGTTGAAAGAAATCGCTCATATGAATAATAGATTTAAATGGTAAATTTTGGATGCTGAAATTTTTAAATAAGAGTATTAAATTATTCTTATTAGTTTGCAATTTTGTCAAAACATTTGTCAGAGCTTTTAAATTAGGTGCATAACTTATGATAGAATTTTATACATGTGTTCGAATAATATAAAACATTTTATTTTATGAATTTACTTATATTTCATTTTTTCTTTTAACCGTTGCGTAGCAACAGCATCTCATCTAAAAATATCATAAATGTGAAAGTATGTATGGTTTTTTGAAGTCAAATCAAAGCAAAAGGAATGAATTAATGAATGCCTTTGTATAGATATTTGCATATAGATTTATTTAAACGCAGAAATGAAAATAGTATTTATATACTATATAGAATAATATTTTCATTTATTTATTTAACTATTTGATTATAAATGAAAAAGTTCGTTATTTTCATACAGAATAAACTGACATTATTCTGTTAAATTTTATAAACTTTATTGTTGCCAAAAAAAAATGAATAACAATTTCTCCCAAAGAGTTAATTTTGATTTGTAAGATTTTCACGTGCAAAAGAAAAATGGAATAAGCAAATAAAAAATAAAAAAAAGGATATATAGGACAGGAATGAATACATATAAACATTTCACACCAAATACCACCTAAAATAGTTATTGTAGCAGTATTTTCCCAGCACTACGAAGAAAGATTCCTCGATTTACACGATTTTACTTGGCCTTCCTTTTCTCATTCTTTGCGATTTCATTTTCGCAATTGCGTGCATTAATTGGCACAAAATTTTACATTTTTATGACTGAGATATATGTAAGGCCATACAAATAAGAAATTCCGTATTGTCTCCTATAAAATGTGATAAAGTGTTGGTTAATCATATATGTTTTTATTAAGAGGAGCAGAGCTGCCAAGCCTCCGGCGTTCTGGATACCAGTATTTTAATACAGAAAATGTTACTTTATTTAATTGAAACATTTGCGCGATTTAAAAGAACATTTTTTCTAAGATAATAGTGATGTGCAAAAAGCTTGAGACTTGGCATGTCTGGTGGGGAGTGAAATGTTTTACTTAATGCATTTATCTCTATTTTAATGCTACGTGAACAACGTCCGTGTAACAGCTTGTAGAATGTAAAATAAATTAAATTATTAAAATAATCCTTATTACGAAAAATGAAACAGAAAGTCCGGCTAAGGGAAATGAAATGTTAGTTAACCTTTCGTAATTTGACCTGAACATAGGTTTGCGTCAAATTTCAACGGTATTTGTAACATCACGATTTTAAATTAAATGTAGATACTATTAAAAGAAAATCACAAAAAATACTTAAAGGCGCCAAATCATGTTTATCTATTTAACGATGATGAATTATTAACTGTTAGGTTTAAAAGCCCCCCTACTTTAGGGTGATTTTAGTAAGTTAATGCTATCGAGTACATTTTTTGATATTTAGATTAGATCTTAGATATAAATATTGCAGAATGGTAATCAAAATTATTTTTTTATAAACAAAATTTATAAAGGTATTAGATTTCTAAATTAGATGTTTCAGTTTACATTTCCAAAAGTTCTTTATCCATTAGATACAGGTATTTGTGGTTAGCAGGCAAGTAAATACTGCTGTATGGATATTAGGATAACGTAAAATGCTTGACCGAATTATTGCTTATCCTTATAAATCGCAGTGTAAAAAGAAATCTAAGATATAGGGTAATCATTAACTCAATCAGTAGAAAATTACAAATGCAAAATAAATTACACAACGGGGGGTTCAGGGGGGCAGAGTCCCCCTGAAGAAATTTGCTTTATTATATAAAAATTACTAGAATAAGTAGCTCGTGAGAATTTCAGAATATCCTTACATAACAACGTGTTTAATTTAACGCTTTTAATGTCTGAAACCATCGAAATATTTTTTTCCTTTTATAAATGTTTGTGTAATTTAAATAGTTTAAATTTTGTTTTTGTAGAAAGATTAATATTACGCAAAGCTTGATAAAAACAATGAATTGCAGAGATGACGTTGAGGCTCTTGATCTGCAGATTTACTAGTTGCCGAAACGTCAGTGAAGGCTTACTGTGGAGACACGAAAAGTTTTGGTTTCTGTTAGTCTGTCTGTCTGTTAGTCTGTCTGTCTGTTCCGCGATAACTGCCGCAAAAAGCATCCGATCGGCTTGAAATTCACTGGGCATGTTGATGAGGTACCCGAACTTTGCTGTATAGTTTTTGGTTAAATTTGGTTCATTCGTTCGGGAAATATGGAACATTTTATTTTGCTCTATAATGCTTTTCAATGGCAAGTCAGACGATTTTCAGATTTTCATTTGTTGAAAGAAATGGCTGATATGAAAAATGGATTTAAATGGTAAATTTTTGATGCTGAAATTTTTAAATAACATAATTAAATTATTCCAATAAATTATGTCAATATATTTGCTAGATTTTTTTAATTAGGTTTATAATATTGGGGGGAATTTTATGCATGTTTTCCAATAATATAAAGGATTTTGTTTTATCAAATTGACATAATGCATATTTCATTTTTTTTTCCTTTTCTTTCTCTGTTGCCTAGCAACGAATTTGGTCCAAATAATATTAGTATAATTGCGTGTATAATGCTTGAGTAAAGCCAACGTCAAAACAGATGAATTAATGCATTTGTATCTTTGCATATAGACGGATTTTAGCCCAGAAATAAAAATAGGCAATATTTCATTTATTTTATTTATTTTATTGAAATATTTTGCTTAAAAATACAAAAGTTCATTATTTTCATAGAGAATAACGTAACATTTTCCCATAACATTTACCAATATTTCTTTAATTGTTGCCAAGAAAATCAAAACCCGGAATAATGTTTTCTTTTAAACAATTTTCAATTGAAATGTTTTGTCGTGAAACAGGAAAATGAAAAATAAAATTAAGAATAGAAAAATTAATATAGCGGCATATTAAAAAAAAAAAAAAAAAAAAAAAAAAAAAAAAAACTCTCGAGTATTTCTTAATATAACAAGATGAAAAGTTTTGAGTAAGTACGCATAGCAGGTGAATTAGACGTCATTTATCGAAAACAAAGATGCTGGAATAAAAAGATCTTGGGTAAAATAAAATTAACTATTATTCACGGAGGAAAGAGATAGATGGAGATGCAGTATGCCGTAAAAATAGTTTGCAATACGATGTGCGTTATCGCTCAGATTTAAATGCTCTCATTCGGTCCAAACAAAACAAGCACGTGGAAAAGGGACCAAATTCTTTGACTTCATCCTTTTTTTTTTTTTTTTTTTTAAGCACGTTGTTGTGTTGTGCCGAATGTAGCGGATTTTAGGCGTCACTTCAATATTTATTGTCTGTGTACGGTTAACATGAATATTTTATTTTAAATTTAAATTTTATTAATTTATTAAAAAAACTTATGCTTATCGTTATAAATCACAGCGTAAAAAAAAAAGCTAAGATATACTATAACCATCCGCACAATCAATACAAAATTGCGAATGTAAATTTAAATAGATTACGGGGGGTTCAGGGGGGCAGAGCCCCCCTGAAGAAATGCAATTTTTGATTTAAAAAGTTACCAGAATAAGTAGCTCATCAGAATTTCAGAACATTAATCTACAATCACTTGTTTAACACTTTTAATTTCTGAAACTTTACGAAGTATCTTGTATGCTCATAAATATTTATGTAATTTGAAAACTTTAAAAAGCGATTTGTAGGAAGTTGAATATTATGCAATGAGTGTTAAAAAACAATGACTTGCAAAGATGACGTTGAGGCTCCTGATCTGCAGATTTACTAGTTAATTGCCGAAACGTCAGTGAAGGCTTACTGTGGAGACACGAGAAGTTTTGGTTTCCGTTAGTCTGTCTGTCTGTTCCGCGATAACTACCGCAAAAAGCATCCGATTAGCTTGAAATGAAGTGGGTATGTTGGTGAAGTACCCGGATTCAGCTGTATAGTTTTTTGTTATGTTTGGTTCATTCGTTCGGAAAATATTGAATATTTTATTTTTGAAATAATGCTTTTTTATAGCAATTCAGACGATTTTTTCATTTTTATTTGTTGAAAGGAAATGGCTCATATGATTGAAAGATTTAAAAGGTAAATTATGGATAACGAAATTTCCTAATTAGAACCATACATTATTCATATTAGTTTGAAATTTTGTGTATACATTTGCCAGAGTTTTTAAATTTGGTGTATAACTTATGGAAGGATTTTATATATGTGTTCCAATAATATAAAATATTTTCTTTTTCAAATTTCCTTTTTTGAAATGCACACATTTCATTGTTTTAACTTTCTTTTAACTGTTACCTAGCAACGGAGATACACCTAAAAATATCGTAAATGTGAAAGTATGTGTAATTGTTTCAAGTCAAATCAACGTCAAAAGGGATTAATTAATGCCTTTGTGTCTTTACAGATAGATGGAATTTACCCCAGAAATAAAGAAAGGCTGTGTTCTATTTATTTATTTCAAATATTTTTCTTTTAAATTAAAAAGTTCAATATTTTCATTAGGAATAAATTAACATTTTGCTATAAAATTTAACAATCTTTCTTTTTTTTTTTTACCGTTGCCAAGAAAATCAGATCCCGGAATAATAATTTATCCTAAACAGTTAATTTTCATTTGAAAGAATTTCATGTGCAAGAGGAAAATGAAATGAAAAAAGACATGAATACGTCTTCACATTGAAATAAAACGAAAATACAAAAAGAAGGTGAATTGACCTCATATATAAAAAATAAAACAAATATGCTTTGAGGTTGAAATAAAAGGGCCTTGTGTTTATTAATTATTATTATTTTAAAAAAAAGTTACCAGTATTGCACGTTTTATCATCTGAACACGGCAAACAGAAACATTTAATTTTTAATCGAAAATTTCAATGAGAAAAAAAAAAAAAACTTTTGAAAAGTAAATAGATAGTTAATGTCAAAATTATGCACCGCAAAATTATCTCTGTCGAAATTGACATCATTGTATCGAGAAATAAATATTTTCATTCTTGAAAACCAAACATTAGCCAGATTGCCTGAAAAAATATTTTTTGACCAGTGTTACTTCTTAATGCGGCCTCATTTTAGAAAATATGAATGAAAATTATTTTATTTTTAAAAGAAAATTACGTTTTCGTTCATAAAACCTAAACTTTTAATATAATTGCCTCAGTGTAAATCATTTTCTGTCCACCGGTATTGAAAAATAAGGTTCGGAAATGTAAAAATAAATCTAAGATTTACAATAACCATTAGCGCAATCAATGAAAAGTTACATATGCAAATTTAATGAGACCACGGGGGGGGGGGGGTCAGGAGGGCGGATCCCCCTGAAAAAATCTACTTTATTATCTAAAAAAAATACCAGAAGTAGTCGCTCATGAAAATTTCAAAATATCCTTACGTAACAACGTTTTTAATTTAGCGCTCTTAATGTCTGAAATCTTCGTATTTTTTTTTTTTTTTTTTTATTCTTATAAATAATTACGTAATTTGAAAACTTTAAATTGCGGTTTGCAGAAATTGAATATTACCAAAGTGTGTTTAAAAACAATGACTTGCAGAGTTGACGTTGAGGCTCCTGATCTGCAGATTTACTAGTTTAATATTCTTTAAAAATTTCAGCATCCAAAATTTACCATTTATATATCCATTATTCATATAAGAAATTTCTTTCAACAAATGAAAATTTGAAAAGGCTGACTTGCCATTGAAAATGACTTGCCATTATGGCGCAAAATAAAATATTCTATAGTTTCGGAACGAGTAAACCAAATCAAACAAAAAACTATACAGCTTAATCCGGGTACCTCACCAACATGCCCACTTAATTCTTGGTTAATCGGATTCTTTTTGCGGCAGTTATCGCGGAACAGACGGAAACCAAAAACTTTTCGGGTCTCCACAGTAAGCCTTCATGACGTTTCGGCAAATATAGGAGTATAATCACTATGAGGAAATAGCGGAGCAGTATAGGGAAGTTTTGGCTAATTTATGTACTTTCGAATATTTTTTAAAGGAAAAAGGTACAAATTCTCATTTTGAGGCAAGAAAATCTTAACAGTATCATACAATCTACCCGACTTTCAGTCCAGCGAAACTTAATGCATTTTTCAAAAGTTATAATTTATACTGTATATGATCAATTATGGTTAGGCTCATATAACGTAAGAAAAGCATTGTAATTATGATAAAATCCCGACTATGTAAATATTACTATATTTTTACATTTCGGGGTTTCCATTTATTTTTGCTTTTTTTTTTTTTTTTTTTTTTTTTTCTCTACCAAGATTTCCTATTCATGTGTGAATGTATGAGTGTATGTTGGTTTTATTTTACTTTTTCTGGTCCACAGAGACCGTGTTGGTGTTTTTACAAGAATGTCGGTATTTATGTATGTGTTCGTGAAAACACGATAGCGGCCAAACTAGTCTTTCGATAGAGCTTCCTTTTGGCGAATATGTTCCAGGTCACCATGATAAGAATTGTATTCAGAATAAGACAACAGGCATGGCTTCTAAATAGTTTTAAAAACATTTTTAAACCTTTTGTGACCAAAGAAAATCCCTAAACACTTTCCTTTTAACTTAATATTTTTATTGTTCATGCTCATTTTATACTGATATAACTATCAGTTTTCACGAGAACGTGACTTAATTTAGTAAAACGTTCTATTTTTCTTCACTAGGAGGGCTCCGCTCCCCAGCTCGCTACGCTCACCAACCACCCGCGTAATCGCTTCGCGATTCCATTCGGTATCGCGAAGTAATCACTATTTTCTAGCCAACTCCAGACGTAATTGTTTCGCGTTTCCAATCTTGATCATTTCGTGATCCCTTATTTTCTATGCATTCAATTTTTAGATTCCACTTGGTAAAACCGCGCTCCTCCCCAATTCCTGACAATTTTATTTCCTTATCTCCAAGCACGTAATCATTAGAGCTTATAGAGTTTCATAATTATAAGAATTATTAAATATAAAATCATTAAAAAAGTTAAAATTTATAATTTATTTGAATAATTACAAATTTATTAAAGTTATTTGGATTTTTTTCCTTATCTTTGTAATGAAGTTGCTAATTTGTAGTTATAATATAAATCTCCTCTCCTCTGAAATTTTCACTTCACCGCTTTTTCTCCGCCAACATATATGTGTAAAATTATATATATAGTGTTACGAATATTGTAAATAGTAGTGTTTGTGCTTAAAAATAATGTGAATAGTTCAATTAAGCTCTATTCATAAGCTAATATTAGTTTTTGTTGCATTGAAATATCTCAATTTTTGATTTTCTGCAAGCAAGTAAACCCTATTGGATTTCAATGGGAGTCTATGGAAATTTGGTGAAATACTAGAAATAGCGCCAAGTTGGCATAACTTTTGGCGACGTTTGGCGACAGAGCCGGGTCCTTCCCCTTGGTAGCCCCTTACAGCATCAGAAATCTCTGACCAATCAGGTGCGTTTCGCGGTATCCACGCAGATTTTCATTGGTCCATTTCCAAAGCGTTACTTTTTTTATATATATTGAAGGATAAAAATGACAGCGAGTTTTATTTATTTGATGAAAAACGTAGGGAAATTTAAGCATTAAATATCGTAAAAAAAAAAAAAAAAAAAAAAAAAAAAAAACTTTAAATTCAGATCCTTCTGCAAACCCATTCTTCGATGTCATTTGTACGAGACTTTTAAAATTTTGTACCGAGTGTTTTAGCAAATAAAATCAAACTCTGAACTTCAACTCCAAGCTTTTTATTTTTCGCGGCCAGTGGGCTTCATATATGATGCTGACCGAGATTATATTGTCTTAGGATGTAGGGAAATCTTCATTGGAACAAACTGACTCTTATCGAAATATAAACTGTGAAAAAAAACTCCAGATAATTCAAATGACACTCTGGATGCGTACAGATCTACCACAATTTTTGGACTTATTTAATTGGAGGAAAATATTTCAAATTCTGCGATTAGATGAATCTGTTACAAATTTTGCTAGTTAAATATTAAGTAAAAATTTTCTAGTCTTAAATTGGGGTGTCAGCAAAGTTCAAAGACGCATCTTGGATAATATGTAAACTTGTTGAAATTTTCAGAACAAGAAAAGAAACACTAGAAAACAGGAATTCTGCTTTTTCAGAATTTAGTGTCGCCTCCGATGAAAAAAAAATATAGGTATATAGAAATAGTACAAAACATATTTAAGACTTCACACGCTTTTATTTTATGTAAAATGACGTCATTCGCATCCACTTAAGAATTCTACATTTACGATCCACTCTTAAACATCTAGAGTAAAGCATGCATAGGACGTCACTATCGCAAACTAATACACAAATGCAGTAAAAACATGCCGTCATTAAAGAATCTCGACAAAAAACAAAACAAAAGAAAACGGCTATCTAGTGATTCATAGCCTTCATTTATTTGTAATATTAATATAGATACTTAAAATTAAATATAGTTTATAATAGCTCTATGCTTGGCTCTAAAAACTACAAAATAATAATAACAATAATAATAATAATATTTCAAAAATAAACGGAGATACAGTTTTCAAATAAGTTGCATTTAAAAGTACTTTTTTCCCAATACGACGGTATAAAAATTGAAAATGTGCGATGCTTAGAAGTTTAAAAAATTGCTATAGAGTATTTAATAGAACAATGATACATCTGCTATGTTTTACGGCTGGCTTATACAACGTGACATAATTTTTTGGAGACGACACAAAATAAGGTGGGAGAAAGAAATAGCATATCAGGGGCTAATAATTATAACTTATTCATATCAATAAATTTACAATGCTCTTCCTTAGATTGAGACATGTGTAGACACGAGGCAGAAACAAACTTGTTATCACCCGATATGCTATTTCTTTCAGACAACAATTAAAATAATAAATAAGTTGCTTACGTTAAAACACATAAACTTGCTCAACGGTATACGTAATTTCATGATGACAAGTTAAGACAAGTGAGCAAGTTTATGTTTTTCAATATACACATCTTATTTATTATATTTTATGGTGAAATTGTCCTACATATGTTAAAAATTAAAGTGTCGTCACAAAAAAAAAAAAAACTTTACACCTAACCATAAGCACCCGTAAAGCAGATGTAGCAGATGTATCAAATACACCCGTAAGCAAGATGTATCATTATACGGTTAAATACTGATAATCTACTGCAATTTTTTAAACTTCTAAACATAGTACATTTTCAATTTTTACATCTTTGTATGGGGAAAAAAGTATTTTTAATTGCAGCGTGTTCGAAAACTGTATCTCAATAATATTTTTGAGATATTAATTTTTTGTAGTTTTTAATGCCATTTCTGTAATGGTGGCAACTGATGTACTCCATTTCTGTTGAAATACAGAGAAAACAATCACGGATGTAAGAGATAGATGTAGTTGACCTGTTTTGATGTTAAATAAAAGAACCCCGAGACCGGTTAAAAGCAGTCAAAATTAAGTCCAAATACTTACTTACGGTTTCACAAAGTCTGTGTGCGGCTGGGCTGAATGATGGCATTTAAATTTGAGCGATAACCACCTTCATATTTCAAACCGTTTTTACGGAATACTGCACCGCTATTATTACTTAGAACTCCGTGGAATATAGTAGATTACTACATCTTTTTGCTGCGATTTTCTCATAATAACGAAAAAAACAAACAAACAAACAAACAAACAAACAAAAAACAAAAAAAAAAAAACATTCAAATACGTGCTATGCCAAGAACAGCGTCTGCTACAAAAATGTATTTTAAAGAATATTTGTGCGCATTTGCTTAATTTCTATCAAAAAGCTGAACGGATGTAATTTTATTAATCTGCGTGTAATAACATTTTCCGAATTTTGAAAAATATAAATAAAGGATTTCTTATAATGTTGACTAGGATATAAGCTTATAATGTTAGCTTGTAAGGTTAGCTTATAATGCTAGCATGGAGCAATTATCAACTATATTTAATTTTCATTATCCATATTAATGTTACAAGCAAATGACAGCATATGAGTTATTAGATACCCGATTTTTTTGTCGAGTTTCTTGAATAACGACACCGCTTTTTGCTGGTTTTGTATTATTCCACGATAACGATGTCATATGCCTAGTTTTCTATAGATATTGTTGAAGATGGAAATGTGGAATTCTTCAGCCGATGCAAATGACGTCATTCTACATAAAATATAATCTTGTATTTTAAGTCTTAAAACTGAAATACGTTCTGCACTGTCTATATTTATATATCTTTTTTTTTTTTTTTTTTTTTTTTTTTTATCGGAGTCGAGACTAAATTCTGAAAAAGCAGTATTCCTGTAATCTTATCTTCTCATGTTCATGACGATGGGAATCAATTTCTATCAAAAATATTGTCATCGTGCCTTTGTGTTCTTTCTGGTATTTGAAGGAATTATTGCTGAACCAAACCTTAACTCATGTTCACAGCCATATAATAACAGGAATCCACGTAAGAATTTGTGGGCTAAAAAAAAAAAAAAGCAATTTAACAACAAATTACAACGACCATTTGGAAAATGGTTTTCCAAAGACTAAAATTTAAGACATAAAAAATCGCACGGAGTTGATCATACATTACGTACGCCATGAATTAAACATTAATAGTGTTATTACACGCAAAAATTGCAAGCGACAAAAATCGCCTGCGACTCGTCAGATTTCTTGAAACTTACGTATTATCCACCTGAAACTTATTAAAACATATTATGCAAGCATTTCATTGGCTGTTCGGGAAAAGGCTTTTCCGTCGACCAATTTTAAATGAAATTTCATTCTTAAACTTCTAAACATACCACAATATTACTTTTTACACCGTCGTATAGAGAAAAAAATGTACTTTTAAATGCAATTTGTTTGAAAGCTGTATCTTAATTTGTTTCTGAGTTATTAATTTTTTTTGTAGTTTCTATTACTTTTTTGTCATAGTGGCAACAGAAGTATCCATCTCTGTAGAAAGTAAAGGGGAAATACAGATTAGTGTATAGACCAATAAGAAAACGAATAAAAATGCGGATTCAACCAATAAAACGCTTCAGATATGTTTTTGATTTCCTACCCTCACCGAGGACAATAACCATTTTCCCAAATGGTTAAAAAAAAAAAAAATCAACTCATCGTTTTTTTACTGTCATCTTAAAGTGTGACAAGTGTCTATTTTTATTAGTGGCATGCACTGTGTAAGAAACAAAAAAATAACACAAATAAAAAAAAATACAAACAATAATGTGGATTTTGTTTATGTAAGCTCATCTTTTCTCGGATCCCAGGTTACTACAGCTTCCCAGTTAAAAAATAAATGCGTATATTTACAGATTAAAACAGATATACTGATGGTACAAAATCGATTTGTCTATGTGTGTAAAGTGGCGTGTAAATTGTGAAATACACGCCTGGTGTGTCAATTTCAAAATACACATTGTCCTGTGTATTTTGATGATAACACATTAAGCTGCTTAAATGTGTAAAATGCTATCAGATAACTCTGAAATACACAGTCTAATATGTAAATTGCGCATGGGTACACACATATATCTGTGTAACATACAGAAAGGATGGAATTTGTGAACATAGTTCATAACCTTATAGTTTGGAATGTAAATTTTGAACTAAATATTTTTATGGTCGTAAAACAAGTTTGCATGTCGGAAAAAACTCATGCGCTTGGTGTGTTTGTTCTCTTTCATCATATTTGTTTTAAGACCGCAAAATAGTGTAACCTTAATTTACAAGAAATTGGATTGTCTGAAATTATATTTGATGCATGCCATCTCTCTGTTAGAGTTGTTTTGAAGTCCTAAAATTGAATGCACAATTTATCTATAGGACTTGTATAATATAAATAAATATATCGTAAATTAAAATTTTGTTAAAACACAGAAATTATGACTCCAGTATACTATCTCCTCATTTTTTCGGATTTTTTTATTGGATCAATTTTAGTCGCAAGTTTTCAAAGATACATCTACATCAAGGGGAGAAAATTCTCTCTTTAATTAAATCTGCAGTAAACAGGCAATACTTACTGAAACGGGATACAAACTGAGAGCTACAATCCTGCGCAATATTTTATTCTTAAACATATAGATATGTAAATTCGTACGAATATATTTGTGTAATATTCTGTTCTTACGCATGCATCTGTGTAATATTCTTATAAATATTTCGGTGTAATATACAAAATTCATAAATTTATTTTAATACACCAATTCGGGTAAATCCGTACAATTTTTGACATTTACACATTTGAATTTTTGAAGGGTTAACAATTTTAACACTTTCATTAAGCCGATAAACACATTCTTCTATATATATAAAGAAAAGTAACGCTTTGGAAATGGACCAATGAAAATCTGCGTAGATACCGCGAAAAGCATCTGATTGGTCAGAGCTTTCTGAAGCTATAAGGAGTTTACCAAGGGGGGAGGGGGACCCGGCTCTGTCGCCAAACGTCGGCAAGTTTATCACCAACTTGGTCTTATTTCTAGTTTTTCACCAAATTTCCATAGACTCCCATAGAAATACGATAGGGTTTACTTGCTTGCAGAAAATCAACAAATTGAGATATTTCAATGCAACAAAAACTATTATTAGCTTATGAATAGAGCTTAATTGAACTATTACCATTATTTTTAAGCACAAACAATAATCTGGGGTTGGCTAGAAAATAGCGATTGTTTCGCGATACCGAATAGACTCCCGAAGAGATTAAGCGGGGGATTGGTGAGCGTAGCGAGCAGTGGGGCGGAGCCCCCTAGTATAAATACAAGTAAAATGTTATGAAAATAGTAAATGTTATGACAAAAGTGTAATTTTACAAATGTACTCATATACGTATGTAAAAGTGCCTAATTTACAAATTCACTTTTTAGAGTGTAAGAATTAGGCGTAAAAGTTTCCTTACAAGGGATGTCCAAAGCAGTGTGCTGCTGTAAGAACCCACTGTGCATTTATAAGAGATCCTCCACATGAGTGACCATCGGGTTCTATAAGATTAAATTGCAAATCTGCCATCCAGGGCCAACTTCCATGGACTGCTTCTTTGCCTCCAACGATTCGGTCAAAATCAGCAAAGGTGAGGGGATCAATTTCTGGTTTTCCACATTCGGAAGTTGGAAGAATATTTCCTAAAATAGCCACCGAGATTTCATAATTAGGAACCATAACAAATTATCCATTAATTAAAAATCAAAAGAGATTCTATAATAGTTAAGAAAGAATAAACAAGACATTTTACATGGTTAACCCTTTGAGCTCTGGGGATAAATTTCTTCAAAATGCCCAAATGTCACATTGGCACCAGTATTTTGAAAACAAAAGATTCGCCTTATAATATACACGAAAAAAATGCCTTAAAATATTTTCAAATAAATTTATTTGAATATTCTGGTGCCAATGTGACATTTGGAGATTAAAATTAAGTGGGAAGAAATTCACCCATCAGAGCTCTAAGGGTTAAGAAGTGTTTCCCGTGTCTCATTAAAAATACCTTTAGAATTTGCAGTTATTTTTAAATGGTTGGTTTATAAGCCAAAAGATGTTAAATGGCTGATTAAATTGTGAAACGCATTTTATTATCATGGTAAATATTAAATATTTATATAATGTTTATATATTGATGTCCAAAAGTATTGCATATTTCAATAAATTATTGTTTTATCAAAAAGTTTTCGTGAGAAAAGTAGAAAATTCATACCATAATAAGAAAATGGTATACAAAATATTTCTAATTAGGATTTTTTAAAAACCAATCTAGTCGGTCTTTTCAGAGGATTGGACGATAAAAGTGTGAATTGCAAAGTAGTTTGATTTTGTGAATTGATGACGATTTTAATTTATTTTTGTTTTTAGTGGAGATTTAGATAACTTTTCGTTGATATGATCATATTTTCATCATATTTCATAATATTTTTGTAGCAAATAAGTTAAACCAATTGAACATTAAAAATTAAAATAAAATTCATACAACATGATAATTTAAACACCCTAAAACATTAGATTTCGTTCAAATAAAATCGAAATAAATCTTAGATTTTCCATTTTTAAGATATAAATATTTTTATTGCAGATTTTGCATTATGTTTATGACGATTGCACATAAAATGATAAGATACATACAAAATACAAAACTTTAAAAAAGTGGAAGATTTATTTCGATTTCATTTGAACGGAATCTAATTTTTTAGTGTGTTAAAGTATCATATTGTAGGAATTTTATTTTTATTTTTTAATGTTCAATTGGTTTAATTTATGTGTTACAAAAATTTGACATTAAATGCAGAAAGAATTGATGAAAATATCTTAATACCTGTCCTTTCCCGGGCTTAAACAATGTAGGAAATAAATTTTGTGTTTTTGAATTTGTTCTACAAATTAGGTTTTTGTTTAATATGTCAAGTTTTTTAATAATTACTGCATTCAGACGAACACATTTTAAAAATTAATGGAGGGTTCCATCCCCAGGCTTTGATTTATGCGGTATCGCATCACAATTTGTGATGCAATTTACTTATGTATAATTCAAAATGTTTTATCAGTGCGGTAATGCAAGTTGCTGTAGTTTGGATGAAAACTTCCAATCTAAACGTAAAATTTTTTTTTGAAAATTCCATTTTTATTTCCACTATGACACCATATTAATCTTCTTTTTAATTCTTAAACGAAAACCATTTCAGTTTCATCTTTCAACAGAAAATAGACAAATTATTATTGCGGCTTTTGTATTATTTGCAACAAGGAAGAAAAAAATGTTAAATTTTATATGAAAAATGTCCGTTGATTCTCAATAAAAAAGTGAAATTTGGAATTATTAAGAAAGATATTTGAATAATGTAAATAAAAATTAACCCATGTTACTCTCTGGGTTATAATTCACCCATATGCAAAGGCATTTTATCATCCGATTTGACCCTGACGTCAGGCACACATTTTCACACTTCAAATTTATAATATTATTAAAATTAGCAAAGAATCAAAAAATTGTGGCATCAGGAACAAAACGGTGGGAAGAAAAAAATGAAAAAAGTTGCGATCCATGGGTTTTACTATCGATATTATAAAGGACAAACATATCTGTGCGTAACGCATACATCATTATGCGAATGGCAACACTTTGAAATTTGAATCTATCTATCTATCTATCTATCTATATTATAAAGGACAAACATATCTGTGCGTAACGCATCCGTCATTTTGCGAATGGCAACACTTTGAAATTTGAAATAAAATTTTGGTTTTGCAATTTTATCTACTGAAAATTTTTAAACTTCTAAACATCGCACATTTTAAATATTTACACCGTCGTATAAGGAAAAAATGCTCTTTTAAATGCGATTTGTTTGAAAGCTGTATATCAATTTATTTTTGAGATATTAATTTTTTTGTAGTTTTTAATACCATTTTTCTTATCGTGACAACAAAAGTACCCCATTTCTATTGAAAGTCATTGAAAGTAAACAGAAAATAGTCGAAAATAGGAGTATCTGTTGAAATGCTGTATCTTTTTGTTCCTTTTTTCTCATAAAACCTGAAAAAAAAGGTTGAAATTAAAATATGGACTATGTCAAAAATATTGTCTGTTATTCCGTGACAATGACGTCATATGCATACTTTTCTATAGACGAAGTTTAAGACTGTATTGTAAAAGTGAATTGCTTTAGAGGATGCAAATGATGTCATTTTACAAAAGAGCGCGTATTTTAATTCTTAAAACTGAATTATGTTTTGTAGAAGTGCGTCATTTTCACAGCCCAGCTGCTTTGAAATTCTTCACAGGTGAAATTTCTTCACTTTTGAAAATAAAATAATCGAAATAACACACTGATAAAACGCAATGTTTTACAAAAATTTAGAGAGTCTTTATAAAAGAGAGGTGGCATGCACATAATAGCGATTTATATTACATAAATTGATGATTCTCGCCTGGATGGATTTGGTTCGCCCAGTTAGACAAGCAAACAAATAATTCGTGGTTTAAAATAATATCATAGTCTTGAGGTTTTTGTCCAAAATTCCAAAATTCCCTCGAATAATAAAATTAAAAAAAAAAATGAATAATGCTATTTTTTAGGACATTCTACTATAATTTTATCAAAATAACATAATTTGCTTAATTTAATTTTTCCTAATTTTATATAATCTATGCATTTAAAACAGAAGTGTGTTTTTTAGTCATCTACCCTGATCATTCACTGAACCAATTTTACTAATATTTTTTTTTAGCTGAAAGCTCTTCATTTGTAGATGTGATCGCACTATCTGTTTTTTCTTAGGTAGATTTCGTATGAAATACTACCTATTACATTCTTCTCTATGTTGGAATTTCTGAAAATGTTTTGCAGATCTACACCGATCATGACCCCTTGAACCCAAAACCACCCTCAGTAAAAAACTTTATCTATCTATGTATCTATCTATCTATCTATCTATATCACTTTCTTCTGGACACGAAAACTTCCACAATTCTGCACAAATCTCTTCCAAACACATACATAAAATCAAGGCGCATAAAATCTCGGCCAAGTTCGTTAATGGACAAAATCGGACCAAGGGGATGGAAATAGGGAGGGGTTTTGTGAAAACCGAAAAAATCCCATAACTTCTTAATTTTTGTACGTGTCAAATCAGTTTAAAGTTTTTATTAATTCTTAAAATAGGGCTAAAAATTTGTGTGTCACAGATTTTTGATCAACTTAAAAATGGGTTCAAGGAGCGCAAAAATAGGGTTTTTGGGAGAAAAAAAAATCATAACTTCGTCAATTCTCAAGCTATCAAATCCAATTAATTTTATTATAAATCTCCTTAATATTACCCACAACTTTTATATTCACAAGTTTTTGATAGGACCAATTCGTAACGCAAAAAAAAAAAATAATAAATAAAAACGAAAACAAAAAAAAGGGGGGGGGGAGTTGAAGAAGAAAAAAATCCAGAACTCCGTTAATTCACAAGATATAACATCCCCATGAATTTATCATATATCTTCTTAATATTGTCTACAACATTTATATAGACAAGTTTTTGATAGGACCAATTCTTACAGCAAAACCAAATTAAAAATACATAGCGGTTGAAAGAAAAAATCATCTTATTAAGGGTGTATTCAAATCCAAACTGCTTATTTTCTTACTCATTTTTAAATTAATTTTTGCTCTCAAACGCGTCCAATTGATAGATTCTCTTATACAGAAACTACATAATGTACCGTAATGATCGATTTTTTCATAGAGGCAGAATATATTTCAAAAAATGATGTCAAAGTGGGCATTTTGAACAGAATTTCCCGAAGCGATTGTGTTAGAAACGAAAAATATTTCCCTACTGAGAGAATAATTGTTTATTAATCAAGTTTCAATTAATTAAAAGAAAAATAAAAGCACATGTCGCTTATAAATCTTTTCAAAAATCACGCCAGCAAGTTTCACATTTTTTCTATTAAAAATGAATCTGAAAATGTGCTAGGAAATTTCGAGTTGTTGAGCATGGAAAAGTACTTTTTTCAATACCTCCTTAATATGATTCTGATAAAACTAACTATTATATAAAAAAGAAATAAAAACTCGTCAAAAGCGACCAGATAAAATTGTTAAAGTGGATAAATCTCTAATCATGATTTAGTTTCTGTTGGTGAAATTAGTATACTTAACTTCAAAATCTACCTCCGCCTGTAGGCTGGGCCGGCAGGGATTTTTTTTTTTTAATATCCCCACTTTTACATTTTAATTTTAAAAGCGTTTTATGAAATTTCTTCAAAATGGGGAAAATTAGATAGCTTTCATTATTGCAGACAAGAGAGAAATAATTAGCTATTTTTTATCTTTATTCATGCTATTTTCTGATAAAAATTCAAAATTGTTAATAAAAATTGTTGTATAGGCTTTAGTGTCGCAAAATTCCATTAGGAGCAGAATATTGTATTAGGGGCATAATAACGGAAAATGACATACTGCTTTTGGAAACACGCATTTTTCCTCATAAATTTTCTATATTGTTTTTCCTTCTGCATGTGTACTGAAACTAAGTTTCAACCACTAGGCGAAATGCTTATATAAGTGAAAATGAAGTCATATTTAAAAGAAAACGATCATTTTCTTAGATAAAACTAAACATGCGACACAAATGCGTCTAAAAAACATAAATTACGAAAATTTTTACTCTCCGGAATTGAGATTAGAATCTCAAGTAAAAAGAGTGAGTCTGTTCACATAAAAGATGTTGCTGTCAATCGTGACTTCAAGTTTTGAGTTAAAATGATTTTTAAATGATCAAACAAAATACATTTAAAAAAAAGGATGAATATGGATATGAGAAGTGCGTATGCAAATTTTGAGAAGGTGAAAATTGCTGTTTATCATTCCGGAATACCGAGCATAAGAGCCTCAATTGATAACCACGCCCTAATAACTGATCTTTATTATATTTTACTGATTAAGTATTTATATTATAAAGAACAAACGTATCTGTGAGTGACGCTGGCGTCATTTTGCGAATGGCAACACTTCACGATCAAATTTCGGTCTTGAAATTTTCGCTACTGCAATTTTTTAATCTTCTGGCCATCGTGCATTTTCAATTTTGGTCGCATAGTGAAAAAAATTTACTTTCAAATGCAATTTGTTTAAAAACTTTATCTTAATTGACTGATGTATTATATTTTCTAAAATAATTTTTAAGCATGAATTTTTTTAATTTTATCTTATCATGTGCCCTTTCCAGTACATAATAATAATAAACATTTTACACACATAGCAACAAACATTTTTCAGCATTTGTTTTTGACTATTTTCGCATAACGAAATTAATACTTTCTTTATAAACAAATAAAAGAATAGTATTAAAAAAAACACCAATCTAACATATTTGTGAAAGAGAAATTGACGAAATTAATACTTCTTTTATCAACAAATAAAAGAATAATATTAAAAAGCAGAAAAACCAACGTTTAAAATGCACAAATAATATATGAAAAGCAGCAAACAGCTGTTTCGAATCTACTAGCGAGATTCTTCTTCAGTACAAAAGGAATAGCGTGCTAGAAAAAGCAAGGCTGAGCAAAATCATAGACAGAGACGCGCTGGCTTTTATACCCTATGCGGGTGGCGAAGGCGCCGAAACAACCAATGAGAGAGAAGCAGTGGAAACGACTGGGTGGACAAGTAGCGACATCTACCGGAGAAGTAGAGAAAAGAAACCAAAAAAGGGGGAATTAAATTAACGTTTTCCAAATACTTGGAAAATCTGGAGTACTAGATAAATCATTGACTAAAGAGTGAGAATTTTTAATGATATGGTAAGCTTCCCAAAAATCAAGATCAAGGTTAGAAGAACATTTTTGGATAATGATGGCTGAGGAAAAATCGAACCTATGTTGAGAAGACCAAGAATGTTGAGCAATAGAAGAACGTTTGAGCTCCTGATTTTTAACATAACCTTCATGCTCTTTTAAACGAAATCTAAGAGCACGTTTAGTCTGACCAATATAAGAAAGACCACACTGACAAGAGATCTGGTAAATGCCCCAATTATCTAGGCGATCGACGGGGTGTTTGAGATTTGAAAAAGGGATTTTATTAACAGGAGAAAAAATAACTTTAAAATCAAACCTTCTTAGGATTTTAGCAACTGGCTGACTGATTTTAGGAAAAAATGGTAATACAACTGAAGTATTAGAGTTGGAATTAGAATGCTTTTCAGAATGGTCGGATTTCGTCAATTTCTTATAAATAGAATCGATAATATTAGAGGAATAACCACGATCGACAGCAATAGCTTTGAGGTAATTAAGTTCAGCACTAAGTAACTGAAGAGTGGAACAAATATTAGTAGCCCGAAAAACAAAAGTATTGAAAGCAGCGAATTTCTGGTTAGGGGGATGAGAAGAATACCTGTGAGGTGGGAGACTGACGGCAAAAGGTTTACGAAAGACGGTAGTTTGAAAGCCATTTTCCCAACGAATAACAAGGACATCCAGGAAAGAAAGACAGTTATTGGTCTCAATTTCAGAGGTAAATTGAATGCAGGGATCAATGGAATTCAAAATAGAGAGAATATGATTAATATCCGAATATATTTCAATCAGGACATAAACATCATCAACATAACGAACATAGAACGGAAATTTTAAGATTTCAAAAAGCTTGACCTCAAAATAGTGCATATAAATATCGCATAAAATTGGACTAAGAGGGTTACCCATAGCCAAACCGTCAATCATACGGAAGAAATTACCATTGAAAACACGCACGCTGTTTCTAGCACGCTGTTCCTTTTGCACTGAAGAAGAATCTCGCTAGTAGATTCGAAACAGCTGTTTGCTGCTTTTCATATATTATTTGTGCATTTTAAACGTTGGTTTTTCTGCTTTTTAATATTATTGTTGCACAAAGGCTTTATTTGCTATTTTTAAAAGAATAATATTGAAAAAACACAAATCTAACATATTTGTAATCGTACGATTTAAAATTTTAGATCACCAAATACGGTTTTTTTTTTCAAATGGAATTTGTTTGCAAAGTTCATCTCAGTTTAATGATTGTCTATGGTTTTAAAAACAATTTTAAAGCATGTTGGTATCGACCAATCTACGATTTTGAGACTGTGACAACACTACATTTCAATGGGAAATACTATAAGATGTCCTACAGATGGTCGTCCTGGCTTGCGATATAACCAAACCTTTATACGTGATTTGCACCAACACAGGGACATGTATGACAACACTACATTTCAATGGGAAATACTATAAGATGCCCTATAGATGGTTGTCCTGGCTTGCGATATAACCAAACCTTTATAAGTGATTTGCACCAACACAGGGACATGTATGAAAACACCACATTTCAATGGGAAATACTATAAGATGTCCTATAGATGGTTGTCCTGGCTTGCGATATAACCAAACCTTTATAAGTGATTTGCACCAACACAGGGACATGTATGAAAACACTACATTTCAATGGGAAATATTATAAGATGTCCTATAGATGGTTGTCCTGGCTTGCGATATAACCAAACCTTTATAAGTGATTTGCACCAACACAGGGACATGTATGACAACACTACATTTCAATGGGAAATACTATAAGATGTCCTATAGATGGTCGCCCAGGCTTGCGATATAACCAAACCTTTATACGTGATTTGCACCAACACAGGGACATGTATGGCAACACATGTATGGGACTGCATTATGATAGATGAACGTACGCCAATTCTTCATTTTGATACTACTGTCTAGTCTTAAAATTTCTGGATAACATTTTAATATGTTACATATCTCGGTTATTACAACTGAATTATTTCAGACTCGCTTGTGATATTTTTGTGCGAAAGGAGCACAGCGGTGTGCAAATTCATCCTTTTGGCAGCATTAACATGTCAACGAGTTTTTACATGAAATTTTAAAATGTTACAGATATCGATTATTGTACTAATGCTGTTTGTGTTTAATGCACTAATGTGATATGTTTAATGTGTTAAAATTTTATGCCGGAACTCAATGCGATGATAGTACCGCCAAAACGAAGTATTGGCACTCTCTTCTTCTCATATCGTAACAAGATATGCCGAAGCAGACCAGTGAATGTTTGAAGTACTGTTAATAACTTTGTCTTACATTATTAATTCATCTAGTAACTCGATGACCTAGTCAATTTTGATGCCGCAGCCCGCTCTATGTATTTTTTTAAATTGTAGAATAATTACCCCTAACTTTATCTTACTAAGAAAGCTATTTCTCCTGTTTGTAGAGAGTACAAGAGCTTGTAAGTTACTTTTCACGAATGTTACTTTTCAAAGTAAAATCGATCAAAATATTCACTCATAAACAATTTTTTTAATGCTTAATGTATCTCATAAACAGGGTTCGTTGATATATATCAATGGATATATATCATGATATATATCTTGATATATATCCGATATTTATTTTTAAAATATCAAGATTTTTGATATTTTCGATATTTTCAAATTCTTTACATTTATTTTCAAAATATCAAGATGTTTGATAGTTTGTATATTGATATTTATTTTCAAAATATCACCGTGCAAGGTATTTTTGATATTTTTCACATTCAAACCAAGTGTAAATGAAATTTTCACCTGTTATTGACTGCGTCATTCTGTAGATAATGAACTTTTGCCTCTGGCAGTGACTTTTTTAGGAAAAGAAGAAAACGAATCTTTTCCAAGCTTTATGTTTCAAACTTTTATTTTTAAATGAAGAACTGATAATTATATTAGACAGTCAATTCAGAACAGCCATTGAAAAATAAAATTTAATTTTGATAATCATTTATATACAGCCAGGGTTCGTTGATATATATCAATGGATTTATATCCAATATTTATTTTCAAAATATCAAGATCTTTGATATTTTCATATTACTTGATATTTATTTTCAATATATCAAGATGTTTCATATTTTCTGCATTTGATATTTATTTTCAAAATATGAATGTGCGCAAGATATTTTTGATGTTTTCAGTCGTAATTTGTAATATTTTAGTGTAAATGAAATAATTTTTCAACTGTTATTGACTGTGAATCTGTAGATAAAGAACTTGTCTCTTCTGGATGTGACTTTTTTAGCCAAAAAAGAAAACAAATATATTTTTCAAACTTTAGATTTGAAGCATTTTTTTTTAATGTTGAACTAATAATTATGTGGGACATAATTAATTCAGAACAACCATTGAAAGATAAACTAATTTAAATAAGCAATTATATACAGCTTCATTAGAAAAGAATCTTTTTTCAAGTCTTGGTTCAGTTAAGTTTGAACTATACAGCATGTTAGGAAATATGAAATAAAACATTTTATACTTACATTTATATTAAAATTTTTCAATTAAAAAAACTTTTTTGTATTTAAAATTTTGTTTTGAAAATATCCGATTTTTTTATACTTGGTCTTGATACTGAATCCTATAGTTAGTTTTTTATAAGTGTATAAAACAAATTGTTACTGTTTTCAATTATTTCATCTTCAATTTTGTTCTAAGAGAAAAAAAAGAAAGAAAAGAAAAAAAAATGCATTTTTATATTATTCCTTGATTAAGTTTTCATGTTAAGTGCAATATATTTTAGTTTCTAATCTATATTATGGTCAAAAACAGCATTATCAGCAGTAAGTTGGCTGCTTTGAAAATATCGGATATATATCGAAAATATCGGATATATATCAAAATATCGGATATTTTTGATATTTTCGAAAATATCATGATATTTACGAACCCTGCTCATAAATGATTACTTTATGAGTGTGTGAACACAATATTTTTTTTTACATTTAAACCAAATTAATTTTCTGTGTAAAGTAAATCTTAAAGTGGCAGTTCATTAAAAAAAAAAAATAATAATTTCATTATTTATTAATTTTATCATTTAAATTTTAAAGACGCTAAAGAGAGGATTTAAAACTCCAGTAGACAGCTTCTTAATAATAAGAGGGAGGATAACTATGGGGTAAAACACCAAGTTTTTTCTTCATATTATTCAAATACAAGAAAAACCAACGGCCTTGCTCGCGTGATGGTTGAAGTATGACAAGTAGTATTTGTGTGCCTACTAACAGTATGGAAAATTATACTGCTTCAAATAATTTAAATATTATTAATTAAGTCACATTTTGAGAAAAAGTGAATTTTTTACTGCAATAGGGAAATGTGAGACTCAAAATAATAAATAAATCGCCCTTCCAATGCAGTCGAAGATATACCCTTCCAAGAAAACAGATACAATGCAGTCTAATTTTTACAATCAGTCCAATAGTTTCAAAATTTATTTCCTGTAAAATAACACATGTTTCTTTTTATAATATTAATACACCTTCATACACCTTAAAAATAAAAATGCCACTAAATAATAAGTTGTAAATCACTGGTTTACTATATTTGTCCTTTGTGTACGACTAACGGCTGAATATGAAGAATTTCCTTGCCTAGTTGGAAATCGTGTTTCTCTTTTACAATCATTTTAATTAATTATAACAGCTACTGGTATCTGTGTTTTATTCCACCGCTCAAAAAAGTTATATTTAACACAGGCATAAAAAAATAATTGGGTTTTTCTTTTCAATTTTGTAAAATTTAAATTTATAAAAAACAAACATTGTTCGTGCCGCATCTATGTTTTAATGATGTCGGACAAATTTAAAATTTCTAAACTAACATATTTAGGGAAAGAATAGTAAAAGAAGTTGTATTTCATTTCTCTCAATAAAAATTCTAAGGCGAAAAAAAATTCACAGAAGATAAACAGAATTATTCCGGACTCTCTTGTGATACCTGGGTGCGAGAGGAGTACGGGGTATTGCCAATTCGCACCTTTTGGCGGCATTAACATGTCATCGAGTTTTTGCATGAAATTTTAAAATGTACGGTTATCGATTATTGTACTAATGTTGTTTGTGTTTAATGCACTAATGTGATATGTTTAATGTTAAAAAGAGAGGACCAACGTTACAAAACACAAATATAAGTAAGTTGTGTTTTGTAATGTTTGTTCTCTCTTTTTAATATATTGACACAAAGTACTATCCTCCCCTCCTTTTATAAGTTTAATGTGTTAAAATTTTATGTCGGCTGACTTATGAACTGACTTTTGTGATAGTACCACCAAAGCGAAGAATTGGCACTCTCTTCTGCTCATATCGTAACAAGATATGCAGAAGCAGACCAGTGATTGTTTGAAGTACTGTTAATAATCTTATCTTATATCATTAAATTCATCTAGTAACTCGATGATGTAGTCATTTTTGATGCCTCAGCCCGCTCTATATGTATTTTTTTAATTATACAATCGTTAGGCCCAACTTTATCTTCCTAAGAACGCTATTTCTCCTGGTTCAAAATTCTGTTGAGAAACTCATAAGTTATATCTCATAAATGTTGCTTTTCAAAGTAACATCGGTCAAAGTAATCAATCATAAGCATTTTAATTGTATAATTATTTTTTATACGTCTCATAAATGATTACTTTCTGAATGTTTTAAACTACAAGAAATGTATCTACCCTATATATATAAAATCCTAATGAAACGGCTGAAATGAAACGAATTTATGTAACGATTCTTTGAAACGACTGATTAAACAACTGATTATGTTTCACGGGGATTTTTCCTAAAATATGGAATACTTTGCGATGAAATTAACACCAAAAATCAGTATTGATCCGCAGATCTCAAAACTGGTATTAGAATTTTAAAATTCGAATAAGTTTTCGAAATATTAATTTTTTTCTAATTTTAAATAAATTTTTCTAATGATGGCAACTCAAATTTTAATCATAAAAGATATTTTTTATTTCATAATTCAGAAAAGGTTATTATTTTAAACTAATTTGGCGACCAGTTTGCCCCCCCCCCCCCCCTTAAATGTATGCTAAGAAATGTATCATGCTACTTTTATTCATATTGATCTTTCATATTGATCATATTGATCTGAATTTACTTGAACAATCTTTCGCCAAATCGAAAGGTTCTGAAGGAGAAATCAATTATGACGGTATTTTTATTTTTGGTCGACGGGACAACTAAGTTATACCAAAAATGCATTTGTAACTGGTATTTAGAAACGACGTTTTCGCCAAATTTTCGTAAAAAAAAAAAAAAAAAATCACGCTAAACCTGCCGTATATGACATCTGGCCAAATATTACCACTCGAAAAAAAAAATGCCAACTGGCGAGTTGAAAAAAAAGCTATTGCCGAAATTTGCATCCGGCTAGCGTAACAGTACCAATAATTCTTTTCGACCATGACAACTTTTATGTAGTTTTATTCGAATTTTTTTTCTTTTAATCAAAATCGAAAACTTACGGCCCCATATTGGCGCGATTTTTTTCTGACGCCAATGTCATATATGGAATGGGCACTTAACTGGCGCCAAAGTATCGTTATTTTGCTTGATATGGTAAGCCGGATGTTGTTGTTTATGCTGTTGATGCGTTCCCCAAATTGGCGTCGGAAAAAAATCGCGCCAATATGGAGTGTATATGACATCTGTGCCAAACTTCATATGAAAGGCGGGGGGGATCAGACCGTATTTGTTTATGGCAGTTGATGACTTGAACTATTTTAATATAGATGAAATGATGGCGTTAGAATAATATTTGACGACTGCCTATGCCTGGCTAACATTAAAGTACCAAAATGGCACCTAGAGTATAAAAAGCAAAGTGGACCCCGGAACTCTTGAGGATAGTCACATGACTTAGGCTATTGTTATAGAGATTGTTTTAAAATATCGGGAGACAAAGACTCTGTATACTTAATTTATTTTATTTTAGCTTCTTTTCAAATTTTTAACTGATCCTCTTTAATAAAAAACGAAAACAACCATTGGATGTCTTAACAGCAACTGATTCGCCCTTAAATTTTTGCAATCAAAGGCAATTGAATGGAAACCCGTTTACAGGGAGATCTGCACAGCTTTTTTCAGTACAATTCAATCTTCTCAAATATTTTTAAAACCCATCAGATTAGTGTGTTTTTACATTCTGCAGTGTCTGAACTGGGGTTGGCGAGCGTAGCTTGCAAGGTGCAGAATCCCCTAGTAACACTATATATTTTTTCTTTTAACCTCTTCATTTCCGAAGCTAAAATAATAATACAAATGCTTATTCATTGGTTTTTTCCAAACGAAATGACAGAAAAAATATGTTTTCTGAAATTGATTCTTTGGGTGCTTAGTAATTTAGGTTCAAAAATATGGATTTAAAATTACAAACCGCCTTAAAACATCAATTTAATCTAATCCATTAACCTAAATTAACGCAATTGCAAATTTAAGAGCTTTAGACAAGTAAATAATCTAGAAATTCTCAAAATATTTACGATAAATTAATTGAAAAAATTTACGTTAATGACTTAGGAAAATTTCTCTCTTTCTTGGTCACACTGTCTTTTGGGCATTTTTAGGCATTCTGCAAACTCAGATGAAAATAACATTTATTTTATGTGGGAATCAGCTTAGATGCTGCCATTTATTCGTTTGCTTTGAACACAAAAAGCATTCAGTTATTAAGGAGTGATGTGAAAAAGTAAAAAAATAAGGACATTTTAATTTTTATAAGGAAAAGAACAGAGGTACCCGTACGGGGGCCCAGAGAACGAAGAGGTTAAGTCAAATTCATTTTCTGTGTAAGGTAAATCTTAAAGTGGCAGTTCATTTAAGAATAACCCATGTAAAAATTTTATTATTTAATTATTTAATTAATTAAATTGTAAAGACGCTGAAGAGAGAATTTAAAACCCCAGTAGCAGCTTCTTATTAATAAGAGGGAGGGTAACTATGGGGTAAAACAAGCAGAACAGGTTTCTCTTTATATTATTCAAATACCAACAAAACCAATGGCTTTGCTCGCGTGATGGTTGAAATATCTCAAGAGGTGTTTGTGTGCCTACTAACACTAGGTGAAATTATGCTGCTTCAAATAATTTAAATATTATTAATTAAGTCACATTTTGAGGAAAAGTCCTTTTTACTGCAATAGTGGAATGTGAGACTCGAAAGAAAAATCGTCCTTTCAACGCAATCGAAGATATACCCTTCAAGAAAACAGATACAATGCAGTCTAATTTTTAAAATCAGTTCAATAGCTTCAAAATTTATTCCTTTAAAATAACACAAATTTCTTTTTATAATATTAATACACCTTCACTGCAAATAGAAGCGTCTTAAATTTAGACACATATGTGACTGAAAAAGAATTTTAGACACTTAAGTGTCTTAATCTGAAAATTAAGACACTATAGATGTCTTAATTTAAGATACATAAGCGTCTTACTATGACCATGGTGTAAACGAACTGAGAATAATGTCTAAAATATCCGCAAACGTCTTATTTTAAGACACTTCATTGCTTTAAACGTGTCTTAATTTAAGACGTTTTGATTCTTCCGACGCAATAACCACCAGGGGGCACTAGCACTCCCAGTTGCGCATGCGTTTTAGATGTCTTCGTTCGAAGTGGTATACGTTGTAATTCAAACAAAGTTTGTTTTTATGTACGCGTGTATTTTAATTCGTTTTTTGCGAAATGTGAAGTACTGTGATTTTAATTCGTATTGACTTGGATTATTTATTTATTGAATACATACATCTGACGTGTGTGCTCGACATCAAATGTCTCTTAGAAGCTGTCGTCGATACAAGAGCGGGATAGACACAGAACAGAAGTAGACGACGGTTGAAGATTACACCCGGAAATTCTACAAAGCGTGTGCAATGGGCTTAGTGTTAACTCGTATCAATTTATATCAATAATATTGTGTTATTCATCTTCGTCCTGTCGAAGCTGGCAAAAAAAAAAGAAACTTTTGTCTGGCGGGTCCTGTTTTTAGGATGAAACATCTCATTCTTTAAATATGGCTAGTCGGATGTATTATGGGATTACCTTTTAAACTGATGAAAGTCTTTCTCCCTCACCGTGGTTGTGGTAGTTTTTAAAATTTCAAATCGAGGAATATTTCTTACCTCTTGCAGCAACTCAAGTAAGTTTCTTTATAGTAGTAAAATTAGTGTATTTTATGATTTTATTTATTGTACTAAACAAAATCCTGCATGAAATTTAATTAGTTTTGAATCTGTTCGCAAAAAACCCCACTAATTCTAGAAGTATATATTTTTAAATTTATGACGTTCTTTTTTATTACGAATTATATATTCAATGTCAGTTCTTAGTTTCAATGGATAATTTTTATCTCGCAGTAAATGACGGCCACAAGGAAGTAAAGAAAAAAAAACTTTGAAAGATGACTTAATGCTTTCTTACTTCCTGGCATAAAACCACAGATTAAAAAAAGATAAATAAAGTAAATGAGACTGGTCTATTATATGAAGCTGCCTGTAAAAATATACATATGTATTTTATTTGCAATCAACTCTAATACTGATTTTTTTTATTATTTTTAATAAAAAAGTAATTTGAAATTTATAATGGGAAAAAGTAAAAACCTCTAACAAGATTTCGTATTTAAAATTGTGGTAACTTTATTTATATGCACTTATACGAAAAATACAAAAATGACAGATGTTACTGTATATATTTAAGACGAAAGAAGTTTGGAAATCATAAGTTATTTTTTCCTCATGTTTTTAATATAGAATATGTACTTATTTGTTTTTATTGATAGTTGAATAGCTTTTGTGAGTACCCTCTGATCTACATAAAAACTTGTCCATGTGGAAATATAAATTTTTTAAAAACATAATTTTTAAATAAGTATTTTCATTTTTTTTTTGGGGGGGGGGGGGATTTTGCATGAATTTTTGTAAAGCTGATATCTTAAATCTTGCACTGATTATAATGAAAGTTTTGAACTTTTAGAGTAGGACAAGTTTAAAAACGCATATATATTTAACAAATTTTTAATAATTATTTAATTTAAATAATTATTTTGCAAATATATTTAACAAAATACCAAAGTCATTTTTTCCCCAATGTTATTAAAGTAGAATATTTATTTATTTATTTTCATTATTCATAGTTAAATGGCTGTTGTGATTATCAAGTGATGTATATGTAAAATTGCCTATGTGGCAATATATTTTTTTATATTTTCATTTTTTTTTTGGGGGGGGGGGGGGATTTTTGCAATTTTCGTACATCTGATATTTTAAATCTTTTTCCACATTCAACCGAGTATAATAAATATTTTGAACTTTTAGAGTAGGACAAGATTATAAAATATATATATATATTTATCTATGTACCTTAAAAGCCCTTAATAGCGAACACTTCGGGACCGCGGAATTTGTTCGATAATTGGAGATGTCTACTTTTTTTGAGGTAAAAATATACAAATATGTATGTCTGCTGATTAAAAAAGTATTCGTTAAATAGAGGTGTTCGCTATTCGAGAATGTCCATTAACGTCCACAACGGATACTCCCGAATACCGGACATCTCAATTTAGACAACTATAATGCAGGGTTGCGTTTTTTGCAAAAGTACTTCTTGATTAAAGGAAGGGCAAACTGGGAAGTGCCCCGTCCCCCTACGACTGTAGTGCCCCCAAATTTGATGTGCAATATTTGTAAAGCTTATATTTTAAATCTGTTTCGAAATTGTACTGATTATAATCAATATTTTGAACTTTTAAAGTAAAATAAGGTTAAAAACAAAATAAATTTAAAAAAATCTAATATTTAGATAAATATTTTTTGTTTTTTAATCTTGTTCTACTCCTGAAGTTCAAGATATTGATTATAATCAGTACAATGTCGTAAAAGATTTAAATTATCAATGTAACGGAAATTGTATACCAAAACTGAGAGCCAGGCTGTATTGGGGGGGGGGGTGTGGAGGGGCAGGACCACAGCCAAATATTTTTCCAGGATTCAACGTGGTCAAACATGGCTACGTATGATGCTTACAAAAAAATGGATGCGATTCAGACGTTTGAAGTGTCTGAAATTCAGACGCAAAAAGTGTCTGAAAAAATTCAGACATTTTAAAATGTCTGAAAATTGAACACTCCAATTCAGACACTTAAGTGTCTGAATTTCAGACATTTTAATTTAGAGTGTTCATACACCTTAAAAATAAAAATGCCGCTAAATAATAAATTGTAAATCATTGGCTTACTATATTTGTCCTTTGTGTACGACTAAAGGATGAATATGAAATATTTCCTTACCTAGTTGGAAATCGTTTTTCGTTTTTATAAGCACCTTAATTATTTTTAACAGTTACTGGTATCTGTTTTTTATTCCACTGCTCAAAAACGTTATACCTAACACTGACATGGAAAAATAATTGGTTTTCCTTTCTTTTCAATTTTGTAAAATTTAAATTGATAAAAAACAAACATTGTTCGTGCCGCTTTTATGTTTTAGTGATATTGGACAAATTTAAAATTTCTAAACTGATATATTTAGGGAAAGCATAGTAAAAAACGTTAATTTCATTTTTCTCAATAAAAATCCTAAGAGAAAAAAAAAAGATTCATTTTTAAGAGTACGACGCTCCTTGCATGTGAAATTAAAAATTTCTAGTCCCGAAAATTTAAGAATAAAATCATAATTAGAGAGAGTTTTTCAATAGTTTATATCTTTCAAATAATCTCAATTATTTTAACAATCGTTGTTAATGAAAGTTTACGTTTTAAAATCCTCCACCATATGAAATTTCATGCTTTTAGTCTCAACAGATTCAAAGAAATCGGAAATTAAGAAATTTTTTCGCTCTTACACCTTTGAGCTTGTCATCATTATTATCTCGAGAAAAGATTTGAAATCGTTTCAGTAGTACCATTGTAATCGCGATTTTAAAACCTATTTTAATAATTTTACTCTGTTAAAATTCGAATATGTCAGAATCTGTTTTGTGGGAGCATTTACGTCTTAAAATGAAAAGCCATATCAAATTTGAAGTGTCTACAAGCACCCTATCAATTCCAAATAAATATCATTTAGAGCATATTTTATGTTCCTCTGTGGTAAGTGTTATCCTGAAAGAAATTTTTACATAGGTTCAGTGATTCCTAAGTAACTGCGATTTTCAAACATTTTCTGCTCATTTAACCCTTTTAAATTTTCATTTTTAAAAAACCTGCGAGCATTTGTGACTTAAAAAGTACATCCATGTCGAATATCAAGCTTCTAAACCTATTAATCCCAAAGGAAGTTTTTAAAATACTTTTCGCACCTTTTAACTTCTTAAATTCGAAATTTTTTATAAACCATTCTTAAAGAGAATTTACATTGCAAAAGTATCCACTATTTACAAAATAATGTGTTTAGCTACAACAATATCAAAGAAACCGCAATTTTAATATATTTTTTGTTCATTCTAAAATTTTGAATTTTTTAGAAACTGTTCGGGTGCAACCCTTTACTTCCTAATAATATTAGCCATGTCTAATGTCAAGTTTTTATTGTGTCATCATAGCCCGAGCCCGATGCGAAAGTACGCAATAGAAAATCACTAATAAGATTTTAAAATTGTTTCATGATTAATTTTCTCATTTAAAAATCTGCTCTTCATAGAAATAACTATAAATCCTACATACTCCCTCATCACTGCGTTTTGCAATTTTCATGTCGTCCTTGAAAATTTGTTTAAAATAGCAAATTTGCTATTTTTACCCAATAATTTATAGAAAGAATTACAAAATTTAGACAAGGGATAACAAGCGGTTTCTTTACTGATTGTGTCAAAACTTCAGAATCCAATGAAATATTTTTTCCTTATATCCCATTAATTACATTTCATTTCTCTTTCAAATTGATTTTTAAAGGACTATAAAATATTTTAAGAAACTTAGACTACATTCTTGTTTTGAAGTAACAAGATATTTTTTTCCTTTTTAGGGTCCCGTCCTTAAAAAGTAAAAACGGCACTGTTATAAGATCACTCCTGTGTCTGTCTCTCCGTCTGCCACAGCCATCTTACTCGTAAACTGTGGAACGTGGAAAGTTTAAAGGAGCTGAAATAATAAAGACTATTGACCCACTTATTTGTAGATTATTAACAGTTAACAAACATAATTTAGGAAAAATGTAGAGGGGCTAATTAAGTTATTTGAAAAAGTAATCTTTTCTTTGTGTATCGTTTTGGACATCGTTTGAAAGCTTTCGAAACGCTGAACTCAAAAATACTTTCCTTTTAATTTTAGGTAATATATTTTCAGAGTGTTCCGGCTAATTTTCTAACAGCTAGTTAACTAGCGCATGCTCTCTTTGAACTGTCTACTTTTGAACTGAAACGAATTAATTCTGTTGTTGATGTTAGAATTCTTTAGATGTAACCTGTCGAATGTCAGTTAATAGATTTTTTATGTTCCGTTTTGTAATTAAATGTTTGTTTTGTGCCGTAAAGAATGTTGATTATTCGTAAAAATAAGTTCCACTGAACCACCGTTGATACTAGATTTGATTTGAAATGAATGTTTAGATTAAGTAGAAAAGAAATTCATTATTTGTGGTGCATCAGCCGGGAAGTCTAGATGTGAAAAGATTACTGCGTAATATTTTTGTTTTGTTTTGATTTGGAGTTGGTGAGTGCTGATTTTTTTTATTATTATTTTATTACTTAAAAATGAATGAAAACAAGGAAAGAAAAATGCGTGATACGCATCGAAATTTATTAAATAAGGGTCATTCCATGTGAAATCAACCAATTTAAAGAAAAAGTGTTGCAACATAGTCACAGATTTTTTTAAAATTTTTATCATAGACAGATACAGTAATGAAACCCTCAAACCTGAAATTTAAAAATAATTTTCGCAATATTGGCTGAGATATAGCCATTTGAAAATTGGTCACTTTTTCCAAATGGCGGCCATCTTGGATGCTATCCCTATGTCTATAAATGTCCATAACTTGACAACTAATGACTCAAATTTTATATTTCTGGTACCAATTTAAAACTATTTGTATAAAGAATGCATATATGATATTAAAACAATAGTAATTTTTTATTTTAATACTGTTTATTACACTCAAACTGAAAATATCGCCCTCAAAAAATGACTTACTGTAATGGGCCATAAAAAAAAATGACCCATCATAATTTTTTTTTCAAACTTGCTAAAAACATTGCTCCATATGTGTACTTTAAATAGAAAAAAAATTGGAGAGGTAAAATTTTTCGTTTAAAAAAAATAGCTTTTTACACATAGGATGTCACTTACTAAGCAGTGACTATCTTAAAACATGTAAATATCCCTGATTTAAGAAGTAATGGCCAAAACTAAATATTTTTTAGTCCCTGAATTAATGTAAAACTATAATGAAATATAATCTCATAAGTTTTTTGTAGGACCACCCTCCAATTGCTCCCCTCCCCCCCCAAAAAAAAAAGAAGTCATTGCTAAAAATGTATAATTGAAAAAATTTAACACTGAAGAAAATAAGAAAATAAATAAAGAATATAATGTATAATTGTGAAAAACCTTTAAATGCAATATATATAAATGAGATTTTACTGCATGTGTATATGTGGAATCTATTCAAAACGTTTTCCATGCAAGAAATTCAATTTTTATACCTAAATTTCTATTTCTTACTTTAAAAATTGCTCACTTAAAAAGTTTTACATTTGTATGTGACTTTATAGAAAAATTCTGCTGTGTGCATGTATTTACATCATTCAAGTTGCATTAAATATTCAGACATAAATATGTCTGTTTATGTATTTTCTATTTCAATAAATTTACATACTAAGAATGACAGAATTCATGAAATGAATGCTAATCTTGCATAATCTATTTTCCTTATTATTTGAATTCAAAACATGATGTAATAATGCATCATCTTCTATCCTGATGTAATATTGCATCATGTTATATGTTTATGCAATTTTATCATAATGTATCCAACAAATCTTTTGTTGAAAATTTTTGAAACCTTTTGTGGGTGAGCTTATTATAAACTAAAAAATTTGACTATCCCTTTTAAACATCATTTCTGTTGATGTTTTCAATGTAGTATGCACTGGCATAGAATAGTTATTTTGTGCTTAAGATTCTACAGTGGACATGGAGTGTTTTGTATGCAAGAAACTTGGTGTTTCATTGAGTACTGATCTGATTCCTGTTCTTCAATTGTCTTCACGTGATTTGCAGTTATTAAAAAAGAGATTGCATTATGTAATCCCAGATGAAAAATGCTTTGTCCATGGAAATAGTATATGCAAGGTTCACAAGGATAAATATCTAAAATGGTATATTTTAAGACAGAGACAGTGTTGTGATCCATTTAATAAACATCCAAATAGCATCAGAGCAAAATCACTAAAAACAATATCATTAGATATGTCTAAAACAAATCCAGATATCCTCATTCCAGGAAAAAAATTGTGTGTTTCCTGTTATTCATCAGTAAATATGAAAAAAAATGTCTATTGTTGACAGGATAACCACCTCAGGAACAGAAAGCCCCTCTGATTCAGATTTTAATGAACCCACAGTAGTAATAGAACAATTAAATAAAAGTTGTGAATTGTTAGAGTTATCGCCAATAAAGGTAAGTAGGCGTACCTCAAAGAGGAAACTTAATTACATGCAAAAGAAAGTTTAAAAAATAACTAAGTGTGTTGCAACTAAAGCAGCTACAGTATTAGTTGTTGAAACCAAAAATAAGCCTCAAAATAGTAAAGACACAACTTGTCCTGACTGCACATCTATGATGGATAAATTATTGGAGAAATTTACAAACGCATGTTTTAAAGAAAAAGTTCAAATTCTAACACTAGTTCCAGATTCATGGACAATACAGCAAACAATGACTTATTTTAATACTACACAGTATCTTGTAAAAAAGGCAAGGAAGTTTAAAACAACAGAAGGGATGTTATCGATGCCTAGTGGAAGAAAAAGTGTTAAACTGAGTCCAGACGTTATAGAAAAAGTTATTAATTTTTATTATGATGATAATAACAGCCGCATATGTCCTGGAAAAAAAGATTTCATATCTGTTCCAACTGAAAACGGCAGAATATTAAAACAAAAGAGATTGATTTTGGACAATTTAAAGGACTTATATATTGCATTTAAAGAACAACATGACTTAAAAATTGGATTGTCTAAGTTTTGCTCACTACGTCCAAGAGAATGTGTTACTGCTGGAAGCAAAGGTATTCATTCTGTCTGTGTGTGTGTATACCATCAAAATATTAAACTTATGCTTCATGCTATTCATATCAATGACTACATATCACTGCTAAAAAAACTTGTTTGTTGCATTGAATCTGAAGAATGCATGTTGCACAGGTGTGATAAATGTCCATCTCCTGAAATTTTAAAGAAAGATTTAATTGGTTTAGATGAATTGGAAATGAGTAATGATATTATTTATAAACAGTGGGTAAAGACTGATGGAGCAGAATTAAAAAAAGTGATTATGCCTGTTGATGAATTTGTTGATGATTTAATTACAAAACTCCTTGCTTTATGTTCACACCACTTTTTTGCAAAATCACAAAGTTTATATTTCAAGAAAACAAAGGATGAATTGAATACAGAAACTGCTATTATTTCAGCTGATTTTTCTGAAAACTATACTTGCATTGTGCAAGATGCTATTCAAAATATCCATTGGCAAAAAGAACAGGTTACAGTTCACCCCTTTCTTGCTTATATAAGGGACAGTATCACTGATACTGTGAAATCTATTCCTATGTGTGCAATAAGCGAGCATTTAGTTCATGACACTAGTACATTTTGGGCTTTTCAAAAAGTAATTGTCAATTATTTAATTTCACAAATTCCACAGATTAAATACATAAAATATTTTAGTGATGGATCATCAGCCCAATACAAAAATTATAAAAATTTTATTAATCTCTGCCATCATGAAGAAGACCATGATGTGAAAGCTGGATGGCATTTTTTTGCCTCTTGCCACGGAAAAGGAGCTTGTGATGGAATAGGCGGCACCATAAAACGCATGGCCACCAAAGCAAGTCCTCGGCGTCCATTCAAAGATGGTATCTTAAATGCATTTGATCTGTATACATTTGCAAAAGAATATGTTAAAGGAATTGAAAGTTTTTTTATAACAAAATCTGAAATTGAAATTGCCAATAATCAGTTAGCAGATAGGTATGCAAAGGCAGATGCAATCGTAGGAACAAGGGTTAATCACAGCTTTGTGCCAATAAATAAAGGCCAAATACTGGTTTCCAGGGCATCAGGCTCTTCAACAAATTTTATCGCTACTGTGAGATTTAGTGAAACCGACAAACCACAAACATTTAAAAGTGAACAATATGTTGCATGTGTATATGGTGTTAATTGGTGGATTGGTAAGATTTTAGATTACTGCGAGGAATTCAATGACTATAAAATTATGTTCATGCATCCTCATGGTCCTAGTTCATCATATTCATGGCCAAAATCTTCAGATGTTTGTTGGATTCCATATGAGCATATAATGAAAGTAGTGTCTACCCCAATGACTGCTACAGGAAGAACATATACTGTTGCTCCAGAGGAGCATACAGCAATTCAACTCTTATTCTTAAACTTCAAGACAGATTAAATCCTTGGTAATTTTCAACAACATATTATCAAGTTCCTTTCAACAATATATTATAAAGTTATATCCATGTAAGTATCCTGTTCTTATTTTATGTAAATATGTTTCATATAAGTTTTATCTAAGTCTTACTTATATACATATTTGATGTTTTTGTTGTACATTTGTATCACACAAGATTTGTGTACTCATTTTGTCAAGATTTGTTCATTTAAATTGAAATTGGCAGTGAACTGAATAACTAATGTCAACTCAATCAACTCATTAATATTAATTTTTAATCTTTTATTTGAATTCAACTGATTTACAGCTAGTATTTCTGCCATATTTCAAAAAAATATGTTTTATGGCTCTTTTTCCTTCTAAATATTTTCCATTATGTATATTTTTTTGAGAATTATACATATTATCATTCTATATGAAATAAAAAGTATTGAAATGAAAATTTACTGTTATTTTAATATGTATGTGTTTTTAGTATAATTAACTGCTGATTGGTATTTCTAAATTGAATTATTTATATATTGATGCTCATACATTAAGTCATATGCCAGAAAAAAATATTTTTAACAATTATTTGTTAAACCAAAGATACTTACGTGTTTTAAGATAGTCACTGTTAGGTAAATGACATCCTATGTGTAAAAAGCTATTTTTCTTTAATGAAAAAATTTACCTCTCCAATTTTTTTTCTGTTTAAAGTATACACATGGAGCAATGTTTTTAGCAAGTTTGAAAAAAATTTATGATGGGCCATTTTTTTTATGGCCCATTACAGTAAGCCAATTTTTGAGGGTGATATTTTCTGTTTAAATGTAATAAACAGTATTAAAATAAAAATTTACCATTGTTTTAATATCATATATGCATTCTTTATATAAATAGCTTTAAATGGGTACCAGAAATATAAAATTTGAATCATTAGTTGTCAAGTTATGGACATTTATAGACATTGGGATAGCATCCAAGATGGCCGCCATTTGGTAAAAATGACCATTTTTTAAAAGGGTATATCTCAGTGAATATTGCGCAAATTAGTTTTAAATTTCAGATTTGAGGGTTTCACTACTATGTCTGTCTACAAAAAATTTTTTTAAAAAATCCGTGACTATGCTGCAACACCCATTGGTTGCATTCGTGTGGAATGACCCATAAGTTATTTGAAGAAATTGAGCTGTATTTAACTAGTAATGAATATTCTTTAGAAAATTTACAAGAATTAGTCGATAAGTTAAACGTTAAATGTAAGACTATTAAGGATCATGATAACAACATTTTAAGTCTAATAAATGCGAAAAATGTCGAAAATGAAATATTGAATATTGATGAATATGACCAGAAAATAATAAGTTACAGAAATAAATTAAACTTTAAAACTAAAAGTTTATCTTCTAATGCAGATATTACACATAGTAATAACATTGATTCAGTGCGAACATGTCATGCTGCTACTGAACTAAAAAGAGTAAAATTACCAAAGCTACAAATAAACCGATTTTTTGGGGAACAAGACAAATTTTTAGAATTTTGGAACCAGTTTGAAATAGCGATAGATAAAAACCCCTGTCTTGAAACAGAAATCGAAAAATTTACGTATTTGAAAAGTTTGGTTGCAGGAGTGGCTGCAAACACGATTAATGGTTTTGGATTAACTGAAAATAATTATGCAGCGGCCGTATCGCTTTTGAAGCAAAGGTATGGTAGACATGACATGCTCGTACACGCTCATTTAAACAATTTATTAACTATGAAAGGTTTGAAAAGTTCTTCTGACATTGGTGGATTAAGAAATTTATATGATAAATGCCTAGTGCAAATTCGAAACTTAGAGTCGTTAGGTGTAAAACCTGATACGTACAGTGGGTTACTTTGCCCAATTTTACTGAAGTTAATACCCACAGATTTGACTTTAGAATTTAATAGAAATCTAAAAGAAGGAGAAATGTGGGATATAGATAAACTTATGAGTTTTCTTAAAAATGAAGTTGAAAGTAGAGAACGGGTATCAACTATCCATGACTTAGATGGTAAGAAATCATTTTCCAATGATAATAAATTTGAATATAGACCAAAATTTAAAGGTAAACAATTGAAATGTAAGTCGCGATATCAATTTAATACTAAAGGATATAAACAAAATAGTGTTCCAGCTACTGAATTAATGGCTTCAGTAAATAAGAATTCGTGTTTGTTTTGTAATAGTGTTGATCATAATAGTGAAATGTGTAAGTCTTTAACCATAGATCAGAAGAAAGAAATACTAAAAAAGCAGGGAAGATGCTTTTTACGTTTACAGTGTAAGCACAGAATTAAAGACTGTGAGAATACCAAAATGTGCGATATTTGCGGTAAGAAACATAATAGGGCTATTTGTTTTCAATTTGAAAATGATTCCAAAATAAATGTTGATAAAAGTGCCGTATCTATTTCCCATTGTGGTAACAATTTCACTAGTAATGTACAAAATGAAAACACGCATTGCAACATATTTTTGCAGACTTGTTCTGTTATAATAAAATATGCTAAAAATGATAATGATGAACCAGTTCGTGTCTTATTAGATAATGGTAGCATGAGAACATTTATAATTCGTGACATTTCACAAAAATTACAATTGCCGGTTTTTAGAAAAGAAACCTTATCTGTTTATGCTTTTGGAGCCGAAAGAGCAACTGAGAAAACTTATAATGTAGTAAAGGTAAAACTTGTAAATAGAGAACATCCCTCTTTACACATTGAAGTTGAAGCTCTGGAAACAGATCAAATTTCCACTGCTTGCTTACCCACTCCTGACAAATACATTAGGAAAACTTATAATAAATTAAAAGGTTTACAACTTGCTGATAGTTATGAATGTACTAGTAAACAAATTGCAGTTTTAATCGGCACTGATAATTATTATAATATTGTAACTGGCAGAATCAAAAGACTAAAGAATAATCTCGTAGCTACTGAAACCCTTTTTGGCTGGTGCTTACAGGGTTATACGGGGTCAGCCAATGAATTGTTCAGTATGAAAATTATCGTTGAAGAAAAGGATATATCCGATCAAATCAGAAAATTTTGGCAATTGGAAAGTCTAGGAAGTGAATCCGAAACTCAAAATGTTAGTAATGTGGACGATGACATTATGGCTGATTTTCAGTCTAATATTGTTTTTAAGGATAACCGGTATAAAATAAAATTTCAATGGAAGACAAATTTGAAAATGTCTCTTAATAACAATCGCGAGGTCGCATACAGAAGATTTTTGAAATTGAGAACAACCTTTAGAAATGACCCTTTGTTATTCTCAGAATATAAGGCTATTTTAGATAGTTATTTAGAAAACAATATTATCGAACCTGTTGACAATACATCTGATGTAAACTCATTTTACTTACCACATAGAGCAATAATACGTCAAGATAAGTCCACCACTAAAGTTCGCATTGTCTTTGACGGAAGTGCCCATGCTAAGGGTGAACTGTCAATAAATGATTGTTTACATACGGGATTAAATCTCATTCCCGAATTGTTCAGCCTTTTAATCAAACTCAGAAACTTTCCCATAGCAATTACTGCAGACATTCAACAAGCTTTTTTGCAGATCGAGCTTGATGAACCAGATAGGGACTTCACAAGATTTTTTTGGGACGATGAACCATGGATTGAGGATACGGGTAAGGAATTTAAAATATTCAGACTAAAGAGAGTGCTTTTCGGTGTGAAATCGAGTCCCTTTCTTCTGGTTGCTACCATCAAGCATCATCTACAAAGGTATGTAGAAACATTTCCTGAATCTTTTGAAATTTTAAATTCATCGTTGTGCGTTGACGATTTCATTACAAGTCTACCAGATCTTGATTACGCATTTAAAACTAGTAATGAAGCCTATGAAATATTTCAAGACGCTAATATGATTTTTAGGTAGCTTTCATTACAAAAAGCTACCTATTGCAGCCGTTCGGAGGAATGCCATTTCAAAAAATTTTTGTATATTTTCATCGATCATGACCCCCAGACCCCGAAACCACCCTCCGTTCAAAAGTTGACATATATATATATATATCTATATATATATATATATATATCTGACCTTTGTCACACTGTAACTCTCGTACTTATGAACCGATTTGGATGTAATTCGGTGTGTACATAGTACATACCAGTGGAAATTCAAACACCGCGTGAAAATTTTCGGTGGTCATCGCAATTATTTAAGTTTGTGGTGAAAAATTATTAACTCTAAAATTCAATGGTTGAATGTTCAAAAAAGAAACTTTAAATCTTACCTTCACTTATACATGAACTCCAAATGTTCTGCTAAAACTGGATCGTAGAGTTTTAAAAGCTTATTAAGAGTTTTAAAATATTGCTTGGTCATCGCCGCATCCAGCGATGACCGGACGCCACGCCACTGGTACATACCAATGTCTCGACCGAGTTCGTTGGCCAGCTTCATCAGCCATTTTGTTTCAAAATGGCGGCCATTTAAAAAATTTAAAAAAATTTAAAATTTAAAATGTGGTACCAAAAAATTAAAAATGGAAAAATATTTTTTTCTTATGTATTTGACCTTTATACAAAGATTCCGGAGCAGTTTTTGTTTCGTCTATATCTTAAAAAATGGCTGAGTTATAGCATTTTGAATTTCTAGCGTGGCTGAAATTTTGAAACGTCCTGAATTTTGTCACGCGATAAAAAGCGTATTTATGAACCGATTTGAATGTAACTTCGTTTATACATAGTAAATACCAATGTCTCGACCGAGTTCGTTGACCAGCTTCATTCGTCATTTTGTTTAAAAATGGCGGCCATTTAAATTTTTAAGAAAAATTTAAATTTGAAATGTGGTACCAAAAAATTGAAAATTGAAAAAATATTTTTTTCTTATGTGTTTGACCTTGATAAAAAGATTCGGGAGCAGTTTTTACTTCGTCTATATCTTAAAAAATGGCTGAGTTATAGCATTTTGAATTTCTAGCGTGGCTGACTTTTTGAAACGTCCTGATTTTTGTCACGTGATAACGGCGTATTTATGAACCGATTTGGATGTACCTTGGTGTGTACATAGTACATACAAATATCTCGACCGAGTTCGTTGTCCAGCTTCATCCGCCATCTTGTTTCAAAATGGCGGCCATTTAAAAAATTTAAAAAAATTTTTAATTTAAAATGACATACCAAAAAATTGGAAAATGAAAAAGATTTTTTTTTGGATGTGTTTGACCTTAATATAAAAATTCCTGAACAGTTTTATTTTCGTCTATATCTAAAAAAATGGCTGAGTTATAGCATTTTAGGTAGCTTTCTTTACAAAAAAGCTACCTATTGCAGCCGTTCGGAGGAAAGCGATTTCAAAAAATTTTGGTATATTTTCATCGATCATGACCCCCAGACCCCGAAACCACCCTCCGTTCAAAATTGATATATATATATATATATATATATATATATATATCTATATATATATATATATATATATCTGACCTATGTCACACTGTAACTCCCGTAATTATGAACCGATTTCGATGTAATTCGGTGTGTACATAGTACATACCAATGTCTCGACCGAGTTCGTTGGCCAGCTTCATCCGACGTTTTGTTTCAAAATGGCGGCCATTTAAAATTTTTAAAAAAATTTAAAACTTGAAATGTTGTACCAAAAAATTAAAAATGGAAAAATATTTTTTTCTTATGTATTTGACCTTTATACAAAGATTCCAGAGCAGTTTTTGTTTCGTCTATATCTTAAAAAATGGCTGAGTTATAGCATTTTGAATTTCTAGCGTGGCTGACATTTTGAAACGTCCTGAATTTTGTCACGCGATAAAAGGCGTATTTATGAACCGATTTGGATGTAATTCGGTATGTACATAGTACATACCAATCTCTCGACCGAGTTCGTTGGCCAGCTTCATACGCCATTTTGTTTCAAAATGGCGGCCATTTAAAAATTTTTTAAAAATTTAAAATTTGAAATGTGGTACCAAAAATTTGAAAATGGAAAAATATTTTTTTCTTATGTATTTGACCATTATACAAAGATTTCGGAGCAGTTTTTGTTTCGTCTATATCTTAAAAAATGGCTGAGTTATAGCATATTGAATATCTAGCGTGGCTGACATTTTGAAACGTCCTGAATTTTGTCACGCGATAAAAGGCGTATTTATGAACCGATTTGCATGTAACTTCGTTTATACATAGTACATACCAATGTCTCGACCGGGTTCGTTGGCCAGCTTCACCCGCCATCTTGTTTAAAAATGGCGGCCATTTAAATTTTTAAGAAAAATTTAAATTGGAAATGTGGTACCAAAAATTGAAAATTGAAAAAATATTTTCTTCTTATGTGTTTGACCTTGATAAAAAGATTCGGGAGCAGTTTTTGTTTCGTCTATATCTTAAGAAATGGCTGAGTTATAGCATTTTGAATTTCTAACGTGGCTGACATTTTGAAACGTCCTGATTTTTCTCACGTAATAACAGGCGTATTTATGAACCGACTTGGATGTACCTTGGTGTGTACATAGTACATACAAATATCTCGACGGTGTTCGTTGGCCAGCTTCATCCGCCATCTTGTTTCAAAATGGCGGCCATTTAAAAAAATAAAAAAATAAAATTTAAATGAGATACCAAAAATTTGGAAAATGAAAAAATTTTTTTTGTATGTGTTTGACCTTAATACAAAGATTCCGGAACAGTTTTTCTTTCGTCTATATCTAAAAAAAAATGGCCGAGTAATAGCATTTTGAATTTCTCTTGTGGCTGACATTTTAAAACGACCTGAATTTTGTCACGCGATAACAGGCGTATTCGTCTATTTCGATGTAAGAAGGCATGTGGATAGTATACATCAACACCTCGACCAAGTTCGCTGGCCAGATTCATCAGCCATCTTGTTTCAAAATGGCGGCCATTAAATTAAAAAATATAAAAATATTTATAGTGAGGTGCAAAAAAATTAGAAATTGAAAAAGGTTTCTTTCTTAAGTATTTGATCTTGATATAAGTATTCAGGAGCATTTTTTGTTTGTCTTTACCTTAAAAAATGGCTCAGATATAGCAGTTTCAATTTCTATTGTGGGTGACATTTTGAAAAATCTGATTTTTTGCATGCGACAGCACACCTATATATTAACCGATTCCGATGTGAGTGAGCATGTGCACAGCAATTACTAAGGTCTCGACCAAGTTCACTGCTTAGTCTCATCCACCATGTTGTCTTAAAATGGCAGGCACTTTAAGAAATTGCCGAATTTGGCAGCCAAATATAAGTTACTTTAAAGAAAAGAAGCTTGGATAAAGCTGACTAATTTCGCGAAATTCTCATTCATTATATTGATAAAAATTAGTATTGAATCTCCTATATTCGGTCTCCACTAAATCGAGCTTCGTGTGTTTGCATGATATAAGTTGGCTTTTTTAAAATAAGGATTATGAAAGCTACCTCTTCCTCCCGGCACTGGCCGGAAGGACTTTTGAATTTCTATTGTAGCTGACATTTTAAAACGACCTGATTTTTGTCACACGATATCAGACGTATTTATGAACCGATTTGGATGTAACTTAGTCTGTACATAGTACATACCAATGTCTCGACCGAGTTCGTTGGCCAGCTTCATTCGCCATCTTGTTTCAAAAGGGTTGCCATTTAAAAAAAAATTAAATTTAAAATTTAAAATGAGGTATTAAAAAATTGGAAAATGAAAAAGATTTTTTTATGTGTTTGGCCTTGATACAAAGATTCCGGGGCAGTTTTTGTTTCTGAAAATTTGTCCTTTTGTTTACATCTTAAAAAATGGTTGAATTATAGCACTTTGAATTTCTAGCATGGCCAACATTTTGAAACGATCTTGTATTTGTCACACGATAACACACGTATTCGCCTATCTCGATGTAAGAAGGCATGTTAATAGTATACATCAATATCTCGACCAAGTTCGCTGGCCAGCTTTGTCAGCCATCTTGTTTCAAAATGGCGGCCATTAAATTAAAAAAATATATATATTTAAAGTGAGGTGCAAAAAAATTAGAAATTAAAAAAGGTTTCTTTCTTAAGTATTTGACCTTCATATAAGGATTCAGGAGCATTTTTTGTTTGTCTTTATCTTAAAAAATGGCTCAGATATAGCAATTTCAATATCTAATGTGGGTGACATTTTGAAAAATCTGATTTTTTGCCTCCGAAAGCACTCGTATATATCAATCTATTCCGATGTGAGTGAGCATGTGCACAGCAATTACTAAGGTCTCGACCAAGTTCACTGGTTAGTCTCATACCATGTTGTCTTAAAATGGCAGGCACTTTAAGAAATCGCCGAATTTGGCAGCCAAATATAATTTACTTTAAATAAAAGCAGCTTGGATATAGCTGACTAATTTCGCGAAATTCCCATTCATAATGATTTAGTATTGATAAAAATTAGTATTGAATCTACTATATTCGGTTTCCACTAAATTGAGCTTCTTGTGTTTGAATAATATAAGTTGGCTTTTTTAAAATAAGGAATATGAAAGCTACCTCTTCCTCCCGGCACTGGCCGGAAGGACTTTTCCAATACCACCAAAATGGAATACCAACTCGCATGAACTGCGTGAGAAATGGAAAGAATATGGTTTACATATTGATGAAATTTCTGATAACTTAAATCTCATTAATCAGAATTTGATACCTTCCAAGGTTTTAGGGCTTGCTTGGGACCCAAATAGTGACATTTTTTCATTTACGACTCAAAATCTAGAAAATTTCCTTACGAATAAACTTGGTACTAAGCGTTATTTATTGCAAACTGTTGGTCGAATTTTTGACCCACTTGGATTTATAAATCCTTATACTATTAAAATTAAATGTTTAATTCAAGAAATTTGGTGTTTAGGACTTGATTGGGATGAAAACCTACCCAAACATCTAGGCAATTTATGGAATGACTGGTTTGAAGAAATAAAAGAACTAAATTGTATTAACGTTCCCAGATATAATTTGGCTGATATTGCCCTTGATGAAGTTGATTATTTTGAATTACATAGTTTTTCAGATGCTTCAAAGAAGGCATATGGTACGGTAGTGTACCTTAGAGCAGTGTTAAAGAATAAGAACATTGTTACTAGTTTATGGCAGCAAAAAGTAGAGTCGCCCCTTTAAAAACTGCCTCTATACCTCGTTTAGAACTTTTAAGAGCCCTTTTGTCTGCTAGACTTTGTAATAAAATTGCTAAAGAATTAGCTTTTCCTGCAACTTGCTACTTTTGGACCGACTCAACTATTACTTTCTTTTGGATTAGAGGTGAGCTAGAAAGATTTAAAATGTTTGTCAGAAACCGGATAAAGGAAATCAGAAATCTTAGTGATCCATTAAATTGGTTCCACTGTCTTGGAAAAGATAATCCTGCCGATCTAGTGACTAGAGGTTTGAAAGTTTCAGAGTTGAAAAATAACCATCTTTGGTGGGAAGGTCCCCAGTGGTTAAAGCAAGACAGATCTCTTTGGCCAAAATTGGATAATACATTCGATAAATTAGATATTTCTGAAGTTAAAGATCAGTTAGAACTAAAGAAAAACACTGTTTTAAAATCAACTATTGTAAATGAAAATCAGTTAAACATTGATTTGATTAATCGATATTCTTCTTTTATGAAGTTAATAAGAATTGCTGCATGGTGTTTAAGATTTCTGAAAAACTGTAAATTGAAATCAGGAATTAGAAAATATGATTATTTAGATACTTCTGAGTTACAGAATGCGACCAAGAAGCTGATAAAGATTGTTCAAAATTTCGCATTCCAAACTGAAATTCGATGTTTAAAGGAAAAACGTTCACTCCCAAATAACAGTAAGATTTTGAACTTAAATCTATTTCTAGATGCAGATGGACTGTTAAGAGTCGGTGGAAGACTAAAATTTTCTAGTTTATCAGAATCGCAGAAACATCAAATACTTTTAGTTAAAATAGCGAAACAGCACCGAAAACTGGCGATATGAAGTAGTTAAAATAATAAAACTTTGTAAAAAATCACCATAAAATTAAAACAAAACACAGGACGCGCACAAATACTTTTACCAAAGTCTCACTATTTTACTGAACTTTTAATCGATTATTACCATAAAAAATTCCTACATTCAGGTACTCAGACAACTCTATCTTTATTAAGACAATTTTATTGGATACCATCTGGTCAAAGTCAAGTAAAGAAAATTATAAATAGGTGTGTGACTTGTCTTCGAACAAAACACCAAACTCTTCGACAATTGATGGGTGACTTGCCCCGTGATAGAATTGTACCATCTAGACCGTTTGAGAAAACAGGCGTTGATCTAGCAGGTCCTGATATAACCAAACCTAATTTAAAATGTTCAAAAATAACACTTAAATCATATATTGCTATATTCATTTGTTTTTCTACCAAAGCCGTTCATCTAGAAGTTGTTTCGGACTTGACCACAGAAGCATTTTTAGCCTGTTTGAGAAGATTCATTGCTCGAAGATCTAAACCCTGTGTCATATGGAGTGATAATGCCACAAATTTTAAGGGTACTTCTGCTCTTTTGAAATCCTTTTATCAAATCTGTTCTTCGGAAGAAATTCAGCGATTTAGTGCTGAAGAACGAATTCAATGGAATTTCATACCCCCTGCATCCCACATTTCGGCGGATTATGGGAATCAAACATAAAAACCATGAAGCGAATTCTCTTGAAGATAACTAAATCATCTATCTTAAATTTTGAAGAACTGTCAACACTTGTGACGCAAATTGAAGCAGTTATGAATACATGTCCGTTGACCCCCTTGCCTGTAGATGTTAATGATCTACAACCACTAACACCTGAACATTTCCTCATTGGAGGTCCTCTTTTGAATGTTCTTGAAAATAATGCCATTTTAGACTCTTTACGTTTTTCTTCTAGGTGGACACTAGTTCAAAGATTAAAAATGCAATTTTGGCACCGCTGGAGCCGAGAATACTTAAATGAGCTGCAAGTCCGCAGTAAATGGAAAAAGTCCTCGCCAAATCTTAAAGTTGGACAGCTTGTGTTACTAAAGGAAGGAAATGATAAGTTTATCGACTGGAAACTAGCTAGGATTCTGAAAACTTATAAAGGTGATGATGGACATGTCCGTGTAATTGATCTCAAGACCTCTACAGGTATGTTACGTCGAAATATCACCAAAGTAGTACCTTTGCCATTTTATGATGATGTTGGACAACCGTCCAACGCCGGCGGGATGTTACGGCTAATTTTCTAACAGCTAGTTAGCTAGCGCATGCTCTCTTTGAACTGTCTACTTTTGAACTGAAACGAATTAATTCTGTTGTTGATGTTAGAATTCTTTAGATGTAACCTGTCGAATGTCAATTAATAGATTTTTTATGTTCCGTTTTGTAATTAAATGTTTGTTTTGTGTCGTAAAGAATGTTGATTATTCGTAAAAATAAGATACACTGAACCACCGTTGATACTAGATTTGATTTGGAATGAATGTTTAGATTAAGTAGAAAAGAAATCGATTACAGAGATATCGTCGAAAATGTATGCAAAAATATATCCCCCTACCCTCTATTTTCGAATCTAATGAAATTAAAATTATGAAAAAATTAGGAGTAATAGAAGTTTATTTAAACCTTGTAGGAGAACTATAGCGATTACCCTAGGTTACATAGTTTTTGAGAAAATCGGATTTTTCGGTTACACACAAATTTCGATTTGCGGGCGTTCAGCAAAAGAGTTGAGATGCGCTGGAGATATCTATTGTCGCAGAAGTATAAAAGGATTGTTGATAAAAATTTTCGAAACAAATTGTCGGTAATTAGACGAGATATTGAAATTTAAAGACACAGACGGTTTGGACATGCATAAAAACACGGGCAGACACTATGCGCCATTAGCTTTTCAAGCCTAGATAACAACTTTTAATGATATATTTGTGTAATGCAATGCCTAGTTACTAATTCTTATATCTATCGTACGGAACCCTCTGTACACGTGTAATACTCGCACTTGGCCGATTATTTAAATTTGTGAATGACTGAATTTTTCCCTTTGTGCCCGAACCCGAGAACTGGCAATACAAGAGAGCCCGTCTCATCTCTAATGTGTGTATCGTTATTACTACTACATGGGGTAATAGTGTAGCCTGTTTTGAATCAGCAATTAATAATTCTGTTTCTTAAAGAGGAGAATGAACGCACCAGGACACCTCTCTTCATCTGTTCCATCGCCACAATCATCGTTTCCATCGCAGAGAACGTTGTAATCTACACAGTTTCTGTTGCGACACTGTTTTTGTTCAAGAGGACAAACATCTGCAATAAAAAGCAAATACTTCAATAGAAAAATGAAAAAGAATCATGATTAGCTTTCTGATTACCTATTTTTAGATTATGAAATACAATGACGTTTAGATTACGATTAGAAATTCTGTATTAATTTATGATCACTGAACAAATCAATAAGTATTATATTTTCACTTACGGATTTCACAATCTACATTTTACGGATAGCTCAATCTCGCATTAAATTCTTTGTTTAGAATTGTCACATAACTGACTATATTTTGTTGTTATCTCATTAAACCTATTGTTAATAAAGGACGTCTAAGTTTTCTTTTTACATTATTCCAATCTTAATGTGTGCGATCGTGAGAAATAACAATATCTGTACTTGAATACTATTATCATATGCAGATGTTTGATTGCTTTAATTAAAATGAAATATTAGATAACTATAACAAATAGACATTACAGTGATAAAATTAACATTTTTTTACATTAAAATCCTTTAATGTAGCAGAGGTCTTTAAGTCTTTAAGACTTTTATTTTCTTCTTCTAAACTTTCATGATCTGTTTTCATACGCGTAATGAATGTAAGGCTTAAAATAATTTAGAGATGTTAATTAACAACAGCTTAATGAAGAACACTAATGTTAAAATCATGTGATACATTATAACAAAAAGTAGAAGATTTCAGGAAAAAAAGGTAAAGCATACATGTAACAGCCCTAAAATATTGAAAAATTCAATCAGATATAAATTTATCTTGTTTTTACATATCAGCACAGGGTTTTACATACCTAGGTCCAGAGGTGAGAAATTTTTAGAAAATCGTATCAGCCAAGGATCAGAGGCGCCATTTCAGAACTTTCTTTGGGGGGGGGGGGGGGCAAACATTTTTTGAGGGATGCTATATAGCTAAGGGTAGGATCTAGGAGGGGTCTAACCCCTCCCCTCCCCGTATTAGAAACTTTTACTGACTTATGCTTACAATAACAATAAAAACTTCGAATACGGAAACTCAGAACCAATGGAATATTTCGTTTTAGACAGGTTTCCGTCTTTGAAGGTAAAATTTTAATATATTGGACATGATTTTTTTTTTAGACAGGATTCTATTATAGACAGGTCTCATTTTTTACAGATATCCTCACTGACTGTTAAACCATCCGCTCTGTAGTATAGCTCTTAAAAGAGATGTATTAGAGTAAAACTTGTGAAAACGAAACCTGTCTATAACAGATTTCTTTCTAGAAGGGGAAAAAATAAAATTTCGTTGAAAAAAAAATCATACAATTACACTTGCTAAGACGGAAACCTGTTTAAATGGAGCTCTTTTCTAGTCCCTTTCGAAGATTTACTTACAGGGGCGCCATTTCATGAGTTTCCTGATGAAGGACAAGGAAAATTTTTCTTTGAGGAACAGGCAACCTGGAAAATTGCACAACTTGCAGAACTGCACAAACCACACAGAAAAAAAATCTCGCACAATAAAACATGCTGTACGTGATTTTGTCTCCATAACTTCTTTTGCAAGCATGTGATTATTCCACATTTTTTTTTTAATTTTCGTGAAAGTCCGCGATTTTTCTTTCTTTCAAAATCTACAAAGTCAATTCGTCAATGGGTCGCAGAAAAAAATCGCGAATCTTGGAAATTTTGAAAAAAAAAAGTTTAAAAATGATCGCTTAAAAAATCGCTAATTTCTTCAAACGACCGTAGAAAATAGCGCTAATTTCATTAAATAATATCGCGAAAAGAAATGCAGATTTCGTCAAATGATTGCACAAACAGAAATCTTTAATTTCGTAAGAGGATTGCGAAAAAAATCGCGATTTTCGTCAAAAGATTGCACAAAAAATCACGAAAATTTAGTCGAACTATCGCGCAATAAAATCGAGGAGAAATTCGTCAAACGATCGCGTAATAAGATCCAAAATTTTGTCTAACTCTCGCACAAAAAAATCACAAATATTATTAGTCCGTGCCAGAAACAAAATCACGAATTTCAATAAATGATAGTAATAAGGAATCGTGAATTTTGTCAAAAAAAATCACGAAAACAAATATCGAATTTCTTCACTTGGTCACGGAAAAATATTGTGAATTTCGGCAAGTGCTCGCGCGAAAAAAATCCATTTCGTATAACGCTTTCAGAAAAAATCATGAATTCCGTGAATCGATCCCGGAAAAAATCGCAAATTTCGTCAGATGATCGCAAAAAAAAATCATGAAATTCAATCAGTCATGAGATAATCAGCCAACGAACGTCATGAATAAGTCACGAAATTTGCAAATTTTGTGATCTGTAAGTATAGGAAAGTTTTCGTTAGTGATTTTCTACAAGTGAAGGTCAAGCGTTAAATTTTCGGATTGTGTTTTCACTATTATGAGATGGTTTCATGTTAATCCGATTTTTCAAAGAAATTCTGAATATTTTTCAGATAAAAAAAACTACATATTTGAACATTAATGAATACTATGTACATATCTTCATTTCTCTACAGAAAAGGTAAAATTTATGATTAATATCCATATAAAAAGCACAAATAAATGCACTAGAATTACTTTCATGTGCATATATATAATTTAAAATTATTAAAAATACATTAGAAAAACACAGAACGTTTTCAGTCATCACAAGACCGTCATCAGTGGGATTTAAATGTTATTATTTTCTTTGCGCTTATTCGAGAATTGGCTAGAAGAAAATCATTGTGATTGTTGTGGCAATGATTTTGACGCGTTTTTTCGATGATCAATTTGCACACAGCTGAGAAGCAACTGATAAAAAAAAAATTCTCACATGTATTTTTAAAACTAGGACTTCCCTCAGAGGGATTAGTCTGAGCGATATTGCCGAGAACATAGATTTAATAATAACTTGTTGCAAGTAAAGAAAATGAGATACTATCTTTAATTGGCCATATACTGGTTACTAATTCAAATGATGAAATATCTAGATTAGTGAACCTGAAAAAAAAAATCCATATCAATTTTAAACCAGCTCTTCCCTCACTTAAGGGCCCTGACAAGAGCTAGAATAGCCTAAAAAAGGAATACATTTACAAGTACTTTCGGACAACCTATTTGCTGTTTCATGCCGACATTTTTGCATTTAAAAAAATACATACCAGTATAATACTTCTTCAGTTTTATTTTCATAGTCGTTTATATCATTTGACAAAAAATCTCACTTTCTTAAACTCGAATTGCGTCAAGCTTTTTAAAAAAAGCAAAGTCCATATAACAATGAAATTCCATGAAGGGAATTGAACACATGGTAATAAAGTATTTAGGTGAGCGCAACAACTCCAACACTTTCCCTCGCTGTTACCCGCGGCCCGCGTTTGGATTTGATTTCAAACAGGAAATGACGTGATAGACTTCTCAAAGATGGGCTTGCCAGAAATAATTCGTTATTGCCTTTTCTCGAGTGAAATTCAGCGCCATCTATTGGAAAAAGGCGATTTGGTGGATTACTGACAGTTAGCTTTAAATGACTGAAAAAATTCTCTCTCCTTCTCAGAAAATCCACTCGCCAATGGCGTGGCGACCTTGAATGATGTCATTACTCACCTGTGCTTAGGTAGTATCTTCTAACTACAAAAGTTTGAAAAAAAAAATAGAATATAACTAACTCTGTTAGCAAAGAGGAAATTTCAATATAGCTGATTCAACTGAATAAAGTTTTCCTACGAGATTTTTACGAGATGCTTACTTTTTGTTGGTTGCACGGAGTAAGTGATATTGAAACCCCGCCTTCCAGCAAATCCATCCGTCAGTAAGTGCAACTGCATTGTAGAAGAGTCGGACACATAATCGAAAGGCATATGATCTCCACAGAGCCTCGAAACCAGCCTCTGTCTACCAATGGAGTCAAACTCGATAATACTGAGAGAATCTGCTAAGCATCCACCTGTTGTGTCGACGTCTAAAACATTGAAATGAATTCTTACATGCTGTAAAAAGAAAAGTAGATTTAGTTATAATTCTCATCAATTGTTTAAAAACATACTTTGATTCCTCTTTAATGGCTATTTGCAATTATATTGCTGAAAATTTCTTTAAACACACAGAAAAGAAACAAACATTCTCAGTAAATTTAAACTACTTCTGCATTAAAAGTATCCTATGAAGATTGTCGATCACTAGTTCACATAATTTGAAAAAAATTGTGGAAAAAATTGGTAATTGCAACCGGACTTTTTGTACAGAGGAAGACAGGAGTTGTAATCGAATTCATTGCAATATTGCATAGCATTTTCCGATTAATTGCAAGATGCTGCAACAATACAATTTCTCTCATATTTTACGAAACACATATCGCTTCTGCTCCGAAAATAAATAACCGGTTGCAATGGGTTATAGTTTAATCATTGTAAGAAAACACATGAACGAAAAATATACACTGCTCAAAACAATTAAAGGATGTTGCAGTTTTAGGTGGATTTTGTATCTGGTAAACTGTTTAGCTGATCGATAAATGGTCGACAGACATAGTAGGTTATATGAGAATAAATTACACATGTTTGGCAGAAAAAAAATGCATTTTATTGCGCATTTGTGTACTAAAGGAAAAAAACACAATTTGTGCATATGAGAAAAAAAGAATAAGAAAAGGTGTTTTCTTCAAAGAAAATCATTTTCAGTAGGGGGTATGGTTTCCACGGGCGGCCAGCAACGTTGAAGACCTATGAGGCATGGACTCAATGAGGCTATTAATGACGAGTTGGGGTATTCTGCCCCACTCTTCCAGAAGAGCTCTTTCCAGTTCTTGGAGAGTTTGTGGGGGTTGTTGGCGGCCAGAAACTCGTCTTCCTAGAGCGTCCCAAACGTGCTCGATTGGATTCATGTCTGGAGAACACGCTGGCCATTCCATTCGAACGGTTCCTTCCTCGAAAAGGAAATCCTCCACCAGGTTTGCACGATGTGGCCTGCAGTTATCGTCCATTAAAATGAAGTTATCTCCGATTGCTGCAGCGTAAGGGACTACAATATGTCTGAAGATCTCATCCCTATATCGGCGATCAGTCAGAGCTCCATCTCGAATGATGTAGAGGTCAGTTCGCCCGACAATGGAGATGCCACCACACACCAACACTCCTCCACCGCCAAATCTGACATTTTCGTGCACGAACGCAGGATTATTCCTACTGCCACGGTCCCTCCAGATGAAAATACGCCTATTATCCGGATGCACAGAAAAACGGGACTCGTCAGAAAACAGAATATTGCTCCATTCATTTCTCCTCCAGTTGACATGCTCGGTTGCCCACTCCCTGCGGTCGCGACGATGCCTTGATGTTAATCTAACACATACCATCGGTCGGCGAGCATACAGACCTACAGCAGGGAGCCGGTTTCGGACAGTCTGAGTTGAAATCGTGGTGCCTGTAGCCGAGCGAAGGTGTTGTTGGAGAAGAGTAGCGTTCATGGTTCGGTGTCTCCGAGCTGTTAACGCTAAATACCGATCTTCATTGGGCGTTGTTGCCCATCTACAACCTTGCCCTGGTCTTCGGCCTGCACATCCACTCTCCAAAAAACGGTTCCAGATCCTGGAAATGACACTTTGTGACACTCCAATGGCTTGCGCTACTTCGGCTTGAGTTTGTCCCCCTTCTAACCTACCAACAATTCTCAAAGCTTCTGAATCTGTCAAATGACTTCGCTGAGACATCGTACTCATCGAAACAAAGCAATCACTGAATGCCGATCATCCTTGTTTTCATTCTCTTTTATCCAGTTGAAAGTCAAATTTCATTCGCTGCCGCTGAAGCGACGTTTTTGACGTCGAACTCAAAATTTGCATACTCCACAGTTTGAAAACCAGAAAAATTTGCATTTGTGATTCTCTTCTTCTATTTTCGGCAAAAAAATTTCGTTTATATCTTTATTTTATATAAAACTTCAAATATCCTTTAATTGTTTTGAGCAGTGTATTATGAATGTATTATGAGCATATATTATGAAACACTTTAGAACGGTAACATACTATTGTTAAGAACTTTCATTTTTTTTTTCATAGAATCATTGTCCGTCCAGTAACCAAATACTTTTGTATGTCTCTATAAACGAACAACAAATTCTATCCACTGTATAATCTATGAAAAATAGGTTACAACGCATCTCAGTGAAATTGTTTCGTTTCATTAAATATGAAGTTTCATAACATTATTAAAATGCATAGCAAATGTTTTTCCCTATAAATCATATTCTAATGGAATACTTTTGTGCGGGCCTGTAAACGAAGTATTGATGCTGCACACTTCATTTTCAATACCGAAAATTTTATATTGAACCCGAATACCATATAAAAATTGCATGGCGATCCGAGTACATTTAGCAGAGTTAGAGCATGGCCATACGTCCCCTGTTTTTAAACAGAATCTTCGTTTTTGGTTCTCTGTAAAATAAAAAATTATTGTGGTTTTCCGAAAGTTAGATAAATCCCTAAAATAACATTTAGCATGATTTTTCAGGCTGTTTGTAATATAATACCTACCCTCAAAATAAGAGTATCTATTTTTCTTACAAAAGTCACTTTTGAGGGATAGAAAATGACAATCTAAGTTCTTGTTTTAAGTAACTGTAACATTAAAAATGCATGCAATCCTGATAAGAATTAAAAAAAAAAAAAAAAAAAAAAAAAAAAAAAACGTACATTTAGTTTATAGTATTGATTTTAAAACTTTTTTACTTTCAGGAATATTAATGAATTCCTATATGAAAATCACTTCATAAATGTGTTAGAAAGCAGTCAAGTTTAATTTGAAGAGCTGTGAATAAAATAGAAAAAAAATCTCATCACTTTTTATTTCACTTTTAGGATTGACTTTAAATACGATATCATTGTTTCGAGTGGCATAAATATTAAACGAGTTTATGAATAATTAATTATAAGTTGTTGTAAATGAGTAAATAAAAATGAGTAAATACAGAACAAAACAAAAAAATGAGTAAATACCAATCGCTATGCATGTAAACAAAAATATATTCACAGTATATCAGATCTAGTATGTATTTTGAAACAAAAATTAGTATAAGAAATGGTCTCACAATCCGTGAAACATTCGATTCTCTTGCTATTTAACAGAAAACTTTAAAACAATGTATGTTATGTCAATTCCTTACCATTGTAGAATCAGCCTGCAAGTGATAATAACAGAACACATTGTCAGGGTAGGTTTTATTTTCCTCGAATCCGGGACTATACAGCAATCCTTTTCCAGTAACTCTGATAACCTTGGGGGGTACCGGTATATGGCTGTCCGTGATTTCGCTTCTGTCCACACACCCATCCGGCAAATCTAAATAAATTTACACATCAATATTTAAGGTAAATAAATACAGTTATTTCTAGGTTATAAAATCTTGGCGAAGTAGAGGAAATTGTTTTGGTGAGAGAAAGAAAAATTTCACACTTTCTTACTGTCAACTTATTAATTGCTTCACACGCAATAATTTTTTTTTTTATTTGCAGTATGCCATTTATATGGTATTATGTACAAACAGAAGTAATTTAGTATATAACATGTGTAATGAGAAGAATTTTTTTTAAATTCATAAACAAATATAATAGTTCACCAGCTTTGTTTTCATAGCTATTTATATCATATGGCAACAAATCTTACTTTCATAATCTGAAATTTCGCCGAACATTTTTTTTTCAACAACAGGGAAACATCTAAACATAAAAATTAGATAAACAAACCGTTGTTTTAAAATGCACGGTTATTGAAATGAAACTTCCCGAATACAAAGGGTTGTGTATAGAATTGCACTAAATTAGTTCGGAAATTTCTGTTATACCTTTTTTATTTTATATTTTTTTTAGTCACTTTTTTTTTTTAAATACATATATATACTAGCAGAACTACTCGGCTTCGCCCGTGACAATAATAAGGATCCTTCCGCGTAAAATACATTAAAATGAAATAATACGGCAATGACAATAACTGAGATCGATATATTCCCGTCCACGAATCATTAAAAAGATCAATCAGAAATATAAATATGAGTAAATTAGTCTTAATTACGTCTACTATTAGCTATACCATAATAATACATATTCCAAAAAATGTCAAAACATATATTAAAATACAATTATTTGCTGAAAAGACGTCATTAAAAAAAAAAACAACAACAACAAAAAAAAAAACACATTAAAAATACTAAAAATTTACATGTTTCGACTCTTTCATTGAGTCATCTTCAGAATATACAGAAAAAACTACAAACACAATGTCAATTGGGACACTGTTCTGATGATAGCAAACCACCTAACCCATAAATTGTGCCTTTACTGAAATTTTTCTTAACTTATGAACATCATACAATTTCGTTTTTCACACTGTCGAATAGAAAAAAGTTCTTTCAAATGAAATTTATTTAAAATTGTATCTCAATTTTCGCATTTGAATGGATTTTAAAGTAATTTTCAATCATGGATATTTTTTAATTTCCATGCAGCCCATTTACAAAAGATATACCTGTTTGTTCTTAATGCAATATCATAAAGAAAAGACATTGTTATGAGTAACTCTAGCACCATATTGTTGGTGGCAACAACCAAACCCAACCATAAATTTAACTTTTACTGCAATTTGAACTTTAAACATCGCCCATTTGATTGTTAAAACGACTAATAGAATACAAAAAGTACTTTCAGTAATATTTGTTTGAAAAGCTTATCTCAATTTACAGATTGTTTATCCATTTTAAATTAATTTTTAATCACGGAACTATTTTTAAATATACCTGCAATCCAATTAAGAAAGATATATCAGTTTGCTATTAATGCAATAATATGAAGAAAAGACATATCTATGAGTAACGCCTATCATAATATTGTTGGTGGCAACAACCTAACCGCTTAACCAATAAATTATGCTTTTGCTGGATATTAGATCTGTAAACAACATACTTCCGATTATTTCAACGTCTAATAGAAAACAAAAAACACTTTCATTAACTTGTTTGAAAAGTTTATCTCAATTTACAGATTTTTTTATGTTTCTTAAAGAGATTCCAGCACGAACTACTATACAGGGTTAGATTTTTTGCTTTTAAAAATACTATATCATCTGACAGCAATAGACAAAATGTATGTACCGTCGTAATTCTTTTAAATACGATTTTTAGTGTTTGCTTAGATTTAATTTTTCTTTGCATATACTTTATTCATGATTTTAATTGATTTTGTATTTGATAAATTTAATTAGGCTTGACAAATGCTGAAAAACAAATGACCCACACAATTCCGGCACGTACCACTTCCAAAATGGGTATAATTCCTAATATATAATTTTTTAGCCATTTGGAAAAATGGTTATTGTCCTCGTCAGGGTAGGAAATCAAAAGCATATCTGAAGCTTTTTATTGGTTTAATTCGCATTTTATTCGTTTTCTGATTGGTCTATACAGTAATCTGTATTTCCCTATACTTTCAACGGAGATGGATACTTCTGTTGCCACTATGACAAAAAGGAATAAAAACTACAAAAAAAAAAAAATAAAAATTGATAATTCAGAAAAAAATTGAGGTACAGCTTTCAAACAAATTGCATTTAAAAGAACATTTTTTTTCCCTCTACTAGGGGCTCGGCCCCCTACGAGCTACGCTCGCCAACCCCCGTCCAGATACCGCAGACTCTAAATGCACGCTAATGTGATCGGCTTTAAAAAGATTTCGAAAGATTGAATTATAATTTAAAAAACAGTGGCGATCTCCCTATAAACGGATTTCTATTCATTTCTCTTTGATTGGGGAAATTTTAACGCCAAATCCGCTGCGGTTAATTTCGCCAAATTATATAAATCGCCAAACCACTCGCCAAATTATACAAATTGACATAATTTTTATTTTAAATAACGAAAGAACAAATAAATTAGTACAACATTAATAAAAATACAAATAAAACGTTGAAATAAAAATAACTTGATGACGTAGACACGTGTAACAACATTTCAAAATAAGCTAATATAAAAGGAATTAAGTAAACAGAATCTTTGTCTCCCGGTATTTTTTAACAAAGAGAAAAGAAAGTTCTTTTAAATGTGACATTTTAAATTAATCATTTTTAATCTGACGTAACTTTGACCAAACTATTCTTTCTCTTTTTAATATTCACGTGAAAATACTTGTGTTAGAAATAAAATATTATTTGCGATTATCATTATTATTGCATTTTATCAATAATATTATTGAAAAATAGTTGAAAAGTATCCTCTCAAAATATCAAATAAATGTCTAGCGCAATTGGTAAATTTAAACCGTTTTGCAATATTATTTTGTGTTCATTTTATGTAATAACTGTAATGTGACGTAAATATGACGTAATTTCTCCTATTTAAGACTTCTAACGCATGTTAATAAATTTATTATTTTACAAATTTCTTTCTCTTTAAAAATTCACGTGTAATTATAGTTTTTATGACGTAATTTTTTAATAAGTTCCTGCTTTTTGTACATAATTATTTAATTCTAATTCCAAATGTTTTTTTCTGTTTATAACAGTCACGTGTAAATAAATTTTTAATTTATTACACGTATAAATATATATATTTTTTAAGCAAACATTATTGTTTCCGCTGTTTATACAGTTGGCAACAGTTTAAATTAATATCACTTTCTAAAATCTGTAAAAAATATCTCTCGAAATGCTGAAAATTTGAATTTAAAATAGATATAAAACCTCGAAAAATGAGTCAAATTAAAAAAATAAATCAATTCTGCACACCGGGAAATTATAACGTATAAAATGAACTAAAAATTATTAAATTCCGATGTATAGTTTTTGCTACTATAAAACTTTTTTAGTGGAACGATTTTGTCCAACTTTAGCATTAAATATCTCTTAAAATAATTCTTCGATTTGAAAACTGTCTGCATCAGCGTGTTTATCAAACATTTCTGTATAACACTACCGATTTTCATATTTTTGTATGCATTATTTTTCTTAATATTAACGAAGAAAGACCTCCGGTCACAAAAAATTCAAAACCGGCGGCGGCGGTGACAGCGGTAGTTACTTTTTTTTTAGAATAGAGAGATACGACGGTGTAAAAAGTAATAGTGTGGGATGATTAGAAGTTTAAGAATGAAATTTCATTTAAAATTGGTCGTCAGATTTCTTGGACGATGGAAAAGCCTTTTCCCAAACAGACAATGAAATGCTTGGATAATACGTAAGTTTCAAGTGGATAATACGTAAGCTTTAAGAAATCTGACGGTTCGCAGGTGATTTTTGTCGCTTGCAATTTTTACGTGTAATAACACTATTAATGTTTAATTCATGGCGTAAGTAATGTAGGATCAACTCCGTGCGATTTTTTATGTCTTAAATTTTAGTCTTCGAAAAAATCATTTTCCAAATGGTCGTTGTAATTTTTTAAATTGCTTTTTTAAATTTATTTTTAAGTGATTTTTTTTAACTCATGTTTTTAGCAATTTATTTTTTATTAATTACATTTTTAAAGCGAATTAATTTTAAATTAATAGGTTTGTACTATTCATGATTTCTATTAAAAATTGATAGTATTAGATATATAATGTGCACATGTAACGAACTGTATGTTTCTGCTCTGAGTTATAGATGTCATATATGATTTAGTTATGATTTAAGTTTGATTTATGTTTTATATGAGTTATATGCATATCACGAGATAGGTTTTTAAGTTTGATAAATTCATTCCATTTTGTCGACACAGCAAGTAAACCACCAGGAATAAATAATAAATTATGGAAATTTCAGCAAATGCTCGACAGATTCCGTAGTGTCTGCTTGAATTCAGAGAAACATTCAGGGAAAATTTTTCATAGATGTGCAGACGATTCGTTTTTAGGTGCGTTCGTAATTATATAAATACGTAGCACCTATAGTCGTCGCTCAGTCCGTCCGTCTGTCCGTCTGTCCGTCCGTCTGTCCGTCTGTCCGTCCGTCTGTCCGTCCGTCTGTCCGTCTGTCCGTCTGTCCGCATGTAACACAGCAAAAACTATCCAACCGAATAGTCTGAAATTTCAAATATGTGATTGTTGCAAAATTTTGTCGAGCCATTTCAAATTTCATGAAAATCGGATGTATAGTTTAATTACAGGGACAGTCAAAAGTTTTTCTTTACATTACGGTCAATGGGAAAAATTATTGCAAGTGGATTTTAATGATATTAGAGCCTTCCGAATGATCTGAAATTTTAAAGATATAATTGTTGCAAAATTTTGTCGAGCTATTTCAAATTTTAGGAAAATCGGATGTATAGTTTAATTACAGGGACAGTCAAAAGTGTTCCGAAAAAATTATTGGAAGTGCATTTTAATGATGTATCAGACTATGCACGTTATGAAGTGCAAAAAATTATACATTCAGTACAATATGGGGTGCAAAAAATAATTTTAAAACTAGTTATAGTACGAACGCACCTCATTTGCCACGTTTGACGAGCAATTTCCAACTTGTTTTAGGACGTGCTTCAGTAAAGCAGTATATAAAAAACAAACCACACTCTGTTCTAACATTATCACCTGGTATAGTTTTAAATTTTGTAGTATACCAGTGGTAAAGTACAGACCTGATCCACAAGGATCTGGGCTTAGGACCTGCTGTAGTCCTTACTCTGGTTCAGACGTAGTTTTATGTACTTCGATCGGTATTTCAACAAAATACCGCTGCTAGAAAAACTGAAAAAAAGAAATTTGAAGGATCAGGCACAATCCAAACGGAGTGAAGGGCATACCATTTGTCAATGGCTCTTAAGAGTAGTGTGAGCATTGAGCACGTTTCAGAAAATGAAATTGTAGATGTCTGTCCAAAAACAAAAATTGTTTCAAACATTTTCATTGTGGATAATGAAAATTATCTCAATAAACAACAACTTTTTTTTGCTTAAACTTTTATCTTTAGATATTTGCACACATAATCCCAAACTATACAATTGTGTAGATTTAGCCCAAAAACGGCTGTATTAAAACCGAACCCGCACATTTGTGCGGGTCCTCTCTTGGCATAATCTGACATCGGGTATTTTTTTAAATATTTTTTCTTTCAATCAAATAAGGTCCTCTATCGATAAGGGGAAACCACCCAAACTTTCAATTTCTACCAAAAAACTCCCGATCTTAAAGGGAAAATGAATTTGCATAGTACCCACATAACATTCAAATAAGAAATAATAACAATGTAGTATTTTTAGTACAAAATTTTGGTATAACATTGTCTTAAAAGGTTGCTAAAGAAGGTATTGTAAGGGAAAAAAGGGGACGGTAAGGGAAAAAAGGGACGCTAAGGAAAAAAGAAAGCATGTTAAGGATGGAATGGTTAGGAAAATTACCACCTATTTTTAGGCAAATCATGTTAAGACTAAGTGATAGACACAATGCTCATTTATTTTTAGAAACAGTTATCTACATTGGATTAATTAAATAAAAAAATTAATTTACATCAAAAACGGCAGGAAAAAACCTTGGGGACGGTAATACTGCAAGTAAAGCCATGATGCTTGAAATTGACATTTAGGTGCTGATTCTGCAGTAAATTTCCAGTCAAAGAATTCAAAGAATTTTAGCCATTCTTTCTCTAGAATACTTCTGCATGAGAAAAAATTGAAAAAAATTCTGTAGCTGCATCTGAAGTGATTTTTTTGTATAATTTTAGCAAGAGGGACTGTAAGGAATTTAAGGTCCAGGGACAGAGTTAAAAAAAATAACAACCGTAAAAATGTGTGCAGGTTAAGTTTTTGCTACATATTTTATAAAACAATAGTTCCAGTTTCGGAAAAAAATTACACCTAATTACTTTTATTGAAACAATTTTATACATACAGCTTCAAACTTGAACATCAGCTTCAGGGACACGGGACGTGAGGAATTCCGTGGTATATCTGGACAACCAACATCGTCCAAAAGTTATCTCGTTAATATTCTTATAGATATTTTCAATATAGTTTAAGGTATTTTCAATTCCTGATTTCAATTCCCTTAAGCAAGATATTTTCAATTCCTGACAAACCCAGTTCTTCAATAAATACAATAAATTTCAACCAAAGTATCCGTGGTAAATTTTAATGAAAAAATGTTTCTTTTGACAGAAGTCCTCCTTTAGTTGGAATACCGATTTGTTTTTCCTCATCTGCTTTCAATGTATACATTTTATTCCATTCACTCAACCATTCACTGAATTTAATAAACAAGCAAGAAAAAATCATGCGTTAAGCATAGATTATGAAACACTTTCCAGCACATTCAGAATAATGTAACAAAACTGCACCGCTTAAAAAATTAAAATATTACGTCTAATTCAACCATATGGAAACGCATAATACATTTCAAAACCCAATTTCAGCTGTTTCAATCCACAATCTGAAAATTACGCGAATTTTTTCAGTAGCCCTGTATATGATATATAGGTTTGAATCTATTAACTACATGCATGTCAAAATTTAGCTCACTTAAGAGATACATATACTTCAGTTGAAAATTTACCTTCAGAAATTTCCTCTAATAAGGAGAACGGTACGTGAATACTTTTGTGCAGCTCTGTATTTGAGGTATAGAATTTATATATAACGAGTAAGATGCAAAATATTAATTAAATTTAAAAGCGGATACCTAATTTTAACCCGTACACTCCAGCAATAATAACTCAAATACAGTACTGTACTGTAACCGATTTCTTTTGTGTGTCCCTGTAAATGAATAAAAAATGCTATGAATGCCCTGTTCTAACTTGAATAGTGAAATTCAGTGATTTATATCAGTTTCAATACATTTGAAATAGCACAATGTCATTAAAATACTCTGCAAACGATTTTTCCCGATATACCATAATGTAAAGGAATACTTTTGAGTGCCCCTGTAAAAGAACGATTATTCCTACATACTTCATATTCAATACCAAACATTCTTTGGTGAATCTAAATAACATTTATCAATTTCATGAAAATCCGAATATAGTTACAGTAGTTAGAGCGTGGACAGACGGCCAGACGGACAGAAAAACCGAATGCATAAATGCCATATTTGTTTTAAAGTATATGAAAGTACATACTACTAGTGGAAAAAAATGCTTTTTTAGTTTCAATACTTATCAACAGAATGTGTATTTTAAGTTAATCATACATTATGAAATTTTAAATTTTAATTGATAACTAGAATTTTTGTTTTAATTGTTTGAAAAATTAATATTTTTATTTACAAGTTTATATAATAACAATCCTGATATTTATAATTTAAAATTAAGGCATATTTACTTTGGAACTTTAATCATTTACTGCTAAAATTGTGTAATTTTCATGTATGATTTCTCCTGCCATAAATTTATATTTCAAGTTAAACTCTCCAAAAAATACCATAAATCCCAATTCTTTAACTAATTTTGCATTTTTATTTTTTGCTACTAAAGTTGAGTTGTGTAATTTTAATGTATGATTTTCTCTGCCATAAATGTATATTTCAAGTTAAAATCTATGATAAAAACCATGAATCAAATGTATTTGATTCTATTTGAAATCAAAGAGCAAGCATTGATTTGAAATCAAGTAATATATATATATATATATATATATATATATATATATATATATATTGTTTACCGAACCTTGGGTGTTTAATTTTTGAATGTATAATTCAAACAGATCTTATATAAGTCATAAATTGCTGAACAAAATATCGTAAAACGGAAATTTCTAGCACTAATTTTGATGCACACATACAACTATTCGATAAATTTCGTTTGCTATTCAGATCTCTTGCGTGACGTCCTCCTTTCTTGAAGCAGGCCCGTAAGAGAAGAAAAGTGTTTCGCGACGGCCCCAACTGAGCCCCCTAGTGTTTCAAATAAAAATATAATATAATTTATTTTATTTTTTTTAAATAGGAAAAAAGAAACATTTTTAACTTAGTTTGTCTGGATAAATGGATAGAAAAATCGGAAAATCTTTAAATCTTTTAGCCAACTTTGGGAAATAAAAAAATGAAAGTAACCCCAAACCAATAATAATGTTAAGGAAGGCATATCGAAAAAAATGTTTTGTTTTTCTTAGATTTAGCGCAAATACAGTAAACAATACAGTTGATCAAAAATAAAAATGTTGGAGATTTAAAAAATTATATATATATAAGTAGATAATTTATTTTTAAATGAAAATTGCATGGCAATCCGGGTATATTTTTCAGAGTTAGAGCACGTCCAGATAGACGGTGTGACAAACCGAATTCATAACCATTTTCAATTATATTGAAACGTGTTGAAGAGACACAACCGCTTTCTTTTTTTATGCTTGTGAACTTACAAACTCTTGGGTATTTTTACTGATGCAGATATATATATAGTTAGCACTGTGAATTTACAGAATACTTCTCCTTTTTTTTAACAGAATCTTGGTTTTCAGTTTTCTGTAAGATAAAAGATTATCGCGGTTTTCCCAAAGCAATGGGAAAGGATAAAAAATGACAATCTATGTTCTTGTTTTAAGTAACTGTGACATTAAAAATACAGGTAATCAAAATATGAATTACAAAAAAATGCGAATTTAGTTAAATGTAATGATTTTAACACTAAACTGTCAAATGACAGCAAAATTTAGAAAAAAACCTCATCAACATACAAAAATTACATGTATTCAGAGTACATTTACTCCGATTAGAACACGGCAAGTCCGATACACACACCGGATTCATAAACACTTTTAAACTATTTTGGAAAATGTTAAAAACTGCAAAGTTTAGTTTTCACAAGGTTCATATTTATAGAGACAATTACGCAATTTTATTTTACATGTATTTTTATTTACAATTATTAAAAATATAAAAATCGGTGGTATTACAGAGGAATGTTTGATAAATACCCTGAAGCAGACAGTTTTCAAATCGAAGAATTATTTTAAAAGATGTTTAATGTTAAAGTTGGTCAAAATCGTTCCATTAAAATAGTTTTATAGGAGCAAAAACTATGCATAGGAATTAAATCATTTTTAGATCATTTTATACATTAGAAGTTCTCGGTGTGCAGACTGAATTAATTATTTTTATTTTGACTAATTTTTTTGAGGGTTTATTTCCATATTAAATTCAAATTTTCAGCATTTCCAGAGATATTAGGTAGCTTTCATTACAAAAAGCTACCTATTGCAGGCGTTCGGAGGAAAGCGATTTAAAAAAATTTTGGTATATTTTCATCGATCATGACCCCCAGACCACGAAACCACCCTCCGTTCAAAATTGATATATATACATATATATATATATATATATATATATCCATATATATATATATATATATATATATATATATATCTGACCTATGTCACACTGTAATTCTCGTATTTATGATCCGATTTCGATGTAATTCGGTGTGTACATAGTACATACCAATGTCTCGACCGAGTTCGTTGGCCAGCTTCATCCGCCATTTTGTTTCAAAATGGCGGCCATTTAAAATTTTTAAAAACATTTAAAATTTGAAATGTGGTAGCAAAAAATTGAAAATGGAAAAATATTTTTTTTCTTATGTATTTGACCTTTATACAAAGATTCCGGAGCAGTTTTTGTTTCGTCTATATCTTAAAAAATGGCTGAGTTATAGTATTTTGAATTTCTAGCATGGCTGACATTTTGAAACGTCCTGAAATTTGTCACGCTATAAAAGGCGTATTTATGAACCGATTTCGATGTAATTAGGTGTGTACATAGTACATACCAATGTCTCGACCGAGTTCGTTGGCCAGCTTCATCCGCCATTTTGTTTAAAAATGGCGGCCATTTAAATTTTTAAGAAAAATTTAAATTTGAAATGTGGTACCAAAAAATTGAAAATTGAAAAATTATTTTTTTCTTATGTGTTTGACCTTGATAAAAAGTTCGGGAGTAGTTTTTGTTTCGTCTATATCATAAAAAATGGCTGAGTTATAGCATTTTGAATTTCTAGAGTGATTGACATTTTGAAACGTCCTGATTTTTGTCACGTGATAACAGGCGTATTTATGAACCGATTTGGATGTACCTTGGTGTGTACATAGTACATACAAATATCTCGACCGAGTTCATTGGCTAGCTTCATCCGCCATCTTGTTTCAAAATGGCGGCCATTTAAAAAAAAATTAATTTTAAATTTAAAATGAGATACCAAAAAATTGGAAAATGAAAAAGATTTTTTTTGTATGTGTTTGACCTTAATACAAAGATTCCGGAATAGTTTTTGTTTTGTCTATATCTAAAAAAATGGCTGAGTTATAGCATTTTGAATTTCTCTTGTGGCTGACATTTTAAAACTACCTGATTTTTGTCACGCGATAACAGGCGTATTTATCAACCGATTTGTATGTAACTTGGTCTGTACATAGTACATACCAATGTCTCGACCGAGTTCGTTGGCCAGCTTCATTCGCCATCTTGTTTCAAAAGGTTTGCCATTTAAAAAAAAATTTAATTTAAAATTTAAAATGAGGTATTAAAAAATTGGAAATGAAAAAGATTTTTTTATGTGTTTGGCCTTGATACAAAGATTCCGGAGCAGTTTTTGTTTCTGAAAATTTGTTCTTTTGTTTATATCTTATAAAATGGTTGAATTATAGCACTTTGAATTTCTAACATGGCTAACATTTTGAAACGATCTTGTATTTGTCACGCGATAACACACGTACTCGCTTATTTCGATGTAAGAGGGCATGTGGATAGTATACATCAATATCTCGGCCAAGTTCGCTGGCCAGCTTCATCAGCCATCTTGTTTCAAAATGGCGGCCATTAAATAAAAAAAAAATTATATTTAAAGTGAGCTGCAAAAAAATTAGAAATTGAAAAAGGTTTATTTCTTAAGTATTTGACCTTGATATAAGGATTCAGGAGCATTTTTTGTTTGTCTTTATCTTAAAAAATGGCTCAGATATAGCAGTTTCAATTTCTAATGTGGGTGACATTTTGAAAAATCTGTTTTTTTGCCTGCGACAGCACTCGTATATATCAACCGATTCCGATGTGAGTGAGCATGTGCACAGCAATTACTAAGGTCTCGACCAAGTTCACTGGTTAGCTACATCCACCATGTTGTCTTAAAATGGCAGGCACTTTAAAAAATCGCCGAATTTGGCAGCCAAATATAAGTTACTTTAAAGAAAAGCAACTGGGATAAAGCTGACTAATTTCGCGAAATTCTCATTCATTATATTGATAAAAATTAGTATTGAATCTCCTATATTCGGTTTCCACTAAATTGAGCTTTGTGTGTTTGAATAATATAAGTTGGCTTTTTTAAAATACGGAATATGAAAGCTACTTCTTCCTCCCGGCACTGGCCGGAAGGACTTTTTTTTACATATTTTAGAAAAGCATATTATTTTAAGTTGTTGCCAAATTTGTAAAAACTTCTCAAATAATAATATTTTCTTTAAATTGAAAAATTATTTACACATGCCTATTATAAACAGAAAAAACCCCTATGAAATTAGAATTAAATGATTACGTATTAAAAAATTACGTCATAAAAATTGTTTACACACGTGAATATTAATAAAAACTATAAAAAAAATTATTTAATATGTATTAAAAGCAGTAAATGCGACTGAAATTACGTCCTATTTCAAATAGCCAAATTATATTGCCAAGCAGTTTAAATTAAAGTATATATCTACAACGTACACGCGAGATTTATTTCATATTTCAAGATAAACCTTTTAACTAATGTTGCCAAAGACAGCGCAAATAATAATATTTCCTTTCTAATAATTAAAATATTTCCAGGCAAATATTTCAAAAAGAAAAGTTTGGTGAAAATACGTCAGATTTAAAATAATTTTCTTATAGCGTTATTAGAATATACCTCGAAGCAAAGACTCTGCTGGCTTAGTTTATTTTATATTAGCCAATTTTCTGATGTTTAACCAATCTTTTTTAATCAAACATGAAAATAGCAATTGACAGCAACTTATTTGGCCTTAAAATCCTTCATTAAAAGAGAAATAAATGGAAACCTGTTTACAGAGATATCTCCACTGGTTTTTTAATTCAATCTTTCGTAATCTTTTTTAAGCCGATCAAATCACCGGATTTTTAGAGCCTGAACGGGGGTTGTTAGCGAGCATTAGAGATCCTACATTAGAGAGAGATTGGACATTGACGGAATGTCCGCCATTTCCGTTACAAAGTAGATGGAACGCCGTACAATGCAATGCACTTTCGTCAGCGTCTAACCCTTGTTATTTTATTAAAATTATGCAAATTTCATTTTATATGCCTTCTGAGAGTCTATTAGAACATAAATACGAGCACATTTCGATTATAATGAGTAAGAATTATCATAAAACGCATTTTTTTTCATTCTGTTGATATCCAGGTTTAGTATTTCGAGTCTGGTCGGAGAGCAGACGAAATTTTTGAAAGAGGTTTCTATATTTTGGCATTTTTATTTAAAATAAACATATTTTAGTTCATGCATAACACAAGAAATGCTAGAAATGTAATTTTATGTAGTATGGGTATCTATTTTTTACTTTCCGCTGTCTAAATGTTCATCACTAAGAGATAAATCAAGTATACTTTTCTAAATAAATAACTAAATAAAATGTATTAGAGGAAACTCTTTTGAATTTTAAGAGAAAGTTAAAAATATATCATTTAATAGCAATAAGAAATTTAAAAATCAATTACTGAAATATTCAGAAAAGTATAGATTTTTGAAATAGATTCCGTTATATCGCCTGTATTATAGTATTTATATTCATAAATTTAGGTAGCTTTAAAGAAACTGATTGGTTGTATGACATTTAAAAGTTTCAATTTTCCAGCTTTAATATATTTTATAATATTAAGTGTAGCTAAAAATCTGAAAAAAAAAAAAAAACTTTCTGAGAAAAACTGAAAAAAAAGATTTACACGCTATGCTTAGTAATGCTTCTTTATGAACTTAAAGGCTCTCTGCTTTAGAGTTTATATATTGTGAATTTATATATTTTTGCATTTGTCAGAATCTGAGCTATTTTTTATGTGGAAAATTGAAACTTCGAAATGCTTATGTTTTCTGTGCCCTCAAATTCAGCGGACTTTTAAAAAAGAAAATGTTAAAAACGAATAGTTTACGTATTTATAATTTATAAAAAATTTCGTATTTTAAATAGAGTGCACTACATACAATTTTATTATAGATTACGTTCTTCAAATGCATATTTCAAAATGTAAACAAAATTCATCGGCAACAACGGACGCCAATTTTCGCCAACCACGTTTTGCTGATTCACTACGCAAAGATTTAAATAAAAATCAGTTTTTAAATGTAAAACAAGAAACACAGAAACGAAACTGCATTTTGATGTTACTCGTTTAGACTGTAGTTATTATAATAAAACTGTTTAAAGTTGACCGCATACACAGTAATTGGCCTCAGACAATTTAAAATGTTACATTCCTAAATATTAAAAAGTAACTCTAAAAACAAAAACAACTTATCTATAAACAGTATAGCAAGTCTTGATACAATATTTAAAATGCTCTATCTTTCAAAATCCAAATTTTCTTCAGAGTGTAATAACGTCGTATACGGAAGGCGTAACTTAAATGGCGGATTTGTCAAATCTGCCGGTGCCGCAATGTCCAATCTCTCTCTAATGTAGGATCTCTAGCGAGCATAGCTCGTAGGCGGCAGATCCCCCTAGTACTTAAAAAAATCTAATTTGTTATGAAAGGAAAATATACAAACTATCACAACTGCAGCTGGAAAAAACCACAAATATCAAAATAAACTTCTCTATTATTTTAAGATCCATATTTCAAGTATCAATGAAGTCCGGATTTTTGCAAAAGTGATTTCTGAAACTTTATATTATCATGCTAACAGAAATTTATCTATGACACTTGTCAGATTCTCACAGAAAAGGCAATCTGGAATCTGACTGCATGCTTACGGGTTTCATGAAGAATAACTGTGCATGAAATCAGTTTCATTACGATATTTTAGAAAAGCCTGAAATACATGCCACAAACTGTCAATGGAACGATGTGAATTTGCACATTGTAGAAACATAGCGGTTGGTTCAAAATCTTTTATCTGCTTTGTCCCGTACACGTCTTTTAAGCTTTGGATACCGCTTTTTCGAAACACAAAATTTCTTCCTATTTAATCGATAAAGTAACGAGAAAAATAAAGTGATAAAATTCTGTTCAAAAATAGTTGTGTTCTAATTAAGGATTTTACACAGCCTATACGGCACATATACGTGCCGATTGTCGCGACGAGATTAAAACCCCGATTGTAGAATTGTTTTTTTAATTGTGAAATGTATTGCGATATGATATATTTTTTAACAAAATACTAACTGAAATACTGATTTTATCTTTACTTTCTTCTATATTCCCAAGAATAAAATATTAGTTTGGCGAAAATTTCTGACATTTTGTATAACATGAATACGTTTTGACTATGTTTGGAAAATATCTGCCTGCTCGTTTGTGTAACATAAGTTTTGCGGTCACTCTAAACAAGAACTAACATACAGAATTCCATTGAATTTCTTTTTAGGTGCGTTCGTAATTATATAAATACGTAGCACCTATAGTCGTCGTTCAGTCCGTCCGTCCGTCCGTCTGTCCGTCTGTCCGCATATAACAGAGCAAAAACTACCCAACCGAATGGTCTGAAATTTGAAATATAAGATCGTTGCAAAATTTTGTCGAGCCATTTCAAATTTTATGAAAATCGGATGTATAGTTTAATTACAGGGACAGACAAAAGTTTTTCTTTACATGACGGCCAATGGGAAAAATTATTGCAAGTGCATTTTAATGATGTTACAGCCTTCCGAATGGTCTGAAATTTTAAAGATATAATTGTTGCAAAATTTTTAAGAGCCCTTTCAAATTTTAGGAAAATCAGATGTATAGTTTAATTACAGGGACAGTCAAAAGTTTTTCTTTACATTACGACCAATGAGAAAAATTATTGCAAGTGCAATTTAATGATGTTACAGCCTTCCAAATGATCTGAAATTTTAAATATATTAAATAATTGTTACAAAATTTTGTCAAGCCATTTCAAATTTTAGGAAAATCGGATGTATAGTTTAATTACAGGGACAGTCAAAAGTGTTCGGGGAATGGGAAAAAAAATATTGGGAGTGCATTTTAATGATGTTAAAGACTATGCACTTTATGAAGTGCAAAAAATTATACATTCCGTACAATATGGGGTGCAAAAAATAATTATAAAATTTGTTATAGTACGAACGCACCCCATTTGCCACGTTTGACGAGCAATTTCCAACTTGTTTAGTTAGGCATAAATTGGTGTGGAATGGATTTTGATATGTATTTCTCAACATGAGTCGCTGATGTGCTCAGTTTTACAGGATGTCTGAGGCAGCTATAATTCGGCTTTCGTATCATAGAACTGTACGCAATTTAATATAAGTTGCTAATTATTGAAAACTATGGTGATTCAATTTTGGTGTATATCGCCCCAAAACGGCGTTGCTATGTAGTAGTTTTCATGTTTTGCCTATTAACTGTATCACGGCATCTATCGAATTGAATAATAGAAAATTTAGTGTGTAAGAATATGCTTTTTTCTGTTAAACTATGTATATGCAATTTAGCTTTAATCACTAAATAGGGGGCGTTCCTATGCTGTGGTGTTTGTTTGGAACATATACAGCTGTATCCCAGATTCGTTAGAGTGGAAATGCCTTAAATATTATATTTGAGGTTATTAATTAAAAATTATATAACTTAATCCAATGTAACTTTGACTACTAATAGTCCTATGCTATGCATTTTTTATTAAAATTTCATATTTATCATAGTTTGTTTTTAGTATAATTGAACTAAATGTTTGTTTTATTCGAAGTTATTAATTAAAAAGGCTCCACCATTGGCCAAGAGGTTCTGCTCTCGAAGCTGGTAGACGGAAGATGCTGGGTTCGTGCCCGTCGGCTTAATCATTCGGACTCTTCGTGGTTTTTTTCGAACCATGGATTTCCATGCGTAAATAAGGGTTAGGTTCCCTTAGAAAGACCCCCACGAAGGGCACTTCCCCTTTTGCCTATATCCCCCGAGTAGATAATTGGACGTCAATAAAATAATCTTTTCAAAAAAAAAAAAAAAAATTAACCGACTTCAAAAAAAGCACTAAAAAGAATTAAATAATTCTTTAAACTTCTCTAATGACGAAACGTTATCCAATAACCGCACATCGGATATCATGTATCGGCATAAAAACGTTAATTTTAATATATAGAATTTAATGTCTACCAAACATGGATTTTCTAGAGAAAATTTTTTACAAAAGATTAATTTACATATTTATGATTTAATGAATATATACATATAAAAAGTAATCAATTACTTTTTGAAGTTGGTGCCAACCTATCTTAAGTATAGTAAAATTATGAATATATTGTAGCTATTACCATGAATAAAGTGATGGTGGAAAATATGATACAAAATTTAAAAAATGCTCTATTTCTTCAGCAAATTATTTGTTTAATCATTATCGATTGTGAATGTTTGGCACCAACTTCAAAAAGTAATTGAATACTTTTTATAAGTATAGATTCGTAAATTAAATCGTAAATATGTAAATTAATCTTTTGAAAAAAATATTCTCTAGAAAATCCGTGTTTGGTAGATATTAAATTCTATATATTAAAATTAACGTTTTTATGCCGATACATGATATCTGATGTGCGGTTATTGGATAACGTTTCGTCATTAGAGAAGTTTAAAGAATTATTTAATTCTTTTTAGCGCTTTTTTTGAAGTCGGTTAATATTTTTTTTTGAAAAGATTATTTTATTTCCTACTTTTTAGTTATTCATACCGTAACACATAATTATCCGTATTTCAATATCTGCTGAATAAGTAAATAATTTGTCAAAGAAATTATAATTTACAAAAATTATTTATTAAACAAATAGTTTTTAATAAATTCCTTATAATTTCCTTAGAAGCATTGATTTTATCAGCATTTAATACTTATGATATATTTTTTAAACAAGTACATTGTATTCACAACAGTCTACATTCATTTATTTATTGATCACAAACATCTGACTTGTGTGCTTGACATAAAGGGCTCGATTATAAGTCATCGTTAATAAACAAGGACGAAATAGCACAAGGACTTTGAGCTTTGAAGGGGGGGGGGGGGTTGTAAATAGCACAAGGAAATTTACAACACCAGAGAATTACATCTGGGAGTTCCAGAAAGCCCAACTACGCTTTCAAGCGATTAACGGTGTGGCGCCTTAACCATTCAGCCACTGTCTACATTCAAGAATTATTTTTTGTAGGACTCCGTTGTCAAGAAGCAAAATGCAGACTATATAGTAATATTTGTATTGACTCTTCAAGTATATTGACCAGGACCCAAATATATTTTTCGCTGTTAGAGAAATGAGATTGACCAATCAGAAGCATGTCTTTTTGCGAACTTGTAATTTTTATAGAGTGTGTCCTTTTAAATTTCAAAAATTCTTCTATCAAATAAAGGAAAATTTTCTGTACTAAAATACTGTCATCCAAAAAGCTGTAGACTTGTCAGGGTTGAAAATGTGGTCCAGGGCCCACCGTGGCTGAGTGGTCAAGGCATCACACCGCTAATCGCTTGAGAGCGTGGGTGGCTGCGGGTTCGAATCCCGCTGGTTCCGTTGCACACTCTTTGTGGAGCTCCTGGATGTAATTCCCTGGTGCTGTAAATTGCCTTGTGCTATCTCGTTCCTGTATATTGACGATGACTTATAAGCGGGCGCTTGACGCCAAGTACACAGGTCAGATATATGTATTCAATAAACCAATCACGTGGTCCATAATTCTACATTATTCTTTTTCGATAATCTCCATCAGTTGTTTCCTCATGTAAGGTGCCTCTATTTGAGAGTGGTGATATACAATGCTCAGACTCAGTTTATACATACGTGTTTGCCTACACTGCGGGAAAACTAGACATTTTGTATTCCAGAACTTGGCGATACTCGCTTGGAGAAGTTTGATTATACGAGTGGCGGACAATTTAACAAACATTAGTTTGGAATAATGGCAAGCTCTTCAAGATTCATGGCGATTGCTTTTGTCCAGAATCTATCAATCACTAATTTTTTTCCGTATGTCACCATTCTCATACCAATACTCCCAATCCTTAGGCAGTAAAGACATCAGAAATGAGCGTCAATGATTACGTGTTTATTCTGAATCTGATAACCGAAGACAGTGCTGCTACACATAAGAAGGTACTGTGTGTACTGTATATGGAGGCACTTTGCAGTGCACCGACTAATGGAGACACTTTGCTGAACTCTGATGTATAAGGTCATTTTGCTATTGAATTCTAAGCTTTTTGACACTCACTTTCGATGTCGGTTAGCATCGTTTTAGATATTTGGGTTTATCTGAATCTGGCATCTTTTCAAGACAAGATCTCGCACTTCGGACAGTTACCGCATTTAGTAAACTATAAGGTCCACATCGATACCTACGGACATCGGAATTGGGTGTGGAAAAGCGGGCAATCCACCAATAAAGTTTACACATCAGAGCGCGGCAAAGTGCTTTGAGAGAAACTTATGTCCAAACTATAGCAAACCTATGCATTTTCTATTACATAACTACAGCGTCTAGAATATACAGCGTGGAAATCGGCTATTCCAGTAATACTTAAAAAATTGCTAAAATATTGGATCCCTTAAATGTCAACGATGCTGAAAACCAATGAGTCGATCACAGCGACATCAGGATTTTTTTAAATACTCCAATATGATTTGGTTACAACGTCTAGAATATATAGTGTGGAAATCGGCTATCTCCGTAATACTTAAAAAAGTGCTAAAATATTGGATCTCTTAAATGTCAAACGATGCTAAAATCCAATGAGCGATTACAGCGACATCTGCAGGATATTTTCTAAAACTCCAAGACGATTTGGTTTAGACGCTGTAATAATACAATGTTTACTTTGAAATCTGAAATATATCGCAGATGTCGCTGCGATCGGCACCCTTGATTTCAGCGTCATTGCACACTTAAGGAATAGAACTTTTTAGCGCTGTTTGGATAGCAGATTTCCCCACTATGTATTCTAGACGCTGTAATTTGGTCCAGCTCTAGATGCTGTAAGCATGTTCACAATACCTACTGGGTTCAGATCCTGAACCGTTCTCATTGGTTCCCCAGATTCAGATACCCAGAACATACTGACTGACTATCACAGTAGTACAGCGTCTAGAATACATAGTGTGAAAATCTGCTATTCAAACAGTGCTAAATAATTGTATCCCTTAAGTGTGCAATGCTGCTGAAATCGAGGGAGTCGATCGCAGCGACATCTGCAACAGATTTTCAAATTTCAAAGTAAACGCACCGTATTATTACAACGTCTAGACCAAATCGTCTTGGAGTTATAGAAAAGTTCCTGCAGATGTCGCTGTGATCGACTCATTGGATTTCAGCATCGTTTGACATTTAAGGGATCCAATATTTTAGCACTTTTTTAAGTATTACTGGGATAGCCCCTTTTCACACTATACATTCTAGACTCTGTAGCTATAGCGCCTAGAATATATAGTGTGGAAATCGACTATCCCTGTAATACTTAAAAAAGCGCTAAAATATTGTATCCCTTAAATGTGCAATGATACTGCTGCAATATGCAGATCGCAGCGACATCTGCAGGATATTTTCTACAACTGCAAGAAATTGCTTGTCTATACAATGTAATACTAGTAATACGAAAATCCCGCAGATGTCGCTGTGATCGACACTTGGGATTTTAGCAGTATTGTCTCACATTTAATGAATACAAATTTTTAGCACTGTTTGTATAGCATATTTCCACATTAGGTATTCTAGGCGCTGTACTGTAGAAGTAGTACTTAGAAAGTACTAAAATATTGTATCCCTTAAATGTAAAACGATGCTGAAATCCAAAGAGTCGATCGGAGCGACATCTGAGGATAATTTCTAAAACTCCCAAACCATTTGGTCTAGACGCTGTTATAATACAATGTTTACACTGAAATTTGAAAATATAACGCAGATGTCGCTGCGATCGGCTCATTGGATTACAGCACCATTGCACATTTAAGGGATATAATTTTTTAGTGCTGTTTGGATAGCAGATTTCCACACTATTTATTCTAAGCGTTGTACTTGTGCTCTGATACATGAGAAACTTTAACCCTCTAGTGCATAACTTTTTATTTTTCCTTTAAAAAAATATGTTTGATTCCTTAATGGGCATACATTAAAGGAAAAATACTGAAAAAATTATCACTCTTATATTTTTCCATATTTTGGATCTTTTTAAATGGTTGTCAAATGGCAGCACCATGCATTAAGCGCATTCTGCGATACTTCTCTGGTCTTATTCATAGAGAAGAGATAAGGGTGGAGAGGGCTTTGGTAATCCTAAAGTGGAACCAACATAATAGTCACGTGTTTACAATAGTCACGAGACTTTTACCGCCAATGGCTAGCATATGTTTGCGAAAGGAAAATAAACAAGTTACCGTATCATTAAATTAAAGTGAGAATCTTCTTTTAATAATTTAAAACAGATTTTAAGTTGCTTTGTTTTACTTCATATTTTTGCACTACTTCACATGCATAATGTGGATGCTGAGTATTTTTATTTTTATTTTTTTTTCACGACCGGCAATAATTTTCAAATTGTCAAGCAAGAGATAACGAGCGAAATCTGGAAACCTTTACATGAGTAGGGCCGGTCATGTTGATGCCGCTTTTCAAGGAAATTCTCTACGGAAAGCATACTCCACCCCTATTTCTTCTCTATGGTCTTATTTCTATTAATTGTCGAGTGGCATTTTGCAGCACGGGATTCTATCTCGTGTTATTATTCCAAGGTACGAAATTACTTTTGATTTTAAAAGTGTCATTAGGCTCACTGATGTTTAATAGTTATGAAAACACAGTTCATTATTTACATGTTCAACAACTGGATGAGTTAGTCTAAAATTGACTCAGATGTTAACCTCCAAGTCATGCTCACTCGGCAAACTCGTTGCATTATTTTTTTCGCAATAAATATCAAAATTGTACGCAAATCTTGATACTCCTGCGAAAAATAACAATTTTAAACCATATTTATGGGAGGGTTTTTTTTTTTTTGGGGGGGGGGGATATACCGTTTCATGTGGTGACGAGCCCTTGTCGCACTTATTTGCTCATATATATCATATATATTCTTCAGTGGGAACGGATAAGAATTTCCATCCAAGGTACCGACCATTGGTCTCAAATAACTTATCTTCCCCCTTAGACAATGTATTTTCTTTCAGATTGGAAAACTGACGTATACTTTCAAATGTATTCAAAATCATAGTGCGACTACCTGGTGGTTCACCAATGATAGAGTTCGCAAACAATCTTATGATTTTAAAGTTTGCCACGCTACTCAAGATGGAAATTCTTAGATACATTTTTATATCTGCTGATATATTGAGCGGCTTTTGAATATGTTTTATAACACTATACAGGCTCGTTTGTTCAGAGATATGCTCGATAAGTACTGGGTGGAAAAATACAAAAAATATGTATATGGTGTTTTTAATGATAAAACACTTTCAGGCAGAGAAACATGTCCAATAATCTTTATCCAACAAGGATCTGGCTGAAGGGTTTGAAGCTTTCACTACGCTTACCTGACTGTTTTTGTATTGATGTAGATGGAATATTCACTATCTCAACGTTTGCCTCGACATTCTAGTCAATTTCATTAGCTGATTAATCTGCTTGTAAATCACAATCAGGCTCATCATAAGTGTCTGAATCGTTTTTGAACAGAAGATTTGAATCAAAAGGTGGATCGTCATCGCTGCCATTGTAAGAAATGCCACTTTCACTGGACAATACAATCCATATTTCTTCTGTTAATAATATTTTTAGTGTCTTTGCTTTAAAATATATATTGAATATGATGAGGCATTATCAGAACAAATTTTTGGATGAAAAAATAGACAAAAAGCAAGATGAAACAATCCACAAATTCATTGAAGAGAATACTAAAAATGTAAATAAAAGCGGAACTAAATTCATAGTGTTGCCAAATGGCAACAAACGTATATTCGCATGCATACAATATTTGTTCCAAAAAATCTTACTGAAAATTATTTTTAAAGAACATTTAAAAGCATGTTCTTTTGAAAAAGATTTTTTTCAAATGAAATTTTGCATTTTAAATAGTTTTTATTTGTCTTAGAAATCCGTCTATGGCTAGGAAAATGGAAGGCTTCAAAAGTTCTTTTTTATTTGTAACTGATAAACAACTATTATCAGCTATGGTATTTTTAATGAACTAAACCTAAGTGTAGGGTCAAAATGAATACGTAAAGCATAAAGTTATCAAGAGGCAACGGTAAATAAGCGATAAGGAGAGAAAATTTAATTTGTTGCCAATTGGCAACAGCATGCACTAGAGGGTTAAAAGTTGATTTTCAACTTTCCGACATCGCCTTCCGATATTGGTTTGTGTCTCTGTGGGCCATCTGATTTGGTGGATGACAGAATGGCTGGGATCAAGATAGATTTTTCGCTCTTAGCGAAACGAGATCGACCAATCAGAAGCCTGCATTTTTTTAAAACTTACCACATGTTTTAGGCAGATCATGTTAAGACTAAGTGGTAGCGAAAATGTCCATTGATTTTTAGAAACAGTTATTTGACGCGTTTGCTGTAGCTGATGACAAGCTGTTATGTTTTTAGCTCGAACACTGCAAATAGAAGCGTCTTAAATTTAGACACATACGTGACTGAAAAAGAATTTTAGACACTTAAGTGTCTTAATCTGAAAATTCAGACATTATAGATGTCTTAATTTAAGTACATAAGTGTCTTACTATGACCATGGTGTAAACGAACTGAGAATAATGTCTAAAATATCCGCAAACGTCTTATTTTAAGACACTTCATTGCTTTAAACGTGTCTTAATTTAAGACGTTTTGATTCTTCCGACGCAATAACCACCAGGGGGTACTAGCACTCCCAGTTGCGCATGCGTTTTAGATGTCTTCGTTCGAAGTGGTATACGTTGTAATTCAAACAAAGTTTGTTTTTATGTACGCGTGTATTTTAATTCGTTTTTTGCGAAATGTGAAGTACTGTGATTTTAATTCGTATTAACTTGGATTATTTATTTATTGAATACATGCATCTGACGTGTGTGCTCGACATCAAATGTCTCTTAGAAGCTGTCGTCGATACAAGGGCGGGATAGACACAGAACAGAAGTAGACGACGGTTGAAGATTACACCCGGAAATTCTACAAAGCGTGTGCAATGGGCTTAGTGTTAACTCGTATAAATTTATATCAATAATATTGTGTTATTCATCTTCGTCCTGTCGAAGCTGGCAAAAAAAAAAAAGAAACTTTTGTCTGGCGGGTCCTGTTTTGAGGATGAAACATCTCATTCTTTAAATATGGCTAGTCGGATGTATTATGGGATTACCTCTTAAACTGATGAAAGTCTTTCTACCTCACTGTGGTTGTGGTAGTTTTTAAAATTTCAAATCGAGGAATATTTCTTACCTCTTGCAAACAGCGATTGAAGTAAGTGTTATAATTTCTTTATAGTACTAAAATTAGTGTCTTTTATGATTTTATTTATTGTACTAAACAAAATCTTACATGAAATTTAATTAGTTTTGAATCTTTTTGCAAAAAAAAAAACACCAATTCTAGAAGTATATATTTTTAAATTTATGACGTTGTCTTTTATTACAAATTATGTATTATTTATTCTCATCTTTTTTCTCAAATTTAAAGTAATAACATCACTAAAAAACAGACATATTTAAAAGTTAAGTTCATTCTCTTGTTTTGTTTTGTTTTCAATATGACAGTTCTTAGTTTCAATTTCAATGGCTAATGCTTATCTCATACTCGACCACAACGAAATAGAAAAAAAAAACTTTGAAAGATCTCCTAAAGTTTTCTTACTTCTTAGCTAGGGATTACAATCCCGGATTGAGATCCCGGGATCCCGCTTTAATTTTAACCCCGAAAATCCGGGATTTTCGGGATTGCCTTTTTTTTTCCATTGAACAATATTCAGCTGAAATTAAAATATATATTTATAAACTTTCGCTTTTGGAAAAAAAAATTAATTGATTTTCATGAAATTTATATATAATTGAAAATGAATGTTTATCTCAAGTATTTCTTAGATATATTTCTAAAGCTATTAAATCTTTTAATGTGTGAAAACTTTTGATTTGGAAACATAGAAGTAAGCCAGTCAGGAAAAAGGAAATCATTTGTTTATTTAGATTTCGCTGCATGCGTGGATTCGAAGGTCATTTTCCAATTAGACTTTACTGATAAGCATCGCAAGTTTGTATCATAGTGATATCATGTGCTAACTTTTTCTTTTTTTTTTTGGCTTTATTTTGCTTTAAAGATGTCTTGTTCAGTAGCTCATAGGAATGATAACAATAAGCCCATGTGGCAATATAAATTTTTAAAAAATCTAATTTTTAAATGATAAGGATTTTTATTTTTTTTTCGGGGAGTGGGTGGGGGGGGGGGGATTTTGTATGAAATTTTCGTAAAGTTGATACCTTAAATCTTGCACTGATTATAATGAAAGTTTTGAACTTTTAGAGTAGGACAAGATTAAAAAACACAAAATATAAATAAACAAAATACCGAAGTAATTTTTTTTCTCAATATTAACCCTTTGCACTCGAGGACTCCGGAGCGGAGCCATTTAAAATTTGCCTTCAAACTCGAGGTCTCCGCTACGGAGACAATGCAAATAATTTTGTGATACCATGTAATCTTGGCTTTTCTAGACAGGTATCACAAAATTATTTGCATTGTCTCCGTAGCGGAGACCTCGAGTTTGAAGACAAATTTTAAATAGCTCCGCTCCGGAGCCCTCGAGTGCAAAGGGTAAAGTAGAATATTTATTTATTTATTCATAGTTAAATAGCTGTTGTGATTATCATCTGATATATATGTAAAATTGCCTATGTGGCAATATAAATTTTTAAAAAATCTATTTTTAAATTATATGAAGTAGAGTAGGACAAGATTATAAGAAATATATATATTTATCCATGTACTTTAAAAGCCCCCAATAGCCCTTGCCGCTGAATTTGTCCGATAATCGGAGATGTCTGCTTTTGTGAGGTAAAAATATACAAATATGTATGCCATGCGGATTAAAAAAGTATTCGCTAAATAGATGTTTCAGAATAGCTATTCGGGAATGTCCATTAACCTCCACAACGGATACTCCCGAATACCGGACATCTCAATTGAGATAACAATAATGCAGGGTTGCATTTTTTGCAAAAGAACTTCTTGAATAAAGAATGGGCATACTGGGCCGTGCCCCGCCCCCCTACGATTTTAGTGCCCACAAATTTGATGTGCAATATTTGTAAAGCTTATATTTTAAATCTCTTTCGAAATTGTATTGATTATAATCAAGAGTTTGAACTTTTAAAGTAAAATAAGATTAAAAATAAAACAAATTTTAAAAATCTAATATTTAGATAAATATTTTTTGTTTTAATCTTGTTCTACTCCTGAAGTTCAAAATATTGATTATAATCAGTAAAATGTCGTAAAAGATTTAAATTATCAGCTTAACAAAAATTGCGTACCAAAATTGGGAGCACCAGAAAAATTAGGTTGTAGGGGGGGGGGGGGCAGGACCCCAGCCAAATATTTTTCCAGGATTCAACGTGGTCAAACATGGCTACGTATGATGCTTACAAAAAAAATGGATGCTATTAAGACGTTTCAAGTGTCTGAAATTCAGACACGAAAAGTGTCTGAAAAAATTCAGACATTTTAAAATGTCTGAAAACTGAACACTCCGTTTCAGACACTTAAGTGTTTGAATTTCAGACATTTTAATTTACAGTGAAACGCGTCCAGTGTATTGTTTTATTTTATGGTGATTTTTTACAAAGTTTTATTATTTTAATTGCTTCAAATCGCCAGTTTTCGGTGCTGTTTCGCTTAATTTAATTTTAAACAGTTATTTACATTGGATTAAATTAAAAAAAAATAATTAATTTACCTCGAAAAGTGCAGGATTCAACCTTGCGGACGGTAAGACTACCAATAAAGCCACGGTGCTTGAAATTGATATTTAAATGCTCATTTATATTCTGCAGTAAATTTACTGTCAAAGAATTTTAGATATTCTTTCTCTAGCATACTTCTGCATGAGCAAAAACTTGAAAAAAATTCCGTCGCTGCATCTGAAGTGATTTTCTGTATCATTTTAGAAGAGGGATGGTAAAAAATCTAAAACCCAGGGACAGAGTTAAAAAAATAATATCAAAACTAAAAATGTGTGCAGGTTAATTTTTAGCTACATATTTATATAAAACAATAGTTCCAGTTTCAGAAAAAAATTACATCGAATTATTTTTATTGAAACAATTTTATCCAGACAGCTCCAAACTTCAAAATCAGCATCAGGGACACGGGACGGTAGATGAGTTTTCCATGTGTTTGGACCCCCAACATTGTCCAAAACTTATTTATCTCGTTAATATTGTTGTGCAATCATGCATTGGGATGTTCCCAAGGATATGAAATTAAAAAAAAAAAAAGTGTATTAAATAAAAAATTATTATTCAGGGACATGAAAGTTAAAAGATTGTGAGAATGCCCCATTTAATATATATAATCGTGATAAATAATGCATTCGTGCATTTTTGCATAAGAGTGCAACAGCTATTGCACCAAAGCCTGATATTTGTAAAACTGGTTATAGTAGGAACGCACCTCATTTGCCACGTTTGACGTACAATTTCCGACTTGGTATATACTGTATATTAAATTTTTGACATGTGTTTGAAGAAAAAAAACTATACACGATAAGATGAACATTTTTAAAACGTAAATTATTATTGTGTATCTTAATATCCAAATTTCGTGATGATTTTATAAACATTGGAGCTTAGATACTCAAAAGAGACCAGAAAGCCTAAAAACTTACAATATTTGAAGGTTATAGTTACATGGAACGAGCTCTTTTCAATTAAAAATGAATCTAGTGCGTACTTGAAATCTAGAGAAGTACTGGATTTCAGTCTTAAAGTTTACAAGAAACTGTATATTTATATATATTTATGTTAGTTTGATGAAACTGAGATAGCACATTCTGAGATATTTATTTTAAGTTTCTGAATTTGAGATTAGTTCATATAAATTTTTTACATTGGAGTGTTGTTTGGACATTAGTTTTAAAATACATTAGGTTATTTATGTGTGTCTGTATTTCATCGTTTTAAGAATGATTCTATATATGTCATAGGTTGCGTGTAATGAATCTAAAATTTCAAAGGATTATTCTTTTATATAAAAACATTATTTATTTCACAAACACAAAATAGTCACCTCTCTTCATGGATGACTCTATTAGAACAACATAAAATAAAAGTCGGTTTACATGCAACGAAAACAACTTATAAATTGAAAAAGTGCGTGTCGATAAACCATGGACGCAACACACTCCCACCTTTTGATTGTAGGGCATTTACAATCAACACTCACATTAGTCAACAATATCATAAAATTCAAAATACATATACTTACATATCAAAGATAAATATACTAAGTTGAAAAATATAACGCTAAAAATTAAAGTTGAACTAAATAGAGTTCACATACAGTCCAGTCGAAATCTTGCAGGTAATGTGACAGTTCTACCATTTCTAGTAGTAACATTTTTGTTTTCTTTAAAAAATCTGGTGTTAAGGAATGTTCTGGCTTTGATGCAAGATCAGTGAGCGAAGATCGATCAGAAGTAGGAACATTCGGAACAGGTTGCACGATCGGCAAATCTGGAGCTGAGGTAAAAGTATCGCTAGATTGTTCATCTGAAGCTTGTGAATCACATTCAATCTCTAATGGATATAGTTTACGATTAGGTCGAATTATCTCTCTCGATGAAGTTTTCAATCTTTCAACACGTATGTTGCCATCTTTGCCGGAATTAAGTTCAAGAACTTTTGCCAATGGCCAGAAAGTTCATTTTCTTGAATCACCCTCAATAAGTATTATATCATCAACGTGAATTTGCAAGTGTTGTCTACCACGTTTGTGATGCAGCAGTTGCCTAATATATTCTATGCGAAAACGCTTTCTCAGATTATCTCTCAGTGTTTGGAGGTATCTCCATCGTTTCTTTAAATCGTGCTTATCAATTAGGTTTAAATCTGCGACATGAATTGTCTGTACAGAAACAACTTCGTTGGAATGGCACCTTAAATAAACAGCAGCAGCATAGGAAGTTCCACAGGCATCTGAAAAGGTGTGTACTATGTAGACTCATTTCAGAGCTATCAGTAAGAAGGCATGTCTAGGAATTTCTACAAGGCGTAGCAGCGGTAAATCTTCCAACCATTTTTGGAATTTTCTTCTAATATCATCAGGTACCTCTGAATCCCAGCTCAATTTAGATTCCCAACTTGCCTGAAGCATAAGTTTAGGTAATAGGGTACCAGGGCAAGAAAATCCAATCGGATCGAAGATTTTTTGAACAAGTGATAATATGCTTCGTCTGGTAACAATGCTTAGATTGATATCGGCTGTGGGTATGTAACAGCTAATAGTATCAGTTGATCTATTCCACACAAAACCTAATACAGAAGATATAGCTGATTCAGTACATGAATCATCAGTGAAGCTTTTTGACTCTTGCAAATCGGTATGCTCCCACCCTCGTAAGTCAAATTTGTCTTCTGCCATAACTTTTGTCGAAATATCTATAAACTGTTTCTATTCTTCTTTAGTTTTGACTGAAGTAACGTAATTATCGACATAAAAGGCCGTACTGAGCTTTTCAACAATTTTCCCAATGCACGATACTGAGCTGAAAGAGGAACTACTAAATGAAAACGTAAAACTGCATTTAACAGGAATGGACTGCAATTCAAGCCAAAAACGACTCTACAATGTTGAAACACCTTTCTCTTCCCTTCTTTACCATACCATATAAATTTCAAACATTCACGATCTGGTTTGGCCACTGAAATTTGAAGGAAGGCCTTTTTTATATCAGACGTTACTCCGATTTCTTCTTGGCAAAATTTCATAAGCACTGAAGGAATTTCTTACAAAAAATTAGGCCCTTTCAACAAGCAGTTGTCCAAAGACAGATTTTTTTTGGTTTGCTTGAAGGATGCATGAAATACAGGACGGGTTTTTGTGGTAGAATTTTCTTTAAGTACTCCACGATGAGGTAAATAGTGGCCTGGACCTTCTCTACTTTCTTACATAATACCATTCGCCAACCATTCTTTGAATACTTCATCATAGGCATTTAATTTACCATCTCTCCTCAGCTTGGAAGTGATGGATCTCAACCGTCTTTCAGCACCTTCTCTATTACTTGGAACGTCAACTTTATTTTCTACCCAAGGAAGACTAACTTTATATCTTCCATCATCATTAATATGGACTAGCTTCTGAAATGATGCAATGCAGCTTCTTCTAACTCTTCCTGATTTTTACATTCACAAGGATCAGTAATTCCTATAGCTCCCAGATTCCATAAATTAGCGATATTACCACATTGAGCTAACAGAGATGCGACACAATTATTGACGTACTTTACATCTGGTTTTCCCATTTCCAACCAATCTAAATGTGTCTTCATAGTGACGAGACCACATTTCAACAGAAACGTTAATCCAGAAAATAATTTTCCAACGTAATCAGCCCCTATTAAGATCTCTATTTGAGAAGTCGCTCCCACATCGTGTAGCTGAATACTCCTTTCTTGGAGTTCTTTGAAGCAAACACCCTTTTTCATTCTAGGAACACTATCACAAACTACTGGTTGATCTAACACTTGTATATTGCAAGAATAATTGCCTCTGAATTCATTAATTTTCAACGTATAACATTTTTATTAATACATGGAAATTAATCCAGAGAGAAACATTCGCCTTGCATACAATACTACAAATGAAAATCAAATTTTAAAGTAATTGCTTAAAAGGCGCAAAGGCCAACATAGTGAAAAAGATTCCAAGCCGGGACTCGAACCCGGGCCATCAGTATAGCGCAACATTATAACATTTATGTTTTCTGCTATTAGTGCTTCCTCCAAACATCGTATGGAGCAAAACTTTAGACCGCGTTGGTTTTAAACCAAGCCTTTCTGCTGTTGAATTTAGAACGTAAGACCGTTGAGAGCCAGTATAAATAAGAGCTCTGATGCTCGATTGTTTTTCATTTACTTCTACGTTAACCAATAATGTCTGTAGTAAAACTTCAGGGGAGCCACTATAATTGAACAGCGTGGAATCTGAATTAAATTTTCGATCATCTTCTGTTAGAGCTTTAAAATTATGCTTCAACTCAGAATACATAATGGGCCAATGTTTTTTACCGCAAACGTTACATTTTACGTAAGTTTTACAATATTTCGATAAAGGACCTGCCTTAAGACATGAAAAACAGCTTTTATTACACTTTAAAATACTTTTCTGACCTTATGACAAAATAAACAACGTATAGCAGTTCCTTTCCTTACGTTAGGAAGTAAATCATTAGCAGTAGGACTCAACTCAACTACTCTATATTTTTGATTTCTCAGAGGAGTATCATTTTGATTGATTCCTATTTTTGCCATTGAAAGTCGTTCTTCACCTTCAACTTCGGTGCGAAGAAATAACAACAACTATGATGATTTATCCCCATAGAAATTCATTGGCGCAGCATGTCCAAAATTGGACCTTGTGCCATTAAATCCCATTCAACCAACTAACCAACCACATAGAAATTCTCACTTGTATTCAACACTGGGTTCCTAAGCCAAACTCTAAGCAACTCTTTCCGGAATACAAGATTCAGCTAAAGGAAACAACATAGCCGAATTAGATAAATTTTAACACAATTATTTTAATTGGTAAACAAATCATATTAGATGTAAACTTCCAACCGGGCGAAAAATGTCCGGACCAGGATCCTGGTCCGGACATTTTTCGCCCGGTTGGAAGTTTACATCTAATATGATTTGTTTACCAATTAAAATAATTGTGTTAAAATTTATCTAATGTAATTTCGTATCCAGCGATTTCTGGAGTTCCATTATCTGAGATTTATTCTGTTGAGCTGAACCAGGTTTCAGACCAGATGCTGTAATCATCAAGGTTAGCTGGGTGAAAAAGTTTGACCAGAATCGTCCGGGATAGCTCAGATGGCAGAACACTGGCGGCTTCAGCCAGAATGTCCCGGATCCTGGTCCGGACATTTTTCGCCCGGTTGGAAGTTTACATCTAATAACATAGCCGAATATTTATCAGACGTCATACCAATGGATTCAAGAGATCGCAAATAAGACTAATTTATCATAAAGGTGACCTATTTTGCTTTTTATTTTCGTGCTCGTAGCATTTTTTACAACTAGACTTAAAAGTTCACGCACATAAAATTCTACAAGCAATTCGTCTCATCCTAATCTCGCCTTTAAGCTTTCAATAGCTTTGCTGTAATTTTCTGAGGTTGAAGGATAACTATCAATAATTTATTTTGCTTTACTACCAGGAGAAATACACTATTTTAAATAGTTGAATTTATCTACATTCTATAATGATTTATCTTCGTGAATTCTACTAAACTGACTCCAAAATGTGAGCCAATCTCTTACTTCTCCGCCAAATTGAATAAGTTCAATTTTCGGAAGTTTTAAATTAGTCTTAACAACGGCATTTTGTTGTTCGAAAGCAGAATTCTGGGTACAGATGTCATATTCGCCCCATATTGGCGCGATTTTTTTCTGTCGCCAATATCATATAGGCAACAGGTACTTAACTTGCGCCAAAGTGTCGTTATTTTGCTTGATGTGGTAACCCGGATTATGTTGTTTATGCTGTTGATGTTTTCGCCAAATTGGCAACCGAAAAAAATCGCGCCAATATGGGGCGAATATAACATCTGTACCGAATTCTGAGTTAAAAGCTTAACGCGAGTTTTAATTTCATTGAATTTTTCTCTGTAATTTTCTACAATTTCAAACTCGTCTGCGTATTTTGAATCAGAAACATCATTTAGTAATAAGCCTAATATTTCGTTATCAAGATCCGTTAAATGGCAAAATATTCTTTCTAATGATAAAAATTTCACTTCAATATTTTCAATTACATCGTTATTTTCTAATAGAATTTTTAAACATTGGTAAAGTTTTGTAAAATTAGTCCTAACTGAAGCTCTCTGTTTAATCAAAATATCCATTTCGGATCTCTAACAGAATTCAAAACTTTCTATTTTCCAAACTTGAAAATAATAAATAAAAGTGAAAACTGACCTTTAAAAATTCATCACGTACGGTGTTGGATTCCAATGTAAATAAATCTCTTAACTAAATGAATCCCTAAAAGTTAAGTATTAAAATATCTATAAGCTATTAAAACTGCCCTCAATAACATTTCTTATTGTTAAAGGAATATATTTCTAACTTAAATTCAATGATAGAAGAGCCATATATATTTCACATTACTTTATTTTTATAAACTTCTTTCTAGAACAAAGCAAAACTAACTGTTGCCAGATATTGAAACAATGCAATTACAACCGGTTAAATAATTATGCAGGTGACTGATACATGGATGAAAGAAAAAGTTAGTCATTACGTAACATACTCCCCCCTTGAGTTGTGGGAAAAGCACAACTCAACAATTTAAAATTACAAGTTAAATCTTTTCGGTACCTTATAATTGTAGCGATAATATCAACCATTTTCCACATTTTCACTACTGGAAATTAGGACAGTATCCGACGAGGAAACATCTTTTCTTTTTTTTTTAAGAACTTCGTCTTCATCAGCAATAAATTTAGTGGAGGGCCATTTCTCATAGGGCGAATACAACCATTCGGGTCTCTCCCACCATTTCAATTTTAATTGCTGATGGCTAGAACAGCCTCTTCTAGGTAGGTCTGAAGGATTTTGATTCCCATGTAGCTCATAAAGTTGTTCTGATATCAGAGAATTCACAACTTTGTTTAGTCTCTTCAAACACAGATCAAAATTGTCAGGAAGAGGAGGGTGATATTCAATCGAAAGCATATTGACTAAAAAATTATCTTTTTCAACCTTAGCTGTGTCAAAGAAATGTTGCTTTGCTGCTTCTTTCATACAAATCACGTGAAACAGGAGACATGCCAGATCTTTGTGAATATGGATCTCTCAAAGATGATGAATAGGGATCCGCATATTCATCTCTCATGGGCGCCATAGATGGACTAGGACGATCATAAGGTGAAGGGTATGGTCTCATGCGAGGCGACATTGAACTGTAGCCACGGTCATAAAAATCTCGACTTCCAAAAGGTGGACTGTCATATCTTCGGCCGTAGCCATTAGCATACTCATCACCACCACGGGGTCCACCATAACCACCACGTCCTCTGCTTGAACCTCCTGTAGCTCGTCCTTGTGATCCTGGCTCATGATGAAGCTTGCTTTTTGAAGGTTCAACACTCAAAGAAGATCCCCTAAAGTAATAATTATTCAGAGCTTTTAAGGCATCCTGGGCTTCTTCAGTTTTGATTAACTTTTCAGGAACTTTTGGACATACTAGAGTTTCATGTTTTTTTCTGCATACAACGCATTTTACTTTTGCTCTACAATTTCGGGCTAGATGGTTTAATTTTAAGCATAGGAAACAAGTTCCCTTCTTTTGCATTATGTCTTTCTTAACATCATACGACATTGACATTGCCTTGAAACATTTTTCTGATGCATGTCGTTTGTCACAAAAAATACGCAGTTTTTGTTTAAAATTATTCTTTTTTCTAGTATATTTTCTCATATCAATGTTTAATAAATCTGATACAGTAGATATTTGAGATTCTTCGAATTCATGATTATTGCGTGCAGCTCTGTATCGAAAAGTTTTGTCAAAACTTTTACTTGCCAAAGAAATTCTTTCTTCTGCTTCAACTTCGTCTTGCAGAAATTCTAATAAATTATCTAGATCAGTTTTTGAGCCAATTACAACACCATTCTTTAAATCTGTATCATGATTTTTATCTAGTTCAAATTCCATATCATTACATCTATTTGACGATCTTCTGTGATACGTTCTGTACCTTTCCCATGCTCTAAGAATATCATCTGGAAGAGACGATTCAACAAGCGGATATAACATCGCAGCATATTTGTCTCTAATAACGCCAAGAGTTTCTAATGATCGCAATTTCGATTCTAATGAATCATATAATCGTCGCAAAGAGTTATGTTTTCCTGTATTTTGCTTCTGCAGTACAAGGCCTAACAAATCTCTAATATAATATTCAATTAAAAGTTCTTCCCGTCCAAAACGAGATTTAAGTTGACTTACAGCTTTGGCGTAACTATTACCACCAGGCGGAAAACTTCTAATCAATTCTTCTGCTACACTGCCTTTTTCCATGGCTTGTGATAAATACGCAAATTTATCATGAAAATCTAGGCTAGTATCTTGATCAATTTTTTCAAATTGACCCCAGAATTGCAACCAATTTTTTATTTCACCATTAAAAGTAGGTAATTGTATCTTCGGATAATGAAGCAATACATTCTTATTAATTATCGAAATATCAGATCTCAAATCTTCATTTTTTACAATCAAAAGTTCGTTTAATTTCTGTTGTAATACACGCCAGCGATCGATGTAAATTTCAGATTCATCGATATCTTTGTCTATTGTTTCTTCGTCAGCTTGGCCGCTATACAATATTTCTCTAATTTTATATTCTACATCTATCATAAATTTCGCTTTCTCTTCTATCATTGTCAATTTCAGAATTTTTTCAGCAGTCGATAAATTATTTTCACTTACATCAAATTCGTTACACGCTTTAGTGAAAATTCTACGATGCTGTCGTCTAGCTGCTTTCAACGCATCCATATTATTCAACATCAACAATTTTTTTTTTATTCAACAGTAATAATAATTTTCACTTGAGCAGTTCAAATAAAATTCTACTTACAGATTCCAGTCTTGTCAGCGGACGCCATATATTGGATTCCAATGTAAATAAATCTCTTAACTAAATGAATCCCTAAAAGTTAAGTATTAAAATATCTATAAGCTATTAAAACTGCCCTCAATAACATTTCTTATTGTTAAAGGAATATATTTCTAACTTAAATTCAATGATAGAAGAGCCATATATATTTCACATTACTTTATTTTTATAAACTTCTTTCTAGAACAAAATAAAACTAACTGTTGCCAGATATTGAAACAATGCAATTACAACCGGTTAAATAATTATGCAGGTGACTGATACATGGATGAAAGAAAAAGTTAGTCATTACGTAACATACGGCTTCATCACTTTGTCATAGGTTGCGTGTAACTAATCTAATATTTTAAAGGATTATTTTTTATATAAAAACATTATTTATTTCACAAACACAAAATAGCCACCTCTCTTCCTGGATGACTCTATTAGAACAACAACAAATAAAAGTCGGTTGCCATGCAACGAAAACAACTTATAAATTGAAGAAGTGCGTGCCGATAAACCATGGACGCAACAATATATAAAAACCGTTCTCTGTGTGTGTACCTTTATAGAAATCTTCAAATTTTGACCGATTTGCGCGAAACTGGCTGTACATAAGCTTTAAAACATGGAATAGGTAGCTGTCAACTTTAAAAAATCATCAGACCACTAATTAACCTTTTTTTTCTACCACCTTCCATAATTTAACATTATAGAAATATCTCTTTTTAATTTTTTTAATTCAATCATTTCTTTTGTGTTGCCAAACCCTAAAAAATGGTAGAATAATTTTTAAAAAATGATAACACGTTTACTTTCCTTTTATAAACCAATAAAAATTCAGACTCAAACGCTATATTTTTGCATTTTCGAAATTGACGTCATTCTAAGCAGAAAATGTACATTTTCTCATATACAAAATAAAAATATTAACTATAACTGCTGTAAAATGACGTAGTACTTTAATTTGAATGTTTTTGAAATTAAAACATGTACACTTTAATACAGACACTTCAATTTCCAGAAAACAATTTATGAAAAAGAAGGCTAGATATGACGTCAGATTCTATCAAATATTTCCAACATGTACTCAAACTCACTTTACATAAATGGCTTCTATATTTTATTTACTACTTTGAATGTATACTACAGCCCTATCTTATACGTTATAGCTAAGTGTTTTATTCATTTAGATGTAGTGGTAACATTTTCTCTGATTCATATTATATGGTTCGCACGATACCGTTACTTCTGCAGGAAAACAACCAGTATCTTTTTATTGAAAAATAAATCCAAGTTAATCGCGTAAAATTTTGCCTTCTTTTAAGAATAAATTTTTTATAAGATAATACTGGTGCCGAAAAATTTTCTGGAATGCAAAATTCAAGGAGGCGTACGAACCATGTATTGAAATGAGAGAAGATATATCCTTTTTCAAACAAACTTCAGGACTGATGTCACGATAAAAAATTTATGGAAAGTGACATCATTTTCATCTAATCATTCTAGATTTATATTCTATTAGTGAAAAATTTAAGCTTTCATTTAAGGGGGGTGTTTTATTAAAGAGTGTTTTATGTAATATTTCCAACAATCTGATAATGGGGAGTAGCGAATTCGCAATTAACAGTATTTTTTTAATTTTTATAAATATGAAATGCTTCAAGGAAGTTAAGTTTGTTTATAGAAGTAGGTTTAGAGATTATTTTAACCGAATTAAAGTTAAAAGTATGATTCATCTCCCAGCAATGCTTTGCAATAGAGGATTTATTGATTTCTCGTTTTTTAATATATTGTTGATGTTCTTTGATACGAAATTTTAAGTAGCGTTTGGTTTGTCCAATATAGGAAAGGCTACACTGGCAAATTAATACGGTAGATAATTTATTTAATCATATTTATAAAAATTTAAAAAATATTGTTAATTGTGAATTCGCTATTCCCCCATTATCAGATTGTTGGAAATATTACATAGAAACTTCTTTCTCTTAATTTTTTTTTCTCACTACTTTGGTTCCATTTCCCATCTATATTTCTATTAGCTGTTACCTGCAATCCTCTGTTTTCCTATAGGTCAATAAACCTTTAACTTGAATCCCCACCTCTCCTATATATCTGAGCAAATTTCCGCCATCCTTAGCGCTGAGGAAGGTATGCTATGTGCTACCGAAACTGCTATGCTTACAATTTAAAATTTTTGGTGATTTAACATTTTTATTTTTTTACACTTCTATTATATTTCACCAAGCACCTTCTTGATTATTTTAAAGAAAACATGCATTTTAATTTTAAAAAGGAAAAATTTTACCAGAGTAGCGTCAAAAGAACATCTTTTTTTTTTTTTTTTTTTTTTTTTTTTTTTAATTTCAATTTCGCTAGTTCCAAAACAAGACTAAAAAATGCGAATTTTTTCATAAACGTCAAGTTAAGGCTATTCATAAACGTCAAGCTAAGGCTATTCTGAAATCCAATTGAGCTACATTCTGATATCTATATTATAAAGGACAAACATATCTGTGCGTAACGCACACGTCATTCTGCTAATGGCAACACTTTGAAATTTGAAAAAAAATTTTGGTTTTGCAATTTTCTCTACTGCAAATTTTAAACTTCTAAACATCGCACATTTTAAATTTTTACGCCGTCGTATAAGGAAAAAAAATGCTCTTTTAAATGCAATTTCTTTGAAAGCTGTATCTCAATTTATTTTTGAGATATTAATTTTTTTTTAGTTTTTAATACATTTTTTGTAATTGTGGCAACTGAAGAACTCCATTTCTGTTGAAAGTCGTGGAGGGTTGAAAGTAAAGAGAAACTAATCATGGAAGAAAGAAAATAATATATTACTGTACCTTTCTGTTGCCATTTTCTCATAAAAACTGAAAAAATAAATTGAAATTAAAATACGTGCTATGTCAGCGATTTTTTTAATTTCTAAATATCGCACATTTTCAATTTTTAAACCGTCAAATAAGAAAAAAATCTACTTTCAAATGTAATTTGTTTGAAAATTGTTATGAGTTATTATGGTTTTTAACATAACTAGCCACTCGTGGCGACCAATTTGGCCTCCCTTAAATGCATGCTAGGCATTGTATCATGTTACTTTATTTATAATTTAATTTACTTGCTCTATCCTTCGCCAAATTTGAAGATTCTGATAGAGAAATCGAGAACTCCCTACAGTTATGTTAGTCGGGCACAGGTGATAAATCTCCAAACACTGCACCCGTCGCATTTTTTTTCCCGTTAATTCAGATTAAAATATAATCCTTTCATTCATTTTATTTAGAATGGATGACTTTAATTTAAAAATAAAACCTTTAAAATTCATGACTTTCACTTAAAAAAAATTCTTAAAAAAAAAAGAAAAAGAACAAATAATACCATAAACCATTTAATTTCAACATCAAAGCATTGTTTTAATTTACCCCTCGAAAAATAAAAAATGCTGCTGGATGTTAAAAAATGCTATTGGCAAGAATTGCACCGAGCTAATATAAAAGTACGACCTCATTGCGATTATGGACACTTTTATGTAGTTTTATTTCAAAAGAAAAAATATATTTTGATCAAATCGGTTGCCTGAAAAAAATTTCTTTTCTCGCCATGGACCTTTTCTCTATTTCGCCAAGTACCTATACTGGAAAAGCACCTTCATTTTTTTTAATTTATTATATTTTAAATTAGATGAATAAAAGACGGCACAGGTGTCATATACGCACTACGTTGGCACGGCATTTTTCTGACGCCAATGTCATATACGCACCGGGGTACTTAACTGGCGACAAAGTGTCGTTATTTTGCTTGATATGGTCACACGGATGCTGTTGTTTATTTATTAATAAGTTGTTTATTTACTTTTATTTTATTTTTTAAAATTATACAAATTGTTTTGTTCTATAGTTATTAATTAAACTTTATTTATTTATTGTTATTCACTTTTTTAAAATATTATACAATACCCAATGAGATGCGTATTATTCGGGTGTTGCCATTAAACAATTAACTGCCAATTGTTTACAATTAACCAGTTAAACAATTAACTAACAATTAATCGCGATTTCTGTGTCACGTACGATAGCGAAATATATATATACATTTTCAAGCATAAATTATTTTTAAATTTATCTCTACCACGTGTAGCTCGATTACGGAAGGCTAATCCGCTTGCCCTTAAAACAATGTAAAAAGTTCAGCATATGTTTCCGTCTAATGTTCCATAACAAAGTTAAAACTTCCTCTATAGAAAAATAAATAAATTAATGTAAATAAGAAACAAATTTAACAGACATGTGATTGAACTACGCGCTTATGCACCGAAATGATCGGAAAGACTGACGTAACAGGCAACATCTTGGGTTAATAACTCCTGGCATGTGGTGACATGTGAAAGTATCGCTTTTAAAAAATTTCAAAACTTTATTTGATTGCATAATTGATATTTTTCATATAAAAATTCTTTTTGATGTTAGTGGGCAATCTAAAATATATATTACATGTAAAAAAATAATTAGATTAAAAAAAAAAATTGGTTTTCACCTATATTCTGTAACCCGAGGAGCTCGGGTTCGATCACCTAGTATTTTTAAATTCCTTTTTGAACGATTCATTCATTTATTCATATTTCTTTGTTTGAAAACACATGGACCAGGTGTTCTTATTCAAAACTTTGTAAGCGAAATATGTTTTTCATTTTTTTTGTAAAGACAGAAGATCTTTTATAAAATACTGTCATAATTGGCGGTTTGAACAGAATTTCTGGAAGCAACACCGCGATAAAGAAGAAAAACCGGTCGTCACGTGACCACAATTGCTCATAACTCGATAAGTAATTTATTTATCCAAAAAATGCCAAGCTTATTTTGAATCCAAATCGCCTCAATACTCACGCCTGCAAATTTTAAGGCTTTAAGTTTAATGAGTCAGAAAATGTGTCAGAAAGTTTCGTGTTGTTTTGCAGAGAACTGGAGAACTGCCTTATATCCCAGTGTTAGGGGAGCAAAAAAAGTCCCAATTCGGAAATATATAGGGGAAAGCTGCAAACTGTTTTAATCCCTTCAGTTTATGTCTAGAATGAATATGCCACGTTTTCCTCCTCGTACTAGGTGAGCGTTAAGAATTATACATTGATTTATAGTAAAAAAACACGTGTTTTTTTTTTTTTTTTTTTTTTTTTTTTTTTTTTTTTTTTTTTAATACGATAGCACTATCTCGAAATCACAAACTTTTTTCTGAAACATTGTCAATACAAATGTTCTAGAGCTTAAAATTCTGAATAAAATGAGTACCTACACTTAATACTTTTGTTGAATATTAAGGTCACAATTCTACTTTAAAGTTTTAGACCCACGGTCAGAAGGTTGAACTCAGAATTAATTAGGGGAAAACTGAAAATCGTTTTAATCCCTTCAGATTAGGTCTAAAATGAATATTCTATGTTTTCCCCTTCGTACTAAGTGAGCGTTAGGATATATGTACACATTTACATTCGAAAAACACGTTTTCCTTTAATATTTTTAACACTATCTGAAATTGCGACCTTAATTTTGAACAAAAATATTAATGTGAGTATTCATTTTGTTCAACATTTTAAGCTCTACAACATCTGCATTGGCAATTTTATGATATAGTTAGAGGTTTTGAGATATTGTTAAGGTAATCTGGTCTCTCCTATCTTGAAGCTCTTGATAGAATTAACTATTTTGAGATATTGTTAAAAATATTAAGAAAAAACATGTTTATTGAATGTAAATACGTACATATTTCCTAACGCTCCCTTGGTACGAGGGGGAAAACATAGAATATTGATTTTCAACCTAATCTGAAGGGATTAAAACGATTTCCAGGTTTCCCCTAATTAATTCTAAGTTCAACCCTTTGACTTCGGTGCTAAAACTTTAAAGTAGACTTGTGACCCTAATATTCAACAAAAGTATTAAGTGTAGGTACTCATTTTATTCAGAATTTTAAGCTCTACAACATTTGTATTGACAATGTTTTTGAAAAAGTTAGTGATTTCGAGATAGTGTTATGGTATTTTTAAAAAACGTGTTTTTCGACTATAAATCAATGTATAATTCCTAACGCTCACCTAGTACGAGAGGGAAAACGTAGCATATTCATTCTAGACCTAAACTGAAGAGGTTAAAACAATTTCCAGCTTTCCCCTAATTATTTCCGAATTGAACTCCCTAACCACTGGGCTATTACCCATTATTGCAGTTTAGCATTTTGTAATCGAGTTACATGCCAATATTGGCTTAAAACATAAATGATGTTAAATTGTTTTAAACAAAAGTGCATGCCATAATAAGTGTGAGCGCATTCATTAAAATATGAACACGCCAACTAACGTACAGCCCTACCGAAGATTAACCCACCGGCACTCAAAAAGATAAAAATAGTTCTGCATTTTTTATTCAGGTAATAAGACTAATCTTTTATAATCGGGTTCACATAATTATAGAACTTTCTCCTATAAGTCTATGATTGAACAACGTGAAACAATATGTTACGCACTAAAACTTTTCCTGAAAAAATTAATAGTACAAGTCGCATCGAAATCCGATCAAAAGAACTCAAGTTACATGCAGCTGGAATGAAATTCCTCTTTGTATTTTATATCTACTAAAAACCAACTTTTCAAAAGTAAAAAAAAAAGCTAAGCTAAAAAAAAGATGAAAATTGTGGCTAAAAAATGGTGCGATATGAAATTTCCAAGCTTATGTTATGATACTTTTTTAACATTTTCCACTAAAAAATTTATCATTTGTAAGTCGAGTGACTTCGTATATGTCGATAGAAATCCTTTTCTCCTGTACCAAATACATCATAACGTGTTTCTGAAAATTCAAATGTTTTAAAATTATGCATCATGGGCTTGGCGGCCATCTTTCCATATTTTACACAAATTTCTATGTACTCAAATCCATAGTTAAAATCCGAAATTCAAAATTGTTACTTAAGCAGACATTTTAAGCTTTTCCGTTACGGACTTGTATTTGGAAAACTATGTGTCTTAAAATAATAGTGACTTATCTAACGGATTCATCTTGTGATTTATTTCATAAAGTAATTAATCATTTAAAGGCAATAAAAATCTATTTCTTTTCTCAAAATATTAGTCTTTTTCAATTTATCAGCTGTTTACAGTTGAAAGTTAGAGTTCGAGATTGTTACCAAAGCACACATTTTATGATTTTCCTTCACGGAATTGTGTGCTTAGAAATTTGTGTGTTAAGGTAATGGTGACGTATCTTTGCTATTCCTCTTATGATTATTTTTTAGCGTAATTAATCATTTAAAACCAGTAACAATGAACTTTTTTTTCTAAAAAAAAAAAAAAATAGTTTTACATTTATTTATCCATAGTTAAAATCAGAAGTTCTAGATTGTTATTAATGCAAACTTATTACCACAAACTTGGGTGCTTACAAATTTGTGTAAAATATGGAAAGATGGCCACCAAGCCTATGATGTATTATTTTAAAACATTTGAATTTTCAGAAATACGTTATGATGTATTTAGCACAGGAGAAAAGGATTTCTATCAAGATATACGAAGTCACTCGACTTGCAAATGGTAAATATTTTAGTGGAAAATATTAAAAAAGTACCATAATATAAGCTTCGAAATTTGATATCACAGCATTTTTTAGTCACAACTTTCATGTTCTTTTTTTAGCTTGGCTTTTTCTTTTAATTTTGGAAAGTTTCGTTTTTTGTAGATATAATTTCTTTTTTTTAAAGAAATTATCTATAATTTAAATAATTTACTCACTTAAATTAAAATGAGTTCTATTAGAACCGTTGTAAGTAGAAAGGAAACCCAATATGTGTACATTTTGTTTACATATCATTCATTTCTTAGAGTAATTAATGATTTAAAAGCAATGACAGCCAAATTCTTTTCTCAAAGTATCAGTCTTCTCCAATTTATATGGTACTTTAATTTTTATGAAGAATGAAAATTTTGTAAAAAATTGATAGAGTCGAAATAACACATAGACCTATAGTTGGTCTTTTAGTTAGATATTTGCTTATTGTTAGATATTTAGTGAGATATTTGTTTAAAGATAACTTTTTATTTTTTTTTGGCAAAATTGTTTTATCTTTGCAAATATCTACAGCTAATCCGAGAATGAAGCACGACATACAAAACAGTGCAGATATTTTTAGAAACGATTCTTAATGAACCTTTCATATTTTAGATAATTAGTATGCCAAATTCAGGTTTCTACCCCGAATGGTATCACAAAAATTGGAATTTTAGAACTTTTTGTTTTGTTTTTGAACCCTTTTAAACTTCGAATTTATTAGAAAAAGATTTCTGAGAGTCTTTACGTTACAAAAGTTACAACAATGTTAAATTTCAAGGTCATGCTTTGACAATTCTATTTAAATCGTAATTTAGAGCGTATTTAGAACATTGTTTGCTCGTTTAATCTCTTTCACCACTTCAACCTTTGCCCCGAGATAAATCGGGGGTAAAAGCACTGCTTCCCTTTACCCGTCACCGGGAAGTGGTTAAAGAGAGACATCTTTTTTCGAAACAGTTCTTAACGAGCGCTTAGATTTTAAAAGTAACAGCTTGCCAAAATTCAGATTTCAATCTTAAACGCTACCACGACAAACCTAATTTTAGGAATGTTTTGCTCCTGGGCCGTTAAAAATTTCGATTTTTTAATAAGTTGTTCACGGTGAATATTTACGTCTTAAATGTACAACTGTGTCGAATTTCGATTTTCTTAGGGCTCAGAATTCCAAATAAATCATAATTTGGAACATTTTTATAAAGCTTTTTTACTCGTTTTACCCTTTTAAATTTCGATTTTTTTTTAGAAATAGGTTTTAGCGAGCATTTACATCTTAAAAGTAACCACCATATCAAATTTTAAGTTTCTCCCCTCAACAGTTTCACAGAAATCTTAATTTATGAATGACTTTTGCTCTTGCAACCTTTTAAATGTCGAATTTTTTAGAAATTGCTCAGGACGAGCATTTTCATTTTAAAAGCATTAATTTCAAGTTCACGCTCTAACAATTCCATTCAAACCGGAATTTAGAGCGTTTTTAAAAAGCGTTCCACTTATTTCAACCTTTTAAAATTCGATTTATGTAGAAAGTGTTTTTAATGAGCATTTACATCTTATAAGTGACCGCCATGCCAGATTTAAGGATTCTATCCCAAACAGTATCACAGAATCGAAAATACAAGAATTTTTTTGCTCTTGTACACTTATAAATTTCTAATTTATTAGAAAATGCAAAGCATTTATGCCTTAGAAAATAACATACGTGTCAAATTTCATGTTCCTAGTCCAAACAATCTCATTAGTATCATAATAAAAAACCGTTCTTAAAAAAAATCTAAAAATTTAAATCTAAAAATTCTAAAATCGTTCTTAAAAAGTTTTACGCTCGGTTCACCTCTTAACATTTCGATTTTTTACTAACAATTCTTGGCGTGCATTTACATCTTTAAAAAAACCGGCATGCCGAAATTCAGACCTCTATCCCGAACGATATTACAGAAATCGTAATTTTAGAACGTTTTTTATGCTTGCATCCATTCGAATTTCGAATTTTTTAGGATCTTTTCTGTGAAAGGATTTACGCCTTATAAGAAAAAGCACGTCAAATTTCATGTTTCTAGCATTAACAATTGCAAATAAATCATAATTTAGAAAGTTCATGGAACGTTTTTCTGCTGTTTCGAACTTTTAATTTCTACTTTTTTAGAAATCATCCTTATCGAGTACTTAAAATAACCACCATGTGCCAAATTGCCGGTTTCTATTCCGAACAGTATCACAGAAATTTGAATTTTAGAAAATTCTTTTCTTTTGTACTCTTTTCAAGTTCAAACTTATTAGATTATTTTCACCTCTAGCTAGCAATTTGATCCCCGTTAAATGTATGCTAAGCATCGCATCACGTTACTTTTATTCATAATTTAATTAACTATCTCAATCCTTCCTAAGTAGGAAGATTCTGACAGAGAAATCATGAACTCGTTACTTTTATGTTAGCGGGCCCAGGTGATAAATCGCCAATTATTGTTTCCTTCTCCTTCATTCATATTGCCTTAATTTTACTTAAACGATAATCCTTTCACTTATTTTATATGAAATTCATAACTTTAATTTAAAATACAAACATGTAAGATACATGCCTTTCACATATTTAATTTTTTTTAAAGAAAAAGAAAAAGAAATGCTAATTTCATTATCAAAGTATTATTTTAAATTTACCGTGCAAAAAATAAAAACTGCTACTGGCGAGGTAAAAATACCATTGGCGAGTTTTGATCCTGGCTAACATAAAAATAATAAGAACTTCTTCCGATCATGGCAGCATTGTGCAGCTTTTTCGTTGTTATGTATTTTATCTTTCTTGAGAAAACCGCTGAACTAACGTAAGCACATTTATGCTTCATGTTCGTTTGAGCACAGATCTCTCAAATACACCGTGGTTGGCACAATGCTTTTTTTTTTTTGAGCCAGTTTGGCGAGAAAACCACGTTTCCAGGTACCTGTTAGACCTAGCTGGCGAAAATAGCATGTTAGTTTTATTTATTACTAGCAGGCTGAGCCCGCTGCGCTGGTCCATTTTTCAAATAAACCTTCAATCAAACGAAATGGAGAATTCGACCCTGTATTTTAAATTAATATGGACCTTCACCTGGAATGTCCTTTCATTATTTTCTGAATACGCATCGGACGCCATTGTGCTATTATATTATATGATGCGTTAGACGAAATTCGGGCAATTCAGAAGCAACTGTTTAGTACATCATAAAGAGTTTGGGAGGGAAATGCGGCCATTACGATCATCAGAAATTACAATGTTCTCTAATCACCACACTACTAAAAAAGAGAGAATTACAATGATTGCAGAGATTGACCATTTAACTTAAAGAATGTTCGGGTTATTCACTTTCGTTTGCTAGTTCTTTTACTCCGGGCTTCTCAGCTTGGTGCTACGTGTGGAACTAATGACATAAATACAATCTCTCTCTACGTTACATTATATTTGGTAATATACGTCTTCTTTTGGCAGGTTTTCTACAGTTTCTTATCTTCGAATTCCAGTAGATTAAATACAGTCAAAACAGTATTAAACTTTTATATTTTAAAATATGTGAATCATGTAAAAGTGGATCTTTAAAGCTGAATTGTGTGATTAAATTAAAACAATGTCATTTTAACTGACGTATCTTTTTATATACCAGTTTTAATCATGCAACTATTAACCCAGGAAAATACCCTCGATAACTGATTCAAATAGAAAACTAAACCTCTAGTTTTCCTTCAATAAAATATTCCCAATCATCCGTAATCGGATCCACAATCAAGTTTGATGTGAAACTTTAGAAATGTTCGTAATAGTATGGCTACAAATGTACCAGAGTTAGCTACAAAGCAGAGTTAATTACGCGCCAAACTACGCTCCATTAAATAATGTCAAATTGCTGTTGATTGAATTTTAGATCTTTCACTATCACAACTCTTTGCGAATGATAAATAAAATTAGTTATGCAAAATTTTTGGTAATGATCTTTTTGGCAAACCGAAGATTTTTTTCACATTTCTCTAATGAGCGTAATAAGACGGAGAAATAAACATGCTTTTATTTTCAAGACGTCATTATTCATTAGTCTAAATAAAACTAAAAACGTTAAATTTTTGACTACGATCAGCGGCTCGATATGTGCATCAGCCAAAATTGCTTTATAATGATTGAAATTTTATTTGAATCTGAGGTACTTTTTTTTTAAAACCTAAGCTAAATGAACAGATATTGTTCCATTGGCCACTTTTGGCATTTGAACGTTTTTTTTTTTGTGCATCCAAAGTGATGCTTTCTTAGTGATAGTAAAATAACTGCAGATGAAAAATATATAGCAGTAAATATTCTTTTGTGCATTTCATCCATAATAAAAAAAACATAAATTTACTAATCGCTAAAGTACAAATTTCGCGTAATCTTCTGAAATTGGATTTACCGTCGACGCGGTTCCTTTCAAATACAAATGAATCTTCCAACATTATATAATTAAACTAGGGGGCTCTGCCCCCTGCAAGCTACGCTGGCCAACCCCCGTTCAGACACAGCAGAATCTAAAAACACGCTAATCTGATCGGTTTAAAAAATATTATAGAAGATTGAATTATACTAAAAAAAGCTGTTCAGATCTCCCTGTAAACGGGTTTCCGTTCAATTTCCTTTGATTTCAAATATTTAAGGTCGAATCAGTTGCTGTTAAGAGTTAATGGTTGTTCTGAGTGTTTGATTAAAGAGGATCAGTTAAACGTTTGAAAAGAAGCTAAAATAAAAGGAATTAAGTTCACAGAGTCTTTGTCTCCCGGTATTTTAAAACAATTTCTATATAAATAGCCTAAGTCACGCGACTATTATCAACAGTTCCGGGCGAACCACTTCGCTTTTTATATTCCTGGTGCCATTTTGGTACTTTAATATTAGCCAGGTACAGGTGATAAGTCACCAAATATTATTCTGTCGCCATCATTTCATCTATATTATAATAGTCCAAGTCATGTAACTGCCATAAATAAATACGCTCTGATCCCTTCGCTTTTCATATGAAAGTTTGGCCCAGATATCATATACGCTAATTTGGGGAAGTCATCAACAGCATAAACAACAACATCCGGCTTATTAAATCATGCAAAATAACGATACTATGGCGCCAGTTAAGTACCCGTTGCGTATATGACATTGGCGTCAGAAAAAAATAGCGCCAATATGGGACCTTATGTCGCATCTGTGCCGAAAGTTTTCCATTTCGATTAAAAAAAATCAAATTTTTTTTGGAATAATACTACATAAAACCATTGTCGCAAAGAATTCTTGGTACTGTTACGGTAGCCGGGTGTAAATCTCGCCAATAACTATTTTTCAACTCGCCAGTTAGCATTTTTTTTTATTTTTCGAGTGGTAAATTAAAACATTGCTTTGAAGTTGAAATTAAATGTCATCGTTTGTTACATCATTTAATATTTGGCCAGAGGCCATATACGCACCCGGTTTGGCGTGATTTTTTTTTACGAAAATTTGGCAAAATCCTCGCTTTCGAATACCAGTTATATATGTATTTTTAGTACTACTTAGTTATCCCGTCGACCAAAAATCTATCACCAAACTATAAGATTAAAAACCAATAATGGTTGATCGTAAATGTCACATTCACTTGACTTTAAGCAAGTTACACGTATTTAAGCCATAAAGTGATTTTTATTTCGACGTTTTATTTGTATATTTATTAATGTTATACTATTTTCTTTGTTCTTTCGTTATTTAAAATAAAAATTGTGTCAATTTGTATAATTTGACGAGTGATTTGGCGATTTATATAATTTGGCGAAATGGGTCGATGGAATAACTAAGTAGTACCGTATTTATTAATTATTTTCTATTATTTTTTATTTTTAAAGGAAAGCAACCAAAAAAATAATTAACTATAGAACAAAACAATTTATGTAATTTAAAAAAAGAAAATAAAGTAAATAAACATTTATTATTAAATAAACAACAATAGCCGGGTTACCATGTCAACCAAAATAATGCCATTTTGGAGCCAATTAGGTACCCCGGTGCATATATGACATCTGTGCCTACTATTTTTCTTTTCGTTTAAAAAAATATAGAAGTGAAAGCCATTTATTTTAAATGTTTCTGTTTGTGTTAAATAAAATGATAATGAAATACAAATTGAATTATGAATAAAAGTAATATGATGCATTTCTTAGCATACATTTAAGGGAGGCGAAACTTCTCGCCGAATTAGTTTAAAATAGTAACATTTTCTAAAATCTGAAAAAAAAAATATCTGTTTGATTAAAATTTGAGTTGCCATCATTAGAAAAATGTATATAAAATTAGAACAAAATTAATATTTCGAAAATTAATTCGAATTTTAAAAATTCTAATACCAGTTTTGAAATCTGCGGATCAATATTGATTTTTGGTGTTAATTTCATTGCAAAGTATTCCATATTTTAGGAGAAATCGCCGTGAAACATAATCAGTTGTTTAATCAGTCGATTCATACTTCCATTTCATAAATTCGTTTCATTAGGATTTTATATATACTAGGGGATCGAACCCGAGCTCCTCGGGTTACAGAGTATAGGTGAAGACGATTCTTTTCTTTTTAATTGTAATTATTTTTTTATATGTAATATATATTTTAGATTGTCCACTAACATCAAAAAGAATTTTTATCTGAAAAATATCAATTATGCAAACAAATAAAGTTTTAAAATTTATTAAATTTCACATGCCACCGCATGCCAGGAGTTATTAGCCCAAGATTTTGCGACTTACGGCAGTCTTTCCGATCATTTCAGTGCTTTAAGCGCGTGGTTCAATAACATGTCTGTTAAATTTGTTTCTTATTTACATTATTTTATTTATTTTTCTATAGAGGAAGTTTTAATTTTGTTATGGAACATTAGACGGAAACAAATGCTGAACTTTTTACATTGTTTTAAGAGCAAACGGATTAATCTTTCGTAATCGAGCTACTCTTGATAGATAAATTTAAAAATAACTCATGCTTGAAAATCTATATATATTATGCTATCGTACGTGGCACAGAAATCGCGATTATTTCTTAATTGTTTAATGGCAACACCTGAATGAAACGCATCTCATTGGTTATTGTGCAATATTTTTAAAAAGGGAATAACAATAAATAAAAAAATATTTAATTAATACATGTAGAACAAAACAATTTATATAATTAAAAAAAAATAAAAGTAAATAAACAATTTATTAATAAACAAACAACAACATCCGGGTTACCATATCAAGCAAAATAACGGCACTTTGGCGCCAGTTAAGTACCGCGGTGCGTACATGACATTGGCATCAGAAAAACATCACGCCAACGTGGTGCGTATATGACATCTGTGCCGTCTTTTATTCATCTCATTTAAAATACAATAAATAAATAAATAAAGGTATTTTTCCAGTATAGGTACTTGGCGAAATAGAGAAGAGGTCCTTGGCGAGAAAAGAAATTTGGCAACCTATTTTCTGGCAACCTATTTCATCAAAATATTTTTTTCGAATAAAGCTACATAAAAGTTGCTATGAACGCAAAAAGTTTGTACTTTTATGTTAGCTGGGCGCAATTCTCGCCAATAGCATTTTTTATTTTTCGAGGGGTAAATTAAAACAATGCTTTGATGTCGAAATTAAATTGTTTATGGTATTTATTCCTTTCTTTTTTTAAAGAATTTTTTTTTAAGTGAAATTCGTGAATTTGAAAAGTTTCAGTTTTAAATTAAAGTTATCCATTTTAAAATGAGTGAAAGGATTATATTTTAATCTAAATTAATGAAATATGAAAAAATGCAACGGGCACAATGTTTAGTGATTTATCACCTGTGCCCGACTAACATAAAAATACTGAGTTCTTGATTTCTCTATCAGAATCTTCCGATTTGGCAAAGGATTGAGCAAGTAAATTAAATTATGAATAAAAGTAACATGATACAATATCTAGCATACATTTAAGGGAGACCAAACTGGTCGCCACGGGTGGCTAGTTATTTTTAAAGCTATAATAACTCAGTCAATTAAGATACAATTTTCAAACAAATTCATTTGAAAGTAGATTTTTTTCTCTATTTGACGGTGTAAAAACTTAAAATGTGCGATATTTTTAAACTTAAAAAATCGCTGACATAGCACACATTATAATTTCAATTTTTTTTAAATGAGAAAATGGCAACAAAAGGTACAGTAATATATTATTTTCTTTCCTCCGTGATTATTTTTCCTCTACTTTCAACCCTCAATGACTTTCAACAAAAATGGAGTACTTCAGTCAGCTGCCACAATTACAAAAATGTATTAAAAACTACAAAAAAATTAATATCTCAAAATTAAACTGAGATACAGCTTTCAAACAAATTGCATTAAAAAGTACATTTTTTCCTTATACGACGGTGTAAAAATTTAAAATGTGCGATGTTTAGAAGTTTAAAATTTTGCAGTAGAGATAATTTTAAAGTCAAAATTTCATTTCAAATTTCAAAGTGTTGCCATTCGCAAAATGACGTATGCGTTACGCACAGATATGTTTGTCCTTTATAATATAGATAGATAGGGTAGATTTGCCAATTGTAGGATGATTCATTTATGGAAGATTCATCCAATATCTTTTAATAACATTTCTGAAAGAATGGAGGATATGAAAAAAAAAAATGGCGAATTAAAAGGAATAATGAAAAGTGATTTTAGAAACGATTTTTTTTTTTTTTTTTTTTTTTTTTTCAATATGTTTTCTTTCTTGATGGTAATAACGCATAATTGTTTACATTTTCTTAAGAATAATCTTTACTACTTAACATTGCAAGCACTGAACGTTTCTATAAGGGAAATTGGAGATATGTTTTTTTATTAAAATAAAAGTTGACAATATTAGCTAATCTGGCTTCGAGGTTATAAAAGTCACACATTTGGAGGAAACAGACGGACATGTTTTCGCAATAAATTATGGTGAGAAATTTTTTAAATGTCAGAAATTAAATTATTTTACAATATGTAATGTGCGTTTGTGGGAGACATTTATACTAAAATTAAAATATTTGACCCCATTTTTAAAACATTAATTGCTATTTATATATTGCACATTTGAATTTTTAAAAAATACTCTAAAAATGCTTTCGTACACTTGCAAAATCTCCTTTATTGTAAACATCGCTTGAACCTAATTCACACTTACGTCTTTTTGGCTTAAAATCAAATTGTTTCGTTACAAACATGAACTCAAAATTACAAATAAACCTATAACATGTAAATCATAAGTACCATCATTTTTACAATTACCTCTGCTAGTTTCAGTCTGTAAGTCACATGATGGAGGAGTTAGAAATAAAAAAGAACAAATCAAAATTGTTGCTCACAAGGAAGGTCTCCTTAAAGAGCATACTCAAATTATTTTGAAAAAAAAAAGCTTATAAAACTACTCATGTAAATAGTAAAACATAAGTCAAATTTGGCGGCGGAATCTCAGTAAAAATATGAAAAAAAAAAAAAAAAAAGAAATATATTTGAGTATTTGGCGCAAAAAAGACGAACGTTCCATGCTATTTGGCTACCAACACATTTCCTTCCCAAATGCAAGGTATTTAAATGCATTTGGAAATTGCTTGTTAAATAAGTGTTTAAATGCTTAAAACTCAATGAATTTAAATCTAAACGAAAGATTAGTGTATTATTTTTATCTGTAAGCATATATAATATATACAAATTGCGTGTTGTAGTAGTTATTTAATTTTACATGGCTTCACCGTCTGTAAAAGTTTTAAGGATACTATTTGATTATCCTGTTGACCCATTTCGCCAAATTATATAAACTGCCAAAATACTCGTCAAATTATACAAATTGACAAAATTTTTATTTTAAACAACGAAAGGATAAATAAATTTGTAAACATTAAGAAAATTACAAATAGAAGTCAAATTAAATATCACTTAAGGATGCAACAAACACGTGTACCGTGTTTAATTTCAAGTGAATGTAAAATTTACGATCAGCCATTATTGGCATTTAATCTTATAGTTTGGCGATAGTTTTTTTGTCGACGGCATAATCAAGTAGTAACGTTTTAAGTTTGCTTTAAAAGTAGCTGGCTAATTAAACATGCTATCATTAAACATTTTTATATTAAGTAGTTATTTCCATGGCAACAATAACCATCACTTCTTATTTCTGACACTAACAATATCAAAGCCAAATTGCCAATGTTCAGAATCGGACATTAATTTTGAGTTTGGAACAAATTTAATAAACTTAAATTTTGTTTTAAACCGTATAATTATGATAGTAAAATTTTAATATATACACATATAAAGGTATATGACAAAACTGCAGTAATAAAAATGTATTTATTCAACACTAGAATCGAGGGACTTTCGGTATACCTAGAACCGCGGAGCGGGTCAATTTGACACTAGATATTAAGGGTGTATTCGAAAAAATATTTTTCCACCCTCAACAGCTCGAAATTTTCTGAGACATTTTCAGACTCATTTTTAAAAGTAAAGACATGAAACTTGCTGAGGTGATTTTTGAAGAGATGTATAAGAGGCCGTGTAATTTCATTTTTCGCTCAATTAATTAGAATTTGAGTTTTAAACAATTATTTTCTCAGTATGACCATTTTTTTTTCACTTCCAGATCTCCTTCTTCGGAAAATTTGGTTCAAAACCCCATCTTTGATAGCATTTTTTACAATATTTTCTGCATTTATCAAAAAATCGAGAAGCACGGCACATTAAGCAGTTTCTAAATAAGAGAATTTCCCCAGTTTGATGTGTTTGAGAGCAAAAAATAATTTAATAAAAAAGAAAAGTGCCCAGCTAAACTGATGGCATTGAGTTCACAGGCTATTCGCACTAATTGTATATTATACTCTTATTTTAAAGAATAATGTCCCTCAAAACAATAAGTGAAAGGGAATTAGCCCCCGTTTCCCCCTTTATACTTAACCAATGAACCTCCAAATCTAATGAGGGAAGCTCCTTAACATAATAAACCGGTATACCAAATTGGAGCAAATCGAATAATTCTGTATGAAAAACTCTTTTATCTAAATTAAGGGGGGGGTTTACTAGCCCCCCTTTTCCCCATTTATCCTTAACCAATGAACCCTCAAAACTAATCAGGGAAGCTCCTTAACATAATAAACCGGTATACCAACTTCGGAGCAAATCGAATAATCCTGCATGAAAAACCCATTTATCTAAATTAAGGGGGTGTGGACTAACCCCCTTTCCCCCCCTTTATCCTTAACGAATGAACACCCAAATCGAATCAGGGAAGTTTCTTAACTTAATAAACCGGTATACCAAATTCGGAAATCGAATAATTCTGCATGAAAAACCCATTTGTCTGTATAAAAGGTGGTGGACTAACCCCCTTTTCCCCCTTTATACTTAACCAATGAACCGTCAAAACTAATCAGGGAAGATCCTTAACATAATAAACCGGTATACCAAATTCGGAGCAAATCGAATAATTCTGCATTAAAAACCCATTTATCTAAATTAAGGGGGGGACTAACCCACTTTCCCCCCCTTTATCCTTAACCAATGAACCTCCAAAACTAATCAGGGAAGTTCCTTAACATAATAAACCGGTATACCAACTTCGGAGCAAATCGAATAATTCTGCATGAAAAACAAATTTATCTGATTTAAGGGAGGGGTGTGAACTAACCCCCCTTTCCCCCTTTATCCTTAACCAATGAGCCCCCAAAACTAATCAGGGAAGTTCCTTAACATAATAAACCGGTATACCAACTTCGGAGCAAATCGAATAATTCTGCATGAAAAACAAATTTATCTGATTTAAGGGAGGGGTGTGAACTAACCCCCCTTTCCCCCTTTATCCTTAACCAATGAGCCCCCAAAACTAATCAGGGAAGTTCCTTAACATAATAAACCGGTATACCAACTTCGGAGCAAATCGAATAATTCTGCATCAAAAACCCATTTATCTGAATTAAGGGGGGTGGACTAACCCTCCTTTTCCCCCTTCATCCTTAACAATGAACCCCCAAAACTAATCAGAGAAGTTCCTTAACATAATAAACCGGTATACCAACTTCGGAGCAAATCGAATAATTCTGCAGGAAAAACCCATTTATCTGAATTAATGGGTGGGGGGTGGGGGCTGGACTAACCCCCCGTTTCCCCCTTTATCCTTAACCAATGAACCCCGAAAACTAATCAGGGAAGTTCCTTAACATAATAAACCGGTATACCAACTTCGGAGCAAATCGAATAATTCTGCATCAAAAACCCATTTATCTGAATTAAGGGGGGGTGGGCTAACCCCCCTTTTCCCCCTTCATCCTTAACAATGAACCCCCAAAACTAATCAGAGAAGTTCCTTAACATAACAAACCGGTATACCAACTTCGGAGCAAATCGAATAATTCTGCATGAAAAACCCATTTATCTGAATTAATGGGGGGTGGACTAACCCCCCTTTTCCCCCTTTATCCTTAACCAATGAACCCCGAAAACTAATCAGGGAAGTTCCTTAACATAATAAACCGGTATACCAACTTCGGAGCAAATCGAATAATTCTGCATGAAAAACCCATTTATCTGAATTAAGGGGGCGGGGTGTGTGGACTAACCCCCCTTTATCCTTAACCAATGAACCCCCAAAACTAATCAGGGAAGCGCCTTATCAGAACGAAACTAGAAAAAAAATTTGAAGCAAATAGGATGTTTCTATCAACAGTTATCGCGTTACGTACGTACATACCCACACAACGTTGTGTGGGTATGTACGTACGTAACGTACGTACATACAGAACCGGCGGGCGCATAAGCTCTCAGGCTTTGATAGCCTGTGAGCTAAAAATGAATCAGGAAATAAGCAGTTTGGATCGGAATACACCCTTAAACAATATATAAATATGCCCAAATGTTTTAATTTAATTAACTAAAACATTATATTTTCGTATAATAATCAATATTTATCATAATTTATATAACATTTCAGATATAATGTAGGAGAAATTACCTAACATTCTGGAAAATGATAGTCAAATTCGTATTTCCTTAAATATAATCACATATATTTTAACCAAAAATGAACTTAGACTTCATAACTGTAATCGAAAATAGAACAAAAATTAAAAGTAGAATGAAAAAACAGTTACTGACTAGTTTTACAGGTTTATTTAATCCAATTTATTGTATGCATTGTATGCAAAACTTGCTAATACGTTTTGTACATTTACAACAAATGTGTGCATTACATTGGGAACAAATATCTTGAGTTTTATTTTCGCATTTTGAAGTGTGACATCGGACTCGTTTGCGCTTAGGTTGTGGTTGTCCATCACTTTGAGTAGTTGTTTCGCACTCAAATGACACCCTTTTTTGTCGGGAGAGAACAAACTTTTCTCGCAATTCTTCAACTAAATCTTGAATGAATTGCTGTCTACTAATAGCTTTTCCAGTTACGGCTTTGTATAAAAGCCATGCATTGATTGCCGCAAGATCCAAAATATTATAGAATACGTGCACTGGCCACCTACATGAAGCAGACTTGACAGTATACTTTCTTGTCATCTGGTCTATCATATCCGCACCGAATTTAGTTGCGTTGTGATAAGCAACTGTATGAGGCAATTTTTTAGAATTATCTAAAATTTCAACAGTTGGGTGTAGACTGCTGAGCAACAACACATTTTTATTTCTTTTTCTCTGGTAAACAGTTAAACTGATATCTTTATGAGATAATGCAGTTGTCGCATGCAATTCTGATTTTGACATTTTTACAGAGGTTGGTATTTCTCTTTTGATCTTTTTACAGTTCCTACAAGGCTGGTATTTTTAGATTTCAATGCCTCTGCAAGCTTCAACGCTGTAAAAAAGTTGTCTGTAGTAACATTCCTACCTTTGTTCTCATATGGACTTATTAGTAGTAGTACTACATGTTCAGAAAGAGAAACGTTAGATGGAGATTGGTTATATTTTCCAAGGTACGGAAATCCATTAATCAGATATTTTGAATCAACATCTGCAGCCAACCAAAACTTTATACCGAATTTATCTGGTTTGTTAGGCATATATTGAGTAAACCTACACCTAGATTTTGTAGGAAATAATTGCTTATCTACGCTTATGTTAGACCCTGGAGTATAGTTAGTCTTGCAATTTTCAATGAAACGATTCCAGATCAGAAGTGAGGGCAAATTTGTCTGTCTCTAGATGACATGATCTGGTTGATTTTATATCGAAGCGCAAGAATCTCATTATTTCAGGAAATTTGTCTCTTGGCATTGTATTTCGAAAAAAAAAAATGGCGGTCTCCAGTTCACTGACCACAGGCTTTCCAGTTCAAGGCCTTTTGCGCAATATATACCCCGTGCATATAAAATTGATATAAATGCATCAATTTCATCCAAAGTAATAACCCATTGATGTTCATGAAGCTGTCGATGAGCTTCGTCTTCAGTACATTTCTTTATATGCTTCAATATTCATTCGTCTATAAGAAGTCTCCAGGCACTTGCCGGAATGTTATCCATAATATTGCGTTTAGCATGTGGTGTTGGGCCCCTAACTTCCTTTAAAACATTATGCTGTACCTTCTTTTCTTTGTTGCCAGTACCTATTTCTACAACGTCCCAAACTGTCCCATCTTTACCAACTTCTTTATTTCCAAGTTAAAATTCGCACATTACAGTTGATTTCTTTTTCAAATTTCTCTGAGTGTAAGTGCCTTTTGTACGAAATCTCAGTTCTTCTTTTTTATCTGATAAATACGATGCACTTGCATTTAACACTGATAAATTATCATCATCATTGCGATGGGAATGTCCAGCGATTTTTAGGGCACTGGTAGAGTCGTCATGACTTTCACTTTTCTTCATTAGAATTGGAATTTTCCTCATTTGGAGGCAGATATTCATCTTCGCTACTCAAAATTGAAAGACAGTCATCATTAATATCACTTTCTGAATCATTTTCAGATAACTGTTGCAAATATTCTAAATCTTCTGTACCGGTAAGATTACGTCGTCGTGACATCTTATTTATACTTAAAATAAATACCTAAAAAAATGAAACTTAAAGAATTCTCCTAAACATCACTTCTAATTTTCGTCTGCATTCGACCTCTCTTCACACTGAACATATATGACCTTGGCTGAAGACCTTCACTGTTTCTCCTCCCAGGTCTGTCCATTATAGGAATTCGGGGTGAGGGAGGTGTACTTTCTCGTTACTTCCGAGAAAATGTATCTCTTTTTCGTCTTTTATGCGTAAAACATACTACGGGTCAAATTGACCCGCTTCGCTGTTCTAGGTATAACGATTTATAACAGGAAATTTATTTATGCTATACGTTTTTAAATTCGTTAAGTTGTTGTTTACATTAAAATATTAAAAGTCAGTAAAGGAAATGTTTTTTCAATTAATATTTTTTGCGCGGCCAGAAATTAAATATCGATTTGAGTCAAATTGACCCGCTCCGCGGTTCTAGTGTTAAGTTAAACTTAATCTACTAACTTCATATGAAGAGTAGAAAAAGGTTTTACTTAAAAATTATTTATCATAAAAAAAGTATCATTCAAAATTTTATTGTGTCGCCAACCAGCATTAAATCGCCAAGCAAATTAAATTTTCATTATTTTTTTTACGAACGCTAAATCGAGGTTCTGTCGATTATTTTTATAATCATAATATATGTCGAGAAGAATATTCTATAAATTTTTCAAATATTTCTGAGCATGCGCTTATGGAAACTTCCTTGATATCATCCTATCAACTTTTCAGATGGCAAAAGATAAATAGCCAAATCTCATTTCAATTGCAATATTTTATCTGAGTAATTTTTTAAGCGTTACGAACATTCCCTTTCATGTTTAAATTAAATATTTTCGTTTTTTAATATTATCACTCATTAAAACGGATTTTTTCTTTTTTTTTTTCTTTTAAATAAAAATTGTAACAGTTTTTTCTTTTATTTTTCGAGGTGTAATAGCCGTTTCAATTTTTTTTTTTATCAACGATAAATTTCGCCAAGAAAGAAAATGGTAACCTTTTCGCCCAAAATAACTGAACTTTCCGCCATAATTCTATAACTAATATAGGTAGAATGATGTGTTATAGCTTAAAACCTTCCCTTTAATGATACCTATCTAACAGTATAAGTTCCGTCAAAATCCATGCAGTGGAACTCGAAATATAGATGTTCGGAACGAAATTTCCGTTTGGATTTTATATCTATACTAGCAGGCTACACCCGCTTCGCTGGTCCATTTTCCAATTGAACCTTGATAAAACAAAATGATGAATTCGACCTTATATTTTAAATTAATACGGACCTTCACCTGGAAAGTCTTTCTGCATTTGCTTAATACAATGTGAACGCCATTTAGCTATTATGTTATCTTATGGGTTAGGCAAATTTCGGGCTATTCAGAATAAACTCTTTTATAGTAGATTAATAAAGTAGGGGTTGGGAGGGAAATATGACCGTTATGATCATCAGAAATTAAAATGTTCTCTAGTCACCACACAACTAATATGAGAGATAATTACAATGATTGCAGAGAGTGACTACTGATGATTAATCATATTCGGATTATTCACTATCGTTTGTTAGTTCTTGAACTCCTGTCTCCTCACTTTGGTGCTATATGTGGTTCTGGTAGCTTAAATAAATCTCTCCTACGTTACATTATATTTCGTAATATACGTCTTCTTCTGGCATGTCTACTGCAGTTTTCTATCTTCGGATCACAGCAGAGTAAATACAGCCAAAGAACGTAATAAATTATTTGAACACAACGGACAGTGCTTAACTTTCATGATTAAAATAAATGTGAATCATATAAAAATGGCTTTTTAAAACTCAAGTGTTTGAATAAAATTAAAATAATGTCATTTTCACTGTCATTTCTTTTTTAATACCAGTTGCAATCATGCAGCTGTTAACCTGGAAAAACCTCGAAAACTGATTGTAATAGAAAAATGAACCTCTTTTTTTCATGCAATCAAAATCTTCCCAATCTTCCGTAATCGGGTACACAGCAAAGTTTGACGTCAAACATTGGAAGTGTTTCCAAATATATGGTTATAATTGTACCAGAGTTGGATATAAAACAAAGGTAATTATGCGCCAAACAACATTCCATTAAATAAAGTGAATTTGCTGTTGACTGAATTATAGATCTTTCAACAAAAATACTCTTTGAGAATGATAAATAAAGTCAGTTATATAAAACTTAATAACCTAGTACGTAATAATATACGTAATAATCTTTTTGATGCACCAAAGATTTTTTTTTCATTTCTCTAATTAGCATAATTCACAGAGGAATAAATAGGCTTTCTATTTTCAAGATTACATTATTCTTCAGTCTTTTGCCTAAATAAACCTAAAATTGTTAATTTTCATAAAGTTTAGTAGCTACGGCTATGAGTCATAAGAAACTGCTTTATAATTATCCAATTTTATCTGAATTTCAGGTACTTTTTTTCTTATCTAGGCTAAAATGATAAATCAATAAATATTGTTTATTTTGTAATAGTAAAATAACTGCAAAAAATATATAATACTAAATCTTCTGTTGTCCATTTGCATAACAGAATTTTCCGTAATAATTCTATAACTAATCTAGGTAGAATGATGTGTTATAGTTTAAAACCTTCACTGAAACGATACCTATCTAACGGTATAAGTTCCGTCAAAATCCATGCGGTAGAACTCGAAATCTCGGCGTTCGGAACGAAATTTCCGTTTGGATTTTATATATATAACTAGCAGGCTATGCCCGCTGCGCTGGTCAATATTTCCAAATGAACCTTTTATTAAACTAAATGGTGAATTTGAACTTGTATTTTAAACAATATGGATCTTCAGTTTGACCTTGCACATTACTGAAAACGCTGCGAACGCCATTGCGATATAATGTTATCTTAAGCGTTGGACAAAATTTAGCAATTAAGAAGTAATTGTTTTAGTTGATTATAAACAGCGCACTTATGGTCGGGTAATGAGACCGTTATGACAACAGGAATTAATACCTCTGTAACTAATCAACATATAATGAAATCGTATATACTAACACCATTCCTAAAAGTCATGCAACAAAGCCAATTGTAACAAAATATGCTCTGTAGATTTTTTTAAAAAGCTAAACTTTCATAATCAGGTTCACTTAATTTTTGAAATTTTACTGTTGCTCTATAACTAAGTACCCTTGAACAATATGTATACACTAACACCTTTCCAAAATTATTACCTTACTAATTGTGGTATATCCTACGAAAGTATTATAAACAATCGGAATGAAATACAAATTTCCGTTGTAAATATATAGTAGATGATGATGATGCGATTTTGTGTAATAGAATACATAGTAAAGTTTTCGCACAAACAAAAACGATGCTTTCAACATTAAAGCTAATACACCAATATGTGAAGTATCCGATTACGGAAGGTTAACTTGAATTCTCATGAGCAAATACTCAAAGAAAAGTGAATATGTGGCTTTTGTGATACTTTTATGTCAGCCGGGCGCAGGTAATAAATCAATAAAGATTGTTTTCATAGCATATTCTTATTTTATTATTTTCATTTAAAATACAAACCTTTCACTCATTTAATTTAAAATGCATGCCTTATACTAATTTCATTTAAAAAACTGAAAAGATAAACAATAACAAAAAATAATGCCATAATTAAAAGCAAAAAAATATTTTTAATTTACATACGCAAAATGTAACTACTGCTACTGGGAATTTTAAAAATGCTGTCAGCGAGATGTGTGCACGGTTGTTATAAATGTACCCATTTTTTCTTCTTATCGAGGAGCAATTTATAAATCGCACAATATTATTCCAATTCCAATTTCTTTCAATGAGGAACCTATGACCGGGAAAAATGGAAAAAGACTCTTGTAGATACTTCGGATGACGGCATCTGACGCCATAAACCGAGTTGATATATATGAAAATAATTTTTAAGTCGTTACAAACATTGCTTTCATACTTAAATATTTTCATTGGTACTACTTGTTATCCCGTCGACCAATTTCGCCAAATTATATAAATCGCCAAACCATTCGCCAAATTATATAAATTGACATAATCTTTATTTTAAATAACGAAATAACAAATAAATTAGTATAAAATTAATAAAAATACAAATAAAACGTCGAAATTAAAATCACTTGATGACGTAAACACGTGTAGTTTGTTTAAATTCAAGTGAATTTGATATTTACGATCAACCATTATTGGCATTTAATCTTATAGTTTGACGATAGATTTTTGGTCGACGGAATATCTAAGTAGTACCTTTTCCATTTTTGTTTTATAACGCTAAATTCTCAGTAATTTTTTCCCTTTTATTTTACATAAAATCACTATTTTTTTTTAAAAATTAAGATGCTTGCATTTTTATTTCAAACTCATAGAGCCGTTTTTATTTTTTAGCCAAAAGGGTTGATTTGAATTTTTTCCGTTGCTAGAATAACGGATGTAATGATAGATATTTTGAGGTTTAGATGCCAAAGACACCGCCAAATTATAAAAATATGAAATGTGTCATGAACTGTTCGACTTATAAACATTTATTTGCTAGCATTCGATTCAGCATACAAAACTACATTAAAATATGCTATCATTTGACGCATAATTTTGATATTCGATTTTTTTCCCCTCCCCGTGCAAAAACCATTAGGGGTGACACTTTAGAAAATCCTTTCTTAGCAGAAGTTTATGTCATAAGAAGTATTTTTACCACGATTTTCAAGATTTTAGGTTCAGTAGTTTGCGCTGTGCGTTAATTAGTCCCCTTATCCAGACTTTATTTTATATACTATATTAGATATGCGATTTTGCGGTGAATCGATGATCGAAAATTAGTCCAATTTCATTTGAAATATTACATAACAGAGGAGAAAGTACGAAGAAAGACGAAGAAGAAATGACGAATTACAAAAGACTTGTAATTTTTTTTTTTTTCAAAATGTTGAATTTTTCGATAGTAATAACGTATTAAAACATAAATTTCCTTTAAAATTATCTTTATTTCCTAGATTTCGAATCTGTGAATTTTCCTATAAATGAAATTGGCGATATGACTTGAGAAAATAGATAATATTTGCTTAAATAAAATGGGTAATATTCGTTGATCTGAGTTCGAGTTTATAAATATCTCATGCTTTCGGAATTACGGCGAAAAACATTTTAAAAAGTATGAAATTATTTTACAATATGTATGTGTGGCAGAAATTCACACTGAAATTTAAGTATTCGATTCCATTTTTAAAATATTAACTGATATCTATATAAGTTACAGTTGAATATGAAAATGTACTCAAAAAATGATCTCTTTCACCTAAAAAAACACCATTTGTGAGAACATCCTCAAGCTAATGTCACGCTTATGCATTTTTGGCTTAAAACCATATTGTTTGGCGACAAAAGAAAAATAAAAAATTGTAAAGAAACAAATAGTAATTACACGTGGGACTCACAATTACATCTGCTTGTTTCTTCTATAAGTCACGTGATGGGACAATTAGATAAAAAAAAAAAAAAAAAGAACAGAACAGAAAGAAAATGTCGTTAAAATTCCATCTAATCAAATTTTCAGATTCGTTTCCATATCTAACGCAAGCGATAAAGAGCCAAATATTGCGTATCAAGTGTAATATTTCTTATTAAATTAATTTTTAAGCATTACAAATATTTCTTTCATGTTTTGATTAAATGTTTCCGTTTTTTAATATTATCACTCATTAAAACGGATCTTCTTCTTTTCCTTTTTTTCTTTTTTTTTTCATTTAAATAAAATTAGTAACAGTTTTTCTTTTATTTTTCGAGGTTTAATAGCCGTTTCAATTTTTTTTATCAACGATGAATTTCGCCAAGAAATAAAATGGTAACCTTATCGCCCAAAATAACAGAATTTTCCGTCATAATTCTAAAACTAATATAGGTAGAATAATGTGTTGTAGATTAAAACCTTCCCTGAAACAATACCTATCTAACGGTATAGGTTCCGTAAAAATCCATGCAGTAGAACTCGAAATCTAGGCGTTCGGAACGAAATTCCCGTTTGGATTTTATATATATATAATAGATAATAGAATAGATAATAGATTATATATATATATAATAGAATAGATAATAGATTATGTGTTATGAACTATCTCAAAGTTTAAAACAGATCGCATTGTTAGATTTCCTAATTTTAACAATATCGCGTTATGTTAGTTCCACATTCCACCACCAGGGAGCGCACTCTATTCTTAACGAAAGCGTATCTGAACGAAACTCCTTCGTGCAACCTTTCCGTAGATACATGAATCGGGAGGGTGGCGGTCTTAACCAATAATTTAGGATAATTGCTGAAATTACTACGAAAAATATTTTAAAGGGGCTCTACGCGGGCCCCTAATAGAGTTAGAGGAAATCGGAAGACGGCAAAATAATCGCGGGGAAAAGTTTACTTGGGTGCTTCGGAGCTACTTTTGGCGCAAGATCTAAGCCCTACGACCAATAGGAGCCCAGATATTTAAGGAAATGTGAAGTGACAAAGTCCAAAATAATAGAATTTTCCGTAACAATTCTATAACTAATCTAGGTAGAATCATGTGTTATAGCTTAAAACCTTCCCTGGAACTATACCTATCTAACGGTATAAGTTCCGTAAAAATCCATGCGGTAGAACTCGGAATCTCGGCGTTCGGAACGAAATTTCCGTTTGGATTATATATATATAACTAGCAGGCTATGCCCGCTGCGCTGGTCAATATTTCCAAATGAACCTTGGATTAAACTAAATGGTGAATTTGAACTTGCATTTTAAACAATATGGATCTTCAGCTTGACCTTGCACATTACTGAAAACGATGCGAACGCCATTGCGATATAATGTTATCTTAAGCGTTGGACAAAATTTAGCAATTAAGAGGTAATTGTTTTAGTTGATTATAAACAGCGCACTTATGGTCGGGTAAAGAGACCGTTATGACAACAGGAATTAATACCTCTGTAACTAATCAACACATAATGAAATCGTATATACTAACACCATTCCTAAAAGTCATGCAACAGGGCCACTTGTAACAAAATATGTTCTGTAGATTTTTTTTTAAAGGCTAAACTTTCATAATCAGGTTCACTTAATTTTTGAACTTTTACTGTTGCTCTATAACTAAGTACCCTTGAACAATATGTATACACTAAAACCTTTCCAAAATTATTACCTAACTAATTGTGGTATATCCTACGAAAGTATTATAAACAATCGGAATGAAATACAAATTTCCGTTGTAAATATATAGTAGATGATGATGATGCGATTTTGTGTAATAGAATTCATAGTAAAGTTTTCGCTTCAAACAAAAACGATGCTTTCAACATTAAAGCTAATACACCAATATGTGAAGTATCCGATTACGGAAGGTTAACTTGAATTCTCATGAGCAACTACTCAAAGAAAAGTGAGTATGTGGCTTTTGTGATACTTTTATGTCAGCCGGGCGCAGGTAATAAATCAATAAAGATTGTTTTCATAGCATATTCTTATTCTATTATTTTCATTTAAAACACAAACCTTTCACTCATTTAATTTAAAATGCATGCCTTATACTAATTTCATTTAAAAAACCGAAAAGATAAACAATAACAGGAAATAATGCCATAATTAAAAGCAAAAAAATATTTTTAATTTACATATGCAAAATGTAACTACTGCTACTGGGAATTTTAAAAATGCTATCAGCGAGATGTGCGCACGGTTGTTATAAATGTACCCATTTTTTCTTCTTATCGAGGAGCAATTTATAAATCGCACAATATTATTCCAATTCCAATTTCTTTCATTGAGGAACCTATGACCGGAAAGAATGGAAAAAGACTCTTGTAGATTCTTCGGATGACGGCATCTGACGCCATAAACCGAGTTTATATATATGAAAATAATTTTTAAGTCGTTACAAACATTGCTTTCATACTTAAATATTTTCATTGGTACTACTTGTTATCCCGTCGACCAATTTCGCCAAATTATATAAATCGCCAAACCATTCGCCAAATTATATAAATTGACATAATCTTTATTTTAAATAACGAAATAACAAATAAATTAGTATAACATTAATAAAAATACAAATAAAACGTCGAAATTAAAATCACTTGATGACGTAAACACGTGTAGTTTGTTTAAATTCAAATGAATTTGATATTTACGATCAACCATTATTGGCATTTAATCTTATAGTTTGACGATAAATTTTTGGTCGACGGAATATCTAAGTAGTACCTTTTCCATTTTTGTTTTATAACGCTAAATTCTCAGTAATTTTTTCCCTTTTATTTTACATAAAATCACTATTTTTTTAAAAAAATTAAGATGCTTTAGAGCCGTTTTTATTTTTTAGCCAAAAGGGTTGATTTGAATTTTTTCCGTTGCTAGAGTAACGGATGTAATGATAGATATTTTGAGGTTTAGATGCCAAAGACATCGCCAAATTAGAAAAATATGAAATGTGTCATGAACTGTTGGACTTATAAAAATTTATTTGGTAGCATTCGATTCAGCATACAAAACTACATTAAAATATGCTGTCATTTGACGCATAATTTTGATATTCGATTTTTTTCCCCTCCCCGTGCAAAAACCATTGGGGGTGACACTTTAGAAAATACTTTCTTAGCAGAAGTTTATGTCATAAGAAGTATTTTTTCCACGATTTTCAAGATTTTAGGTTCAGTAGTTTGCGCTGTGCGTTAATTAGTCCCCTAATCCAGACTTTATTTTATATACTATATTAGATATGGGATTTTGCGGTGAATCGATGATCGAAAATTAGTCCAATATCATTTGAAATATTAATAACAGAGGAGAAAGTACGAAGAAAGACGAAGAAGAAATGACGAATTACAAAAGACTGAATCAAAATGTTGAATTTTTCCATAGTAATAACGTATTAAAACATAAATTTCCTTAAAAATTATCTTTATTTCCTAGATTTCGAATCTGTGAATTTTCCTACAAATGAAATTGGCGATATGACTTGAAAAAATAGATAATATTTGCTTAAATAAAATGGGTAATATTTATGATCTGAGTTCGAGTTTATAAATATCACATGCTTTCGGAATTACGGCGAAAAACATTTTAAAAAGTATGAAATTATTTTACAATATGTATGTGTGGCAGAAATTCACACTGAAATTTAAGTATTCGATTCCATTTTTAAAATATTAACTGATATCTATATAAGTTACAATTGAATATGAAAATGTACTCAAAAAATGATCTCTTTCACCTAAAAAAAACACCATTTGTGAGAACATCCTCAAGCTAATGTCACGCTTATGCATTTTTGGCTTAAAATCACATTGTTTGGCGACAAAAGAAAAATAAAAAATTGTAAAGAAACAAATAGTAATTACACATGTGACTCACAATTACATCTGCTTGCTTCTATAAGTCACGTGATGGGACAATTAGATATAAAAAAAAGAAAAGAACAGAACAGAAAGAAAATGTCGTTAAAATTTAATCTAATCAAATTTTCAGATTCGTTTTCATATCTAACGCAAGCGATAAAGAGCCAAATATTGCGTATCAAGTGTAATATTTCTTATTAAATTAATTTTTAAGCATTACAAATATTTCTTTCAGGTTTTGATTAAATGTTTCCGTTTTTTAATATTATCACTCATTAACACGGATTTTCTTCTTCTTTTTTTTTTTTTTTTTTTTTTTTCAGCTCACAGGCTATCAAAGCCTGAGAGCTAATGTGCCCGCCCGCTCTGTATGTATGTATGTATGTATGTATGTACGTACGTACGTATGTACGTAACGCGATATCTCTTGATACAAACATCCGATTTGCTTCAAAATTCTTTCCTAGGTTCATTGTGATAAGGCGCTTCCCTGATTAGTTTTGGGAGTTCATTGGTTAAGGATAAAGGGGGAAAAACGGGATTAGTCCAACCCTTAATTCAGATAAATGGGTTTTTCAAGCAGAATGATTCGATTTTCTCCGAATTTGGTATACCGGTTTATTATGTTAAGGAACTTCCCTGATTAGTTTTGGAGGTTCATTGGTTAAGGATAAAGGGGGAAAAAGGGGGTTAGTCCACCCCCTTAATTCAGATAATTGGGTTTTTCATGCAGAATCATTCGATTTGCCCCGAATTTGGTATACCGGTTTATTATGTTAAGGAACTTCCCTGATTAGTTTTGGGAGTTCATTGGTTAAGGATAAAGGGGATTAAACGGGGTTAGTCCACCCCCCTTAATTCAGATAAATGGGTTTTTCATGCAGAATTATTCGATTTGCTCCGTATTTGGTATACCGGTTTATTATGTTAAGGAACTTCCCTGATTAGTTTTTGGGGTTCATTGGTTAAGGATAAAGGGGGGAAAAAGGGGGTTAGTCCACCCCTTTTTATTCAGATAAATGGGTTTTTCATGCAGAATGATTCGATTTGCTCCGAATTTGGTATACCAGTTTTTTAGGTTAAGGCGCTTCCCTCATTAGTTTTGGGAGTTCATTGGTTAAGGATAAAGGGGGAAAAACGGGGTTAGTCCAACCTCTTAATTCAGATAAATGGGTTTTTCATGCAGAATGATTCGATTTTCTCCGAATTTGGTATACCGGTTTATTATGTTAAGGAACTTCCCTGATTAGTTTTGGAGGTTCATTGGTTAAGGATAAAGGGGGAAAAGGGGGGTTAGTCCACCCCCTTAATTCAGATAATTGGGTTTTTCATGCAGAATCATTCGATTTGCCCCGAATTTGGTATACCGGTTTATTATGTTAAGGAACTTCCCTCATTAGTTTTGGGAGTTCATTGGTTAAGGATAAAGGGGAAAAGGGGGGTTAGTCCATCCCTTTTTATTTAGATAAATGGGTTTTTCATGCAGAATGATTCGATTTGCTCCGAATTTGGTATACCGTTTAATTAGGTTAAGGAACTTCCCTGATTAGTTTTGGGGGTTCATTGGTTAAGAATAAAGGAGGAAAAGGGGGGCTAGTCCACCCCCTTAATTCAGATAAATGGGTTTTTCATGCAGAATGATTCGATTTGCTCCGAATTTGGTATACCGGTTTATTACGTTAAGGAACTTCCCTGATTAGTTTTGGGGGTTCATTGGTTAAGGATAAAGGGGGGAAAAGGGAGGTTAGCCCGCCCCTCTTAAATTAGATAAATGGGTTTTTCATGCAGAATGATTCGATTTGCTCCGAAGTTGGTATACCGGTTTATTATGTTAAGGAACTTCCCTGATTAGTTTTGGGGGTTCATTGGTTAAGAATAAAGGAGGAAAAGGGGGGCTAGTCCACCCCCTTATTTTATATAAACGGTTTTTTCATGCAGAATTATTCGCTTTGCTCCAAATTTGGTATACCTGTTGATTATGTTAAGGAGCTTCCCTGATTCGTTTTGGGGATTCATTGGTTAAGGATAAAGGGGGGGGGGTAGCCCACCCTCTTAATTTAGATAAATGGGGTTTTTTTGCAGGATTATTCGATTTGCTCCAAATTTGGTATACCGGTTAATTATGATAAGGAGCTTCCCTGATTAGATTTGGAGGTTCACTGGTTAAGTATAAAGGTTGAAACGGGGGCTAATTCTCCTTCACTTATTTTTTTGAGGGGCATTATTCTTTAAAATAAGAGTATGATAGACAATTAGTGTGAATAGCCTGTGAGCTCAATGCCATCAGTTTAGCTGGGCATTTTTCTTTTTTATTCTTTTATTTTTCGAGGTTTAATAGCCGTTTCAATTTTTTTTTTTTTTTTTTTTTTTTATCAACGATGAATTTCGCCAAGAAATAAAATGGTAAACCTTATCGTCCAAAATAACAGAATTTTCCGTCATAATTCTAAAACTAATATAGGTAGAATAATGTGTTATAGATTAAAACCTTCCCTAAAACAATACCTATCTAACGGTGTAGGTTCCGTAAAAATCCATGCAGTAGAACTCGAAATCTAGGCGTTCGGAACAAAATTTCCGTTTGGATTTTATATATATAATAGATAATAGAATAGATAATAGATTTTATATATATATATAATAGAATAGATAATATATTATGTGTTATGAACTATCTCAAAGTTTAAAACAGATCGCATTGATAGATTTCCTAATTTTAACAATATCGCGTTATGTTAGTTCCACATTCCACCACCAGGGAGCGCACTCTATTCTTAATGAAAGCGTATCTGAACAAAACTCCTTCATGCAACCTTTCCGTAGATACATGAATCGGGAGGGTGGCGGTCTTAACCAATAATTTAAGATAATTGCTGAAATTACTGCGAAAAATATTTTAAAGGGGCCCTACGCGGGACCCTAATAGAGTTAGAGGAAATCGGAAGACGGCAAAATAATCGCGGGGAAAAGTTTGCTTGGGTGCTTTGGAGCTACTTTTGGCGCGAGATCTAAGCTCTACGACCAACAGGAGCCCAGATATTTAAGGAAATATGAAGTAACAAAGTCCAAAATAATAGAATTTTCCGTACCAATTCTATAACCAATCTAGGTAGAATGATGTGTTATAGCTTAAAACCTTCCCTGGAACGATACCTATCTAACGGTATAAGTTTCGTAAAAATCCATGCGGTAGAACTCGAAATCTCGGCGTTCGGAACGAAATTTCCGTTTGGATTTTATATATATAACTAGAAAGGTAGCCCGTCAAAAATGACGGAAATTTAGATATAAAGATATATACAACTCATGTGCAAGAATATGAGTTTTCTAGATTGTTCCGCAGTGATAGATGAAAATAACACATTTTAAGAACGAAACACATTTATGAAAAATTGTGTACAGTATAAGACCACTAATCTGCACAGTTTGGTTCCAAGTGTTATGCAGATTTGAGGCTTTTTGCGGTCATGTCAATTCAATCGTTGTTTAAATTTTTTTTAATTTATATATTGGACAATTTAGATTGTTAAGCCTTAAAAATAAATAAATTACACACTTGAAGTAAGGTAAAAAATATTAAATTATCGTATAGGATTTCATGAAATGATATTATATGTGTGTGCTTCACGATCTTGGTTACGACGTTGGCGAAATTGGCTGCAACTTGTCATAATCCTAATAGTGTGGGCCGCTGTAACAAAAAAGTAACCAGTTTTTAGTAAAATTTCTGATATAAAGTAGTTTTCAAAAACTTGTGTAAAATTGCAGGCCGTTCTCGTGTTAATGTCAGTCCTAAGAATAATATTTCTAACACTGAAGAGTTTCCATGTACATGTGGAATTTAGAAAAGCTTCTCCAAAAGAAAGGTCCTGAAATGACATTGTAATTTCTCTAATTTCAAAGTTTAATCGGGCCCTGATGTTGTTTACTGAAATATAATAAATACAGTTATTTTGAATATTACAACAGAATTAAACAGGTAAACTTATTTAACTTAAACCCGTTGTTACTTCCCGATGTTATTTTTTACTCTTAAGAAAGAAAATTAGGTACTTCTTAGTTATCCCGTCAACCAATTTCTCCAAATTATATAAATCGCCAAACCACTCGCCAAATGATACACATTGACATATTTTTTTTTATTTTAAATAACGAAAGAACAAATAAATTAGCAAAACATTAATAAAAATACAAATAAAACGTCGAATTAATGGTTTTATTGGCCATTATTGGCATTTAATCTTACAATTAATTAATTAATGGCGCAACCATTATTGGCAATTAATCTTGCAATTTGGCGACAGTAATTTGGTCGACGGGATAACTAAGAAGTACCGAAAATTATTTAAATTTTTCAAATCATGCATTTATAATTTTTTTCCGTCTTTAATAACTAAAAAAGGAAAAAATATGCTTTTGTTCTGAACTCATAAATATGACAATAAAATAATGTAACTAAGAGACATTGCAAAATTAAATCTTTGTTATTTCAAACCATAAACAAACGATACCGTCACCATTTTACCTACTATGACGTCATTAGAATATTGTCCATTGATTGTTGGAGAACTTACTTTGTGTATGATTACCTGAATGATTTAATATTTTTTACGTTTCACGATGAATGAATCACTTGTGTTTGTATAGGTTTATGGAATGAGATATTAAGCTGTGAACCTAATTTCAACTGAAATTATCCAAGGATATATGTATTTTTAATTGAAATTAAAAACCATGCTTTGATCTCGAAATAAAAAGTTTTAGTTTGTATAATTGGTTATTTCTGTTAATTATTTATTTAGGTACTTTCCCATTATAGATCATTTTTAAAAAAAGCTTGACGCAATTCGGGCATCAGAAAGTGAGATATGTTGCCAAAATATATAAACAGCTATGAAAACAAATCTAATGAACTTTTATTTTTGTTTATATATGCACTTATATACATAGAAAAAATAGTTTCTAAATATATATAATATTTTTTATATACAAATTACACACAGATTTCAGATATGAACCGGGATACCTAACTGGCGTCAATATGGTGTTATTTTGCCTGCTATGGTAACCCGGCTATTGTTTTTTATTTATTAATAAATTGTTTATTTACTTTTATTTTCTGTTTTTAATTATATAAACTGTTTTGTTCTATAATTATTAATCAAACTTTTATTTATTTATAGTTATTTCCTTTTCAAAATGATAGCAAATAATTTAAAAATATATAAGTAACTGGCATTCGAAAGCGAGATTTCTGCCAAATTGGCGTCAGAGAAAAAACATGCCAACCCCGATGCGTATATGACATCTGCAAAAATTACTACTGTTTCTTTATAAAAATGGGTAAATAGCTTTTTTTATATTAAATAAATTGCATACATATGGAAAAATTGTTTGTGAGTATGAAGCAGTAAATAGGTTGTCAGAAAATACGTTGGCAAACTTCTTTCTCGCCATGAAACTTTTCTCCGAAGTATTGTACATAAGCAATGATTGCTAGAAATGCATTTTTAATTATGATATGCGCTTTTATGTTTCACTACATTTATGCATACTATACTGTGTGTATAAATGCTACAGTTCATATCCAGGGCTACACAAAAGAATTCGTAAGGGTTACTGAGTATGAGAGTAAATTGCTTAAAGGTGGTTTTTAAAGGAGTTATGCATTTTTACGCTGAACTACATTTAGTTTACTAAGAAATGTTTGTAGAATATAGATAAAATGATATACAGGGTCACGCAAAGAATTGGATACATAACCGTCTATGGATGATAATATCTGGAAATGTGATTTCAGTAGTTTTAAGAGTAGTTTAAATTAAATTTTGGCTAAATAGTGGCATGTAATAACGATACTATTGGATATGGACGGTAACTGCTGAAATCAATTTTTAAAATATTTTATGCGTCTTCTAAAATGTTTACTTAGTTATTTTATTTACCTGATTTCCTCAAATAACGAAGTTTTGTTAAAGCATTCAGGATGTGTTGGAAAGTGTTTCATATTCTATGCTTAACGCATGATTTATCTTTCTTCTTTAGTCTTATTTTGAATTTATTTTATTCTTAATTTTTTTTAGTCTTATACTGCTTTATATAAACTTTGGCACAGTTGTCATATACGCCAATTTGGCGAAAACATCAACAGCATAAACAACAACATCCGGGTTACCATATCAAGCAAAATAACGACACTTTGGCGCCAGTTAAGTAGCCGTTGTGTATATGGCATTGGCGTCAGAAAAACATCGCGCCAATATGGGGCGTATATGACATCTGTGCCGAAACTTTAATATTTAATGTTTAAACTCTTCGCTCCAACCCACTTGCATATAGTACAAACTATAACACAGCTAGCGCAAAATAATAGACAGTTTGGTACTTTTCCACTGTAGGGGTTTTGGCGTTTTTTTTTTAAAGCTTGGTGTAATTTGGGCATCAGAAAGTGAGATTTGGGTACTTTTCCGTTATACGGATACCATTGTCGCCAAGCATAATAGTGGGCGCCAAATGAAAATCACGTGAATTGAAGCATTTGAAAAATAAAAGAAAAAACATGTCGATACTAAAGTGAGCATTTAAAAAATATAACATTTGAAAATTCCAGACTTTTACGAACTATTTCATTAAATCACAAATATATACTTAAAATAAGTGAACAAATAAGTGTTATAAAATAAAGCAATAAAATAAAACTCATATTAAACTGCTAGCATAAAATTACAAATATCTTTTAGCATTTTGAAATAATTGGCACATTAGAATACATTTTGGCATGGTCGTATAACGGGAAAATATCGAGATTTGTTGTCAAATCATATAAACAGCTATGAAAACAAACTTGATGAGCGTTTTTGTTTGTTTTATATGTTTATTTTATATGTATATTATTGATGTTTTTATATACAAATTACATCTGTTTCTGTATAAAATTAGAGAAACGGCTTTTTTTAAGTTAAATAAATCGCATAAATATCGAACAAAATGCGTGTGTATATAAAATGAAACAGTGGATAGGTTCCCGGAAAATAAGTTGCCGAATTTCCTTTTTCGCCAAGGCACCTATACTGGAAAAGTACCTAAAGCACATTAAAATCGCACAGTTAGGAGCTCACACAGTACAGCGTCGGCTATTGGCGGTTATTTTATTAGTAGCATCGGGAGGAAGATGTAAAGATGTACTTTAAATTCTCACTCATAGATTTTGAAAAAATATCTTAAAAGAGCGGAGTTTAAATTAAATTTCGGAGACCTCCTTTATGAAAGATTAATGGTTTTAAATGGGAATTTCGCCAAATTAGCCAGCTGTCACAAAGTTGGCTAACATTTGGCGCTACTGTGGTAACCCTGCATTAGTATATTTTCACAATTACTCATCTCAATGAGGCGGTCCTACCGGAATCGTGAGGGACACACAGAGACTTGGATTTTATATAAATAGATAGATAGATTGACTAGCAGGCTATGCCCGCTGCGCTGGTCAATATTTCCAAATGAACCTTGGATTAAACTAAATGGTGAATTAAAATTTGTATTGTAAACAATATGGACCTTCAGCTGGACCTTGCTCATTACTGAAAACGATGCGAACGCCATTGCGATATAATGTTATCTTAAGCGTTGGACAAAATTTAGCTATTAAAAAATAATTCTTTTAGTTGATTATAAACAGTGCACTTTTGGTAGGGTAATGAGAGCGTTATGACAACAGGAATTAATAGCTCTATAACTAATCAACATATAATGAAATCTTATATACTAACACCATTCCTGAAAAGTCATGTAACAGGGCCACTTGTAACAAAATATGTTCAGTACTTTTTAAAAAAGGCTAAACTTTCATAATCAGGTTCACTTAATTTTTGAAGTTTTACTGTTGCTCTATAACTAAGTACCCGTGAACAATATGTATACACTAAAACCTTTCCAAAATTATTGCCTAACTAATTGTGGTATATCCTACGAAAGTATTATAAACAATCCGAATGAAATGCAAGTTTCCGTTGTAATTATATAGTAGATGATGATGATGCGATTTTGTGTAATAGAATTCATCGTAAAATTTTCTCTTCAAACATAAATGATGCTTTCAACATTATAGCTAATACACCATTATGTGAAGTATCCGATTACGGAAGGTTAACTTGGATTCTGATGAGCAACTACCCAAAGAAAAATGAATATGTGGCTTTTGTGATACTTTTATGTTAGCCGGGCGCAGGTAATAAATCAATAAAGATTGTTTTCATACCGTATTCTTATTTTATTATTTTCCTTTAAAACACAAACCTTTCACTCATTTCATTTAAAAAACTGAAAAGATAAACAATAACAGGAAATAATGCCATAATTAAAAACAAAGAATTATTTTTAATTTACATACACAAAATGTAACTACTGCTAATGGGAATTTTAAAAATTCTATTAGCGAGATATGCGCACGGTTGTTATAAATGTACCCATTTTTACTTTCTTCTATCTTTACAAGAAGAAAGTATTGGATTCGTGAAAAATTTCGACTTCCGGTTTTCAACGGATTTATACGTTTTAGAATGCCCAGAACACGATTTGATGGTTTTTTAGAAAATGTCTGTCTGTGAGTCTGTCTGTCACTCTGTCACTCCGTCACTCTGTCACTCTGTCTGTGAGTCTGTATGTGACAAAAATTTTGTGGGCGCTCTATCTCAAGAAATAATGCACGGAATTTCACAAAACTTCATATTTAGTTAGACCTTGATATAAACTGGACCTGAGTAATTTTTGGTGAAAATCGCCCAACAGGTGGCGCTGCTATGCGGCATTTTTCACGATTTCTGCAATAGCTATATCTCAAGAACTACTGCACGGATTTTGATAAAACTTCAGATTCAGTTAGTCCAAGATATAGTTTGGTGCTGATTACTTTTTTGTGAAAATAGCCCAACAGGTGGCGCTGGTATGCTGCATTGTTCATGATTATCGCAATAGCTCTAACTCAAGAAAAAATGCACGAATTTTCATCAAACTTCAGTTTCAGTTAGTCCCTAATATAAATTAGTGCTGTTTAATTTTTGGTGTAAATCGCCCAGTAGGTGGCGCTGCTGTGCTGCATTTTTCACGATTTCCACAAGAGCTGTATCTCAAGAACTATTGCACGGATTTTCATCAAACTTCAGATTTAGTTAGTCCTTGACATGAATTGACGTATAAATTAGAGCTGTTTAATTTTTGGTGTAAATCGCTCCACAGGTGGCGCTGCTATGCTGTATTTTTTGCGATTTCCGCAATAGCTTTTTCTCAAGAACTATTGGTTGGATTTTCAACAAACTTCAGATTCAGGTATACCTTAGTATAGTTTAGTGCTGTTTACTTTTAGTGTAAATCGCTCAACAGGTGGCGCTGCTATGCTACATTTTTTCAGAATTTCCGCTATAGCTCTATCTCAGGAACTAATGCACGAATTCTCATCCAACTTCAAATTCAGATATACTTTGATATGAATTGGTGCTAAATCGTTGTTATTTCTTATACTATTTAAAGGATTTAATTGACGTGATTTATATAGAAGAAAGTTTTGTGATGACCACAACATACTAGTTTCTTCTTATCGAGGAGCAATTTATAAATCGCCCAATATTATTCCAATTCCAATTTCTTTCATTGAGGAATGGACCCTTGACCGTAAAAAATGGAAAAATACTCATACCATAATATTAAAATATTTATTTGCTTAAAAGACGTTATAAAAAACACATTAAAAGTAAATTAAAAACTCTTTATTTACATGTTTCAACTCATTTTCTGAGTCGTCGTCGGAATGTATAATATAAAATTACAAACGCATAATGAAAAATGGAAAATGAAAAAATCATCGAAAATAAACAAGTAATCAAGTAACGCGCCCTATATTTTCGCGATTGCTCGTGCTCTCTTTATGTCGCGATGCTGTAATTTATCTAACCATTCAACCCATAAATTCGGGATACGAGATGATAAAGTATCGTTACAAACTCCTGAACCTCTTAAATAAATTTCAATGGACTCTCTTATGAATAATTGTAAATAAAAATTAGACCTGTAGATGATTTTACACTCGTTAAAAAGTATGTTAATGTTCTCTATTTGATCTAGCCGGGATAAAGCAGTATTACCTCTATTGTATTTTATGTCCGCTATATGTTCTTTACATCTGATATTGAATTTTCGTTGGGTTATACCTATATAAGGAATTTTGATTCCTCCTTCCCTAATAAATGGTATCATATAAACCCCTGAGAGGTCATCTCTATTAATCAGATCAATTTTAGTATTTAAAAGTTTTTAATTTACTTTAATGTGTTTTTTATAACGTCTTTTAAGCAAATAAATATTTTAATATTATGATATGATTAGAAGTGGACGTAATTTTGACTTCGCACGTATTTACTTTTGGAAAAATACTCTTTTAGATTCTTTGGATGGCGGCATCTGATGCCATAAACCGAGTTTATATATATTAAAATAATTTTTAAGTCGTTACAAACATTGCTTTCATATTTAAATATTTTTGTTGGTACTACTTGTTATCCCGTCGGTCAATTTCGCCAAATTATATAAATCGCCAAACCACTCGCCAAATTACACAATTGACATAATCTTTATTTTAAATAACGAAACAACAAATAAATTAGTATAACATTAATAAAAATACAAATAAAACGTCGAAATTAAAATCACTTGATGATGTAAACACGTGTAACTTGTTTAAAGTCAAGTGAATTTGAGATTTACGATCAACCATTATTGGCATTTAATCTTATAGTTTGACGATAGATTTTTGGTCGACGGAATATCTAAGTAGTATACCTTTTCCATTTTCGTTTTATAATGCTAATTTCTCAGTAATTTTTTTCCTTTTATTTTACATAAAATCATTAATTTGTTTTTTTTGTGTGTGTGTTTATTAAGATGCTTGTATTTTTTTTTCCAGCTCATAGTGCCATTTTTATTCTTTAGCCAAAACAGTTGATTAGAATTTTTCCGTTGCTAGAGTAACGGATGTAATGATAGATATTTTGAGGTTTAGACGCCAAAGACACCGCCAAATTAGAAAAATATGAACTGTTGGACTTATAAAAATTTACTTGGTACTATTCGATTCAGCATACAAAACTACATTGAAATATGCTATCATTTGACGCATAATTATAATATCCGATTTTTAAGGAATTTTTTCCCTCCCCTTGCAAAACCCGTTAGGGGTGACACTTTAGAAAATCCTTTCTTAGCAGAAGTCCGTGTCATAAGAAGTATTGGTACTTCTTAGCTATCCCGTCGACCAATTTCGCCAAATTATATAAATCGCCAAACCACTCGCCAAATTATGCACATTGACATAATTTTTATTTTAAATAACGAAGGAACAAATAAATTAGTAAAATATCAATAAAAATACAAATAAAACGTCGAATTAATGGTTTTATTGGCCATTATTGGCATTTAATCTTACATTTAATTAATTGATGGCAAACGATTATTGGCATTTAATCTTACCATTTGGCGACAGTAATTTGGTCGACGGGATAACTAAGAAGTACCGAAGTATTTGTACCACGATTTTCAAGATTTTAGGTTCAGTAGTTTGCGCTGTGCGTGAATTAGTCCCCTAATCCAGACTTTATTTTATATACTATATTAGATATGACTTTTTGCGGTGTCTCGATGATCGAAAATTAGTCCAATATCATTTGAAATATTTCATAACAGAGGAGAAAGTACGAAGAAAGACGAAGAAGAAATGACGAATTACAAAAGACTTGTAATTTTTTTTCTCAAAATGTTGAATTTTTCGATAGTAATAACGTATTATTGCATAAATTTCCTTAAAAATTATCTTTATTTCCTAGATTTCGAAGCTGTGAATTTTCCTATAAATGAAATTGGTGATATGACTTGAGAAAAAATGAAATAAACAATAGATAATATTTGCTTTAAAAAATGGGTAATATTTGTTGATCTGAGTTCGAGTTTATAAATATCACATGCTTTCGAAATTACGGTGAAAAACATTTTAAAAAGTATGAAATTATTTTACAATATGTATGTGTGGCAGAAATTCACACTGAAATTTAAGTATTCGATTCCATTTTTAAAATATTAACTGATCTATATAAGTTACAATTGAATATAAAAATGTATTCAAAAAATGGTACTTAAAAAAACACCATTTGTGAGAACATCCTCAATCTAAAGCTTATGCATTTTTGGCTTAAAATCACATTGTTTGGCGACAAAAGAAAAATAAAAAATCGCAAAGAAGCAAATAGTAATTACACACGTGACTCACAATAACAACTGCTTCTTTCTTCTATAAGTCACGTGATGAGACAATTAGATTAAAAAAAAAGAAAAGAACAAAAAGAAAAAAAAAATGTCATTGAAATTTCATTTAATCAAATTTTCAGATTCGTTTCTATAATCTAACGCTAGCGATAAAGCGCCAAATATTGCGTATCGATTGTAATCTTTCTTATTAAATTAATTTTTAAGCATTACAAATATTTCTTTAAGGTTTAAATTAAATGTTTTCGTTTTTTAATATTATTCCTCATTAAAACGGATTTTTTTCTTTTAAATAAAATTAATAAGAGTTTTTTCTTTTATTTTTCCAGGTGTAATAGCCGTTTCAATTTTTTTTTTTTTTTTTTTTTTTTTTTTTTTTTTTTTATCAACGATAAATTTCGCCAAGAAAGAAAATGGTAACCTTTTCGCCCAAAATAACTGAACTTTCCATCATAATTCTATAACTAATATAGGTAGAATGATGTGTTATAGCTTAAAACCTTCCCTGAAACGATACCTATCTAACGGTATAAGTTCCATAAAAATCCATGCAGTAGAACTCGAAATCTAGGCGTTCGGAACGAAATTTCCGTTTGGATTTTATATATATAATAGATAATAGATAGAATAGATAATAGATTATGTGTTATGAAATATCTCAAAGTTTAAAACAGATCGCATTGTTAGATTTCCTAATTTTAACAATATCGCGTTATGTTAGTTCCACATTCCACCACCAGGGAGCGCACTCTATTCTTAACGAAAGCGTATCTGAACGAAACTCCTTCATGCAACCTTTCCGTAGATACATGAATCGGGAGTGTGGCGGTCTTAACCAATAATTTAAGATAATTGCTGGAATTATTACGAAAAATATTTTAAAGGGGCCCTACGCGGGCCCCTAATACAGTTAGAGGAAATCGGAAGACGGCAAAATAATCGCGGGGAAAAGTTTGCTTGGGTGCATTGGAGCTACTTTTGGCGCGAGATCTAATCTCTACGACCAATAGGAGCCCAGCTATTTAAGGAAATATGAAGTAACAAAATCCAAAATAACAGAATTTTTCGTAATAATTCTATAACTAATCTAAGTAGGATGATGTGTTATAGCTTAAAACCTTCCCTGAGACGATACCTATCTAACGGTATAAGTTCCGTAAAAATCCATGCGGTAGAACTCGAAATCTAGGCGTTCGGAACGAAATTTCCGTTTGGATTTTATATATACGAGGTGGAACCCGTCGAATTTCGACGAAAGAAAATGTTTACTAAGGAACTGTTGCATCAAATTTATAATACATCGACAACAATAATTACAATAAAAAATCCATCTTACACTTGTTAATTTAACTCTCCAAAGACATATTTTAACCTAAGATTAACAAAATACTTTTTTCATAAACTTCAACTGTTAAAATTATTGGAAAATTAAACTTTATTCATATACGTAATCAGTAACATATAATCAAGGTAAGTAATTTTGATTAAGTTATCAAGTGATGCTTGGTATTACGGAATGAAAAAATCAGCAAAAAGGATTTCACCTTGACATAATCATAGAATCCCCCACCCCCCTTTAAATCTAAACAAATCAAGTCATTTTCAACGTTTCACATCAATATTAACCATTTAAAAACATTTTAACGCGCAATAGGTTATTGATAAATATATTTTCAATTTTTAAGTCACGTTTGTCAACTATTACAACTTGCCATGTTAAAATTCCCACTCGTGATTTGAGGTCTTATAACAATCTCTGTACCTGCGCGTAAAAATTCCAGAAATTTATAACTTTTAGACGTATTCATGGGGAAATATCTCGTTTTATCAAATAAAATTATCGGTTTCTTTTAAATATGACGTCATTTTCAGTCGCTGAAATATTTTGCCTATTGTCTCAAACTCAAAGTCAGCGAAATGAAAAAATAGTGAAATATAACAGCATCATCAGGGAAATTGTGTCTTTTTTAAAGCGTAACGTCATTTTCTGTTCAAATTTTTAAAAAATATATTTTTAATTGTAATGAGAAAATGGCATCAGTAAGAATATAATCAATAAAGATAACTAAACCACTTTTAATAGAAATGAAGTACTTCAGTTGCCACGATTAGAAAATTGGTATTAAAAACTATAAAAAAATTAATATCTCAAAAATAAATTGAGGTACAGGTTTCAAACAAATTGCATTTAAATGTGCATTTTTTTCTGCATACGACGGTGTAAACATTTAAAACGTGGTATGTTTAGAAGTTTAAAATTTTGCAGTAGCGAAAATTGCAAAACCAAATTTTTATTTCAAATTTCAAAGTGTTGCCATTCGCAGAATGACGTATGCGTTACGCACAGATGTGTTTGTCCTTTATAATATAGACTAGGGGATCGAACCCGAGCTCCTCGGGTTACAAAGTATAGGTGAAAACCATTCTTTTTTTTTTTTTTTTTTTTTTTTTTTTACATGTAATATATATTTAAAATTGCCCACTAACATCAAAAAGAATTTTTATCTAAAAAATATCAATTATGCAATCAAATAAAGTTTTAAATTTCATTAAAAGCGATACTTTCACATGTCAGCGCATGCCAGGAGCTATTAGCCCAAGATTTTACGACTTACGGCAGTTTTTTCGATCATTTCAGTGCTTTAAGCACGTGGTTCAATCACATGTCTGTTAAATTGTTTTCTTATTTACATTATTTTATTAATTTTTCTATAGAGGAAGTTTTAATTTTGTTATGCACCATTAGACGGAAACAAATGCTGAACTTTTTACATTTTTTAAGGGAGATTAATCTTTTGTAATCGAGCTACACGGGATAGATAAATTTAAAAATAATTCATGCTTGAAAATCTATATATTTTATGCTATCGTAGGTGGCACAGAAATCGCGATTATTTGTTAATTGTTTAATGGAAACACCTGAATGTAACGCATCTCATTGGTTATTGTGTAATATTTTTAAAAAGGGAATAACAATAAATAAAAAAAAGTTTAATTAATAACTATAGAACAAAACAATTTATATAATTAAAAAAAATAAAATAAAAATAAATAAACAATTTATTAATAAATAAACAACAACATCCGGGCGACCATATCAAGCAAAATAACGACACTTTGGCGCTAGTTAAGTACCCCTGTGCGTACATGACATTGGCGTCAGAAAAAAGTCGCGCCAATGTAGTGCGTATATGACACCTGTGCCGTCTTTTATTCATCTAATTTAAAATACAACAAATAAATAAATAAATGAAGGTACTTTTCCAGTATAGGTACTTGGCGAAATAGAGAAAAGGTCCATGGCGAGAAAAGAAATTTGGCAACGTATTTTCTGGCAACCTATTTCATCAAAATATTTTTTCCGAATAATACTACATAAAAGTTGCTATGATCGCAAAAAGTTCGTACTTTCATATTAGCTGGGCGCAATTATCGCCAATAGCATTTTTTAACTCGCCAGCAGCATTTTTTATTTTTCAAGGTGTAAATTAAAACAATGCTTTGATGTTGAAATTAAATGGTTTATGGTATTTATTCTTTTCTTTTCTTTTTCCTTTTTTAAAGATTTTTTTAAAGTGAAATTCGTGAATTTGAAATGTCTCAGTTTTAAATTAAAGTTATCCATTTTAAAATGAGTGAAAGGGTTATATTTTAACTTAATATTTCATATTTCTTTAGAAATATGAAAAAATACGACGGGTACTATGTTTGGCGATTTATCACCTGTGCCCGACTAACATAAAAATACCGAGTTCTTGATTTCTCTATCTAAATCTTCCGATTTGGTGAAGGATTGAGCAAGTAAATTAAATTATGAATAAAAGTAACACGATATAATGCCTAGCATTCCATTTAAGGGAGACCAAACTGGTCGCCACGGGCAGCTAATTATTTTAAAAACCGTAATAACTCAGTCAATTAAGATACAATTTTCAAACACATTGCATTTGAAAGTAGATTTTTTTCTCTATTTGACGGTGTAAAAATTGAAAATGGCTTTCAATTGGAAACTTAAAAAATCGCTGACATAGCACGCATTGTAATTTCAATTTTCTTTTTCAGTTTTTATGAGAAAACGGCAACAAAAGCTACAGTAATATATTATTTTCTTTACTCGGGGATTATTTTCCCTCTAAACCCTCCATGACTTTCAACAGAAATGGCGGACTTCCGTTGCCACAATTACAAAAAAATGTATTAAAAACTACAAAAAAATTAATATCTCAAAATTAAATTGAGATACAGCTTTCAAACAAATTGCATTTAAAAGAGCATTTTTTTCCTTATACAACGGTGTAAAAATTTAAAATGTGCGACGTTTAGAAGTTTAAAAATTTGCAGTAAAGAAAATTGCAAAACCGAAATTTCATTTCAAATTTCAAAGTGTTGCCATTCGCAGAATGACGTACGCGTTACGCACAGATATGTTTGTCCTTTATAATATAGATAATAGAAGATTATAAAGGACAAACATATCTGTGCTTAACGCATACGTCATTCTGCGAATGGCAACACTTTGAAATTTGAAATGAAATTTCGGTTTTGCAATTTTCGCTACTGCAAATTTTTAAACTTCTAAACATCCCACATTTTAAATGTGTACACCGTCGTATTTGGAAAAAAATGCACTTTTAAATGAAATTTGTTTGAAAGCTGCATCTCATTTTATTTTTGAGATATTAATTTTTTTATAGTTTTTCATACCAATTTTCTAATCGTGGCAACTGAAGTACTTCATTTCTATTAAAAGTGGTTTAGTTATCTTTATTAATTATATTCTTATTGATGCCATTTTCTCATTGCAATTAAAAATATCTTTTTTTTTTTAAATTTGAGCAGAAAATGACGTTACGCTTTAAAAAAGACATAATTTTTCTGATGATGCTGTTATATTTCACACTATTTTTTCATTTCGCTGATATTCAGCTTGAGGCAATAGGCGAAATATTTCAGCGACTGAAAATGACGCCATATTTAAAAGAATACGATAATTTTATTTGATAAAACGAGATATTTCCCCTTAAATACGTCTAAAAGTTAGAAATTTCTGGAATTTTTACGCGCATGTACAGAGATTATACTAAGACCTCAAATCACGAGTGGGGATTTCACATGGAAAGTAGTAATAGTTGACAAACGTGACTTCAAGCTTGAAAATTTATTAATAGCCTATTGCGCATTAAAATGTTTTTAAATGGTTAATATGGATGTGAAACGTGGAAAATGACTTGATTCGGTTTAGATTTAAAGGGGGGGGGGAATTCTATAATTATGTCAAGGTGAAATCATTTTTGCTGATTTTTCATTCCGTAATACCAAGCATCAATTGATAACTTAATCAAAAATATTTATACTGATTGTATCTTACTGATTACGTATATGAATAAAGTTTAATTTTTCAATAATTTTAACAGTTGAAATTTATGAAAAAAGTATTTTGTTAATCTTAGGTTAAAATATGTCTTTGGAGAGTTTAAGTAACAAGTGTAAGAAGGATTTTTTATTGTAATTATTGTTGTCGATGTATTATAAATTTGATGCAACAGTTCCTTTATAAACATTTTCTTTCGTCGAAATTCGGCGGGTTCCACCTCGTATATAATAATAGATGAAACTGTTTATTTGGTATAAAACACAATTTTATCATAGCCAACTCGGTAACGTTTTTCTATAATATGTTTAAGGAATAGAAAATGCAAAAATGCAAACTTTTTTTAAAAATTCTGGCGAACCAGTTGACATACGACTGTGATTTTTTTTAAAAGATAGAACTCGGCGGATACTTCTTAGTTATCTCGTAGACCAATTTCACCAAATTATATAAATCGCCAAACCACTCGCCAAATTATACACATTGACATAATTTTTATTTTAAATAACGAAAGAACAAATAAATTAGTAAAACATTGTTGAGAATGTAATCGCTCATCAACTGTAATTATAACGTTATAGTACTTTATATCCTTGTAAGTGGCAACGGCAAGGTTGTTGTTGGTTTTAAGTTTGAGTTTTTCAAAGTTTCTATTTTATGTTGTGTTACCGTATGTGTGTTCTATGTGTAGTCTTTAGTAATAAATGCTTGTGATGTTTTTCCTCGGACTCTGATTAATTATTATATCACAACAGCAGACCGTGGTTAGGAATTTTAATTATAGAACACAAGGAAACCGTAGTTGCTCACGGGAGTTAATATTTATTTTAGTTCTGTTTTTGTGAGCATGGCGGCCATTGAAGCCAGTATTAAGTACGGAGTTGAGCCTTTCCGTGGAAAAGAACTTTTCTTGTTGGCGTCGACGAGTTGAAGCAATATTTGAAGCAAAGAGTTTGCATATATATTTAGAAAGGGGAGCAGATGATACAAAACCAGAAGACGTAATGGAGGCAAAGAAAGCATACGCTTTTCTACTTACCTTGTTAGATGATACAGTTCTTGTTGCTATGGGTAGTGAAGTTACTGCGCATCAGATTTGGAAGAAATTGAAATTAACTTATGCGAAAACAAGTGCAATTAATCGAATTCTCGCACGAAAAAGGCTTGCTACGATGAAAAAACGGCGAGAATGTTCCATGCAACAATATATTGATGAATTGATGGGTGTTGTTAACGATTTACGACTTGTTGAAGTAGAAATTAAATATATGGATGTCGTCGTGTACTTTTTAATGTTTCTTCCCTCTGAATTTGATGTCATTGAAGCTGCTATTGAAAATCAGCCAAATGAGAATCTGAGTTTGGATTTCGTTACTCAGAGACTTATAAATGCAGAAGCTTTGATGCAAGATAAGAATAGTCTCAAGGGAAGCACTACTGGTAAGAATGTTTCTGTTACTTGTGATAATACTGTTTTTAGAACATCTAAATGTGATATTGTTTGTTACAAATGTAAATTGAAAGGTCATTATGCCAAGTATTGTAAGAATAAAGGGTACAGATGTCATATTCGCCCCATATTGCCGCGATTTTTTTCGGTTGCCAATTTGGCGAAAACATCAACAGTATAAACAACATAATCCGGGTTACCACATCAAGCAAAATAACGACACTTTGGCGCAAGTTAAGTACCCTTTGCCTATATGATTTGGCGTCAGAAAAAAATCGCGCCAATATGGGGCGAATATGACATCTATTCCGAATAAAGTTGTCTGCCATCAATGTGGGCGTAGTGGTCATGTTAAAAGAAATTGTAGAGCTAAACAGAAAGCGGATTCAAAGATCGAATCAGCTGCAGCCACTTTTGCAGCCGGAAAAATTTAAGAAAATAATTTTCTGTTAGATTTTGGAGCCACGTCTCATATGTGTAGTAAACGTGAGTGGTTTAGTGACTTAAAACTAGAACGGTGGCATGTGCGTCTAAAAATGATAAACTAACCATAACTGGTATAGGGACTGTTTCTGGAACATTGAGAGGGAAAGAAATTAATCTAAAACATGTATTGTTTGTCCCAAATCTGAATGGTAAACTGATATGTGTCAAAAATATTCAGTTTGCTGGTTGCAGTGTTATTTTCAAAGACACCAAAGCTATTGTTAAAAAAAGTCAAGATTGTTTTGTAATTGCTGAATTAAATGATAAGGGACAGTATGTTAAAGAATTTTTACCTGTTAAGGCTGTAGCACTTTTTGTTAATGAAGATGCAGATTTGTGGCATCGTCGGTTAGGACATTCGTCAAATAAGGTTCTTCAGGAAATGGGTCTTTTAATATCTGAAGCCTTTTGCGAGGAATGTGTTGCAGCTAAACAATCAAATGAGCCCATAGGGAAAGGTACCAGAGAACATGAAAACACGCCAATGAGAATGATTCATACAGATATCTGCGGCTCTATCGATCCCCCACCATTACAGGAGAAAATGACTTTGTGACAATAATAGATGACTATTCCAGATTTTATGAAGAACATCTATTGAGAAACAAGAGTGATATAGTAGAGATCTTAAACTTTTTCTTTAAACAAAATCCTGGAATACACAAAGTTAGATGTGATAATGCTAAAGAATACGTGTCTGGTGAACTTGCACTTTGCTGTAAAAAGCTGGTATTCTGACAGATCCAGCAACACCTTATACTCCCTCTCTGAATGGAATTGCAGAAAGAGCTAATAGATACTTGCTGGAAAAAGCTCGTGCTCTAATATATGATGCAAAACTTCCCCAAAACTTTTGGGGTTATGCTGATCAAACAGCTGCCTATTTGAAGAATCGAATACCTTGTCAGAGTACACAGAATTGTATCCTGTTTGAATTAAAGTATGGAAAGTTACCTGATCTTGATGTCATCAAAGTATTTGGATGCGATGTTTACATGAGGATTCCCGATAACCAGAGGAAAAAGCTTGATCTAAAATCTAAAATAATGATCTTTGTTGGATATTCCAGTATGGGTTATCGCCTTTTTGATCCAACTACTAAACGAATTGTAATTTCTCGTAATGTGAAATTCAATGAAAAAAAGAAAGTGTTCATTAGAGATACACTTCGTGATGAAACTAATGTAGATGATGATGATGAGAAAGATGAATCAGCAATGCAAGAAACTGATACTTCGGTAGAAACAGAAGTGGAAAGTATAAGACTAAATAGGAATGTAAAATTACCTGCTAAGCTAGATGATTACTATGTTTACTAAGCCTTTACGGCAAGCTTAATTTCAGTCTTCTATGAAAATTTAGAAAAATTGACTTCGGAAGAGTAAAAATCTTGGAGAAAAGCAATGGATAATGAAATTGACTCGATGAACAAAAATAGAGTTTGGATAACGGTAGACTTGCCAAAAAAAATGAAAAGTCAATATCCTGCAAGTGGATTATAAGAAGAAAAAGAGATGGTCCTTATAGAGCACGATTGGTGGCTAGAGGTTTTCTTTAAAGAGAAGGTGTTGACCACAGTGAGACCTATGCACTTGTCATAAACATGCCATCACTTCGATTAGTACTTGCTGTTATTCTTCAGAAAGGGTTAAAAATATTTGCATTAGATGTGAAAACAGCTTTTTTAAATGGAGAGTTGAATGGAACTATTTTCATGGAGCAACCAATAGGATATAACGGCAATAGTGGTAAGGTTTGTAAACTTCTTAAAAGTTTATATGAGCTAAAACAAGCTCCTAGGCAATGCTTTCGAAGATTTAGCCAGTTTCTATTTCAACTAAATTTTCAGCAACTTGGTAATGAAAATTGTATTCTTGTGAAACATAGTAACAATAGTGACATAATAGTGGTGTTATATGCTGGCAATTCATTGCAGGCAATGATCACACTTTTCTCTAATGTTGGCAACTCAAATTTTAATCATAACATATATATATATATTTTCAATTTTGGCGAACAGTTTGGTTTCCATTAAATGTATGCTAAGAAATGTATCATGTTACTTTTATTCATAACTAAATTTATTTGAACAATCTTTGGTCAAATAGGAAGATTCTGATAGAGAAATTAAGAACTCGGTATCTTTATGTTAGCAGGTCGCAGGTGATAAATCGCCAAACATCTTTCGCGTCGCTTTTTTTTTTTTTTTTTTTTTGTGTGTGTTTCATTAATTTTATTTAAAATATAATCCTTTCATTCATTTTATTTAACATTCAAAACTTTCATTTAAAACTGAAACATTTAAAATTAATGGCTTTCACTTCTTTTTTTTTAACTAAACGAAAAGAAAAATATTATGCACAGATGTCATATACGCACCGAGATACCTAATTGGCGCCAAAATGGCGTTATTTTGCTTGACATGGTAACCCGGCTATTACTGTTTATTTATTAATAAATATTTATTTACTTTTATTTTCTTTTTAAAAATTATATAAATTGTTTTGTTCTATAGTTATTAATTAATTTTTTTAATTTATTGTTATTTCATTTAAAAAATAATAGAAATTAATTTAAAAATACATATGTAACTGGTATTTGAAAATGAGGTTTTCGTCAAATTGTTGTAAAAAAAAAAATCATGCCAAACACACACACCATATGACATCTAGCCAAATATTAAATAATGCAACAAACCATGACATTTAATTTCAACTTCAAAGAAACGTTTTAATTTACCACTCGAAAAATAAAAAAATTGCTAACTGGCGAGTTAAAAAAAACCATTGGCGAGATTTGCACCCGGCTAACATAAAAGTACCAAGAATTCCCTGCGATTATGGCAACTTTTATGTAGTTTTCTTCGAAAAAACAATTAGAGTTTTTAATCAAAATGAACACCTTTCATAAGAAAAGCGAAGAGATCAGCCCGTAATTGTTTATGGCGGTTACCTGACTTGGACTACTATAATATAGATGGAATGATGGCGATAGAATGATATTTGGCGTTTTATCACCTGTGCCTGGCTAACATTAAAGTACCAAAATGGCACATGGAATATAGAAATCGAAGTGGTCCGACCGAACTATTGATTATAGTCACATGACTTAGGCTATTATTATAGATATTTTTTTTAAATGTAAAAACAGCACAAAGGATATTATTTCCTAAAGATTACAAATTTATTTACACATGGCTATTAAAAACAGAAAAAAACTTTAAAATTACTATTAAGTGAGTACGTGTTAAAAGCAGGAAAATATTGAAAATTATGACTTGAAAATTGTATTTACACGTGAATATTAAAAGAGAAAGGAAACTTTAAAAGGATAAATACATTAATATGCGTTTAACCCTTTCAGGGGCAAAGTACTTCTATTCGTAAAATGTTGAAATCAGTGAATGGCACCGGAATTTACAAACAAATTTCGAAATACGAAAATGCTTTTGTTCACTTACTTAATAAAAGAAAAATTTTCATTCCAATAGTCTGGTGCCAATGTGGAATTTAAGAATTAAAATTAAGGGGTCCAAAATGAACCACCGGCCTTGAAGGGGTTAAAGCAGTAAATTGCAGTAATTGTAGTAAATTCTATTATATCAATCGTTTTATAACGCTGTTAAAAATACTGGTCGGCAAAGACTCTGTTTACTTAATTCATTTTATTTTAGCTTCTTTTCAAATGTTTAACTGATCTTCTTTAATCAAACACGAAAACAACCATTGGATGTCTTAACAGCAACTGATTCGGCCTTAAATTTTCGCAATCAAAGGGAATTGAATAGAAACCCGTTTACAGGGAATACGTTTACATCGCTATAGGTTTTTTCATTATAATTCAATCTTCTCTAATCATTTAAAAACCGATCAAATTAGCGTGATTTTAGATTCTGCGGTGTGTGAACGGGGGTTGGCGAGCGTATCTTGCAGGGGCCGAGCCCCCTAGTATGTCTATAAAAAACACATTTTATAATAAACTTATATTAGTCAGTGGAGTTAGCGTAAAAACATTTCACTTCCAGATACCAGTATGAGCTGTGGAGCATTACTTATATATATGTTAAGAAATAGAAAACTGCCGGGAGGCAATCGATCAGAGGTCAAAACCTTCCATAATGACGTCATCAAAATGGCCGCCGCGACGATGGACATAAGTTCATTAAAATGCTCACATCTTCATTCACAATTATAATATTATGATATTGTGACATATCATTTGAAAGCTTTTGAAATAAGCTACAAAAAGGCTCTCACAAATTTGTTCTACGTCAAACGGTTTAGGCGTGTTTGAGGCGACAACGTAACACTCAGCCAACTTTTACATTGTTACGATGTTTTGCGGTACTCATTTTCCACTGGGTGTCACTTGTGGAATTGTTTTTCACTTTTTTCACTTCTAAACTCTCCTCCCTATCACCTCCTAGATATATCTTAGAGAGCATGTTTATATAATTGTTCATAGGAATGTGTTCCCTGTAAATCTAATTCCCATAAGAAGTAGTAAAAATGAAAAAAAGCAAAGGCATAACCGTGATTCTGAGCTTAAACAAGCCTCATATTTAAAGCAAATTCATTGTTATAATGTAAAAAGTTTACAAATTTGCAAAATAAAACCATTTTATTCACTGCATTGTCCCTCACAGCTACAAAGTAAAGTGCAACTTATACATGATTTTACACATCGACAACGTGTGCACATCTCTTTGCACTTGCATGCAATCAGTTCTTGTAGCTTCTCCATTTTGATTTCCGTGTTTGAAGACCAGAGGGGCTCATAGCCATCGTCCACCTTTTTTCATCCCCATTGACACGAATTCAAACGTGGAAAACGGCGTTGAAGGCAGTCTGTCCACAAAGAACACTGCAGGATAGCCCTCTTGAGGTGATGTAGGAGAACATTGCTGGTTGGTGGAATATTTTCAAAGGGTCTGTTCAACTGTGTAAATAGTACTCGCCTGGCTTCATTTACGGTATCCACTGCACTTGATACATGGTATGAAAGGACGACGAACCGCTGAATAAGTAAAAAATATTTGTGATCCTCTGTTATGTTGTTAGGAACTTTGGAATAGGCCAAAAAAGCCTTGTCCACGTCTCGAAATGTCATCCATATTTTCCAGAAAGCAGATTTACCGATACCTGCAAAACTAGACACCGTGTCAGCTCCTGTAAAGGCGTGGAAGAAAAGAAAAAAATCTGGAACTTCTTGTGGAACTTTCCTGTGCAACTCGTGGATGGGAAGGTATTGGAGATGCTTTCTACTTCCATACTCCAACCACAATTATTTTAGATTCGGTAGTCTAGAGAAAGCATACATGGCAATGACTACAACATCACTGTCAACAGTTTTTACTGTGATCTTTGAATGACCCGAGTATTCAAAAGCATGTAGAACATGAAGTAAAAGACGGGCATCGCTTCTTCATGTGAGACGGGAGAAATGGCTGCAAAAGTGCCCTTATGCGAACCAATTACCGTGTCTCTGTAGGTGCAAATGACTTGTTTCCCAAGGGGCAGATCCATCTTGACAAGATTTTCTGCTAAAAATCCGAAGAGATCTTCTTTATTTTTGCTGTGAGCAAGAAACTTACTGAAGGATTTAGGTATGACAACGTTGGATTTGACATTTACCCTTGGACCAGATCCTCTCCTCTTTCTTGTGTCATTTTTAAGGCTTTCATCTAGATAGCGGTCGAAAACCAAATCGACTCTATCTGCAGTTTTTAGCCTCAATAAAACGTATGGTCCAACAATCTGATCACAGTACTGCTGAAAGATTCGACTAGATTGAGGGATAAGCATATGGACCAAAGCAGCTCCATCGATAATGACGCAAGTAACATTAGGTTCAATGACAGTCGTTTCAGAAACTCCACTTGACTTTAATGTACAATTAACTACATCGGATTTGTTGCTGGGTTTTCGAAGTTTTCCATGGTCAGATATAGAAGATGGACAAGAGCTGTTTTCATGTGCGAAAAAGTCTTTGACATCCATTTGTCTTGCTTGGCTAGCAACGTATAGCTTGGCGAAAATCGTACTGTCTTTTCTCAGGTCAAGAATCTTTTGCTTGTCTTTGGACTTAATAGAAACTTTCTTTAAACTCATCAGGGGTAAGTTTTTTTATGACGTTATGGATGGATACCTTTCTTAGTGATAAGCGATCTTCGACAAATTCTTCAAACTGTCTTTTCCCTATTACATTCGATACCATAACAGACCTCGCACATTCTTCCGGGAGGACAATCCTACTACTGTTGACGGTAGTCAACTCTCGGTCTTCGAAGGGATTGCCGTGTTCTTGAAATACATCAACAACAGAAGAAACATGGGTCTGTAATCTCTTACATAAACTTGCAGTGTCTTCATGATGCTCTTCAGAAGTGATGTCTGACTTCAGGTTTTGATTTTCTTCGAACTCTTCAATCATTCGTGCAACCTCGGGTCGCGCAACCATCCATTGTATTAGTCCCTTCTCTTCACTTAGACGTGATAAATTATATGAAGCGTTTTTCAATAATTTGTTGTTTTGTTCATGCAACTGGTCATGTGCCATCCTGGAGAATTTCCTGTTAGTTTTGGATCCAGACATGTTTCCCTTTTTAAACTCACAGAAAACAGCGGGATGCATCTCTGGTAGTTGCTTCAAGTTGTATAAAAATACTGGCAGCCATCGAGCATAGTTGGTTCGATCAAGAGCAAACATCCATCGACATATTTCCTCCAAAGGGGAAATAAAACTTGTCAAATTACCCTGATGGTTACTCCGCACCAGATCTAAAAGAAAAGATTCTAACGCTTTAGTGGTATGCCAATACTTAAACTGAGCCGACTTTTCTGATTTTCGCTGAATCCAATCTTCAAATGTTTCATCTACTTCTTCTTCTGTTCGATTTTGATAGGCTCTCCCCAACAGGACTTGTAGAGTCATAAGCGAAACCTCGTGAGCGTATCGACATCTCTTCACGTGTGAAACTTTCAATATTCCTTCCGCTCTTCCTGATGTTGTTACATTAGCTTCTACAAGGTTATCAGCCCATCCACTCTCTTAGCCATATACCTATCGCAGATGCAACGGCCATTTCTATATGGAGGCCACCTAACATGACTATGATTTTGTGTTCCCCATGTTTATACGACATAGTCCACTGAAGAGATTTCAGCAAGGCGTAGACAGGTTGGTCAGCTGTGATGACAGGGATTTGGTTGGGATTAACTTTGCGAACAATAGCACACACAATATTTGTTGCATGTCGGACAACCGATGACGAGTTGATGTCTTCATTGATCACTGAGAGCAAGATTGTCATGCATTTGTTTATCGTTGAATTCATCTGTTCTTTTTTGGAAAAGTAGGAAGCACACGATGTTACAGCTTCACATCCCGCAAATTTCCTACCCTCGTTCAACCACTCGGCGAGTTTAGGTAAAAGTTCAACACTTACATTCTGTAGTTCAATGTTCACTGTACTCATTGGAACCTCGCTTCTGAATTTTGGAGTTGGTGGCAATGTCGTATAGTTTTCTGGGAGTCGTGCTGCCTTGGAATTGTTCTTCAAGTCTAGTTGCACGGACCCTGGAATTTCTGTGTTCTCGGATACATATTGAATCAAAGAAATGGAAGTACCGTGAAAAGCGTTTAGTGAAGTGTTCGTTGAAGTGTCATGACCTATATTATCTATTGTTGCACATGTGAAGACATTACTTGCAATATTTGGGGACAAACAAAATCCTGTTGTTCAAAATGCTCGCAAATTGAGCTTGTTACTGAATTAAAAGTTCTGGTTTACAATTTTATTCTATCGTTCCTGTTGCTCTTATTTGTTCATTTAGATGCTAAACATCGTCTTTCCTTCACGTTTCGATTCTGTTCTGTTTTCTTTTTGGTTCAGACAGTTACGGTCGCGATTAAAGAGTAAAGAGTGCGAATTCGCAACACTTGCGAAATCGGATAATCTTTTCTAAATTTATGGAAATTAGACTGCTTAGAGCCTGCATGATCTAGACAAGGGTTAGTGAGCGTAGCTCGTAGTGAACAGAGTCCCTCTGAGTATTAAATGAAATAATTTGTAAGCTGGTGTAAATTTGTCAAAAGCGAAAATATTCAACTGATCGCTTTATACCCTATAAATCATTATAAATACACCAAAATTTAACACTGCGAATATAAGAATGATTTACTTAATATATAAAAATTTCAAAGCTTTAATAGTATATACTTTCAAGTTATTGGGAAAAAAAAAGAATTTTTGAAAAATACAAAAAAAGTTTTGAGATTTTTTTTTTCAAATAGGCTATTTATACCCTAAATATCAATATTTCTGCAATAAAATCTTACATGGTCATCGGATATATATTTTACATAATATACAAACTTTTTAAAGCTTTATTATAAAGATAAGTATTAAAAAAAATAAAATGTGCTCGATATCTGTCACACGACATTCAACTGCGCGCATCCCCCCCCGGGGGTGGATCTTGACACCTGATCGATTGTCTCCCGGTGATTTTTTGTTTCTTAGTATGTATATAAGCGCTGTGCGAAATCTCAAACTGGTATCCGGAAGTGAAATGTTTTGGTGAAATTTGTCGCTAACTCCACTGACTATATGTACAACTACACCAAGTAAAATTGTTATTTAAATGTATTTTTTTATTTTTATATAATGCACGTGTATTTAATAAGACCTTCCACCTATGAAAATTTTTAAGACTTCCGTAAATAAAATATTTGGAGCACAAATTTTCGATTATGGGGCTTTTAGAAATAATGTATACAAAATTTAAAATACATATTACTGAAAGCAAAAATATAAATGAAAAACAACAATTTGAATCATCTATTCTCTCTATTCTAAAAAAAAGTAACTACCGCTGTCACCGCCGCCGGTTTTGAATTTTTTGCGACCGGAGGTCTTTCTTCGTTAATATTAAGACAAATAATGCATACAAAAATATGAAAATCGGTAGTATTATACAGAAATGTTTGATAAACACGCTGATGCAGACAGTTTTCAAATCGAAGAATTATTTTAAAAGATATTTAATGCTAAAGTTGGGCAAAATCGTTCCACTAAAAAAGTTTTATAGGAGCAAAAACTATTCATGGGAATTTAATCATTTTTAGATCATTTTATACGTTTGAAGCTCCCGGTGTGCAGACTGTATTTCTTTTTTTTATTTTGACTCATTCTTTGAGGTTTTATTTCTATTTTAAATTCAAATTTTCAGCATTTCTAGAGATATTTTTTACATTACTAGGGGGCTCGGCCCCCTACGAGCTAAACTCGCCAACCCCCGTTCAGACACCGCAGACTCTAAATGCACGCTAATTTGATCGGCTTTAAAATGATTTCGAAAGGTTGAATTATAATTTAAAAAACAGTGGCGATCTCCCTATAAACAGATTTTTATTCATTTCTCTTTGATTGGGGAATTTTAACGCCAAATCCGCTGCGGTACTACTTGATTATCCAGTCGACCAATTTCGCCAAATTATATAAATCGCCAAACCACTCGCAAAATTATATAAATTGACATAATTTTTATTTTAAATAACGAAAGAACAAATAAATTAGTACAACATTAATAAAAATACAAATAAAACGTCGAAATAAAAATAACTTGATGACGTAGACACGTGTAACAACATTTCAAAATAAGCTAATATAAAAGGAATTAAGTAAACAGAGTCTTTGTCTCCTGGTATTTTTTAACAAAGCGAAAAAAAAGTTCTTTTAAATGAGACATTTTAAATTAATCGTTTTTAATCTGACGTAATGTTGACCAAGCTATTCTTTCTCTTTTAAATATTCACGTGAAAATACTTTTGTTAGAAATGAAATATTATTTGCGCTTTCCTAACAAAAATAGTTGAAAATATCCTCTCAAAATATCAAATAAATGTCTATAAATTTTTAAATTTAAACTGTTTTCCAATATTATTTTGTGTTCATTTTATGTAATATCTGTAATGTGACGTACATATGACGTAATTTTTCCTATTTAAGACTTCTAACGCATGTTAATGAATTTATTATTTTACAATATCCTTTTTTTTTTAAATTCACGTGTATACTTTTTATGACGTAATTTTTAATAAGTTCCTACTTTTTGTACATAATTATTTAATTCTAATTCCAAATGATTTTTTCTGTTTATAATAGTCACGTGTAAATAATTTTTTTATTTGAAGCAAACATTATTGTTTGCGCTGTTTATACATTTGGCAACAGTATAAACTAATACCATCTCTCTATTCTAAAAAAAAGTAACTACCGCTGTCACCGCCGCCGCCGCCGCCGCCGCCTCCTCCGGTTTTGAATTTTTTGTGACCGGAGGTCTTTCTTCGTTAATATTAAGAAAAATAATGCATACAAAAATATGAAAATCAGTAGTATTATACAGAAATGTTTGATAAACACGCTGATGCAGACAGTTTTCAAATCGAAGAATAATTTAAGAGATATTTAATGCTGGTTGGACAAAATCGTTCCACTAAAAAAGTTTTATAGGAGCAAAAACTATTCATGGGAATTTAATCATTTTTAGATCATTTTATACGTTTGAAGTTCCCGGTGTGCAGACTGTATTTCTTTTCTTAATTTGACGCATTTTTTGAGGTTTTATTTCTATTTTAAATTCAAATTTTCAGCATTTCGAAAGATATTTTTTACTTATTTTAGAAAATTGTACTAATTTACCCTGTTGCCAACTGTATAAACAGCGCAAACAATGTTTGTTTCAAATAAATAAAAAAATGATACGTGTAAATAAATTGAAAATTTTATTTACACGTGACTATTATAAACAGAAAAAATCATTTGGAATTACAATTAAATAATTATGAACAAAAAGCTGGAACTTATTAAAAATTACGTCATAAAAAGTATACATGTGAATTTTAAAAGAGAAATGATATTGTAAAATAATAAATTCATTAACATGCGTTAGAAGTCTTAAATAGAAGAAATTACGTCATATTTACGTTATATTACAGATATTACATAAAATGAACACAAAATATTGCAAAACAGTTTAAATTTAGAAATTGCGCTAGACATTTATTTGATATTTTGAGAGGATCTTTTCGACTATTTTTGTTAGGAAAGCGCAAATAATATTTCATTTCTAACAAAAGTATTTTCACCTGAATATTTAAAAGAGAAAGAATAGCTTGGTCAAAATTATGTCAGATTAAAAACGATTAATTTAAAATGTCTCACTTAAAAGAACTTTCTTTTCGCTTTGTTAAAAAATACCGGGAGACAAAGACTTTTACGTTTACTTAATTCCTTTTATATTAGCTTATTTTGAAATGGTGTTACACGTGTCTACGTCATCAAGTTATTTTTATTTCGACGTTTTATTTGTATTTTTATTAATGTTGTACTAATTTATTTGTTCTTTCGTCATTTAAAATAAGAATTATGTCAATTTGTATAATATGGCGAGTGGTTTGGCGATTTATATAATTTGGCGAAATTGGTCGACGGGATAATCAAGTAGTACAGCAGCGGATTTGGCGTTAAAATTCCCCAATCAAAGAGAAATGAATAGAAATCCGTTTATAGGGAGATCGCCACTTTTTTTAAAATTATAATTCAATCTTTCGAAATCTTTTTAAAGCCGAACAAATTAACGTGCATTTAGAGTCTGCGGTGACTGGACGGGGGTTGGCGAGCTTAGCTCGTAGGGGGCCGACCCCCCTAGTTTTCTAAAATAATGTAAAAAATATCTCTAGAAATGCTGAAAATTTGAATTTAAAATGGAAATAAAACCTCCAAAAATGAGTCAAATAAAAAAAAGGAATTCTGCACAAATTATAACGCATAAAATGATCTAAAAATTATTAAATTCCGATGTATAGTTTTTGCTCCTATAAAACTTTTTTAGTGGAACGATTTTGTCCAACTTTAGCATTAAATATATCTTAAAATAATTATTCGATTTGAAAACTGTCTGCATCAGCGTGTTTATCAAACATTTCTCTATAATACCACCGATTTTCATATTTTTGTACGCAATATTTTTCTTAATATTAACGAAGAAAGATCTCCTGTCACAAAAAATTCAAAACCGGCGGCGGCGGTTACAGCGGTAGTTACTTTTTATTAGAATAGAGAGATTTTAGAAAATTTTATTAATTTTTTATTTATGATATAACGAATTTAACAATTAATTTTATTTGTTTACAATTCTTTTGTTGCCACTTTACAAAAAAAAAAATCATAATATAATTCTTTTAAAATACGTAAGTATCGTCTGCGTAAATGATTTCACATAAGAGTAAATTGTGTATTGGAATTCTTAACACTGAAAAATACTTTTATAATTGAATGTAAATAATTGAATTTTCACAAATTTTAATTCCTTAAAAATATGCTATAATTTTCATAAAAAAGGTATTTTAAAAATTTCATAAAAAAAATCGTGAAACTATTTAGTTAATCATGATTCTATTTATAATTACTAACTCCATGATTTATTTTTTCTTCTGAAAATATAAGTGTTTCATTTTTTATTTGCAAAAAATGCGTCCGTAATGGAAAAACATGTAAAATAAATTAAATAAAATAATAAACTTTTCAAGGTTATTCTGTAAAAAAAAAAAAAAAAAAAAAAAAAAAAAAAAAAAAAAAATATATATATATATATATATATATATATATTTATGTATAGTGCAAATCTACAGATTATAATTTATTTTTATGCTTAATTTTAAGTCAAAATACCGAATAGTTTTTTTTGTAAAGTGTAGGACAAAATGTAATTTGTGTAGGCTAGTAGAGGATTTTTGTAACCAATCAGGAAGAATACGTTTGCTGAAGCTAAACAACATATTCACCAACCTTCTTATTCTTCCAATAGTCAAAAAGTGTGCTTATATTAACTTCCAGAAAAGAATTTGAAAACTAGTCAAAACAGACAGGCATGTATCCTCGTAGTGAATCGTAGCTGCTCTCTGCGGTTTAAACAAGGCAGTTTGAAATCTGGAAAAAAATGTATTTTGAGTATTTTCAAAATACAAAATACTTTCTAAAGCCATCAGAAAATACATTAGAAAAGTACTTTTATATGATCGGTTTACAATACTAAATTAAAATGTATGTTGAAAATGTATTTCAGATACATGTTTTTTCGATGGCGCTCAACTCTGGATACTAGGCATCATTCCGATGCGTTTTCTTTTTCATCCATCTTAAAAACTTTGTGGTGATTAATACCCCCATCTCATTGCAGTTATTGTGTTAATAAGTTGGGGAAACCAGATTAAAAATAAAAAATAATAAATATTTTCTAATCAAGTGTTTGCACCAGTGGTTGTGCTATTCAAGAATCCAGACTTTATTTTGTATTGCTGAGTGAACAGTTGATGATAACTATTCGTGTGTTACATTCAAAATGCAGAAGTTTAGGAGCGAATTGTCCACTATTTTGTTCCAGTTTTGCGTTTGTGAAAACAATATAATTTTTAGTACAACAAATAAGACAAGTTATAGACGATCAAACGTATGCCTGTTAAAGGAAAACAATTTTTACTTTTAAATATGTAAACGATTCCATGCAAATAGTATTGGTCACGCTTTTAATGATTCGGTGAATTTTTGGGAGCATTCACTATAATTATTTTCTCTAAGAATAATGTAAGCTGTTGTTATCATTGGTGCTTAAAATACGTAAAAAAAGGTGGCCAAATTATTTTGAATATTTTAGTAAAGATTATTCCACTGAGTTATGAACTTTTTTTCATTGAAAAAGTTATCAATTAAATATTACTTTTGGATATAGTTTTCATAACCTTGCAATTTCAAAAGTTTTACATGTTCAATATAAAACTGCTTTTCAAAATTTAATTTTGGCAAGTTTATTCAGATTTTAATAGGTAATGTCCATATATTATTTTGTGTGTATGCATACATTCATTTATAGTACAGTATTTTTGCTTGATATTTATATAAATATTTGGTTCATTTATTTATAGGGTTCCATGTTTAAAAAGTAACAAGAAAGAAAAATCATGCGTTAAGCATAGATTATGAAACGCTTTCCAACACTTCCTGAATGCTTAAAAAAATTTCGTTATTTAGAGAAATAAGGTAAATAAGATAATTAAGTAAACATTTTAGAAAACGCATAAAACATTTGAAAAACTGATTTCAGCAGTTACCGCCCATAGCCAAATACTTATTCCAATTCTTTTGAACAGCCTTGCGTTTAAAATGCGTTTAAAAGCACACTATACTAAAGGAGTTTTTAATTCCTAAAATTATTTATTTTGCTAATTATTATTACTAAATTATATTGCATAATTCGATTTGATATGTTAAATTCGTGCTTTATTTTATTTTTGACGGTTTGATTTATTTTACCAATTTAATTATGGAATATTACACGGAAACAAACAAATACTGTATTTTTTACAATGTTTTTGATCAATTGAGTTACTCTTTTGTAGTTGGGTTGCACACATATTTAAAAAATATTCATACTTGAAAATTACTTTAAAATCCATAAAAAATCTGTAAATTTAGATAAACATTTGAAACAATATTACTGAAAGTAATTGTAAGCGATGCGTAATTAAACAAAATTAATAATCTCACATTCTTAACAGAACTGTATCTCTACTTTCTTTCGACAAAGCGATGCGATGTCGAAAGACAATCATGACAAGACATGAAAAGACACTCATGACAAGACAGAAACATAAACTAGAATGAAGAAAGCGAATTACGTGTCTATGGTTACATACATTAGAACAAGTGCATTGCCAGCATTTGGCATAATAACAGATAATTCCAACATACGCCCCGACATTGAAGGGTCAACTTCAATCAATTATACAACAGAAAATGAAATATTAACGTTACAAATGACTGAGTAAATATGATACAACACAACAATATGAATAATATAATTATGTGAATAAAAAACTGGTGGAACCAGAGAGAAAAATAAAGCTCGATCTAAAAAAGACACAGTAAAAAATTGGCGAATAGTTTCAGTCTAAAAAAGTAAGTAGTGCGTAGAAAAGTAACGGAACCAGATTATCTGTAAAGCTCATGAAATTACCCACATTTTTGTTCATAGCTGAAAATGTAGACTGAGCTTTACTGGTGCCTTAAAGTCAATGAGGGAAATAAAGGCATTTCGTTAAAGGCACATAAACTCATACTAAATTCCAATCATTCATAACTAGTTTAAAAATTTGGGTTCATAAGAATAGATTAGAGATTGATTTGGTAATGAGCGAGAACATTAGAGATCGTTCAGTACGAAGTATGGACCAAAATTCCATTCCAGGGATTACTCATGCCTGGAAGATCAAAGTCCAAAGTAAGCCCAAAACGCTAAAGATGTACGATTCAACAATATGCTAACTATTTGTTTCGCTCAAGTCCATTGGCATAAGGTTTCCTTTTCACAGTAATTACATGAAATGAAAATTATTATGTTAGATGTGTTATGTCAGAAATGTTAATAACAACAATTCCTCAACAACCTGACTATATTAATGTTATACTTAAAATATTACTTCATGGTTTACATTCTTTTAGCTTTGTGGAGTTTAGCTTGACTTGATGCAATCATGTCCACAATTCTGGGTCTACAGAATTTTTTTAGTACATAACTACACATTCTGTTTACTATACCCACTAATCATTTTGAGTGGATTATACGATTCTGAATATAAGGCACCAGTAAATCTCAGTCCACATTTTCAGCTATCAACAAAAATTTGGGTAATTTCATGAGTTTTACAGATAATCTAGTGTCATTACTTTTCTACGCACCACTTACTTTTATAGACTGAAACTATTTGCCAATTTTTTACTATAACATTTTTAGATAGAGCTTTACTTTTCTCTCTGGTTATACCCGTTTTTATATCATTTCACACCTTTTTCAGATCCTTTCAGAACTAACCAAACAACCGCCCCGACTAAACAACCAATGACCTCAATCAGCTGGCCCAACCAATTTCCACAATCAAAAACTAACAGAAACATTGGTTCACCAGTGTATTTCCAGAGCTCTGATGACCCCATAGTTATTGCTAACCCCCATATGAGCATATTGACCTATACTTTACACAGAAATGGCTGCCAGACTAGTCCTTAGACTATGGCCGTATAAGACGCATAACGGTAAACAACAAGCATTTCCCCTAACATTTTACGGAACATGTTCATCCAGCTTGTTGTATGTTCGGTAAACAGGTTCTTCGAACGTTTTATAGGGTTATAGCGTTAACGTCTATTATGTGTTGATCTGTAAGGATTACCTGATATGTTTGCATATCTTTCTGCTATCCATTCATATAAAACCTGTCTTCCTAGTTTAGTTCCTATTGGCTCAGTTGATCCACCGGTGGGTGAATATCCAACTTTTCCCGTGCAATGCCGGAAAAGTTCGACGAGCAAGAAAAGCTAGCAAAATTCTCTGCTTCATCAAGGTCAAGCAACTTTTGCTGACTAAAATGTTCTGTTGGGGGGGGGGGGGGAATGTTTGGCGAACGACTGTCGTGTGATACAACTTTAAGTTTTATGCATAGTGTGATCTCTTGAATTTTTGTGCTACGTACCTACACTCCTCTGGTTTAAGGGACTATGCAGTATCCTAAGTCAACCCCCCCAAACACACAAAAAGCTCGGGTAAAAAACAGTTATAAGAAATCAATTAAAACTGCGAAAAAAACTATAAAAAGGGAAAGTTTCTGTTTGGGGGACTTAATGGGAATTTAAAATTTAAAAAAGTCTACAACCGACTGAATGCAGAAAAATGATCAAAAGTGATTGAAAATATTATACAAAACACCTGCAAATAAAATCAGAAATATTACTAATATTGGATATTTATATTATTATTTCGTAGGTCAATCTAAAATACAGCAATAATGACTAAACTATTTACATCTAACTGTAATCATTGATAAAAAAATCAGGAAAATTGGAAAGTAAGTGTCCGTTGTAAAATATGCTTTAATTAAGGAGATAAATCACGTAATCGAGTCTACAGACAATTGGCGTATTTGGTACGGATAAATTACATAATTGAGTTTACAGACAATTTGCACATGAGGCCAGGAGTCGTTTAGCGCATAATTAACTTAACCGTAAGCACAGGCACCTATTTTTGTAACGTTACCACACGCGTGGGGGTAAATTTCAACTCATTTTGTCTCCCCTTATGTTTTTTGGCTAAATGCGGTTTAAACGCAAGTCTACTACGCTATAATGTAAAATGCACCAGTACTACTTCTTTTTAAGGAAAAATCAATCGTTTCATATTTATTTTCCGATTTTGCAACAGATTCTGTAAAAATAGCGTTTTTTCTTATATATATATATATATATATACGTGTGTGTGTAATAATAAAAATTTTCGTCCTTTTATCTTATTTAAACTAGTCCAAATTATTATAATATCTACCTTTTTTACTTAGCTTTAAGGGGACAGGGAATGTCCTATCTCGCCATGTTAAATTCACCAAATTTATGTAGGGGAAGGTGGCCTAAAATGATCCCCTTAAGGGAAAAACTTGTGTAAAATAACATAAATGATTAAATGAAACTTTAGCCCTATGCTAATATGTTTTACACTATATTTTGCGTTATAAACATGTTTTAATAATATTTTAAACCTAAATTGAGTAATGAAAAAAATAGATTTTTGAAAATGAGTCCAAAGGATCATTTTACCCTCACCCAAGGGCAAAACGATCCTTCATTTAAAAATAATTGTAAATTGTTTCTTATCGGCTAAATCCTTCTATATATAAAAAAAAGTTTTGATTTGGAAATGGACCAATGAAAAATCTGCGTAGATCATCCGGGTATACTCCTACTAGATCGGCATCCATATTTTTTATGACCGGGGTCTTTCTTCGTTAATATTAAGAAAACTGTTTCATACAAAAATATGAAAATCGGTGGTATTATAGAGACGTGTTTGATAAACACGCTGATGCAGACAGTTTTTAAATCGAATAATTATTTAAAGAGATATTTAATGTTAAAGATGGTCAAAATCGTTCCATCAAAAAAGTTTTATAGGAGGAAAACTATGCATAGGAACTTAAACATTTTTAGATCATTTTATACATTGGAAGTTACATAACCCTGGAGAGCTTTGTTTACTGTATCTTCGTCATGCTGTTCTAATATTTAACATCTAGTGATTATTATTTACGACGTAAGAACGGCCCGAACATGGGTAGCATATTGCTAGTGGAGTTTGGTGCATTTTATGATCATCTAATGAATATTTGATTAATTTAAAGGCTTCAATTTTATTATTTCCGGGAAACTACCAATGGACGTCGGTCTGATCTTCCACTCTTAACCATGATTTTGCGACTGCAAAACTTTGATTTCTCGCTTGAGTTATATAACGAGTGTATGGCTGCTGCTTAAGACCGAAATGTTTAAATCATACTAGTGAATACGTATCATATTTATATGTATAGAACATATGCAACGATTTGTTTTACCTCTTGAAACATTAATTATTTTAAAAAGTTTAGATTAATTATATTTAATATACTTTCATCAACATATACATATAGCTTTTATGTCACGCTTTCAGTAAAACTATTTTAGTGTGTGCTATCCCGTAAGGAATGAACATATCGAAATGTAACATTTGTACACGCGGGATTATTTAATCCCAAAAGGCACATTTCTCCCCTTTTAGCCAATAAAAAGACATTCCTTCACACAACCTTTCTCAACCTTAACCTTTAAAGGTACAAGGAAGGTCAGAAGCGTCCTCGAGAAATTTATCATTTATTTTTGGAAGAAAAAATGTGAGTGGGGTGAGATTTACCCCAGCGCGTGTGTTTACCAGTTAAAAAAGGGATAAATTGATTCTGTGCTTTTAAAGCGAACCTATTCAACATTCTAATTGACAGAGAATTGGCGTAATTTTGGACAAAGTTATTTGGAGACATTTCGTTAATTTTACGTTATATCAACTGTATACTAAAATCTACTGAATACTAATGTCTACTAAAAAACAACTTTCCAAAAGTAAAAAAAAAAAAAAAAAAAAAAAAAGTTAATGTTGTGGCTAAAATGTAGTGTGATATCAAATTTCCAAGCTTGTATTATGGTACTTATTTAACATTTTCCATTAAAAATTTACCATATGCAAGTCGAGTGCCTACGTATGCGTTGATAGAAAGCCTTTTCTCCTTTACTAAATACATCATAACGTGTTTCTGAAAATTAATTTTTTTAATTATGCATGATGGGCTTGGCGGCCATCTTTCCATATCTTACACAAAGTTCTAAATAGAGAAATTCGTTGTTAAAATCGGAAGTTCGAAATTGTTACTAAAGCAAACATTTTATGCTTTTCATTTATGGAAATGTGTGCCTAGAAATTTGTGTCTTAAGATAAAGCTGAAGTAACTTCAGGATTCATCTTATGATTCTTTTTCGTCGGGTGTGTGTGTGTGTGTGGGGGGGGGGGGGTTAATTAATTAGTTAAAGCAGTAAAAATCAACTTGTTTTTTCAAAATAAAAGCCTTTCTTAATTGATCTGTCTGCAGTTAAAACTATAAGTTCGAAATTGTTAATAATGCAAACATATTACGAGCTTGTGAGATGGCCGCCAAGCCCATCATGCATAATTTAAAAAAACATTTAATTTTCAGAAACACGTTTTGATGTATTTAGTAAAGGAGAAAAGACTTTCTATCAACGCATACGTAGGTACTCGACTTACATATGGTAAATTTTCAATGGGAAATGTTAGATAAGTACCATAATACAAACTTGGAAATTTGATATCACCACTTTTTAGCCACAACATTCATCTTCTTTTTTTTGCTTGGCTTTTTTTGCTTTTGGAAAGTTGTTTTTTAGTAGATATCAGTTCTTTCTTTAAAACAGATTAATTATAATTTAAATAATTTTACTCACTGAAATTAAAATGAGTCCTCGTATAGCTTTTGTAAGCAGGTAGCAAACACAATAGTATACATTTTGTTTACCTATCATTCTTTTTTTAGAGTAATTAATAATTTAAAAGTAAGGAAAGTCAATTTCTTCTTTCAAAGTTCAGTCTTTCCCAATTTATTATTTCAGATTTTTATGATGGATGGAAATTTAGTAAAAAACAGATACAGTCGAAATAAAATCTATATTTGCAGATCTGTTTAAAGATATGTAAATCTAGCAATTCTAGACATACTGAAGGAACATTTTTGATAAAACAAAATCTAAAAATTGAAAGATATAAACTGTACATATAACTTCATCTTCATTTAGATCGTGTTATAGAGAAGAAAGAATATATATGTAATTTTACTCAAGTCTGTTTATCCATACCTATTTGCATAAATGTGGGAATATTAATTTCATATAAAAATTCCCCTAAATTGATTCTCTTCTATAGTTCATTATTAAAGCCGCATATACATTACAATCAAATTTTTTCCGGTTAAAAATTGCCTGAAAATTATAGTTTTATCGTCCGTCAAATTTTTTGTATGCTTTTTTTTAATACCCAGACTCTTTGTCTAAACTCTGTCAAAAGATCACAGACATAATAAAGTTAACCAAATACTTAGTTATATCTTTCTATCGTTTTCCCTTTTTTATTGGGGGGGGGGGGAGAGCGCTTAAGAACTTCTTTTTGTTCTTAGAATTCTGAATTAATCATTCAAAAGATCTACCTATATAAGTCTTGTTGCGGAATTTTCATTAGCTAAGAGTTGCATCAACTTATACATCATATGAATCTATTAAATTACTTTTGTAAAATACAAAATGGGAACCACTGATATTTCCATTCCATTTGTCTACATTTTAAACTTGAGTCATTTACAACTATTCATTAGTTTTCTATATAAAGAAGAAGTCGTTGTTTCCATTGCAATGGTACCTTTTGCTATTGCTTTCTCTAACACCCAGATCTCAAATTTAACCAACTGCGCTTAGAATCATGCACATAACAGAGGACATTTATGTGTAAGAGTGGTGACATACGCACAAGACGTGTGCTCATATTTAAGTTTTTGTCCAAAGTACGGTAACTTAGTTTTCAGTAATAGACGTGGAAGATTTCGATTGAGCTAACCAGAAAAGTTAACAAACATTGGCTTCTTGATTAGATTTTATCCAAAATCGTCTTAACCAACCAAAGCTAATGACCGGGATCCAGATAAAGTTTTCGCTGTTAGTGCAATGTGATTGACCAATCAGAAGCTTCCATCCATGCAGGCTACGGTGTTTACTTCAAACAGCAAAAAGTTGGCAAAAATGCAGGCTTTTGATTGATCAATCTCATCTGGCTAATAGCAAAAAATCTATCTTGATCCCGGCCTTTTCAACGCCACTTAGATATTTGAGAAAGCCTTGACACGCGTCACGAAAACGTCACACAAAGAAAAAAGTTATTTATTGGCTCGTTCATATCCACGAGCCAATGAATGATTTTGTTTCTTTGTTTTGCCTGCTCTGTGTAACGTTTTCGTAACGCGTGTCAAGACTTTCTCAAATATCTAGGGAGCGTTGGCATTTATTAACATACATCTGACCTGCGTGCTTGGCATCAAGCGCCCGCTTATAATTCATCGTCAATATATACAGGGACGAGATAGCACACACAAGGAAATTTGCAACACAGAGAAATACAGCCGGGAACTCCACAAAGTGTGTGCAACGGAGCCAGCGGGATTCGAACCCGCTCCCACCTACACTCGCAAGCGATTAGCGGTACGATGCCTTGACCACTAATCCACTGTGGGGCCCAGCGTTGGCCTAATTCACCACCATGATGCTATGAAAGGAGAGGAGCAGACATGACAATCTTCCCGTGTAAAAAACTAGATACCAAAAAAAAGAGTTCTTTCCTCCTCTTCTGCTCTTTTCTCTTTTGACTTTGACCGATAGCAGCCCATTTAGCGGTCTCCAGTGCACGACGCAGCTATATATGGCGGACGCAGGAGGGAGGGTGTTAGCGCGACCAATGACATAATAGGCCAGTTCATGACGTTTAAAACGTCACGCGGCGTTGGATCGAGGCTAACGGAGTTGGATCATCTTTACACGATAATTAGTACAAAGCGGTGTGCCCATTGCCGTGTACAGATAATCAACTCCGAGGCTAACGAAAAAGAACCGCGGTGCATCTCAACTGTCTTTTTTAACAGACCGCTAGAGTGACATGATGCTCTTTTCGTACACCTGCATTGGTGCATTCGAGCATCAAGTGACTCCAGCGGTCTGTAAAAAAAGATACGTGAAATGCACCGCGGTAGCCTGTCTCTTTCGTCAACCTCGAATCAACTGCGTATGACGTCATGAACTGGCCTTGTATGTCGTTGGTCATTGGGTAGGAACAGCTTGAAATGACGTCATTTATATCTACTTCGAGGCTAACGAGAAAGACAGGCTACCGCGGTGCATTCTACGTATCTTTTTTTTACAGACCGCTGGAGTCACGTGATGCTCGAATGCACCAATGAAGGTATGCGAAAAGAGCATCACGTCATTCCAGCGGTCTGTAAAAAAAAGACACGTGGGATGCACCGCGGAAGCCTGTCTTTTTAGTTAGCTTCGTATCTACTCCGAGGCAAACGAAAAAGACAGGCTACCAGGGTTGCATTACACGTGTCTCTTTCTTCTTAAAAAATATCCTGTAGATGTCGCTGCAAATGACTGTTTCGAATTCAATATCGTTGTTCATTTAAGGGATTCAATATTTCAGCGCTTTTTTAAGTATTACTGGGATAGTCGATTTCTAAAACATCTATTCTTGACGCTATAACTGAGCTATAGTGTCTAGAAGATATAGTTTAAAAAACTGCTTATCAAAAATTGCTAAAAATTTGTATCCGTAAATGTTGAACAATGCTGAACTACAAATGTCGATCGCAGCGACATATGGTAATTCCAACGTAAGTATTGCAAAAGATATCAACTGAGAAAACGTTTCGCCCGGTGAAGATCTAGAAAATGTTGCTGCGATTGACATTTGTCATACAGTATTGTTGAATATTTACGGGATTCAATTTTTAGCACTTTTTAAAACAATACCGGAATAGCCGGTTTCCACACAAAGGACGTGATCCAGGTAGATTTTTCACTGTTATAGCAACGGAATTGACCAATCAAAAGCCTGAATTTTCACTGTTTGCAGAGGTGTACCTGGATACTGGCCTATATTTCTAGACACCATAACTGAGCTCCAGAATAGTGCAGAAAGCAAACTCCATATTTTGATGAACTTTTGCCTGTTTGCAAAAATGCAAGCTTCTGATTGTTCAATCTCGTTTCGCTAAACAACGAAAAAACTATCTGGACCTCGACCTAAATTCAGCAGTCCGCGCGGGAATACAATGACAAAGAATGTTTTAGGCAAAATATAGATTTATCTCATAAAATAGTATGGGATAAATATTTTCAAATTGGATTTTCTTTAAAAAATATAACGAAGTTGCTACAATCTTCACTGATAGGTATATTTTTATTGAAAAAAATATAGATTTTATTTAAATTCATCGCAAAGTTTTAATTTGATAGTAGTTTGAAATAAATATTAGATAAGTTAACCAGCAAACAAAGAAATGCAAATTTTAGTAAGTATTGCTTAAAAAGTATAAAAAAGGTGTAGACATTGAAAAAAGTACGAGGAAAGGTTTAAAAAAAAATTGTTGAAATATTAAGAAAGTTCAGGATTCATTACTTGTGCACACTGAAAGCTTAATGCGGTCGCAGCAAAAAGTGGATGGGTGAGTTAGTTCCCTCTACTATTATGGAGCTCGGTGTATTTTACGGATGATAAAGAAATTACACTGTTAAAAATATCGTGAAAAATTACCTCTGTTTTTAAAGACTATCTATTTTCTGACCAATGAGAACGCTTCATAGGCGTTTATGTAGCGTTCTCATTTGGCAGAAAATAGTCTTTAAAAGCAGAGGTAATTTTTCACGAAATTTTTAACAGTATATTGTAAGGATTTAGATGAATATTTCAATATTTTCGTAACGATATTAAACAGTCTGGATCTAAATTTTTTGCAAACTTTTCACTCTTTTCAAAAGTTTTGCGAAATGCAGACTTTTCATTGGATAATCTTGTTTAGAAAATAGCGAAAAAACTAACTGTATCCCTAACAAAATGTTGTTGTCACCAATGTAAAAAAAAAAAAAAAAAAAAAAAAAAAAAAAAAAAAAAAAAAAAAAACTCATTTATTACGGAAACGACAAAAATTTTTATGCTGTGTTATTTGAATTATTCTTGTTAAATAACGTCTGTTTTCGATAACGAAATTGTGAACAAGTGTGCCTCTATAACGAAGTAGCGATATACGGTCAATAAAAGTTTATTGGCAAAAGTGACAAAAACAAATCGTTAAAGGTCTTTGCGAGCGTGTCATTATTGTCAGGCTAATGTTTGTTAAATTATTTCACTAGTCTAATAGAACTCGTCCATGCGCGTATCGTGTAATTCAAGAAAGTGGAAAGTGGATTGCCATACTTTCGACAAAAACTTGAAATGAGCATGCCTCCTGCGCATATATCACCACTGTTATGTATAAAGGCTCTCTGTTATGTTGTTGTTTCTGAGTGCTGTTGGTTAAATTTTGATAAAAGTACTGTTGCTATGGAAACAACAACTTCTTGAATATCGAAATGTATAGCAAAAGAGTTCAGAATCAATGCCTAAAATAATTTCGAATATGTACTGTTGTTATGACAATCAAATCCCTCCCTGGATGTGGAAATGCAAAATTGTGTTTAACATAAATGGCCGCAATCTAGATAGATTTTTCGCTGTTAGCGAAACGAGATTCATCATTCAGAAGCCTGCATTTTTGCGAACTTTTCGATGTTTGCTGAAAGCAGGCTATTGATTGGTGAATCTAGTTTCGCTAACAGCGAAAAATCTACCAGAATCCCAGCCTACATTTCTGCAAACATTGCACTTCCTCCATGGCATTAAGAAAATGACTCAAAACTTTCATAACATAGGCCGGGATCTAGAAACAGCAAAAAATTCTCAAACATGCAGGCTTCTGATTGGTAAAACTCATTTCGCTAACAACTAAAAATCTATCTGGATCCCAGTCATAGTTTTCTTCGATAGAATCAATGCAAAAGGATAACATAAAAGGTTAATATAAGATTTCTAAAATGTTTTGGTGGTTTTATCGCTCTTTGGCATAATTTGTAAATTTTAGAATTAATTAACAGTTTTTCGCTAATTAAGAATAGAAATTTTGTGTTTTTAAAACTGAATTTTATAAAAGCACGTAGATTGAGTAAATAGCTGTCCAAAAATGCAAGCCTTTCTTTTTTTCTGTCCATTATTTAAGTCTCTATCTCGTTTGAAACGTAAAGTGTGACGAAGAAAAATAATTGATCATTTTCAGTATCTCGAGGTTATTTTAAAAATTCTATATCTCAGTTGATAATTAATTTATGAATATGAACTTGGTCTCAAATCGAAGATCTTCTTCATTAAGTTATTTTAGTTTTGGTTTTATTTTTCTGCAATGATTGGTTCTTCTGGTATGGGAAATTTTACGCTGGCATGTTTGGCGAATTTAACATGGAGAAGTTGCCTTCAGTATAATAAGCAGTTACGGTGTCTTGCCGTTTTGTTCTTGGCGTTGTTTGTTTGGCGGGGTTAGCATTTTTTTATAGCTTGGCTTGGCAGAACGACCGTTGCGCCATTTATTTCAATCCTGAACGTGCAAAAATTTTTTTGGTAATTTTCCAGTATAGGGATCTTAGCGGAATAGAGACAATAGCCCTGGCGGTGGCAACATATTTTCTGATAACCTATTCACTGTTTCCTTTCATATACACAAGGATTTATTTCAAGGTTTATATAATTTATTTTACATAAAGACGCCATTTATCTAATTTTATATAGAAATAGAAGTAATTTCTATATAAAAAACATTAATAATAGACGTATGTTTAAAATACATATATAACTAAACAAAAAAGTCCATCAATTTTATTTTCATAACTTTTATATCATTTGGCAAGAAATCGCAATTTCTGACGCCCGAATTGCACCAAGCTTAAAAAAAAAAAAAAAAAAAAAAAAAAAAAAAAAAAAAACGGAAGGCCCCTATAGTGGAAAAGTACCAAATTGTTTTTACAAACCGCGCCAAACATTGTGACTTGCTATTTTTTAAACGCGAATCTCTTTTGTCTTTATTTATTATTTAATCGTAACCATGCAAAAAAAAATAATTTACTGTTTTTTAGAGTTGAAACTATTTTTTGTTATTAAGAAAAATTAAGTTTTAACTTCATTTTTTGATGATTCAAAAGTGGCAATGTTTAGTGAAGTGCTAAGAGACCCTTACAATTTCATGTATGTAGTTTAAAATGCGGTTTTGAAAAAAAAAAAAATTTGTATAATACTACGGGGCTCTGCCCCCAACGAGCTACGCTCGCCAACCCCCGTTCCGACTCCCCAGATTCTAAAAGTAGGATAATTTCATCGGCTTTAAAAAACAGTGGCGATCTCCCTGTAAGTTGGTTTTCATTCATATTCCTTTGATTGAAGATTTTTAAGGCGAAATCCGCGTTTGTTAAGGGATACAATAGCTGTTTTCGTCTTTGATTAAAAAAAATAGTTAAAAATTTGAAAATAAGCTAATATAAAATGAATTAAGTAAACAGAGTCTTTGTCTCTCTGTTTTTTAAGAGCTCTATAAGAAAATTCTTTTAAACAACGCATTTGAAATGTATCGTTTTACATCTGACGTAATTTTCACCAAAGTTTTCTTTTTCTTTTTAACATTCACATGAAAATACTTTATTGTTAGAAGGGAAATGTTATTTGCGCTGTCTTAGAATTCACGACAACAATTGAAATAATTATATCAAAATATGAAATAAATGTCTCGCACAAATATATTTTTTAATTGAAACCGTTTTGCCAACTGTCAATTATTTGGCCTTTTTAAATATGACGTAAATTTCCTACGTTTGCGACTTTTAAGGCTTAATAATGAATTTATTATTTAAAAATTTTCTTTCTCTTTTAAAATTCATGTGTAACTATAGTTTTTATGACGTAATTTTCAATATTTTCCTGATTTTTAAGGCGCAATAATCTAATTCTCATTTGAATGTTTTTTCTGGTTATAATAGCCACGTGTAAATAAATTTTTAATTTGAAGGAAATATTATTCTTTGTGCTTTTTTAAAAATTGGCAACAGTTTAAAATAATACAATTTTCTAAAATATACAAAAAATATCTCTCGAAATGCTGCAAATTTGAATTTAAATTGGAGATAAATCCTCAAAAAATGAGTCAAATTAAAAAAATAAATGCAGTCTGAACACTGGGAACTTCTAAAGTTTTATATGGTGTAAAAATGTTTACATTCCTACGTATAGTTTTTGTTCAAATAACTTTTTTTATTGAAATGATTTTTAGCAACTTTAACATTAAATATCTCTTAAAACAATTATTCGATTTAAAAACTGTCTGCATCAGCTAGTTTCTCAAAAATTTGTCTATAATAGCATCAATTTCAATATTTTTGTGTGAAACTGTTTTCTTAATATTAACGAAGAAAGACCCCCGGTCACAAGAAATATGGATGCCGATCTAGGAATGTACCTGGAAGATCTACGCAGATTTTTATTGGTCCATTTCCCAAACCATTACTTTTTTTATATATAGAAGAATTTATTTGAGCTTTTATTTTTTGTAAATTTGTATTGATTTCATAAAATAGTTCTCAAAACTCTGTAATTTTGAATATAATTCATAATAATATTTCACAATACTATTTCTTTGTACACAACAAAAATATATTTATTTAGACAATAGCATCATCTCCAATATCAGCATTTTTAAAAATTTCATCTATCAACTTCATCGTAAAATATGTCACGCCTATAGTTTTATAACTGTTTTAATAAAAAATAAAATGAATACATGGAGTAACGAAAAATTTTTTATTGTCCGAGTGTTCATCTTTCAATAAAACTAGTTGGCATAGCAACCCTCTGTGTTGCATTTAAATTGCATGAGATCTTACGATTATTATTTTTTTTTAGAAGTGTAAATCTACTTTCATTATGCATTTCGACAAAAGTATAACATAAATTTGATTGAATTCTGAATTTCAAGTAATGAACAATATTATAATGCAGGTTAAAAGTTTATTAAATTAAAATATACATTTACAAAATTCATTTATAAAAAGCATTGCGTTCTTTTAAGATTTGACTTTTTATTCAGAAACTGCTGATAACCACATGAAATCATTTTGACGAAATTGGATAAAAATGACGTCATTTGGCAAATCTAGAAGAAACATTTCAGATTTGTGAATTAAAATAAATATTTATCAAATGGCATTTTTCTTTCTTGGTCATTCTGCCTATGCTTTGTGAAAAATCTTAAGCGCGTCATTTTTAAGAAAAAGTTATATGAAAATCGATGTTTCTTGTTTAAATTTTCTTGTTCTAAATATAAGTCAATAATTATATCGATGCATGCAAAAAACTTAAATTTGATTTTGCCCAGACTCCTTGCTTAAATATTAGTAATAAAAAAAAAAAAATCTTTGATCTAATATTTGTAGATGACAATTATTAGCAGACGTTTTTTTCTAGTTTAGATTAAGTTGCTTCGTGAAGATGAATGTGTAAAATTATGTTTTATTCCTCAGTTTTTAGTTCTTAGGCCTTCTTTCTATCTGATGCTATAAAAATTTCAAAGGTTAAAAATGAGCGAAAGCAAACAGAAAATGGCAAAAAATTAAAGTTGTAGAACGGAGAATTAATTTAAAAATACACTAAATATTTTTTTCCATTTATTTATGTTTCTCCTGTAATTCCCATTTTTATTTATTTCTTCTTTATTTCACGAAAAAATAGTTAGCTCTCTCTTTTTTCTTTCTTTTTCTATTTTACTTATAGCTTTTTAGAAATTTTAACACTAATTTTAAAAGCGCTTAAGACTCCTAATACGTAAAATGATAGGCAGTTTTCAAGTAAATTATATTTGGAAGTACACCTTCTTTGGTATTTGACGGTGTAAAGTTTGAAATTTTTGCGATAACATATATGTTAAATTTTTGTTTTATTTATTTTATTTCATTGCTCCTTTTATAAGTTTGTTACGGAATATTAGCTGGAAACATTTTTATTATTGAAACTATTTATATTGCTTTAAGTGATAATGGATGATTATTCTTCCATATTAGAGCCTGCATGCAATAGAGATACATTAAAAAAAATCGTGATTAATAATTAAATAAAAAGCCATAAAAAAGGAGTAAATTGAGATACAGTTTTCAAACAAATTGCATTTGAAAGTACATTTTTCCCCTACACGATTGTGTAAAAATTTAAAATATGCGATTTTTAGAAATTTAAACCAAACGACCTAGTATTTACCGAAAATTTCTTTCGCATGACTTAAAAATATAACTTCCATTTTATGGATAGTAGTAATAAGGATTAATTTCAGAAAATCAAGAGTTTCCACTCACAATGAAACATCGTTAGAAAGGGACAATAAATATGACGTCATATCTAGCAATGAATTTTTTTACTATATTTTTCCTAAATTATCCTTCTGTAATTGAAATACCTATATTATAGTATCTGTTTTGACTTCAAAAACTATTATAAGGCACATTTAGCTAAAATTTATATATATTTATGGAAAATTTGCATTTTCTGTTTAGAATCACGTCGATTTATAATTTTAAAATATATCAGGAGAATCGGAATTTTTAATGACTTACAAAAACAAAGTCCTTTTTACTTTCTTCTATCTGTACAAGAAGAAAGTATTGGATTCGTGAAAATTTTCGACTTCCGGTTTTCGACGGATTTATACGTTTTAGAATGCCCTGAACACGATTTGATGGTTTTTAGAAAATGTCTGTCTGTGAGTCTGTCTGTCACTCTGTCTGTCACTCTGTGAGTCTGTATGTGACAAAAATTTTGTGGGCGTTCTATCTCAAGAACTAAAGCACGGAATTTCACAAAAATTTAGATTCAGTTAGATCTTGATGAAAACTGGACCTGATTAGTTTTTGGTGAAAATCGCCCAAAAGGTGGCGCTACTATGCGGCATTTTTCCCGATTTGTGCAATAGGTATATCTCAAGAACTACTATACGGATTTTCATAAAACTTCAGATTCCGTTAGTCCGCGATATAGTTTGGTGCTGATTACTTTTTTGTGAAAATCGCCCAACAGGTGGCGCTGCTATGTTGCATTATTCATGATTATCACAATAGCTCGAACTCAAGAAAAAAATGCACGAATTTTCATAAAATTTCAGATTCAGTTAGTCCCTGATATAAATTAGTGCTGTTTAAGTTTTGGTGTAAATCGGTCAAGAGGTGGGGCTGATGTGCTGCTTTTTTAATGATTTCCACAAGAGCTGTATCTCAAGAACTAATGCACGGATTTTCATCAAACTTCAGATTTAGTTAGTCCTTGACATGAATTGATGTTTTATTCATTTAAATGTAAATCGCTCAACAGGTGGCTCTGCTATGCTGCATTTTTTGCGATCTCCGCAATAGCTTTATCTCAAGAACTAATGCTCGGATTTTCAACAAATTTCAGATTCAGGTATACCTTGATATCAATTAGTGCTGTTTATGTTTTGGTGTAAATCTCTCAACAGGTGGCTCTGCTATGCTACATTTTTCAGAATTTCCGCTATAGCTCTATCTCAAGAACTAATACACGAATTTTCATCAAACTTCAAATTCAGATATACTTTGATATGAATTGGTGCTAAATTGATGGTATTTCTTGTACTATTTAAATGATTTAATGGATGTGATTTATATAGAAGAAAGTTTTGTGATGGCGACAACATACTAGTTTTTTTAATTATTGTTCCAACCTTTAGGGTGTGGCAACACAAAAGAAAAGATTTAACTAGAAAATTAGAAAGGAGATATTTCTATAATGTTAAATTATGGAAGGTATAGTGCTATGTAAAGTTTAAATGAGTGCCATTTCCTTAATATTGGATATTTTTTGACCCGACATTCGAAAGGCACATACCTGAATTAAGAGCTTTCCAACAAGTCAGCATTCATCACTGAATGTTTTTGGTTTGGATTTTAATTGAGGTGTTGTCTTTTCATCATGTTTCAAAACGTAAAAGATGCTGCTGAGCTCTACTATACAGCACTATCGTGCTGTATGATGAATGGAAAATAGACAAGAATAGACAACATACACCTCACAAAGAAGGAAGAAAAGTAACAAAAGGCGACAAAGATTGTATTATCTCTCTCTATTTTAGTAAAAACATACAGGCAGCAAGAACAACAAATATAACGACGTGGTATCAAAGAAGCACTGCAGTATTGCTAATTTAGTGGGAGTTTTTATTTAAATACCTGCTACAAGTTCCGATGAGTAATATTCGCCTTAATTAATCTGTCTTTAAATAAGAAGAATATTACAATTCGAAAATAGTGGTAGATATCTGAACAAGTGGGTAAGTGTGATCCCAGATCGCACAGAGGGTTTCGTTTAATATTGCTTTTAAAACACTTTATCCTTTTGTAAAATCTGTTAGTTCCACATTTCGCAAGCAGGGGGCGCACTCTATTCTAAACAAACCACTATCTGAAGGAAACTCCGTTTTACAAACTATCCGTAGATATATTAGTCGAGGGCATCGGGCCCATAGCAATCGATATAAGTAGACGCCCCCTGGCGGTAAAATTAGGAACTAAATTATGTAAGGCTATGGTGTATAATATGAAAGAGTGGTTAAAGGAGTGTCGGCAAAACTTAGAAAAGTGCACTCCGGGTGAAAATTGTGGAGGTTAGAAAAATTTCTAAAAATACAGAAATTAGAGCCTGGAGGGGTAAAAAATATAAGACTTTTTAAAAATTTTATGATTTTTCGTGTGATCGCAAGTGTTTTGCTATAAGTAAGCAAAATTCCACATCTCGAACTTAATTAGGGGCTGAGTTATAAAAATTGCATAAAATACACAATTTAGAGCCCAGAGCTATAAATATGTCTTTATTAAAAATTTATGATTTGTCGTTTGATGTGAGGTGTTCAGCTATAAGTATCCAAAATTTCAAGTCTTAAACTTAATTAAGGGCTCAGTTAAAAAAAAAAAAGTTAAAATAAACAAGTTAGAGTCCAGTGTGGTAAATATAAGACTTTTTCAAAATTTTATGATTTGTCGTTTGATGTGAGGTGTTCAGCTATTAGAATCCAAAATTTCAAGACTCCAACATATATAGTTTCTGTGAACGGGTTCTGTGACGAACGGACAGACAGACAGAGGAGTGAGACGAATAGGGTTTCGTCAGATGAACGAAACCCTAATAAAAAAATTCCCGATAAATTGGGAATAATGAAGAAAAGAGAATCTTGGCATTTCACATCTTGGTCTGTGAATTCGCGTATGAAGCGAGATTTTTTGCCCCCAAGGGCCTAAACATTATCCGGTATTAAGCTGGATCGCGTAGTAACCGTTCATGTATTAAACGTGGTGTTTTTGCGTTAATCGTAGTGATATTCAAGGGACCTGAAAAAAAAAAAACGTGCGGCGTAATTGAGGGCCATTAAGTATAAGTAGATTAGTATTCTTAAGAATAAGTAATATTCTCTACATTTCAGCAGATACAGACAAGAAGCCAGAGACATCGAAAATTAGGACCCGATGTCAAATGAGCATTGCAGTGTTGCTAATTTAGCGAGATTTTTATTAAAATATCTACCACAAGTTTTTTTTAACGCGATTCTGCTTCACCGGGTCCGACTGATATACTTACTGACTTATTCAGCTGATAAACACAATTATGTAAAAATGTCATTGTTTTTATAAAAAAATCATGTTATATAATTAATGTAATTTATCTATTTACTAGCAGGCTATGCCCGCTACGCTGGTCTGCTTATCCAAATGAACCTTGAATTAAACAAAATGTATCATTGAATTTGACATTGTGATGTAAAGCAATATGGAACCTTACCTGGAATGTCCTTTCGCACTAAAACGATAAGAACGCAAATGTGCTATTATATTTTCTAATGTGTAGACAAATTTTCAGCTATTAAGGTCTTAACCCTTTTAGTTGATCAATCACAGTAGAATTTGGTAAAGAAAGATAGTACAATACGCAATATAATAAAACAAACCCTGAAAAATTATATAACGACTATAATACAAACAAACAAACTGACAAAATCCATCCAGTAAAACTTTTTTTAAAGGCTGATCTTTCATATTGAGGTCCATCTGATTATAGAACTTTCCCCCATAATTCTATAACTAAGCAACGTAGAATGATACGCAATAAACTAAAACCTCCTCAAACATTGGCTAATCAACAAAGAAAGTATTATCAATTTCTGCCATCTAGAACTTTTTGAAAAGTCTAATCTTTCATAATCGTGTTAGAAAATGCTCTTTTGTTTTCAAGAACATCCACCAATCTTTTTTATTTGATCTACTGTGACAGACACTCAGTTCAGTTAGTGTTGCTCCTTCCCTTATAGCAGTTGGCAGCAAAATGTTGCTTGATTAAAAAAATCCAATAATATTCCAAAGGAATATAATATGATAAAAAAAACTGCAACAAACCATAGTTCAAAGTATTTCTTTGTGTTTGTAAATAGTCTTACTCATCTGTTTTGTTTTATTGTGAAGTGTGATCCGTATTTTGACCAGCATATATATTATTCTAGTGTATTCAATCTTCTAATAAATGTTCTTTGTTCATCTAAAGAAGAATATATTTCTATTGAAACACATCAAAACATAAAGGTAAAACTTTTAACTTTTTTATTGTTTACCTATTGAGGAATTTCTTATTCATGCCTTCCATATGGAATAACATTCTAACAGTCGATTATGAGACTGAAGTTATCTCAATTTTAAATATAGTAATATAAAAGAAGAAAATATAATATAATTAAATTCAAAGAAATAATTATTTTCTGAATGTCGGTATTTTTCTTAAGTGAATGATATAAAAGAAAATTCAAAGAATTGTTCTTATTTTGAAATCAAAAGTATTGTGTATTAATAAGAAAAGAAATTATTTTGCCAATTTCTTATTGAAATTTTATTATACAAGTTGCAAATGTAAATTTATGTTTTAAACAAAGAATTGAACATTTAAGAACAGTTTTTCTGAAATCAAAAGTAACTTCAAAAATTGTTCTCAAGAATTTCATTTTGTTCTTATTTCATCATTAGCATTATATTTGAGTTTATAATTGTTGTTTTGATGTATTAATAAGAGAAAAAGTTTTATTTTTTGTGAAATAAGCAAATATTATTATATCATAATGTCTAGCATTAAAGAATCTCATTATGTTGATAAATTAACTGATGACAACTATTCAGTTTGGAAGTTTAAAATAGAACAATTGTTAATCAAAGAAGGTCTGTATGATGTTTTATTTGAACCTAAAAAGCAAAATGATGATAATTGGGTAAAAAATGATAGAAATGCTAGGGCATTAATTTGTTTAAATATCTCAGATTCACAAATTGTTCATGTCAGACATGCTAAAAGTGCTAAAGAAACATATGATCAATTGAAATCTGTTCATGAAAGAGTAAATTTAACAAATAAACTTTATCTTCTTAGGAAGCTGTATTCATTAAATATAATGAAAGTGTAAAAATGCAGGATCATATTAATTCTGTCTTAGAATTAGCAGAAAAATTAAGAAGTATAGGTGAAGTAATACAAGATGATAATTTAATAGCTATTTTGTTCTGTTCCTTACCAAATTCTTATAGTACCTTTATAACTGCTATTGAAAGTAAATATGAAACAGATTTATCATTAAAATATGTTCAAAACAAATTAATTGATGAGTATCTTAGAAAAGTTGAAACTAAACAAATTTTAACAAAATTTGAATCTATTGCTTTAAAGGGTAATAGGGATAAACCAAAGCATTTGAATAAACAAAAATTTTGTTCTCATTGCAAAAAGAATAATCACAACCGTTTCACTTAAAGGGTAATAATACTAACAAAACAAAACCAAATTTCACCCAAGATAGATCACGTCAACAGTTTAAAAAACCAAACAATTTCTCTGCCTCTACTGCTAGTCAAAATGAAAATCTATCAGATTCTCAAAACTATCATGAATTAATGGAAGAATCAAGTTCTTCGAGTTTTGTTATGAAATCTCAACAAAATGGAAATAAAAACAAAAATTTGTCTTTTGTTATTGATTCAGGTGCGTCTGTTCATTTAGCTAATTCCTAGGAACTGTTCTCAGAATTAAAAAGCTCGAATAAAGATACAATTACAATTGCTAATGGAAACTGCAAAGGGAAAGGGTAAGTGTACTTTTAATATTGAAACACTTAATGGTCAAACAAATAGAGTTACATTAGATCATGTGCTTTATGTTCCCGAGTTGGATAGTAATTTATTATCTGTCCAGTCTTGTACTGAGAAAGGTTTTGTTGTGACATTTAAAGATGATATATGTTTAATTAAAAAGGGCAACATCCTAGTTGCAGATGCAAAAGCGGATGAGGGGTTATATAGATTAAAAATAATACCTACAAATGAAAAGGTATATAGTGCTTCAGAAATATTACCCATTTGTTCTAATGTTAACTGCATTCTAAAATGGCACCAAAGGCTGGGCCATAGAAATTTGGAATCGATCAAGAAAATTCAAAAGGATGATTTAGCTTTAGGTATTACAGTGAATAATTGTTCTCATAATACTGAATGTTCAAGTTGCATAAAAGCTAAGTTAACAGAAAAATCATTTCCAAAAGAAACGCAACACAGAAGTAAAAAACCACTTGATTTGATATACAGCGACGTATGCGGTCCTGCAGAAACAAAAAGTATGGGATCAAAAAGATATTTCGTTACATTTATTGATGATTACTCTCGTTATACACAAGTATATTTTATTTCTTCTAAAGATGAAGTATTTGATAAATTAATAGAGTATGTTGCATCAACAACAAATAAATTTAGATTGAAGATTAAATCCTTGCGTAGTGACAATGGAACAGAATATTGCAACGAATCTGTCAAAGATTACCTTAAAAACTTAGGAATAAATCATGAAACAACGACGCCATATTCACCATCCCAAAATGGAGTCGCAGAAAGAAAGAATCGCTCACTTATTGAAATGAGTAAAGCCATGCTTATAAATGCTAAATTGCCAAAAACATTCTGGGCAGAAGCCATAGCTACAAAAGGCTACTTACAAAATATATTACCTACAAAATCAACTGAAAAGACACCATAGGAACTGTGGAATGGGCATAAGCCAAATTTGAGCCACCTTAAAGTATTTGGATGCAAAGCATATGTGTATGTTCATAAACAGAAGAGACAAAAATTTGACGAAAAAGCCACTGAAGGAGTCTTTGTTGGTTACGATTTAAGAAGCAAAGGATACCGAATTTATATAGGCGGTAGAAAAATAGTGATAAGCAGAACAGTGAAGTTTTTTGAAAATATGAACTGTGAAAATGTCTTTAAAGAAAATCCTGAAGAGCGAATCTCAGATTTAATGTACTTCAATTTTTCAGAAGAAAATCTTGAAAATGATAGTGAAGCTATCCGAACAGAAAATACTGCAGAAGAAATAAAAATGGATGAAAAATCAGTAGATAGCCCAACAACTGAAGAAAGTGAACATAATTTCCAGAGAAGAATATCTGACAGAGAGACTAAAGGAATTCCACCAGAAAGATATTCTTACAAAACTGAAGACAGTTGTTCCAAAAATCAAGATCCTGAAACTTTTAAAGATGTTTTACAATTACCAGTAAAAGATCAACAGAAATGGTTTCAAGCTATGAAGGAAGAATTTAACTCTTTAAAGGAAAATGAAGTGTTTGAGCTTGTTACTTTACCCAAAGGCAAGCACGCCATTGGCTGTAAATTGGTTTACAAAACAAAACATAATGAAAATGGAGAAGCAATAAAATGCAAAGCACGATTAGTTGCCAAAGGTTTCGCTCAAAAATTAGGCACTGATTATGATGAAACCTTCTCTCCTGTCGTCAAACATATAACTATTAGAGCTTTTCTAACCTGGGCAGCTTATCATAAAGCCAGAGTATTCCAAGTAGATGTTAAAACAGCCTTTCTACATGGTAAACTAGATAATGAAGAATTATACATGCATCAACCAGAAGGCTTTCATGATGAAGAAAATAAAGACAAAGTCTCTAAATTAAAAAAGGCTATATATGGTCTTAAACAAGCCGCCAAGTGCTGGAATGAAGAAATAGAGAATACTCCAAAGGCATATGGATTTAAACAAAGTGAAGCTGATCCATGTTTGTTCATAAAAGAAAAATCAAAGAAGACAATTCATCTCATATTGTATGTAGATGATATGCTGATGAGCTCAGAAGATGAAAATGAAGTTAATGAAGTAATAAATTACTTAAAGAAATCTTATCCCATAACATCACAAGGAGAAGCAAAATACTTCTTAGGTATAGAAATTTACAGAAAAGAAGATGGAAGTTATTTACTTTCACAATGAAGTAAAATAAATCAATTAGTTAAAGATTTTCAGCTTGAAGAAGCTAAACCAACTTATACCTCAATGGAAACTAACTATTATAGTTTAGATAAAGAAGAAAATCTTTTATCATCAAATGATAATTATAGGCAAGCTATAGGAAGTCTTTTATATATTTCCTCATGCACAAGACCTGATATTACCGCTCCTATACACATACTAAGTCGAAGATGCAATAATCCAAGACAAAAGGACTGGAATGCTGTTAAGAGGGTAATAAGATACTTAAAAACAACGAAAGACCTTGATCTCCACATTTCTTCAAAAGAATATCCTAATATAGTTGCATACTCGGATTCAGACTGGGGACAAGATGCTACAGACAGAAAATCCACCTCAGGAAATGTAATCTTCTTAGGCAATAGCTGCATTTCTTGGTTCTCGCGAAAACAAACATGTGTGACGTTATCGTCAGCAGAAGCTGAATATGTGGCACTGTCACAAGGAACTCAAGATGCTATGGATCTTAAAATTGTGTAACGACCTCAACTTACAACAACATTTTCCTATTAGAATTTTTGAGGATAACCAATCTACAATTAAATTGGTTGAAAGTGAAAAATTTAAATCTCGCACTAAGCACATTGATACAAAGTATCATTACATACAAGATTTAAAAACTAAAAATGTTATAGATGTCAAATATCTATCAACAAATGAAATGATAGCAGATATAATGACGAAGCCACTGCCAAAGGTCAAATTTGAACTTTGTAGAAACCTTATCCACCTGGTGTCAGATTCTATCACAAAACGGGAGAGATGTTAGAAAATGATCTTTTGTTTTCAAGAACATCCACCAGATGGCAGCATCAGACAATCTTTTTTATATGATCTACTGTGACAGACACTCAGTTCAGTTAGTGTTGCTCCTTCCCTTATAGCAGTTGGCAGCAAAATGCTGCTTGATTAAAAAAAATCCAATAATATTCCAAAGGAATATAATATGATAAAAAAACTGCAACAAACCATAGTTCAAAGTATTTCTTTGTGTTTGTAAATAGTCTTATTCATCTGTTTTGCTTTATTGTGAAGTGTGATCCGTATTTTGACCAGCATATATATTATTCTAGTGTATTCAATCTTCTAATAAATGTGGTTTGTTCATCTAAAGAAGAATATATTTCTATTGAAACACATCAAAACATAAAGGTAAAACTTTTAACTTTTTTATTGTTTACCTATTGAGGAATTTCGTATTCATGCCTTCCATATGGAATAACATTCTAACAGTTTCATATGATTATGGAACTTTCCGCCATTACTTTATGACTAAGCAACGTAGAACAATATGCAAAATACTAAAACCATGTCTGAATAGATATCTAACAAAATGAAATTCCTATCAAAATCCGTTCTGTAGAACTTTTAAAAATGTTAAACTTTCATAATCGGGTTCAACTGAATATAGAACTTTCCACCACACCTCTATTATTAAGCAATGCAGAAAGGTATAGTATATACTAAAACTCTGCATGAAAAATTATCTAACTAACAGTGAAAATTCAATCGTATTCAATTCGGCTGAATCTTTTAAAAAGGCTATTATTTCATGATCGGGTTCGTCTGATTATATAACTTTAAAACATAATTCTATGTATAAGCAACGTAGAACGATATGTTATATACTAAAATCTTCCCTGGAAAATTATCTAACTATCATTATGATCAAAATCCACTCAGGTGAGCTAAAGTTATATGCAACCGGGACGAATTTCCTATTTCCATTTTACTCTAGTATATATAGTAGAAGCAGAAGTAGATAGATAGATAAGAATATTGATTATTAAAATTTATGAAACTGCAAGTTATTTCTCGTTGTCTCTGCTGAATAATTTTAAAGACTTTTCAATTGGCGAGTATTGAAATTTACTATTATCTCTACAACAAATGTATATTATTTTGTACCAAAGCATTGTCGTTAAAATGAGCCAATTTGCTGTGGGTTCCGATATTATAATTTTTTTTTTTTTTCAAAATCGCCAACTACGCGCATGACATTTGAAGTGTCTCTTGGCACTGCAGTAAATATTTCCATGTTTTATTCAGCGAAAAATGAAGTTATAACTTAATTTTACTTAAAAATAAAACATACTTCCACTTTCAAAAAATAGTAAATTAAAATTTTTTGCAGTGTTACGAATAAATAATAATTAAAACCAAAAGAAATTCGCGTTCAATAAATACCAAGCCCCAAAGTTTGGCATAGTTTGCAATAAAATTTGGTACTTTTTTTTTCCACTATAAGCGCTTTGGCGTTTTTTTTTAAATCTTGGCGCTATTCGAGCATCAGAAAGTGAGATTTATTGCCAATTGATATAAACAGTTAAGAAAACAAACTTGATGAAATTTTTTGTTTGTTTATATATGTATATTATAAATGTTTTTTATCTACAAATTACTTCTGTTTCTAATTAAAATTAGATAAATTGCATCTTTATGTTAAATAAATTGTATAAACAGAAAAAAAATGCTTGTTTATATGAAATGAAACAGTGAATAGGTTTCCAGAAAATATGTTTCCAAATTTCCTCTCCGCCAAGGCTATTTTCTCTGTTTCGCCATGATCCCTATACTGTAAATTACCAAAACATTTTGCACATTTATGATTGAAATAAATGGCGCAATAGCATACAATTTGGTATGGTGTTGGTGTAACGTAAAAACAGGAAAAGGTCGCCAAAAAGTTTTCTTTCAAATCACGCCAATTCTGTGTTAATTCAGTTATAGAATAGCTCCGCTTTAAAAACACAGAATCAGTTTAAACCTTTTCCTAAGTTAATTATGCGCCAAACCACGCCAGGTAACATACGCCAATTGTCAGTAGACTCAATTATGTAACTTATCGGTACCAAATATGCCTATTGTCTAGGGATTCGATAACGTAATTTATCTCCTTAATTTATGCATACTTTACAAACTACATCTACTTTCCAATTTTCCTTATTTTAAGATCAATGGGTACTGTTAGATGTTAAAAAGCTTGGCGCAATTCGGGCTTAGGAAAGTGAGATTTGTGGCCAAATGATATGAACAGCTATAAAAACAAATAAAATGAACTTTAAGCTTTTAAAAGTATGCATTCCTATATATATTCCTATATAAATTTTTATTTATGAATATTAATATTTTTGTTATTTATATACAATTTACTTCTGTTTTTATATAAAAAAGAGATAAATGTATTCTTTATAGTAAATAAATTATCTAATTATTGAACAGAAAATATGGATGAAAACTTTCCTTGTCTCGCCAAGCCCATTTTTTCCACCTCGCAACTATATTGGAAAATTACAGAATTTAACCCATTGCTCTATGACTAAACAGTGTGGAACAATATATTATATATTAAAACTATCTCTGAAAAATTGTCAAACTAACAATGCAAATTCTGTCAAAACCGTTTATTTTAATTTTTAAAAAGGCTATTGTGATAATTGCTTACACCAGACTACAGAATTTTCCCAAAAACGGTATGGCTGAACAATATAGAAGGGCATGTTGTATATTGAAAACTTCCCTGGAAAATTATCTAATTAACAGTCCAAGTTCCATCGAAATACATTCGGCAGAATCATTTAAAAAGGCTAATCTTCTATTATCAGGATCATCTCATTAATGATCTTTAAACCATAATTCAATACCAAGCAACGTAGAACGACGTGTTGTGTACTAAAACCTTCCCCGAAAAATTACCTATCTAACAGTGTAAGTTCAGCAGAACTCGAGTTTTAAGCAGCCGGAATGAAATTTCCATTTGAATTATATATATATATATATATATATATATATATATATATATATAAGTAGAATTGGGTTTTTCCAGAAAATGCTGTCGTTTATTGAGAAATAACCAATATTGTGAACGTCGCTCAAACCGATGGCACGCTCATGCATTTTCGGCTTAAAATTAAATCGTTTGGCGATAAAATGAAATCGCAAAAAAACATACAATATGTAACTCACAAGTATATAATTACATCAAGTATATAATTACATTAATACACACAAGTATATAATTACATTATTAATATATAATTTTTATAATTACATCTGCTAGTTTCTTCTGTATGTCACATGATGGTCGAGTTAATTAAAAAAGTAAACTTAAAAGTAATCAAAAACAAAAACAAAATTGTCACTCAGATATTATTTTATAAAATTTTCTGATGCATTTTATTTATCGGGCGCAAGAGATAAATTGCCAAATATAGTTTAAAACTACAATCTTTCATACTGAATAAATTTTTAAGCATTACGAACATTCTCTTTCATGTTTAAATTCGATATTTTCGTTTTCCAATATTACCACTCGTCATTTTTTTTTTCATTTTCTCTCTTCTTTTCTTTTTTTTCTTCTAAATAAAATTAGTAACAGTTTTTTTCCGAGATGTACAGCCATTTCAATTCATTTATCAAAAAATTCATCGCCAATAAAATAATGGTAACCCTTGCGCCCAAAATAACAGAACTTTCCGTCATAATTCTATAACTAACCTACGTAGAACGATGTGTTATAGCTTAAAACCTTCCCTGAAACGATACCTATCTAACAGTATAAGTTCCGTCAAAATCCATGCAGTAGAACTTGAAATCTAAGCGTTCGGAACGAAATTTTCGTTTGGATTTTATATATATAATAGATAGAATAGATAATAGATTATGTGTTATGAAGTATCTCAAAGTTTAAAACAGATCGCATTGTTAGATTTCCTAATTTTAACAATATCGCGTTATGTTAGTTCCACATTCCACCACCAGGTAGCGCGCTCTATTCTTAACGAAAGCGTATCTGAACGAAACTCCTTCATGCAACCTTTCCGTAGATACATGAATCGGGAGGCTGGCGGCCTTAACCAATAATTTAAGATAATTGCTGAAATTACTACGAAAAATATTTTAAAGGGGCCCTACGCGGGCCCCTAATAGAGTTAGAGGAAATCGGAAGACGGCAAAATAATCGCGGGGAAAAGTTTGCTTGGGTGCTCTGGCAAAGAAAGTGAAGCGTGAAGAAGGGAAACTTTCATAAACGCAATGTAAATCCCCGACCCTCAGTGAAACAGTGCAAACAGCTAAGCGGTAGAAGCCGCATAAAGGGGCGAAAGATAACATGGGGTTTACTTGGCGCGCTTTTGCGTGATCGCCAGTAGCGATAATTATCAAAATGTGGAGTAACGCTGTGCTCACCGCTGTCCCCTGTCCGCGCGAAAGCAGTAGCGGATAGGGACAGCTTAATGCAACAATGTTAAAGAAGCGCCTGCTAATAGAAGGAGGGAGAAGGAAATCTCGTAGGGATTTTTCTAAACCTGGTTTGAAGCAAAGGAAAAAAATAAGTTTTTGCATTACTATTGGCGCCATCTATCCAAAATATTTGAAAATAATATTAAAAAACGAAATCATTATATCATAATCTTTCCAACATTGTAGTAAGAAGTATATAATTAAGTAAACAAATATCTACAACTTTTACTGTTAAAATTTAAAAGCAGTTCATCTTTTATGTTATAATAATGTTATTTAATATTTAAATCATTACATATAAACAAATTGACAGGAATATCTATGTGGCGTTTTAACAGCTTTAAGGCTATAGCAAATCAGTCACCAAGGGATATAATAAAATTATTATTTCTTATCTTAAGCTAAATAATTTAACTTCGCTGTCAGTCAAGGCTTTAGGAAACAATAAATATGATTTAACTAACATATACTTCTATATCTAAAATATACATAATTTTAAAAAGTATAATTATGTATATATAACATATTATTATACATACATAGTACATCAATGTGGCTTTTTTTTTTTTTTTTTTTTTTTTTTTTAAGATTTAAAAGCTACAACAATTTGTTTTCTCTATATTCTTAATTTAAAATGTTTCTTTGTTTTATAATAAAAAAATAAATAAATCCCAATTCAGAGGGCACATTTTATTTATTTATTTATTTTTATTTTATGATTACATTGAACTAAACATATTTCAATTTTATGATTATTTTAGTTCCTATTTTATAGAAAATGTATAATGAGAGCATCTCATAATCTTTTTAACATTAGAATATTAATAATTATAATGCTCTTCAAGCATTAACATCTTAATTTATAATAGTAACAGTAATAGTAATAAAATTAGGAGAATAATAAAATATAAACACACAATAACACATGGATAAGTACCAAGTACAAATGAACACCAACACCGACAAAACAACGTGCCGAAGACGGCTAGGGATTTTCTGATTTTTTCCCCATAGCGTTATGCAGTCGAAGTTTTAACATTGTTGCATTAAGCTGTCCCTATCCGCTACTCGCGAAAGCAGTGCGCTCCCCTCCCCCCTCTTTTCGTGGATGGAGCTTCTGTCCGAGAAAGAAACCCCTTGAAGGTCAAAGATCGTAGAATACGTTAGATGAATCTGATAGTTGTTACGTTAGATTTCGAGTGAATATGGAGCTTTCGATACGTAAAATTTATTATTTTACAGAGTGCTGTATCACTGAAGATTTTTCCATTGTACGTATTCATCGGCTATCTATTAGCAATATAGAAAATATATCGTAACAACAGAACATGAACAGATCATATTAAAAAATCTGTCCCAATCGCTGTTAAGTCACAAGTCAAACTGACCAAGAAATGTCGTTTTGAATTCTCGCGGGGCGTTGGCGCGAAGGTGTTATCTTAGGTTTACTACAAGAAAGTTTGGCGAATTGATAGATGCAATGAAGAATGCCTATGATTGGATGTCCCCTTTGAGTGTGTTTTCTAGCAGAGCTATTTGCACTGTTTCGGTTAGTTACGGTTTCCAAAGCCTTCCCTTCTTTTCCTCTACGTTCTTTGGCTCTGGAGCTACTTTTGGCGCGAGATCTCAGCTCTACGACCAATAGGAGCCCAGATATTTAAAGAAATATGAAGTAACAAAGTCCAAAATAACAGAATTTTCCGTAATAATTCTATAACTAATCTAGGTAGGATGATGTGTTATAGCTTAAAACCTCCCCTGAAACGATACCTATCTAACGGTATAAGTTCCGTAAAAATCCTTGCGGTAGAACTCGAAATCTAGGCGTTCGGAACGAAATTTCCGTTTAGATTTTATATATACGAGTTGCAACCCGTCGAAATTCGACGTACTAAAATGTTTGAAAGGAACTGTCAGATTGAAATTATAATAAACCTACAAAAATAATTACAACAAAAATATCATCTTACATTGGTTGTCTAACTTTTAAAACAAATAATATTTTAAACCCAAAATTACCAAAATATTATTTCTACAAACTTCAACTGCTTAAATTATTGAAAAATTAAACTGTATTAGATTACGTAATCAAGATGAGTAATTATGATGAAGTTATCGATGGAGCTCTTATGTTTGTTTTTACGGGATGAAAAATCAGTAAAAAGTATTTCGCTTTGTCACATCATAAAAATTTTCCCCCATAAAATCTAAACTGTACGTTATTTTCACATTCTCGTAATTTACATACGCACCACTCAAACTCACAATTTGAAAGTATTTTAACGCGCAAAAGAATAGATTATTAATGAATGCATTTCCAAAGTTAAAGTCACGTTTGTGCGATACAACTTTTCATGTGAACATTCGTACAAACCATAAGTTCTAATCTTAGTACCCGCGAAAAAAAAATTCAGAAATTTGACTTTAGTTGTCACAGTATTCCCCATTTATAGTATTGGTCAAATATTTAGTTTTATCAAAAAAAAAAAAAAATGATCGTTTTGTTTTAACTATATCATTTTTACTCAATGGATCATTTTGCCGAGCGCCTCAAACTCATTTATCAGCGTAATGTAAAAATATTAAAATGTAGCTGATTTATGAAGAAGAATGCGTGTTTTATTTAATGTGTGACATCATTTTCTGTTCAAAAATTATAAAAAGTTACTTTTATTTGCAATGTGAAAATGGCATCAATAAGGATATAATGAATAAAAATAATAAACCATGAATATTTTCCCTTTACTTTCAATATAAATGGAGTACTTCAGTTGCCACAATTACAAAATTTGTATTAAAAACTACAAAAAAATTAATATCTCAAAAACAAATTGAGATACAGCTTTCAAACAAATAGTACTTAAAAGAGAATTTTTTTTCCTTATACGACGGTATAAAAAGTTAAAATGTGTGATGCATAGAAGTTTAAAAATTTGCAGTAGAGAAAATGCAAAACCAAAATTCCATTTCAAATTTCAAAGTGTTGCCATTCGCAAAATGACGTATGCGTTACGCACAGATATGTTTGTCCTTTATAATATAGATAGACTAAGGAATCATACCCGGGGTTCCCAGGTTACAGAATATAGTTGAAAATCATTTTTTATTATTGAACAGTTATATTTTTTACATGCAGTATATTTTTTAGATTGCCCACTAAAATTAAATAAGAATTTTTCATATGAAAAATATGAATTATACAATCAAATAAATTTTTGAAATTTATCAAAAGCGATTTTTTCGTATTAGCTATATGCTAAGAGTTATTACCCCAATATTTTGCTGCTTACGGCAACCTTTTATTTTCTCATAATATCAGAGCTTTAAACGCGAAGTTCAATTACATATCTGTTGAATTTATGTTTTATTTATATTATTTTATTTAGTTATTCATAGAGGAAGTTTTATCTTTTTATGGAATATTAGTTAGAAAATGGTGAACTCTTTATGTTGTTTTAAGGGCAAACGGATTAATTTTCCTTAATCGAGCTCCACATGATAGAGATAAATTAAAAAACATTTCATGCTTGAAAATTATTTTTAAAACCATAGACAATCAGTAAACTGAAATGCACTTTGCAAACAAAGTCCATTTGAAAGTTCTTTTTCCCTATTTGGCTTTCAAAAAATTTAAATTGTTCGATTACAGATATGTTAAATTTGCGTTCTTTTAATATTATTCTTTTATTTATTTGTATAGAAAGTATTAATTTCGTTATGAAAAATTAGTCAGAAATAAAAGCTGAAAAATGTTTGTTACTTTATGTGCAAAATGTTTATTATTATTATATATTGAAGCCGGCATTTGATAAGATAAATTATACAAAAAATCGTGCTTGAAAATTATTTTTAAAAACATAATAAATCAGTCAAGTATGATACAGTTTTTAAACAAATTGATCTGAAAGTATATTTTTTCCCTATACGAAGTTTTAAAAATTGAAAATGTACGATGCTCATAAGATTAAAAAATTGCAGTAGCGAAAATCTTCAAAACCGAAATTTGATCGTGAAGTGTTGCCATTCACAAAATGACTTTAGCGTTACGCAAAGATACGTTTTCCTTTATAATATAGATACGGAATCAGTAACATGTAATAAAGTTCAGTTATTATAAAAAAGTTATCAATTGATGCTCTCTTTTTCTTGGTATTCCGGAATGAAAAAAAGCAAAATTTATTCCACTTTGACACGATCACAGAATTTTTTCGCTATGAAATCTAAACCCGACATCATTTTTACCTTCTCAAAGTTTACACACACACCCCTCATATCCGCATTCACCCTTTTAAAAAATTTGCATTTTAATTTGATCATTTAAAAATCATTTCAACTCAAAACTTGAAGCCACGATTGTCAGCAAAATCTTTGCATGTGAACAGTCACATTCTTAACTTGAGATTCTAATCTCAATATCGGAGAGTAAAAAATTGCTGTAATATATGTTTTTTAGACGCATTTGTGTTAAAAAGTTTAGTTTTATCTAAGAAAATCATCATTTTCTTTTAAATATGACGTCATTTTCACTCGTCATTTCGCCTAGTGTCTGAAATTTAGGACCATACAGAAGGAAAAAAAAAGAATGGCAACTTTATGAGGAAAATGCGTGTTTTAAGCAGTACGTATTTTCCGTTCAAAATATTATGTCCATAATGGGATTTTGTACTACTAAACCCATAGAAAAATTTGAATTTTTATCAGATAATTGCATGAATAAAGGTGAATAAACCTCATTATTTCTCTCTTCTCTGCAATAATGAAAGTTATCTAATTACCATCATTTTGAAGAAATTTCATAGAATAATTTTAAAATTAAAATATAATAATGGGATATTAAAAAAAATCTTGTGCGAACACATTTACAGATGAACAGCTTTCAGTTAAAAAATTATTAGTAAATATGGTTCAACAGAAAGCTCAGGGCAGATGACTAATAAGCAGTCTTGTGTTTTAAATATATAGATTTAATAAAATTATGAAAAATTAAATTAAGCAAATTATGTTATTTTGATAAAATTACAGTAGCATGTTTTAAAGAATAGCAATAAAATTTTAGACAAAAACTTGGGGAACCTGATATTATTTTAAATCTCGAATTATTGCCATTATCTTTGTTTGCATGTCTAACTCGGCGAAGAGAATTTACCCAAGAGAGAATCATCAAGTTCTGTTATATAAATCGCTATTTTCGGACAAAGAGCATGCACACTGTATGTTACTTCTCGTTCATAAAGACACTCTAAATGTTTGTAAAAGATTGCGTTTTATAAGTGCGTGATTTCGATTACGTTATTTTCAAATGAAACATTTTAATGAGACATTTTCACCTGTGAAGAATTTCAAAGCAGCTGGGGTGAAAATGACGCACTTCTACAAAACATATTTCAGTTTTAAGAATTAAAATACACGCTTTTTTTTTTATAAAATGATGTCAATTGCATCCACTGAAACATTCCACTTTTACGATCACGTCTTAAACAACATCTATAGAAAGGTATGCATATCACATCATTATCACGGAATAAGACACAAACCCAGAAGAAAGCTATGACGTCATTTAAGAAGTTTTTCAAAACAAATCGGGTATTTAATGATTTATATGACTACATTTTTTTTTTTTTTTTTGCTTATAATTGTTTTATCAGGAGTCATTCATTTATATTTTTTCAAAATTCGGAAAATGTTATTACACACGGATTGATAAAATTGCATTCTTTCAGATTTTTGATACGAATTAATCAAATGTGGGGAAAATAAGTCACACAAATGTTCTTTGAAATAAATTGTTGTAAAGAGAAAATGTTGTATCGTTTAAAAAGTTAAATTGCAAAAAATTAAAAGTAATTTAATTCACAAATTAAACGAAAAAAAACCTAAACTTACCAGGTTTTATAACAGAAGATATTCTTGACAAAACACGTATATTATATTTTTTTTTTCATTTTTTATGAGAAAATGGCAACAAAATGATACAGAAATCTACTATTTTCCTTTTTTCCCTTTACACTTTCAACAGAAATGAGTACTTCAGTTGCCACGATTACAAAAAATGTAATAAAAACTACAAAAAAATTAATATCTTAAAATTAAATTGAGATACAGCTTTCAAACAAATTGCACATAAAAGAACATTTTTTTCCTTATATAACGGTGTAAAAATTTTAAATGGGCGATGGTTAGAAGTTTAAAAATTTGCAATAGAGAAAATTGCAAAACCAAAATTTCATTTCAAATTTCAAACTGTTGCCATTCGCAAAATGACGTATGCGTTACGCACAGATATGTTTGTCCTTTATAATATAGATACTAGCGGGCTACACCCGCTTCGCTGGTCCATTTTCTAAATGATCATTGATCAAACAAAATTATGAATTCGACCTTGTATTTTAAATTAATATGAACCTTCACCGGGAAAATCTTTCCGCATTTGCTGAATACTATGCGAACGCTATTTAGCTATTATAATATCTTATGGGTTAGGCAAAATTCGGACTATTCAGAAGAAATTCTTTTTACAGTATATATTTAAAGTAGAGGTTGGGAAGAAAATACGGCCGTTGTGATAATCAGAAATGTTAAAATGTTCTCTAGTCACCACACTACTAAAAGGAAAGATAATTACAATGATTGCAGAGAGTGACCACTGAACATTACTTATGTTCGGATTATTCACTTTCGTTTGATAGTTTTCGAACTCCGGGCTTCTCAGCTTGGTGCTATGTGTGGTTCTGGTAGCTTAAATACAATTTCTCTCTACGTTGCATTATATTTTGTAATACACGTCTTCTAGCAGGTCTACTACAGTTTTCTATCTTCGGATTACAGCAGAGTAAATACGGTAAAAAAAATGTAATAAATTGTTTGCACACAAAAAGTCTTTAACTTTCATTAAAAGAAATGTGAATCACATAAAAGTGGATTTTTAAAAATGAAGTGTTTGAATAAAATTAAAATAATGTCATTTTCATTACCATTTCCTTTTTATATATATACCACATGCAATTATGTAACTGTTAACCTGAAAAAAAAAACTCGATAACTCATTATGATAGAAAAATAAACCTCTTGTTTTCATCCAATCAAAATCTTCCCAATCGTCCATAATCGGGTGCACAGCTAAGTTTTACGGCAAACATTAGAAGTGTTTGCAAACTATATGGTTACAAATTTACCAGAGTTAACACACGTAAAACATGCGTAATTATGCGCCAGACTACATCCCATTAAATAAAGTTAAATTGCTGTTGGGTGAATTATAGATCTTTCGCCAAAAATACTCTTTGTAAATGACAAATAAAGTCAGTTATACAAAACTTAATAACCTAACACGTTATAATGTAACGAAATAATCTTTTTGATGCACCGAAGACCTTTTTTCATTTCTCTAAAGAGTGCAATAACACGGAAAAATAAATAAACTTTTTATTTTCAAAATTAAATTATTCTTCAGTTTGCTGCCTAAATAAACCTAAAATCGTTAATTTTTTCCTCAGTTTAGCGAATAGGATTGTGCGTCAGAAGAACTTGCTTTATAATGATTTCTATTTTCAATTTTATCTGCATTTCAGGTACTTTTTTTCTTACCTAGGCTAAAATGATAAATCAACAAATATTGTTCCACCAGCCACCATTGGAATTTCAAATTTTTTTTCCAAGTATTTATTTTTTAGTGACAGTAAAATAACTGCAAATAAAAATATATATAATACTAAATCTTCTGTTCTCCGTTTGCTTCATAATGAAAAAACATAAATTTACTAATAGCTAAGTACAAATTTTATGTAATCTTCTACAATCGCGATCACTGTCTGACAGTCACTGTCTGATCACTGATCTGACTCTTTCAAATATAAAAGAAACATCTAAATAGTTCAGTAAATACACTAATTAGCAGGTAACCTGATTACGGAAGATTAATCCAATATCAAAAACCTTAAAAAAAACTGAAAATGGGATGACGAATTAAAAAGACAATCGAAAATGTATTTCAGTAAGCAATTTTTATTGCAAAATATTTTCTTTTGTGGTATTAATAACGCAAAATTGCATAAATGTTCTTAAGAATAATCTTTAGTACTTAACATTTGAAACAGTAGACTTTTCTAAAATAAAAATAGGCGATATATGTTAAAAAAAAAAAAAAAAAAAAAAAAAAAAAAAAAAAAGAGTGGACAATATTTGTTGATCTGAGTTCGAGGTTATAAAAGTCATAAGTTTTGGGAAAAACAAAATAGCATGTATCCGTAGTAAAGTATGCGAAAAATATTTTAAATATCTGAAATTAAATTATTTATAATATGTGTGTGTGTGTGGGAGGGGGGCAAACGTTTGCATTAAAATTTAAATATTTGACTCCACTTTTATAATATTAACTGCTATTTATGTAATATCATTATTTTTATAATTACATCTGCTAGTTTTTTCTGTAAGAGATACATAATAATAATAATAAAAATTATTACTCACAAGGAAGGTCTCCTTAAAACGCATACTCAAAATATTTTGAAAAAGGAAATGCTAATAAAATGACTCATGTATGTAAAAAAGATCGGTAAAAATATAGCAGTCGAATCGCAGTAGAAAATCTGTAAAAAAATATTTTTTCGAGTATTTGGCGCGAACAGACGAACGCTCGACGCTCTTTGGCGAACCAATAGGTTTCCTCGCCAAATGCAAGAGATTGAAATGCATTTATAAATTCCTTGTTAAATAAGTAATTAAATGCCTAATGATCAATGAATTTAAACTTAAACTGTGGATTAGTTTACTATTTTTGCTGTAAGCTTATATAATATATGCAAATTGCGTGTTACTTGTATTGAGCTATTTAATTTTATACGGTGTCACCGGCTGGATAAGTTTTAAGGGTATTTTAATTAAGAATGCTTTCATTAAACATTTCGATATTAAATTGTTGTTTCCATGGCAATAAAATTCTCTTGTTGTCTCTGACACTAACAATATCGAAGTCAAATTGCCAATGCTCAGAATCGGACCTTAATTTGAGTTTGAAACACTTTTAATCCATTTAAATTTCATTGTAAACGGCATAAATACGATCGTTAAATTTCATTGTTACATATATAAATGTATATGACAAAACTGCAGTTATAAATATGTATTTATTTAAGTTAAACTTACTTAAACTAACTTCGTATCGAGAGTTGAAAAAGTTTTTCTTAAAGAATATTTATCATAGCATTATTCAAAATTTTATCGTGTCGCCATCCAGCGCTAAATCGCAAAAATTGAAATTTTCATTATTGTTTTAGGAATGCTAAATAGAGGTTCTGCCAATTTTTTTATGGATATATATATATTTATGAGAAGAATATTCTATAATTTTTTTCAAATAATGCTGAGCATGCGCTTATGGGGAACTTCCTTGATATCATTTTATCAATTTTCGGATGCATCTTGCTTAACCTGATGCAAAAGATAAATCGCCAAATATTATTTCAATTGCAATATTTCAACTGAGTAATTCTTTAAGTATTACGAACATTCTCTTTCATGTTTAAATTAAATATATTCGTTTTTTAATATAATCACTCATTAAAATGGATTTCTTTTTTTTTTCTTTTTTAAAGTATTTAAATAAAATTAGTAACAGTTTTTTGTCTTTTATTTTTCTAGGTGTAATAGCCGTTTCAATTTTTTCAACAACAAAAAACTTCGCCAAGAAATAAAATGGTAACCTTATCGTCCAAAATAACAGAACTTTCCGTCATACTTCTATAACTAATCTAGGTAGAATGATGTGTTATAGCTTAAAACCTTCCCTGAAACGATACCTATGTAACGGTATAAGTTTCGTAAGTCCGTGTTAATATTAATCTAGTGTAATTTCGTATCCAGCGATTTCTGAAGTTCCATTACCTGAGACTTATTCTGTTGAGCTGAACCAGGTTTCAGACCAGATGCTGTAATCATCAAGGTTAGCTGGGTGAAAAAGTTCGACCAGAATCATCCGGGATAGCTCAGATGGCAGAGCACTGGCGGCTTCAGCCAGGAGGTCCCGGGTTCGAATCCTGGTCCGGACATTTTTCGCCCAGTCGGAAATTTACATCTAATATATTATAATAGTTCAAGTCATCAACTGTCATAAACAAATACGGTCTGATCCCTTCGCCTTTCATATGAAAGTTTGGCACAGATGTCATGTACGATATTGGCGCGATTTTTTTCCGACGCCAATTTGGGGAGCGCATCAACAGCATAAAAAACAACATCCGGCTTACCATATCAAGCAAAACAACAATACTTTGGTGCCAGTTAAGTACCCGTTGCGTATATGACATTGGCGTCAGAAAAAAAAAAATCGCGCCAATATGGGTCCGTATATAACATCTGTGACAAAAGTTTTCCATTTTGATTAAAAGATCAATTTTTTTTTCGAATAAAACTATATAAAAGTTGTCATGGTCGCAAAGAGTTCTTGGTACTGTTACGCTAGCCGGGTGTAAATCTAGCCAATAGCTTTTTTTCAACTCGCCAGTTAGCATTTTTTTTCCGAGTGGTAAATTAGAACATTGATTTGAAGTTGAAATTAAATGTCATGGTTTGTTGCATTATTGAGAAGAGTTCCATATTGTGTGCTGGTTGGCGCGATTGGCGAATGAATCCAAAATGGCGCCAATAATCCATTTTAGCGTCTTATAAAATTTTTCAGATTGTCGGAAAAACATGGTCTTTAAATATTTGTAAACATATATATATATTTAATAAATGTTATATATGTCACATACTAAAAAAAGTACGATGTTTATACAGACAGTTTTATATATATTACGTATAGAGATATACCTTATACATACATAGTATATATACACCTATAAATAAATATTATGTACTTATATTTTATGTATTTATTATATTTATTATACATGCCAAATTGAAACAAAAGTTATATACTTTTCCGAAAAAATATAGGCTAAATGCACAAAAAAAAAAAAAAAAAAAAAAAAAAAAAAAAAAAAAAACATATTAATAACGTCCATTCCAGAAAAAAGCAACCACAAAGACTTAAGATTGCAACCACATCGATTCATTTAATGCCAAAAAATGCTCGCAAAAAAAAAAAAAAAACCAGCACACAATATGGAACTCTTCCCGCATTATTTAACATTTGGCCAGATGTCACATACGCATCGCAGGTTTGGCGTGATTTTTATTTTCTTTTTACGAAAATTTGGCGAAAAACTCATTTTCGAATACCAGTTACATATGCATTTTGTGTATTACTTAGTTATCCCGTCGACCAAAAATCTATCGCCAAACTATAAGATTAAATGTCAATAATGGTTGATCGTAAATGTCACATTCACTTGACTTTAAGTAAGTTACACATGTTTACGTCATCAAGTGATTTTTATTTCGACGTTTTATTTGTATATTTATTAATGTTATACTAATTTATTTGTTCTTTCGTTATTTAAAATAAAAATTATGTCAATTTGTATAATCTGGCGAAATTGGTCGACGGAATAACTAAGTAGTACCGTATCATAATATTAAAATATTTATTCTCTTAAAAGACGTTATAAACACACATTAAAAGTAAATTAAAAATCTATGTTACAAATATATTTTATCTATATTTACAAAATATATATTTTTAACTTAATTTTAATGTGTTTTTATAACGTGTTTTAAGCAAATAAATATTTTAATATTATGATATGATTAGTAATGGATGTAATTTTGATTTATTACTCGCACTTATTTACATAAGTAGTACCGTATTTTTTAATTATTTTCTATTATTTTCAAAAGGAAATAACAACAACAACAACGAAAAAAATAATAACTATAGAACAAAATAATTTATATAATTTAAAAAAAGAAATAAAAGTAAATAAACATTTATTATTAAATAAACAACAATAGCCGGGTTACCATGTCAATCAAAATAATGTCATTTTGGTGCCAATCAGAATCTTTCGATTTGGTGAAAGATTGTTCAAGTAAATTGAATTATAAATAAAAGTAGCACGATACATTTCTTAGCATATATTTAAGGGAGGCCAAACTGGTCGCCAAATTAATTTAAAATAACCTTTTCTGAAATCTGAAAAAAAAAAATATATATGCTCTGATTAAAATTTGAGTTGCCGTCATTAGAAAAATGTACTTAAAATTAGAAAAAAATTAATATTTCGAAAACTAATTCGAATTTAAAAATTCTAATACCAGTTTTGAGATCTGCAGATCAATACGGATTTTTGGTGTTAATTTCAAAGCAAAGTTAATTTCAAAGCATTGTTCGCAAAGTATTCCATATTTTAGGAGAAATAGTCGTGAAACTGAATCAGTCGTTTCAAAGAATCGTTTCATAAATTCGTTTCATTAGGATTTTATACATATAGGGTAGATAAAAATCTATATTACAAATATATTTTATCTATATTTACAAAATATAGATTTTTAATTTAATTTTAATATGTTTTTATAACGTCTTTTAAGCAAATAAATTTTTTAATATTATGATATGTTTAGTAATGGACGTAATTTTGATTTACTACTCGCACTTATTTACGTAAGTAGTACCGTATTTTTTAATTATTTTCTATTATTTTCAAAAGGAAATAACAACAACAACAACAAAACAATTAATAACTATAGAAAAAAATAATTTATATAATTTTAAAAAAGAAATAAAAGTAAATAAACATTTATTATTAAAAAAACAACAATAGCCGGGTTATCATCTTAATCAAAATAATGCCATTTTGGCTCCAATCAGAATCTTTCGATTTGGTGAAAGATTGTTCAAGTAAATTGAATTACAGTCGGACCTCTATATAACGAAGTCGCTAAATCCCGAAAAAAATGATCGTTATATGGAAAATTCGTTAAATAGAGAGTCACCTTTTAAAATACTTTAAACTACATAAAACATATTTTAAACCCATAAACACTAAATATAATTTTAAAAAAGTAATTAATTACACTTTTTGTATAAATTATATCTATTTGTTTTATGTATTTTACCCTTCAAAAAGAAACTTGCAAGGGAAATAAGAATGAAACAAAACATTGTCTGAAAATACATTGTATTTTCAGTTAAAAAATAATTTTACATTACAATCACGATTTTTTATTATGGTCGATAAGCTGTTTGGAGTAATACCAAATTTTAAAGCAATATTCTTTTTCTTCACGCTTTTATCCACCACATCAAGATTTTTTTTCTTTTATGCCAAGTACTTTCTCTTTGACATTTTCAAGCTAAAAGGACCTAAATTACTAGCACGACTGAATGATCTAAAAAACGACAGACGACAGTTAAGGGGCTGGTCACTCAGCTTCGGAATTCTTCTCCGTAATGTTAAGTCTGTGACTTTTGATGCATTCGTATATTTAAAATATCTTCTCGGGAAATTCCTATTTTTAACATCTTTTTTCTGTGTACTCTTCTTAAAGGAGGTCTCTTTTTTTCTTAGTTTTCAAAATATTTCTAAAATCTATGCTGAATTTAATATTTTACGTGTTAAAAGCGGGCGAACTGTGAGTAAGATTTTAACACTTCCTATAAAATTAAGTCTATATTTTATAAATATTTTAAGAACTAAGAAAAAAAGAGACATCTTTTAGGAAGAGTACACAAAAAATAGAAGTTAAAAATATTAATTTCCCGCAGAGATATTTTAAATAGACGAATGCATCCAATGCCCATAGGCTTTACATTAGTGAGGAGAAATCGGAAGCTGAGTGACCAGACCCCTTAAAGGACACGAGACAGACACTTCTTGGATGAAAAGCAAATAATCAAAGCGATTTTACTGCTCTCGGTGAGTTAGGTGCTGGTAAGACCTGTTCATGGTCATTGATCATCATGAAATGTGTTAAAAGAAAGACTAAGTTTGAAATGTCCAGTAATATTTTGACAAATAGATTTATATTGATTTATAATAGATTAATATTATGACAAATTTTAGATTCCAAGAAAAAGTTCGTTAAATAGAGAATGCACTTCGCTATTTGGAGGTTATTTTACGAAGAAATTCTCGAAATGTTCTTCGTCCCAAGGAAAAGTTCGTAAAATAGAGAAATTCGCAAAATAGAGGTTCGTTAAATAGAGGTTCGACTGTATAAATAAAAGTAGCACGATACATTTCTTAGCATATATTTAAGGTAGGCCAAACTGGTTGCCAAATTAATTTAAAATAACCTTTTCTGAAATCTGAAAAAAAAATATCTGTCCTAATTAAAATTTGAGTTGCCATCATTAGAAAAATGTACTTAAAATTAGAAAAAATTTAATATTTCGAAAACTAATTCGAATTTAAAAATTCTAATACCAGTTTTGAGATCTACAGATCAATAACAATGCAAAGGATTTTTGGTGTTAATTTCAGCGCAAAGTATTCCATGTTTTAGGAGAAATAGCCGTGAAACTGAATCAGTCGTTTAATCAGTCGTTTCAAAGAATCGTTTCACAAATTCGTGTCATTAGGATTTTATATATATAGGGTACAAATACTTTTACATTTATTGTCCATGAAATATTTTTTGGAATTATTTCATTTCTTGGAAATAAAAGATATTAACTATAACGATTGACCATCTCTCGAATCCAGTCTATCTTCGGCGATACCTTGTTGAATACACTGGGCAGTCCCTTGAAACCACAAAATCCTGCATTTTCGTCAGAACCATCCATGAGGTAACTAGTAACTCCAAAAATGCTCCATTGTCCACGTTTGGTTTCGCAAACCAAAGGTCCGCCACTGTCTCCCTATAAAAACAAATATTTATTTTAGAAAATCCTACCCTTTTGAACCTCGAAGTTGGATTAAAATTGTTTAGATAGATGAATTCTATTGTCGAAAATGTACCAATATATGTAATAAGTTTAACGAAAATAAAAGATAATAATAAAAAAAAAAACAAAGAACAGTATTCAGGACTCCATTTTGACACCGAAAGACCTTGAATAAAGCAAGCGGTGGGAACCTCTAAAAACTACGCTCAAAGAGGCTTTCAGAGCTCGGTGAATATATAAAGTTATGTGATTCTTATGCACAGTACAAATATAACTATATTTAATCAAACTAAAATAATATTTACTTAAAGTGATATAATAACAAGGCAAAAAATTACCTTTATTTATTCATATTAGACATATGTTTCCTTGTTCCGAGGGCAACATTCTCAATAATAAATATGATACAAATATTTTCGCAAAAAGTATTTTAATTTAAAACTGGTAAACAATAAATAAATAAATAATAATTAAAAAACAGCAATTTAACAAATTACAACGACCATTTGGAAAATGATTTTTTCAAAGACTAAAATTTAAGACATAAAAAATCGCACGGAGTAGATCATACATTACTACGCCATGAATTAAACATTAATAGTGTTATTACACGTAAAAATTCCAAGCGACAAAATCGCCTGCGACTCGTACGTATTATCCACATGAAACTTACGTATTATCCAAGCATTTTATTGGCTGTTCGAGAAAAGGCTTTTCCATCGTCAGATTTCCAAGAAATCTGACGACACATTTTAAATGAAATTTCATTCTTAAACTTCTAAACATCCCACAATATTACTTTTCACACCGTAGTATAGAGAAAAAAAATGTACTTTTAAATGCAATTTGTTTGAAAGCTGTATCTCAATTTGTTTCTGAGTTATTAATTTTTGTTTGTAGTTTTTATTACTTTTTTGTCATAGTGGCAACAGAACGTATCCATCTCTGTTGAAAGTAAAGGGAAATACAGATTACTGTATAGACCCATCAAAAAACGAATAAAATGCGGATTAAACCAATAAAAAGCTTCAGATATGCTTTTGATTTCCTACCCTGACGAGGAAAATAACCATTTTTCCAAATGGTTAAAAATCACGTGAACTGAAGCATAAGGGAATTATTTGCAATATTAATTATGGATATTTGTGAATGTGAATTATTTAATACTACTGTGTCATTTTTTTCTGTAGAGCATATTTAATGTTTAATTAAAATCTTACTTTAATATACGAGGGCATTTCGAAAAGTAAAGATACAATGGCTCGCATTCCTTAAAAAACACATTTATTTAGAAAACGTAAGTTACATCTTATTAACTGGATTATTTATTATTTTTCGACATAATCACCCCCGTTATCCAAACATTTGTTAAGTCGGGGCACAAGCTTTTGTATCCCACAGTCATAGAAGGTTTCTGCCTGTTGTCGGAACCACATTCAACTTCATCTTTGATCTCATCATCGTCGTGGAATGATTTTCCTCCAAGATGTGACTCCAGGTAGCAGGAGACGTCTATTCGCACCAATTGCTTCCTCCGTTCTCTGAAGAAAGGCATCAGAGATCACAGATGATCGATCTGTTCTTTGTTCGTCATGAACATCGGTCCTACCTTCAGAGAAATGACGACACCATTTCGTTACATTTTGTCGATTCATAATGTTCCCATAAACAGAAACAATTTCTTTGTGAATATACGCTTGTCGCTGACCTCTTGCATGAAGAAAACGTATGACGGAGCGCACTTCGCATTTGGCGGCATTCTGAATCGGCGGAACCATTTTAAACACGACCTACTCCAACCAGAATCAACGTTGAAATGCCAAACGACAGCGAGGAGAAAGCTAACGGTTCAAGGTTAACACCTGTGTTGCCAACTTGCTTGCCAAAACTTTTCTTTTCCTCCGGCTTACGGTGTATCTTTACTTTTCGAAATGCCCTCGTACAATTTGTTCCATTTCGCACTCTCAAGTTGACAAAATCGTTCATTGCGTCATCAAAATCTGGATTTTTGACTTTTCTCAACTTTGAATACACCACAGTTCTAAGCTTCTTCTCCAGTGCTTATAACTATTTTTTTTTATCCATTAAGAAAGAATTATTAAAGTTTACGGGGTGGAGGTAAAAGTAAAAGATGTGATATGTTGATGATGAGAATTTAAGAAATATATTCTTAATAAAATTTTTTAGTTAAAGTATCAATCGCTTTCATTTCGCAAAATTTATAAACTTATCAGTAACAGGGATGACAGGGATGACCGCCCCGGGAACCCAGCTTTCGCTTTAGAGTATAAGTGCAATCCCGGGGGGAGACTCAAATCCACTGCATATGGTAAGATACATTAACAATGACAATATTTTTAAATCAGTTAATAACATACAGAAAAATAAATTCAGTTTGCTGTTTTTGACTCTGAAACTCACAAGGAGTGTCATCAGTACATACATTGACAGCAATTGCACTATGTTGTATACATGCATAAACAATTACAAGACATGTTTTTTGAATATTAGAGCTGAAAAACTTTAAGTGAAATGCATATGCTGATAAATATAATGAAAATACTAAACAAACAAACCATAGGAAATAAGACAAATATTTACATTATGTACAAAACAGGGGCTCCTGTCTGAAATGGGAGCAAAAAACAGTGAGTTTGCTCAGCTAGCTCAGAAAGGGCGGGGATTGGTAAATATAAATTCGTTGTCTTCTAAAAATTTCATACAATCCGCTATACGTTGCAGGAGAACTGGACGGTCGAGCAGGTAAGTTAGCCAGTCAGGCAGTGTCATCTGTTGTGGCTTTTTAACGTGATAGTGGGATGTTAATGTGCAATGTAAAATATAGTGTAATGATGTTGATAAGGATCCACAAATGCAAAGAGGTGAGTCCCGTTTATTTATGGTATATAAGTGTTGTTGGAAGGGTCCATGATTTGTGAGAAAGAGATACAGGTATCTGTTACTTATGAAAATGTTTTGTGAGACCTTAGGTATGAAGTCACGCGTGTATTGACCCACCTGCACTGTAGACCAACGTTGTTGCCATCGGTGTAGCATTTGTTTTTTGAGTTCTAATTTCAATGTTGATTGTGGGAATGGAAGAAATGTTAGTGGTAAAGTTAAATCATCGACTGCCGACCTCGCCAGCTGATTAGCCAGATCGTTGCCCGTTATACCAGAATGTCCTTTAACCCAATTAAAGAAGAATGATTTTTCTGAGGACTGAAGGAGTAAGGTTATGTCTAGAACTAAGTGATTATGGTTATCAAATTTTGAAAGGGCCATTAGATCTGATAAACTGTCTGATGAAATTAAGTATTGGATGTCAGAGTCCTCTTCTGCCCAAAGAATCGCCTCCTTCATAGCAAAGAGCTCTGCCTGGAAGACAGAGTTCCCCGGATCAAGCCTTGCGCGGCAGGAAGAAAAGTGTGAGCTTTGCCTATAAACACAAAAAGCTGCCGCAGTTCCTACTTCTGTTTTAGACCCGTCTGTAAAGATGTGTGTTGATCCGTTAAAGTCTTTTGTTGCACAAATACTAATACCGTTTGAAAGTGAAGAGATCTGATACTTTGAACATTTTGTTGAGTACATTGGGGCAAAATGAGAAATATTAGAAGCACCCAGGCGAGTGATCCGAGCGAATTCAGCCTCCGCTTTTAATTGTGTGTCCAGTGGAGGAAGACCCGTGAAGACCTGAAGTGCTGCGGTAGAAGTGTTCCTATAGGCTCTGGAGATCAGGAGAAGTGCCCTTCTCTGAGTCGCTAGAATATGGCGAACTCCATGCGACTTCCGCATTCGCGGAAACCAGACTGCACATGCGTACGCCAGTTGCCGCTGTAGGATGGATGAGTACCAGACTTTAAAGAAGTATGATGGAAGACGACCTGATACTGAGGAGAATTTGTATAAATTTTGCGTGATTTTTATTATTTCTTGACGTTTTGATGCCAGGTGGGGTAAGAATGAGAGGTGTTAATCAATTTTGATTCCAAGATAATTAATTGTTTTTTCTGACTTTATATTTTTAGCACGTAGTTTAAAGAGTGGGCCCCGTTGGAAAATTTTCGGTTTACCAAACGTTATAGAGCGCGACTTCTCGAAAGAAATTGTTATTTTGTGAATTTTCGCCCAGTTTTGAATAAAGTCTAGTACTCTGTTCCCTCGTTGTTCAAGTAACGCTCTTGTTGGGCCCCAGACTATAAGTAAAACATCATCCGCGTATGCGACTATCGCACAGAACTCAAACAGAAAGGTCCGCAGTAGAGTCTCGAGGAGAGCCAACCATAAAAATGGCCCCAGACAGGAGCCCTGAGGACAACCCCTTGAGAAAAAATACAAAAGATCTGGCAGCTGCCAGTCCACCAGAGCCCGTCTGCCCGACAGGAAGGAAGCAATTACATTAATTAGCTGAGGTGATAAGTTTAAATGGTGTGGTGCCTGTAGTGCTAGGTCCCATGGGAGATTATCAAAAGCCCCATAAAATCTAGCGAAATAAAAGATGTATAATTTTTATTAGATTTGTTAATATCTATGTAAGATAATGCCTGTTCTAGTGCTGTTTCGGTCGATTTTAATTGAGTAAAACCGTGTTGTAGGCCTGTTAATGCGTTGCTTTGAGTTAGTGAATGATTAATTCGTCTTAAGAACATTTTTCATAGATTTTGCCAAATATCGGGAGTAGCGTTATTGGTCTATAAGAGGTGTGTTCATTTGCTGGTCTACCTTCTTTCCTGAAGTAGACGAGCTCGCCCACCTTCCAGGCCTCCGGGAAATAGTTTAAACGAAGTGCACTTTTATACATGTCGAGAAGAGTTAAGGGTATTTTAGAAAAGAGAGATCTAATCATCCGATGGTCTATTCCGTCGGGACCTGGAGCTTTGTTTTGGTTAAAGCTATAGATTGCATTTCGCAGTTCTTTTATTGTAAAGTTAGGCTGGTCTGCGTGAGTTTGTTGTGAGGTTGCCATATTTGGCTGAGCTGGTGATCCCAGTGATGCACCAAAAAATTTTTCTGTCAGTGTAAACAAAGAAGAGGACCTGGAAGCTGGGAATGACGAGTCCGGCAGATAGCTAATCTGACAGTCTTGAAAGTCCTGAAAAGCCAGTTTTTTAGATTTGCCAAATGGGTCAGTTTGTTTCTTACAAAAATTTACCCAGGCGTCCTTCTTCACTCTTTGAATCAATTTCTGATATTTGGCACGCTCTCTTTTGTAAATTTGATATTCTACCGAGTCTAAGTTCGTCTTCTTTGCTCTTGTATAAAGTGCTTTTACTTTATTTCTTTGAGAACGAAGGTCCGTTGTCCACCAGGAGAACTTGACCTGTCTGAATGGAGGTTTTAGTTTAAAGGATGCTTTTGCACTATTTTGAATAATATTTTGAAAAGTTTTGTAAGTCAGGTCAAAGGCCTGACGTGGGTCTACTGAAGAAAAAATTACGGAATTTAAGTAGCACGAGTTTTCAACCATACCTATGAATTTGTTGAATGGGACATTTTTTGTTCTGAAGCGACGTTTCGGAAGGATCGGGATTGGAAGCAAAAGATCTGTTACGATAGGCCGATGGTCACCGAAAAGCTCAGGGAAGACATCCCATCCTCGAAAGTAGCTGAATAGTGGTTGTGTGCAAATTGAGAGGTCAGGACGCCCTTCCCTTTTGCCGGACTCATAGGTTGGTGTACAGGATGGTGAGTTTAAGACAATCAAGTTATTTGCTAATAAAGAATCTACGAGTAGCCGTCCTCTGTCATCGTCACGAGTATAGCCCCAAAGCTGGTCGTGTGCATTGAAGTCACCCAGGACTAGCTAGTACTCACTCTGGCGTGCGGAGCGCAGCCAGTCTTGTACGTCCACCTCAAAATCTGAACGTGGAGGGCTGTACAGGCTGCCGATGCTCAGAATAAAATTTTCTAGTTCTAGGTTTACAAAGATGGAATGATCGTTTTTTGCCGAGATACAGTGCTTTAAATTTTGATCCAAAATTATTATGTGGCTATTGTTGGAGCTAGAGCTGTAACAGGGAACATCAACTGGGAGAGAAGATGGGCGTTTGTTAAAGAGGTAGGCATCCTGGACGCATGCCAGTGAGAATTTTTCCTGAATTATGAAACGTATAAATGCTGCCGTGTTGGACTTACTGTTCTGTAGGATACATTGCATTGCACGGAATTTTATGCAATCTTAGTGTCCTAAATATCAGTAACAAAGAAAACTGTTACCGAATTCGGTTGGTGTCCATATATAGACACTGAAAAAATGATCTGCTTGCCCATGCATTAATCGCGGTTTGACCGTATGCTTTCTACGGTCCTTATTAGAACAATAACTATCAGGATATCTTGCGTGAAAACTAATTTAGTTATAGATTATCTCTGTAAATCTATATAAATAAAAATGTTAATGCTCGTTTGTACAAAATTGCTAATCTCGGAAAGTTCTTCACCGATTGCTTTGAAATTGGACTGAGTTGCATTCGAATACGAGCGTGTTGTTATATACCAATGATGAAACTCGCTCACCCCTTCCTCAATTTCCCAACCCCACCAGGGGGCGATTTTTAATTTTTTTCCGACACACATCATGTAATATGTCATTCGAAAGCCCTTTGAGTACTCTTTCATATTATGTACCTCCCCTTCCCCTCACCCCACTTCCCCCCCCCCCCCCGTGGGCAGATTTCTATATAAATAGATATGTAAATGTTTGTTTGTACAAAATATTAAATCTCCGAAAGTTCTTCACCGATTGTTTTGAAATTTACTGTTTGCATCGCATTCGAATATGCGCGTGTTTTTATATGCATATTATGAACCTGTCTTTCCACTCCCTCCAATTCCACCCCCGCCGGGGGCACTTTTTAATTTTTTTTCCGGCACTCATTATGTGGCACATACTTAGAAAGTCCTTAACCGATCTTTCATTTTATGAACCTTTCTCAACCCCACTCTCCTCACATTGCCCCGGGAAACATTACTCAAATACTTCGTTAGTTTTTAGGTAGATTTCGTAAGAAATACTACCTATTGCAGTCGTTACCATGGTGCGACTTTTGAAAAATTCCTTCATAACTTTTCATTACATGACCCCAGGAACCCAAAACCCACTTAAAAAGTATATATATATATATGTATGTACTAAATTTTGTCCGCACGATAAAAGTCGTAATTATGCACGGATCGTCTTCAAACTCGCCAACAACTTTGAGATTGCTAATATGTCGGCGGGGATTGAAAATGGGCAAAATCGGCAAAAGGGAATGGAAATGGGGAGGGTTAAAAATTTTGAGTACCGTCTTAACATGATTCTGATAAAACCAGCTCTTACACAACAATGACAGGAGAAAATAAATATTTTTCGTTAGAGAACAGTGGTTCCCAACCTTTTTTTGGCCGCGCCCCACCTTAGCATATTTAAAATCTCGGTGCCCGCCCCCCCCCCCCCCCACACACACACATACTTCCTACTGTAGCATAAAATTCTTAATATATAAAAAATAACTTATTCACATGGAGAAAGACTGAAAGAGCATTAACTTTGATAAGTCATTTCACATTCTTTAAATTGTGAAAAGGATCAAATTTATTTTGTTTTTATTACAAATCTATGAATCTGATGATGTCATACATCTTCACATTTGCACCTAGAAAAGCGTTATTGTTTTTGTTTGTTTGGTTGGTTGGTTTTTGTTCTTTTTTTGGCAACTTAACTCAGACACAAAAGTGTTACGTAGTCTGCATTTTCATCTTCGTGAAATTTTTTCAAGAGACTTCCACATTATGCATTACATTTGATAGAATTGATACATTTATTATTGAATTTAGTTCCTCATTAAGATATTTTTAACAACGAGACTACCTAAAAAATAAATTCACAAGTAGAATTACCAGATTCACCTTTATCATTTTACAGTATCCATTTTCCTTTCACCTATATAACATAATTCTCTGATTACTTCTTCTTTTACCCATTATCATTAGTTGGCCACTATATATTATTCGATTTTAAAATTTAAAAAAACATATGTTATGATGTATTTTTATATATGTGCGGTCGGCACAACATCCATAAGAAGATTTACTTTTTACCATTTCCTTATGCGATACTCATATTTAGGGATTTATTAATTTAATAAAGCAGTATCTTGTTTAGGTATTTCAAATATATTTTAGGTTAAATGTGTTCAAGATATGTAAAAGATTTTTCATGTGACATATTGCACTGCAATAGAAATGCAAGTTTCTTTCAATAAATATGTATATATATATTTAAAATCTGTAATAATAAAATAATATTATAACCAGAAAAATGGTAAAATTATTTTTAATGTATAAAAGTGCCTAAATATTAAAACTAAATCATACAATTATTCCGTTTGTAGTTTGTGTTGAATATTTAATTGGGAACTTTTTGAGAATGTGTTTTTGTTGAGTTATGTTTTAAATTTCCATATATTATTTTTATTTTTAGCCTACAACTTGTCTTTTATTTAAGAATAAATAAATAAAATAAAAGTAAAGTAAAAAACTGGCTGATAATGGGTTAATAAAAATCTGAAATTGCCCCCTAAAAAGTCAAAATGTACCCCCTGGGGGGGCGTACGCCCCACGTTGGAAACCACTGTTATAGAAGTTGCCCACAATAAAAAAAAAAACTATAAAATTCTCACCACAAGAATTGCTCTTCTATTGCAACATTTTCACAAGAAAAAAATTAAATAAATAGTTTGACGAATTGAAAACAAATTGAATATTACGTCATAAGTTTTCTAGAGAAAGATTTTAGCATGAAAACTCAAAAGGAAATAAATAGTTTGACGAATTAAAAAAAATATATATATATTGCGTCATTTTGGAAATATAATGGACCTCAGCAGGTGAGGTTTTTCGCCCAGTTGGAAATTTACATCTAAAATGATTTGTTTACCAATTAGAATAATTGTGTTAATGTTAATCTAGTGTAATTTCGTATCCAGCGATTTCTGGAGTTCCTTTACCTGAGATTTATTCTGTTGCGCTGAACCAGGTTTCAGACCAGATGCTGTAATCATCAAGGTTAGCTGGGTGAAAAAGTTCGACCAGAATCGTCCGGGATAGCTCAGATGGCAGAGCACTGGCGGCTTCAGCCAGGAGGTCCCGGGTTCGAATCCTGGTCCGGACATTTTTCGGCCAGTTGGAAATTTACATCTAATATGATTTGTTTACCAATTAGAATAATTGTGTTAATATTAATCTAGTGTAATTTCGTATCCAGCGATTTCTGGAGTTCCTTTACCTGAGATTTATTCTGTTGCGCTGAACCAGGTTTCAGACCAGATGCTGTAATCATCAAGGTTAGCTGGGTGAAAAAGTTCGACTAGAATCGTCCGGGATAGCTCAGATGGCAGAGCACTGGCGGCTTCAGCCAGGAGGTCCCGGGTTCGAATCCTGGTCCGGACATTTTTCGCCCAGTTGGAAATTTACATCTAATATAATTTAGTACTTAACTTCGAAATCTACCTCCGCCTGTAGGCCCAAGCCAACAGGGATTTTTTTTTTTTTTTTTTTTTTTTTTTTTTTTAGTTCGTGTTTTGTCCCTTTTTTAAATTTTTTGTATTCTTATATTTTATTGTTACAACAGTCTTTCTTTTTTTCAGTCGATCTGATTTAGTTCATCCGAATAATGCCTCGCAGAAGATCAAACTTATGTTGCCGTACTCGCGGAGCGGAAACAGTGCGACGAGTAATTGCAAATCAAACTGCAGAAGAACGGGCATCAGCAAACACCAAATAGACAAAGAGTGGCTCAAGTACGTGCCGAGGAAACATTAGAGTGACGTGCAGCCAGACTTGAGGATGCACGGTTGCGAGCATGGCGAATGCGTTCTTCAGCTTCATCGCTGCTTCGTTCTCAACAGAATTAAACTCGGCAGCCTAAGAGTGGCTGAAAGATGTTAACGAGAAACAGCAGATTAGCGCCAAACACGACTCTGTGCTCAACAAACACGCGATTACAATTGCTTTGAATTCTGGTGTAACCGTGCTGATGATTGTAGTTTGAGCCGTCATGTTGGCATCATCACTATGAGTGAAATATTTCCTCATTACAAGGTTTGAAATTTAATGGCGGTGTTTCGCCGTCGAAAAAATAATCAGCCTAAACTAGAGAAACGACAGAACCATTAAAAACTTTGTTTGCAGATGTATCATCGAATCAAAAATTTTCCTATCTAAAATCAGGAAATACAATTCATGCTTCCAAATAACGTCGGTCGGAGCAGAAATCGTAACAGCTGAAATTATGCCAACTTTCAAAATGAAAAGACCAATTTATCATAAAGCCGGCTCCCTGCCCTGTTCCCAGATGGTCAACATAAATTCCTACAAATGTATTTCATCGGTGATGGCAATGATGAATTGAATGCACGCTGTAAACAATGTATATCCTTTATACAGAAGGAGGTCAGCAGAAGATGGCGGTAAATTAGCAACCATACAAATGCGAAACGGTGACATCGAAGTAGATAACCGTTGGGTTGTTCCATATTCGCCTTAGCTATCCAAAACATAGAAAGCGCAAATATACGTGAGATACTGTAACTCCGTTAAATCGATCAAGTACATTTATAAGTACGTGAATAAAGGCAGCGACATGGCAATTTTTGGCGTGCAATCAGAAAGAAGTGATAGGCATGAGGTCACACATATCAATGAAATCGCACAGTATCCGGCTGGAAGATACTTAAGTAACAATGAAGCTGTATCGCAAATTCTGTCGTTATCCATACGTGAACGAAGTCCAGATGTTGTTCACTTATCGGTACATCTAGAAAATCGAAAATTGGCTTATTTCATAGCTGCAAATGTGCAAGAAATAGCCCTGAATCCGCCGGCTACAACGTTAACTGCTTTCTTCACGTTACGTCAAAATGAAACGTTTGCGAAAAACTGCTACATTTGGAAGTTCCTACGCACTACAATAGAATACGAGTAGAAAATCCTTCGAACGACGCAAACGAGGACAGGATAACCTGGCATATTAAAAGAATGTATGATATGGAAACTGTACACTGTGCTTCCCAATCAAGATGAGTGCTTCTTTCTTTCCATGCTGTTAGTAAATGTGGTCAACGGCGTTGCATATGTCACTTTCCGCAGTGTATGTCAAACTCTGAATTTTTATGGAGAACAACCGATACTTGGATGTATGCATTAATCATGCGTGCAACACGTCACATGCAAATAAAATTCAAATAAAATTCATGTGTTGTTTGCAATCATATCGACCGCGTGCTGTCATTAATCTCCAACAAAGTTATGGGAAAAATACAAGTCGTACATGGCTGAAATTATTTTCGGTCGAAATTCAAATAGGAATAAGGATTTCGCAGCCGAAATTTACAACGAAGTGTTGATAATGATTGGAGATCCGTTCTTAGATATCAGAAACAAAATTCTCAATCAATTCGGAATTCTATCACCGAATCCATCTGCAGCTGCTTCGTTCGATGTAGAATTGCGTCGTGAACAGAATTTCAACACAAGTGGTCTTTTATCGTATGTGCAATCAAATATTCCTGAGCAAACGCTTGAGCAAAAAAAGCATTTACGATCGAATAATGCAAACTGTCAATAACGGGGTTGGAAAAATATTCTTCTTAGGTGCACCGGGAGGAACGGGTACAAAATTCCTAATTAGATTGTTTCTGACAGCAATTCGATCCCAAAATGACATAGCCTTAGCTCTTGAGTCGTCCGGAATAATTGCGACATTGATAGGTGGAAGAACTGCTCATTCCGCTTTGAAATTGCCATTGAACATACAATTCATTGAAACTCTCACATGCAACACTTTCAAAGCATCCGGCATGGGAAAAGAATTGGGAAAATGCAAACTTATTGTTTGGGATGAATGCACAATGGCGTACAAAAAATCGTTCGCGGCTCTTGATCGATCATTGCAAGATTTGCGTGGAAACATCAGACAATTTGGGAACGCATTAATATTGCTAGCAGGAGATTTCAGGCAAGCATTACCTGTAATTCCTCGATCGACACCAGCGGACGAAATAAATGCTTGCCTGAAATACGCTAATTTTTGGCTATACGTAAAGACGATAAAATTAACTACAAATATGCGTATCCAGCTGCAAAACGATCGATCAGCTGATATATTCTCACATTAATTGCTAGAATGTGGGATCGGTAACGAGCCGGTTGATCTGACCTCAGGATGAATTTCATTGCCCCATGATTTCTGCAATTTAGTGACGTCAAAAGAACTGGTTGAAAAAATATTTTCTAATCTTCAAACGAATTATAATAATAACGATTTGCAGAGTGACAAAGCTATTCTTGAGGCCCAGAACAAACACGTCTACGAACTTAACAATTTTATTCAGTCTAACATTCAACGCGACGCAATCACATACAAGTCCGTCGACACTGTTGTGGAAGCAGATGAAGCAGTTTATTATCCAACAGAATTTTTTAATTCACTCTATGTGCCAGGGTTGCCACCTCACGTATTGCAATTGAAAATCGGCGTGCCAATTATCATGTTGCATTTTATCCACCACCCAAAGCTTTGCAAGAGCACACGGCCTGCAGTAAAAAAAATTAATGAGCAACGTCGTAGAAGCAACAATCTTGACAGGATCTTTCAAAGGTGAAGATGTCCTCATTCCCAAATTCATTTGATCCAACGGATATGCCATTTTAATTTAAGAGATTACAATTCCGAAGTTGATTGGCGTTTGAAATCACCATCAACAAAGCTCAGGGCTAATCTTTAGAATTTTGCGGTTCAGATCTAGACACGGATTGCTTATAACACGGACAAGTATATGTTGCGTGTTCTAGAATCGGAAACCAGACAATGTCTATACCTGCACAGACAATGGAAAAAGAAAAAATAGTGTATGCCCACAGGCACTGTGAAATTAAACATTTTAGAAACGTGCGCGTTCTCTTTTCTTTGTTTTCCATTTAACCAGACTGAGACACAGCGACGCGTGGCCGGTACAGCTAGTATATTAACAAAAATTAAAATATTGATTATTTTAGAAACAAAGTGCGTAATGTAGCAGTTTTATGTTACTTTACTTTACTATTGTTACTCTTGTCTGTTTTATTTTTTAATAGTTTATTCTTGCATGACTAGCTTATTTATGAGTATACAATGCTGAAAAAAGGTAGGGACAAAATTTAAATTGTTATATTTAAAGTTCTACGATATTTGATGTAATTTATTCCATTTCTACAAAATAGAATACACTTAAAAATCTTTTTTATGTCAAATATTCTTTTAAAAAAGTAGTTTTATTTATGTATATTTTTAATTGTATTTGTACTGGAAGAAAGCTGAAAAAAAGAAACGCGATAGAGTCAGTGTAGCATTCTCTAAAAATAAAGTTATTAATTCAAACATTTATCAATATTTTTAATCATATTTATTACTCTAGAAATCATAGAGGCAGAGAGTCTATTAAAAGTATCTTTTGGATTCATTGCTAGACTAATTTTCTAAGACTCTCTACATAAATCCAGTAGTAGAAAAGGCGTAGGGTACATTTGTTATAGATATTTACACAAAAGGCATGTGTTATGCCAATGAACGCAAACTTAAATTAGCCATCAAAATCTAAAAAAAAAATCCCAAAGATACTATTAAAAGATTATCTGATTCGTAAGATGCAAATATTTTTTTAGATAAAGATAATCTTTTAATTACTAGCTTTGAATTGCAACGCTATCTCAAACTTTTTTTTCAGCTTGATTTCTTCCTGTAGAAATGTAGTTGAAAGAATTAAATTAAGTACCTAATATTTTGGTCGAATGTTCGACATAATAAACATTTCTATATGTAATTCCTTTTGTAGAAAACGAATGATTTACATCAAATACTGTGGTACTTTAATTATAGCAATTTAAATTTTATCCCTATCATATTTTCCACCTCTCTGTAATCCATGAAAGCACTTTGAAAAAACATAAATTACCTCTTAAATTTCACTAACCATATTATTTATTGCATTGAAATATCAAGAAATTCAATGCTTAAATCATATAGACCGGGGGTCGGCACCACAGACAATCAATTCATCGAGTTCACGGCTGAAATACCATTGTGTTTTCCTGCTCCAGTACTCCATGTTTTTATTCTTTTGGGTGCAGGGAAACCTAATGGTAAAAGTACGAGTCAACCGCTAAAATTGGGTTTTCAGGTGTTTTCCACTATGATATGTCTTGGCAGACAGATTGCGTTTTAATATGGGAATCAAGTTTTAACTAATTCTGGAATTTCAGCCGTGAATTCAATGAGGTGATTGTCTGTGCTGAAGCCTCCCCGTCTAATACAATACCGTTATTTTCTAGTGTACAAGTCAGTATTTTCTACTTGTATTTTTCTGATCTCCATTGTTATGCTTTTTAAAAACCTTATCAAATAAATAAACAAATACATATAAAGTGAATTCAAACGAATGTGTTTTAGTGAGGGAAAGTGCTATTCAGATCGTGACTAACTTAGTGTTTGTGGCGTAAAAGGCCAGTTGCTACTAGAATTTTCAATGATGAGCAATATTTCAATCATTTAAAACACAAATTAACGAGTCATGGAGAACCATAGTTAACATACTTTAATACGTGTAGTAGGAAATCTGGGCAGGTGATGACGTTTTACTAGATGTTATCAGCTGAACTAGACAAAACACTTTACTACTTAAGCATGACTGTTCCAAACACATATTGTTTGAGAAAAAGTACATATTTTGGGCTATCATCGCTGTTCATTAAAATTTGACCAATATTTCTGAAATACTATCCCATATAATATTTAAAATCCCAACATAATTATTTTTACATGTTCTCAAGCTACATTAGCAGCGACTTTCTTTGGATCAAACTCGTGCATTTTTCCAGCATAAGTTGCCTGTTGTGTTCAGTGAATTGATTTTTCTTAGGCGGATTCTTTGAATTTGTAGATGTATTTATCTCTCTATGTGTCTCTATGTATATCTATGTGTTTGAAACAGACGAAAATTAAATAATTTCTTATATAATATTAATAATAGCGGTAAAATAACGCAAGACTTGATATGAATACTCACATGACAAACTCCATTGCGAGGAATACTTCCTGTACAGATCATGGTTTCCAGAACGAAATTGTCTTCCGCAATTTCTTTACATAAATCATCTGGTTGTATAGGTTGATATGTCTGCTTTAGAACATGGTTACCTCCAGAGCCTTTCCAAAACATAAAAAGAACACGGGGATATAAGTAAGAATAAAAAAAAGATGTATATGGATTTATTATGTACAAAGTAGTACAATTCCTGAATAGATTATGTAAATACGTTGAATCAAGCTACGGGAATGCATTTCCCTCCTTTATATTTGTTCTTTTCACTGATTTTGCCCTTTATTATAATGCCAAATTTTACTTAACGCGTTACAGTGTCTCGCAAAAACTTAATTTTTTTAAAAGATTTTTATGTAGTTTTTAATTATTACAATACAGAGAATAATAAAAAAAAATCCCTGCCGGCTCGGGCCTACAGGCGGAGGTAGATTTCGAAGTTAAGTACTAAATTCACCAACAAAACTTAAATCAAGATTAGAGATAAACCCAGTTCCTTCACTAAGAATGAGCTCTAGGGAGCTAAACATTTTGTGAAAATTTCTAATATACACGAATACACACACGCATGTATATGGAATATGTTTAAAAATGGATAAAGCAAATTCAGAGAACCTCAAAGTGTTAAAATATGTTAATATTTCCATAGTCGGGTTTTTATCATGTTTTAATACGTTTCTTCAAACTCACATGACGTTACATATTCACTTGCTGAGGTCCATTATATTTCCAATATGACGCAATATATATATATACATATATATATATATATATATTATTCGTCAAACTATTTATTTCATTTTGAGTTTTCATGCGGAAATCTTGCACTAGAAAACTAATGACGTAATATTCAATTTGTTTTCAATTCGTCAAACTATTTATTTAAGTTAATTTTTCACGTGAAATCTTGCAATAGAAAAACAATTGTTGCGGTGAGAATTTTATTGTTTTTTTTTTAATTGTTGGCAACTGCTTAATGAAAAATATTTATTTTTTCCTGTCATTGTTGTGTAAGAGCTGGTTTTATCAGAATCATGTTAAGACGGTATTCAAAATTTTGAGCCCTCCCCATTTCCATTCCCTTGGGCCGATTTTGCCCATTTTCAATCCCCGCCGAGATATCAACCATCTCAAAGTCGTTCGCGAGTTTGAAGACGATCCGTGCATTATTGCGACTTTTATCGTGCGGACAAAACTTAGTACATACATACATACATACATACATATATATATATATATATATATATATATATAAACTTTCTAGGTGGGGGTGGTTTTGGGTTCCTGGGGTCCTATAATGAGTTATGAAGGAATTTTTCAAAAGTCGCACCATGGTAACGACTGCAATAGGTAGTATTTCTTACGAAATCTACCTAATAGTTAATGCTTGTTTTTGGTAGATTTCGTAAGAAATACTACCTATTGCAGTCGTTACCATGGTGCGACTTTTGAAAAATTCCTTCATAACTTTTCATTATAGGACCCCAGGAACCCAAAACCACCCCCACCTAAAAAGTTTATATATATATATATATATATATATATATATATATATATATATATATATATATATATATATATATATATATATATATATATATATATGTATGTATGTATGTATGTACTAAATTTTGTCCGCACGATAAAAGTCGCAATTATGCTCGGATCGTCTTTAAACTCGCCAACAACTTTGAGATGACTAATATCTAGGCGGGGGTTGAAAATGGGCGAAATCGGCCCAAGGGAATGGAACTGGGGAGGGTTCAAAATTTTGAATACCGTCTTAACATGATTCTGATAAGACCAGCTCTTACACAACAATGACAGGAAAAAAATAAATATTTTTCGTTATAGCAGTTGCCAACAATTAAAAAAAAAAGCAATAAAATTAATTCTCACCACAACAATTGCTTTTCTATTGCAAGATCTTCACGTGTAAAAATAAATTAAATAAACAGTTTGACGAATTGAAAACAAATTGAATATTACGTCATAAGTTTTTTGGAGCAAGATTTCCGCATGAAAACTCAAAATGAAATAAATAGTTTGACGAATTAAAAACAAAGCAAACAAAAAAAAATATTGCGTCATATTGGAAATAAAATGGACTTCAGCAGGTGAATATGTAACATCATGTGAGTTTGAAGAAACGTATTAAAACATGATAAAAACCCGACTATGGAAATATTAACTTATTTTAACATTTTGAGGTTCTCTGAATTTGCTTTAGCTATTTTTTAAACCTATTCCATATACATGCTGTGTGTATTCGTGTATATTAGAATTTTCACAAAATATTTAGCTCCCTAGAGCTCATTCTTAGTGAAGGAACTGGGTTTATCTCTAATCTTGATTTAAGTTTTGTTGGTGAATTTAGTACTTAACTTCGAAATCTACCACCGCCTGTAGGCCCGAGCCGGCAGGGATTTTTTTATTACAGTAAATTTAAATTAATATACTATGCGTATTCGAATTTTAGTTCTATAATTCATTGAAAGAAATATGCTTATTGATCATTTTTTCAAAGATTTTTGTTTTTATTATTAAATTTGAAGTTAAAATAATTGTGATGATACCTTATCTAATATTTATTTTCATCGATGTAAGTTGTACATAGATCAATAAAATAATTCATAGATGTAAATATTTTTGTTTTAAATACTAACAATCCAATATATTGTTAGTTACTTAAAATAATGTTATTATATTTCAAATGGAAATAATGAAGAGCATTTTAGTTGAGCATTTTATTTCATTTGTGTCAGTGTAATTTATATAAAAATTATTAATGTAACATAACTTTCAGTTACAAACGTTATTATTCAAACAGTTCAATTCAGAATATTTGTCTATTTTAATGGTGATTTTTATATCAGCTACATTCACAGAACTAAAATAAAATATTTCAAATGAAAATGAAATTTGCAAGTAATTGCTTAAAAGGCGCAAAGTCCAACATAGTGAAAAAGATTCCAAGCCGGGACTCGAACCCGGGCCATCAGTATAGCGCACTGACGTTCAATTATTATCTGAACCAATTATTATCTGATGGCCCGGGTTCGAGTCCCGGCTTGGAATCTTTTTCACTATGTTGGCCTTTGCGCCTTTTAAGTAATTACTTTGAAATTTGATTTTCATTTGAAATATTGTATCCAAGGCGAATGTTTCCCTCTGGAATATTTTCCATGTATTAATATAAAATAAAATATTCGGCTAAAACTTTCTTGATTATTTTTATTTGAAACAATAATAATAAGAATTAAACAAAAACGTAATTTGCATAACAAATTAAAAAAAAAAAAAATTATTTCCCAGATTGTTTAAGCCCGAGAAGGGACAGATATTAAGATATTTCATTCAATTAGTTCTTCATTTAATGTTAAATTTGTGTAACAAACAAGTTAAACCAATTGAAAATTAAAAAATAAAAATAAAATACAAACAATATGATACTTAAAACACTCCAGAAACTTAGATTCCGTCCAAATGAAATCGAAAGAAACTTTTTCTATTTTCAAGTTGTAAATATATGTATTGCAGATTTTGTATTATGCTTTTGATTATTATACATAAATGATAAGATACATGCAAAATAGAAAGCTTTAAAAAAGCTTATTTCGATGTCATTTGAACGGAATCTAAGTTTTTGGGGTGTTTTAAGTATCCTATTATTTGTATTTTATTTTTATTTTTTAATGTTAAATTGGTTTAACTTATTTGTTACAAAATTTTAACATTAAATGTAGAACTAATTGAATGAAATATCTTAATACCTATCCCTTCTCGGACTTAAACAATATAGAAATAAATTTTGTTTTTTAAATTTGTTATGCAAATTACGTCTTTGTTTAATATTTTGTTATGTTTTGTTATGTTTTGTTTTGTTTTGTGTTTGTTTTTGTTTAAACGTTTTTTAACAACTACTGCATTCAGTCGAACTCATTTAAAAATTAACGACGGTTACCATCATCAGGTTTTGATTTATGAGGTATCGCACCACAATTTGTGATGTAATTTACCAATGATTATTCTAAATTTATTATAACCTCTAAACATCGAACAATTTCAATTTTTACACCGTCTTAAAACAATATAAATAGTGCAGTATTTATTTCCAGCTAATATTCGATGCTAAATAAAAGCTTCATCAATAAATAAAATAAAATAAAAACATAAATAAAACACAAAGTTAACAGCTATTTAATCGAACTACGTGCTCATCTGTATGTAACTGATATTCGTGTTTTAAAATCAGTATGGGTAAAATATATTTAAATTTTTTGTTTAAAACCCGACGTCATTTTTACCGGCTTTCCTTATCTACTCATATTAATATTCTTTGTATACTTGCAAATGTTTGATAATGTTATTTTTATTTCCACTATGACGCAATATTCACTTTATTTTTAATTCTTAAAAAAAAAAAAATCAATTTAATTTTTTACGTGGAAATCTTCAACTGAAAATTAATTGCTGCAGACAAAAATTTATCACGGCTTTTGAATTTTTGCAATAAAGAAATAATGTTAAATTTTATAGGAAAATGTTCATTGATTCTCAATGAAAATAGCGAAATTTGTAATTATTAAGAAAAATATTTGTATAATGTAAGTAAAACATAGCCTGTGTTATTTTTTGGGTTATAATCCACCCATATGCAGAGGCATTTTATCATCCGTTTTAACCCTGACTTCAGGCAAACTTTTTCACACTTTAAATGCATCATATTATTAGAATCAGCAAAGAATAAAAAAAATTGTGGCATCAGGGACAAAACGGTGCGAAGAAAAAATTTAAAAAGTTATGATCTCATTAGGCTTTTCTATGTTAAGTTAACATTGAAAAGTGACACGACACTGGAAATAAATAAGTATTGCGCTGCCGTGCAATACTTAAATAACACGTTATATTTGTTAATTATTTTAAGTGTCTAACATGACTATTAATTATTACTTGAAAATTTTAAATGAAAACATTTACATCTAGAAATTATTTTACTAATGTCTGTATAAGTTGCATTGATAAAAATAAATATTAGATTAAGTATCATCACTACTATTTTTGCTTAAAGTGTAATAATAATAATAATTATAATAATAATAATAATAATAATAATGATAATGATAATAATAAAGCGTATTTCAAAAACGAAAAATAAACACGTCTCTAACTGGAAGAACTAAAATTTATATATATATAGCATATTTCTATCGGCGTTTGACACATTCAGGCGACATTAGTATCTCTCGAAGTAAACGTAGTAGTGTAATCAAAGCCAACCATCCATTATTTTGAAAATATCGGATTGCAGTCAGGGTGGCGAGTAAAAGACAGGCTCGAGAAACATTGAGATCATTTCCATCACGTAATGAATAGGGTCATCGTGACTTTAAACTGGTTTTATTTGACAAAAACGTATCGAACAATTCCAGTAGCTTTTTCACCAACTCTCAATAATCGATCATCCACTTCATCAGACTTAAGATGTTACAAGATTAGGATCTACACATTAGAACGTTCACCCCAACCAACGTAGCTTATTTAAATAAACGGAAAAACGCAAATTCTTCTGCACCTCGTCGATGTAACGATATATGTGCTCCAAAAAACAGCGCGCGGACGGATACAGAAAAGTAAAGAACCAACGCCAGCAGAGAGATGGGGAAGAACGGGACGCGAGATTCTAAAAGATAGTCACGTTTTAGCATTATTGGCTTTTACTGCGTTCTCATTCGCTGTTATCAGTCACGTGTCATGTATGTTGTTGGCGCCTGGCGCTTTTAGATTTGGCGCATTCTTATATGTGGTGGAAGGTCTGTTTTGAGTTGCCAGTTAGTACAACATACGCATTATCCGACGTATGGATGCGAGCTTTGTAAAAAGAAGATAAAGCTTTTTAAAATAGAAGTTTTAAAATGATTTTTAACGTGTGTTTGTTTAATCCAGAAAAAAAAATGTGGGAGGAGGTTAATTCTTCATTATTTTATATTTGATCAAGATACATCATATATTAAGAGATATGTCATTCATTTGTTATGAAATTGCGAGATTTATGTATCCTAATACAAATATAAATGAATGGCGTATTAAAAATCGGACTTCATGTATAACCCCTTAAAAGTGACATTTGTTTTCTTACAAAAAAAAAAAAAAAATTAAAAATGGGGCTGGACACCACTTTTTCCATACTAAAATATTTACCTTACTTAATCGAAAAATATCTGACAATCAATAAAGATAAATTTACAGTTACAAATTAGTGGTATCAAAATGCTTTTAATAACGAAGCAAGTAAAGTGTTCTTGCCCGAATCCAGTTCGGGCCACACTGGTAAGTGGTTAAAATGCTGTTTAAAGTGACAATAATACACAGTAATACAAACAGATATTTTCCTTGATTATTGCATTTTAATTCCTTTCTTCGAAAATTGTTTCTATATATATTAAATATTATTTTAATTCATTTATTCTAAAATTGTTGCTATATATATATATCGTAAGCTAATTGAAAAACCCGGCTCTTTGCAAACAGCCTAGGCTGTTAATAACTTTGTTTCCTACCAGAAATTTTATTTAATAAAATGTAACTTATTTCCAATTGGTATTTATTTGCCGTTATTTATTAAGTAAAGTTTCTGGTTTAGAACAGATTTATTTTTGCCGCAGTTTATACGCAAGTAATTAAAGTACATTTTTATTTTTAGGGTACATTTTTCGCAAACACTTCATGTAGACATTCAACAAAATTTTGAGATGGAGCTCATTTTTAATGTTTTCTGAGCAATACATAAAGTAGATATGATGCAGCGTGGTAATATTTATAAAAGTTATTTCAGAAAAATTGATGTTTCAATGGAACCTGCAGATAACGCAGATTTTTAGTACTTTCACAACATTAAGTAGAGAAAATGGTTGATTATAAGAATAATTATAAAAAAAATATATAAGAAAATTTTTGCAATGATTAAATCTGCAGATGAATCAGATTTTTAATGTTTCCGCAGGATCGCGTATAGAAGAGGAATCGTTAAATCAAACTTATTATAAAAACACATATGAAAATTTCTGCATTAATGAAATCTGTAGATGAGGCAGATTTTTTTGTGTTTGTCCAGTGTTAAGTAGAGAAAACGAATTTCTGAATGAAAATAATTATAAAACATATATAAGAAAATTGCTGTATCGATAAAATCTGCAGATCAGGCAGATTTTTAATGTTTCACAACGTTACATGGAGATTACGGGTTGCTAATGAAAATAATTATAAAATAATAATTTATAACATATAAGATTTATATTAATAATAATTTATAATATGTAAAAAAATTTCTGCAATGGTGAAATCTGCAGATAGGACAGATTTTTAATTTTCCCCCAGCATTACGTAGAGAATGATGGTTCGATAAATGAGATCAATTATAAAAAATAAATCAGAAAAATTTTGTAATAATTTAATCTGAAATGAGGCACATTATTAATATTTTCCTAGCATTATGTAAAGAATGCTAAGAATGCATTTGTTGCCGAATGAAATGGATTACAGAAAAAAGGAAGAAAATTGCTTTATTGACAGATTTCCTTTTTGCACCTGGTTGATAATTAAGGCTAATAAACACTATTTTTTAGAAGTAAATTTTGTCCTCCACCCATAAAGATGAACAAAAAAAGAAAATCTGCGGACAAGACAGAATGTTATATTTCGCATTACGTAGAAATAATATACTGCTGGATGACTAATATCAGATATTCAGGTGCATTACGAATTTATTTTTATTTTAAGTGTTCTACAGACGTAAATTAAATTAAAGTATCACTAATCTCAGGTAATTGGAAGATTAAATCATGTATGTCGATACGACACTTTTCATACATACTTGCTGTGACTAATTTCAATCAGAAGTCATTTTTCTCTATGTAACATTGAAAACACATTAAAAATTTGCCTCATCTGCAAAATTTATTGATACAGCTATTTTATATTATATATTTATTTTATAATTATTTTCATTAAGCAACACATTTTCACTAGGTACACCAGGAAAAAAAATTGAAAAATTTACCTCAAGTGCACCTGCTCCCTAGTAATACAGAAATTTTCTTGTATAGGTTTTATAGTAATCTTAATTAAGCGACCTGTTTTCTATACGTAATTCTAGAAAAATATCAAAATAGGTCTCATTTGCAGATTTTATTGATAAAAATTTTTGCTTATATATGTTTTATAATTATTTTCATTCAGAAGTCCATATTATCTATGTAAAGCTAGGAAAACATTAAAAATCTATCTACCATTTTCCACATTTATATAAATATATAAAATAGTTTTAGCGAGAATTATAGATTACTTTTAGCTAATATATTTAACATGTGTATACAGTGAGACATACACAGATTTATAAATTTATATACTGTAGAAGGATGGATGTAGACAAATGGTCTAATAAAGATGGAGGGCTCCAATTCCGAAACATGTTAGATTATGTATACATATATTCGTACAATACATACAGTTTAATGCATATATGGATACAATACACTAAAAGAAAATGTTTTAAAAAATTATATATTTAATGGTATGGGTTCAGTCGTGGAAAAAAAGTAAACACCCCCTACTAACTCTGCAGCTAATTATAATAGAAGGAGGTTACTGGTACCAAAGAATTGGAAATAAAGTCTACTTTTAAATGATTTATATAAAATTTGCTTAGGGGACCACCTACAAATCAAAACCAAACCAAGATTTGTTTTTTTTCAATGGCAACACCCAGTTTAGACAATATTTTAAATCCTCGGTTCAAACTATGCCTAGAAACGAAGTTTCAAGTCACTTTTATGATAAGTTTTTGCATTATAAACATCGAAAATTTAGAGTTTCTAATGTTAAGTTACATTTTCATATTTTATTAATAACTCCTGAAATTATAATCCTAATGTAATAATATTTTGTATGGTTATAATACTAAAAACCCAAACATAAATGCATTGAATTTATAATAAAAAAATATATATAATATGATTTATGAAATTAATATTCGAAAAAAATATTCGAAAAAATATTAATTGTAGTCTACAATTTTGATAAATTTATATTTATTGGGTTATGGTTGATGCGAATTCTCAATTTAAAACTTTTCTCTCAACTAGTTTTCGAATTATGCTTAAGAAACATCAAAATGATTGTTTATGGGGGGCCGTCTATGATGTGCAGAAAAGCATAATTTGAAAATATATATTTTACTCATTTTATTGAAACATTTGAGCTTGGGCTGGCGATAGAACATATTAAGCGAGTGAAATGGTTATCTTGGCAAGAAATAATACATTAATAGAAGTGACATACATACTCATTCTGTAGCATTTCAACAATGTAGTACCGAACTTCAATTTGGATACAGTCCCTAAAATATGGTCATTTTAAAATAATTAATTGCTCTGAAAGTAATCGCCTGAATTTCTTGAAAACTTTTATTTAGGTTTATTAAAGGGTGTAGAATTTATTTATGGTGTCAGACTTGGGTATTGCTATTGAAAAAAAAAAAGAAGTTTGGGTTCGTTTTGATATGTAGATGGCCCCCTAAGAAATTTTGTATGCATCATTTAAAAGTAGACTTTATATCCAATCGTTAGGTACAAGTCACTTTCTTCTACAATAATTTGCTGCAAAGTTAGTACGGCATGTTTACTTTTTTTTTTTCACGACTGTACATACATATAAATATAAATAAATAAACCTGCATATCCCTATGTAAACATTTAAACAGATTGGAACATGTGATGAAAACTTCACTGTACAGTTAAAATACAGTTTTATACACTTACAAAACTAGTATGTTGTGGCCATCACAAAACTTTCTTCTATATAAATCCCATAAACAACACTAATTGATATCAAGGTATACCTGAATCTGAAGTTTGATGAAAATTCGTGCATTACTTCTTGAGATAGAGCTAATGTGGAAATTCTGAAAAATGCTGCATAGGAACGCCACCTGTTGAGCAATTTGCACCAAAACATAAACAACACTAATTCATATCAAGGTGTACCTAAATCTGAAGTTTGTTGAAAATCCAAGCATTAGTTCTTGAGATAGAGCTACTGCGGAAATCGCAAAAAAATCAGTATAGCAGCGCCACCTGTTGAGCGATTTACACCAAAATATATAAAACGTCAATTAATGTCAAAGACTCACTGAATCTGAAGTTTGATGAAAATCCGTGCATTAGTTCTGGAGAGTGAGCTGTTGCGGAAATCGTGAAAAATGCTGCATAGCAGCGCCACCTGTTGAGCGATTTGCACGAAAAATCAATCAGCACCAATTTCTATCAGGCACTAACAGAATATAAATTTTTAATAAATTCCGTGCATTAGTTCTTGAGATAGAGCGGCCCCAAAATTTGTATCACATACCGACTGACAAACGGACAGGCAGACAGAGTCGCAGGCTCACAGACAGACATTTTGTAAAAACATGTTTTTCGGAATCTCTGACCCCTAAAGCGTATAAATCCGTCGATGAAAATTCGTGCATTAGCTCATGTGACAGAGCTTTAGTGAAAATTCTGAAAAATGCAGCATAGCAGCGCCACCTGTTGAGCGATTTACACCAAAACATAAACAGCACTAACACATATCAAGGTATACCAGAGTCTGAAGTTTGTTGAAAATCCAAGCATTAGTTCTTCAGATAGAGCTATTGCGAGAATCGCAAAAAAGGAAGCACAGCAGCGCCACCTGTTGAGCGATTTACACCTAAGTGCATAAAACTTTAATTCGTGTCAAGGACTAACTGAATCTGAAGTTTGAAGAAAATCCGTGCATTATTTCTGGAGATTGAGCTATTGTGGAAATCGTGAAAAATGCATCATAGCAGCGTCACCTATTGAGCGATTTACACCAAAAACTAATCAGCATCAATTTATATCAGGGTCTAACTTAATATAATTTTTTGTTAAATTCCGTGCATTAGTTCTTGATATAGAGCACCCACAAAATTTGTGTCACATACAGGCAAACAGACGGACAGACAGACATTTTGTAAAAAATGTTTTTTAGAATCTCTGACCCCTAACGAAAACCGAAAATTTTCACGAATCCAATTCTTTCTTCTTGTAAAGATAGAAGAAAGTAAAAAGCGTCTGTGGCTTGTGACCAATTTTAGCTCTAGATTTGAACTCTATCAACAGCTGTCACACTCGCAGGTTAAAAAATACTGACAAAAACTCATGTATGTATTTCCTTTCCAAGACATATAGGAGAGCGAAAAAGCTAAAATTGCCAAACGACAACTGCGTCTATGACACGTGACTGAGAACAACGAATGAGAACGCAGTAAAAGCCAATAATGCTAAAACGTGACTATCTTTTAGAATCTCGCGGACGGGACATGAAACAGACTACGATTCGATGGGATGGGGATGACGTCGACAATGAACTCTTTATACGGCGTCAGTATTAAAGCGGAAAAAGTGCTGGCGGACGCATGGAATTGTGGGTATAGAACATGATCGAACAGATGCTATTAAAATTCGAAAAGAAAGAAAAAGAATTTATATATATATTATATAGTTTTAGAAGAAAATGAAAAAGTAATTTAATGGGTTTTATAAGATTAGACGAATGGATTAAAATTTTTAGAATAATAAAAGTATACGCAAGTTTAAATGCATGAAATAAAAGACAAAAGATATTAAGATATTATTAAAGATAGGTAAAAAAGGAAAAAATATTAAGAATTTGGAATAGTTTTACTAAGATAAAAGGGTGAAATTTTTTTTATTATTACATATATATACCCTATTTATCTGTATTATAAAGGAAAAACGTTTCTGTGTGTAACGCTGACGTCATTTTGCGAATGGCAACACTTCACCATCAAATTTCGGTTTTGCAATTTTTTGATCGTCTAATCATAGTACATTTTCAATTTTTAAACCATCTCATTGTAAAAACAACAACAACAAAAAATCTACTCCCAAATACAATTTGTTTGACAACTGTATCTTATTTGAATGGTTTATTATGGTATTTAAAATAATTTTCAAGCACGATGTTTTTTAATTTATCTCTATCGCATGCCGGCTCCATTACGAAATAATAATAAATAATTTGCACAAGAAACAATAAAAATTGTTCAGCATTTGTCTCCGCCTAATTTTAAGTAACAAAAGTAAAGCTTTATAAATAATTAAATAAAAGAATAAGACAAAGAAAGTACAAATTTAATGTGTATGAAATCGAACAATTTAAATATTTACACCGTCAAATATATATATATAAACTTTTCAAATATAATTGTTTGAAAACTGTATCACAGTTTACTGATTGTCTATGGTTTAAAAAACAATTTTCAAGCATGAATCATTTTTAAGTTTACCTCTATTGCGTACAGCGCGATTACGAAAGATTTTACCCATTTGCCCTCCTAACAATGTGTTCAGCATTTATTTCCGGCTGCTATTAGGTAGCTTTCATTACAAAAAGCTACTATTGCAGCCGTTCGGAGGAAAGCGATTTCAAAAAATTTTGGTATATTTTCATCGATCATGACCCCCAGACCCCGAAACCACCCTCCGTTCAAAAGTTGATATATATATATATATATATATATATATATATATATATATATATATATGATCTTTGTCATACTGTAACTCTCGTATTTATGAACCGATTTGGATGAAACTCGGTGTGTACATAGTACATACAAATATCTCGACCGAGTTCGTTGGGCAGCTTCATCCGCCATCTTGTTTCAAAATGGCGGCCATTTAAAAAAATTTTAAAAGGTTAAAATTTGAAATGTGGTACCAAAAAATTAAAAATTTAAAAATATTTTTTTCTTATGTGTTTGACCTTGACAGATGATACTTGACAGATGTTTGACCGTGATACAAAGATTCCGGAGCATTTTTTGTTTTGTCTATATCTTAAAAAATGGCTGAGTTATAGCACTTTGAATTTCCAGCTAGACTGATATCTTGAAACGACCTGATTTTTGTCACACGATAACAGGCGTATTTATGAATCGATTTGGATGTACCTTGTTGTATACATAATACGTACCAATGTCTCGACCGAGTTCGTTGGCCAGCTTCATCCGCCATCTTGTTTCAAAATGGCGGCCATTTAAATTTTTTAAAAAAACTTTAAATTTGAAATGTGGTACCAAAAAATTGAAAATTGAAAAATATTTTTTTTATGTGTTTGATGTTGATACAAAGATTCTGGAGCAGTTTTTGTTTCGTCTATATCTTAAAAAATAGCTGATTTAAAGCACTTTGAATTTCTAGCGGGGCTGACATTTTGAAACGACTTGATTTTTGTCACACGATAAAAGACGTATTTATGAACCAATTTGGATGTACCTTGGTGTATACATAATACGTACCGATTTCTCGACCGAGTTCGTTCGCCAGCTTCATCCGCCATCTTGTTTCAAAATGGCGACCATTTAAAAAAAATTTTTTAATTTAAAATTTAAAATGAGGTACCAAAAAAATTGGAAAATGAAAAAGATTTTTTTGTATGTGTTTGACCTTAATACAAAGATTCCGGAACAGTTTTTGTTTCTTCTATATCTAAAAAAATGGCTGAGTTATAGCATTTTGAATTTCTATTGTGACTGACATTTTGAAACAACCTGATTTAAGTCACGAGATAACAGGCGTATTTATGAACCGATTTGGATGTAACTTGGTGTGTACATAGTACATACCAATGTCTCGACCGAGTTAGTTGGTCAGCTTCATTCGCCATCTTGTTTCAAAAGGGCTGCCATTTAAAAAAAAAATAAATTTAAAATTTAAAATGGGTTATCAAAAGATTGAAAAATGAAAAAGATTTTTTTTTATGTGTTTGACCTTGATACAAAGATTGCGGAGCAGTTTTTGTTTCGTATATATCTTAAAAAATGGTTGAATTATAGCACTTTGAATTTCTAGCATGGCTGACATTTTGAAACGATCTGATATTTGTCACGTGATAACACGCGTATTCGTTACCCTATTTCGATGTAAGAAGGCATGTGGATAGTATATCGTAATGTCTCGACCAAGTTCGCTGGCCAGCTTCATCAGCCATCTTGTTTCAAAATGGAGGCCATTACATTAAATAAAAAAATATATTTAAAGTAAGGTGCAAAAGAATTAGAAATTGAAAAAGTTTTCTTTCTTAAGTATTTGACCATGATATAGGGATTCCGGAGTCTTTATCTTGTTTTGTCTTTATCTTAGAAAATGGCTCAGATATAGCAGTTTGAATTTCTAATGTGGGTGACATTTTGAAAAATCTGATTTTTTGCCTGCGACAGAACTTGTATATATCAACCGATTCCGATGTGAGTGAGCATGTGCACAGGAATTACTAAGGTCTCGACCAAGTTCATTCGTTAGCCTCATCCACCATGTTGTCTTAAATGGCAGGAACTTCAAGATATCGCCGAATTTGGCAACCAAATATAAGTTACTTTAAATAAAAGCAGCTTGGATAAAGCTGACTAATTTCGCGAAATTCTCATTCATAATGATTTAATATTGATAAAGATTAGGATTGAATCTCCTATAATCGGTTTCCACTAAATTGAGCTTCGTGTGTTTGAATAATATAAGCTTGCTTTTTAAAAATAAGGAATATGAAAGCTACCTCTTCCTCCCGGCACTGGCCGGAAGGACTTTTTTATAACAAAATTCACACTTCCTCTATAAGTAAATAAAAATAATAATAAATAAAATACAATTTTAACAGACATGTAATTGAACAAAACGCTTAAAACACTGAAATTAGCATAATCAAAAAGGCTGCCGTAAGTAGCAACATCATCGGCTAATAATATTCATGGCATGCAGCTAACACGAAAGTATCGCTTTTGATAAAGTTTAAAACTTTATTTGATTGCATACTTGATATTTTTCATATAAAAAGGCTTTTTGGTGTTAACGGGCAATCGAAAAAATATATTACAGGTAAAAAATTTATTAGTTTTCAAAAAAAAAAAAAAAAAAAAAAAAAAGGGGGTTTCACGTATATTCCGTAACCGGGGGTGCCCGGGTTTTGATCCCCTAGTATATATATATAATCCTAATGAAATGAATTTATGAAACGACTCATTAAACGACTGATTATGTAACACAGCTATTACTCTTAAAATATGAATCTGTGGCGTGAAATTAACACCAATTATCCACATTAATCCACGAATATCAATAACGGTATTAGAATTTTAAAATTTGAATTAGTTTTCGAGATATTATTTTTTTTTGCTCATTTTAATTATATTTCTTTAATGATGTCAACTAAATGACTCTATTTTTATGGAAAAAAGGGTGGAAAGGGGAAAATATAGGGATTATTAGATTCTTGTTTTTTTTCGCCATTTTCAAATTGATAATTGAAATTATCTTTTATTTCAACCGAAAGTGAAGCAATATTGTGATTAAATTATATATTTTTAGAAAAAAATCGAAAAAATAATTCATTATAAATAAATAATAATTTCTTATTTGTTTTAATCAAAATTTCATCATTTCAAGAGAAATTTTTTTTTCATATTTTATTCAATTATTATTTCATTTATTATTACAAATTGCTGCCACTTGTAAAAACAGCGCGAAAAATAATATTCCCTTGCGATTTAAAATTTATTTATACGTGACTATTAAAAACAGAAAAAGCTTCAGAAATAAATGATTTCACGTTAAAAGCAGAAAATATTGAAAATTACGTCATAAAAATTGTATTTACATTGACTATTAAAAGAGAAAGAAAACTTTAAAATAATAAATTCATTAATATGCATTAAAAACAGTAAATGCGGATCATAGATAAATATACAATATAGGACACTTACGGCAAAATCTGTAATGGCAACAGTACCGACAAGGGGGAAGAATTAACAAGCCTCCGAAATTTACCAATGTTGATGAAAAATGTTTACGCTCTATGTTTTGAATATCTATTCTTTCCTTAAACGAGGCAGAGACAGACGATATTGTATTTATACTTGATTTATTTAGCTGCTTTTTTTTATCGTACTTGTATAGTTCACATTTAACTTACAAAATGATAATTATAATGATAATATAAAAGAAAAACCTCAGAAAATTCTGTTAAGAACGTAAATATGTAAGTTGATGAGATTAAATTGTAAAAAATCAAATTCAGGTATTGTGTTAATTTATTCACATCGAATAAAATTTTATCATGCGTCATATCAGTATCTCTATTTATTTTTAACTTTTAGATTTATATAATTCTAAAAATTTGAAAAAAGGAATTTTTCCCCACCTGTAATTTTATTATTATTTCTTATATATAATATTATAAATATTATTGAACTGATTGTACGTTATTTAAATATTTTTATTTTACATTAAACTTCATAAATTAATTAAACATCGGCTATAAAAATTTCCCTACCAAATGGGAATATTTATGAAAAATTTTGGAACTTTAAGAGTGCAATATTTCGTATATTTTTATATTACACTATTGCTTTCGATGTATAGCATTCAAAAAGAAATTTTTACCTTATTTTTAATTGCACTTAAATCGTTGACTTATCATGTACGAAAAAAAATCCATATATCCATGCATGATCATAGAATAGATATTAGATATATAAAATTGAATATCTATTCTATGTTTATATATCGGTGTAAGATTGTATTGAAAACGTAAACATGCAACATTAGAAAAAGAAAGATTACAATAAGGTAGATACTCAATAATAAAATTATTACAAGGATAGGGAGTTTCTTCCACATTGTCACTAAAGGCGCTACGATAGCAATCGCATTACCATTACGCTCTACGGAAATATCCCATCTTGTATGTTAATCTATGGCACGTTATAGATGTGGTGGGATTAAAATCATTCAGCTGCGGTTTCCGCGTGTAAAGATTTCTTTTGTACCAAAGTACACTTAACTACTTATTCTTCGGCCGAAACTTCACTTGTTCATTTTCTCTATTTGTCATAGGTGTCATATCAATCTCTTAAATAAGATTTAAAAAAAAAACAGTATTTCAATTTTGAGTTTGGACTTATTTTCTTTCCCCGGCATCTATTAACTCTCGTAGTACTAAGATCAAAATATTGCTTAAATAGCCTAAGATTTAAAAAGGGCTGACCCTATAGGTAATTTAGCCTCCTCCCCCCTAAGTAATTATAATGTTCATACGATGCGACGATTCATTTCATTGAATAGCGAAATTTACACACAACTGGACACAAGAGCAAAGAAATAACGAAATGAGGGAGGGGCCTACAATTGCTTGCAGGGTAACGCTGAACTTGCTATGAACTATATAAATTATCTTTCTTTCTCTTGAAATGTGATAAATGATAGAAAGCTGTTTCATTGCCTAAGCTGGGGACCATGTGACCCCATTCGCAATTTCTACAAATAAACAAACAACAAAAAAAAAAATGAACTGTGCGAAACTTACTAAGTAGATAAAATCATGAAAGAGATTTTTATAATGATAATCCTCCCCCCTCCCCCATTTTTTTTAAAAATCATGCATATTCTAAATGAGAAAAAAATTGTACAGTGTCCAGGTGGGGTCAAATTGACCCCATCTGGGGTACTGCGAGGGTTAAACATCATTTCCTCATATGTTCTATAAAATATTTTTTCTACCCAAACTAGACTAGTACTTTAATTATACCAATTTAAATAAGGATTTTATAAAAATAATTCGTGAGCTCAGGATTAATAATAAAGGAAATATTAGTATTAAGGAGAGAATCTACTGATATGGATTAATTTTTAAAGCTTTATAAGGAATTTGTTTTTCTAAGGCGCATAGAAAGAAAATGATTTTTGGAATTCTTTTTATTGTACTTACCCCGTGTTTGTCCCCATCCAGTAGCGTAGCATTTGCTGGTAATATTCAGTTTTATATCCGGATCGGGAAGGCATATTGGCTTGACATACTTGGAGAACTTCACCGGGGCATTTAACTTGATCAACGCCATGTCGTGTACTCTGTCATGTTTACCATCTTGTTCAAACTGTTGGTTCGAAGAATACAAAGATGTAGTTTTATTTAGTGTACTGTTAAAATTTTTAATATTTGTTAATTCAGATTTAAAAAGATTTTTATTTGGATTTAGGAAAATCCATTGCACAACTACATTTACCAGACTACTATAACCTTCCCTCCTAGCACAGTGGAACCCAATGCATTGCATGAGGTATTTTAGCTTTTGATTTGTTTAGCAATTGAATTAATTGACAGATAACAATTTAAAAATTTTATAAATATTACAAAAAAAATATTCTTTATAATACAGGTTCAAAAGTAAATTCATAAAAAAAAACTAGTCGGATGTGGCAATCCCAAAACTTTCTTCTATCTCATACATGTTAATAAATCGAAATTAGCTATCACAGTGGGAGAATTATACGGCAATCTGTGCTCATCATGAGGATTTTAAAGATATGAAATTCCGTGCATTAGTTCTTGAGATATGACTATGGCTAAAATCGTGTAAATCCTACAAAATGCAGCTTAGTAGCGCTACCTATTGGGTGATTAACACCAAAACCTACTCAGAAATAACTTGTGTCGACGTCTACATGAATCCTAAGTTAGATGAAAATTCATGCATTAGTTCTTGAGATAGAGCTATTGCCGAAATCGTGAAAAATGCAGCATAGCAGCGCCACCTATCGGTCAATTTACACCAAAACGTAAACAGCACCAAATCATACCAGGGACTAACTGAATCTGAAGTTGATGACAATCTGTGCATTAATTCTTCAGATAGAGCTAATGCGGAAATCGTGAAAAAGGCTGCATAGAAGCGCCACGTGTTGAGCGACAGACTCACAGACAGACATTCCGTGGAAAACCGGAATTCGAAAAATTTCACAAATCCAATACTATCTTCGTATAAGATAGAAGAAAGTAAAAATAACTAAAGATACGGAAGTGTGGTTTGCATAAAAATCATCCTTAGGATACTGTAGGCTTTCAGCAGCAAAAAAACAAAAACAAAACAAAAGAAGGTGCTGAAAAAGTCTCCGATAGGGGGACACTGTCGCGAATGCATCTTCCAGAAGTATGCAAATGAGAATGGTTATAAAATAATTGACCACTCAACAGATTCTTTAATTGATTGAATTACGAAATTTATGTTTAGGAAAAAAATACTGCTCGCAGATATGAGCTGCTATGCAGCATTTTTTTGCGATTTCCGCAATAGCTCTATCTCAAGAACTAATGCTTGAATTTTCAACAAACTTAAGATTCAAGTATACCTTGATATGAGTTAGTGTTTTTTATGTTTTGGTGCAAATCGCTCAACAGGTGATGCTGCCATTCTGCATTTTTCAGAATTTCCACCAGCTCTATCTGAATAACTAATGCACGAATTTTCATCAAACTTCAGATTCAGATATATTTAGACATGAATTTGTGCTAAATTGATGTAATTTCTTGTACTATGTAGATGATTTAATTGACGTGATTTATGTAGAAGAAAGTTTTGTGATGGTCAAAACATACTAGTTTTCTTTCGTTTCTGAGTTAGACAAAATCATGGAGATATTTTTTTTGTTGCAAATATTGAATTATTAACAATTTATATTTTAGGGGTTGATGTTGTTATCATTAGAGGTTGAATTATTTTGTTTTTATTGCCTGTATGAGTGCATTTTTATCTCAGTGTAAATTATGTTAGAGGTACAAAAATCTTTGCAGGAAGTAACATAAAACCCCCCAAAGATATGGATTATTTATAAGAACAAAGGTTAATTTTTCAATAATTTAAAAGTTGAAGTTAATGGGAAAGGTATTTTGGTAAATAGCCTATGTAAGATTATTTTTTATTGTAATAAATTTATAGGTTTATTATAAATTCAATCTAACAGTTCTTTTTAAATATTTTTTTTCTTTGAATTTCAAGTGACTCCACCTCGTGATATATTAAATGCTTTGTCGTGTCACTGAAAAAAAAATTATACATAGTACGACGACTAGTGTCAAAACGTACCTTAACATCATTCTTATAATGCATGACAATTTGTCAATTTTTCCGAAAACTAAAGTCAATATTAAACTAGTATGTTGTGGCCATCACGAAACTTTCTTCTATATAAATCACGTCAATTAAATCATTTAAATAGTACAAAAAATTACATCAATTTAGCACCAATTCATATCAAAGTATATCTGAATTTGAAGTTTGATGAAAATTCGCGTATTGGTTCTTGAGATAGTGCTATAGCGGAAATTCTGAAAAATGTAGCATAGCACGCCAGCTGTTGAGCGATTTGCACCAAAACATAAACAACACTAATTCATATCAAGGTATACCTGAATCTGAAGTTTGGTGAAAATACGGGCATTAGTTCTGGAGGTTGAGCTATTGTGGAAATCGTGAAAAATGCTGCATAGCAGCGCCATCTGTTGAGCGATTTACACCAAAACTAAACAGTACTAATTCATATCATGGTATACCTGAATCTAAAGTTTGTTGAAAATCCAAGCATTAGTTCTTGAGATAGAGCTATTGCGGAAATCACAACAAATGCAGCATAGCAGCGCCACCTGTTGAGCGATTTACACCAAAATGTATAAAACGTCAATTCATGTCAAGGACTAATTGAATCTGAAGTTTGATGAAAATTTGTGCATTAGTTCTGGAGATTGAGCTATTGTAGTAATCGTGAAAAATGCTGCATAGCAGCGCCACCTGTTGATCGATTTACACTAAAAACTAATCAGCACCAATTTATTTCAGAGACTAACTGAATATAAAAATTTTTATTAAATTCCGTGCATTAGTTCTTGAGATAGAGCGCCCACAAAATTTGTGTCACATACATACATACAGACAGACAGACAAAGTCACAGAATCACAACCAGACATTTTGTAAAAACATGTTTTACTTAATCTCTGACCCCTAAAACTTGTAAATCTGTCGAAAACCGACAGTCGAAAATTTTCACGATTCCAATACTTTCTTCTTGTAAAGATAGAAGAAAGTAAAAAAAGACAACAAAACAAGCAGACAGACAAACATATAAGTGTTACACCTTATGAAATTGAAACAGGATCATCAGCAGAAAAAAAAAACCCCTCTTTCTCTCAAACAAAAAAAAAAAGAAAAAAGAAGGAAATCGGAAAATTCTTTCGAAACTTATATGCTTGAACTTATATTAGTGCTAAACTTCTGGAAACCTCCTTGAAATGGTGTATTTTTTATGTTTGATAGCTGATAGCACAACTTTCTGTTAAGTAATAACATAATATTACACATGAGAGGAAAGATAATCAAGAATGCAATGAAATAAATTTTGTTCATTTATTAGTATTTAATCAATTGTTGTAGACAAATGAGCAGGTTTCTCTAGGTGAGGACGCCTGTCCAGAGGCTAAAGCTCAATTAGCTCCACCCAAGACAAATGAACAGAGATGAAAGGGATGACCACACCGGGAACCCCGCTTTCGCTTTAGAGTATAAGTGCAATCCCGGGAGGAAGACTCAAATCCACTGTATATGGTAAGATACGATACATTAACAATGACTAGCTTTTACAATATTATACATCGGTTAATAACACAAAGAAAAAAAAAATTCAGTTTGCTAGTTTTGGCTCTGAAACTCACAAGAAGTGTCATCAGTATATACATTGACAGGAATTGTACTATGTTCTTTACATACATAAACAATTACAAGACATAATTTTTACTTTCTTCTATCTTTACAAGAAGTCTGTAACTCTGTCTGTCTGTATGTATGTGACACAAATTTTGTGGGCGTTCTGAATTTAATAAAAATCTATATCCAGTTAGTACCTGATATAAATTGGTGCTAATTAGTTTTTGGCGTAAATCGTCAAGAGATGGCGCTGCTATGCTGCATTTTTCACGAATCCTGCAATAGCTCTATCTCAAGAAGTAATGCACTAATTTTCATCTAACCTCATATTTAGTTAGACGTTGACACAAGTTGCTGCTGGTTAGGTTTTGGTGTTAATCGCCTAATAGGTGACGCTGCTATGCTGGAATTTTCACGATTTTTGCAATAGCTCTATCTCAAAAACAAATGCACGTATTTCCCCCAAACTTCAGATTCAGTTAAACGTTGACATAACTTGTTACTTGGTGGTTTTGGTTTAAAGCACCCAATAGGTGGCGTTGCTAGGCTACATTTTGCTGGATTTACACGATTTCAACGGTAGTAATATCTTAAGAACGAATGCATGGAATTTCATATCTTCAGAATCATCGTGATGGGTATAGATTGCCATTTAATTTTGGCAGTGTGATAGCGAATTTTAAAGTATTAATATGTATGAGATAGAAGAAAGTTTTTGGATTGGTACATCCGACTAGTTGAATATTAGAGTTGGAAAATATTAAGTGAAGTGCGTATGTTAATAATTATAATGAAATTACTAAATAACTAAATAAAATGAATCAAAGGAAACAATATAAAAGACAAATGTACAAAAATAAGAAACACAACTTGCTTAGTTTGACATGATGTAGCTTTTAGGTGGATTTCGTAAGAAATACTACCTATTGCAGTCGTTACCATGGTGCAACTTTTGAAAAATTCCTTCATAACTTTTCATTATATGACCCCAGGAACCCAAAACCACCCCCACTTAAAAAGTTTATATATATATATATATATATATATATATATATATATATATATATATATATATATATATATATAAACTTTTTTGAGGGGGAATGTTGTGCACGTAAAACATGTTTAACCCCGCAGTACAAGTCATAAGCCTTGACCACTTGTCTTCATGTTTAGTTTTTTCTTAGTTACTCTTGGTTTTGTTAATTATTGTTTTAGTTACAGTTTGTTAGATGTTTTTTCGTGTAATAAATTATGTGAATTTGGATTTTTCAATATATATATATATATATGTATGTATGTATGTACTAAATTTTGTCCGCACGATAAAAGTCGCAATTATGCACGGATCTTCTTCAAACTCGCCAACATCTTTGATATGGTTAATATCTCGGCGGGGATTGAAAATGGGCAAAATCGGCCCAATGGAATGGAAATGGGGAGGGCTCAAAATTTTGAATACCGTCTTAACATGATTCTGATAAAACCAGCTCTTACACAACAATGACAGGAAAAAATAAATATTTTTCGTTATAGCAGTTGCCAACAATTAAAAAAAAAGCAATAAAATTCTCACCACAACAATTGCTTTTCTATTGCAAGATTTCACGCGAAAAATTTAATTAAATAAACAGTTTGACGAATTGAAAACAAATTAAATATTACGTCATAAGTTTTCTAGAGAAAGATTTCTGCATGAAAACTCAAAATGAAAAAAATAGTTTGACGAATTAAAAATATATATATATTGCGTCATATTGGAAATATAATGGGCCTCAGCAGGTGAATATGTGACGCCATGTGAGTTTGAGGAAACTTATTAAAACATAATAAAAACCCGACTATTGAAATATTAACATATTTTAACACTTTGAGGTTCTCTGAATTTGCTTTAGCCATTTTTAAACCTTTTCCATATACATGTGTGTGTGTATTCGTGTATATTAGAATTTTCACAAAATGTTTAGCTCCCTTAGAGCTCATTCTTAGTGAAGAAACTGGGTTTATCTCTAATCTTGATTTAAGTTTTGTTGGTGAATTTAGTACTTAACTTCGAAATCTACCTCCGCCTGTAGGCCCGAGCCGGCAGGGATTTTTCTTTTACTTGAATGCAGTCAATTAGCATGAGTATTTAGAGAGCCAATCAGGTGTCATTCTTTTTTGTCTGTGAATCAATCAGATGACAGTAAGAATTCAACTGTTGTTGCCACGTTTTTGAGGACATTTGTGAGTGCTTTATGTGACTGATATTAGAGTTGTATTTTAGACAAGAAAATTAAAGAAATTGCATAAAGAGTTGTCACTTAGAAAGAGATGTAAAATAGTACTATTAAGTAAACAAGGTTAGAGTTGTGAAGAATTTAGAAGGCAAATTGGTGGAAATGCAATCAAAGGTGGTATTTTTAAACTTTTGAAACGGTATAAGGAGACTATGTCAGTACAAAAACAAACTGGTAAAAGCGTGAAAAAGTGGTACAACAGCAAGCGATGATAGAAGAATTAAGAGACTATAGGTGACAGAAGAAAATCATCTATATTTATACAAGTCGAAATGATGCGAGCGAATGTTATGTTGAGTGCAAGGACTGTTCACGCAGACCGCAAGGATTTGGTTTAAACGATAGAATTACTCAAAAAGCCATTTTTATCTCTCCAACAATAGTTGAAAAGATTAAACTGAGTTAAAATTCCTGCTATAATGTTAACTGGACAGTAGAACAATTCGGTAGCGTTATTTGTTCTGACGAGACTAAAGCCGTTCTGTTTGGTAGTGGTGGCACAAAATACGCGAGGAGAAGAATCGGAAAAGATTTGCATCCTAATTTAATTATACGCACCGTAAAGCATAAAGGTGTGGTCAGAATTTGTGTGATTAAGGGGACTTATCTGGTCGGGTAGAAAAAAAGTGGAAGCCCATGTTATCCTATGGGGAAAATACTTATCCTTCTTCTTCATTCAAATTTGGAAAATTCAACGCTATTTTTTTTCAGCTCGTAGATAGGAAGGTTCTTTATTCCTCTGTAAGCTCCAAATTTTTAAATCTTTTTCAATCATAAGTTTCAAACAATTAAACAATACTTTTTATATTTTTCGGAAATTTTTTGAAACTTTAGCACAAATTTTAAAATGTTCATAATTATCTTGAAAATATTTTAAGCTTAGAAAGGGATAAAGAACCTTCGTATTTTCGTGCTGAAAAAAAAAATATTGTGGAAATTTCCAAATTTGAATGAACAAGAAGGATAAGTATTTTTTCCATAGGATAACATGGGATTCCACTTTTTTCTTCCCCACCAGATAAGTCTCCTTAATGATAATATGAATGCCCAAAAATACATAAATGAAATACTTTAATCGTAACTGAAGCTTTCACCACGTGATATATTCCAAGATAATGAACCATTTATATTACAATAGGAATAAGCTCCATGTCATGCTGCTAAACTTTGCAAAAAGTGATTTCAAGATAATCATATTCCCATGTTGGAAAGGCCCGGGAATAGCCCAGACCTTAACTCAGTTAAATATTGATATTATTTTAGTCAAATGTAAGGATCTCTAAGCACAGTATATTACTCATTATAAGAATTTAATATAGTATTAAAATATATCAACCCATTCTTCAGTTTCTTTACCACAGTACACTGTATATATCAGGACGTGAGTTTCAAAACTCCCCTTACCCAAAATTAAAAAAAAAATTAGTTTGCAATATCAATCTATTCTATTTGTGAACCTGCACCGAAAAATTATTACGATCTGAAAAAAAAAAAAAAAAAAAACTGGTTTCATCCTATATTTCTGGCATTGTAAGATTTTAGTTTACAATTAAAACAAATAGATGGAGCCAGAGGTATTTCGAAATTTCCCAAAATTTGATTTTCTGGATAAGGCGAATTTTGACACTCGCGTTCTCATGTGTAACAAACGTTTGACGTTTATTTTATTTATTCGTCCAATCTCTTAAGGGGACGGTGGAGGTTAATTTTTTTTTTTTAATTTTCATCATAGAGATATGAAATTTTGTGGAAATATGGAAATATACATTTCACCATAAGTATATAGAACACTTTAAAAGAAGTTTCCAATCTTATTATAATTTTTAGATTTAAATTTTTTTTTAAATTTTTTAAATGCTCCATGCGTTTTAATTTTTTGGACATTTCCTCGATTTTGCATTTTAATCACTTAAACCTCTGTTATAAACAAATATGTGTATCAATTTTCTAATCCATTGAATAGTTAATTTTTTAGAGATTTTTTTTCTGAATTCTATATCGATTTTCATAAAAATTTTGCCTTTTAATAAGTTAAAATAAAATTTAATTATCTTAATGAAATCGAATTTTTAAAATGCAAACACAGTTTCTTTGTAAATAATGTCAGGATTCTATGTTATCTATTTCATGAATTTTGATCAAAAATTAAGACGCATGGAACATTTCAAAATTCTAAAAACAAACTACTTGAAAAATCATTTTTTAGAAAAACAGATTTAAAGTATGCTAAAGGGCCAAAAAATTGTTTGTGCACAAAATTCAAACGCTTGTAACATAGAGAAAAATAATCGCACCTGTATGCGGTTTGCGCAAATGGCTCAGAAGAAACTAGAGAATAACAATGTGCACAAAACTAATTTTCAATTTTTGCTCAAATAATTGTCCATTGTCCCCTTAAGAAGTCAACAAAAGGCTAATTTCTCTTTCTCAGATACTCAGTATACTTGTGTTACACTACATTCTTTTCTTCCAGTTTTCTGAGACAAAGGGTTTTATCGATAGTAGAAAATGAAACACTGCAGATAGATACTAAAAGCAACAGGTTCTTAGAAGGGCGTATTTGAGAAAGAAAAAAAAAAGTTTCTAGGTCCAATTTAACTAAAGCCTATTGAAAATTTCTTTTTTCAAATGTTCATTAATAAAAATAAATTGTATTTCTAATATTAATATATTAGGGGATTAATAAAGATAAGTTATTTCATATCATTTTGCAATCAGTTCGTATTTCATATCAGTTCAAATTTTATACAGTTCATAAAACATGGGCAAAACTTTAAGAGGTGTTAGTGCGCATCCAAAAAAAACAACTTTCATCAAAGAATGCACAGACGGATATAAAACGCAAAGGTGCTGGCGCATTTGGAAACTTGGTTCAGTGTTGCCAGTGGGATACTGTTTTTAAATTCAGATTTATTGATTGCCACCATTTTTTTGAAATAGCGAAATTCGCCTTATTTAATGACAGATTAAATAGGATGAAAACAAGGAGGGTTATAAATTTAAAAAAACTGGTGGCCATAAAAAAATTTGAATTTAAAAAATGTAGCCCACTCGCAACATGATTTGGTCCATGCAGACGTTAAAGCTCCATTCCTATAGGGTGTTATCGGGAGGAGAATGACACTAATAGCATGCAAATGTGATATGGGGAAGAAGAAGAACGCGAATGAAATTTTCGCCTCGATTAATACATAAAAGCTGCTGATCCGAGTGTGCAACTGTCAATCGTAGTAGGAAAGTATCGGAAGATGTCAGATGTCGTCTTTCACTAATAGGGGAAGGCTCATTTGCATTTTATCTACGGAACTGCAAATGGAAATGGCTACGAGGCTCAAAGATTGTATGGAGAGCGGTTTCCCACCTTGCTTTTTCACTTAATCGTTTTTTATGTGTTTATGCCCCGTATAACAACATCACCTTCGGCAACCTATAATAGTACCCGAGCCAGGTGCAAATTTCGTCAGTTATTTCCTCTCGGCCAATAATTTGTAAAATGATTCAGAGAGTTGTATCATGAACTATGTGAACGTCAGCTGCGGTTCCGTGGGTGGATTGAGCAGCGGTAGCCTCCCACCCACGTAAAAAAAAAAAAAAAAATAGTCATTTACTCCCGGTTGAAAATTTGTCAAAAATTATAGCTATCCCAATATCTTAAAGAAAAAAAAAAGTCAGCTGATTATAAAGTAGTGGTTAATAAGTCAGCTGGTCACACGAACATGAAAAAAATATACAGGGTGCAAAGGAAAGTCCCTTTAAACTGAAAATACTTGCGATCGGAGAGAACTACAGCTATGGAAGTGAGGTAACGGCATAGTAAAGCGACTACGCCCGACATAATGCAAACGACAGCAGCGCCCCCTTGTGACGAATTTTGGAAGACAGCTATTGAAAATCGTAAACGAAAAGAGATAGCGCAAAATTTCCAATTGGAAAGTTTTAGAGCATCAATTAATTAGTATGAAACGACAATTATTGGTACACACGGATAAGATAAATCGTCGCATGTATACCCAAAGAGTCCTTCCGGCCAGTGCCGGGAGGAAGAGGTAACTTTCATATTCCTTATTTTAAAAAAGCCAACTTATATCATTCAAACACACGAAGCTCAATTTAGTGGAAACCGAATATAGGAGATTCAATACTAATTTTTATCAATATAATGAATGAGAATTTCGCGAAATTAGTCAGCTTTATCCAAGCTGACACAAGCTTGACAAGCTCACTCACATCGGAATCGGTTGATATATACGAGTACTGTCGCATGCAAAAAATATGATTTTTCAAAATGTCACCCACAATAGAAATTGAAACTGCTATATCCGAGCCATTTTTTAAGGTAAAGACAAACAAAAAATGCTCCTGAATCCTTATATCAAGGTCAAATACTTAAGAAAGAAACCTTTTTCAATTTCTAATTTTTTTGCACCTCACTTTAAATAAATATATATTTTTTTAATTTAATGGCCGCCATTTTGAAACAAGATGGCTGATGAATCTGGCCAGCGAACTTAGTCGAGGTATTGATGTATACTATCCACATGCCTTCTTACATCGAAATAGGCGAATACGTGTGTAATCGTGTGACAAATACAAGATCGTTTCAAAATGTTAGCCATGTTAGAAATTCAAAGTGCTATAATTCAACCATTTTTTAAGATATAAACAAAAGAACAAATTTTCAGAAACAAAAACTGCTCCGGAATCTTTGTATCAAGGCCAAACACATAAAGAAAAATTTTTCATTTTTCAATTTTTTAATGCCTCATTTTAAATTTTAAATTTAATTTTTTTTAAATGGCAACCCTTTTGAAACAAGATGGCGAATGAAGCTGGCCAACGATCTCGGTCGAGACATTGGTATGTACAATGTACAGACCAAGTTACATCCAAATCGGTTCATAAATACGCCTGTTATCGCGTGACAAAAATCAGGTCGTTTTAAAATGTCAGCCACAATAGAAATTCAAAATGCTATTACTCAGCCATTTTTTTAGATATAGACGAAAAAAAAACTGTTCCGGAATCTTTGTATTAAGGTCAAACACATACGAAAAAAATCTTTTTCATTTTCCAATTTTTTGGTATCTCATTTTAATTTTTATATTTTTAAATTTTTTTAAATGGCCGCCATTTTGAAACAAGATGGCGGATGAAACTGGCCAACGAACTCGGTCGAGATATTTGTATGTACTATGTACACACCCAGATACATCCAAATCGGTTCATAAATACGCCTGTTATTACGTGACAAAAATCAGGACTTTTCAAAATGTCAGCCACGCTAGAAATTCAAAATGCTATAACTCAGCCATTTCTTAAGATATAGACGAAACAAAAACTGCTTCCGAATCTTTGTATCAAGGTTAAACACATAAGAACAAAATATTTTTTCAATTTTCAATTTTTTGGTACCACATTTCAAATTTAATTTTTTCTTAAAAATTTAAATGGCCGCGATTTTTAAACAAGATGGCGGATGAAGCTGGCCAACGAACCCGGTCGAGACATTGCTATGTACTATGTATAAACGAAGTTACATCCAAATCGGTTCATAAATACGCCTTTTATCGCGTGACAAAATTCAGGACGTTTCAAAATGTCAGCCACGCTAGAAATTCAAAATGCTGCAACTCAACCATTTTTTAAGATATAGACGAAACTAAAACTGCTCCGAAATCTTTGTATAAAGGTCAAATACATAAGAAAAAAATATTTTTCCATTTTCAATTTTTTGGTACCACATTTCAAATTTTAAATTTTTTAAAAATTGTTAAATGGCCGCCATTTTGAAACTAAATAGCGGATGAAGCTGGCCAACGAACTCGGTCGAGACATTAGTATGTACTATGTACACACCGAATTACATCGAAATCGGTTCATAAATACGCCTTTTATCGCGTTACAAAATTCAGGACGTTTCAAAAAGTCAGCCACTTTAGAAATTCAAAATGCTATAACTCAGCCATTTTTTAAGATATAGACGAAACAAAAACTGCTCCGGAATCTTTGTATAAAGATCAAATACATAAGAAAAAAATATTTTTCCATTTTTAATTTTTTGGTACCACATTTCAAATTTTAATTTTTTTAAAAAATTTTAAATAGCCGCCATTTTGAAACAAAACGGCGGATGAAGCTGGCCAACGAACTCAGTCGAGACATTGGTATGTACTATGTACATACCGAATTACATCGAAATCGGTTCATAATTACGAGAGTTACAGTGTGACATAGGTCATATATATATATATATATATATATATTTCGAGAATTATAACTGGTTGTTAATTCGAAAACACATCTTTGCTATTAAAAAGAAACAGATTGTACAGCATTTAAATGTATTTCTAAGTAAATCTTTCTCTAAACATTTCTCAGATATTTATTTTGACCTCATTATGTCTAGGGTTAATCTTTTAAATATTAATTTACAAAAAAAACATAAAATTCAAAACATGAATACTCAAATGTTAATTACTTTTTCAAATCACATATTCAATAAAATTAATATCAATTCTATAATTAATGATAAAAATTGTTTTTTTCCTATTAATAATCTTCATATCTCAAAAACCTTTAAATATCCTAATACAATAGGTAGAAAGATTTTTAACTACAATACATTTTCAAAAAATACATCTGCTGCAAGTAATTTTCCGTGTAAATGCAATGACCCCACTCTAAAAAAATACATAAACAATGATCATGGACATATAATCACTGGAAATGTTGATATTGTTAATGATTTTAAATTGAAACAACTAATGGGTTATGGTACTAAATATAGACTTCCATCTAAATTTAATGTTAAATGTATTATCAAACAGTTTACACATGATATTGATATTTTTATTTATAAAATTTCTATCTCTTATAATAAGCCTATTGAATATTTTAATCAGTGGAAAATATTAGTAATTGAAAAATTAACTATGGCTTTAAAAAATAATATGGCTGATTTGGTTTCTATTAATACACAGCATATTTTCCAATAAATTACTAAATTACAAAAAAACTACGTTATTACATATGTAGACAAATCTCCTAATAATTATGCTATTATTTGTAAATCTTATTATCACCAACTTCTTACAAATTGTATTTCTTCTAATAAGTCATTTAAAAAAACTAATGAAAATGTAATTGTAAATAATCGTAAAATTCGAAGTTATTATAAACTATTAAATATTTTATCTACTAACTTTAATTATCCATATTTAGTTCTTATTCCCAAATTTCATAAAACTCCAATTAAATTTAGGACTGTAACTATTGGTTGCAATACATATAATAATAAAGCCAATAAACTTCTCTTAAAAATTCTTAATCAATTATATGTACTTACTACAAACAATGATAATACACACTGTATAAAAAATAGCTATCAACTTGTCAATATTTTAAAAAATCTTCATTGTGTATATAATATAACAACATATGACTTCAAAAATCTTTTGAATAATATAGACCTATTAGATTTACATAAAATTATAAATGCATTATTTAAAAAGTATTATAAAAAACTGGAATTACCATCTAATATTGATATTGCATATTTTAAATCTTTAACTAACTTCATTATCTATAATAATTATATCTTGCAAGATAACACTTTATATTTACAGCATGTCGGTATACCACAAGGCGGTTGTACATCCAGTTTACTCTCAGACTTATACTTATATCATTATGAACGTAATTTTACTAATAATAATCTACATTTATATCGTTATATTGATGACATTATTTTAATTGATACTGATCATTCTGCAATTACTCCATTTCCAGTAGATTATCCCACTAATTTGGAATTAACGGAAAACCTTTTATCTAACAATACAATTAACTTCTTAGATCTTAAAATTACAATAAAAGACAACAAAACAATCACAGATTTATATGACAAACGTAAAGAATTTAAATTCAAAGTTAATACATTTACAAATTTTAAATCTTGTCTACATCATTCTGTATTTCGAAATATAATACTTAATCATTTATATAGAATAAAATGTTTATGTTCTTCTCCTCTAATTAACAATAATATTAAAAAACTAATTTATGATGCATTAAATCATGGTTTTCCAAAAAAATTCATATATTCATTAATATACAATTAGTATTTTTCTTACATGATCTTTTAAAACAAATTAACACATGCGTAAACAAAATTACAAAAAAATTATAAAATAAAAAAATCTCTATAAAAAAATAAAAATTGTAAAATAACATAAAAAAATTATTATAGGTTGGATGGGTGGGTAGATGTTAGAGTACGGAGGAGGGTGGTGTTGTCTGGATAATACGCAATGGTTAATTTATAAAAAAAAAATGGGGCTTTTGTATTATTACTATATTTTTGATACGTATTTTATAAGGATCTTGATTTGATATTTTATATGTAATTGGTGAATTTCATTAATTATTAGCTTAATTATTGTTTAATCTTATTTACAATCATTTGTTATAAATTTTAATTTAATAAGGACAATATCATATTAATTACTAATAGTATGCCATTTTTATAGTGATTAATATACATATAAGTATATTTAATATAAATAAAGTTATACTGTATGGATTAAAATTGGGTAATTATATTTATTATTATTCCTCTATTCTTATTAATATTTTAATATTTATTTATTTTCACTTAGTGTTATATAATTTATTATCGGTTTAATGTTTTTGAATGTCCCACATTCATACTTTTAGGATTTTTATGGATGTATAAAATAATCCACACACTATATTTGTGCTTTTTAGGTAATCGGAATTTAAGTATCAGTTCACCTTCTTTATACTACCATATGTTTTTTATTTTCCTGTTCATTTTATAATTATCTTATATATAATAGTTTTTATTAAAGATTTTTATATTTTTAATAATTATTTATATTAATTATTAATGAATTTATTTTGTTTTATAGCATATAGCTATATGCTATATACAATATGTATTATCGATGTTCTAGAATTATTTAAATTCTTAGTGTAGTTTAAATAAATTTGCTAATAGAATATTTTGTATGCTTTTTAAATTTTATTAACAATAGTTTTTTTTTAAATACATTGTGTGGTTTATATTCAGTTTATATTTATCTATATATAAGGATATGTTTGGTTTTGCTGTTAATAAAACAATTGTTACATTCAATTGCTTACAACTGAAGCAAGTCTTTTGACAATTAAATCATAAAAGTAATACTAGATGGCAGCACCACAATTTGTGTTTTTTTTTCGATAAGTTCTAGATTTACTTATTCCAGCTACATTTCAGTTATAATTTACTACACCAGGGGGAATTTTTAGCTAAATTTTGACGATATTGTTTAACGGTTTTTAATTAATTTAATAGTGCATTTTAATTATGTAATTACTTTCTATTTATATTATTTTATATTATATTAAAAGTTATTTAACATTTATTTCAATATGTATTAACTGCATCCTATGGTATCAATTACTGTGATTTCTTAACTGTTTTATTAACCTTAATCTTTACGATATGGGCGCCATGTGCGCGTGGATTTATTCTAAAATATTAATCGGTATGGTGTTTATTATTTCATTTTATATCCTATAAATATTTAAATAGGTTTTATTGTTTTTTCCATTTCATATTATTTGTTTCTATTCTGTTTTCATTTTTAATCAATTCACTTGATTTTAATGGTTGTTTGGGCACAGGGGAAAATAACTTTTAGCTTTAGCTTATTTTTCCCACAGAAAACAACCATTTTGCTTATATCATTGAATTCTGTGCCCTTGAAAACGTAATTCAATATATAAGCATTTCCATTATTTGTCGGTGTCCACTTTCTTATTTTTCTTCCATAATAATTCTTATAATTAATTTAATCTTTTTTTTTTTATATATATATACTTACAGCTTTAATTCATAATATTACGGTTTTTGATGGTGGTAGGTTATGTTTAATTATTGGTTATATATATATATATATATATATATATATATATATATATATATATATATCAATTTTGAACGGAGTGTGGTTTCGGGGTCTGGGGGTCATGATCGATGAAAATATACCAACATTTTTTGAAATCGCTTTCCTCCGAACGGCTGCAACAGGTAGCTTTTTGTAATGAAAGCTACCTAAAATGTCCGAAATCGATGAGCGACGATTCTACTTTGCATATCCACATTCCGTAAATGTAGCAGTGCACAATTTCAGATTGTGACGTTGTACTGTGCTGTAATGCCTGTAAAAATTTAATTTCCAATGCATTTAAAATTTTAGATTAACTCTATCAGGGGCAGAAGAATTCTGTTCGTAAACGGATGAAATAATTTACCAACACCAGAATATTCAAACGAATTTCTTAAAAAATAAAACCCGCTAATTTTCACTTTCATTACAAAAGCAAAATATTTTTTAAATATTCTTGCTGCCATTTGTCAGTTTTGGAATTAAAATTAGGTGGCTAGACCGTCTAGCCACCGCCTTTGAAAGGGTTAAATCTGTCGTCCTATTGAAGAGGCCAGCAATAGACGTTCCATGCTGAGAAATGTAGCATGTAGAATTACTCCCACGAATACGAACGTCAAACGTGTATAGTGAGCAATGGCGAACTTTTCGAACATACTGAATATTAACTTTTTATTACTGTGAGACAGTTTGCTTTTTTGTTTTTTTGTGTGATGTTATCAAAATGTATTGAGATAAGCACGTATTTATACCAAAAATTGTGCGTATTTTTTCATACTTATGGCTATTCCATTCAAACGTTTACACAAAATAGAGTGCATCGATTTCGGGCATTTTTGGGTATACAGGCGAAGAATTATCTTATCCATTTAAACCAAATGTCGTTTCGTACTAATTAATTGGTGCTCTAAAACGTTCTAACTGTAAATTTTGCTTTATCTCTTTTCGTTTTCGATTTGCAATGGCTATCTTCCAAATTTCGCCACTAGGGGCGCTGCCGTCGTTTGCATTAAATCAGGCGTAGTCACTTTACTATACCGTTACCTCACTTCCATAGATGTAGCTCTTTCCGTTCGCAAGTATTTTCAAGTTAAAGGGACCTTTGCACCCTGTACATTTTTTTTATGTTTGTGTGACCAGCTGACGTATTAACCAACACTTTATAATCAGCTGAATTTCTTTTTTCTTCAAGATATTGGGTTAGATATAATTTAACAAATGTTTCAACTGGGAGGAAATGACTATTTGTTTTACGTGCGTGGGAGGCTACCGCTACTCAACCCACCCACGGAACCGCAGCTGAAGTTCACTGAACTTCATGATACAACTCTCTGAAGCATTTTAAAAATTATCGGTCGAGAGGAAATTGGTCATCAAAATCTGTTGCTGGCTCGCGGACTATAAGTCCTTTGCGTTTTAATTCCGATCGTGCATTCATTGATGAAAATTGTTCGTTTGGAAGTATACTATCACCTCTTAAAATTTTGCCCATATTTTATGAAACACTCTGTATAATTGATGTAGGGTAGACCGACCAGTAAGTGAACAGCCCCCAGTGAATGAACAATTTTTATATATTTTAATAGAATAAGGTTTGAAAACCTTCCCACTCGATGGGGTTACAACAGTGCCTTAATTCTATTCAGTAGGAAGCTATTGTATCCATGATTGGTTACTGAAGTCACATTACTTTACTTTTAGAACATGTTTTATTTTTCATGTCTGAGAAACACATTGTTTCTGTGCTGAAATAATAAGATAAGTGCTATGTCATTTTGTATGTTTGATAAGAATTTACTGTATTTATTTGCATTATGCACTAATTTTATTGTACATACATTAAATATATACATTATAGCGATATTTTTAATTGTTTTAACCATTGTAGAATATATAAAATTTGAGAATAACAGATGTTTAATAACTGGTTAGGGAAAATTTAAAAATCTAGTGAATGAACAGCTGTTCATTCACTGGAAGGAATACATTAGGCTAATTTATCTAGTGAATGAACTGTTTTGGGCTTTATGTTTTTGTGGTTTCTTTTGCAACTATATTTTGAATTAAGTGATTTTTCAAGAATGGTAACAAATGAAAAGTTAACAGATATAAAAACGTAACAAAAGAGCATATACACACACATTTTTAAAGGTAATAATTATTGATGACTTTCAAATCTTACTTTTTCTATGTTTTTAGATGATTGATAGAAATATTTTCACTGATGACCAAGAAGATTCCTCAAAAAGGAAATATGGGAGGTTCGAGTACTCTACAGAGGACCTTGAAAATACTGTACAAGCTATGAGGCTCAGGTCAGCTCAGTTTAAAGAAGGCATCTGTTCATTTTAATATTCCAAAAGCAACGTTGTCTATGAAACTGCGAGGAAAAACAATTGAAAGTAAGCGTATGGGACATTGCCTGTGTTGTCCTTTGAAGAAGAAAAACTCCTTGAACATTGGATAGTTGGAAATAGAAAATTGGATTTACAATGCATAAGGATGAAGTAAAAGGTGATGTTTACAATGTCATGAAACAAACAAGAAGGAAAAATCCATTTATTGACAAACATCCAGGGGAGAAATGGATAGCTCTTTTTTTTAAATAGCATCCAAGGTTGGAAATATGAAGTAAGCACCATGACAGCATGTGGAACACAAGTCCACATGTGGTGGAATTGGAAGTGGCCTGCAGTACAGTATACGCTCTGGTATTTTAAGGATCATATGAAAGGAATAATAAAAATACCCGAACTTATTTCTGAAACATGCTCCCGTTCGTCTGGAGTTATTACTGAAATAGTTCAGGGCCATCAATTTCAGGAAATATAATTAGTTTTTTCTTTTAGGTAGCTTTCATTACAAAAAGCTACCTATTGCAGCCGTTCGGAGGAAAGCGATTTCAAAAAATTTTGATATATTTTCATCGATCATGACCCCCAAATCCCGAAACCACCCTCCGTTCAAAATTGATATAGATATATATCCATATATATATATATATATATATATATATCTGACCTATGTCACACTGTAACTCTCGTATTTATGAACCGATTTGGATGTAAATCGGTGTGTCCATAGTACACACCAATGTCTCGACCGAGATCGTTGGTCAGCTTCATCCGCCATTTTGTTTCAAAATGGCGGCCATTTAAATTTTTTTTTTAATTTAAAATTTGAAATGTGGTACCAAAAAATTGAAAATGGAAAAATATTTTTTTCTTATGTATTTGACCTTTATACAAAGACTCCAGAGCAGTTTTTGTTTCGTCTATATCTTAAAAAAATGGCTGAGTTATAGCATTTTGAATTTCTAGCGTGGCTGACATTTTGAAACGTCCTGAATTTTGTCACACGATAAAATGTGTATTTATGAACCGATTTGGATTTAACTTCGTTTATACATAGTACATACCAATGTCTCGACCGTGTTCGTTGGCCAGCATCATCCGCCATCTTGTTTAAAAATGGCGGCCATTTAAATTTTTAAGAAAAATTTAAATTTGAAATGTGGTACCAAAAAATTGAAAATTGAAAAAATATTTTTTTCTTATGTGTTTGACCTTGAAAAAAAGATTCGGGAGCAGTTTTTGTTTCGTCTATATCTTAAAAAATGGCTGAGTTATAGCATTTTGAATTTCTAGTGTGGCTGACATTTTGAAGCGTCCTGATTTTTGTCACGTGATAACAGATGTATTTATGAACCGATTTGGATGTAATTCGGTGTGTACATAGTACACACCAATGTCTCGTCCGAGTTTGTTGGCCAGCGTCATCCGCAATCTTGTTTCAAAATGGCGGCCATTTAAAAAATTTAAAATTTAAAATGAGATACCAAAAAATTGGAAAATGAAAAAGATTTTCTTTGTATGTGTTTGATCTTAATACAGAGATTCCGGAACAGGTTTTGTTTCGTCTATATCTAAAAAAATGGCTGAGTTATAGCATTTTGAATTTCTATTGTGGCTGACATTTTAAAACGACCTGATTTTTGTGACGCGATAACAGGCGTATTTATGAACCGATTTGGATGTAACTTGGTCTGTACATAGTACATACCAATGTCTCGACCGAGGTCGTTGGCCAGCTTCATTCGCCATCTTGTTTCAAAAGGGTTGCCATTAAAAAAAGTAATTTAAAATTTAAAATGAAGTATTAAAAAATTGGAAAAAAATTTTTTTTGTGTGTGTTTGGCCTTGATACAAAGATTCTGGAGCAGTTTTTGTCTCTGAAAATTTGTTCTTTTGTTTATATCTTAAAAAATAGTTGAATTATAGCACTTTAAATTTCGAGCATGGCTAACACTTTGAAACGATCTTGTATTTGTCACGCGATAACACATGTATTCGCCTATTTCGATGGAAGAAGGCATGTGGATAGTACCCATCAATATCTCAACCAAGTTCGCTGGCCAGCTTCATCAGCCATCTTGTTTCAAAATGGCGGCCATTAAATTTAAAAAAATTATATTTAAAGTGAGGTGCAAAAAAATTAGAAATTGAAAAAGGTTTCTTTCTTAAGTATTTGACCTTGATATAAGCATTCACGAGCATTTTTTGTTTGTCTATGTTATAAAATGGCTCAGATATAGCAGTTTCAATTTCTAATGTGGGTGACATTTTGAAAAATCTTATTTCTTGCCTGCGACAGCACTCGTATATATCAACCGTTTCCGATGTGAGTGAGCATGTGCACAGCAATTACCAAGTTCACTGGTTAGCCTCATCCACCATGTTGTCTTAAAATGGCAGGAACTTTAAGAAATCGCCGAATTTGGCAGCCAAATATAAGTTACTGTAAATAAAAGCAGCTTGGATAAAGCTGACTAATTTCGCGAAATTCTCATTCATAATGATTTAGTATTGATAAAAATTAGTATTGAATCTCCTATATTCGGTTTCCACTAAATTGAGCTTCGTGTGTTTGAATAATATAAGTTGGATTTTTAAAATAAGGAAAATGAAAGCTACCTCTTCCTCCCGGCACTGGCCGGAAGGACTTTTTTTAATCTGCAATTTATGATTAATTTCAAAACTAAAAATGACAATTTTTCAAGCTAATTATCGTTCTGGGTTTAAAAAAGAACCGCAATTCAGTAAAAACATGTTATAAGTTAATTGTACATGTTGTAAATGAATTATTATTATGAAATTTAAGTTGTTTTAAATTGCTGCCTGTTCATTCACTGGAAAATTGTGCGTTCATTCACTGGTAACAACTATTCATTTACTTGGTTTTTGTATCGATTTCTACTAAGACACCCACAGCATCCCAAAGAAGTAAAATTCTATTTGTTATTTTTTTATCATTTGTAAACCAACAAATGTATTTGCACGGTCAAACTCCAATAGGTACTGTTTATTAAAATATAATGAATCATATTCTTTTTAAATGTGCTTAAGTGCTCATTTACTGGTCGGACTATCCTATCTTAAATTTGGCATTGTGTTGGTTTCTGTAAATTTCTTCCGATTCTTCCACTGTCATCCTGTTTGTTACAGGTTTTTCCACTGATCTGGAACTATCTAATTTTCTCGGTAAGAAACCCAATCCTGGTCAAAAGGATGCTTAGCATTTTTTAATTGTAATTTACAATTTCACAAATGTTTCGTAAAACTGACAGGAAAAGACTTCTTACCTTTTCCCAAGGTATACCATATATGATAATACGTTCTGCATAACGTATTTGTTCGGATGCATCTTTTTTGAATTTATGATAGTTCCCAATATGGATTCTATAACCGTATGGAACTCGCAATCTGTTTAAGGAAAAAAAATAGAAATCCTTTTATAATAAATATACATAAGGTTAAATATAACATAATTTAAAATATAAGAGCATAATCACTATGAGGAAATACTGGGACAGTTATAGGGAAGTTTTGGCTATATTTCTGCGTTTTGGGATACTTTTTAAATGAAAATGGCATACATTCTCATTTTGAGGCAAGAAAATCTTAACAGTATCATACGATCTACCCACCTTTCAGCTCAGCGAAACTTAATGCATTTTCCAAAAGTTATAATTTATACTGCATATGATCAATTATGGTTAAGTTCATATAGTGTAAAAGCATTGTAATTATGATAAAGTCCCGACTGTGTAAATATTGTTATATTTTTACATTTCGAGGTTTTCCATTTAGTTTTGCTTTTTTCTTACCATGATTTCCTATTGATGTGTGAATGTATGCGTGTATGTTGATTTTATTTTACTTTTTCAGGTCCAAAGAGACCATGTTGGGGTTTTTACAAGAATGTCGGTATTTATGTATGTGCTGGATTTATATTAACACAATTATTCTAATTGGTAAATTGGTACTAATTTATGTATGTGTTCGAGCAAACACGATTGCGGCCAAATTATTCTTTCGATAGAGCTTCCTTTTGGCGAATATGTTCCAGGTCACTATGGCAAGAATTGTAGTATTCAGAATAAGGTAACAGATTTGGCATTTAAATAATTTTTAAACCATATTTAAACCTTTTTGCGACCAAAGAAAATCCCTAAACATTTTCCTTTTATTTTAATATTTTTATTGCTCATGCTCATTTTATACTGATACAACTATCAGTTTCCACGAGAACATGACTTAATTTAGTAAAACGCTTTATTTTTTTTCATAAAAATGACAGTGAGTTTTATTTATCTGATAAAAAACGTAGGGAAATTTAAGCATTACATACTGTAAAAAAAAAGAAAAAAATTCTTAAAATTCAGATTTTTCTGCAAACCCATTCTTCGACGTAACTTGTACGACACTTTTAAAATTTTGCATCGAGTGTTTTAGCAAATAGAATGAAACTCTGAAATTCGACTCCAAGCTTTTTATTTTTCGCGGCCAGTTGGCGTCATATACAGGGTGTATCAGTACAGCGGTTACAAACTTTTAGGACACATAGAGTACACCTAGGCGATGGGAAATCACATAGCAATGCATTGTCGGATGTCGGAAACGCTTTCCTGGCGCGGTAGTGACGACGTAAAACAGAAGAAAGACAGGACACGAATAAGAGCAGAAAACATGTTTATTATCCTTCGTTCAGCAAAAAACTAAGAAAAAAGAACATTAAAGAGACAACGATCGTCATCAAAATAGGTGTTTGATATTACGACCCCGGGCTGTGATGCGTGGAAGCGCATCTCCAGTGTTTGGAAGATCTAATGTTCTCAAAAATACCGGGAGTATCCCGGACTTTTCCCGTAGCTTCCAAGATGCATACAACAAGCTCCTCAGCACTTTTCAGCATTGTCCCGGCATTTTTGCAGCACTAAGAATAATAAACCTGTTTTCTCTCCCTGTTCGTGTCCTTCATTTCTTGTGTTTTGTGTCATCATTATCGCGCCAGGAAAGCTTTTCCGACCATGCATTGCTATGTGATTTCTCATCGCTTAGGTGTACTCTATGTGTCTTACAAGTTTATAACCGCTGTACTGATACACCCTGTATAGCGCTCAGTGGCATTATATTGGCTAAGGATATAGGGAAGTTTCCATTGGAGTAAACTGGCTGTTATCGAAATATGAACTGTGCAAACAGAAAGCGTAAATTAAAAAAGATAAATCAAATGACACTTAAGATGCGTGCAGATCTACTTCAATTTTTGGAGTTATTTAATCGCAGAAAAGTCATTTCAAAGTCTGCGATTAGATGAGGCGTGTACGCATCTTGGATAAATATGCCAACATGTTGAAATTTTCAGAACACGAAAAGAAACACTAGAAAACAGGAATTTTGCTTTTTCTGAATTTAGTGTCGCCCCCGATGAAAAAATAATATAGGTATATAGAAATTGTACAAAACATATTTCAATTTTAAGACTTAAAGCACACGCTTTTATTTTATATAAAATGACGTCATTCTCATCCGCTTTACGATCCACTCTTAAATATCTAAAGTAAAGCATGCATAGGACGTCACTATCGAAAACTAATACACAAATGCAACAAAAAGATGCCGCCATTAAAGAATCTCGACAAAAAAGAAAAAAAAAACGGCTATCTAATGATCCATAGCCTTCATTTGTTTGTAGTATTAATATAGATACTTAAAATTAAATATAGTTTATAATAGCTCTATGTTTTAACAGAAATCATTCGTTTATATTTTTTTCAAAATAGCGCGTATTTTAATTACGGTTTCTTTCGGTTGTTATAAGAAAATGGCAACAAAAATATATAATTACTATTTTAGAGCTATTTTTCCTTTAGTTTCTACAGAAATGGAGTCCTTCCGTTGCCAACATTAAGCAAATGGCTCTAAAACCTACAAAAAAATTAATATTTCAAAAATAAATGGAGATACAGTTTTCAAACAAATTGCATTTAAAATTACCTTTTTCCTCAATACGACGGTATAAAAATTGAAAATATGCTATGCTTAGAAGTTTAAAAAAAAGCTATAGAGAATTTAATCGTACAATGATACATGTGCTATGTTTTACGGCTGGCTTATACAACGTAACGTTATTTTTTGGAGACGACACAAAATAAGCAGGAGAAAGAGAAAGCATATCGGGGCTAATAATTATAACTTCATATCAATAAATTTACAATGCTCTTCCTTAGACTGAGACATGTGTGGACACGAGGCAGAAACAAACTTGTTAGTCCCCGATATACTATTTCTTTCAGCGTGTTGTCTTTCAAACAGCAATTAAAATAATAAATAAGATGTATATGTTAAAACACATAAGCTTGCTCGACGGCATACATAAGTGCATGATGGCAAGTTAAGACAAGAGAGCAAGTTTATGTTTTTTAAAGTATACAACTTATTTATTATACAGGCATAGTTTTACGTAACTTGAATTTTACGTAATTGGAATTTGTAAGTTGCTTATGTAAAATTTTGTAAGAAACTGCAATATTTGTTATATATGTATATATATATATATATATTATTTACACCGTATTGTTTTATAAATAAAAAATAATGTGACAGTATTTACTACACTGTAAAACAAAATCTGTTAAGTTACTAAAGTTTTTGTTAGAAACTGGGATTCCTAGAACTTTTCATGTAACGGCAACAACAAAAATTCCTGTAACAGTGTCTGTTACAGGAATTTTTGTTGTTGTCGTTACATAAAAAGTTCTAGGAATCCCAGTTTCCTAGAAAAACTTTAGTAACTTCACAGATTTTTTCACAGTGTAGTATAGAAACTATAAAAGTACAGAAAAATATAAAAACAAACTTAAAGAACACTTTTCAAATATCTTGTGGAATACAAGATTTATAAATCTAATTTTGATGAATTGATTTATAAAAATTTTGAATCTACATCAAACGACCACAAAAGTAAGAAATAATTAAAGAGGACTAATTCAACCTATTATCCATGATGGCAAGACAAATGAATAGCGCTCACAAAGTAAAATAATCCTTCATAAGAACAAACTTTATTTATTATGAATTAGATGACTACTATGAATAACTAACAATAAAGGTTAAGTTATTTTGCTATAGATTTGACTGTATCTATCTACCCTATTTATATAAAATCCTAATGAATCGAATTGAAACGAATTTATGTAACAATTCTATGAAACGACTGATTAAACAACTGATTACGCTTCACGGCGATTTCTCCTAAAATATGGAATACTTTGCGATGAAATTAACACCAAAAACCCGTATTGATCCACAGATCTCAAAACTGGTATTAGAATTTTAAAATTAGAATTAGTTTTCGAAATATTAATTTTGTTCTAATTTTAAATACTTTTTTTCTAATGATGGCAACTCAAATTTTAATCATAACAGATATTTCTTTTTATATTTTAGAAAAGGTTATTTTAAATTAATTTGGCGACGAGTTTGGCCTCCCTTAAATGTATGCTAAGAAATGCATCATGTTACTTTTATTCAGAATTCAATTTGTATTTCATTATCATTTTATTTAATACAAAACTTTCATTTAAAATTGAAACCTTTAAAATAAATGGCTTTTACTTCATTCTTTTTTTTAAACGAAACGAAAAGAAAAATATTAGACACAGATGTCATATATGCAACGGGGTACCTAATTGGCGCCAAAATAGCGTTATTTTGCCTGACATGGTAACCCAGCTATTGTTGCTTATTTATTAATAAATGTTTATTTGAATTTATTTTCTTTTTATTTACAAAAAATGTTATAAATTGTTTTGTTCTATGGTTATTAATTATTTTTTTTATTTATTGTTATTTCATTTTAACAATAACAGAAAATAATTTAAAAATATATATGTAACAGGTATTTGAAAACGAGGTTTTCGCCAAATTGTCGTAAAAAAAAAAAAAAAAAAGAAAAGAAAAAAATCACGCCAAAGCCGTGACAATGCAACAAATCATGAGATTTAATTTCCAATTCAAAGCAACGTTTTAATGTTATTACTTCTCCCGTCGACCAATTTCGCCAAATTATATAAATAGCCAAATTATACAAATTGACATATTTTTTTATTTTAAATAACAAAACAACAAATAAATTAGTATAACATTAATAAAAATACAAATAAAACGTCGAAATAAAAATCACTTGATGGCGTGAACATGTATAACTTCCTTAAAGTCAAGTGAATGTGACATTTACGATCAACCATTATTGGCATTTAATCTTATAGTTTGGCGACAGATTTTTGGTCGATGGGATAACCAAGTAGCACCGTTTTAATTTACCACTCGAAAAATAAAAAAAATGCTAACTGGCGAGTTAAAAAAAAGCTATTGGCGAGATTTTCACCCGGCTAACATAAAAGTACAAGGAATTCTTTGTGATCATGGCAACTTTTATGTAGTTTTATTCGAAAAAATAATTTTGATTCTTTAATCAAAATGGAAACCTTTCTTATGAAAAGCGAAGGAATCAGCCCGTTGTTTATGGCAGTTATATGACTTGGACTACTATAATATAAACGAAATAATGGGGATAGAATAATATTCGGCGACTTATCACACATGTGGCTGGCTAACATTAAAGTACCAAAATGGCCGCCTGGAATATAAAAAGCGAAGGGATCCGCCTGGAGTTGTTGATGATAGTCACATGACTTAGGCTATTATTATAGAGATTGTTTTTAATTTTAAAAACAGTTCAAAGAATAATATTTCCTAACGATTAAAAATTTATTTTCACGTGACTATTAAAAACAGAAAAAAACCCCTTTAAAATTACTATTAAATGAGTACGTGTTAAAGGCAGGAAAATATTGAAAATTATTTCCTGAAATTTGTATTTACACGTGAATATTAAAACGGAAAGGAAACTTTAAAATAATAAATACATTAATATGCGTTTAACTCTTTCACGGACAAGGCACTTGTATTCGTAAAATCTTGAAATCAGTGAATGGCACCAGAATTTACAAACAAATTTCGAAATACAAAAATGCTTTTGTTCACTTACTTAATAAAAGGGAAATTTTGATCAAGATATTCTGATGCTAATGTGGCATGTAAGAATTAAAATTAAGTGGTCCAAAAATGAATCACCACCCTTGAAGGGGTTAAAGCAGCAAATTTTAGTAATTGTATTATGTCAATCGTTTTATAACGCTGTTAAAAAATATCGAGAGACAAAGACTCTGTTTACTTAATTCATTTTATTTTAGCTTATTTTCAAATGTTTAACTTTTTTTTTTTAACCAAACACGAAAACAACCATTGGGTGTCTTAACAGCAACTGATTCTACCTTAAATTTTTGCAATCAAAGGGAATTGAATGGAAACCCGTTTACAGGGAGATCGCTACAGGTTTTTTCAGTATAATTCAATCTTCACTAATCTTTTTAAAACCGATCAGATTAGCGTGCTTTTAGATTCTACAGTGTCTGAACGGGGGTTGGCGAGCGTAGCTTGCCGGGGGCAGAGCCCCCTAGTATACCAATAAAAATATAACTCTGTCTAATATATAAACTATATTACGGTTGTGATTTACTTCTACATATTTTATTTATAAAATAAATATCAGAAGTTTGCAACTGCATATGAATGTTCAAAAATGTAATTTTCGAATTTATTACGTAACTGCGAATTTACGTAAGTTGCGTAATACGTAAGTCGGGGGATGCTTGTATTTTATGGTGAAATAGTCCTACGTATGTTAACAATTAAAGTGTCGTCACAAAAAAATAACATTACACCTAACCCAGTGGCGTGGCGTGAAAATTTTCGGTGGTCATCGCAATTATTTAAGTTTGTGGTGAAAAATGATTAACTCTAAAATTCAATGGTTGAATGTTCAAAAAAGAAACTTTAAATCTTACCTTCACTTATACATGAACTCCAAATGTTCTGCTAAAACTGGATCATAGAGTTTTAAAAGCTTATTAAAAGTTTTAAAATATTGCTTGGTCATCGCCGCATCCAGCGATGACCGGACGCTACGCCACTGACCTAACCATTATGCACCCGTATAACGAAGCAGATGTATCATTATACGGTTAAATACTTATGGTCTATTGCAATTTTTTAAACTTCTAAACATAGCACATTTTCAATTTTTACACCGTTGTATAGCGAAAAAAAGTACTTTTAAATACAGCGTGTTTGAAAAGTGTATCTCATTATATTTTTGAGATATTAATTTTTTGTAGTTTTTAATGCCATTTCTGTAATGGTGGCAACTGATGTACTCCACTTCTGTTGAAAGTAAGCGAAAACAGTCACGGATGTAAGAGATGTAGATGACCTGTTTTGATTTGGTGTGATATAAAAAAACAACAACTCTGAGACCGGTTAAAATCAGTCAATATTAAGTCCAAATACTTACTTACGGTTTCACAAAGTCTGTGTGCGGCAGGGCTGAATGATAGCATTTAAAATTGAGCCATAACCACCTTCATATTTCAAACCGTTTTTACGGCATACTGCATCGCTATTATTACTTAGAACTCGCTAGAAAATAGCAGATTACTATATCATCTTTTTGTTGCCATTTCCTCGTAATAACGAAAAAAAATTAAAATACGTGCTATGCCAAGGACATTGTCTGCTACAAAAATGTATTTTAAAGAATATTTGTGTGATTTATTTTCTCCGCATTAACTTAATTCCCTTCTAAAAGCTGAACGCAATTTTAGTAATCTGTGTGTAATAAAATTTTCCGAATTTTGAAAAAATATAAGTAAATGATTTCTTATAAAACATGGAAATATTATAAACCATATTAATTTTCCTCAACCATATTAATGTTACAAACAAATGACGACATATGAGTCATTAGATACCCGATTTTTTTGTCGAGTTTTTTGAATAACGACATCGCTTTTTGCTGGTTTTGTGTTTTATTCAACGACAGCGATGTCATAGGCATAGTTTTCTATAGATGTTGTTGAAGATTGGATCGTAAATGTGGAATTCTTCAGTGGTTGCAAATGACGTCATTTTATATAAAATAAATCCTGTATTTTAAGTCTTAAAACTGAAATACGTTTTGCACTGTCTATATTTTTATATTTTCTTTTCATCGGGGTCGAGACTAAATTCTGAAAAAGCAGTATTCCTGTAATATTACCTTCTCCTATTGATGACGATGAGAAACAATTTGTATCAAAAATATTGTCATCGCTCCTTTGTGTTCTTTCTGGTATTAGAAAGAATTATTGCTGAACCAAAACTTTACTCATGTTCACCACCATATAATATAAGATGGATTCTAAACAGGAATCCACGTAAAAATTTCTGGGCTTTCAAAAAAAAAAAAAGAAAAAGAAAATCAATTCATCGTTTTTTTACTGGCATCTTAAAGTGTATTGGATGTCTATTTTTATTTGTGGAATGCACTGTGTAAAAAACAAAAAAGAACACTAAGAAAAATACAAACAGTGTGTGGATTTTTATTTTTTTTTTTTATGGAAGTTCATCTTTTTCTCGGATCCCAGGTTACTACAGCTTCCCAGTTAAAAAATATATGCGCAAATTTACACATTAAAACAGGTAGGGTAACTCCGGGAGAGTCGCCGCATACGGGATAGATGCCGCACCCCTTGTATTTCTTGTAATTATCGACAGACGGTCGTGAACGCACAGTATAGGTGCGCAATGAGATTATTTTAACCAGTGTATAGCCCATTTTGATTTAAATCCCATTTTGATTTTTACTTGTAGAAGTACAATCCTTAATTTGACGTAAGTGCATGGCTTCACTGTCCAAACTTTTAAACACGTTATGTTTAAATACTTTTCATACACTAATTACTGAATGCATGCATGATTTCGAAGTTAAAACTAAGTGTAGGGTTTGTATAGAGTACTGTGTGTATTATTACGACATTCCTCTTAGCGATGGCAGGTAACTGTGATGGCCGACGTCTGCACATGCAAAATGGGATACATGCCGCACTGCTATTGCGGTATACATGCCGCAGTTTCTTTTTTACGGGATGATTAAGGGGATGATTACGGGATGATTAACTTTTCCTTTTCTTTTTGACTAACCATGTTAGGCATGTTATCAAGTTTACTAAAACCAACGGAGAAAAAGTGGGGGGGGGAAATAAAAAGTAAGAATGGTAAGAAAGATGCAGGGAAAATAAAAAGTAAGAAGGGCAAGAAAGATGCAGCGGAAAATAAAAAGTAAGAAGGGCAAGAAAGATGCAGGGGGAAAATAAAAAGTACGAAAGGCAAGAAAGGTGCAGGGGAAAAATATAAAGTAAGAAGGGCAAGAAAGATGCAAGTCAAGATGATAATAAGGAAAAATTGGATTACGCGTAACGCAGACTTTCTTTGCAAGGAATGTTCAGAAAATTACTCCAAAAAAGAGGAAGTGTAATTGGTTTCGTTGCATCATGTGTTTAAACGTAGTACGTGTATTGTACGTACGTGTACGTAAATTGTAGTCGAAAAAACAGGTCTCTTTACACACTGGGGACCATAGCCGCATATAAGCACCTTCATAAACAGCTTACAAAATTTGTTTCTGGCACCAGTAAAAAAGAAAAGTAATATTTGCTTTGTTTAATTAGAGGATTTTCATGATTATTTAAGTAAAGGTAACTTCTTTTAAAAAAGTGGTACCAACCTAATAAAATTTGAGTAAAAGCCACCGGTCCCAAAAGGATTAACAAATAAAGTATGTCAACACAATTTTACTTTTTTTCTTTTTCCTTTCTAATACATTGGTGTTATGTTGTTGCTGAAATAGTAATTCAAATTTAATGTAAAAAAAGTAAGTCGATAATTTTAATAGTGAAAGTAGGCAACAATTATTAATTTGAATCTACAAATACGTTTCATTGTACTCATTTAGTTTCATTTTGTTATTACGAGTACATCGTTAATTATAGTCCAGATATGAATATTTTTTTAAATATTTTTTTTTTATAATTTCATTCTGTTCTTATTACAAGCGCGGCATAACTACTACACAAGTGCGGCGTCTCAGCCTGAATGTACGGGTGACGCGCCGCAGTGTAGTCTTTTAGAAAAAAATTGTTAAAAAATATTAATAATTTGTTTTGAGAAGCAGTGTAAACTTAATTTACAAGTAATAGGATTGTCTGAAATTATATTTACCTCATGCCATCTCTCTGTTAGAGTTGTTTTGAAATCCTAAAATCGAATGCACAATTTATATACAGAACTTGTCTAATCTAAATAAATATACCGTAAATTAAAATTTCGTTAAAACACAGAAATTATGACTCCAGTATAGTATCTTCTCATTTTGTCGGATTTTTTTATTGGATCAATTTTAGCTGCAAGTTTTCAAAGATACATCTACATCAAGCGGAGAAAATTCTCTGTTTAATTCAATCTGCAGTAAACAGGCAATACTTACTGAAACGGGATACAAACTGAGGAGCTATAGTCCTGTGCAACATTCTATTCTTAAACATATAGCTGTATAAAATTCGTGCAAATATTTTTGTGTAATTTTCTGTTCTTATGCATGTATCTGTGGAATATTCTTACAAATATTTCGGTGTAATATGCAAAATACACAGAAATTTTTTGTAATATGCAAAATTCGTAAACTTACTTTAACACACCAATTCGGGTAAATCCGTACAATTTTCGCCATTTACACATTTGAATTTTTGAAGGGTTAACAAATTTCATTAAACCGATAAACACATCCTTCTATAACCTTCTATAGGCTAAATCCGGGATTTAGGCCGCACATTTTTTTGAATTTGTGCATAAAATCCCATGGTCGACATAAAATAAAAAAATCATGCTGTGCTATTTAATGTTAAATATACAACGCGTGTACTGCGACAAAAAAAATTCAAAACAAATTATTAATATTTTTTAACAATTTTTTTCTAAAACATTACACTGCGGGGCGTCACACGCAAATTCAGGCTGAGACGCCGCACTTGTGCGGTAATTATGCCGCGCTTGTAATAAGAACAGAATGGAGTTATAAATAAAAATATTTAAAAAAATATTCATATCTAACTATAATTATGGATGTAATAACAAAATGAAACTAAATGAGTACAATGAAACGTATTAGTAGATTCAAATTAATAATTGTTGCCTACTTTCACTATTAAAATTATCGACTTATTTTTTTTTACATTAAATTTTAATTGTTATTTCAGCAACAACGTAACATCAATGTATTAGAAAGGGAAAAGAAAAAAAGTAAAATTGTGTATTTATAATTTATTTGTTAACCCTTTCGGGACCGGTGGTTTTTACACAAATTTTATTCGGTTGGTACCACTTTTTTAAAAGAAGTTACCTTTACTTACATAATCATGAAAATGCCCTAATTAAATAAAGCAAATATTACTTTTCTTTTTTACTGGTGCCAGAAAACAAATTTTGTAAGATCTTTATGAAGGTGGTTATATGCATCTATGGTCCCGAACGGGTTAAGAGATCGACTTCAATCTACAGAAAAAGTGTCGAAAAAGTACAGTCTTTATGTAACTACATTTAAACACATGATGCAACGAAGCCAATTACACTTCCTCTTTTTTGGAGTAGTTTGCAAAGAACGCCTACGTTACACTTAATCCAATTTTTCATTATTATCATCTTGACTTACATCTCTCTTGCCCTTCTTACTTTTTATTTTCCCTTTTTTCTCCTTTGGTTTTAGTAAATTTGATAACATGCCTAACATGGTTAGTCTGTACAAAAAGAAAAAGAAATGTTAATAACACTTAATCATCCCGTACAAAAGAAACTGCGGCATGTATACCGCAATAGCAGTGCGGCATGTATCCCATTTTGCATGGTGCTGACGTCGGCCATCACAATTACCTGCCATCGCTAAGGGGATATGGCGTAATCATACACACAGTACTCTATACAAACGCTACACTTAGTTTTGACTTCGAAATCATGCATGCATTTAGTAATTAGTGTATGAAAAGTATTTAAACATAACGCGTTTAAAAGTTTGGACAGTGAAATCATGCACTTACGTCAAATTAAGGATTGTATTGCTACAAGTAAATCTCGAAATGGGGTTCACGCTATACACTGGTTAAAATAATCTCATTGCGCACCTAAACTGTGAATTTGACGACCATCTATCGATAATTACAAGAAATAGAAGAGGTGCGGCATCTATCCCGTATGCGGCTTACTTTGCCGGAGTTACCCTATATATAAAAAAAGTTTTGATTTGGAAATGGACCAATGAAAATCAGCGTAGATATTCCCGGTAGATCGGCATCCAATTTGAATGCTTAAGCATGGCCTTTCTTCGTTAATATTAAAAAAAAAAACTGTTGCATACAAAAATATGAAAATCGGTGGTATTATAGAGAAATGTTTGATAAACACGCCGATGCAGACAGTTTTCAAATCGAAGAATCATTTTAAGAGATATTTAATGCTAAAGTTGGACAAAACCGTTCCATTAAAAAGTTTTACTGGAGCAAAAACTGTGCATGAAAATTTAATCATTTTTAGATCATTTTATATACTATAAGTTCACGGCGTGCAGATTGCATTTATTTTTTTTATTTGACTCATTTTTAGAGGTTTTATTTCTATTTTAAATTAAAATTTTCAGCATTTCGAGAGATATTATTTATTTATTTTTGAAATTCTTATTAATTTAAGGGGACAAGGGACCTTTAAAACCTTAAAAATCAATTTTTTATTTTTTGTAACTTTTATTTTTTCACTTTAAATATTATTCAAGGGTACATTATATGCATTATGGCAAGCATTTATCACAAAAAAAAAATGAAAAAAAAATTTATTTTTGAGAAAAAAGTGGAATTTTACGCGTCGTCTTAGAAATCTTCGAAATGCGGCTTGCGCACTCCGGACCAATGAAAATCCCCAATATTTTTTATAAAAGTTTGGTTTATAGATATAAATAAAACTGTGCATCGAATTTTATATATTTGAATATAAAGGTAAAAAAAAAAAAAATCGAAGTTTTTTGAAATTTTTTCGAAAAAATTTCAAAATTTTTCAATTTTTTTTCAATTTTTATATTTAAATATATAAAATTCGATGAACAGTTTTATTTATATATATAAACCAAACTTTTATAAAAAATATTGGGTACTTTCATTGATATGGAATGTGCAAGCCGCATTTCGAAGATTTTTAAGATGACGCGTAAAATTCCATTTTTTTCTCAAAAATAATTTATTTTTTATTTTTTGTGATAAATAGATGCCATAATGCATATAATGAACCCTTGAGTAATATTTAAAGTAAAATTTACAAAAAAAAAAGATTAAAGATTTTGAAATTTAAAATTTTTTTAAAAATTTCGAAAAATTTTGAATTTTTTTTTTTAACTTTTACATTCGAATATATAAAATTCGATGCACAGTTTTATTTATATATATAAACCAAGCTTTTATTAAAAATATTGGGGATTTTCATTGATATGGAACACGCTGGGGGCATTTCGAAGATTTCTAAGGCAACGCGTAAAATTCCATTTTTTTCTCAAAAAAATAATTATTTTTTTTATGATAAATGTTTGTCATAATGCATATAATGTACCCTTAAATAATATTTAAAGTGAAAATTACAAAAAATAAAAAATTGATTTTTAAGGTTTTAAAGGTCCTTTGTTCCCTTAAACTGTTGCCAATTGTATAAACAGCGCAAACAATAATGTTTACAACTAATTAAAAATTTATTTACACGTGACTATTATAAACAGAAAAAAAAAACTTTAAAATTAGAATTAATTGATTACATGTTAAAAGCAGGAAAATTACGTCATAAGAACCATATTTACACTTGAATTACAAAAGAGAAACAAAATGTTAAAATAAAAAAATCATTATTATGCGTTAAAATTTGTAAATGGAGGAAAATACGTCATATTTAAAATGGCCAAAAAATATGGCAAAACAATTTAAATTAAAAAATATATTTTCGCGACATATTTTTAGATAATCTTTTCAACTATTATCGTGATTTCGAAGACAGTGCAAATAATATTTCCTTCTAACAATAAAAGTATTTTCACGTGAATATTATTAAGAGAAATAAAACTTTGGTGAAAATTACGTCAGATTTAAAACGATACATTTAAAATGAATTATTTAAAAGAACTATCTTATAGCGCTGTTAAAAAATACCGGGAGACAATGACACTGTTTACTTAATTCATTTTACATTAGCTTATTTTCAAATGTTTAACTATTTTTTTAATTAAATACGAAAACAGCCATTGCATCCCTTAACAGCAGCAGATTTGGTCTTAAATATCCCCAATCCAAGGAAAACGAAAGGAAACCCGTTTATAGAGAGATCGCTACTGTTTTTTTTTTAAATTTTAATTCAATATTTTTAAAGCCGATCAAATTAGCGTGCTTTTTGGATTTTGGTGTGCTGAACGGGGGTTGGTGAGCGTATCTCGTAGGGGGCAGAGCCCCCTAGTATATATAAAAAGTAAAGCTTTGGAAATGGAGCAATGAAAATCTGCGTAGATACCGCGAAAAGCATCTGATTGGTCAGAGTTTTATGAAGCTATAAGGAGTTTACCAAAGGAGGGGGGGGGGGTGTTGGAGACCCGACTCTGTCGCCAAGCGCCGCCAAGTTTATTGCCAAATTGGCGGTATTTTCAGTATTTCGCCAAATTTCCATAGACTCCCATTGAAATACAATAGGGTTTACTTGCTTGCAGAAAATCAACAAATTAAGATATTTCAATGCAACAAAAACTAATATTAGCTTATGAATAGAGCTTAATTGGGGTTGGCTTGAAAATAGAGATTGCTTCGGATACCGAATTGAGTCGCGAAGTGATTACGCGGGGGTTGGTGAGCGTAGCGAGCAGGGGGGCGGAGCCCCCCTAGTATAAACACAAGTAAATTGTTATGAAAAGAGTAAATTTTATGAAAAAAGTGTAATTTTACAAATATACTCGTATACGTATGTAAAAGTGTCTAATTTACAACTTTACTTTTTAGAGTGTAAGAATTAGGCGAAAAAGATTCCTTACAAGGGACTTTTAAAGCAGTGTGCTGCTGTAAGAACCCACTGTGCATTTATAAGAGATCCTCCACACGAGTGACCATCGGGCTCTACAAGATTCATTTGCAAATCTGCCATCCAGGGCCAACTTCCATGGATTGCCTCATTGCCGCCAACGATTCGGTCAAAGTCAGCAAAGGTGACGGGATCAATTTCGGGTTTTCCACATTCGGAAGTTGGAAGAATATTTCCTAAAATAGTACCGAGATTTCATAATTAGGAACTATAAAAAATTATCCATTAATTAAAGACCAAAAGATATTCTATAATAGTTAAGAAAGAATAAACTAGATATTTTACATGTTTGAAATGTGTTTCTCGTGTCTCATGAAAAATTAATGACCTTTAGAATTTGTATTTATTTTTAAATGGTTGGTTTATAAGCCAAAAGATGTTAAATGACAGATTAAATTATCAGATTTATTTTACTATCATGGTAAATATTAAATATTTATGTAATGTTTATATACTTATTTCCAAAAGCAATGCATATTTAAATAAATTATTGTTTTATCAAAACGTGTTCGTGAGAAAATGTTGAAAATTAATACACATAATAAGAAAATGGTATGCAAAATAGGTGTAATTACGATTTTTAAAAACCAATCTAGCCGGCCTTTTCTGAAGATTGGACGATGAAAGCGTGAATTGCAAAATAGTTTGATTTTGGATGATGCTTTTAATATATTGTTATTTTTAGTGGAGATTTGATCACTTTTCGTTGATGATAAGTTAATTAAACAAAAACTTAATTTGCAGAACAAATTTAAAAAACAAAATTTATTCCCTACATTGTTTAAGCCCGAGAAGGAACAGATATTAAGTTATTTCATTCAATTCGTTCTGCATTTAACGTTAAATTTTTGTAACAAATAAGCTAAACTAATTAAACGTAAAAAAAAAAAAAAAAAAAAACTAGAAAACAGGAATTCTGCTTTTTCAGAATTTAGTGTCCCCCCCGATAAAAAAAATAAAAATGTATATATAAATTGTACTACACATATTTCAATTTTAAGACTTACAACACACACTTTTATTTCATGTAAAATGACGTCATTCGCATCCGCTTAAGAATTCCACATTTACGATCCACTCATAAACATCTACAGTAAAGTATGCATAGGACGTTACTATCGCGAAATAATATACAAATGAAGCAAAAAGATGCCGTCATTAAAAACGTAGATACTTAAAATTAAATATAGTTTATAATAGCTCCATATTTTAACAGAAATCATTCGTTTACATTTCTTTCAAAATAGCACGTATTTTAATTACATTTTCTTTCGGTTGTTATGAAAAAAAGGCAACAAAAATATATAATTAATATTTTACAACTATTTTTCCTTTACTTTCTACAGAAATGGAGTACTTCCGTTGCCAATATTAAGCAAACGGTTCCAAAAACTACAAAAAATTAATATTTCAAAAGTAAATGGAGATGCAGTTTTCAAACAAATTGCATTTAAAAGTGCTTTTTTTTTCAATACGACGGTAAAAAATTGAAAATGTGTAATGCTTAGAAGTTTAAAAAATTGCTATAGAGTATTTAATAATACTGCTTTGTTTTAGGCTGGCTTCTGTAAGGTAACGTTATTTTTTGGAGGTGGTACAAAATAAGCTGGGAGAAAGAAATAATATACCGTACCGGGGGCTAATAATAAAATTCATACAACATGATACTTTAAACACCCTAAAAAATTAGATTCCTTTGAAATAAAATCGAAAAAAATCTTAGACTTTTTCCATTTTTAAGTTGTAAATATTTTTATTACAGATTTTGTATTATGTTTATGGCGATTGTACATAAAATGATAAGATAGATGCAAAATACAAAACTTTAAAAAAGTCTAAGATTTATTTCGATTTCATGTTAACGGAATCTAATTGTTTAGGGTATTTAGAGTATCATATTGTAAGAATTTTATTTTTATTTTTTAATGTTCAATTGGTTTAACTTATTTGTTACAAAAATTTAACATTAAATGCAGAACGAATTGAATGATATATCTTAATACCTGTCTCTTCTCGAGCTTAAACAATGTAGGAAATAAATTTAGTTTTTTTTTTTTTTAAATTTGTTCTGCAAATTAGGTTTTTGTTTAATATGTCAAGTTTTTTAATAGCTACTGCATTCAGACGAACACATTTTAAAAATTAATGGAGGTTACCATCATTAGGCTTTGATTTATGCGGTACCGCATCACAATTTGTGATGCAATTTACTTATGTATAATTCAAAATGTTTCACCAGTGCGCTAATGCAAGTTGCTGTAGATTGGATGATACTTCCAATCTAAATGTAAAAAAACTGTTTGAAAATGCCATTTTTATTTCCACTATGACGCCATATTAATTTTCTTTTTAATTCTTAAAAAAAAAAAAAAAATATTTCAGTTTCATCTTTCAACTGAAAATAGACAAATCAAATCAAATAGAACTCGTTGTAAATGATCACGCCAAGCCACAAACCTAAAACGTCAGTCATAAAAAGAAGTGATATCACATAAAAAGAAGCGATATAGTAGTGCATACTCCTAGTGCCGAGTAAAAATCTATCACTACTCACAATGTTTCCAAAGGACTCGGAGTGAGGTACAGTATGTGAAAACTGCTTGGCGACCTGCAAGCTTATATAATGTTTGTTCTTCCTGTACTTACATATGACTGTTTCTTTAACAATTTTCTTCTTGTATTACTGATCCTATTAAACTGTGAAAAGTTGAAGCTTTTGGTGTATACATGCCATTCTTGTTTAAAACCATGGGATCGATTTGTTGATTTTATTTACCGCTATTTGAACGAGACAGACCACTTTTACGAGCAGGATTTTCTAAGTAAACATGTAATAAACAGTTTGAGTTTGTAAAATAATAAAAAAATAATGATCATATGAATATTACTAACAATGCAGCTAATAATAGACGTTAACTAAACTGAGATATATTACAGTAAAGCCTATGTAAACGGAATTGCACATGGCAGGGGGAAAAATCTGTTCTAGTAAGTCTTCTGTTACAATAGTATTATATAATATTCCCTATGATGGAAACACGACATTTTACGTTTAAGAAATAATTCTGTCATAAACAGGATTCCCTTTAATTTTGAAACAATGTATTATTAAACGTATTTACGTAATTAAAAATTATGTTTAAAATTTTGAAAAGTATAATTGTAATAATAAATGATTTTCACAATTACATGCCATTTCCTGCTTGTCTTACAAATCTTTCTGATTTATTACAGATCTTCCTCCTACAATTATTTATAAGGGTGATATAATCGGAAATTAAAATTAATTTTTTCGACTTTCACAATTTTTCGAAATTGATATAGGTACTGTATATATTAAATATTCGCCTGCAGGTCGACAAGCAGTTTTCGGATACTGTACCTCACTCCGAGTCCTTTGGGAACATTATGAGTAGTGATAGATTTTTACACGGCACTCGGAGTATGCACGTCTATATCGTTTCTTTTTATGTGATATCATTTCTTTTTATGACTGGCGTTTTTGGTTCGTGGCTTGGCGGGATCATTTACAACGAGTTGTTTTTGATTAGATATCACTTCTTTTTGTAAGGTTACATTTGTATTATACATATTCCATTTTAATTCCGAAAAGAAAAGAAAAACGAAACATGAAAGAAGTAAAAAAATAATTTAATAGTGATGCTATGAGCTTTTCAAAACTGTAATATATCTAGTAAGACATAATGTTGAACATTTTAAAAATAATTCAAAACCATTTTATCGATCCTTACAAATCTCAGAAGAAATCATTTTTTTAGAAATGATAAAATGTGTCGAACTAACAACCAATGTTTTTTTCTGTTGTTCTATAAGCTATAGGGTGATTCATTAATTAACTCAGCAGATTTTATCCTAATAACTTTTGAAAAACTGTCTTTGCATTTTCAAAATTCACATAATTTTACACAAAATATGTAAAGACTTTAAAAACAGATCGAATAATGAGCATTTGTTTTATCACCGGGCGTACTTGAAGTAATTTTTAAATATAATTAGATTTTTTATTTCAGGAAATCCAACGTCTCTCCGATAAACGCGGCAGAAACTTAGATTATTTGATTAAGCTTTTTTTTAATGTTTTCATAAGCTCTTAACACTTGTTGGATTTTCTGAATTTTCAGTGCATGTACTTCCTAAATTCCTAATTGTTTTTTACGTGACAAACAGGACATACTAAGTATTTTTTTCATATATTTCGGATAATAAGTGAATTAATAAGTGATTAATGAAGTATATATAATTCATAAGATGAATTATACTTCATTTCAATAAAAGTTCAGAATTCGATATTTCATCATTATGAAATGATTTTCCCTAATTTCACTCATATTTGTAAATTTTTAAGTAGCTCTATTATCAGATCAAAAGTGAACTAAAAGCTATTTATGGCATATTGATAGCATTCTTTAATTAACAAATCCTAAATAACAGAGTCGATTAGTTTAATAAATCCCCTTATTGATCTTTTTAAATGAAAAGAGATCCGAAAAATTCCAATAAAACTGCCAAAAATTTATTCGATATAAAATGATTGTAAAAAAAATGAAAAGAAATGTAATAAAAAACCAGACTGACTGTATTACTTTTGTAAAATGGTTTAAATTGAATAAATTACAAAATTTGGAATGTTTAAAAAAATATTTGAGTATGTATGCGTTTTAGTATAAAAGCAATACAGAAGAGAATATTTTCCCGATTATTTCAATATGATAAATAGTAATCCCAAAGTTCTCTCAAAATGTTTTCATGAATATAAGTACTCTGTGATTCTCTAAAGTGCTTACATTATCTTTCTGTGCATATTCTGTGGTTTCTCCGCAGCCATTGTTTACCTAGAATTTTTCCATAATCCAGGTCCACTGGCACGTTTCTATAATTTTTCCTCAAATACCAGCAGGACATTCCACGATGGTCATTGTGCGCAGAACTTTCGTCAAAAATCATTCCGATTGCGTACAAAATAAAATTTCATTTAATTGTTAGTTAAATTTTGTGTGCAAAAATACCCATAGTATTGGAATTTTGAAAGGGTGTGTGCTGAAATCTAGAAGCATCTTTAATAAAGCTGATAATAATCTTTCATAACGTAGAAACCTGGATCGTTGAGCTTTTAGATGAAGAAATTGAATTCATATTCAACTTTCAAGTAACATGATAAAATTTTCTAGAGATTGAAATAGTACAAATTCATTAAAATACATGCTACTCAATAAATATCCATCGGTTGTAATGTAATCAAGATCTTTTAAGTGACCTTGTCACTAACCGTAAATGCTTCAATGCCACCTTATAATAGAGAGCTTAACTGGTTCGAATGCAACAAACATCTACCCTATTAAAATCCGTGCGCGTATCTATCTATATAACCTGAAAAACTCGAAACCACAGGGCGCGGGGCTACGAAATTTGGCACACGGGTTGCTTGTAGGAAGTTCATGAACGATTGGGGTCAAAAATTCGAAAATTTTGAATAGATTGTTTTTAATTTTATGTTTTTAACGAAATTTTGACTTTTTTTAAATGTTCAACCCGTAATTTCGCGAGTTCTAACCAGTTCTAAATGTTTACTGCAATGTGAGATATTCATGGGGCATTCTCACAATCCTTTGACTTTCAGGAATAAAAATCTGGTGAAATGAAATTTGCTAAAATAACATGTTAATCTGATAGACGAATGCCTAATTATTCAAAATAAAGAAAAAATGATCAGCAGTGAGGAAGTTTTTATTTAACTGAGTTTTAAGTTAAACTTACGAGTTTAATTTTCCTTATCATTTTACCAGTAAAACTTTTTATTTTCTTCTAAATTTTTACTTATAATGAATTTGCATAGTACCCACAGAACATTCGAATAAGAAATAAGAACAACAAAAAATTATTTTTAGTACAAAAGTTTGATATAACATTGTCTTAAAAGGGTGTTAAAGAAAGGACGGTAAGGTAAAAAAAAGGGGGGGATGGTACAAGAAAAAAGGGACGGTAAGGGGAAAAAAAAGGAATGGTAAGAATGGGAAGGTAAAGAAAATTACCACCTATTTTTAGGCAAATCATGTTAAGACTCAGGGATAGCCACAATGTTCATTGATTTTTAGAAAGAGTTATTTACATTGAATTAAATAAAAACAAAATTAATTAATTTACCTCGAAAAGTGCAGGAATAAACATTAGGGACGGTAAGACTAACAATAAAGCCACGATGCTTGAAATAGATATTTAAATGCTGATTTAAATTCTGCAGAAAATTTCAAGTCAAAGAATTTTAGCCGTTCTTTCTCTATCATACTTCTACACGAGAAAAAAGTTGACAAAAATTCTGTGACTGCATGTGAAGTGATTTTCTGTATAATTTAACAAGAGGGACGGTAAGGAATCTAAAACCTAGGGACAGAGTTTAAAAAAATAATATCAACCGTAAAAATGTGTGCAGGTTATTTTTTGCTACATATTTATATAAAACAATTGTCCCAGTTTAGGAAAAAAATTACGCCGAATTATTTTTATTGAAACAATTTTATACAGACAGTCCAAACTTAAAAATCAGCATCAGAGACACGGTACGGTATAGGGGTTTCCTGGATATTTGGACCCCCAACATCGTCCAAAATTTTTTTTATCCCGTTAATATTGTTATGCAGTCATGCAATGGGATGTTCCCCAGTATATGAGAAAAAAAATAAAACACAAGGATATGTACTAAAATAAGAATTATTATTCAGGGACTTAAAAGTCAAGAGATTGTGAGAATGCCTCACATATTACGTACACCAAGCTGCAATAATAAGAAGCTAGTGGGTATTACGATAATTCTTTTAGCTCACATGCAAATATAAGTAGAGATATTGAATCAATTACTTTCAACAGGTATAAATAAAAAAACTAATTAATATTTTTACATGAAACTTTTAAAGGTTTGAACTACTCATAAAAGCAATTAAAATGCCGTAAACCGCGTAAAAATTAGATAATTACACATTGCTGTATCCCTGTAAACAGATTTTGGTCTGAACAAGAATTTCAAAAGTTCAAAAAACAGCTCTTTAAAAATCGCATTTACTAAAAATCTATTGGCCGGATTCCACTTTACTTTTGTTTTCTGAGTCACGTGGCACGCCCCATCCCATAGAAATAAGAATTTTGTTTCTATCGTAAATAGAACCGGTGGTATAGAGGTGTCAAAATCCTTCTTTGGTCAGTCCGGAAAATATAAACTAGACTGAGTACGAAAAAAATGTTGAAAAATCATTTGGCATTAATTGGCGGAAATCCTTTAATTATGGATAACATTTTAATATGTTACATATCTAAGTTATTACAACAGAATTATTTTAGACTCTCTTGTGATGTCTGGGTGCGAAAAGAGCACGGCGTGTTGCCAATTCGCACCTTTTGGCGGCATTAATATGTCATCGCGTTTTTTCATGAAATTTTACATTCTTATGGTTATTGATTATTGTACTAATGTTATTTGTGTTTAATGCACTAATGTGATATGTTTATTGTGTTAAAATTTTATGCCGAAACTCAATGTTGTGATAGTACCGCCAAAACGAAGAATTGGCACTCTCTTCTGCTCATATCGTTACAAGATATGCCGAAGCAGACCAGTGATTGTTTGAAGTACTGTTAATAATCTTGTCTTATATCATTAATTCATCCAGTAACTTGATCACTTAGATATTTTTGATGCCACAGCCCGATGTTCTTTAAGTATTTTTTTTTATTATACAATCATTAGACCCAATTTTATCTCCCTAAGAACAATATTTCTCCTGGTTCAAAATGCTTCTGAGAAACTCGTAAGTTTTTTCTAATGAATGCTACTTTTCAAAGAAACATCGATCAAAATAATCAATCATAAACCTTTTATTTGTATAATATTTTGTATACATCTCATAAATGATTACTTTCAGAATGTTTTAAACTACAAGAAATGTATAAGATTATATATATATATATTTTTTTTAGATCAAATTAATTTTCTGTGTAAGGTAAATCTTAAAGAGGCAGTTCGTTTAAAAATAACCAATGTAAAAATTTTATTATTTATTTATTTTATAATTTAAATTTTAAAGACGCTAAAGAGAGGACTTAAAACTCCAGTAGCAGCTCTTATTAATAAGAGGGAGGGTTAACTATGGGGTAAAACAACCAGAACAAGTTTTTCTTTATATTATTCAAATACCAGCGAAATCAATGTCTTTGCTCGCGTGATCATTGAAATATGTCTAGAGGTGTTTGTATGCCTACTAACACTAGGTGAAATCATGCTGCTGCAAATAATTTAAATATTATTAATCAAGTCACATTTTGAGGAAAAGTAATTTTTTACTGCAATAGTGGAATATGAGACTCGAAACAATAAAAAAAATAGTCCTTCCAACGCTGTAGAAGATATACCTTTCAAAGACAACAGGCACAATGCAGTCTAATTTTTAAAATTAGTTCAATAGTTTCAAAATTTATTTCCTGTAAAATAACACATGTTTCTTCTTATATAATACACCTTCATACTCCTTAAAAATAAAAATACCGCTAAATAATAAGTTGTAAATCATAGATTTACTATATTTGTCCTTTGTGTACGGCTAAAGGCTGAATATGAAGTATTTCCTTACCTAGTTGGAAATCGTGTTTCTTTTTTTTTTTCAATTCCTACTATTAGTTCACACTCTCCCTATATTTATTTATACATTTATTTATTCATATATTTATATATCTTGTTCAAATTTTCAATCGTTAATAAAATACTCATTATTCATCCTATCAAGTTGAAATAATTTTTTTTTTTATCTTGTACTGGTTGACAATTGATGTTAATACAGTTTTTTCAAATATTAGTTAATTAAATTTTAATTAATTAATTTTAGTTTTGCATGGGAAACAAACTGGCGGCCATTGGTTATTGAAGATCAGCGAAAGTATTTTCAATAAGGGGTTACCATAGGGGGGGACCCTGTTCTGTCGCCAAATACAGCCAAGGTTGTCGCCAACTCGGCGATACGTTGCCAAATTTGGCGACCAAAATGAGTCTCCAAAAGGGACGAAAACTTGGCAATATTCCCAATATTTCGCCAAATTCCCATAGAGTTCCATTGTAAACCTACTTGCTTATAGAAAATCAACAAATTGAGATATTTTAATGCAACAAAAACTAATATTAGCTTAAGGGATTATATTAAATTTTTCTTTGATGACTAAGTAGGAATTGACTTTAAAAACAAAATTTTTATATTACTTGTTTACAATCACTTTAATTAATTATAACAGTTACTGGTATCTGTGTTTTATTCCACTGCTCAAAAAAGTTATACATAACACTGGCATAAAAAAATAATTGTTTTTTCTTTTCTTTTCAATTTTGTAAAAGTTAAATTGATAAAAAACAAACAATGTTCGTGCCGCATCTATGTTTTAGTGATATCGGACAAATTTAAAAATTTTAAACTGACATATTTTAGAAATCATAGTAAAAAACGTTATATTTTATTTCTCTGAATAAAAATTCTAAGAGAAAAAAAAGGTTCATTTTTAAGAGTACCACGTCCCTTTTATGTGAAATTAAAAATTTCTAGTCCCGGAAATTTAAGAATAAAATCATAATCAGGGAGAGATTTCCAATAGCTTCAATCTTTTAAATCTTACTTATTTTAACAATCATTGTTAATGAAAGTTTACGTCTTAAATTCTCCACTATATTAAATTTCATGCTTTTAGTCTCAACAGATTCAAAGAATTCGGAAATTAAGGAAATTTTTCGCTTTTGCACCTCGGAGTTTATCATCGTTATTATCCCGAGAGAAGATTTGAAATCGTTTCATTAGGACCAATGTAATCGTGATTTAAAAACCTATATCAAATTTGAAGTGGCTAGCAATCGTCCTATCAATTCCAAATAATCTTAATTTAGAACATTTTTTATGTTCCTCTGTGTTAGTGTTATCCTGAAAGAAATTTTGAATTAGGTTCAAAGATTCCTACGTAACTGTGATTTTAAAACATTTTCTGCTTATTTCACCTTTTTAAATGTTGATTTAAAAAAATAAAAACCTGTTAAGTTCGAGCATTTGCCACTTAAAAATTTTGCTCATGTCGAATATCAAGCTTCTAACAATATTAATCCCAAAGAACGTTTTAAAAATATTTTTTGCACCTTTTAACCTCTTAAATGTCAAATTTTTATAAAACATTCTTAGAGAGAATTAACATCACAAAAGTATCTAATATTCACAAAATAATGTTTCAAGCCCCAGCAATATCAAAGAAATCGCAATTCTAATATATGTTTTGTTCATTCTAAATTTCGAATTTTTTAGAAACTGTTCGGGTGCAACCCTTTACTTCCTAATAATATTAGCCATGTCTAATGTCAAGTTTTTATTGTGCTATCAGACCCCGAGCCCGATGCGAAAGTACGCAGTAGAAAATAACTAATAAGATTTTAAAACTGTTTCATGATTAATTTTCTCATTTAAAAATCTCTTCTTCATGGAAATAACTATAAATCCTACGTACTCCCTCATTGCAACTTTTGATGATTTTCATGTCGTCCTTGAAAATTTGTTTAAAATAGCAAATTTATCATTTTTACCCAATAATTGGTAGAAAGAATTACAGAAATTAGGCAAGGGATAACACGCGGTTTCTTTATTGACTGTGTCAAAGCTTCAGAATCAAATAGAACATTTTTCCTTAAATACCATCAATAGCATTTCATTTCTTTTTCAAGTTGATTTTTTAAGGGATTATAAAATATTTTAAGAAACTTTCTTAACTACATTCTTGTTTTGAAATAACAAGATTTTTTTTTCCTTTTTAGGGTTCCATACTTAAAAAGCAAAAACCGTACCATTATAAGATCATTCCTGTGTCTGTCTGTCCGTCTGTCACAGGAATTTTACTCGTAAATTATGGATCGTGAAAAGTTTAAATTGGTTGAAGTAATAAAGACTATTGACTCACCTAATTATAGATTGTTAACTATCACAAATATATTTAGGAAAAATGTAGAGAGGCTAATTAAGCTACTTAAAAAAATAATCTTTTCTTTCTATATTGTGTGGGACATCGTTTGAAAGCTTTCGTAGCTCTGAACTCAAAAATACATTTATTTTAATTTTAGGTATTATATTTACAGAGATATCGTCGACAATGTAATGCAAAAATATGTCCCCCCCCCCCTCCATTTCCGAATCTAATGAAACTAAAATTATGAAAAAATTAGAGGTCATAGACGTTTATTTAAACCTTGCAGAAAAACTATAGCGATTACCCTAGGTCACACAGTTTTTGAGGAAATCGGATTTTTCGGTTACATACAAATTTCGATTTGCGGGCGTTCACCAAAAGAGCTGAGGTGCGCTGGCGGTACCTATCGTCGCAGAAGTATAAAAGGATTGTTGATAATAATTTTCAAAAAAATGTCGGTAATTAGCCGAGATACTAAAACTTAAAGACACGGACGATTTGGACACACATAAAGACACGTGCAGATACTATATCAGCTTTTCAAGCCTAGATAACGACTTTTAATGATATATTTGTGTAATGCGATGCCTAGTTACTAATTGTTATATTTATCGTACGGAACCCTCTGTACGAGTGTAATACTCGTACTTGGCTGATTATTTCAAATTGGGAATAAATAAATTTTTCCCTTTGTGCCCGAACCCGAAGGCTGGCAATAAAACGGAGACCGTCTCATCTCCAGTACGTGTATCGCTATTATTATTACATGAGGTAATAATGTAGCCTGTTTTGAATCCCCAATTAATAATTCTGATTTTTAAAAAGGAGAATGAACGCACCTGGACACCTCTCTTCATCTGTTCCATCGCCACAATCATCGTTTCCATCGCAGAGAACGTTGTAATGTACGCAGTTTCTGTTGCGACACTGTTTTTGTTCAAGAGGACAAACATCTGCAATAAAGAGTAAGTACTTGAAGTGAAAAATGAAAAATAATCATGATTACCCTTTCTGATTAACTATTTTTATATTATGAAATAGAATTATGTTTAGATTACGATTAGAAATTCTGTATTAATTTATGAAACCTGAACAAAACGATTATATTTTCACTAACGGATTTCACAACCTACATTTTACGGATAGCTTAATCTCACATTAAATTCTTTGTTTAGAATTGTCATATAACTGACTATATTTTGTTGTTCTCTCATTAAACCTATTATTAATAAATGACGTCTAAGTTTTTTTACATTATTCGAATCTTAAGGAGAGTGATCGTAAGATATAACAATATCTGTACTTGAATACTATTATCATATGCAGATGTTTGTTTGCTTTAATTAAAATGAAATAGTAGATAACCAACACAAATAGATATTAGAATGGTAAAATGAACATATGTTTTGACGTTAAAAACCTTAAATGTAGCAAAGGTCTTTAAGTCTTTAAGACTTTTATTTTCTTCTTCTAAACTTTCTTGATCTGTTTTACACGTGTAATGAATGTAAGGCTTAAAATAATTTAGAGATGTCGTTTATTAACAACAGCTTTAATGAAGAACACTAATGCATAATTGCCAACATTCAACTAAACTTCCGTAAAATGTCAGTTCAATTGACCCGGGTTACACGCTTTACTAACCAGAAAATTTATTTGATGTATCATTATACATTTAAAATCACGTTTCTCTATGAAATGTATTTGGATTAATTTTTTTAGTAAATTTCTGGTTCCAAACGTGTTTAACCTCGGTCATTTTAACTCACATTTTACGGAAGTTTAAGGAAAAGTTGGCAAGTATGCTAATGTTAAAATCATGTGACATATTATAACAAAAAGCAGAAGATTTCAGGAAAAAAGGTAAAGCATACATGTAACAGCCCTAAAATATTGAAAAATTCAATCAGATATAAGTTTATATCGTTTTTACATATCAGCACTGGGTTTTTCATACCTAGGTCCAGAGGTGAGAAATTTTTAGAAAATGTTATCAGCCAAGGATTTGTTGTACCAGACAGCAAGATGCAACGTACAGGTGAAAATATTTATGGCAAAATTTACGCGAATACAAAAATAATCCATTACTACAATGCACTTTAATAATAACATTTTCGTATTTTTCTTTTTAAAGTTAAGAAATACACACAACAGATGGCTAACAAATAAAAATATGTTTTTCTTTTTATTGTGTGTGTGTGTTTATTTGCTATAGACCAACGTTTTTAAATGACTTCCAAAACATTCTTTCTCCTATCTCAGAAAATCCACTCGCCAATGGCGAGTAGAATGATGTTATTACTCACTCCTGCTTAGGTAGTATCTTCTAACTACAAACGTTTGAAAAAAAAAATAGAATACTAGAGAACAGGAATTCTGCTTTTTCAGACTTTAGTGTCGCCCCCGGCATTTCCATTACTTCATTTTCTTCTGATGGATTGGTGGCTTCTATGATTATGAAACAGCCATCATCAGATGAAAATAACTCGGTTAAGCGGGACTCTACTGCAGTACAAAACATATTTCAATTTTAAGACTTAAAGCACACGTTTTATTTTATGCAAAATGACGTCATTCGCATCCGCTTAAGAATTCCACATTTACGATCTACTCTTAAACATCTAGAGTAAAGCATGCATAGCACATCACTATCGCGAAATAGTGCACAAATGCAGCAAAAAAATGTCATCATTCAAGATAATCGAAAAAAAAACAAAAAAAAAAACGGCTATCTAATGATTGATAGATACTTAAAATTAAGTATAGTTTATAATAGCTCCATTGTTTTAACACAAATCATTCGTTTACATTTTTTTCAAAATAGCACGTATATTAATTACATTTTATTTCGGTTGTTATGAGAAAATGGCAACAAAAATGTATAATTATTATTTTAGAACTATTTTTCTTTTACTTTCTATAGAAATGGAGTACTTCCGTAGCCAATATAAAGCAAATGGCTCTAAAAACTACAAAAAAATTAATGTTTCAAAAATTATTGGAGAAACAGCTTTCTAACAAAATGCATTTAAAATAACTTTTTTTTTTACGAAGGTATACGACGGTATAAAAATCGACGGTATAAAAACGACGGTATAAAAATCGAAAATGTGCGATGCTTAGGAGTTTAAAAAATTGCTGTAGAATATTTTATCGTACTGCTTTGTTTTACGGCTGTCTTCTGTAAGGTTATTTTTTGGAATACACAAAATAAGCTGGGAGAAAGAAAGCATACCGTACCGGGGGCTAATATGTAACTCTGTTAGCAAAGAGGAAATTTCAATATAGCTGATTCAACTGAATAAAGTTTTCCCACGAGATTTTTACGAGATGCTTACTTCTTGTTGGTTGCACGGAGTAAGTGATATTGAAACCCCGCCTTCCAGCAAATCCGTCCGTCAGTAAGTGCAACTGCATTGCAGAAGAATCGGACACATAATCGAAAGGCGTATGGTCTCCACAGAGCATCGAGACCAGAATTTCTCTACTGTTGGAGTCAAAATCGATAATTTTGAGAGAATCTGCTCCGCATCCTTCTGTTGTGTCAACGTCTAAAACATTGAAGTGAATTCTTACATGCTGTAAAAAGAAAAGAAAATTTCGTTATAATTCTCATCAGTTGTTTAAAAACATACTCTGATTCCTCTTAAATGGCTATTTGCAATTGCTGAAAATTTCTTTAAACACACAGGAAAGAAACGAACATTGTTTGAAAATTTAAACTAGTTCTGTGATAAAAGTATCCTATGAAGATTGTCGATCATTAGTTCACATAATTTGTAAAAATTTGTGGGGGAAATTGGTAGTTGCAACTGGACTTTTTGTACAGAGGACGACAAAAGTTGTAATCGAATTCACTGCAATGTAGCATAGCTGTTTTCGATTAATTGCAAGATACTGTAACAATACAATTTCTCTCATATTTTACGAAACTGAAAACAAATAACCTGTCTGCAATAGGTTATAATTTACTTATTGTAAGAAAAAACATGAACGGAAAATCATGCATCAGGCATATATTATAAAACATTTTAGATCACTTACACAACATCGTTAAGAACTTACATTTTTTTTCATAGAATCATTGTTCGTCCAGTAACCAAATACTTTTGTACGTCTCTATAAATGAACAACAAATTCTATCCACTGTATAATTTATGAAAAACAGGTTGCAACACATCTCAGTGAAACTGTTTCATTTCATTATATGTGAAGTTTCATAACATTATTAAAATGCATCGCAAACGTTTTTTCCCTATAATTCATACTCTAATGGAATACTTGTGTGCGGCCCTGTAAACGAACTGTTGATGCTGCACACTTCATATTCAATATCTTAAATTTTATACTGAACCTGAATACCATATAAAAATTGCACGGCAATCCGGGTGCGTTTAGGAGAGCTAGAACATGATCAAACAGATGGTCCGACAAACCGACTTCATTATCATTAAGTGCGTTAGTAATAATATAAATACGTAGCACCTACAGTCGTCGTTCGTTCCCTGTGTTTGCCTGTCTGTCTGCCCGTCCGAATATAACAGATCAAAAACTACCCAACCGAATGGTCTGAAATTTTAAACATATAATTGTTGCAAAATTTTGTCGAGTCATTTCAAATGTTATGAAAATCGGATGTATAGTTTAATTACAGGGACAGACAAAAGTTTTCCGTTACATTACGCCAATGGGTAAAAATTATTTCAAGTGCATTTTAATGATGTTTCAGCCTTTCGAGAGAAGGAAATTGATATGCGCTTATGAAGTGCGCTATAATATACATTCAGTACAATATGCGGTGCAAAAAATATTTGTAAAACTAGTTATAGTACGAACGCACCTCATTTGCCACGTTTGACGAGCATTTCCAACTTTTTTTTAATTATGTTGGTAAGTATTGAAAAGCCAGAACCACTTTCTGTTTTTATGCTTGTCAACTTACAGTCTTTTAGGTATTGTTACAGAGGCTGATATATAGAGTTTACAGAATACTTCCCATGTCTTTTAACAGAATCTTTGTTTTTGGTACTCTGTAAGACAAAAGATTATGGTGGTTTTCCGAAAGTTAGGTCAATCCCTAAAATAACATCTAGCATGATTTTTCAGGCTGTCTGTAATATAATACCTACCCTCAAAATAATGCATCTGACTTTCTTACAAAAGTCATTTTTGACGGATAGGAAATGACAATCAAAGTTCTTTTTTTAAGTATCTGCGACATTAAAAATGCATGCAATCCTGATAAGAATTACAAAAAACGTATATTTAGTTTATAGTAATGATTTTAAAACCCATTTCAGAAAGCAGTCAAGTTTGATTTGAAGAGCCGCGAATAAAACAGAAAAAAAATCTCACCATTTTTTGTTTCACTTTTAGGATTGACTTTAAATACGACATCATTGTTTCAAGTGGCAGAATTACTGTTTTTCAAGATTAGGGCCTCAAATAAAGAAATTTCATCTTTTACAATTTTAGAAAATCATATTATTTAAAGATTGGGGAAATCAGAATTTACTTGATTTCAGAATGGCGAAACCCTTCTATAAAATAAACTCATAAACTTAGCCTTTCATCGCAATTCTAAGAAAGTTTTTGTAAGTACGTCAGAATAGCGTAATTTTTTTCCAATTTCTTGCTTCGACAGTATGCCAAGACAAGAATCACTGGTCTTAAACTTTCGAACATGTAGGAATAATAGTCGGTGAAAATGACCTCATTGTGACGCAGCTACCTTTAAGTACGAGTATTATATATATATATATAAATTTTATGAATCAAAATCCGCACATAAATATTAAACGAGTTTATGAATAATTATAGATTGTTGTAAATGAGTAAATACCAATCACTGTGCATGTAAGCAAAAATACATTCACAGTATATCAGATCTAGTATGTATTTTGAAACAAAAATTAGTGTAAGAAATGGTCTCATATTCAGTGAAACATTCGATTATCTGCCATTTAATAGAAAATATTAAAACAATGTATGTCATGTTAATTTCTTACCATTGTAGAATCAGCCTGCAAGTGATAATAACAGAACACATTGTCTGGGTAGGTTTTATTTTCCTCGAATCCGGGACTATACAGCAATCCTTTTCCAGTAACTCTGATAACCTTGGGGGGTACTGGTACATAGTTGCCAATGATTTTGCTTCTGTCCACACACCCACTCGGCAAATCTAAATAAATTTACACATCAACATTTAAGGTAAATAAATGCAGATATTTCCCTATAATAGGAAACTTGGCGAAGTAGAGGAAATTGTTTTGGCGAGAGAAGTAAAATTTTCACACTTTCTTATTGTCAACTTATTAATTGTTTCATACACGCAATCAATTTTTTTTATATTTGCAGTATGCCATTTATATATTATTATGTACAAACAGAAGTAATTTAGTATATAACATGTGTAATGAGAAGATTTTTTTTAAAATTCATAAACAAGTACAATAGTTCACCAGCTTTGTTTTCATAGCTATTTATATCATATGGCAACAAATCTTACTTTCATAGTCTGAAATTTCGGCCAACATTTTTTTTAACAACAGGAAAACATCTAAATATAAAAATTAGATAAACAATCCGTTTTTTTTAAATACAAGGTTATCGAAATCAAACTTCCTGAATATAGAGGGTTGTTTACAGAACTGCACTAAATTATTCCGGAACTTCCTGTTATACATTTTTTATTTTATATTATTTTAGTCATTTGTTTTCTTAAATATATATATATATATGTATGTGTGCATATGTATACAATCCTCTTCACAAAAAATCTTTCAGAAAATAAAAATAAATAATTAAATATTAAAATTTAAACCATGTTTAAAATTTAATATATCTCCTTATGTAAACGAATACAGGTTTTCAAACATTTAATTTTTTTTTGGATATTGCAGAAAATAATAAATATTAATTTGTCTTCAAGATTATAAACATATTTATAGAAATAAAAGCATTAATTTTAAAAGGAAAAAAATGGCCTTTTTTAAGCAATACTTTTCAGGCTTATATTTTTTAATACGAATTTTGTGGGGAAAAAAATCTAACATAAATAAGTTTAACTCTTAGAAACGGAATCGACAACTATAGACAGTGCAGTAAAAAAGTGTTACAATTTTCGACCTAAAGAACGTATTTACATGCAATCTTGCGTCATTTTATTCTGAAAATACTAGAGTATTGTTTAAGAGAAAAGTGAAAAAAAAATTTTTTTTGAAGGTCTTTGTGCCCAGGTCTATTTTAATACATAGTGCAGGTGACCTGGACACAGGACTTCAATAGAGTGAAGGCCTGTGGATTTGAATATTATAGATTATCATATATTTTGGTTTTCTTACTTTAAAATATAAAAAAAAGAATATGTTTAGAATGCTGGTGCTAAGTGCTGTATATAAGTAAAATGATAAATAAAATTATTTTATTTGCAAGAAGCTATTTTCGGCATTATGTTTTATCATTTTCCATCGCATATTGACAAAAACTATGTACTTAGTGATGAATCTGCTACATTTAGATAGTATTTTTTAAAAAATGTAAGCATCAATGCATTCCATTTTATAATCACGTAATACTTATATTTTCCCAGGTACTTAAAACAGTTAAAATAAATAAGAAAATGAAATAAATGTGGACTGACGCATAAAAAAATCAAACAATATAGGATTTCCAAGTATTTTAAGACAGTTCTGGCTGTGCACACTGTAAAAAAAAAGAGAGATGTTTCTTGAACTAGCAATAACACACATTGCTAGTTCAAGAGATAACAAGCAAGAATTTTTTAATATATCAATTAATAATAATTTTTTTTAATACAGTGTAACCTCTAAATAGCGGTTACCCGTGGGGCCGGTGAAACGTGACCGCTCTTCAGAGGTGGGTGTTATTCAGAGCTTTCATAAAAAAAAAAATTCAAAATTACATAAATTGAAATAGAAATATAGAGTCATTTTAATTAATCTTCATTGTTTTAATATATTAAAATAACAATGATTTGCAGTTTCATTTTTTTTTCTTCTGCAAATCGGCTTTTTCCAAAGAAATAACAATATGAGTTGTTTTCAGTACAACTCATCATCATTATGATTTGATGCAAAATTTTGTATTTCATGAAAACTCATCAAATCTTCGGTATACGTGTTAATACTGGAAATTTTGGGTGATTCTATAATCTCTTCCATTTCCACTTCCTCATCCCTTTTCTCTTCCTCTCTCCTATCTTCCACCATTTGCTGTATGGGCAGCAACTGCCAAAATCCTTGTCCATACAGGCAAACTCGCTGGCCTTTACGTTAGTTATGCCTTTCGCTCTACGAATATTATCTGAATTTTATCCATCATTAGTAATGTCTTCATTTTTTGTTTGTTGCTATATCAAGTAAATTTTGTTTGATCGGCTTCCCATTTCGGTTTGTAAATAAATATGAAATTGTACCAGGAGCTATATTTTTTTAAATTCTCGTGACTTTTGAGCGGCTATTGTTCAGAATTTCTTATTTAGAGGTTCGTACTAATCTTAATACTATGGAACGTGTTTGGTTCCATCAACATGTGGCCGGTATTCGGAGGTTGTCGTTGTTTAGAGGCGATCGTTCAAGGGGATTTCACTGTATATCAATTTAATATATGTATAATAATTCAGTTTAATTGAGTTTTTATAAAGGTTTTCCATTTGTTAAATAATAATAATAATAATAAATCTCTAATCTTCAGCGCATGGTCACAGTTTTTTAGGGGGGGGGAGGGGTTGGAGGTACATCAAAAATTTGAATATAATATATTCTCCGAGTGCCCACATTGCTACAAAATTTGAACATATTATTTAAATAGTGCGTAATATTTTATCATTTGAAAATGATCTTACTATCATTCACAAATTTTTTACAGGGCCGCCTTAAAAATTCAGCTAGGCTGTCTCACGTTAATTTTTGTTTGAATCTTGCACAAAATATTTTAAATCATGATCTTCCAAGCACATAATATTCTAATGAATGAACACAGGGACGCTTGAGACATCCTGATTATAACACACGGTGCTCGCTGATGGAGAAATTTAAAGTTGGTATTTCTCATTATTTAAAAGAATAATGGTTTCATGTTTTATTTAAATAAAAAGGTTAAATTTACTGCCTATTACAAATCTTTAAAGTTGAGGAATTTTTACTTTCTACTATCTTTAGAAGAAGAAAGTATTGAATTCGTGAAAATTTTCGGCTTCCAGTTTTCGACAGGTTTACACGATTTAGGATCAGAGATATCAAAAACATTTTTGCCAAAATGTCTGTATGTGTGTCTGTGACTCTGCCTGTCTGTATGTGGCCAAAATTTTGGGCATTTATCCTCAAGAACTAATGCACAGAATTTAATAAAAACTTATATTCAGTTAACCCCTGTTATAAATTGGTGCTGATTAGGTTTTGGTGTAAATCGCCCAACAGGTGGCGCTGCTATTCTGCATTTTTCCCGATTTTTGCAATAGCTCTGTCTCAAGAATTAATGCAGGGATTTTAATGAAATTTCAGATTCAGATGTACCTTGATAAATATTGATGTTGATTATGTTTTAGTGTAAATCGATCAATAGGTGGCGCTGCTGTGGTGCATTTTTCTCGATTTCCGCAATAGCTCGATCTCAAGAACCAATGCACGAATTTTCATCAAACTTCATATTCAGTTAGACTTTGACATAAATTGTTGCGAATTAGGTTTTGGTGTAAAGCAAACAACAGGTGGCGCTGCTATGCTGCATTTTTCACGATTTCCGCAATATGTCTATCTCAAGAACTAATACATGAATTTTAATCGAGCTTCAGATTCAGACGAGCCGTTAATTCCCAAATTGGCTCAGCCGAATCAGCGATCTGATTGTTCACTAATGTTAATATTTTGGATTACTTTACTGTGATTTTGATCAAATTTAACAAAATAAATCAATTTTAGTCATTATAATTGCATTCTATTTTACATTACACTACTTCATAAGAAAATAAACATAATTTTCTACTATATAAATATCAGTTTTAGCCAATCAGATTGCTGAGCTTGGCTGAGCCAATTTGGGAATTAACGGCTCGTCAAATACAGTTAGACGTTGACATAAAATGTTGCTGATTAGGTTTAGTGTAAATCAGACAACAGGTGGCGCTTCTGTACTGAATTTTGCAGGATTTACACAATTTTAGCAACAGTCATATCTCAGAAAATAATGCACGAACTTCATATCTTTAGAATAGTCAAATTGGGCATAGATTGCCATTTAATTTTGGCACTGTGATATCAAATTTTGAAGCATTAACATGTATGAGATAGAAGAAATTTTTGGGATTGGCACATCCGACTGTTTTTTTTTTTGTTTGTTTGTTTGTTTGAAAACATAACATAATATGTCTAACGGAGATCAGTTTTATCATGCAGTAAATAAACTTTTGAAAATACACATGTAAATCTCTGTAACTGTAACATGTAAATCATATAACGCATGTAAATCTCTGTAACTGTAACATGTAAATCATGTAACGCATGTAAATCTCTGTAACATGTAAAAACACATGTAACTCTAAATTATTAAATACAAGAAAATACTTTATGTAAGGGTAGAAATAGGGGAATCTAATTATATAGGGTTGCTAAAAGTAAAATGACGCCTAAGATAAAATTTAATACCAATTCCGGTGTATTTTTAGAAGCTTATCGTAAGTTATATAACACAAGAAAAATAAAATACGGAAAATGTGCCTTCATGTTGTACAGCTCATATTCAAAATATTAGAATAATTGAGAAAAAGTAATAAAAAACTTATTTCTCATTTATTTATTTTTGATACTAAGTGAATGCAATTAAATTTCTTATAAATTAAATCTGGAACGTTTAGAAAAGATTTTAGTATTTGCAAAATATAAAATACAGTACAATAAATTAGGTATACAGCTTTCTGAGACACATGAAAATATTAGAATAATATTCCGATTGGTTCAAAATATTAGAATATATCTTAATGTTGCAAGGTATTATTAGTAAGTACATTAAGTACCTTAATGTTGCGTTGGCGGAACCAATTCTTAGTTGACACCGGGGTATGCGGTGACGCTAAATCTTGTTGAAAGATTAAATCATCTTCAAATAAATCTTCTGATGATGGAATCATGTAATATTCCAAAATTTCTTGATATATCTGAGAGTTAACCTTTTCGTAGACGATGCATAACTTTCCAGGTCCTTCTGCACTCATGCAACCCCAAACCATGACACTAGCAGCAAATTTTACGGAATGTTTAAGGCATTCTTTATCAAATGCTTCTTGCTTCATTCTCCAAACTCGAATACCTTGATTACCATATGAAACATAAAACATACTTTCATGACTAAATAATATATCTTTCCAATCTTCTTCGCTCCATAAACGTCTTTATTTACACCAATTGAACCTGATACGCTTTTGTTTTCGGCACACGAAATTCAAACTTAAATTTATGGAGACGTCTTAATGTTGTCCATGTAAAAACTTCTACTCCTTCTTCTTTCCATTTTCGGTGCAAGGATCGCACACTTTTAAAACGGTTTTTCTCAACTATACGCTTCAGTTTCCTGTCATCCCTAGCAGATGTTTTTGGTTTTCGGCCGCTATTTCGGCGGTTATTTTGAAATTTTCCATTTTTTGAATATTGCGTTAGTATTTTACTAACGCTTGATTGCGAACAATGTAAATAATTCGCTATATAACATTGATTTTTACCGTGCCGATACAAATCAACCATACGAAGTCTAATAGATTCAGGAATATCACTCATACGATCCATTTTAAGACGAAAAAGCAAACAAACTGCAAAAAGAATACTGATTTTAAATAACATCGTCTGAATTTAATCAATATGCCACCAGTTATGAATTGGTGATAATTAAAGGAGAATTAATGTGAAATATTCTAATATTTTGAACCACTTTAATAAATATTGTAATATTTTGACTTTTCAAAATAATTTTTTTTCAATTAATCTTTTCAAAAATGATATTAATTTTAAGATATAAATAAGTTTAATCAACAATAAGTTCTTAATAAAAATATCATTTCCATATTTGCATTAAAAGACATTAAATTATCAAACGATATTTACAATTTGTAAAAAAAGTAATTATTCTAATATTTTGAATTTGAGTTGTACTCGTAAAATGACGGTCTGCCATGTCGTAACCGGTGCTAAAAACGTGAGAGACATATTTTTATTGTAATTATTATTAAACTTTACCTACGTTACCAAATACAATGATAATTTGTATTTTAAAATTAAGTTTAAATAGTTTTATTACGGAAAATCAGGGGATGTCAGCATTCAGCCATAGCTAGAGTTTTCTCAGAACAATTTAAAAAGTGTGCTTTCATATCATTTTGCATCGTTTTCATAAAGAAAACTACGTTATTCGGAAAGTTTTGCGTCACTTTCAGAGATAAATAAAAGGTTTTACGTTCAAAATACCAATGGGGCAATTTTAAACAGAAAGAGCCGTTTGCGTAGCAAAAATTTATTTTTTTAGAATCGCCGATATTCTAATCAATTTACGAAAAAAGTTATTCTATTTTTTCACTTATAAATTCTGTTTAATAACTGAATATTCTTTATTTTTGCTCATTAACAAAATCAAATTCATATTTCCAATGTAACTTAATTTAATTAAATATTCAGAGAAAAGTACGTTTGAAAGTATAAAAGGGTTTTTACTTACTATAATAAGAAATAAAAAAAATGTTTATCCAACATACACAGATATTAATTATAGTTTATGCATTTAAAAGTAGAAAGAAGAATAAACTGACGATATTTGTAAATTTTTGGAAATGTTCCGAACTCCGAGTTTATTTTAAGTTAGAAAATGCTGTTGCTGTTGCTGATGCTTTGTTATAGTCATAGCGACTTGACATTACCGAAATTCATGCGTTTTTTAGATTCCTGTACAACGAGTTTGCTGCATCAAGTGATATTTTTCATGGAGAAGAAACGGACATACATGCATAGTTGTGATCACATCATGAGCAAATTCTTGCAGTTTTTAAATGCCCATACAACTAGGTTGTTGCATACGGGTATTTGTTTTAGTTTTCATGAACCCGAAGCGCAGATACATGCGTTATACTGGTAGCTGCATTACCGAATTTTAAGCATAGTTCAGATTATTCCACTACGAGGTTACTGCATCTATCAGATTGTTGGTTTTGGCTTTCATGCTCGAGAAGCGCCGATATATGCGTTTTAGTTCTTTCAGAATTTCACGATTGTACACTGTTGTTTTTGACCCCAAAGCGCTCACACTTGCGTTATAATGATCGCTGAATTAGAGAATTTTATAAAGTCAGATTTTGTCAGTTCTATATATTGCGGTTGCTGCATGCAGTGATTTTTTTGTTTTCATGTGCGAAAAGTGCAAATACGTGCCTTATAGTGATCACGGCATTACCGAAGTAAATTTCATGCATTTTGAGATTCCTATACACGAGGCTGCTTTATCGCTTTGTTAGGTGCGTTCGTAATTATATAAATACGTAGCACCTATAGTCGTCGTTCAGTCCGTCCGTCCGTCTGTCCGTCCGTCTGTCCGTCCGTCTGTCCGTCCGTCTGTCCGTCCGTCCGTCTGTCCGCATGTAACAGAGCAAAAACGACCCAACCGAATGGTCTGAAATTTCAAATATATGATTGTTGCAAAATTTTGTCGAGCCATTTCAAATTTTATGAAAATCGGATGTATAGTTTAATTACAGGGACAGTCAAAAGTTTTTCTTTACATTACGGCCAATGGGAAAAATTATTGCAAGTGCATTTTAATGATATTAGAGCCTTACGAATGATCTGAAATTTTAAAGATATAATTGTTGCAAAATTTTGTCGATCCATTTCAAATTTTAGGAAAATCGGATGTATAGTTTAATTACAGGGACAGTCAAAAGTTTTTCTTTACATTACGGCCAATGGGAAAAATTATTGCAAGTGCATTTTAATGATATTAGAGCCGTCCGAATGATCTGAAATTTTAAAGATATAATTGTTGCAAAATTTTGTCGAGCCATTTCAAATTTTAGGAAAATCGGATGTATAGTTTAATTACAGGGACAGTCAAAAGTTTTTCTTTACATTACGGCCAATGGGAAAAATTATTGCAAGTGCATTTTAATGATATTAGAGCCTTCCGAATGATCTGAAATTTTAAAGATATAATTGTTGCAAAATTTTGTCGAGCCATTTCAAATTTTAGGAAAATCGGATGTATAGTTTAATTACAGGGACAGTCAAAAGTTTTTCTTTACATTACGGCCAATGGGAAAAATTATTGCAAGTGCATTTTAATGATATTACAGCCTTCCGAATGGTCTGAAATTTTAAAGATATAGTTGTTGCAAAATTTTGTTGAGCTATTTCAAATTTTAGGAAAATCGGATGTATAGTTTAATTACAGGGACAGTCAAAAGTGTTCCGTTACATTACGGGAATGGGAAAAAATTACTGGAAGTGCATTTTAATGATGTATCAGACTATGCACTTTATGAAGTGCAAAAAATTATACATTCAGTACAATATGGGGTGCAAAAAATAATTATAAAACTAGTTATAGTACGAACGCACCTCATTTGCCACGTTTGACGAGCAATTTCCAACTTGTTTTTTGTTTGTTTCCATGTGTGAGAAGCACAAACACCGGATTTATAGCCATAGTGACGCTAACCGAATTTCGTGTATTTTCAATTATTGCAACTTTGGAATTATCGATTAACTTTTCAAAAATATTGATGGATAGCATATGCAAAATTCGAATTCTTAGTTTATTCTTAGTTACTCGAATGCTTATACTATATTTTATATACGTATCTTATAGAATTGAACAAAAGACATTCCAAGAAAACTTCTTTTCAATAATCTTACAAAATATATGACAGATGGAAAAAATCTTAAACTCTAATTAAAATCTTAGAAAAACGGACATTTCACATAACCACATAAGTGCATTAAGCGCATTCATGAAACATAAAATTTATATATGAGGCATTCTCACAAAATTTTAACTTTCAGGAATAAAAATCTGGTGAAATTAAATTTAATAAAATAACATTTTAAACTTATAGGCGAATGGATTAATGATTCAAAATAAAGAAAAAATGGTCAGCAGCGATGATTTTTTTATTTAACTGAGGTTTAACTTTCCCTACCCTTTTGCTTCTCTAACTTTTTTTTTTCTTCTAAATTTTTACTAATAATGAATTTGCATAATTACCCACAGAACGTTCAAATAAGAAATAATAACAATGTAGTGTTTTTAGTACAAAATTTTGGTATAACATTGTCTTAAAGGGGTGTTGAAAAAGGGACGGTAAGAAAAAAAGGGGACGGTAAGGGAAAAAAGGGACGGTAATGAAAAAGAATGGTTGCTAAGGAAAATTATCACCTATTTTTAGGCAAATCATGTTAAGACTAAGTGATAGACACAATGCTCATTGATTTTTAGGTAGCTTTCATTACAAAAAGCTACCTATTGCAGCCGTTCGGAGGAAAGCGATTTCAAAAAATTTTGGTATATTTTCATCGATCATGACCCCCAGACCCCGAAACCACCCTCCGTTCAAAATTGATATATATATATATATATATATATATATCCATATATATATATATATATATATATATATATATACAGGGTGATTCAGCTCGTCGGTAACAAACTTTAAGGATCGATAGAGCACACCTAGACGAACATTTTTGAATAGGGAATGTAGGGTCCCTGACGCGATGGTAAGGCGCTAGGCGCTTTCGAAAATTTGGGTGCCGAAATTCGAAACGTCATAAAAACTAGGGAAATGGTTAGATTTTCTTGCTTGTTGCGTCGAAATGATTCTGTTTGTTTAGACTTTCTTCAGTACCAATTTGATAAGCGTATCTCTTAAAACATGGATAGGGGGCGCTGCAGACTTTGGAGAGCTAGACAACAACTTTAAGCCCGTTATTTTGATAATTTAACACATGCTCGCCAAAGTTTATACTCTAACTTAAAGTTTGAACCCAAAAGTAGAGCCCTGCAAAAAGCGTAAGAGCCGGAATAAAATGTCAAAGTACAGGGTGGTCGAAACTCGAAGGCTCCTAAGAGATAAACAAACAGATTTCTTGACTTATGACATGCATTTTCATGATTCTGTTTGCTGGGGCTCTCTGAAACTCAGTTGAACGGTACAAAAAGAAACATCGATAGGGGGCGCTTTGGGCAAAAAACATAATTCGTTGACATTTCGGACGCTAACTGGAAACGGGGCGCTACGATCAGTTAATAATAATGAAAACACATTTTCTACCTCTGCTCAACACTTCTGAATAAATTTAGACCAAAAACATCAATGATACTGGAAATTTATTTACAAAAAATAACACTACAGAAGATGCTCGAAATTTCGACCTTGGGCCATGATGCAGGCTTCGCACCTCCGTCGCATTGAGGAGTGTGTGTTTCCAACAATGCCAGGAGTATCTCTGATCTGCCCTGCAGCTGCCACAATGCGCGCCACAAGTTCTTCAGCACTGCTGACAGGTGTATGGTATACCTCGGCCTTCAGGTAACCCCAAAGGAAGAAATCCAAGCAGGTGAGGTCTGGTGATCGGGCAGGCCAGTGAACTGGACCCCCACGCCCGATCCACCGCTGGCCATACCTTGCGTTTAGATGGAGACGCACGTCGTTCGTGTAATGGGCCGGAGCTCCATCGTGCTGGAACCACATCTGGCGACGCGAACCTTCGGGTACGTGCGCCTCATCCAGAAGCTGCGGCAGCACTTGATCCAGGAAAATCAGGTAATTTCCACCTGTCAGCCGTTCAGGTAACAAATAAGGGCCAGTGAGGCAATCCCCCAGAATGCCGGCCCACACATTTACTGAGAAACGCTCCTGGGCTGCTCGGCTTCTGGTTTCATGTGGATTTTCATCACACCACACATGACTGTTGTGGTCGTTCCACATTCCCTCCCGGCTGAAGGTGGACTCGTCCGTAAACAAAATGCTGTTTACAAAACGGGGATCCCTGGATCTCATCGCCAAGTACCATCTTGAGAATTCCACTCGAGGGCCAAAATCCTGCTCTCTGAGCAACTGCACCCGCTGGATGTGGTAGGGGTGCAGATTCCGGGAACGTAAGATGCGCCACGCAGTTGCTTGCGAAATGCCAACATGTCTGGCGATATCTCTCGTGCTAAGACCTGGGTTGTCCTCAACCAGGTTAAGCACAGCCTCTTCGTTGTCGGGGGTGCTCACTGATCGCTCCCGTTCAGGCCTGCCTCCGTCGAAAGATCCCGTTGTGGACAACCTCTGGTGTACTCGAGCGAAGAAGGCATGGCAGGGGATTTGCCTGTTGGGGTAACGCTCGGCGTACAACCGCTGAGCGGCTCGTCCATTACAACCAGCAGCGCCATACGCCAAATGCATGTCAGCCAATTCAGAGTTTGTGTACCGTTCCATCCTACTACCGATCTGCAGACAAGTAACCCGAAGCTTAAGTAGGTACCGCACGTTCAAAAGACGTGTCTGCGCATACAACTACGTCATCTCGCGTTGTCGTCTACGCATTACGTATCTTTTGCATATCGATATGGTACGATATCTTTTGCATAAATCAGCAAAAAGCACCTTATGTAAATTTTATTGCGCGCATTGTGCATGATTGAAACCAGCTATGTTTGTTAAAAAAAACAAACAAACTGCAGTTTTAATAGCTTCTTATGATAAGTAAATTACTCTCTTGTTTTGTTTCTAACTGATCGTAGCGCCCCGTTTCCAGTTAGCGTCCGAAATGTCAACGAATTATGTTTTTTGCCCAAAGCGCCCCCTATCGATGTTTCTTTTTGTACCGTTCAACTGAGTTTCAGAGAGCCCCAGCAAACAGGATCATGAAAATGCATGCCATAAGTCAAGAAATCTGTTTGTTTATCTCTTAGGAGCCTTCGAGTTTCGACCACCCTGTACTTTGACATTTTATTCCGGCTCTTACGCTTTTTGCAGGGCTCTACTTTTGGGTTCAAACTTTAAGTTAGAGTATAAACTTTGGCGAGCATGTGTTAAATTATCAAAATAACGGGCTTAAAGTTGTTGTCTAGCTCTCCAAAGTCTGCAGCGCCCCCTATCCATGTTTTAAGAGATACGCTTATCAAATTGGTACTGAAGAAAGTCTAAACAAACAGAATCATTTCGACGCAACAAGCAAGAAAATCTAACCATTTCCCTAGTTTTTATGACGTTTCGAATTTCGGCACCCAAATTTTCGAAAGCGCCTAGCGCCTTACCATCGCGTCAGGGACCCTACATTCCCTATTCAAAAATGTTCGTCTAGGTGTGCTCTATCGATCCTTAAAGTTTGTCACCGACGAGCTGAATCACCCTGTATATATATATATATATATATCTGACCTTTGTCACACTGTAACTCTCGTATTTATGAACCGATTTGGATGTAATTCGGTGTGTACATAGTACATACCAATGTCTCGACCGAGTTCGTTGGCCAGCTTCATCCGCCATTTTGTTTCAAAATGGCGGCCATTTAAAATTTTTAAAAAAATTTAAAATTTGAAAAGTGGTAGCAAAAAATTGAAAATGGAAAAATATTTTTTTCTTATGTATTTGACCTTTATTCAAAGATTCCGGAGCAGTTTTTGTTTCGTCTATATCTTAAAAAATAGCTGAGTTATAGCATTTTGAATTTCTAGCGTGGCTGACATTTTGAAACGTCCTGAATTTTGTCACGCGATAGAAGGCGTATTTATGAACCGATTTGGATGTAACTTCGTTTATACATAGTGATCAATGTCTCGACCGAGTTCGTTGGCCAGCTTCATCCGCCATCTTGTTTAAAAACGGCGGCCATTTAAATTTTTAAGAAAAATTTTAATTTGAAATGTGGTACCAAAAAATTGAAAATTGAAAAAAATATTTTTTTTCTTATTTGTTTGACCTTGATAAAAAGATTCGGGAGCAGTTTTTGTTTCGTCTATATCTTAAAAAGTGGCTGAGTTATAGTATTTTGAATTTCTAGCGTGGCTGACATTTTGAAACGTCCTGATTTTTGTCACGTGATAACAGGCGTATTTATGAACCGATTTGGATGTACCTTGGTGCGTACGTAGTACATACAAATATCTCGACCGAGTTCGTTGGCCAGCTTCATCCGCCATCTTGTTTCAAATAATGATTTAATGTCATAATGATTTAGTATTGATAAAAATTAGTATTGAATCTCCTATATTCGGTTTCCACTAAACTGATCTTCGCGTGTTTGAATAATATAAGTTGGCTTTTTGAAAATAAGGAATATGAAAGCTACCTCTTCCTCCCGGCACTAGCCGGAAGGACTTTTTTTAGAAAGAGTTATCTACATTGGATTAAATAAAAAGTTTAATTTACCTCGAAATGTGCAGGAATAAACATTGGGGATGGTAAGACTACTAATAAAGCCACGATACTTGAAATTGATATTTAAAGACTGATTTAAATTCTGCAGTAAATTTCTTGTCAAAGAATTTTAGACATTCTTTCTCTAGCATACTTCTGCATGAGAAAAAAGTTGAAAAAAATTATGTGGCTGCATCTGAAGTGATTTTCTGTATAATGTTAGCAACAGAGGCGGTAAGGAATCTAAAATCCAGGGACAGAGTTAAAAAAATAATAACAACCGTAAAAATGTGTGCAGGTTAATTTTTTGCTACATATTTATATAAAACATTAGTACCCGTTTCGGAAAAAAATTACATCGAATTAATTTTATTGAAATAATTTTATACAGACAGCTCCAAACTTAAAAATCAGCATTAGGGACACGGTACGGCATGGGAATTTCGTGGTATATTTGGACATCCAACATCGTTGAAAACTTATTTATCTCGTTAATATTGTTATACAGTCATGCAATGGGACGTTTTCCAGTATAAAAAAAATTCCCACAAGAATATGTACTAAATTAAAAGTTATTATTTAGGAACTTAAAATCAAAATTATGTGAGAATGCCATATATATATATATATATATATATTTTATGTATATATTCCTTTAAAAACAAAAAATTCTTTCTATAAAAATGGTGTAAATATTCATTTATCTCACGTTACGCCAGTACTGATATTAAGATCTCTTCATGAAAAGGCATCAACGCGCCAAGAAAGATGAGGAAAAAGATCCTGAACCATTCAAAACTAATCATATGTGGCAACCCCAAAACATTCTTCTATCTCATACATGTTAATACTTCCTGAAAAATGCATCATATCAGCACCACCTGTTAGATGATTTAAACCAAAATCTAACTATCAACAACACTGATAACTTCTAACAGAATCTGTAGTTTGATGAAAATCCGTTCATTAGTTTTTTAGATAGAGCGATTGCGGAAATTGTAAAAAATTCTGCATAGCAGCGCCATTTGTTGGGCAATTTACACCAAAAACTTATTAGGACCAATTTATACCAGGAAATAACTGAATCTGAAGTTTGATGAAAATCTGGGCAGTAGTTCCTGAGGTATAACTATTTCAGAAATCGTGAAAAATTCAGCACGGCAGCGCCACCTGTTGGGCGATTTACACCAAATATTAAACAGCAGTAATTTATATCAGGGACTAACTGAATGTGAAGTTTGATGAAAATCCGGGCAGTAGTTCCTGAGATATAGCTATTGGAGAAATCGTGAAACATGCCGCATAGCAGTGCCACCTGTTGGACGATTTTCACCAAACACTAATCAGGACCAGTTTATATCAAGGTCTAACTGAATCTAAAGTTTTGTGAAATTCCGCGCATTTGTTCTTGAGATAGAGTGCCCACAAAATTTTTGTCACATACATAGAGTGACATACTAATAGAGTGGCAGAGTGACAGACAGACTCACAGACAGATATTTTCTAATAACCATCAAATCGTGTTCAGGACATTCTAAAACGTATAAATCCGTCGATAACCGGAAGTCGAACATTTTCACTAATCCAATACTTTCTTCTTGTAAAGATAGAAGAAAGTAAAAATATCCCCCAATCCCTCTATTCATTTTCAAAATTTCTCCGTGTCCTGAAACTATCTTTTTAACACTATGCAATTATTCATTCTCTATCCACTTGTGTTAATTGCGTTTTTTACAAGAGTTTATGAAAACCTTTTGTAAACCAGTGCAATTAGATGTGAACAAGTATAAGTTGTTAGATATGCACAGTGTTGTTAGACTGAATTAGTATGAGAATCCCTGGTTTGTTTTAAATAAAAATATCATTTAATTTACTTTTAGATTTAAAATCGGAAAAACGAAACATTTCTAACTTATCAGATGTAAATTTCCAACTGGGCGAAAAATGTCCGAACCAGGTTTCGAACCAGGGATCTATTGGCTGCTGATTGCTATTCAGCCAATAGATCCCTGGTTCGAATCCTGGTCCGGACATTTTTCGTCCAGTTAGAAATTTACATCTGATATGATTTATTTAGAATAATTGTGTTAAAATTAATGTATTGTTATTGCGTATCTAGTGATTTCTAAAGTTTCATTGCCTGCGATTTATTCTGTTGAGCTGAACAAGATTTCAGACCAGATGCTATGATCAATAAGGTTATATGGGTGAAAAAGTTCCACTAGATTCGTCCGGGGTAGCTCAGATGGTAGAGCATTAGCGGCTTCAGCCAATAGATCCCTGGTTCGAATCCTGGTTCGGACATTTTTTGCCCATTTGGAAATTTACATCTGATATAATTTATTTACCAATTATAATAACTGTGTTAAAATTAATCTATTGTTATTACGTATCCAGCGATTTCTGGAGTTCCATTATCTGCGATTTATTCTGTTGAGCTGAACAAGATTTGAGACCAGATGCTATGATCAATAAGGTTATCTGGGTGAAAAAGTTCCACCAGATTTGTCCGGGATAGCTCAGATGGTAGAGAATTGGCGGCTTTAGCCAATAGATCCCTAGTTCGAATCCTGGTCCGGACATTTTTCGCCATGTTGGAAATTTATATCTGATATGATTTATTTACCAATTAGAATAATTATGTTAAAATTAATCCAGTGTAATTACGCATCCAGCAATTTCTGGAATTCCATTATCTGCGATTTATTCTGTTGAGCTGAACCAGATTTGAGACCAGATACTATGATCAATAAGGTTATCTGGGGGGAAAAGTTTCTGCAGATTCGTCCGGGATAGCTCAGGTGGTAGAGAATTGGCGGCTTTAGCCAATAGATCCCTAGTTCGAATCCTGGTCCGGACATTTTTCGCCATGTTGGAAATTTATATCTAATATGATTTATTTACCAATTAGAATAATTGTGTTAAAATTAATCTAGTGTAATTACGCATCCAGCAGTTTCTGGAATTCCATTATCTGCGATTTATTCTGTTGAGCTGAACCAGATTTGAGACCAGATACTATGATCAATAAGGTTATCTGGGTGAAAAAGTTTCTGCAGATTCGTCCGGGATAGCTCAGATGGTAGAGAATTGGCGGCCTTAGCCAATAGATCCCTAGTTCGAATCCTGGTCCGGACATTTTTCGCCATGTTGGAAATTTATATCTGATATGATTTATTTACCAATTAGAATAATTGTGTTAAAATTAATCTAGTGTAATTACGCATCCAGCAATTTCTGGAATTCCATTATCTGCGATTTATTCTGTTGAGCTGAACCAGATTTGAGACCAGATACTATGATCAATAAGGTTATCTGGGTGAAAAGGTTTCTGCAGATTCGTCCGGGATAGCTCAGATGGTAGAGCATTGGCGGCTTCAGCCAATATATCCCTGGTTCGGATCCTGGTCCGGACATTTTTTGCCCAGTTGGAAATTTACATTGATATGATTTATTTACCAATTAGAATAAATTGTGTTAAAATTAATCTAGATTTCTAACATTGTTTGCGTGGATAAATGGATAGAAAAATCTGAAAATCTTTAAACCTTTTAGCTAACTTTGGGAAATAAAAAAGTAAAAGTAACCCAAACCAATAAAAATGTTAAGAAAGACATATCGATAAAATGTTTTATCATTCTTAGATTTGGCACAAAAACAGTAAACAATACAGTTGACCAAAAATTGAAAATGCTGGAGGTTTTTAAAAATTATATTTAAGTATATAATTTATTTTTAAATGAAAATTGCATGGCAATCCGGGTATATTCACCAGAGTTAGAGCACGTCCAGACATACGAAATTCATAATCATTTTCAATTATATTGGAAAGAGTTGAAAAGACACAACCGCTTTCTGTTTTTATGCTTGTGAACTCACAGACTCTTGGGTATTTTTACAGATGCAGGTATATATAGTTTGCACTGTTAATTTACAGAATACTCCTTCTGTTTTTTAGAAGAATCTTGGTTTTTATTTCTCTGTAAGATAAAAGATTATCGTGGTTTTCCCAAAGTAATGGGAAATGATAGAAAATGACAATCTAAGTCCTTGTTTTAAGTAACTGTGACATTAAAAATACAAGCAATCAAAATAAAAATTACAAAAAAATGCAAATTTAGTTAAAATAAATTATTTTAACTCTAAACTGTCAAATGACAGCAATATTTAGTAAATTCCATCATCACAGAAAGATTACATGTATTCCGAGAATATTTATGCGGATTAGAGCACGACAAGTCCGACATACAAACTGGATTCATAAACACTTTTCAACTATTTTGGAAAGTGTTAAAAATCGCAAAGTTTAGTTTTCACAAGGTTCTTATTTATAGAGACAATTACGCAATTTTACTTTTACATGTATTTTTATTTACAATTATTATCACTCTATTCTAAACTAGTATGTTATGGCCATCACAAAACTTTCTTCTATATAAATCACGTCAATTAAATCATTTAAATAATACAAGAAATTATATCAATTTAGCACCCATTCATATCAAAGTACATCTGAATTTGAAGTTTGATGAAAATTCGTGCATTAATGCTTGAGATAGAGCTACAGCAGAAATTCTGAAAAATATAGCATAGCAGTGCTACCTGTTGAGCGATTTACACCAAAACATAAACAGCACTTGAGATAGAGCTAGTGCGGAAATCGCAAAAAAGCATAGCAACGCTACCTGATGAGAGATTTACACCAAAATGTATAAAATGTGAATTCATGTCAAGGACTAACTGGTTCTGAAGTTTCATGAAAATTCGTGCATTAGTTCTTGAGATACAACTATAGTCGAAATTCTGAAAATGCAGTATAGCAGTGCCACCTGTTGATAAATTTACACATAAATCTATAAAATGTCAATTCATGTCAAGGACTAACTGATTCTGAAGTTTCATGAAAATTCCTGCATTAGTTCTTGAGATACAGCTATAGTGAAAATTATGAAAAATGCAGCATAGCAGAGCCACCTGTTAGCGATATGCATCAAAACAGAAACAGCACTAATTCATATCAAGGTATACCTGAATCTGAAATTTGTTGAAAATCCAAGCATTAGTTCTTGAGATAGAGCTATTGCTAAAATCGTAAATAATGCAGTATAGCAGCGCCACCTATTGAGCGATTTACACCAAAATGTACAAAACTTTAGTTGATGTCAAGGAATAACTGAATCTGAAGTTTGATGGAAATCCATGCATTAGCTCTGGAGATTGAGCTATTGCGGAAATTATAAAAAATGCTGCATAGCAGCGCCACCTGTTGAGCGATTTACACCAAAAACTAATCAGGTCCAGTTTATATCAAGGTCTAACTGAATCTGAAGTTTTGTGAAATTTCGTATATTAGTTCTTGAGATAGAGCGCCCACAAAATTTTGGTCACATACATACTCACAGAGTGACAGAGTGACAGAGTGACGGAGTGACAGACAGACTCACAGACAGACATTTTCTAAAAACCATCAAATCGTGTTCAGGACATTCTGAAACGTATAAATCCGTCGAAAACCGGACATCGAAAATTTTCACGAATCCAATACTTTCTTGTAAAGATAGAAGAAAGTAAAAAGAGTAACTAATGCTACCACCGCTGCTCCACAAAATTTTTGTCACATACAGACTCACAGAGTGACGGAGTGACAGAGTGACAGAGAGACAGAGTGACAGACAGACTCACAGACAGACATTTTCTAAAAACCATCAAATCGTGTTCAGGATATTCTAAAAAGTTAAATCCGTCGAAAACCGGAAGTTGAAAATTTTCACGATTCCAATACTTTCTTCTTGTAAAGATAGAAGAAAGTAAAAAGAGTAACTAATGCTACCACCGACGCTGTTGTTGAATATTTTCTGACCGGGGTTCTTTTTTCGTTAATATTAAGAAAACTACTGCATACAAAAATATGAAAATCGGTGGTATTACTGGAGAATGTTTGATAAACACGCTGATGCAGACAGTTTTTAAATCAAAGAATTATTTTATGACATATTTAATGTTAATGATGGTCAAAATCGTTTCATTAAAAAAGTTTTATAGGAGCAAAAACTATACATAAGAATTTTATCACATTTTTAGATCATTTTATACATTAGAAGTTCCCGGTGTACAGACTGCATTAATATTTTTAATTTGTCTAAATTTTTGAGGGTTTATATCCGTTTTAAATTCAAATTTTCAGCATTTCCAGAGATATTTTTTACATGTTTTAGTAAAGCTTATTATTTTAAATGGTTGCCAAAATTCTAAAAGCTTCTCAAATAATATTATTTCCTTTAAATTAAAAATTTATTTGCACCTAACTATTATAAACAGATAAAACGCTATGAAATTAGAATTAAATGATTACGTGTTAAAAGCAGGAAAATATTAAAAATTACGTCATAAAAATTGTTTACACACGTGAATATTTAAAGAAAAAAATACTATAAAACAATTAATTATTTAATATCTGTTTAAAGCATTAAATTCAGCTAAAATTACGTCCTATTTCAAACAGCCAAATAACATTGCCAAGCAGTTTAAACTAAAATATATATTTACACATATTTGAGATTTATTTCATATTTCGAGATAATCTTTTTAACTACTGTTGCCAAAGACAGCGTAAATAATATTTCCTTTCTAACAATTAAAACATTTCCAGGTGGATACTACAAAAAGAAAAGTTTTGATGAAAATTCGTCAGATTTAAAATAATTTTCTTACAGTGTTATTTAAAAATACCTTGAAGCAAAGACTCTGTTGACTTAGTTCATTTTATATTGGCTAATTTTCAGATGTTTAACTAATCTTATTTAATCAAACATGAAAACAGCAATTGACAGCAGCTTATTTGGCCTTAAAATCCTTCATTAAAAAAGAAATAAATGGAAACCTGTTTACAGAGATATCGCCACTGGTTTTTTAATTATAATTCAATCTTCCGTAATCTTTTTTAAGCAGATCAAATCAAGGGATTTTTAGAGTCTGAACGGGGGTTGGCGAGCGTAGTTCGTAGGCGCAGAGCCCCCTAGTACTTAAAAAAATCTAATTTGCTATAAAATGAAAATATACAAACCATCACAAATACAGCTGGGAAAAAGCGCAAATACCAAAATAAACTTCACTATTATTTTAAGATCCATATTTCAATTATCAACGGAGCACGTATTTTTGCAAAAGTGATTTCGGAAACTTACATTATCATGTTAACAGAAATTTATCTACACGCCTGACTATATGACACTTGTCAGATTCTCACAGATAAGGCAATCTGGAATCTGACTGCATGCTTATGGGTCTCATGAATAAAAACTGTGATATGCATGAAATCACTTTCATAGCGATATTCCAGAAAAAGCTAAAATACATGTCACAGGCTATCAATGGAACGGTGTGAATTTGCACATTGTAGAAACATAGCGTTTGGTTCAAAAGAAATATTAAGACGATCATCTTTTAACTACTTCGTCCTGCTTCGTCCTGTACACTTCTTTTATGCTTTGGATACCGCTTTTTCGAAACACAAAATTTCTTCCTATTTAAACGATAAAGTAAAGAGAAAAATAAAGTGAAAAAATTCTGTTAAAAATTAGTTGCATTGGAATTAAGGATTTTGCACAGCCTTTTCGGCACATATACTGTGGGGATTGTCGCGACGGAATTGAACTGCGGATTGTAGAGTTGTTTTTTTAATTGTGAAATGTATTGAGATATGATATATTTTTTTAGAAAAGACTAACTGAAGTAGAAATTTTATCTTTACTTTCTTCGATATTCAGAAGAATAAAATATTAGTTTGGCGAAAATGTCTGACTTTTTAGATAACATGAATACGTTTTGACTATGTTTGGAAAATATCTATCTTATCGTTTGCGTAACATAAGTTTTGCGGTCACTCTGTTTCAAGAACTAACATACAAAATTCCGTTGATTTTCGTATTTAGTTAGGCATAAATTGGTGTGGAATGGATTTTGATATATATTTCTCAACATGTGTCGCTGATGTGCTCAGTTTTTCCGGATTTCTGTGGCAGCTATAGTTCGACTTTCGTGTGTAGAATCGTACGAAATTTAATATAAATTGCTAATTTTTGAAAACTATGGTGATTCAAATTTGGTGTATATCACCCATTAAACGACGTTGCTATGTAATAGGTTTCATGATTTGCGTATTAACTGTACCACGGCATCTATCGAATTGAATTGTAGAAAATTTAGTATGTAAGAAAATGCTTTTTTCTGTTAAACTATGTATATACAATTTAGCTTTAATCACTAAATAGGGGGCGTTCCTATGCTGTGGTCTTTGATTGGAACATTACAGCTCTACCCCAGATTCGTTAAGAATGGAAATGCACTAAATTTTATATTTGAGGTTATCAATTGAAAATTATATAATTTGATCCAATGTAACTTTGACAACTAATAGTCCTATGCTATGCATTTTTTATTAAATTTTCAGATGTACCACAGTTTGTTTTTAGTATAAATGAACTAAATATTTGTTTTATTCGAAGTTATTAATTAAAAATTATATACCTTGATCTAATGCAGGTTTGATCACAAAATAGAGAGTGTGCCCATGCTATGCATATTTTTTTTTTTTTTTTTTATAAAAAATAAAGCTGTACCTCAGTTTCTTTTGAGTAGAAATGCACTAAATTTTCTATTTTATGTTATTAATTAAAAATTATATACCTTGATCCAATATTGGATTAGATATTTCGAACAGGAAACATTGCTGTAATTCCATGCTGAATTCAAAAGAATGTGCCATTCCTCCAATTCATAGTTTTTGGTGTGTGACTGGGTAATTTAAGTTAATATATTAAAATTATCAAGACGAACGTTTCTTGTTGGTCACAACATGCGAGTTTTATATAAGTTGACCCAACCATCCTTGAACTTATATTTATAAAATAATGTCATATGTCTTTAAAATAAAAACCAATATTTAGGTTTGAGAAAACGGATTAATGCACTATAAAAACTATTCGGGATCATCGAAAATCGGTGGCAGAAAAAGAAACTTTGTTTTTGGTTTTTGAGGTGTGTAAGGATAAAGAATGATTTCGGAATCATAGATAACTTGGGAGAGGTTATTGTATATTTTTGTTCGTACATATATTATATTTTAGTAGATTAAGAAAAATTTGTCTTTTTTAGGTGCGTTCGTAATTATATAAATACATAGCACGTATAGTCGTCCTCTGGTCCGCTCGTCTGTCTGTCCGACCATCTGTCCACATATAACAGCGCAAAATCTACTCAATCGAATGGTTTGAAATTTAATATAAATAATCGTTGCAGAATTTTCATAGAGTCATTTCAAATTTTATGAAAATAAATCTAAACTTAAAAAGATATTAATAAAAGTTTTCTTCATTCTATTAAATTCTATCATACGTAATTGATTCAATGATATGCCATGATATATAATGATTCTAGGTTGCCAGGGGGATTATTCAATAAATTCCTATCATACGTAATTAATTCAGTTATATCCCATGATAGGTAATGATTCTAGGTTGCCATGGTGATTACGTCCTATTTAAGATGGAGTCCTATTATTTCCGTATTACTGTATTTAATATATATAATCGTGATAAATTTTGCATTCGTGCATTTTTGCATAAGAGTGCAACAGCTACTGCACCAAGATCAGTACTATTGTGTATCTTACTATCCAAATTTCGTGACGATTGGCGCTTTTTAGGTGCGTTCGTAATTATGTAAATACGTAGCACCTGTAGTAGTCGTTGAGTCCGTCTGTCTGTTCGTCTGTCTGTCCGCCCGCATATAACAGAGCAAAAACTACCCAACAGAATAGTCTGAAATTTTAAATATATAATTATTGAAAAAATTTTTCGAGTCATTTCAAATTTTATGAAAATCGGATGCCTAGTATCATTACAGAGACAGTCAAAAGTTTTGCGTTACATTACGGCCAATGGGAAAAAAATTATTGCAAGTGCATTTTAGTGATGTTACAGCCTTTCGAACAGAATGAAATAGATATGCATTTATGAAGTGCACTAAAATATACATTCAGTACAATATGCGGTGAAAAAAGCATTTATAAAACTATTATAGTATGAACGCACCTCATTCGCCACGTTTGACGAGCAATTTCCAACTTGTTTACAAAAGTTAGAGCTTAGACACTCAAAAGAGACTAGAAAGCCTAAAAATTTACAATTTTTGAAGGCTATAGTTATATGACACTACCAATAGAACGAGCTCTTTTAAATAAAAAATGAGTCTAGTAGTGCGTACTTGAAATTTAGAGAAATACTGGACTTAAGGGGGAAGCTTAAGGGGGTCCGGGTCTCAAAATTCTTTTCTTTTATTTATAGAGATTTTGTTATGAAATCTTTTTCTGAAATAACTTTTAATATAATAAAAATATTGCAAGTAAAAAAAAAACCTGAAAAATTTAAAATATTTTTTTAAAAATTTAAATTTTAAAATTTTAAACATATTTAATTTTTTATGCAATTCTGGAAGTACTTACTCGATTTACAAAATTTTTACACTTTTGTGTACAGAAAATGTGTCATTTTGTCTTCAGGATTTCTTAAACTATTTATTATGAATTTTATAAAAAAAAATTATAAAAAAATGACGTTTTATATGAGTGACTTTTGCCTTAATTAGCATATTTTCACAGTTATCACTCAAAATTAAAAATCCTGAAGACGATTTCTTGGAAATATAAAATAAAATCATTGCTGGAAATTTCATACATAAACCTTGCAAGGAACTTTAGTTATATTCTTTTAAAGTTGACAAATCATGTGAGAATTCATTCTGAGATAAATGAATTTAAAGTTCTCGCCAGAGAGTAGATGATGCATCGCTTCTCAAGGCAAAAGGTGTTCTATCTCTGGATCTAATGAAGATAAGATAAAAGCATGTGTTTTGCGGTATTTAATGCTAAAATCTCAGGATTTTGTTTTAAGCCAATAAAAAAATTGCATTTTTTTTTTAGAATATTTTGCCCCGGACCCCCTTAAAATTTACAAGAAACTGTATATTTATGTATATTTATGTTAGTTTGATGAAACTGAGATACCACATATATTTATTCTAAGTTTCTGAATTTGAGGTTAGTTCATATAAATTTTTTACTATTATATTCTCATCGAAATGTCGTTTGGAGACAAGTTTAAAAATACATTAGGTTATTTATGTGTGTCTGTATTTCATTGTTTTAAGAATGATTCTATATTTATTGCAATCTCTAGTCGAATTAACTTGCTATTAATGATATTTTAATGTAATTTTACAGCAACTTGTTAGAAAAAATTAACTTTTAATTCCACCAGATATAAGGGGATGATTCCATCGAATATGTGATTTGATTAATAATTTCTACCAGCTATTATTATTCATACTTTGTTTGCATAACATTGAGCTATTATGGCATGATTCAGTATTTCGCATTTAATGACTATCTTGGACGTCAACTAATGATAATTTTCTGCTCTTTAATTAAATTTTAAACTATTATAATCATGTGCTCTGATGCATTGTACATGACATGCGGGCAATGGCTAATACTGTTGTTAACTTTATCAATATTCTAAATTATCGTGTTAGCAAGTTTATAGAAAACTAATGTACAAAATACATAAATTGCAATGCGCAACAAAATTAAACAAAGGATTCCGATATATAAAAAACTTGATTCATAATAAATTACATAAACTGAGCATGAATCTGACCCTAAACTATTCAACTGGCTACTTATGTTTTGTAATTTACAATAAATGTTACAAATACAGTGATACCTCGGTTTTCGTCGATAATCCGTTCGAAAACAATCTGCGAAATCCGAAACCGAATAATCCCGAGGCAATTTTTTCCATATGAATCTATGTAAATAAAATTATGTCCTTTTAAATACTCCATAATACGTACCAAAAAGATATTTTATAGCGAATATGTATAGTGTTTAGTTCTAAAAACAATAAGAAATTAATATAGTGTTCTTGAGGTATGGTATCAAGCACAATATCTGGGGTCACTTCCCTTTTTGGTCTTTTAGCAGTAGGACCATCTAAGAGTCAGAGGACCTATGTCGCTCAAAAAGTGGTTAGTTTCTGTCACCTCTTTAAGATTTGCCTAAAATGTGGCAAGATATTATCATTAAATAAGTTACAGACACGGCTTGCAACAGCTTTGTCTGTGTGATTTCTTACCATAAATCCCTGTACATTACTCCATATACAGAAGATGTCCTTAATCTCTGAAGAAGGCACATTCTCCCCTGTCCCTTCCTCCTCGTCTGTGGGCTGTTGCACTTCTAATTGAAGGTCTTTCAGCTCTTCAGTGGTAAGTTCTTCACTCTGTTCATCCACCAACTCTTCTATATCCTCATCACGCACCTCCAAACCCATAGACTTCCCAAAATCAATAATCAACTGCACCATATCTTTAGGGTCTCCTGGATCTGTAAACTCTGTGGTCCCATGATGGATCACATGCAATCAATAAAAATTGACCAAAACTACTCTGGAAATAAACGAAAATTGTTGGCCTAGACGCCCGGGGTGAAGTACACACGACGAGAAACAATGTCACACTGAGCAGGAGAACAAGTGGTCGCCCCGTTTGTTTACAGAAAATATAGCGAGGTCACTAGAATACACTGACGAAATCCGAGGCAACCGACGAAAACCCAGACAAATTTTTCGCGGAAGAAGCCGACGAAAACAGAAACCGGCGATAACCGAAGTCAACAAAAACCGAGGTATTACTGTACATATTTTTTACAGCCCAGCGTTCCCGTTTGGGAACATTGAATTGAAAATATATTACAAAATAAAATTTCATTAATATTGACGTGAATAGAAATTGAAGATATAATAGAAAAATAGCTTGCTTTTTTGAAGTACAAACCACATTTCAATATTAAAAGGGGAAATGTACAAAAAATCATAGAAATGTTCTTATTCATCATTTTTCACAGAGCACAGAGCTTTTTAATTTATAATTTTCAGATTAATTCGTCCTATTTCTTAAATATAAAAATAAATTTTGCAATTATTCTTAATACTTTGCATTTTATTTTACCTACTCTTCATTATATTCCGTTATTGATTCCAATGTTTAAGAATAGTCAGAAGTGGCAAATCTTCTTAATTAGAAGCAGCATAAAAATTGATACATATATCTTTTCGGTTTTAAATGACTAAACTAAACCCTTAGAGAGAAAACTATGAAAAATTATCTATGCAAAAAAAATATGAACTAATAAACCTTTAAAAAGCAAAGAAAAAAAAATAATTTACGATATACTACTTGCATTTGAATTTGGCCTGTAGTGGTATTAAACATGTAGAGAGAGAGATATTAACCTTTCATAAAAGGTCCCAATAACTGTACTAAACCAATAACTGTAAACCAATAACTGCAATCATACTGCAATTAAAATTATATAGTAACTAGGTGGCTCAGCCCCCACCCCTGCGAGCGAAGCCCGCCAACCCCCGTTCAGGCTTCGCAGCCTCTGAAAATATATTACCGTGCCCTGTTTGAAAAAATATTACCTGGTTACGGAAGATTGAATAATATTATCAGAATAACAGCGGCTGTCTTCTTCAATCGCGTTGCGATGCTTTTCCGTTTGAATGGGCATTTCTCGGTTACCATGTCCTCATTCATCGCTGTCGTAATAAATGACGTGTGTTTTCGGAATTGATAAGTATAATAAATTACACATTTGAAAATTAGCTTGTATAAAATGATTAGGTAAAAAATGACGCTATCTTTCCGAGTTTTATAAAGACGGTATGGACAGTATTCTTCCTTTAGGCTTGAGGTTTAAAAACTCTCAAGGTCATGTTTTTTAATATCTCAAATCCGTTTATATCTTCGCACATTCTCCATTAGTAAGTCAAACTTCTTGTATTATTGATTTTTATCTATTATTGAAGTGTTATCCTCTCTTCATTTATTTATCTTTTCATATCATATGCGTAATTTTTGGTTTATTTTGGAAATGTTTTGATACGTTTATAAGGAGCTAAATTTTGTCATCTTAGGCCTAATGCCGACAAAATTGGATGAAGTAACACATCTTCACTATGAATTAAACATGCAAACTCCTGTGATGTTTCTGTAGATCATTCATAGTTTCTTATTATACATTTCCAGTTTCCACTGTTCATATTTTGTTCATCTTTAGAATTTTACAATCTTTTTCATACATTTGTGATTTCATTATATATATATATATATATATATATACAGGGTGTCCAGCGAATAAGACCCTGATTTCAAAATTAAATATCTGAAAAACAAAGATCAATAAAATCATGCAGTAAACGGTTCGTTTATTAGCTAAGCTGTAAAAATGTTATACAGAAGTTTCAAAATTTACACGCAAAAACCGTTAACAAATGGCGATGTAATCGCAATGCCTATGAATTGTGCTTCGAAGTCCAAAGCACTAGTGTCTCATTCCTAGATGGCTTCCTATAGAAGGATGATAAGTTGGAAAAACTCTTCTTAGTTGGGGTGATGTGCAGAAGCGGAGCCATGTGTTGACAGAATTGAGATTTGTTTCAAATTTTGTTATAAGCTATTTCGGTCTGGATACCAGTACCTCTGTGATATGTCTTTTCTCTCCTAATTGGTAGATCGTGGAATCGAATCCAAACAGAGGAGGATTTGAAAAAAATGGAAATCTTTAATTTTTAATATTTATTTAAATTGTGAAAAAAAGTGTGATAAAAAAATTAAAGTTTCTAGTTTTAAAATTTAATTAAGCTAAAAGAAACCATATAAAAAGAATCATTGACATTTATAATAATGATTCATGAATCATTCTTTTAAATTGTAGAAAATAGTTTGAATGAAAAATGCAAAGTTTCTATTTTTAAAAACACAATTAAGTTAAAAAAATCATTTTAATTTTAAAAACTCAATTTCATTTTTTTATCACTGAGCACAGAAGTATGGTGCAGCTTCTAGCAATCCGAAGTTTTGGAAAGGAGTGCAGCCTCCAAAATACTTTTGCTTCGACGTTGATGAATGGCTTATCATCAATTCTCTTTAAAAATGAAATAATTTAAAGCATAATTTCTGTCCCTAAAACTGTGTTTACGAAGAAAAGAAATATACGCGTTGTGCTAAAATCAAAATATTATGCTGTGATTTAAAAATATAAATGAAAAGTGCAAAATTACTTTTTTATTTATAATAATTCAGGTATAAACAATAATACCAAAATATTATGCCGTGATTTAAAAATATAAAAAATAAATAAAAAGTACAAAATTATTTTTCTTAATATATGCATTTGGATTTAAATAATTATGTGGCATTAAAAATTGCGTATAATAAAATATTTTAGTAAATTCTTATATAATGATTTCTAAACTTTTTATTGAAAATTCTATTAATTGAAATTCTCTAAAATTAGAGCTCGTGAAATAATTCTCTGACCAGATGTCTCCACTTCTGCACATCACCCCAACGGAAAAGTGGATTTTCCTAATTTTCGTTCTTCTATAGGAAACCATCTAGGAATGAGACGCTAGTGCTCTGGACATCGAAGCACAATTTATAGGCATTGCGATTACAGCGCCATCTGTTAACGGTTTTTGCAACTAAATTTTGAAACTTCTGTATAACATTTTTACCGCTTAGCTAATAAACGAACCGTTTACCACGTAATTCTAATGATTTTTGTTTTTGACATATTTAACTTTGAAATCAGGGTCTTATTCGCTGGACACCCTGTATAACCATTAAATAAACAATATATTAAATATAATGAATATATATATATTAAATATATATATATATATATAAATAATTGTTGAATAAAATTTGTATAAACTGTTATTTATATCTTTTCTCTTAATTTTTATTGCTATGGCAACTCAACATGTTTTAAAAGTAATCAGCAATCATTGAAAGTAATTTTTGAGCAGAATTTAACAAAGATTTTCGAAAGAATTTGTTTACTATGTGATGTTACGAAACTTTTCAACTACAAAGTGATCAACAATTTAATATTTTATATAGCTGGATAAAAAGTCTTAATTGGCTTTAGAGAGAGAACATTGTTACTATTCCTCCTTTATTTCTCAAGCAACACTTTATCAATTATAAGCTTATTGCATTATTTTCCAATTAAAATTATTTGTATTAATTGAAGTGTTTAGTAAGATTCTTTCTCCGATACTTAAGCTAATTAATTTTAGAAGGTTAGTTCCGAGAATACTTTATTATAAACAAATTTTATTTTTGGAGTATCTAATTATTAAGTTGTTATTATTGAATATATTCATTTATTTCTGAACTATCCTATTTACTCGCGTAATTTGCAACCCACGCATATTTTACGTATTTTTAAAATTTAAAGTCTATATCGATTCATTTAACGTAAAATGTTACGCGGCTTTCAAAAGTGATTAAATTATGCGAATTTCTAAGAATACCAACCGTTTTCAAGCAGTAACGCGGGTATAATAAAGCAGTAGGTCTGAAACGTTTGTTTATCAGTTTTCGTCATTCTTTCTATATTTTATGTATGGACTATTTTAAAGTGTTTCCAAAAAGACGTTTTATAGTCTTTAATGTAATAGATATACCATTAAAATCTTATGGGGGGGGGGGGGCAGAGAATTCAGGGTGGGAGGGGGGTCATCCAAAGCCCATCTTTCCGCCCTCTGATTATGGTCATGGTTATTTTATTACATATACCAGCCGGACGTTGCACGGTTCGCGAAAATAACCTTACAATCAGTGTAGTTAGTTGGTTGATTGAATGGAATTTTATGATGCAAAGCCCCTTTAGGGACATGCTGCGCCAAGACAAAGTCAAAATGAAAAAATGATATAGAACCCTATAATTTGAGTAAATAAAGACTAACAAAAAGATGAGAAAAACAAAAACAATAAATGAAAACACTAATATGTATATTTAAAACTATTTGAAAGAGTCAAAGGTTGATAGTTAAAAGGCCAAAGTATTATAATTAAAAACTGTGAAGTTAAAAAGTAATAATTGTTAAAATATAAACAAAGTTTAAGATGACGTACAAATACTACCTAAAAGAAAGTTTAAAATCACAGAAATAAAAACCAATGTAAAATTAATTAGGTACAAATTCTTCGAAAAGTGCATTTTCTTCATCAGCATTTGATTCATATGATTCCGATTCCATTGCTTTATCCACATAGTTTTGCATAGTCTTGCGGTCGGATCCTTTATATTATTAACTGATGGGTTTAGACATTTGTTCTTGTTCTTTTCTTCACAGTTTTCCACTGTGAAGAACCCCGAGTTGTCTTTTTCTTTTTCTGTATGCAAGTCTTTTCGCTTGGTTTGCCAGTTCGACTAGTATCAGTTCTATGTGATGTTTTCGCAGATGTAACAGCCTTAGTCTCAGTCTGGAGTTCAGATGACATTTTGGATTGAACTGAGGATTTTTGTGACTGACTTGTTTGGTATTCTATTGTAACAGGTTCTGAGGATTGGTAGCCAACGTTTTAATTTTGGTGTCGCATAACATTTAGAACCACAGCAGACATCACGAGTTTTTATCTTTGTGGTGCTGAGTTGTACTGTCATAGGTGAGTTATTTTGTGGAACGAAGGTGTCGAACTGAGTGCTTATGTGCCTTACAGATTTTGGTTGTTTGAGCATACAAGAGTAGGAGACTTCGACAGACGGATTCCTGGATTCAACAACTTTACGAGCTTCAGGGTAGGAGAGATTTTGAGTTAATTTAACAGCAAGGATTTCTTTCTCACGTATCCAGTTTGGACAGGAACGGGAATATGCTGTATGATCACTCTTGCAGTTTATGCAGCGTTCAGACTTTCACATGAATTACTGTCCTGACCAACTTCTGCGCAACATGCACAGGTAATGGGACCACGACAGGTAGTTGTGGTGGGGCCATAACGCTGGCAGTTAAAGCAACGGAGGGGATTAGGAATATAAGGACGGACAGGACAGTGCAAGAAAGCAGCTTTAATTCTTGTTGGTAAATTAGGGTTATTGAAAGTTTTGATCTTTTAAATTTTGTAAAAGTTCGTCTTTAGTAGAGAATAAATGATCTGGCTCGGATATTACACCACGGCTTGTATTTAGAGTTTTATGTACCTAAATATAAACGGAAAAACAGCCCATTGTAGAGCAATTTGAGAGAAGTTGCGATTGTTTGGCTGAAGAAACCTCAACAAGCAAATCCCCAGTTTGCAATTTTTTGAGAGAATGATCATCCCCCAAGACAGACTGGAATGTTTTAGCAATAGGAAATGGTGAAGTTTTTTTGAAAGAGCTATCAGAGAGACTATCAGTACATTTAATGACAATAAAACGAGTGTATGAGGAATTCTGAACAACTTGTTGCTCTCCACATGGAAGAGAAATGGAAGTAACTGAGGAATTTCCATACATATTTGAAAAAAAAATAGAATTCAGACCCCGGCCGCACCATCCACCACCGAGCCCAACAAAGGGATGCACATTCGTACACCAGTTCTAACCAGGGCCTATGTGGTCACAAAACACTCCTATGCCAGTTTCCACCCTTAAAGAAAGGGCTTGTAAGTGCCTGATCACTTGATCTCTAGCCAGTGACACAAGTCAGTTGACCAGCCGATTGATGCATACGGGACCAATACGCACATCCCGTCTACCTGAAGCAGAGACCAAAGCAGTGTGTTGGTTTCTCTCAACTACCAGGATCCCCCTTTCCCGGGACACGGGTCGCCACGCACGGCAAACGCGTGAGTGGTTTACAATTCTCCATGAATCGATATAAACATAATGATATCGGCTCACGCAGAATTGCTCTTACCTCCGCAGAGAAAAGCACAATGAGAGTGAAACAAAGAAGAAAGTACGACAAGAGAAATAAGAATAAAATAAAAAGAGAAAGATATCTCGGGTGGTCGGGGTGGCGAAGCCCGTGAATACCTGAAGAAGATGTAACCCTGGGGGTTAAAATCAGTGTAGAATTATTTTACATTTTTAGACGAAAATATTTTCAAATGGGCATAATTTTAGAGGTTAAACTGACTTCGGCAGCGTACACACAGGAATAAGTATGATTTTATACTTTTAAACGAAAATCTATCCAATCGAGGACAGAGTTGGGGACGCCACTGCGGAAATGATATCCTCAAGTGCATTGACAACCTGTGCTTAAAACATAGAGGTTTCCGCGGACATACTCCGGAAAGAAAATTTCTCCGAAAATCTTCCAAAGCACAATTATCTTAAAGCGAGAAAAGATATCTTCAAAGGCACTGACTAGGGTACTTCCCTAAGTGTCAGTTCTGGAATTTGACGAGAGCAGTATCGTTCGAAAGTTCTTGTCACGAGGATCAAGAAAAATATAGGAACTATACTCCCGAATCGAAAAGTTCACGAGATATGGGCCCTTTTACTTTCTTCTATCTTTACAAGAAGAAAGTATTGGATTCGTGAAAATTTTCGAATTCCGGTTTTCGACGGATTTACACGTTTTAGGGGTCAGAGATTCCAAGAAACATGTTTTTACAAAATGTCTGTCTGTGACTCTGTGAGTCTGTCTGTCTGTCTGTGTGTATGTGCCACAAATTTTGTGGGCGCTCTATCTCAAGAACTAATGCACGGAATTTAATAAAAATTGATATTCTGTTAGTCCCTAATACAAATTGATGCTGATTAGTTTTTGGTGTAAATCGATCAACAGGTGGCGCTGCTATGCTGCATTTTTCACGATTTTCGCAATAGCTCTATCTCAAGAACTAATGCACGGATTTCGATCAAACTTCAGATTTAGTTAGTCCTTGATATGAATTGATGATGATTACGTTTTGGTGTAAATCGCCCAACAGGTGGCGCTGTTATGATGAATTTTGCAGGATTTAGACGATTTCCCCAATAGCTCTATCTTAAGAACTAACGCACAGATTTTCATCAAACTTCAGATTCAGTTAGTCCTTGATATGACTTGCTACTGATTATGTGTTGGTGTAAATCGCCCAACAGGTGGCGCTTCTCTGCTGCCTTTTTCACGATTGCCTCAATAGCTCTATCAATAGAACTAATGGACGAATTTTCATCTAACTTCAGATTTAGTTGTATGTTGACACAAGTTGTTGTTAATTAGGTTTTGGTGTTAATCACCCAATAGGTGGCGCTGCTATGCAGGAATTTTCACGATTTTCGTTATTGCGCTATCTCAAAAACTAATGTACGGATTTTCTCCAAACTTCAGATTCAGTCAGACGTTGACATAAATTGTTGCTGGTTAGGATTTGGTATAAATCACCCAATAGGTGGCGCTGCTAGGCAGCATTTTTCTGAATTTAGACGATTTCAGCGATAGTCATATCTCAAGAACTAACGCACGGAATTTCATATCGTTAGAATCCTCATGAGATGCATAGATTGCCATTTAATTTTGGCAGTGTGATAGCGGATTTTGAAGTATTAACATGTATGAGATAGAAGAAAGTTTTGGGATTGGTACATCCGACTAGTTTTTGTTTCGGAAGCAGAGAAATAAAGAAGGAAAAATCAGCATGAGATTCTTTCTAAAGCTATTAAAGGCAGGAATTTTGTCTTATAATTAATTACGACAGTGGTTTTCATGGTAATGTATCATGATAGTGTGGTAATGAGAATGCTATCCTGTATTCGACAGATGCTGTGGCCAAGCAGATGAAACTTTAAGCATCGAAAAACTAGGTCCTGATATATAGCTAATCTTTCTTCTATCTGAATTGAAAAAATAAATTCATCCACTGGATGTTTAATTTTCCCAAAAGTAAAAGTACTTGGTAAAGAAAATAGGCGACTATTCAAAAATTCATCGAAGTAGTTGCTGTGATGTTAACACTATACTATAACACTGTACTATTACTATAGAAAGCACACTAAAAATACATCATTTGGTCTATAACGAGATCTCTTCACTTACTTTCAATGCAGTGTGTGAATATGCTTTCGAAAAGGCATTAATGCGAAACACGGATCCAGTCTTTCCATCAGTAAAACATGTATGCTGCATTCTTACTAAATACACCTGCGCTGGCTGTAAAACAATACTTCTCTTCATCGTTTGTGCTTGGTGTTGAAAAAACTTGAGTTTTCAACACTTTTACGTAGAAAAACTCTACCATGATTAATTATAAGACAAAATTCCTGCCTTCGATAGCTTTAGAAGGTATCTCATGCTGTTTTTCCCACCTCTATTTCTCTTTTTCCAAAACAGAAAAGGGTCCATATCTCGCAAATTATTGGATTATAGCTGCAATACATTTCTTGATCCACGCCACAAGAGCTTTCGAACGATACCACGCTCGTCAAAATCCAGAACTGACATTTGGGGATGTTCCCTATTGGGTGATCAAATTTTATGAAATTCGTGAAATGATTTATTTATTTTTAATAGTAAATATTAATACTTTTTAAAACCAAAGACTTCAATAGAAACGGAAAGTTACCGGAAATAAGTGGGCGTTTTTTGAGTTTTTATATTTTCCTCCAAAAAAAAAGGGGCGTTTTAAAACAGGGAAGAAAACCGAACGGACGAAAACGAACTCTAAGACTAATGTCAGACAAACGTATATTTGCGCACTTTTTGTTTCAACATGAAAAAGAAACATCTTCGCTAGCAGGTGTTTCTTTTTTATGTTGAAACAAAAAGCGCGCAAATAGACGTTCGTCTGGCATTAGCCTAATCGACATACCACAGTAACTCTTTTTATGTTTCTATGTAAAATATTTAATACAGATTGTATATAGCACAGATAATTTTTATTGCGATTTCCGGTTGCGGAGTGATTAGAAACTGCTAGTATTCTTAAAAATTCGCTTAATTAATTTTTTTTTAACCGCATAACATTTTACGTTAAAACATTTTAAATTTGAAAAATACTTAAATATGCGTTAGTACAAATTACGCGAGTAAATACGATAGTTCAGAAACAAATGAATATATTCACTAATAACAAATTAATAATTAGATACACAAAAGAATCAAACAAAAATTCTTGTTTATAATAATCTATTCTCGGAACTAACCTTCTGAAATTAAATTAGCTTAAATATCGGAGAAAGAAGCTTACTAAGCTTTTCAATTAATACAAATAATTTTGATTAAAATATAATGCAATAAGCTTATAGTTGATAAAGTTTGTTTGAGGAAGATTTGTTGATAAAGGAGGAATAGAAATAATGCTCTCTCTCTAAAGCCAATTAGACTTTTTATCCATATATATAAAATATTAAATGGTTCATCATTTTGTACTTAAAAAGTTTCCTAACATTACATAGTTAAGAAATTGTTTCGAAAATCTTCAAATCTTTCGAAAATTACTGATTACTTTAAAAACGTGTTTAGCTGCCATAATATAAAAATTAAGAGAAAATATATAAATAACAGTTTTCACAAATTTTATTCAACAATTTTATCACGTTCAACTATTAATATTTTTGATAGGAAGATTGTATTTCAACATGCACAATGCAATATAAAAATATTCGGATACTTTATTATATCCTTTTTTCTGACAAGCTAAGGGAATCACCTCCATTAATGCAAGCAGTTGTAATCCAACAATTTTACATACAGTATATTTCTCTCTCTATATATATATATGAGAAGAAAATATTGAAATCTTCAAAATTTTCAATTTCCATTTTTTGATGGATTTACACTTTTTGATGTCTCCAAACGATTTAAGTATTTTTAGAAAATGTCTATCTGATTGTGTGTATGTTTTCATATTCAGTTAAACCTTGCGGAAAACTTATGCTTATCAGGTTGAGTGTATATCGGTCAACATATCAACTATGCTGAATCGGTCAACATCGGTTAACTATGCTGAATTTTGTATGATTTCCGTCATAGCTGTATCTTGGCGCTGATAATGTTTTGATGTATATAGTACAAAAAATGGTGTTGCTGTGCCCTGATTTTACAGAAAATTACACCTCGACATTTATGGGATGAGATTTAATAAAATTTCGTATTTATTTTGACCTTGACATAAAAGGGTACTGATTATAGATTTGGGTACTGATTAGATTCTTTTCCAAGTTATCTAAGATTCCGAAAAGCATTCATTATCTTTACACACCTCAAAATCCAATATGTTTTCCTAATTTACAAGGTCATTAAAAAAAACAAAGTTTCTTTTGCTGCCACTATTTTTCGATATTTTCGAGTAGTTGTTATAATGTATTAATCTGTTTTCTGAAACCTAAGTTGGTTTTTCGTTTAAAGACACATGGCATTGTTCTCTAAATATAAGTTCAGGGATGGCCGGTCATGTTATATGAAACCCGTATTGGGTGACCAACAAAAAACCGTATTCTGCATAATTTTAATACATTAACTTAAATAACGCAGTTGCACACCGAAAACAATAAATAGGAGGTATCGCACATTCTTTTGAATTCAACATGGAGTTGCAGTGATCATTGTGTACCTGTGGGGGGGGGGGGGGAGGACGCCACTGTGACGTTTACTGCGCAACATTTCAAATCCGACATTGGATCAAGCTATATAATTTTTAATTAATAATCTAAAATGTAAAATTTAGTGCATTTCTGCTCAAAAAAAAAAAAAAAAAAAAAAAAAAAAAAACTGAGCTACATCTGTAATGTTCATAAAAAGCTCCCCCCCCCCCCCAATTTAGATATCAAACCTGCATTGCATCAAGTTGAATAATTTTTAATTAATAACCTTAAATACAACAATTAGTGCATTTCCCCTCAAACGAAAATGAGGTACAGCTGTAACGTTCATAGCAAAGATCTTAGCATAGGAACACCAGTGCATTTCCCCTCAAACGAAAATGACAGATTAACGTTCATAACAAAGATCTTAGCATAGGAACACCACCTATTTAGTGATTAAAGCCAGGGGCGGAGGGGCGGGAGGCCCACCCCGCTACTCCGCGATCGCGGGATGGGCCAAACGGGTGTAGTGGGCCAAAAAAATACTTTTTTTACTTTTCTTTCTTTTTAATAAAACTAAAAAAAATAATTATGAAACTCAATTTTTCTTGGTAGCGAGGTGGGCCAAAAAAAAAACCATTTTTTAATGTTCTTTTTTCAATAAAACTAAAAAAAAATATGAAATTTCATTTTTCTTGGTAGCAGGGTGGGCCAAACGGTTGTAGTGAACCAAAAAAAAAATACATTTTTGTAGTTTTTTTTTCTTTTTAATAAAACAAAACAACAAATTATGAAACTTAATTTTTCTTTTTCTTTTTTTTTCCTTGAAGCATCCCCCCGCCTTTTTTTTGATCGGGTGTAAGTTTTAATTTCTACCTTCCCTCTCCCATCAGCAATTTTTGCCAGATCTGTGCAAATTACTCATTTTGTATAGAAGCCGAGAGATAGGGGATAAAGTAAAAATCACGTATGGTCAGTGAAGGTTGGGAAGTTGTTCGGTGGGGTTAGTCTACCTGTGGACACTGGCATAGTAACAAAAGATAGGCAAGGATTAGCTTACCTATCTAGGAATAATCTACAGATCAAGGATCTCGGGAGGCATGAATTAGCTTAAAGAGAAAAACGAGAGGATGCAGCGGCAGACTTGAATAATAGAGACGTTAAACTCGGCAATTTTCTACAATTGGTAATGCTGTTATGTAAATATAATAAAATTTTGCACGGTTATGTAACACAGGCTATGGAGAGAAGTCAAGAAAGAGGATCTTCAGAAAGTATGATGAAGGCTAGAATAGATCTGAAAAAAGAACGAAATGAAAACCCCAAACTGTATGGAAGAGGTTCGTTGATCACATTCCTGTCCAAGTAATTTATAAATCAATTAAGTGCTTATCTTTCCATTCAGATCCAAATAAACATTGCCGATGATGAAAGACAGTCAGGTCCATTCAGTATGGAAGCAAATTTCACAAAAGATATATCGGTAATGGAGCAGTTGGCTCTTTGTGTTCGTTATGAGCAGTGTGGTAAGTGAAGGTTAGTTTTTAAAATTGATTGATGCCCCCAAAACAACAGGGAAAGCCTTCTGTCTCCAAGTAAAGAAGAACTTAAAGTTTAAACGCCCTTCATCACAAATAGTTGGGACTTTTTTTGATGGTGCAGCAAATATGAGTGGGAGATATAAAGGTCTGCAGACACAACTGAAACAGACAATCCAAATATACAGCATGTTCATTGATATGCACACGTGCTTAATTTGTTCCTGGCAGATGCAACAGAATGTTGCAAATTGACAACAAACTTCTTGATGTTAATGTAAGCCACAATCATGTTTATCTCAGAGTAATATGAGCGAATGAAAGCATGGACTTCACTGAATAAGGAGCCTGTAGGTGGAAATAAACTTCTTCGCCGATTACAATAAGTAAGCGCTACTGTGGGTGGATTAAGGATCGAGCACTTAATAGCATGTTTGGCGAGTCTTCGAAATCTTTTAAAGATCAATATAAGTTTTTAACATTGCTTAAGTGTCTACAAGTTGTCAGTGAAATGGACGATTTCCCGTCACATGTATCTTTTTCGGCAAGATCACCGATTGATAATTAGTGCAAGTTTCAGCATATATTAATAGCAACCATTTTAAGAGACCTATTCAATATATCTATGCCGACATCGAAGTATCTGCATAGACAAGCGGTCGGGATACTTAACTCCTGCGAACAAAATCCAAACCCTGAAATCCAATGTCCTACAGAAACGACATAATTTTGATATGGCTATGAAAAATACTTCTGAATTTTTGGAACATCTTCGGAAACAACTAATAGAAAAGGAGTAAACCATTCAAATTGAGAGTTTCCTACTGAAAAAAAGAATATATAGCGAAACGTCGATGTGGTGAATATTCTCACGATGAGGCAAGAAGTCCCCATTTGACTTATTTAAGGGAAACGTTTATAATGTCATTTTATACACAGCTATCAGCAGTTGATTATACGATTTACTGGAAATGACTTGCCCATGGAAGACATTGCGTGGTTCGATCGTCGCTGCTTCAGTGAGGTTAAATTTTTAAATGAACTTGCTGAAGAAGCTCGGCACTATACTCATTATAATCCGTCACTATTGCAGCAACAACCTCGACGTAGCGAGCTCTACGCCGCTTACAGAAAAAAAAACCCGAGCAATTCAGAAGAACTGATTAAAGATGATGAGGATCTCTGTAAAAATAATAAGAAATGTAAAAAATGCCTAGCTTGTGCATTAGAATTATTGTGAGAGTGGAATGCCTATGGTCGTATTTATCCAAAACAAAGACGTGTCGAACATTTATTTATTGAACATTTATTCAGCGTCGAACACGTAAGCGTACATATGTGTATGGGTGGAGCGAGTTGCGAGTAGAACAGGATTTGTAAGTGAGCGTGACAATTTTCACACTTTGTTCGCTCGCACACCTCGGCGAATATCTTAGTGTTTTTTTTTTTTTTTTTTTTTTTGCTACATACGATAAAATTCAAAAGCAAACAGTAAAAATGAGTAACAACCAACGTTTGAATGCTGGAATGAGATGGAGAATAGCGGGGAGACTGGAAACAAGGCAGTCTCAAGTGCAGATTCCTGAAGACTTCAATGTAATGCCCAACGTCGTATCGAACTTATGGAAACAGTTTAAGGATACTACCATAGAGAGAAAGTCTGGACAAGGTCGTCCCAGAGCCACGACGGCCAGTGAAGATCGCTATTTATCTATTACAGCGTGGGGTAACAGGAGTGCAGCATCTTCCCAGGCCTCTCGTGACTTTTATGCGGCTACAGGAAGCCGAGATTCAAGGGTTACTGCTTGCAGAAGACTACATGACAGAGGGTCGCTTGCGTCAGCTCACTTCTGCGCACGGGAAAGCCCGTTTATCATGTTCATGATACAGAAATAATCGGCTTTGGACGAGGGATCATTAAGGGACTGTTCTATTCCCTGATGAGTCTCGGTTCAGCCTAAACTCTATTTCTCGACGTACTTTCATCTGGAGAAAACCAGGGATCCAATACATGCCTCCCAACATCGAAGAAAGAGACCATTATGACAGCGGAGGTTTGATGGTCTGGGCAGGCATCATGTTGGATGAGCGCACACCCCTCCCTATGTTTGGCAAAGGCTCTGTTACTGGTCTGAGGTGTAATGATGATATCCTTGTACATTATGTTTGCCTTTTTAGGGATGCAGTTGGCCCTGACTTCATTTTAAGGGACTACAACACGCGCCCAGATAGAGCTCATCGGGTCGACAAATTTCTGCAAAGTGAGGATATTCACTTGATTTGTTGGTCCGTCAGATCTCCAGTCCTAAACCCTATAGAGCATGTCTAGGATGCTCTGGGGAGGACAATTGGAACTCCCTTTCAACTTTCCAGAACCACTTGAGTGCTTGAAAACAGCGTTGCTGGAGGAGCGAGACTAACTGCCACAGGGACTCATAAACTGCCTGATTTCCATTATGAATTCACGTTGTGGGAGCTGCATAACTGTCAGAGGGGAACATACCCTATTAACCCATTTTTTAGTTCAATATTTTAAGCTGTGTTTTATACCTTCTGACGCTGATGAGTCTTATGCGAGAACTGTTGAATAGTTATTTTTTGCATTTCATCAACCTACTTACATACCTAATTTCATTAAAATCTACCATGTAGTTCGGAGATAATCAACCAAATTACGATTATGATAAGATAATGTTGCCTCAAGTTCAAAAGAATTGTCCATATATCTGACATTCTAATTAGTTAGTAGTGAGGGTATAAAACAAACTAATCAATTTTAAGGTACTATATTCATATTATAAACAAACATTAATCAATGTACAAAGGGAAGTCAGTATTCAAACATTTTAACAGTGGGGTTGTCGATTGGTGGGCCAACGCTTAAATCTAGCGGGGTGGGCCAAACTGTGCCAGTCCGCCCCTGATTAAAGCTAAATTGTATCGGCATAGTTTAAGAGAACACAGCAGCTTCTTACACACTATATTTTGTATAATTCAATTCGATAGATTAAGAGTTAATACGTAAATCATTAAAACTACAATGTAGCAACTTCATTTGTTGGGTGATATACACCAAAACTGAATCATTATAGTTTTCAATAATAGGCAATGCATATTACTTCGTACAATTCTAACACATGAAAGCCGAAATGTCACAGAAATCAGAAAAAACTCGGCACATCAGAGACACATGTTGCGATACGTATACCGAAATCTATTAAACATCAATTTAGACCTAACTGCATATGAAATTCAATGGGATTTTGTGTGTTAGTTCTTGAAATACAGTGACTCCAAAACTTGTCTTAAACGAAAGATCAGACAGATATTTTCCAAACATCCAGTCAAATCCAGTCAATTTTTCAGTCAAATCGTATTCCTGACACCCCAAAACATATAAATTCATAAAAAACCGGAAGGAAGAAATTTTCTCGAATTTAATATTTTATTCTTGTGAATATAGAAGAAAGTAAAGCTAAAATTAGTACTTTAGTTAATCGTTTGTAAAACAAATATCATATTTCAATACATTTCAAAATTAAACAAGTGGGTAAGTGTGATCACAGATCGCACAGAGGGTTTCATTTAATATTCATTTCAAAACACTTTATCCTTTTGAAAAATCTGTTAGTTCCACATTTCGCAACTAGGGGCGCACTCTATTCTAAACAAATCTCTATCCGAACGAAACTCCGTTTACATACTATCCGTATATATATTAGTCGAAGGGATTGGGCCCATAGCACCCGAGATAAGTAGGCGCCCCTGGCGGTAAAAAGTGGAACTCAAATATGTAAGGCTATGGTGCATAATATGAAAGAATGGTCAAAGGGGTGTCGGCAAAAGTTGGAAAAGTGCTCCCCGGGTGAAAAGGGCGGAGGTTAGAAAAATTGCTTAAAATATACTTTAGAGCACGGAGGAGTAAATAATATAAGACTTTTTGAAAATTTTATGATTTGTCGTGTGGTCTGAGGTATTCAGCTATACGTATGCAAAAATTCATATCTCCAACTTAATTAGGGGCTCTCTTAGAAAGAATTGCTTAAAATACATATGTGGTAGCTCAAAGAGTTAAACGTAAGACTTTTTCAAGATTTTATAATTTGTCGCTTGGCCTCAGGTGTTCTGCTATAATAAGCATGCAAAATTTCAAATCTCCAATTTAATAAGGGGCTCAGTTAGGAAGAATTGCTTAAAACACGCATGTGGGAGCCCAAAGGGTTAAATGTACGACTTTTTCAAATTTTTATGATTTGTCACATGATGGTGTTCAGCTAGTATGCAAAATTTCACGCCTCCAAACTAAATAGAGTGTCACTTAGAAAGAATTGCTTAAAATACACATGTAGGAACCCAAAAGCTTAAATGTACGACTTTTACAAAATTTTATGATTTGCCGTTTGATGTGTGATGCTCAGCTATAAGTATGCAGAATTTCACGCCTCCAACCTAATTAGCGGCTCACTTAGAAAGAATTGTTTAAAATACACATGTTGGAGATCAAAGGGTTAAATGTACGCCTTTTTGAAATTTTTATGATTTGTCGTTTGATGCGAGGTGCTCAGCTATAAGTATGCAAAATTTCGCGCTTCCAACCTAATTAGGTGCTCACTTAGAAAGAATTGTTTAAAATACATATGTGGGAGCCCAAAGGGTTAAATGTACGACTTTTTCAAAATTTTATGATTTGTTGTTTGATGTGGGGTACTCAGCTATAAGTATGCAAAATTTCACTCCTCCAACCTAATTAGGGTTCACTTAGAAAGAATTTATTAAAATACACATGTGGGAGCCCAAATGGTTAAATGTACGACTTTTTCAAAATTTTATGATTTGTCGTTTGATTTGGGGTATTCAGCTATAATTATGCAAAACTTCACACCTCCAACCTAAATAGGGGCTCACTTAAAAAGAATTGTTTCGAATACACATGTGGGAGTCCAAAGGGTTAAATATACAACTTTTTGAAAATTTTATGATTTGTCGTTTGATGTGAGGTATTCAACTATAAGTATGCAAAATTTCACTCCTCCAACATAATTAGCGTTCACTTAGAAAGAATTGTTTAAAATACACATGTGGGAGCCGAAAGGGTTAAATGTACGACTTTTTCGAAATTTTATAGTTTGTCGTTTGATGTGAGGTGTTCAGCTATAAGTTTGTAAAATTTCACGCCTCCAACCTAATTAGAGGCTCACATAGAAAGAATTGTTTAATATACACATGTGGGAGCTCAAAGGGTTAAATGTACGACTTTTTCAAAATTTTATGATTTGTCCTTTGATGTGAGGTATTCAGCTATAAGTATGCAAAATTTCACGCCTCCAATCTAATTAGAGGTTCACATAGAAAGAATTGTTTAATATACATATGTGGTAGCCCAAAGGGTTAAATATACGACTTTTTCAAAATTTTGTGATTTGTCCTTTGATGTGAGGTATTCAGCAATAAGTATGCAAAATTTCACGCCTCCAATGTAATTAGAGGTTTACATAGAAAGAATTGTTTTAAATACACATGTGGGAGCCCAAAGGGTTAAATGAATGACTTTTTCAAAATTTTATAATTTGTCGTTTGATCTGAGGTGTCCATCTATAAGTACGCAAAATTTCATGCCTGCAACCTAACTAGGGACTCACTTAGAAAGAATTGTTTAAAATACACATGTGGGAGCCCAAAGGGTTAAATGTACGACTTTTTCAAAATTTTATGATTTGTCGTATGATGTATGGTGGTCATTTATAAGTATGCAAAATTTCAAATCTCCAACATGTGTAGTTTCTGAGAACGGGTTCTGTGACGGACAGACAGACAGACAGACAGACAGAGGAGCGAGACGAATAGGGTTTCGTCAGATGAACGAAAACCTAAAAAGTAATAACTCTGCAATCCGAGGTTTAATTCTGTCGAGTCAATAGGCACATGTATGTGCCATAAAGGCTGTGCAAACCCTTTTAATTTGAACACCACTAATTTTTAAGACAATTTTTTCACTTTATTTTTCTAATTACTTCATCGATTAATTAGGAAAAAATTTACAGTTCCGAAAAAAGACTATACAAAGCTTAAAAGAAGTGTACGGAACGAAGGAGTTAAGAGATAATCGCCATAACATTTATTTGAATCAACCGCTATGTTTGTATAGTGTGATAATTCACACCGTTCTGTTGATAGCTTATGACATGTAGTTGAACCTTTTCTGCAATATCGTTAAGAAAATGATTTCATGATACTATATCATAGTTATTGTTATTCTTAATGAAACCCGTAGACATACAGTCAGATTCCAGATTGCCTTTTCTGTGAGAATGTAACAAGTGGCATATAGTCAGTCGTTTAGATAAATTTATGTTAACCTGATAATGTAAGTTTCCGAAATTACTCGTGGAAAAATCCTTTCTTCGTTGATAATCGAAATATGGATCTCAAAATAATAGTGGAATTTATTTTAGTTTCGGTGCTTTTGTCCAGCTGTAGTTGTGAAGGTTTGTATTTTTTCAATTTACAAAACTCCAGATTAAAAAAAAAAAAAAAACTGTAATAATTGTAAAATTGTGTAATTGTTTCTATAAATATGAACCTTTTAAAAACTAAACTTTGCTATTTTTAACACTTTCTAAAATACTTGAAAAGTGTTTACGTATTCGGTTTGTATTGCTGTCTTCGCGTGCTCTAATCCGCTTAAATATAATTGGAGTGACATGTAATTTTTGTATGTTGATGAGGTGTAAAATAGATTGTTAACATTTGATAGTGAAGTGTTAAAATCATTACTTTAAACTAAATATACATTTATTATAATTCTTATTATGATTGCGTGCATTTTTAATGAGTTACATAAAAGAAGAACTTAGATGTCATTTTCTATTCGTCAAAAATGACTGTTGTATGAAAGTGAGACGGTTTTATTTTGGGGGTAGATCTGATATTACAAGCAGCCTGAAAAATAATGTTAGGCGTTATTTTAGAGATTGATCAAACTCAGTGGCATCGCTAAGACTTTTTATTAGTGGGGGAGAGAACCTTAAATCGCCAAGTCAAATTTCAGTATTTGCCAACTCGTTTTATAATTTTGCCAACTTACCACAGTTAGAAAATGTAATATAGTTCTTATTTGTTAAAATTTTAATAATATTCCCAATTAGTTTTGTATTTTTTTGCCAAGTCTATCAGAAATAGAAAATATATTACAGTTTTTATTAAAGTTTTAAACAAATTTGCCAACTAAGTTTGTAAATTTGCCAAGTGTAATAACATTCGCGAATGTTTTTTTGTTTTTTTTTTTTTGGGGGGGGGGGAGGCTCCCCCTTAGCGAGGCCCCTGATCAAACATTTGGAACACCACATAATCTTTTATCTTACAGAGAACTGAAAACCAAGATTCTGTTAAAAATCTGAGGAAATATTCTGTAAATTCATAGTACTCTCTATATATCTGCATCTGTATAAAAATATCTAAAAGTCTATAAGTTGACAAGCATAAAAACAGAAGGCGATTGTGTCTACTTTCAACAATTTCCAACATAAGTGAAAATGATTATGAATTCGATTTGTCGGACCGTCTGTCTAGCCGTGCTCTAACTTTGGTAAATATATCCGGATTGCCATTCAATTTTTATATGGTAGTCAGGTTCACTATAGAATGTTCGGTACTGAAAAGGAAGCGTTAAGCCTATATAGTTCTTTTACAGGGACACACAAAACAACTCCATTACATTATGATCTATGGATAAAAATCGTTGGCAATGCATTTTATTAAAATTTTTTATTTAGATATCTCATTTTACTGAATTTAAATATGAAATTTCTTAATAATATTCTGTGAGTGTTTTATGGTGTTTCATAATCTATGCCTAATGGATGGTCTTTCGCTCTTTTTTTTAGATTGCAATAGAGATTTTTTTAGAATATTAATAATTGTTTAAAAATAAATTATCTACTTATATGTAATTTTAAAAATCCTCCAGCATTTTCAAATTTTAGGTCAGCTGTACTGTTTACTGTTTTTGTGCCAAATCTAAGGAAGACAAAACATTTTTTTCAATATATTTTCCTTAATCTTATTATTAATGTGCGGTTACTTTTCTTTTTTTATTTCCCAAAGTAGGCAAAAAAGTTCAAAATTTTTCAGATTTTTCTATCCATTTATCCAGACCTACGTTGTATAGTAATCTAAACTGTGCTTCAAATTCGATAATGAAGATACTAGTTTAACGCACGTATCACGCTTCGGGCACATGAAAAAAAAAAAAAAACTGCGTGCAACAACCTCTTTGCATGGGTATTTAAAAACTACAAGAATTTGCTAATGATGTGATCACTAAAATGCATGTTCGTGCAAATGAAAAATATCACTGGATGAAACAACTTCGTTATATGGGGCATTCTCACAATCTTTTGAATTTCATGTCCCTGAATAATAATTTTTTATTTAATACACTTTTTTGTGTTTTTTTTAATTTCATATACTGGGGAACATTGCATGATTGCATAACAACATTAACGAGATAAATAAGTTTTGGACGATGTTGGGGGTCCAAATATCAGGAAAACTCATCTACCGTCCCGTGTCCCTGATGCTGATTTTTAAGTTTGGAGCTGTCTGGATAAAATTGTTACAATAAAAATAATTCCATGTAATTATTTTCTGAAACTGGAAGTTTTGTTTTATATAAATATATAGCTAAAAATTAACCTGCACACATTTTTAGGGTTGTTATTATTTTTTAAACTCTGTCCCTGGGTTTTAGATTCCTTACCATCCCTCTTCAAAAATTATACAGAAAATCATTTCAGATGCAGCCACAGAATTTTTTTCTCATGCAGAAGTACGGTAGAGAAATAATGTCTAAAATTCTTTGGTAGGAGATTTACTGTAGAATTTAAATCAGCATTTAAATATCAATTTCAAGCATCGTGGCTTTATTGGTAGTCCCAACGTCACCAAGGTTTATTCCTGCACTTATCGAGGTAAATAAAAAGAAAAAAATAATAATATAATCCAATGTCAACAACTGTTTCTAAAAAATCAATGAACAATGTGGCTATCACTTAGTCTTATCATAATTTTCCTAAAAATAGGTGGTAATTTTCCTTACAGTTCCATCCTATCCGTCCCTTTTTTTACCATTTCGTCAGTTTTTTTACCATTTCGTCCCTTTTTTAGGTAGCTTTCATTACAAAAAGCTACCTATTGCAGCCGTTCGGAGGAAAGCGATTTCAAAAAAATTTGGTATATTTTCATCGATCATGACCCCCAGACCCCGAAACCACCCTCCGTTCAAAAGTTGACATATATATATATATATATATATATATATATATATATATATATATATATATATATATATATATATATATATATATATATATATCCATATATATATATATATATTTGACATTTGTCACACTGTAACTCTCTTATTTATGAACCGATTTGGATGTAATTCGGTGTGTACATAGTACATACCAATGTCTCGACCGAGTTCGTTGGCCAGCTTCATCCGCCATTTTGTTTCAAAATGGCGGCCATTTAAAATGTTTTAAAAAATTTTAAATTTGAAATGTGGTACCTCAAAAATTAAAAATGGAAAAATATTTTTTTCTTATGTATTTGACCTTTATACAAAGATTCCGGAGCAGTTTTTGTTTCGTCTATATCTTAAAAAATGGCTGAGTTATAGCATTTTGAATTTCTAGCGTGGCTGACATTTTGAAACGTCCTGAATTTTGTCACGCGATAAAAGGCGTATTTATGAACCGATTTGAATGTAACTTCGTTTATACATAGTACATACCAATGTCTCGACCGAGTTCGTTGGCCAGCTTCATCCGCCATCTTGTTTCAAAATGGCGGCCATTTAAATTTTTAAGAAAAATTTAAATTTGAAATGTGGTACCAAAAAATTGAAAATTGAAAAAATATTTTTTTCTTATGTGTTTGACCTTGATAAAAAGATTCGGGAGCAGTTTTTGTTTCGTCTATATCTTAAAAAATGGCTGAGTTATAGCATTTTGAATTTCTGTTGTGGCTGACATTTTAAAACGACCTGATTTTTGTCACGCGATATCAGGCGTATTTATGAACCGATTTGGATGTAACTTGGCCTGTACATAGTACATACCAATGTCTCGACCGAGTTCGTTGGCCAGCTTCATTCGCCATCTTGCTTCAAAAGAGTTGCCATTTAAAAAAAAAATAATTAAAAATTTAAAATGAGGTATTAAAAAATTGGAAAATGAAAAAGATTTTCTTTTATGTGTTTGGTCTTGATACAAAGATTCCGGAGCAGTTTTTGTTTCTGAAAATTTGTTCTTTTGTTTATATCTTAAAAAAATGGTTGAATTATAGCACTTTGAATTTCTAGCATGGCTAACATTTTGAAACGATCTTGTATTTGTCACGCGATAACTCACGTATTCGCCTATTTCGATGTAAGAAGGCATGTGAATAGTATACATCAATATCTCGACCAAGTTCGCTGGCCAGCTTCATCAGCCATCTTGTTTCAAAATGGCGGCCATTAAATTGATAAAAATTATATTTAAAGTGAGGTGCAAAAAAATTAGAAATTGAAAAAGGTTTCTTTCTTAAGTATTTGACCTTGATATAAGGATTCACGAGCATTTTTTGTTTGTCTTTATCTTAAAAAACGGCTCAGATATAGCAATTTTAATATCTAATGTGGGTGACATTTTGAAAAACCTGATTTTTTGTCTGCGACAGCATTCGTATATATCAATCTATTCCGATGTGAGTGAGCATGTGCACAGCAACTACTAAGTTCTCGACCAAGTTCACTGGTTAGCCTCATCCACCATGTTCTCTTAAAATGGCAGGCACTTTAAGAAATCGCCGAATTTGGCAGCCAAATATAAGTTACTTTAAATAAAAGCAGCTTGGATAAAGCTGACTAATTTCGTGAAATTCTCATTCATAATGATTTAGTATTGATAAAAATTAGTATTGAATCTCCTGTATTCGGTTTTCACTAAATTGAGCTTCTTGTGTTTGAATAATATAAGTTGGCTTTTTTAAAATAAGGAATATGAAAGCTACCTCTTCCTCCCGGCACAAACCGGAAGGACTTTTCCAATACCACCTTCATTTTTTACCTTACCGTCCCTACTTTAACACCCCTTTAAGACAATTTTATACAAAAATTCTGTATTAAAAGTACTACATTGTTATTATTAACCATTTGGAAAAATGGTTATTGTTCTCGTCAGGGTAGGAAATCAAAAGCATATCTGAACGTTTTCATTGGTTTAATCCACAATTTATTCGTTATTTGATTGGTATATACAGTAATCTGTATATCCCTTTGGTTTCAACAACGATGGACAACAGAGTGTTGCCACTATGACAAAAAAGTAATAAAAACTACAAAAAAAAAAATAAATTAGAAACAAATTGAGATACAGCTTTCAAACAAATTGCATTTAAAAGTACATTTTTTTCTCTATCCGACGGTATAAAAAGTAATATTGTCGGATGTTTAGAAGTTTAAGAATGAAATTTTATTTAAAATTGGTCGTGAGATTTTTTGGAAATCTGATGAGAGAAAAGCCTATTCGCGAACAGCCAATGAAATGCTTGGCTATTACGTAAGTTTCATAGGAAATCTGACGAGTCGCAGGCGATTTTTCTTGCTTGCAATTTTTACGTGTAATAACACTATTAATCTTTAATTCATGGCGTACGTAATGTATGACCAGCTCCGTAGAAGTTTAAAAATTTACAGTACCGAAAATTGTAAAACTGAAATTTCTTTTAAAATTTGTTCATGATGGGTCCAGGAATGTTATCGTTTAATCCATGGCGTACGTAATGTAGGATCAACTCCGTGCGATTTTTTATGTCTTAAATTTTGGTCTTTGAAAAAATCATTTTCCAAATGGTAGTTGTAATTTGTTAAATTGCTTTTTTTTTTTTTTTTTTTTTTCTTATTTGAATGTCCTGTGGGTGCTATGCAAATTCATTATAAGTAAAAATTTAGACGAAAATAAAAAAGTTATAGGGGTAAAATGGTAAGGACTTAACTTAAACTTAAACCTCAGTTAAATAAAAAAAATTTCGCTGCTGACCATTTTTTCTTTATTTTGAAATATTAAGTCATTCGTCTATCAGATTAAAATGTTATTTTAGCAAGTTTAATTTTGTTAGATTTTTTTTCCCAAAAGTCAAAAGACTGTGAAAATGCCGCATATAGGAATCTAAAAATGAAATACTGTAATGTCGCTATCACAATAGCAAAGTTTCAGCACCAGCAACAGCATCTTATAACTTAAAGTCGGAATTCTGAACATTTGTAAAAATTTGCAAATATCGGCGGCAATTTTTTTTTAACTTTCAAGGACATTTCATAAACTTTTTATAACATCTGTGTACTTTAGATAAAAAAAAAAAATTAAATTACTAGGGGTTCTGCCCCCTACGAGCTACGCTCGTCAACCCCCGTTCAGACACAGCAGACTCTAACAGCACGCTAATTTGATCGGCTTTAAAAAGATTTCGGAAGACTGAATTATAATTTGAATCTGACAATTATAATCTGACGTAATTTTCACCAAACTTTTCTTTCTCTTTTTAATATTCACGTAAAAAAACTTTTGTTAGAAAGCACGTTTATCAAACATTTCTCTATAATTTTACTGATTTTCATATTTTTGTATGCAAAAGTTTTTTTAATATTAACGAAGAAAGGGCATGCATAAGCATTCAAATTGGATGCCGATCTGCCGGGAATATCTACGCAGATTTTCATTGGTCCATTTCCAAATCAAAACTTTTTTTTATATATATAGAAGGATTATTATAGTAAGTAAAAGCACTTTTATACTTTTAATCGTACTTATTTCTCAATATTTAATTATTTAAGTTACATTTGAAAAATAAATTTGATTTTTTTTGCAAATTGAGCAAAAAAAAAAAAAAAAAAAAAAAAAAAAACCAATTTAACAAATTACAACGACTATTTGGAAAATGATTTTTCAAAGACTAAAATTTAAGACATAAAAAATCGCACGGAGTTGATCCTACATTACGTACGCCATGGATTAAACGATAACATTCTTGGACCCCATCATGAACAAATTTTAAAAGAAATTTCAGTTTTACAATTTTCGGTACTGTACATTTTAAAACTTCTACGGAGCTGGTCCTACATTATGTACGCCGTGAATTAAAGATTAATAGTGTTATTACACGTAAAAATTGCAAGCAAGAAAAATCGCCTGCGACTCGTCAGATTTCCTATAAAACTTACGTCATGAAACTTGGCTTACTTACGTTAGCCAAGCATTTCATTGGCTGTTCGCGAATAGGCGTTTCTCTCATCAGATTTCCAAAAAATCTCACGACCAATTTTAAATAAAATTTCATTCTTAAACTTCTAAACATCCGACAATATTACTTTTTATACCGTCGGATAGAGAAAAAAATGTACTTTTAAATGCAATTTGTTTGAAAGCTGTATCTCAATTTGTTTCTGATTTATTAATTTTTTTTGTAGTTTTTATTACTTTTTTGTCATAGTGGCAACAGAACGTATCCATCTCTGTTGAAAGTAAAGGGAAATACAGATTACTGTATAGACCAATCAGAACACGAAGAAAATGCGGATTAAACCAATAAAAAGCTTCAGATATGCTTTTGATTTCCTACCCTGACGAGGAAAATAACAATTTTTCCAAATGGTTAAAAATCACGTGAACTGAAGCATAATGAAATTATTTGCAATATTAATTATGGATATTTGTGAATGTGAATTATTTAACACTATTGTTTCATTTTTTCCTGTAGAGCATATTTAATGTTTAATTAAAATCTTACTTTAATATACGAGGGCATTTCGAAAAGTAAAGATGTATATACCAATCAGATAACGAATAAATTGCGGATTAAACCAATGAAAACGTTCAGATATGCTTTTGATTTCCTACCCTGACGAGAACAATAACCATTTTTCCAAATGGTTAAAAAAAAAAAAATGCATTTTAATAAATAACGACCATTTGGTAAATGATTTTTTCATAGACTAAAATGTAAGACATAAAAAATCGCACGGAGTTGACCATACATTATGTACGCCATGGATTACATTTTTCGGTACTGTAAATTTTTGAACTTCTACGCATCTGGTAATACATTACGTACGCCATGGATTAAACATTAATATTCCTGGACCAATTTTAAATGAAATTTCATTCTTAAACTTCTAAACATTAAAATTTAAGACATAAAAAATCGCACAGAGTTGATCGTACATTACGTACGCCATAGATTACATTTTTCGGTACTGTAAATTTTTAAACTTCTACGGAGTTGGTCATACATTACGTACACCATGGATTAAACATTAATATTCCTGGACCAATTTTAAATGAAATTTCATTCTTAAACTTCTAAACATCCCACAATATTACTTTTTACACCGTCGTATAGAAAAAAAAATGTACTTTTAAATGCAATTTGTTTGAAAGCTGTATCTCAATTTGTTTTTGAGTTATTAATTTTTTTTTGTAGTTTTTATTACTTTTTTGTCATAGTGGCAACAGAAGTAACCATCTCCGTTGAAAGTAAAGGGAAAGTACGGATTACTGTATAGACCAATTAGAAAACGAATAAAATGCGGGATTCAACTAATAAAACACTTCAGATATGTTTTTGATTTCTTACCCTGACCGAGGACAATAACCATTTTTCTAAATGGTTAAAAAGCTATTAAAAAGCATTTATAAGAGAAAAGAATGCGTTAATTATTTTCGTAAATTGATTCGAATACCGGCGCTTCTAAAAGAGGGGCTGTTTGCTAGGCAAATGACTCTGTCATTTAAAATTATCCTTTGTTATTTTGAACATAAACTCTTTCCTTTGCCCTCTGACGTAGTTTTCTTTATGAAATCGGTGCAAAATGATATCAATGCATACTTTATAAATTGTTGTGAGGGAGCTCTAGCTACAACTGAATGTTCGCAATCCTTGATTTTAATAAAACTATTTAAACTTAATTTTAAAATACAAATTATCCTCGCATTTTTTAAGATAGGTAAAATAATAATTACGATAAAAGTACGTCTGTCACATGTTTGGCACCGGTTAGTACAAAGGCAGACCAGAATATTATCACAGTACAAGATGAAGGCAACGTTTTTCCTATTTCATTTTTCTTGTATTTCATAACTTATGATAAGCGTCTAAATTACACCAGAAGTCATATTAATTTTTGTCTTAGGCATCGCTTCACTTTCGGCAACTCTAGATCACCAGAACCCCCTATTTCTACATTTACATAAAGTATTTTCTTGTATTTAGTAATTTAGAGTTTTATACGGTCGCCTCCCGGGCTATAAGAAGAAGCTTTAAAGTTTTGTGCAACAATCCAAATCAACTGCATATGTATATTTTCAAAAGTTTATTTAAACTGAGTTAAACTTATTTATTATGAGAAAGTTGATCTCCAATACAAATATGTTTTGTTTTCAATAAAAAAAAAAAAAATCGAAAATTTTAAAGATTTGTAACAGAATTTAACATCTTTACTTAAATAAAACTTGTTACTGTTATTCTTTTAAATAATGAGAAATACTGTCTTAAAATTTCTCCATCAGCTAGCACGGGATGTTATTATCAGCAAGGATGTCTCAAGTGTCGCTGTATCCATTTATTAGAATATTGTGTGTTTGGAAGATTCAGATTTAAAATATTTTGTGTAAGATTCCAGCAAAAAGTAACATGAGATAGCTTAGCTGAACTTTTAAGGCAGCACTGTATAAAAATTATGAATGATAGCAAGATCATTTTCAAAAGGTAAAATACTGCGCACTATTTAAATAACATGTTCAAATTATGTAGGAATGTGGACATCGGTGAATATATTATAATCAAAGTTTTGATGTGTCTTCTCACCCTCACCCCCCCCCCCCCATACAAAAAAGGGATCATACATTGAAATTTAAAGATTTTTCAGTAATTTTTTTTAATAACAAATGCAAAACGTTTATTAAAACTCATTTTCACTAAACAATTATAGATATATTAAAAATATATTATTAGTTGATACATTAAAAAGTATGGCTTGTCAGCACTTGAACTAGCAATGTGTGCTACTACTAATTCAAGAAACATTTCTCTTTTTTTTTCTTTACAGTGTACCAGAACCACCTTAAAGTATTTGGGAACCTTATGACTTGCCGATTTTTTTACATTTCCTTTCATATTGACTTTCTGTTTCTTATTTTTTTTAAGTATTTTAAATATTCATTTGGGAAAATATATGCATTACATGATTATAAAATGAAATGCATTGATGCTCACATTTTGAAAAGCTATCTAAATGTAGCAGATTCATCAATATTACATAGTTTTTGTCAATATGCGATAGAAAATGTTAAAAAATAATTCTGGAAATGCCTTCCTGCAATTAAAATAATTTTACTTATTATTTTACTTATATACAGCAATTAGCATCAGCATTTTAAATATGTTTTTTTAAATTTTAAAATAAGAAAACAAAAATATATAATAACCTATAATTTTCAAGTCCATAGGCTTTCAATAAGATTAAGCCTTGAGCCCACGTCGCTTGCACTACCTATTAAAATAGTCCTGGATATAAAAAATTCAAAAAATTATTATTCTTTTTTTACTTTTTCGCTTGGAGAATACTCTGGTATTTTCAGGATAAAATGACAAATTTTGTATGTAAATACGTTCATTAGATCAAAAATTAAAAAAAAAAAAATTACTGTGCTGTCTATATTTGTCGATCCCGTTTCTAGGAATTAGATCCATTTATCTCAGAGTTTCTTTTAAGATTTCTTACATTTAAATTGATAAACCTGAATAGTACTTTTTTATATTTTTTATGTTTAAATTGATAAAATTGAAAGGTACTGTTATAAAAGGCTTTTTTCCCCTTTAAAAATTAATACTTTTACCAGTTGTTTAACCCGTTCTATGCACGGGAGTTCATGTTCAATTTACTATTCGATTTAGAAAAAATCTTTTTCTACTACTGTGCATTTTTTAAAAGGAAATTAAATTTATCATGTTGATATGGCAGCAGACGATAAAACGATATCTTTGGAATAAGGGAATAAATTGAATAAAAAGTTTTGTTGATGTTTGTGATAAAATGTTTTCTTTATTTTTTAAAAAAGATAATAATTAACCGCAATTAAATAATCTCTAATTATTTACATGCTAGGTAAAAGAATTATCGTAATATCCGCTACAGCTTCTCAGTATTGCAGCGTGGCGTGCGTAGTATGTATATCTCACATTGCAGTAAACATTTAGAACTGGTTAGAATTCGCGATATTACGGTTTGAACATAAAAAAGGCAAAAATTCGTTAGAAACATAAAATAAAAAAATACATTTAAAAATTTCGAATTTTTTGCCCCAATTGTTCATGGACCCCATACCAGCAACACGCGTGCCAAATTTCGTAGCCCTGCACCCTGTAGTTTCTGCGTTTTTGATGTTTCAAAGATACGCGCACGGATTTTAATAGGGTAGATTTCTATAAATATATTTATAATCCTGAGGACAAATTGATATTTATTATTTTCTGCTACATCTAAAAAAAAATTTAAATAGTCAAAAACTTGTATTCTTTTACTTAAGAAGATATGTTACATTTTAAACATGGCTAAAATTTTAATATTTAATTAATTTTAATAATTTGATATTTATTTTCTGAAAGAGTTTTATGTGAAGAGGATTGTTTACACACACATATTTTGTTGAAATCAAATGAATAAAATAATAAAAAATAAAAAATATATAATAGGAATATATAATAAATATATATAGGAATATATAATAGGAATAATAGAAATATATAAAATTCCGGACTAATTTGGGGCTATTCTGTACACAACCGTCTGTGTTCAGGAAGTTTAATTTCGATAACCTTGCAATTTGAAATAATGGTTTGTTTATCTAATTTTAGGTAGCTTTCATTACAAAAAGCTACCCATTGCAGCCGTTTGGAGGAAAGCGATTTCGAAAAATTTTGGTATATTTTCACCGATCATCACCCCCAGACCCTGAAACCACCCTCCGTTCAAACTTTGATACATATATATATATATATATATATATATATATATATATATATATCCATATACATATATAAATATAAATATATATATCTGATTTTTGTCACACTGTGACTCTCGTATTTATGAACCGATTTGGATGTAACTTGGTGTGTACATAACACATACCAATGTCTCGACCGAGTTCGTTGGCCAGCTCATCCGCCATCTTGTTTCGAAATTGCGGCCATTTAAAAGCTTTAAAAAAATTAAAATTTAAAATGAGGTACAAAAAATTAGAAATTGAAAAAGATTTTTTTCTTATGCGTTTAACCTTGATACAAAGATTCTGGAGCATTTTTTGTTTCGTCTCTATCTTAAAAAATGGCTGAGTTATAGCACTTTGAATTTCTAGTGTGGCTGAGATTTTGAAACGATCTGATTTTTGTCACGCGATAACACTCGTATTTATGAACCAATTTGGATTTAACTTAGTGTGTACATAGTATATACGAATGTCTCGACCGAGTTCGTTGGCCAGCTTCATCCGCTATCTTATTTTAAAATGGCGGCAGTTGAAAATTAAAAAAAAAAAAATAAAATTTGCAATGAGATGCACAAAATTAGAAATTGAAAAAAGATTTTTATTCTATGTGTTTGACCTTGATACAAAGATTCCGGGGCGTTTTTTCTTTCGTCTCTATCTTAAACAATTGCTGAGTTAGAGCACTTTGAATTTCTAGTGTGGCTGACATTTTGAAATGATCTCATTTTTGTCACGCGATAACACGTATATTTATTAACCGATTTAGATGTGACAAGACATGTGCATAGTACATACCAGTGTCTAAACAGAGTTCGTTGACCAAATTCATCCGCCATCTTGTTTCAAAATGGCGGCCATTTAAAAAATTAAAAAAAAAATTAACTTTAAAATGAGGTACAATAAAAGTAGAAATTGAAAAAGATTTTTTTCTTATGTGCTAGACCTCGATTCAAATAATTCGGACCATCTTTTGTTTCGTCTATATCTTAAAGAATGGCTGAGTTATAGCCCTTTGAATTTCAAACACGGCTAATATTTTGAAACGAACCGATTTTTGTCACGCGATGACACGCGTATTTATTAACCGATTTGGATGTGACATGGCATGTGCATAGTATATATCAATGTCTCGACCAAGTTTGATGGCCAGTTTCATCCATTATCTTGTTTCAAAATGGCGGCCATTAAATTTAAAAAATAATAATAAATTCAAAAACGAGGTACAAAAGAATTATAAATTGAAAAGGGTTTCTTTCTTTAGTGTTTCACCTTGATACCACGATTCAGGAGCATTTTTGGTTTTGTCTTTATATCAAAGAATGACTGATATATAGCAGTTTGAATTTCTATTGTGGGTGACATTTTGAAAAATGTGATTTCTTCCCCTGCGACAGCACTCGTATGTATCAACCGATTCCGATATGAGTGAGCATGTGAAAAGGAATTACTAAGATATCGACAAAGTTCATTGGTTAGCTTCACCCATCATGTTGTTTTAAAGTGACGGGCACTTCAAGATATCGCCGAATTTGGCTACCAAATATAAATCACTTTAAATAAAACCAGCTTGGAAAAAGCTGACTAATTTCGCGAAATTCTCATTCATATTCAGTATTGACAAAAATTAGAATTGAACCCTGTATAATAGGGTTGCACTAATTTGAGCTTTGCGTGTTTGAATAAGATAAGCTGGCTTTTTGAAAATAAGGAATACGAAAGCTACTTCTTCCTCCCGGCACTGGGCGGAAGGACTTTTTATATTTAGATGTTTTCCTGTTATAGGGACCTTGGCGCTTTAAAAAGAAAATTTTTTTTGGCGCAATTTCAGATTATGAAACTAAGATTTGTTGCCAAATGATATAATTAGCTATGAAAACAAAACTGGTGAGCTATTATGCTTGTTTATGTATTTAAAAAAATGCCTCTCATTACACATGTTATATGAATTACTTCTGTTTGTATAAAATAACATATAAACGACGTCTTTATATTAAATAAATAATGTAAATATAAAAAGAATTGATTGCATGTATAAACCAATAAATAGGTTGACAGTAAACACGTGTGAAAATTTTCCTTCTCTCGCCAAAATCGTTTTCGCTATTTCGTCAAGGTTTTATAACCGAGAAATAGCTGCCTTTATTTACCTTAAATATTCATTTGTAAATTTATTTAGATTTGCCGGATGGGTGTGTGGACAGACGCAAAATCACGGGTCCCTATGTACCACCCAAGGTTATCAGAGTCACTGGAAAAGGATTGCTGTATAGTCCCGGATTCGAGGAAAATAAAACCTACCCCGACAATGTGCAGTGCTCATATCAGTTGCAGACTGATTCTACTAGGGTAAGGAATTAACATAACATACACTGTTTAAAATTTTTGCTGTTTAATAGCAGAGAATCTTCTACTAGAGAGAATCGTCTACTTCACCGAATGTAAAACCAGGCCTTATATTTTATTATTATTTTTTTTTAATCAAAATACACACTAGGTCTGATTTTTCGGGAATGTCTTTTTTCAATTCCTACTATTAGTTCACACTCTCCCTATATTTTTTCATTTATATATCTTGTTCAAATTTTCAATCGTTAATAAAATACTTATTATTCATCCTACCAAGTTGAAATAATTTTTTTTAACTTGTACTGGATGACAATTGATGTTAATACAGTTTTTTCAAATATTAATTCATTAATTAAATTTTCGGTAATTAATTTTAGTTTTACATGGGAGACAAAATGGCGGCCATTGGTTATTGAACAGCATTTAATGCATCTTCATATGTATAAGGGGAGACTCTGCTCTGTCGCCAAATACTGTCAAGTTTGTCGCCAACTTGGCGATATCTCTAATATTTCGCCAATTTCCCATAGACTTCCATTGTAAACCTACTTGCTTATAGAAAATCAACAAATTCAGATATTTTAATGCAACAAAAACTAATATTAGCTTAAGGGATTATATTAAATTTTTCTTTGAAGACCCAAGTAGGAATTGACTTTAAAAACAAAATTCTTATATTACTTGTTTACATGCATAACGATTAGTATTTACTCATTTACAATAACGTATAATTATAAACTCATTTAAAATTTATGCGTGGATTTTAATTCGTAAAGTTTATATGCGGATATATATTTAATTTATAATTGCTTCACAATGAGGTCATTTGCACAGACTATTATTGCTATCTGTTACAGATTTACAGACCATGTATCCTAGTCTCCGTATACTGGCGGAACAAGTAGTCAAGAAAAAATCACGCTTTTCTGACGCACCTACAAAAACTTTCCTAGTATTGTGATAAGGCTAAGTTTATAAGGTTATTTGTTTTTACTGATAGAATCGTTTCGCCATTCTGAAATCAGGGTCCAAAATCTTTAAACGATATGATTTTCTAAAATTGTAAAAGGTATAATATCTGTATTTGAGGCTCTAATCTCGATAAACAGTACTGCTTCCACTCGAAACAACGATGTCGTATTTAAAGTCAATTCTGAAAGTGAAACAAAAAGTGGTGAGTTTTTTTTTTCTGTTTTATTCACGGCTGTTCAAATTAAACTTGATTGTTTTCTAACGCATTTATGAAGTGATTTTCATATGGGAATGCATAAATTTTCCTGAAAGTAAAAAGGTTTTAAAATATTTTTTTAAACAAAACTTTGAAATAATTAAAATGCACTTTCCAAAAAGGCTAAAAAGTGTTTATGAATCCTGTTTGTGTGGTCGTCTCGCCGTACTTGGCCTTATTTACGCGGATTACCGCGTAAATAAACTCAGAGTGACATGTCATTTTTATATGTTAAGGTGGCAGATCACTTTGAGTAGCCAGAAAATGACCGTATTTAAAGCACTACGAAAAACTCGGTAGTTTCTTAAGGCTGTTCTCAAATCAAAAAGGGCAACTTTCTGACATAAGTTTAAATTTATTTTTGGTCGGAAATGCATGAAACTAGCCGGTGTTGTTGTTCACAAACTATGTCATCGAGCTGTTTTTTCCGTTTTTTTTTTTTTTTTGCAAACGCAGTAGATCTTTCAGAAAACAGGTCAAAATTGACGTTTTGAAGCGAAGTTCCGGAAGGAAGCAGAAAAACCGGTCAGCGAAGGAAGAAAACATCTTTGTCACGTGATCAAAATTGTTTATAACTCGATAGGTAATTTATTGATTAAAAAATGGAAAAAACAGTTCAATTTGAAATCGCTTACGTAGTCAGGCCTTCCAGTTTTATATGTTTGTGTTAAAAAATGAATCTGTAAATATGTCAAAACGTTTTGCGCTTGTTGAGCAGAGCAGTTAAGAACAGCCTTAACGAATGAATGAAACGCAGCAATTTTTTTTCTTTACTTTCACACTTTCTTATGGCTTGATAAAATATTCAAATACACATATATTTAGTATTATTAATTAATAAATCATAACGAAAAACGTGGCTTTTGAAAAATATGAATATTGAAATATGCATTTTGCGCGCACGATTTTACAAATTCTACTGAAAACATGTGTTTAATGTTTCATATTTTGTTACTTATAATACTATATTTTATACTGAACTTAGATTGGAAAGTACATTCAAATGCTTTAGCATAATTAATGGCTTTTCTAATCACATTTACTAAATTTCACCCAAAAAATTATACTTATTTTTTCAAGCCACAATTTTCTGTGACAAAAATCAGACTAAATTGAGGTTCAGCATAAACTAACACATGTAAACTAAGAATATGCATAATTTCAAGTTTCTATGATAATATGTTTTTTAAATGAGAGTGCACGCACCATCAAAAATAATTTTTTAGAAAAACAGCTTCAAAGTTGTCTTATATCATTACAGCAAATTCTTTTATACAAGATATTTTTAGCCATAACTTCTGCTCTAATTAGTATTTTTGTAAAATTCTTTTTGCAGTGTATTTGCAACTTTTGAAGGTATCCATTCTGAAATTTGTTAAAAATCATTTTTTTTAACCGTCAATGTGATCTGCCCACTTTAATGAGGTTTACTATAGATTGTTAACATTTGATAGTGAAGTGTTATAATCATTACTTAAAACTAAATATTCTTTCTAATTCTTATTATGATTGTGTGCATTTTTAATGTCAGAGTTACTTACAACAAGAACTTCGATTGTCATTTTCTATGCCTCAAAATTGTCTGTTGTAAGAAAGTGAGATGTTGTTATTTTGGGGTTAGGCCTTATATTACAAGTATCCTAAAAAATCATGATAGGTGTTATTTTAGGGATTGATCTAACTTTCGGAAAACCAAGATAATGCTTTTTCTTACACAGAACCGAAAACCAAGATTCTGTTAAAAAACAGAGGTAGTATTCTGTAAATTCGGAGTACTCCCCATAGATTTGGATCTGTAAATATACCTGAAAGTCTGCAAGTTGATAAGCATAAAAACAGAAAGCGGTTGTGCCTTTTAAACTTCAATTTGTCTCACCGTCTGGCTGGCCGTGCTCTAACTCTGGTAAATATACCCGGATTGTCATACAATTTTTATATGGTATTCAAGTTCACTATAGAATTTTCGGTATTGAAAATTAAGTGTGTAGCATCTATAGTTCGTTTACAGGGCTTCACAAAAGAATTCCATTAGATTATGATCTATGGGGAAAAATCGTTTGCGATGCTTTTTAATAATGTTACGAAACTTTAAATATAATGAAATGAAACAATATTACTGAGGTTAACTATAAAATTTTTTCATAGATTATAAAGTGTATTGAATTTATTGTTCATTTTTAGAATGTATTTAGTAACAGGACGGACAATGACTCTACGCGGAAAAAAACTGTTTTGTTGAAATGACTAAATTTTGGTTCATATAGCTCCATCCAAATAGTTTGGTTGGAATGACCAAATTTTGTGTGGACTAACCAAACGATTTGTTGAATTAACAAAATAATTTGGTTAATCTAACGAAAATATAATAATTCCAGCCAAAATATTTGGATGGAGCTATATGAAGCAAAATTTAGTCATTTCAACAAAACAGTTTTTTCTGTGTATGAAAAAAATGAAAGTTCTTAATAATATTCTGTTAGTGTAGGAAAGTGCTTCTTAAGTATGTCTGATGCATGGTTTTTCGTTCTTATTTTTTTCTTACAATGAGTAAATTATAACCCATTGTAACCGGTTGTTTGTATTCAGAGCAGAAGCAATATGTGTTTCATAAAATATGAGAGAAATTTATTGTTGCAATATCTCGCAATTATTCGAAAACTGCTATGCTACATTGCAATGAAGTGAATTACAGCTCTTGCCTTCCTCTGTACAAAACGTCCGGTTGAAACTGCCAATTTCTTCCAGAAATTTGCACAAATTATGTGAACTAATGGTCGACAATCTTGACTTGATAGAATGCTTTTAATGGAGAACTAATATATATTTACTGAGAATGTGTCTTTCTTTTCCGTGTGTTTGCAGAAATTTTCAGCAACGTAATTGCAAATAGCCATTAAAGAGGAATCAGGGTATTTGTTTTTAACAATTGATGAGAATTACAATGAAATCTTCTTTTCTTTTTACAGCATATAAGAATTCATTTCAATGCTTTGGACATCGATACAACAGATGGATGCGGAGCAGATTCTCTCAGCATTCACGATTTTGATTCCACTGGTAATGGAAGGCTGGTTTCGATGCACTGTGGAGATCAGATGCCTTTCGATTATGTGTCCTACGCTTTTGCAGTGCAGTTGGTATTACGTACGGACGGATTTGCTGGAAGGCGGGGTTTCAATATCACGTACTCCGTGCAACCAACGAAAAGTAAGCATCTGGTAAAAAACAGGTGGGAGAATTTTATACAGTCGAACAGGCTATATTGGAATAAACCCTTTGCTAAGAGAGTTAGTTGTATGGTACATTCTATTTTTTTTTCAAACTTTAGTAGTTAGAAGATCTTTCCTAGGCAGGGGTGAGTAATACAATCATTCTACTCGTCGTTGGCTAGTAGAATGATTTTCTGAGAAGGAGAAATAATTTTCAGACAGTCATTTAAAAACGCTAGTCTATAGAAAATACCCCCTCCACAAAAAAAGAAGAAATACATTTTTATTTTTAGCCATATTTTGCACTTCTCCCAATGACCGCACTATAAAAACTGACCGCTCTAAGTTTCACGTTGTGCATATTTCTTGAATTATAATAAGAAAAATACGCAAATGTTACTAGGAAAATGCATTGTAGTAATGAATTATTTTTGTATTCTCGTAAATTTTGTCATAACAATTTTAAACTGTACGTTGCATCTTGCTGTCTGGTAAAATAAATCTTTGGCTTACAAGATTTTCTAACAATTTCTCTCCTCTGGACCTAGGTATAAAAAATCCTCCACTGATATGTAAAAACAAGAAAAAGTCATATCTGATTCAAATTTTCAATATTTTAGGGCTGTTACAAGTATGCTTTACCCTTTTCTCCTTGTTCACTTTTGTTTTTTACCTTTTTGTCACACACATTCTTCTACTTTTTGTTATAATGTGTCACATGGTTTAAACATTAGGGTTCATTCATTAAAAATGTTTTTAATTAACGACATCTGTAAATTGTTTTAAGCTTTATATTCATTACACATAAGAAAACAGATAAAAAAAAATTAGAAGATTGGAATAAATATCTTAAGGGGTCTCAGGACTCTTAAAATTGGAAAAAATGAAAAAAAAGGCCATTTTCAACATTTAATATCTTAAAATGTATTTGATTTTAAGACACAATTTTAATTGGAATAAAATATATAAGTATTTTCGTTCATTTCATGTATTTAAAAAATTATAAGATGCAGAATTAGCATTTACAGGGGGCTTCAAACTGTTAGACATTTGACGAGCAAAAAATTGGCATAACAGCTTACGCGCACGATTACAAAATAAGTATTGCAACTAGAATGAAAATTATGGTGGCTACTTACACTTCAGATTGTAATAATTACCCTGAACCTAAATAAATTTGTGTTTAAAGCTTTTTTATATATTTAATACAAAGTTGTATTTAGCTAATACAAAATTAAGAAAATTTCACCAGTATACAAAAACGTCATTTGGAGAAAAATGTCTTCAAAGTTTCCGAAACGACGCTTCAACTATTGAACGTGCATAAATGGAAAATCCATAACTTCAGCTCTAATAGGTATTTCCAGGAAACAGTTATATCAAAATGTTCAGAAAAGATAGGAGTTTAACATCTAAAAAAATTAAAATTTTGAAAATTTTAAAGCGTTAAGAGTCCTGAGACCTCTTAACGACTTTTACTACATGTAAAGATTCCAACAAACGCAGAGCTATCGGGAAGCAATTGGACGATTGCTGCTTGCCGATTCTGGCGGTAACGGCACCATATCAAGTTGCCAATATCGGTTCCAACACGTTTGTAGTACCGGGACGATAGTCGGTCTGTTGGGCTGGCTCTTAGTCGGACCGGTGCCTACAAGATCAGCAAGACTGCCGGCGGGATACTATGCCCATAGCTAACCATATGAATGCCGGCCGCAGCCCGACACCAGCATAAATTGAAAAAAAAAACAAATCAGTTTTGATGACTCCATCTATGAGCCATCTTGACATGTATGTTTGCTAATATTTCAAAGAAACATATTTCGGCGCTAAAAGAGGCTGGGTTCGATCTGATGCCCCCAAGAACAGAAGGTAAACGCTTTAACCACTCGGTCACTGAGCTTTGTTGAGGAGAAGATTCTACGGGGTAATAAGGGGAAGTCATTTCGATAAGTGATGGTTTGTCGTTGTAGGTAAATGGTAGATGGGAAAACTGGAATTTTGATGTGTTTTAAAGGTTTTATTTTGTAATTGTCTTATCCACGTTTATTTAAAAGTTAATTTAGTATTTAAATGAATGAAATAAATATTTCAGCGAATTAGTTAAAGCAAACGAATTGTTTATATATATATATATATATATATATATATATAAATTTAGGAATCCTTAAATATTTAATGAAATAAGTTACTTTTAGAGGTTTTGTTCAGTTAATAAAATTTTGTTATTAGTAATTATAATATAATTATATTCATTTATTAATTTATAAAATATAGTTTTTTAACATGGAAAAACTTATTTTAATAAATAATAAGTTGGAAATTAATCACTTTTAATTTGAATAAGAATTCATTTTATGCCATTTGATGATTTAATGTACAATATATTTTTAATAACAATGTAGCGATATTAATTCTTTTACTTATCAGCATTTTTAAATCTTAAAATAAAACAGAAATATTAATTCATCTTTTTTTCGTTTGGTAAATAATTTTTTAGAAGGGGTTGATTTCTGAATCTTTCTTTTAAATTTTAATTCTTAAAAGATGGGTAGATTTTTTGATATTTTTATAGCTTGTAAAATAATTTTAAACACTTTTTAATAATTTCCTTTTTAAATAAAATAAGAAACTTGGCTATTACTTTTAAAATGAATACATAATTAGAAAATAAGTTGAATTAACTTCTGAATTATTTTTTTTCTTTCTACTATTAAGTTTATAATGAATAATAATTTTAAGGAGCGATTTAAAAAATCTTTTGATGATTCAAATAATTGTAAGTCTTTTTTAAAATGAATTCAAAAACAATTTTTTAAAATAAATAAATATAGGCTACTTTTGACAATTTTTTTCTTTATCACTGTTAGAATTTTATATGAAATATATAACTCTTATGAAAACTCAAACTCACACAAAATTACGAAAAAGAAAAAAATATCCGCTAAGACTAAAAATTCCGAATTTGGACCGACGTTGACAAATATAATCGGCCAATATCAGAAATCACATATCGGACTTGCGTCACTTGCCAGTTTAAGTCGCTTGCCGGTATGTAACCATAAGGAGACCGATTATGGTAACCGGCTGTCGAAAAAGCGGATTTCTTAAGTTTCAGTTGCCGGCATGTTGCAGCCACTTCACCGAAACCACTATGCCAATGCCGACACTTAACCGACACTGCCGGCTGCGATCCGATCGTGTGCCGAAAGGTATGTGTTTGCTGGGATGATCACATCAATTGAAATGTTAACTTTACTACTGCATTATCTGTACTTGTATATTTTACTTTTATGAAAGCTATCAAACACCTACATATGATACTAGTATTGATGCACATTTCTTGTTATTTATCACGATCTCTCTCATTAAGATTAGAATAACGCAAAATAACTTAAACGACATTTATTAACAATAGGTTTAATGAAAGAACAAGAAAACATAATTTGTTATATGACGATTTAATGTGAGATTGAGGTATTCGTAAAATATATGCTATGAAATCAGTTAATCGAAATATAATCGTAATTGACTTGTTCAATGGTCGTAAATTAATACAGAATTTCTAGTCGTAATTTAAACATAATTGTATTACTAAATCTAAAAATAGGTAACCAGAAAGGTAATCATGATGCTTTTTCCCTTTTCACTTGAAATATTTGCTTTTATTGCAGATGTTTGTCCCCTTGAACAAAAACAGTGTCGCAACAGGAACTGCGTGGATTACACCGTTCTCTGTGATGGAAACGATGATTGTGGCGATGGAACAGATGAAGAAAGGTGTTCTGGTGCGTTCATACTATTCTTTAATATTAAATTTCGTACATTTTAGCCTCACATTTTGGCCTTGTCATGCTAAAATTTTCCATGTTTACAAACAATATTATTTTAAATCTTTAATCATTTTGCCAGAATTTTGTAAAATTGAATCGTATCATACACAACAGGCCTATGTCCAACATTTCAGTAAACACTTCGACTGTTGGCACCCGCTGAAGGGCGGATTCAAAACAGGCTACAAGATTATCTTACATAGGGTAAAGTGGGGACAGATGCCGCAGTTTTACTTTTCTTCTTGTAAAATGTACAAAAAAGTAAAAAACAACTAAGTACCAGAAATCATTAATCAAACCCTTTAGAATCTAATTTCTATGTTTAACAAGTTAAAACCCTCTTAATAAAGTAGGCATAATTATTTTCCCAAACGTCATTTTTTATCATCATTTTTATGTGCTGGATAAGATGCCGCAGCGGGTGTGGGACAGATGCCGCATGGAAGAAAAATCTAGGCTGTTTATTTTTTTTTTAAGCAAATCACATTTTTATTTTCTCAAACTACTTAAAATGAAAATAAATAACAATAAACTTACAAAAATTGTATATATCTCTAAATTGAGAAAAGTTTAATGAAAATTCAAAAGCGTTAGCTCAAAATATAAAACTTAAGACAAAAAATGAAACTGAAAAGTAAAACATTTGAATTTACACGAATGGATAGCATAATTACTGGAAATAATAGACAGCATAATTACAAAATGATATAAATCACTGGTTCACTTCCAAGTGACCATTGCAGTTTGCTCTTAATATAAGCATTAGTTGTAGTCTATTTAGGTCCTAGTCTGTTTATTTTTTGCCTTTCTTGTCCTTCTTTGATTTTGTATTTCCTTCACCCACAATCACACCACACTTCTCTTTGCAAAAGTGAAGTGAGCCCTTTTCATGCAGCTATCGATTGAATTTCATGCACTGAATTCTGTTCGCTTTAGACTTTGTTTCTTGATAAGACTCCAGACACTCAGTACATTCAGAGTCATCAAATTCCATTCCAATACTGTCATAAGAATCCATAAGAGGAACAATTTACTTATTGAATAATATGAGTCGGAAGATGACTCATATTTTTGTTTTTTCCTCAAGTAGTTTTCAAGTTGGTCTTTCCCTTTCCTTTTCTACGCATTTTACTTCCGCCAAGCTATCGTTCTTTGACTCTTTCTAGTTTCTTTTTCTTTTTATTTCCTTCTTCCTTTTTCTTGTTTATAAACTCTGTGCTTGTAATATTTGCACCCTTTTATTTTCTCTTACTTGGCTATATACAGGGCTCGCAGCGTTCCTAAAATTTTCACTTTGCTACCAGTATTTTAAATAAGAATTCTTCGTGGAAGATTCCTTTAGCATCTGTAATAAAATTATACAATAAAGATTATCGTTTTAAAATAGTGGTAGGAATGTGCGAAAATTTTAGGAAGGCTGCGAGCCCTGTATATAGGTCGTTTGACCGTTGGGATAAGAGATATTTTGTTTAACAATTTAGATGGGGAGAATTGTAAACGGCCTACGTTTTCCTTATTCACTCGTGGTGAACCAACATTGTTGCTAAGAAGATTTTGATAAGTAACAGAATGCGCTAATATATGTTCATTTAAATGTAAGTTCTACTTAAATCGCAGGGATGAATTTATTGAACCGAAAAACAAAAGTATATTTTGCGGCATCTGTCCCATAGTGATGGGTAAGATGCCGCGCCGCCATTTTGCGTCATGTGAGAGACACGAGAGAAAGGCAAGGACATGCCTGTATTCTACGAGGGTCTAATCTACAGTTGCAATCGGTTTTGGGATGAAATCTCTGTTTATTTGGCTTAAAATATGTAATAAAACTTTATTAGAATAATTTTAGCAACTTACCACGCAGGGTCGAACCATAAAAACTGGCATAAGTATGTAAATACTGAAAATTAACGATGGAAATGTATACAACACAGCACACAGCACACAGCACAGAAGAACACTACAAACTTCTTAAAATGGTATAGGAAGCGCTAGTGTCGCCCACACAATCTCTGCAGCATCTATCCCACCGCGGCGTCTGCACCCCACTTTACCCTAGTAGTAATAGCTATACACACACTAGAGATAAGACGGGCTCTTCAGACGGGCAACATTTTATTTATCAACAAATTGAAAAAATAAAAAAAAAACTTGCTATTATAAAAAAAAAAAATGTAGTCCAAGTTTTTTAAAGATTTTTACAATCCTTTAAAAATCAACTTGAAAGAGTTATGAAAATTTCTTAATGAGATGTAAGGAAAAATATTCTATTTGATTCTGAAGCTTTGCACAGTGAGAGTTAGCAACATAAAAAAACCTTGTGTTATTCCTTGTCTAGCACAAAGTATTGGGTATAAATAACATTTTGCTATTTTAAGCAGATTTTCAAGGATTACATGAAAATCCGGAAGCATTGTGATGAAGAAGTATGTAGGATTAACACATATTTCTGTGTAAGAAGAGATTTTTAAATGAGAAAATTAATCTTGAAACAATTTTAAAATGTTATTAATAATTATAAATAATTTTGGAACATTACACCATAGATAATTAAAATTGAAATAAGTGAGATGTGAACAAACCACAAACCCTTTGCTATATTGATGTATAAACATTTAAAACATTAAACATAAATTAAAACATTAAAACCATTAAAATATCCATTCTACAGTTTCAGCACATCTCCGTGGCTTTCATTAGGAATGAAAATGAACTAAGTTGGATCAACAATCTCAAAACACCGCCCGATAGAGAATCGTATACATGGAGAAAAATAAACAATCAGTCTCAAGATAGGGAAATCAGAATTTACTGGCGCCATCTGTTGAGATAAGATTTTAACATAAATACACTGTCGCCATCTATATTTGAAAATATTGATGATCTGCATAACTCAAAAATTAAATGAGTATTATTCTAATTTCATCGATATTTTCACTATAGATGGCGACAGTGTATTTTTGATATCTTCATATCTCAACAGATGGCGCCAGTAACTTCTGATTCCAGTAACATTCATGAGAAATAATTTATGTGTTTCTCACAAGAATTTTGAACCAGGAGAAATAACGTTCTTAGAAAGTTAAAGTTGGGCCTAATGATTGTATAATAAAAAAATACTTAAAGAACAGCTGACTGCGGCCTCCAAAAAGACTAATTCATCAAGTTACTAGATGAATTAATAATATAAGACAAGATTATTAACAGTACTTCAAATAATCACTGGTCTGCTTCGGCATATCTTGATATGATATGAGCAGAAGAGAGCGACAATTCTTCGCTTTGGCAGTAGTATCACAGCTTTGAGTTCCGGGGAAAATTTTTAACACAATCAACATATCACATTAGTGGAATAACCGTAAACAACATTAGTACTATAATCGATGTCTGTAACATTTTAAAATTTCATGCAAAAACTCGATGGCATGTTAATAACGCCAAAGGACGAATTGGCACCCCGCTGTGCTCCTATCGCATCAAGATATCACAAGACAGTCTGAAATAATTGTATTGTACTAATCAAGATATGCAACAGATTAAAATGCTATTCAGAAATTCTATGACGAGATAATACTGTGAAAATGAAGAATTGGCGCACGTGCATCCATCATAATGCCGCCCGATACTTGTATGCTATTTTCTTTGTTTTGGTGCAATTCGTAAACTAGGACGATCTTCTACAGGACATCTATTAGCATTTTCTGTTGAAATGTAGTGTTTTCACAGTCTCAAAACTGTAGATTGGCGGATGCCAACAGCTTCGGGTACACCGGTTTTATACCGGCCAGACTGCATCATACCGATAACATGACCACGCGTAAATCCTTCCATTTGGTACGTAATTAGCATATCATCGGCAAAAAGCGATTGAAATCACCACTAGAAATAACAATAAATTAAAAATTTCTTCCATTCTCACCATCCAATTACTTTGCAATGCACCTTTTGTTGTCCAATCCTCTAAAACGGCCGATTAGAGTGGTTTCTTAAAACTCTTAATTACACCGACTTTGCATACCGTTTCTTTATTATGTGTATGGATTTTCAACGTTTTCTAACAAAAACTTTTTGATAAAACAATGATTTATTGAAATATGAAATAATTTTGGATATCAGCATATAAACATTATATATTTAATAGTTATCACGATAGTAAAAAAAAATCTCACAGTTTGTCATTCATTTAGCATCTTTTGGATTGCAAATGAATGCTAATGAAATGAAATAAAATGAAATTCATATTCCAAAATTATTTTTAATGAGACACGGTAAACATTTCTCAAACGTTTATTGTTTGTTGTTTCTTAACTATTATATAATCTATTGTACTTTAATTAATTGATAATGTGTTATATTTTCTAATTATGAAGTTTTGATGCTGTTTTAGGAAATATTCTTCCAACTTCCGAATGTGGTAAACCAGAAATTGATCTCGCCAGCTTTGCAGATTTTGATCGAATCGTTGGCGGCAAAGAAGCAATCCACGGAAGTTGGCCCTGGATGGCAGATTTGCAGATGAAACTTGTAGAACCCAATGGTCACACGTGTGGAGGAACTCTTATAAATGCACAATGGGTTCTTACAGCAGCGCACTGCTTTGGAGATCCCTTGTAAGTAAAGATTAATACCTATGATCCGAGAAAAATATTATGTGTTTAGATTTAAAAAATCCACACATTGTTTGTATTTTTCTGTGTTAGTATTTTTTTTTTTTTACGCAGTGCAAGATAGATATCATTAATAACAAGTAATATAAAAATTTTGTTTTTAAAGTCAATTCCTACTTAGATCATCAAAGAAAAATTTAATATAATCCCTTATGCTAATATTAGTTTTTTTTGCATTAAAATGTCTCAATTTGTTGATTTTCTATAAGCAAGTAGGTTTACAATGGAAGTCTATGGGAATTTGGCGAAATATTATAGATATCGCCAAGTTGGCGTCACTTTTGGTGACTCATTTTGGCCGCCAAATTTGGCGATAAATCGCCATGTTGGCGACAAACTTGGCGGTATTTGGCGACAGAACAGGGTCCCCCCTATGGTAACCCCTTATTGAAAATACATTCATTGATCTTCAATAACCAATGGCCGCCATTTTGTTTCCCATGCAAAAGTAAATTTAATTAATTAAACATTCATTGATCTTCAATAACCAATGGCCGCCATTTTGTTTCCCATGCAAAAGTAAATTTAATTAATTAATTAATATTGGAAAAAATTGTATTAACATCAATTGTCATCCAGTACAAGTTCAAAAAAAATTATTTCAACTTGATAGGATGAATAATGAGTATCTATATTATAAAGGACAAACATATCTGTGCGTAACGCATACGTCATTTTGCGAATGGCAACACTTTGAAATTTGAAATAAAATTTTGGTTTTGCATTTTCTGTACTGCAAATTTTTAAACTTCTATGCATCACACATTTTAACTTTTTACACCGTCGTATAAGGAAAAAAATTCTCTTTTAAATACTATTTGTTTAAAAGCTGTATCTCAATTTGTTTTTGAGATATTAATTTTTTTGTAGTTTTTAATACAAATTTTGTAATTGTGGCAACTGAAGTACTCCATTTACATTGAAAGTAAAGGGAAAATATTCATGGTTTATTATTTTTATTCATTATATCCTTATTGATGCCATTTTCACATTACAAATAAAAGTAACTTTTTTATAATTTTTGAACAGAAAATGATGTCAGACATTAAATAAAACACGCATTCTTCTTCATAAATCAGCTACATTTTAATATTTTTACATTACGCTGATAAATGAGTTTGAGGCGCTCGGCAAAATGATTTAGTGAGTAAAAATGATATATTTAAAACAAAACGATCATTTTTTATTTGATAAAACTAAATATTTGACCAATACTATAAATGGCGAATACTATGACAACTAAAGTCAAATTTCTGAATTTTTTTTTCGCGGGTACTAAGATTAGAACTTAAGGTTTGTGCGAATGTTCACATGAAAAGTTGTATCGGACAAACGTGACTTTAACTTTGGAAATGCATTCATTAATAATCTATTCTTTTGCGCGTTAAAATACTTTCAAATTGTGAATTTGAGTGGTGCGTATGTAAATTACGAAAATGTGAAAATAACGTACAGTTTAGATTTTATGGGGGAAATTTTTATGATGTGACAAAGCGAAATCCTTTTTACTGATTTTTCATCCCGTAAAAACAAACATAAGAGCTCCATTGATACCTTCATCATAATTACTCATCTTGATTACGTAATCTAATACAGTTTAATTTTTCAATAATTTAAGCAGTTGAAGTTTGTAGAAATAATATTTTGGTAATTTTGGATTTAAAATATTATTTGTTTTAAGAGTTAGACAACCAATGTAAGATGATTTTTTTGTTATAATTATTTTTGTAGGTTTATTATAATTTCGATCTGACAGTTCCTTTCAAACATTTTAGTACGTCGAATTTCGACGGGTTGCAACTCGTTTTATTAACGATTGAAAATTTGAACAAGATAAATATATAAATACTAGAAAGGTAGCCCGTCAAAAATGACGGAAATTTAGATATAAAGATATATACAACTCATGTGCAAGAATATGAGTTTTCCCTTTTGTTCCGCAGTGATAGATGAAAATAACACATTTTAAGAACGAAACACATTTATGAAAATCTGTGTACAGTAGAAGATCACTAATCTGCACAGTTTGGTTCCAAGTGTTATGCAGATTTGAGGCTTTTTGCGGTCATGTCTATTCAATCTTTGTTTACATTTTTTTAAATTCATATATTGGACAATTTAGATTGTTGAGCCTTAAAAATAAATAAATAACACACTTGAAGTACGGTTAAAAACTATTAAATTATCGTATACGATTTCATGAAATGGTATTCTATGTGTGTGCTTCACGATCTTGGTTACGACGTTGGCGAAATTGGCTGAAAATTGTCATAATCCTAATAGTGTGGGCCGCTATAACAAAAAAAGTAACCAGTTTTTAGTAAAATTTCTGATATAAAGTAGCTTTCAAAAACTTGTGTAAAATTGCAGGCCGTTCTCGTGTTATGTCAGTCCTAGGAATAATATTTCTAACACTGAAGATTTTCCATGTATATATGGAATTTAGAAAAGCTTCTCCAAAAGAAAGGTCCTGAAATGACATTGTAATTCCTCTAACTTCAAAGTTTAATCGGGCCCTGATGTTGAGGAATGAAATGTAATAAATACAGTTATTTTGAATATTACAACAGAATTAAACAGTTAAACTTATTTAACTTAAACCCTCTGTTACTTCCCGATGTTATTTTTTAGTATTAAGAAAGAAAATTACATAAAATTTTCAAATCATTTTCCGTCTTTAATAACTAAATAATGAAAAAATAGGCTTTTGTTCTGAGCTCATAAATATGACAATAAAATAATGTAACTAAGAGATATTGCAAAATTAAATCTTTGTGATTACAAACCATAAACAAACGATACCGCCACCATTTTATCTACTATGACGTCATTAGAATATTGCCCATTGGTTGTTGGGGAACTTACTTTGTGAATGATTACCTCAATGATTTAATATTTTTGACGTTTCACGATGAATGAATCACTTGTGTTTGTTTAGGTTTATGGAATGAGATATTAAGCTGTGAACCTAATTTCAATTGAAGGTATCCAAGGATATAAGTATTTTTAATCGAAATTAAAAACAATGCTTTGATCTCGAAATAAAAAGTTTTAGTTTGTATAATTTGTTATTTCTGTTAATTATTTATTTAAGTACTTTTCCATTATAGCGCATTTTTAAAAAAAGCTTGGCGCGATTCGGGCATCAGAAAGTGAGATATGTTGCGAAAATATATAAACAGATATGAAAAGAAATCTAATGAACTTTTATCTTTGTTTATATATGCACTTATATACATAAAAAATCGTTTCTAAATATATATAATTTTGGTACTTTTCGGTTAGGCGGGCGCCAGTATTTTATATACATATTTATATACATACATATATGTAAATATACATATATATTTACACATACATGTGTGTGTACATATACAATATTTGTATATGTAAATATATGTATATTTACATATATGTATGTATATAAATATGTATATAAAACACTGGCGCCCGGCTAACCGAAAAGTACCATAATTTTTTTATATATATACAAATTACGGCACAGATTTCAGATATGAACCGGGATACCTAACTGGCGCCAAAATGGTGTTATTTTGCCTGCTATGGTAACCCGGCTATTGTTTTTTATTTATTAATAAATTGTTTATTTACTTTTATTTTCTGTTTTTTAATTATATAAACTGATTTGTTCTATAGTTATTATTCAAACTTTTATTTATTTATAGTTATTTCCTTTTCAAAATGATAGCAAATAATTGAAAAATATATAAGTAACTGGTATTCGAAAGCGAGATGTCTGCCAAATTGGCGTCATAGAAAAATCACACCAACCCCCATGCGTATATGACATCTGTGCAAAAATTACTTCTGTTTCTTTATAAAAATGGGTAAATAGCTTTTTTTACATTAAATTGTCGGCACAGATGTCATATACGCCCATATTGGCGCGATTTTGTTTTTTGACGCCGATGTCATATACGCACCGGGTGCTTAACTGGCGCCAAAGTGTCGTTATTTTGCTTGTAATGGTAACCCGAATGTTGTTTATGCTGTTGATGTTTTCGCCAAATTGGCATCGGAAAAAATCGCGCCAATATAATATAATCGCGCCGTATATGACATCTGTGCCAAGTTGTATACATATGGAAAAAATTGCTTGTGAGTATGAAGCAGTAAATATGTTGCCAGAAAATACGTTGGCAAACTTCTTTCTCACCAAGAAGCTTTTCTTCGAAGTATTGTGCATAAGCAATGATTGCTAGAAATGCATTTTTAATTATGATATGCGCTTTTATGTTTCACTACATTTATGCATACTATACTGTGTGTATAAATGCTACAGTTCATATGCAGGGCTACACAAAAGAATTCGTAAGGGTTACTGAGTATGAGAATAAATTGCTTAAAGGTGGTTTTTAAGGGAGTTATGCATTTTTACGCTGAACTGCATTTAGTTTCCTAAGAAATGTTTGTAGAATATAGATAAAATGATATACATGGTCACGCAAAGAATTGGATACATAACCGTCTATGGATGATAATATCTGGAAATGTGATTTCAGTAGTTTTAAGAGTAGTTTAAATTAAATTTTAGCTAAATAGTGGCATGTAATAACGGTACTATTGGCTATGGACGGTAACTGCTGAAATTAAATTTAAATTGTTTATGCGTTTTCTAAAATGTTTACTTAGTTATCTTGGTACTTCTTAGTTATCCCGTCGACCAAATTACTGTCGCCAAATTGTAAGATTAATTGCCAATAATGGTTGCCATTAATTAATTAATTGCAAGATTAAATTCCAATAATGGCCAATAAAAACATTAATTCGACATTTTATTTGTATTTTTGTTAATGTTTTACTATTGATTTGGCGATTTATATAATTTGGCGAAATTGGTCGAAGGGATATCTAAGAAGTAACGTTATCTTATTTACCTTATTTCCCTAAATAACGAAGTTTTGTTAAAACATTCAGGATGTGTTGGAAAGTGTTTCATATTCTATGCTTAACGCATGATTTTTCTTTCTTCTTTAGTCTTATTTTGCATTTATTTTATTCTTAATTTTTTAGTCTTATACTGCTTTATAGAAACTTTGGCACAGTTGTCATATACGTTATCATGTATTGGCGCGATTTTTTTCCGACGCCAATTTGGCGAAAACATCAACAGCATAAACAACAACATCCGGATTACCATACCAAGCAAAATTAAGACACTTTGGCGCCAGTTAAGTACCCGTTGTGTATATGACATTGGCGTCAGAAAAAAATCGCGCCAATACATGATAACGTATATGACAACTGTGCCAAAATTTCTATAAAGCAGTATAAGACTAAAAATTAAGAATAAAATAAATGCAAAATAAGACTAAAAAAAAAGAAAAATCATGCATTAAGCATAGAATATGAAACACTTTCCAACACATCCTGAATGCTTTAACAAAACTTCGTATATGACATCTGTGCCGAAACTTTAATATTTAATGTTTAAACTTTCCGCTCCACTCCCCTTGCATATAGTACAAACTATAACACGGATAGCGCAAAATAATAGACAGTTTGGTACTTTTCCACTGTAGGGGCTTTGGCATTTTTTTAAAAAAGCTTGGTGTAATTTGGGCATCAGAAAGTGAGATTTGGGTACTTTTCCGTTATGCGGACACCATTGTCGCCAAGCATAATAGTTGGCGAAAAATCGTGAATTGAAGCATTTGAAAAATAAAAGAAAAATCATTGTCGATACTAAAGTGAGCATTTAAAAAATATAACATTTGAAAATTCCAGACTTTTACGAACTATTTCATCAAATCACAAATATATACTTAAAATAAGTGAACAAATAACTGCTATAAAATAAAGCAATAAAATAAAACTCATATTAAACTGCTGGCATAAAATTACAAATATCTTTTAGCATTTTGAAATAATTGGCGCATTAGCATATATTTTGGCATGGTGTCCATATAACGGAAAAATATCGAGATTTGTTGTCAAATCATATAAACAGCTATGAAAACAAATTTGATGAGCGTTTTTGTTTGTTTTGTATGTATATTATTGATGTTTTTATGTACAAATTACATCTGTTTCTGTATAAAATTAGAGAAACGGCTTTTTTATGTTAAATAAATCGTATAAATATCGAAAAAAATGCGTGTGTATATAAAATGAAACAGCGAATAGGTTCCCGAAAAATATGTTACCAAATTTCCTTTTTCGAACAGGCACCTATACTGGAAAAGTATCTAAAGCACATTAAATTCGCGCAGTTAGGATCTCACACAGTACACCGTTGTCTATTGGCGGTTATTTTATTAGTAGCATCGGGAGTAAAGATGTAAAGATGTACTTTAAATTCTCACCCATAGATTTCGAAAAAATATCTTAAAAGAGTGGTGTTTAAATTAAATTTCGGTGACCTCCATTATGAATGATTAATGGTTTTAAATGGGAATTTCGCCAAATTAGCCAGCTATCGCCAATTTGGCTAACATTTGGCGCTACTGTGGTAACCATGCATTAATATTTTCAATAATTACTCATTTCAATGAGGCGGTCCTACCGGAATAGTGAGAAACACACAGAGACTTGGATTTTATATAAATAGATATAAATAAATAAATATAGGGAGAGTGTGAGCTAATAGTAGGAATTGAAAAATAGGCATTTGTTACACTATAAGATGCCACTAAAAACGACGAGATTTTTTAAATGAAAGCTCACAAAAGTTTACGTGCATTCCTGTTTAGAAACCATCTTTTATTATATAGTGGTTAACACGAGTTAAGGTTTGGTTCAGCAATAATTGCTTAAAATGCCAGAAAGAACACAGACACACACTGTCAGAAAACTCGTCAATATACACTAAATTATTTCTCATTTAAAAAAAATAATAATGTCTGTACTCCTAGAAAACAAGTTTTATCCGTGAATTCTTCCCGAAAGTGTGAAAAAGAGTGAGGAATTCCGTTCATTCCTAGCACGCATGCGCTCTATTAATACTAAAATCTGAATTTATTAAAAAAAAAACCCCAAAAATTCTATTATGATTTCTAATTTAATTAACCCTTTCGGCCCTGGCGGTCACATATGTGTTCCTTACCTTTAAAATGCTTTAAACTATAAATAACGCCTTTCAGATACGTAAAAACCTCATAATCACATATGTGCATTCTATATTTTAACTTTTTAGTGGACAAGTAGCGCGATCTAGATTTGAAATAGTAAAAAAACAAAAAAAGTTGACAAAAGTTTTAATTTTTTTGGACTTTAAGAAAAAATTCAGGGCCGAAAGGGACTGAACTTAAATTAGGGACTACTTTTCCGAATGAGTAATTTGGGATAAACAATAAAAAATATTAGTATGTTTTTATGTCTGTTAAATCCTGTTGTAATAAGACATTTTCCAAACGTCTTCAAACATTCTTCCTTCGACTATTGTCATATGCAAAGAACGCGAAATAACTACATTCGTTGGTTTCAGAAACTAACATATTCGTTAAATTTCAGTAAGACCTAACGTCTGGGATTTGGTTAGTTACTTTTAATTTTATGAACGTAAAAAGGATTTTTACCCCAAACTGAAAAAAAATTCAGGTTCGAAAGGGTTAAAAAGGAAAAAAGAAACTTTCTTTCGAATTTAAAAATAAATAACAATTACTTTTTTCATTCATTCCAAAGTACCCACAAATTATTTTTTTTAAAGTTGAATAAGTTGAATAAAGTTAAATTTATAAAGTTGTTCATAAAAAAATATTCGCATTTATAATATATTTTAAATGAACACATTAAAAAGATATTTGAATTTAAATATTAAATGAAAAAAAAAATCGATTTTACTCAAGAAAATAAAATTATCCTTATCGAATAAAAATATATTCATCTAGCATTTTACATCTAGCAGTCTACTTAAAAAAATTAATAATTAATAAATAATAAACAATATTAATTAAATATTAATTAAATAATATTTAGTATTTTGATCATATACGAACACTAAAGTATTAAAACCCGAGCCACGATCTTATTAAATATGAAATTTTCCCGAAATTGATTTCAAAATTAAAAGCTTCTTAAAGAAATTAATCAAGCCATACGCACCTGAAAGAAAAATATTTACTTCAAAGTGTTTCATTGCTGTACAACTGTAGCTTAGTGGTTAGCATACTCGGTTCGTAACACTCAGATAGCTAGTTCGATTCTAGGTCAGCAACTTTTATTTTTCCCCACGTTCTTCAACTGACGTATATTTTATGTCCTGTAACGTAGAAAAAAAAAGCAGATGTTCGTCAAGTAACGGAAAAATCCTGGTAGCACTGCTGCCAGGAATTTTTCCGTGTATTGAATAAAGTATTTCTGAGAGAGTATAGCAATATTTTGGACAGGAATTGATTCCCATCGTCATGAGTAAGAGAAGATAAATTCAGCACCTTTAAGAATGAAACAAATTTGTTTTTGCTTCTTGTCTACACGTGTTTCATTCTAAGGAAGAGCATTGTAAAATTACTGACATGAAGTTATAGTTATGTTCCTGTTTATCATTTGACTTTCTTTTCGTCTCGCTTTCTGTTTGCAGAGTTCATATTTCCATAGTAGTCAGTTTGTTCCAATGGAAATCTCCCTGTATCCTAAGCCAATATAATCCCGCTCAGGGTCATATACGACGCCAACTGGCCGCGAAAAATAAAAAGCTTGGGTTCAAATTTAAGAGTGTGATTCTATTTGCTAAAACACACAGTGCGGAATGTTAAAAGTATCGCAAAAACTACTTCGAAGAGTGAGATCGCAGAAGCATCTGAATTTTAAGTTATTCTTTTTCCTAAATAATATGTATATTTAAAATTTTCTTAGTTTTTTATCCGATAAATAAAACCCATTGTCATTTTTATTGTTTACGAAGAAAAATGAAAAGTTTTACTAAATTAAGTCACGTTTTAGTGAAACATAATAGTTGTATCAGCAAAAAATGAGCATAAACAATAAAAATGTTGAATTAAAAAGAAAATATTTAGCAATTTTCCTTGGTTTTAAAAAAGTTTAAAAACGGTTTAAAAATGGTTTAAATGCCAAACCTGCTGTCCGGTTCTGAATACAATTCTTCCGATGGTGACCTGGAACATATTCACCAAATGGTAGCTGGATCAAAAAAATAGTTTGGGTGCTATCGTATTTAGTCAAACGCATGCATAAATACCCACATCATTGTAAAAACACCTACACGGTCTCTGAGAATTAAAAAACGCACAAAAAATACCAACATACACTCATACATTCAACATAAATAGGAAATCATTGTAAAAAAAAAAACAAAAAAAAAAAAAACAGTGGCACTCCGGGAGTGCCAATAGAAGTGAAAACTTCAACAATTACGTGTGTGTTTTTTTAATCGTCAGGAAATGTTTTATGCGTTGAATTGTGTAGCAGCACTAATGAAAGCATCTGGGGGACACGGCAGTGCCCCTGCCAAGTCTTGAAAGCGCAGCCGTAAGCATCTTTTTCTGGAAGCAACTCAGGGTACTTTTGACCCCCCAATATCTTTGTGTTGGTGATTCCCAGAAACTTGAAACTTCGTAAATCTAAAGTAACGTGGAAATGGAACTAAATGCTGAAATTTCACGTTTCTATCTTTTTTATTTCAGAAGATATATGAACTTAAACTTTCGCCTTTTCGACACTGATTCACCGATCATCAAAACTCAGAGGTACGTCCTGTATCCCTAGAATCTTGAAATTTGGTATGAAGGTAGTGTTTGGGATACAATGAAAGAGAAAATTTAAAAAATCCGGAAAATTTGGATAAAAAGTCGAAAAATCAAAAACCGAGAATTTGGCAGAGATGTGATATACGAACCAGATTTGGCGCGATTTTTTAACGTCAATTTGGCGAAAGCCCGTTTTCCAATACCAGTTACAATATATATTTTTAAATTATTTTCTATTGTTTTAAAAAGTAAACAACAATAAATAAACGGTAATTTCATTAATAACTATAGAATAAAAAACAATTATACAATTTAAAAAAATAAAATAAAAGTAAATGAACAAATTATTAATAAATAAACAACAGTAGCCGGGTTACCTTATAAAATAAAGTAACGTCATTTTGCTGTCAATTAGGTACCCAAGTGCGTATCTGATATCTGTGCCCCGTATTTTATCTTCCGTAATCGAAATTTCCGCCAATACTGTTGGTCATTGACCAGACCATCAACACGATAAAATACAGCGTTATCGGTTTTTAGTTACACGAAATAGGTAGGTCACGAATACGGTATAATTCATTTTAATTCACGAAAAACAAAATAATAATTTGTTTTAGCAATACGCCAGGAGAAAAAGTGAGTTTTAGCTTCCTTCTTCTTTTGCGGATTGAGCTGAAGAGGGAAAAGTTCCTGTCATTCACCACTTGGCGCGCTAGTGTCTATGTGTCAAAATGCTAGCATGTCGGTTACGTTACAGTGTCTCGAAATCAGTTGTTTTTCCCCATCTCAAAAAAAGCTCAACGCGCCTAAAGAAGTTTTCACTTCAAAAAAAAAAAAAAAAAAAAAAAGCAAAAACGAATAGGAAAACTCGAAATGTAAAAATATAGCAATATTTACATAATTGTTTACATAATTATTTACATAATTACAATGCCTTTCAGTATGAACCTAAAATATAACTGATATACTGTAACAAATTATAACTTTTGAAAAATGCAATAAGTGTCACTGGTCTCTCAAAAATTTGCATTGTAAAACGGATCGACCATATGATATTGATAAGGTTTTTCTAGCACCAAAATGAGAATTTGTGCCATTTTCATTTAAAAAGTATCCGAAAGCACAGAAATATAGCCAAAACTTGCCGATACTGTACCGCTATCTCTTGATAGTGATTATATTCCTATATTTTAAAATATATTATATTTACCTTATGTATATTTGCAATAAAGAGGTTTCTACTTTTTTCCCCTCTTAAACAGGTTGCGAGTTCCAGGCGGCTGGAGAATCCATATTGGGAACTATCATAAATACAAAAAAGATCCATCCGAGCAAATACGTTATGCAGAACGTATTATTATATATGGTATACCTTCGCAAAAGGTAAGAAGGCTTTTTCTGTCAGATTTTTGAAACATTTGCGAAATTGTAAATAACAAACAAATAAACTTTTTTACCAAAAATAAAACCGACTTCAAAAACTACTACAAAGTAAAAAATAATTTTTTTACATAATATAGTTAATAAGAAATTAAATTAAGAGCATTGTATATACCATGCATATTATTATATTTATGTACATTAATTTGATTTTTTGGAGTCGGTGCCAGCCAAACGAAGTTAAGTATAATTATCCAACAGACACACATCCAAATATCTACGAGTTTTTTTACGATTTGTTATTTAGTTAAAAAATTTGAATTTTACCATTTTTGAAACAATTCATCTGATTTTATAAACGTGTATTTTCAAGTGATATTAGTTGTAATTATGTGTGCTAAATTAAGGGTTATTGTAAAATTAATGCGTTTATACAGGCTATTATGTAAAAAAATCGTAGCCAAACACAGATTTTCAAATGCAAGATGGTGTCAGAGTTGATTGAGAATGGAATTTTTTTCCTAAACGGTTTTGCTGAATCTTGTTACGATTTGTATTGGATAGGCAATTTTAATTTTGAACTTTGCTTGGCTGGCATCGACTGCAAAAAATCAAATTAATGTACATAAAGATAATAATATGCATGGTAAATACAATGCTCTTAATTTAATTTCTTATTAACTATATTATGTAAAAAAATTATTTTTTACTTTGTAGTAGTTTTTGAAGTCGGTTTTATTTTTTGGTAAAAAAGTTTATTTTTCACTTTTTAGTTTTTTTTGAGTTACAATTTTTGCATGATTCTTTTGGAGGAAATTACGGACTTTTAAAGATGTTATTTTGATAAGTAAATACTTTTGTCCTGATTTGTGTGTACATTAATAACACAGGTTTTTTGTGAAAATTCTTTATATATATGTTACATTCATTCTTCTTCAGATTTAATAGCTTTATTTTTTAATTAAATATTTTTGTTTCTCTATTTGAACATGGGTAGAACGACAAGAGATGCTGCTCGCATGAAAAAATATCGAACTTTGGAAACTGACAATAAAAAGTTCTTCGGCTTACTAAAAATGCTCTATGAAATAGAGAAGAGAGGCCCAATGACTTATTTTTCATACTTTCTAACCGATGACCAGGCCCTTATCTTCCGGGTTGCCCTAGATGTGCGTGTTTGATATCTGGCATCGGCGTGGGAGACCACGTAATCACCACGTATAGCGGCAATAAACCAGATGGGCGCCTAGTTCGTTTTTCTATCAGCAGTGTCTATTTCTTAATGATGAACTTTTTTATGCCAGTTACTTAACATTTATATCTTGTTGTTCAGCACTTTTAGTTAGTAGTACCGAGACAGTTAATAGGTTGTCAGAAAATATGCGTGAAATTTTCATTTTCTCTCCAAGGCCCCAGGAAAGTTATCATTAATGTTGTTTAGTGGAAATATTAAACGCAATCAAAAGCATTCATACATATAACTGTTTAATATAATATAATATAGGTATGTATATAATATTATGGTACTTCTTAGTTATCCCGTCGACCAATTTCGCCAAATTATACAAATTGACATAATTTTTATTTTAAATAACGAAAGAACAAATAAATTAGTAAAACTTTAATAAAAATACAAATAAAACGTCAAATTAATGGTTGTATTGGCCATTATTGGCTTTTAATCTTACAATTAATTAATTAATGGCAAACCATTATTGGCAATTAATCTTACAATATGGCGACAGTAATTTGGTCGACGGAATAACTAAGAAGTACCTATTATATACATATATATATATATATATATATTATGTGCCGCCAGTCTGATGTTATGTGTATAATTAAACTAAACTATTGTATACGAAATTATTGTTTTGCATTAAGTTAGTTTGCTTCTGTATTATTTAGCATTTGAAATAATGGTGTATCTTTAATTTATGTATATTAAATTACTATTTTGAATGCGATTGCCAATTGAGATTTTTAAATATGACTGTCGATTAGAAAATGCGAAGAAACAGATTGGGGAAGATCCATTACTGAATTTGAATGGGAATATCGCCAAATTAGTCAGTTACAGCCAAGTTGGCTTCATTTATGGCGACTTATTTTGGTCGCCAAATTTGGCGACAATTCACATAACTGCGCCAAGTTTTGCGACAACTTGGCGCTAACGTATATGAATACATAGTTTTATGCTTATGATTGAGAAACCGGTTACAACAATGAAAGATAATTTGGGTGAAATCCTTCATTTTATTGGTTTTTGTTGAATTACTAAAAAACTACTCAACCAATTTCGATGAAACGGAAGTGGTACCAATTCGAGAGTATCCTCTTTTGATTAAAACAAAAATCACATAGATCGGACAAAAAGTTCCGGAGCTATCGATGAAGATACATAAAAAAAAAAAAACCATACATACGCGTCGAATTGATAACCTCCTCCTTTTTGAAGTCGGTAATAAAAATGCTAAGCACCCTTTTGATCAGGATTGGGTTTCTTACCGAAAAAAATTAGTGACTTCCAGACCAGTGGAAAAACCTGTAACAAACAGGATGACAGTGGAGGAATCGGAAGAAATTGACAGAAAACCAAAACAATGCCCAAAATTAAGAAGAGTAGAGTCCCGATTATTCGAGTCCCGTTTAACCAAGTTTCTGCTTTAACCGAGTTATTTTCTTCGGATGCACTGATGGTTTCCATTATTATGAAACAGCCATTATAAATGAAGTGTTAGGTGAAGATGAAAGAGCAGCCGCAAAAAGTTAGAACTCTGTTTTCTGGTCAGAATGAAAAAAAAAATGACGGCCATTTTTTTTCTTTATGCCATGTTACAGCCCATAAGGTTATCCATGGCAATGTAACTGCGAATGTGCTGGTAAAGGAAGCAACAGCTGGATCTATAGTTATTTTTTCAATGCCTGTGTCGCACTCACATATTAAAAGGCATCTTCATGCTCACTTTTTTAAGCAGTGGCAGTATTAGTGGAACTAATCAGATAAAGGTGGATTTATCAATGATCTTATCTCAATGATTATCCTGTATCTTCTGTTCACTCCTTTAACAACCTACTTCTTAACGGGTCATGGTCCCTTTGGAAGTCTGTCTTTTAAAATTTTAAATAACCCATTGTTAGTGTGGTGAGGTAGCTCTTGCCTCTTACTACTACAGTAATTGTCTTCATATAGCCAGCTGGCTTAATCATCGTCATTCTGTTCTTCCAGACAGCTAGTTCGCTAATATTTTGTGACGCCCGGTTTTGTTTTCGAAGATTAAGAGCTAACACTATTAATGCGAAGAAACGCGCAAGTTAAGTCTATGGGAATGTTATTTTTAAATTCCGCGCTTACATTTTAATATTTTTACTTTATATCACTTTTTTGGCACAGAATAGGTGAAGTTGATCTCTAACTGGGATAGTTTTAATTTTTCGATTTTGTTTGGAGGTTTTTTTTATAAAGTTACTTTTACTTTCGGAACCGGTTCCGAAAGCGGATCCCTTTAAAAAAACTGCAACAAAGATAGGAAAAGTAAAACTAGTTCGGTTAAAGATTGACCTCAGTTATCCTATGCAAAAAATGTCATTTAAAATAATTAAAAGGAAAGTGAAGAATTTGAAAATAACGTTTCCATAGACTTAACAATAGCTTTCGCGTTACTAGTATATTCTCTTAATAATATGTTTATTTTTTAGAAACAGTTTATGACCGTTTCCGGTTCCCCTTTTATTTATTGTCCATTAAAGAGTTGGAATCGTTGTCTACTCTGTTAGTGATTTTTTTTTGTCTTATAGTCTTAATTTCCATTTAAGAATTTTTCTTCTATATCTTAATGTCATGTTGACCTTTTTCGCGTTTCTGGAGATGCAAATTATTTTATTTTAAAATGTGTATATTTTTAATCTAACAATAAAAGTTAGGGGTTCGCTTCTCGGTATAGGGGTCTCGGCGTCTATTTTTGCCGGGAGCGAGGCAGGAGGTCCAACCTAACGAAACCTCTGCGTCCTGCGTCGCACCTAACGAACTCCTGCGTGTTAGAAACTTCGAGGGAGACGGTATGGATCTACACCATTTTCGTGTGATTGTTGGCCCCTCAGGTAGCCAATCTTCAACTTCGGTGTGTAAAATATGTTAATAAGCTAATGTTGTGAAAAAATTTGGACCACAGAAACATATAAGAGCAAAATTATCTGCGAGCAGTAATTTGTTTCTAGACATAAAATTCATGATTCAATCAATTAAAGAATTTATTGAGTAGCAAATTCTTTCATAATCATCCTTATTTTCATATTTCTGGAGGATGCATTCGCGTTAGTGCCCCCTTTCGGAGACTTTTTCAGCACCTTTGTTTTTACTGCTAAAAACATCCCGCATCCTAATTATGATTTTTATGCAAACGACACTTCCATGCCTTTAGTTATTCTCTTTTCATGAATTTTTAAAGTTGGCGAGCACTTACTTCCCGTCGTGTATTATAAAGCAGGGCTGTGTGTCCAACGCGTCGCCAGCGGCCGCCATGGCGCTCTTTGAAGGCTTATGGGCCTCCTTTTGCAGGTTTCCTGTTAATAATATTATTTTAAAATTAAATTCCATTTAAAAAGATGCTTTATTTAAAATCCTTGATATTTGCTTGAAAGATATGTTTAAAACCTCTGTAAGTGTATTTCAGGCATCAAAAATGTGTTATAGCGTTTCTTCACTAATTCATATTCTTTATGAAAAATGTTATGAAATTATGAGAATGGAAATTGGTAAAATTTGGCAATAACTTTTTAATATGTTAAGATGTGAAATGTAGAAAAATAAGCGCATTCCTTTCCCCTCCTTTGTGCATGCAAGTTCAGATTTTTTATTGTTATTCAATTCCTACTATTAGTTCACACTCTCCCTATATTTATTTATTTATTTATTTATTTATTTATATATATAAATTGTTCAAATTTCCAATCGTTAATAAAATACTTATTATTCATCCTATCAAGTTGAAATAAATTTTTAAAACTTGTACTGGATGACAATTGATGTTAATATACTTTTTTCAAATATGAATTCATTAATTAAATTTTAATTAATTAATTTTAGTTTTACATGGGAGACAAAATGGCGGCCATTGGTTATTGAAGCATTTAATGCATGTTCATATCTATAAGGTGGGTTACTATAGGAGGGATCCTGTTCTGTCGCCAAATACCGCCAAGCTTATCCCCAACTTGGCGATATATCGCCAAATTTGGTGACCAAAATGAGTCGCCAAAAGTGACGCCAACTTGGCGATATCCGTAATAATTCGACAAATTCCCATAGACTTGCATTGTAAACCTACTTGCTTATAGAAAATCAACAAATTGAGATATTTTAATGAAACAAAAACTAATATTAGCTTAAGGGATTATATTAAATTTTTCTTTGATGACCCAAGTAGGAATTGACTTTAAAAACAAAATTTTTATATTACTTGATGTTGTTACACTGGCCCATTGAAGTTTTATAATACGGGTAAAGGTTGTCATCTCCCACACCTTTAAAATTTTAGGTATTTTTCTCATTCTGTTTTTAAAAAATCTATAAAATCGTGCGAAATGATTTCCATCAATGGAAGCTCTTCCAAAATACATCAAAGAGTATTTATTCATCCTAAAAAAAACTAACAATATCCATGATTACTATTTTATTTCAATTAAAAGCCAGATTACAGTTTCGGGTTCCTTCCGCTACGAAAGTTTTGAGATACCATCTCATAGAAAAATGTATAATTCGAAATTACTACGATTTATAGTTATTTTGATTTGAAGATTGGGCAGCCCTTTTATAAAGAATATATATTTTTAATATTTAGAAATTTTTTAAATTGTTTCTTAACTGTCAATCAATTCAAATGCTAAACAAATCAAAATCTTCATGGAATGGATTGGGTTCGACTGGGCTAGGGAGAGGAAGGTTATTGTAGTTTGATAAATGTAGTTGTGCAATAAAATTTCCTAAATAAAAATAAAAATCTTTGAAAATTTGAATGAATAAATATTAAAAATCTTAACAGTACACTAAATAAAACTACATCTTTGTATTCTTCGAACCAACAGTTTGAACAAGATGGCGAATTTGACCTCGTAAACGACATAGCGCTGATCAAGCTAAATGCTCCAGTGAAGTTCTCCAAGTACGTCAAGCCAATATGCCTTCCGGATCCTAATATAAAATTGGATATTGTCAGTAACTGCTACGCTACCGGATGGGGAGCAACAAGAGGTAAGCTCAGTTAAGAAGAAATTCTCCCAGAAAATTTTCAAAACATTAATTTTTTTTCCATTTTTTGAACCTTTAAGTGTCTTGAATATGTCCTCAAAATCGCTGTTTGTTCCACGCAATACTTCAGATGTGACAAACAGTTTAACGGGCCTGTGCCAAACTGACAGAATGACTGATCAAAAACTTTAAACGCATTTTTCTTGAAACAGATTTTTTTAATAGCTGTATGTTTACACGTTCAAATTGTTCAAGCTATCGATGTTTAGATTTGTGCAAATTAAACAGGGCATTTTTAGTTGGAGGAAAAACATTAAAGAAATTAACGTTTTGAATAATTTTGATGCTTTTAAAAATGAAAAATTTATTTCCAAAAATTGATCTTAAACTTCAAACATCCACCGCTTTGTGAAATTTTAATTTATCTTATCAGTGTATGACTTCTTCTCCAATTAATTAAATATATTAGAAGAAACTTTGTGAAGTCTTTGTATGAGATAATTATTAAGTGCAATCATGTAGAAAGAGTTTAGATAGATTAAAATATCAACATTTTCATTTGACACTATTCACACACTTAGAAAAAAATTACAATAAAAACAATTCCAAAAACCAATTTTTTTTCTATGTGCCTGATTTAAGGAAAAACAAATTACTGAAAATGTTCTACAAATTAAGCCGTATTGGTAGGTTCTTCCCTTAATATTAATATTTCAATTATTATTAACCGCGAGCTCACGAATTATTTGAAAAAAAAAATCATTTTTTAAATTGGTATAATTTAAATGCTACTCTAGTTTAGGCAGAAAGAAATAATTTACAGCACATATATGAGGCATTGATGTTTATCCCCTTAAGAGGCTCATTTTCTTTACACGGTGTCACGAGGCGATTTCCCGTGCGGTGGTTCCCGATAATAATTAATACTGACGAGACTAATGATGACGCATGCCTCTAAACAGAAAAACATTTAATGACATTAATATACAACTATTTACAATTTGATAATTCATTAACAGGCTAGGCTCACTGCCTATACATCCCGTATTTCTGAGAGCATTCAATAACTACAGAGTTAAAGTTTCGGCGCATCCGCTGGCCCTAAACATTTTTTCACCCGTCCAGGTCAAGGGCTAGATCTTGCTTTTCACGTAAAATTTTTATCTTCCCCAACCCCTATAGCATCCGCGGACAGTCCACTTCAAGATTCCAGAGATGCGTTGGGGGTGCAGGGTTGTGAGAGTTCCGAGGCCACACGAATGTGACACACAGTAAACTAAATATAGGTACAATACAACCCCTTTTACCGTTCTAAAATATTCACCTTATAAAATTGAAATATGTCTGCCATTAAATAAAACGAATATTGCAGTTTATAATTAGTAGTGTTGAAAAGCTTTTAGTAACGAAAGAAGCAAGCTCTTCTTGCACGTACGGTGTGTGCGAAAGCATGTTAAGGGGTTAATAAATCCCGGAATAAATAAAATTAAGTCGAAATTGAATTTTAAAATAATGATTTTTTAATTTTTTTAAGAAGACTCATATGAGATCCAAATCAGCGAGAGGACTAAACCAAAAAATATAAAGAAAAAAAAGTTTTACTTCGGCCGAAGGATAAGTAGTTACGTGTACTTTGCATAAAAGCAATCTTTACATGTTGAAGCCGCGGCTGAATGATTTGCCAAGACCACCACAACTATAATAACCCGTATGCGTCTTAGAATCAAATTTGTTTTTTAACGCTCCAGCAATGCTAATCGACGAAGTCTATTGAAACCTAAGGTCTTGGACTCGACTCTCGGCTTGGGCCCTTTTTCAGTTATTCAAGAAATAAAATCAAAATATTATGATATGTTTACCAGTCAGTTTGTTTGAGCAAAAAATAATAAAGTGAATCTATGTATCCATCGTTTAATGGATTTTCATTACTTGCGGCATATTCTGTTGAGCTGTCTAGAGTGCAGACCAGATGCCAATATAAGGTTATCTTAGTGAAATAAGTCGACCGGTTGTCGGTAACAACGTAGTACAGTAGGTAGAGCAATGGCAGTTTAACTGAAAGGTGTTGGTTTCGACTCCCGGTCTAAGCACTACTTTTTCAATCGGTTGTAAATAAATGTTCAAATCGGATGAAGTCTACTTTACCGCGACAGTCAGTTTTTAATTCTTTCCAACGAAGTTGAAAAATGTCCATGAATTCGGTTTGTCTATCTATCTGTCTGTTCGTCTTCTAACCTGCATATATATAGTCAAGTTGATATGAAATTCCTAGATGTTATTGGACATCACCATGGCGTATTCGATATTCAAAATGAAGCGTGTAGCATTTACGGTTCATTTTCAGAGACATTCAAAAGAATTCCGTTACATTACGGTATATGGAGGGAAAATTATTTGCGGTGTATTTTAATGTTATTATACAATTTTAATCATACTAAAATTTATATATATCACTGAGGTGTGCTACACGGCGCTAACCTTATGATAGGATGTGCATAGAATTTATCGTTCATTTACAGGGACATACATAAGAATTTAGCTACAGAAGCAATTGAATTATTGAAGCCTACACTCTCAGAAATGAATACTCAGATTTCACGAAATTTTCTTTGTTTTTGACGAAATAGTTTCCTGGAAAATGCTCCGAGCGAACATTTCGTCAAATTGATGAAATTAGTTTCTTCACTTGCTTGACGATATAAATTTCGTCAATAGTTTCGTCAAAAGAGGGCTGGTGGCGCCATCTCTCAATCAGTTTGGAAGCTCCAGTATTTGACACGGGGAGAGAAAAAAAATCACCTCTCGCTTTCCCCGGCGTGATTCGAACTCACGACCTTTCGTATGGAAGGTCGCTGTTCTTCCAACCTGGCTGCTGGGGACTTGAAAGTGTCTGCTTTTAGACTGATATAATGAATTCTACTTCGTGTTTTATTATTATAACGTAGATTGCAATTTTATCGAGCTGCTATATTTTCTGAAAGTTTTAAGGAAAGCTAATTTATTTTTATGGTTTTCTAGTATCAATGAATAATTATAATATGGCTTGATTAAATAATTTACAATTGAAATTTTCTTTGATCAATGGATGATTAGAATATGGTCTAGTTAATTTGTTGCTCACAAATAATGAATTGTGAAGTGCATATTGCGTGAGATTTTATCACTTTCAGTAGGAGGATAAGATTTTAACACTTTACTGTTTATAAAGAGGACAGGGATCAATTATGTTTATTTTTAATTTGATTGAAAACATAATATACTTCTTAAAAAAAAAAAAAAAAGATATCCTAGAAGTTTGAAATGTTATTGACCTAATTTTCTTATTGAATGGTTTTGAAAAACACAGGAAATTTATTCTTTTCGAATTAAAACATAACGAACGACAACATATAAATAAAATAATAATAATATTAATAAGCATGCCTAAAAATTCTAACAGCTAAAAAAATAACTAAAGAAGAAACAATAACTACCTATATTTCAGTATTTTCTGAAAAGCACTAAATGCTGTTTTAAAATAAATTATTACAGGACTAACATAAACAAGCAAATATCTGTTTGCTAAAATCGTAGGATTTGAGGAAATGTTTCCTTAAAATGCATTGAGTCTGACCGTGATTGAGGCAAAACTTTCGTCAAATATTTGAGGGTTTACGTTTCGTTAAAAGTCACGTGATGTTAATAGGAAATGATCGTCAAAAACGACGAAATACAGCTCGAGGATTTCTGAATCGTCAAAAGGGAGAGTTTTATTTCTGAGAGTGTATGAACAATAAATGTTGGAAGTGCGTTTTCATTTGTGGGTATGCGTTTTTAAATTGAGCTGTCTTTTAGGTAGCTTTCATTACAAAAAACTACCTATTGCAGCCGTTCGCGGGAAAGCTATTTCAAAAAATTTTGGTATATTTTCATCGATCACGACCCCTAGACCCCGAAACCAACCTCCGTGCAAAATTGATATATATATATATATATATATATCCATATATATATATATATATATATATATATATATATCACTGTAACTCTCGTATTTATGAACCGATTTCGATGTAATTCGGTGTGTACATAGTACATATCAATGTCTCGACCGAGTTCATTGGGCAGCTTCATCCGCCATTTTGTTTTAAAATGGCGGCCATTTAAAATTTTTAAAAAAATTTAAAATTTGAAATGTGGTACTAAAAAAATTGAAAATGGAAAAATATTTTTTTCTTATGTATTTGACCTTTATACAAAGGTTCCGGAGCAGTTTTTGTTTCGTCTATATCTTAAAATATGGCTGAGTTATAGCATTTTGAATTCCTAGCGTGGCTGAAATTTTGAAACGTCCTGATTTTTGTCACGCGATAAAAGGTGTATTTATAAACCGATTTGGGTCTAACTTCGTTTATAGATAGTACATATCAATGTCTCGACCGAGTTCGTTGGCCAGCTTCCTCCGCCATATTTTTAAGAATTGGCGGCCATTTAAAATTTTGAGAAAAATTTAAATTTGACATGTGGTACGAAAAAATTGAAAATTGAAAAAATATTTTTTTCTTATGTGTTCGACCTTGATAAAAAGATTCGGGAGCAGTTGTTTTTTCCTCTATATCTTAAAAAATGGCTGAGTTATTGCATTTTGAATTTCTAGCGTGGCTGACATTTTGAAACGTCCTGATTTTTGTCACGCGATAACAGGGGTATTTATGAACCGATTTGGATGTACCTTGGTGTGTACATAGTACATACAAATACCTCGACCGAGTTCGTTGGCCAGCTTCATCCGCCATCTTGTTTCAAAATGGCGGCCATTTGAAAAAAATTTAAAAATTTAAAATTTAAAATGAGATACCAAAAAATTGGAAAATGAGAAAGATTTTTTTTGTATGTGTATGACCTTAATACAAATATTCCGGAACAGGTTTTGTTTTGTCTATATCTAAAAAACTTGCTGAGTTATAGAATTTTGAATTTCTATAGTGGCTGACATTTTAAAATGACTTGATTTCTGTCACGCGATAACAGGCGTATTTATGAACCGATTTGGATGTAACTTGGTCTGTACATAGTACATACCAATGTCTTGACCGAGTTCGTTGGCCAGGTTTATTCGCCATCTTGTTTCAAAAGGGTTGCCATTTAAAAAAAAAATTAAATTTAAAATGAGGTTTTAAAAAATTGGAAAATGAAAAATATTTTTTTTATGTGTTCGGCCTTGATACAAAAATTCCGGAGAAGTTTTTGTTTCTGAAAATTTGTTCTTTTGTTTATATCTTAAAAAATGGTTGAATTATAGCACTTTGAATTTCTAGTATCTCTAGCGTTTTGAAACGATCTTGTATTTGTCACGCGATTACAGACGTATTCGCCTATTTCGATGTAAGAAGGCATGTAGATAGTATACATCAATATCTCGGCCAAGTTCGCTGGCCAGCTTCATCAGCCATCTTGTTTCAAAATGGCGGCCATTAAATTAAATATATATATATATTTAAAGTGAGGTGCAAAAAAATTAGAAATAGAAAAAGGTTTCTTTCTTAAGTATTTGACCTTGATATAAGTATTCAGGAGCATTTTTTGTTTGTCTTTATCTTAAAAAAGTCCTTCCGGCCAGTGCCGGGAGGAAGAGGTAGCTTTCATATTTCTTATTTTAAAAAAGCCAACTTATATTATTCAAACACACAAAGCTCAATTAAGTGGAAACCGAATGTAGGAGATTCAATACTAATTTTTATCAATACTAAATCATTATGAATGAGAATTTCGCAAAATTAGTCAGCTTTATCCAAGCTGCTTTTATTTAAAGTAACTTATATTTCGCTGCAAAATTCGGCGATTTCTTAAAGTGCCTGCCATTTTAAGACAACATCGTGGATGAGGCTAACCAGTGAACTTGGTCGAGACCTTAGTAATTGCTGTGCACATGCTCACTCACATCGGAATCGGTTGATACATACGAGTGCTGTCGCAGGCAAAAAATCAGATTTTTCAAAATGTCACCCACGTTAGAAATTGAAACTGCTATATCTGAGCCATTTTTTAAGATAAAGACAAACAAAAAATGCTCCTGAATCCTTATATCAAGGCCAAATACTTAAGAAAGAAACCTTTTTAAATTTCTAATTTTTTTGCACCTCACTTTAAATATATATATTTTTAATTTAATGGCCGCCATTTTGAAACAAGATGGCTGATGAAGCTGGCCAGCGAACTTGGTCGAGATATTGATGTATACTATCCACATGCCTTCTTCCATCGAAATAGGCGAATACGTGTGGTATCGCGAGACAAATACAAGATCGTTTCGAAGTGTTAGCCATGATAGAAGTTCAAAGTGTTATAATTCAACCACTTTTTAAGATATAAACAAAATAACAAATTTTCAGAAACAAAAACTGCTCCAGAATCTTTGTATCAAGGCCAAACACATAAAAAAAATCTTTTTCATTTTCCAATTTTTTAATACCTCATTTTAAATTTTAAATTACATTTTTTTAAAATGGCAACCCTTTTGAAACAAGATGGCGAATGAAGCTGGCCAACAAACTCGGTCGAAACATTGGTATGTACTATGTACAGACCAAGTTACATTCAAATCGGTTCATAAATACGCCTGTTATCGCGTGACAAAAATCAGGGCGTTTCAAAATGTCAGCCACGCTAGAAATTCAAAATGCTATAACTCAGCCATTTTTTAAGATATAGACGAAACAAAAACTGCTCCCGAATCTCTTTATCGAGGTCAAACACGTAAGAAAGAATATTTTTTCAATTTTCAATTTTTTGGTACCACATTTCAAATTGAAATTTTTCTTAAAATTTTTAAATTGTCGCCATTTTGAAACAAAATGGCGGATGAAGCTGGCCAACGAACTCGGTCGAGACATTGGTCTGTACTATGTATAAACGAAGTTACATTCAAATCGGTTCATAAATACGCCTTTTATCGCGTGACAAAATTCAGGACGTTTCAAAATGTCAGCTTCGCTAGAAATTCAAAATGCTATAACTCAGCCATTTTTTAACATATAGACGAAACAAAAACTGCTCGGAGTCTTTGTATAAAGGTCAAATACATAAGAAAAAAATATTTTTCCATTTTCAATTTTTTGGTACCACATTTTAAATTTTAAATTTTTTTAAAATTTTTAAATGGCCGCCATTTTGAAACAAAATGGCGGATGAAGCTGGCCAACGAACTCGGTCGAGATATTGGTATGTACTATGTACACACCGAATTACATCCAAATCGGTTCATAAATACGAGAGTTACAGTGTGACATAGGTCATATATATATATATATATATATATATATATATATATATATATCAATTTTGAACTGAGGGTGGTTTCGGGGTCTGGGGGTCATGATTGATGAAAATATACCAAAATTTTTTGAAATCGCTTTCCTCCGAACGGCTGCAATAGGTAGCTTTTTGTAAAGAAACCTACCTAAAATAGCTCAGATATAGCAGTTTCAATTTCTAATGTGGGTGACATTTTGAAAAATCTGATTTTTTGCCTGCGACAGCACTCGTATATATCAACCGATTCCGATGTGAGTGAGCATGTGCACAGCAACTTCTAAGGTCTCGACCAAGTTCACTAGTTAGCCTCATCCACCATGTTGTCTTAAAATGGCAGGCACTTTAAGAAATCGCCGAATTTGGCAGCCAAATATAAGTTAATTTAAAGAAAAGCAGCTTGGATAAAGCTGACTAATTTCGCGAAATTCTCATTCATTATATTGATAAAAATTAGTATTGAATCTCCTATATTCGGTTTCCACTAAAGTGAGCTTCGTGTGTTTGAATAATATAAGTTGGCTTTTTTAAAATAAGGAATATGAAAGCTACCTCTTCCTCCCGGCACTGACCGGAAGGACTTTTTAATATTACTATGTGTGTTTAAATTCTATAGATCATAAACTGGGATGCACAAAAAATCCTCAAGTGCATTTCCGTTTATTCGTGGAAATCGTTGAATAGGAAATTTCAACTGTGCTATTCGTTTAATTGAACTAACTTTTAGCATATCATGTTGCATAAATGCAAATCTATAGATCATATGCAGGGCTGAAAAAAAAAAGGACATGTTTCCGACTATTGATTATAATAGCAGAAATTTGGTTTTCAAATGCGTTATGAGTTTTTCAAATTGTTTATTTAAGCATTATTTTTCACGTTAATAAACTCTAAAGTTTTGTTAATGTATTTTAAATGCGTTGGAAAGTGTTACATAATCTATGCTGGACGGATGATTTTTCCTTCTTGTTTTCAAATTCAAATGATGGCACACGGAATTAGCGTTGGTAGTGAAAGAAAGGAAATATTAAGCAAATATATATATTTTTAACCATTTGAAAATGGTCGTTGTTTTCGGTCGAGGATGGGGCCAAATGATGCTCGCATTTTATTTTTTTTACCGAAATTCAGCGATGTTCTTTACTTTTAGAAAATTTTTTATTTGAATAGGTAATAGAAAGGCATAAAATCATTAAAAATTGTTTGAATAGGTAATCGAAAGGCATAAAATCGTTAAAAATTGAAAAAGTTACAAAATGGGTAGGCGCAAATTATCAGATATGGAATGAGCCAAAGAGCGACGCCGAAATGAAAATCGTCTTGCAAAGCAAAAATCGAGGTCTTCAACTCATTATGTAGGCCATGAAAATCGAGGTCTTCAACTGATTATGTAGTCCATGAAAATCGATTACAGAATAAAAGACGAACGCGAAAAAGGAAACAATCTAATGTTTAATCGATTGATAGTAAAAGGCCATGTCTCGAAGGGCTTCAATCCACTAGCCACGCCGTTTTACAATCGGTCGATTCTAACAGGGAAAAATTGAGCTCAACGAGGTAAATTGTCGCAATCTGTGGATGATTCGGTTAAACTGCTTTCGATTTGTAAACTGTTTTTGTTCTCGAAACGGGACTTGGAGAGTTTACCGATGAAGGTTTTGGTCGTCTGAAGTTTCATCTTTGCGATCTCTTGTTGAAGAGGATGCGGCGGAATTTGGTGGACGAAATAAATTCCAAATGGTCGTTGTAATCTATTAAATTACATTTATTTTTTTTCTTGGATTCTCTTGTTTAAAAACAGGTTTTACTAGCATTAAGTCACTGTTAAAAATTTGCAGCAATTTGTCCAGTCATTCGACCGTTTTTATATAAAACGGTTACATCGACATAATTTATTTCTATTCTCACAATGTTATTGCCCATAGTATATGGTCAGAATAGAGTTCACTACGGTTATGCAACCGTTTTCGATAAAAACGGTGGAATGACTAGACAGTGTGCTGCAAATTTTAACAGTGTGCTAGGAACCGTAGTTAATGAAGTGAAATGTGTGTATTTTAAATCTCGCGATAAAACTTGTAAACAAATAAAGGATATTTTTATTCAAGGTAAGTTTTATGAACACTTTTCAATGTAAATAAACCATAAGACAAAATGCAATATTTCACAATAATTCAATCATAAAATACACAATATGAACTTTAAGTGTTTTACTTAAGAGACGACTAAAATAATAAAATAGATGTTCCAAGATAAAAATATAACATTTTATTTAAAACCTCTTAGTATTTTCGGCCTGCATTTCCTGATCCCATCATCAGGGAATATTTTAATAACTAATTGCTGTTCATTTATACAAATACCTCACTTTGTTTTGAAATGACAGAGCTAATAATTATTAGAGTTGAAAGTAGAAGTAGCAGTCCCTTGGAATGAACATAATGAACATAATTGGAGAGAAAAAAATACATATTAACTGTAGTTTAAGTAATAAAATAAATGAAAATGCAGTTACTATATATATTTTTCTCTACTTAAGTTGAATTCAAGGGACTGTTACTTCTACTTTCAACTTTAAAAACTATTGGCGGTTCTCCCACTTCAAAACGAAGTGACGTATTTGTATAAATGAATATCAATTAGTTATTAAAATATTCTCTGATGATGGCTTCGAGAAATGCAGGCCGAAAGTACCAAGAAGTTTTAAATAATATATTTTGTAACTTGTAACATCTATTTTATTATATTAGTAACCTTTTAAGTAAAACAGTGAGCTTTTTATAGTTCATATTGTGTATTTTATGGCTTTTCAGTGCTTCCTAAAAACGTTGATTTTTTTAGATATTTATGCAAGTTTTAGTTATTGCAGTACGAAAGATAACCAAAGATAACTAATGATTATTTTTTATTATAGTGACTTTAAATTAATACATATCCAAATTTCAGTCCTTTCAGTTACAGAAATAAGTTTTTTTCTTTAGTTAGCTTTCTTAATATTGTTAGACTTTAAACAAAAATATTTGTGATGATTAATCTAATATTTATTTTTATCAAGGAAACTTATACAGAGATCATTAAAATAATTTGTAGATGTAAATGTTTGCATTTAAAATTTTGAAATAATAATTAATAGCCCAAAGACATGTTACACACTTAAAACATAAACAAATACTCTGTGTTACTATTTTTATTATTGCTTCAATTAAAAATAACCAAGAAAAATTTAACTGAATATTTATTTTAATTCTATGAATGTTAACTTGTATTAACATCACTCCCACATACAGGGAGACCGGGGCTAGTAGGCGCAGTTTTTAGTTATTGATTTTTATTAATTTTTTGTTTAAGTTTTTTTATGAAACTTTAACTGTATTTTTAAAGAACAGGCATTGGGCTATAAATACCCGGAGTTTTGAGTTTGTAACTTTTGTAGTTTATGTTTAGCGGAAGCCTAAAGCAAAAGGAAAATTGTGCGCTAACCTACCCCGTCACGGGGCAAAATAAGTTGCACACGCTTTACAAAAATTTAAATGAAACTCAAATAAGACACGCAGTTAAGAGAAATCCATTTCATTATTACCAGTAAGTTTAAACAAAGGCGTTATCGCCATACAATGTAAATTCTAAATTATACAGACATAAAAATAATGAATAAAACATTAACATTGAGTAACTTCTATCCTACTCGATATCATCATCAGAGATACAGTTATCACAAATAAAAAATCGAGTGTTTCCGTTTGGGCAAGCCTCGTGTGTCCAAAACATTGCATTGCAACAACTTTTCTCGGTGCTTGCTGTTTTTCAAGCTACCAGCACACACCAAACACCGAGCCAACTTGCCCCGTTTCAATGCGCCTACTAGCCCCAAAATAAATTTCTTCACAAAAGGGACACGTAACCATCTAAGCATAAATAATCCAAGTATTTCACATATGGGGTAGATATAGTTAATTGTACACTAAGAAAAACTGCACAAGTTAAATCGCAGTTATTAAGATAAGTATTAGAAATTAGAAAAAGAATGAAGCAACAAAAAATTGCTTATGAGTGCAAAAAACAGAAAAACCGTAATAAATGTCCACTGCACGTAGGTAACGCTGCAAAGCTATAATGAGGATTGTAAAAAGCAAAAAAAAAAAAAAAAAAGGTACTCTGTGACTGGTTTGGCAATCTATCCACAAACAGGCGATTTATGAGGACTGCGCCTACTTACTCCTGCAGCCAACTAGCCCCGGTCTCCCTATATAATATTAATATAACACAACTTACGAATTTAAATGTAATCATTCAAACGTTTGGAACAATTATTATTAAATAAAGTGGGATAGTTTGCAATTCAATACATTAAAAAATGATTTTTTTTCTGAATTAAACAATTATTTTAATGATAACGTTTATAAATGAAAGTTATGTTTCATTAATGATTTTTATACAAATTACCTTGATACAACTGAAGTAAAATGTTGAGCTAAAATGTTCCCCGTTAACATTATTTGAAATATAATAACATTATTATTTTAAGTGACTAACATTATGTTGGATTACTTAACACAAAATTATTTACATCTATGGATTATTTTATTGATCTCTGTACAACTTACATTGAAGGGAAAAAATATTAGGTATCATCACAATTATTTTGACTTAAAATGTAATAATAAAAACAAAACTTTTTAAAAACAAACAATAAACCTAATTTTTTTTCACTGAATTATAGAACTAAAATTTGAATACACATATATTATTTAAAATTTACTAGAATTAAAAAGGGGAAATAACTATATTTGATTATTCTCTGTATTACAATATAAAAACTAAATAAATATCTAAAAAAATAAAGTTTTTACGAAACACTGAAAGTTGTTCACAAAGCTTAACAGTGAAAATAAGAAATAGCTAAAATTTGGCCATAAAATATGAGCAAAATCAATGAAAAGAACAAATATAAAGGAGGGGAAATGCAGTTAGTTTGTGCAACTCCCCTGTAAAGTTGTCTATCGCACATACATATTGAGCTCGTAGCTTGATTCAACACCTATTTACATCATCTCTGCGGGAGTTGTACTATTTTGCACATAATAAATCCATATACATCTTGTTTTTTATTCTTACTTATATCCCCATGTTCCTTTTATCTTTTGGAAAGGCTCTGGAGGCTCCCATCTCCTCAAGCAGGCTTACCATCCTGTACAACCAGATGTTTTATGTACAAGACTTGTTGGACCCAATTTCGTCCCGAAAACCATGATCTGTGCAGGAAGTATGGCTCCTCTCAATGGAGTTTGTCATGTGAGTATTCATGTTAACTTTTCCGTTATTTTAGCGTTATTATTATTAATATTATATAAGAAATGATTTAATAAATAAGAATGTATTCGTTAAAAACACACAACCTTGCTAATTGGTACACAAAAAAACAAGAACTTTAATAGCAAATTTTACAATTAAAAATAAAATATAAAATGTACGGTTCGATCTGCTTCTGCAGTCGTCCTCGGGATAAAATATGATGGTGAAATGATTAAAAGTTCAGAGATGAAGGTTTCCCGTGCGAGAGACAATTTGTCGAGCTTTGACCAATGATATGATTGTAAAAATGCCGAGGAGCCACTGTTTTTTTTTTTTTTTTTTTTTTTTTTTTTTTTTTTTTTTTTTGTGTGTGTGTGTGTGTGTGTTTACGAATAAGCAAGGTTTTGTGTTTTAAACGAATATATTCTTATTTATTATATTTTATGGTGCAATTGTCCAGTATGTGTTAAAGAAATGAATTAATTTTCATCTGTTTCAAACACATGGATATAGCCGTAGAGAGATAAATACATCTATAAATTGAATGATACAGTCTGTGAAAAAGAAATGTATATAAAACAACGGGAAATTTATTCAGAGAAAATGCACAAATTTTATCCAAAGAGATTCCCTACTGATGCAGCTAGCGAACATAAAAAATATTTGTGTCTGAATTTTAGATGTTATAGCATAGTCTTTAAGAAATAGTAGATCAAGTTTTAAGACTGGCAGTGGTAGCTCAAAATATATACTTTTTCTGAAACAATAACTGCTTGGAATTGTCATGTTTATGCAGTACAGTGCGTTGCTTATTTCAGTTGATAACATCATCTAGTAAAACGCCATTACCTGCCCGAATTCTCCATTACACGCATTGCTGATTAATAAGATGTACTCTCTATGGGATTTTAATGTGCGTTGTAAATGATTGAAAAATTACATTGGAAATCCGAGTAGCAAGTGATATTTTACGCCACACAGTTAGTTACAGTCTCAATAGCACTTTCTGGCACTTTAACCACATTCTTCTAAATTTACTTTTTATTTATTAATTTGTTTGTTTAAGAAGGTTTTTAAAAAGCATAACAATGGATAACAGCAAAAATCCGAGTAGAAAATGTTGACTTACGCAATAGAAAACAGGGCTAATGTAGATCTGAATGTTGAATTTTCTGCTATTTGCAATTATATTGAGTTTTCTGCTATTTAAATGATATAAATAATATGGTTAGTGAAATTTAAAAGTTCATTTGCGCCATTTCATAGCGTTTTAAATGAGTCCTGAGATACATGCAGTGACGAAAATGGTGATAATGGTAAAATTTGAATTATTATATTTAAAGTACCGCAGTATTTGATAAATTTTTCGATCTTGGCAAAAGGAAATATGTTTAAAAATATTTGTTATGTCCAACATTCAGCAAAAAAACACGTAGTTTTATTTCATTTTTAACTACATTTGTACAGGAAGAAATCAGGAAAAAATAGAGACAGCATAAAGCTAGTAATTTGGAAGAATTATTAATTAAAGAGTACAAACACACTTCTTTCTCCATACTGTGTTTAGAAAGTATTTCATTTACCCTCCAAAGATTATACCAATTATAATGGAAACCGTACAGTGCATCTAAATTAAACTATTTCTCGCCTGGTAAAAATATATATTCCTTTTTCTTTGTATATACAACATACATTTTAGCAAATTATACTCGATTAAGAGGATAATTAACGAACTATTTTGTAAATCGATTTTTTCATATTAGGAGTCAGAGAGTCTTTTAATAGCATCTTTGAAATTTTGTTTTTTAGGATGTTTTCATAGGTTACTTTAGTTTGTCTTTATTGGCATAACACATGCCCTTTGTCTAAATTTCTTTAACTAATATTCCCCATATGTTTTCTACTGAATTTTTGTCAGGGATCTTTGACAATTAGTCCAACAGTGATATCCTAGTTGCTTTAAACCATGAGTTTTTGTTGATGATAAATGGATTGGAGCATTAAACTGTTGAATGATGTATTCACCTGATGTGATGAGAGAAGGTTCTGGTAAAAAGTTATCATCGAGAACGTCTTTATATGCTCCAGAATTTATTGCATTATTTAAAATGGTATTGCCTCATTATAGGGAAAGCCTGTACTAAAAAAAACCACAATTCTTTCGACAATGGCTAATTACTACCGTTTAGAAAGTATTTAATTTCCCCGCCAAAGATTATTATACCAGTAATAATAGAAACCGTAGTCTTAATCTAAATTGAACTTCTTCCCGTCTGGTAAAAATACATATTCTTTTTTCTTTGTATATACAACATACATTTTAGCAAATTACACTCGATTAAGAGGAAATGGCCTGTTTTGGGTATTTTTGAATGTAGCGAAACAACTCCAATATTATAATAATAATAAAAAAATAGATTCTAACTATTGCCACAAAGGTTTTAGATTTAGGTTATTACAGATAATTGGAAATTAATTTTAATTGTATAAGAGCTTATATTTTTTATGGTAAACATGCATTGGAAGAAAACCCTCCAGTTTCGAGAAGATCCATAAAGAGATTAAACTGCGGCATTTGAAAAGAATATTTTAATTGTGAACATGTGAAGACTTTCCCACTACATCATCACCAAGCCAAGTGTAAGAGTTTTCATATTTTATATCAGTACCTTTTTTGGCGACATAAGGATATTGGTTAAACCGCAAGTTTTGTCAATGGATGACTGTTACATTGAAATACATAAAGGGAATTTAAATTAAGATGTTTAGAGTATTGAGTGATAAATGGTCTACCACTAGCACACGAAACGAAGAAAGAATTAGCTGACCTGAGATAGCTTGCAATCGAGATAGTGAATCATTTAGCATATAGTGGAAGAAAATATACCGCAGATAAAAAATAAATTTCACATCGACAAACGTCTTAACAGAAGACGAAGTAGTGTACATTGAACCGCTGAAAGAGAAAAAGTTTTTCGGAAACAATTTGTGGGAATCAATCTCTTGTTACATCTGAATACGATTTAATACCAGTCCATGTCTCATCTTCATGAAAATCGTGGTTTAAAACAAATGATGTCTCATTGTAGATCCGGCGATCGCAAAGTACTAACAGAAATCCAATAAAAAACCTACGGTAATACCAGACGCGAACAACTATATGCAAGAGCCAACTATGTCAACCTTACCATGGTATACCAACTATATCAAGACCATACGCAAAATGCAAGTGATCTGTCAATAAAGACAAAGTAAAACCTGCTATCAAAATAACCAGGTGGGGAGGGGAATCAGAAAGATACTTTCTGACGGAATTGATTAAATTTTTAAAACATTAATAGCTTTATTTTGCCTGATTTCTACGCGGTCTCTATTTTTTTCAGCTTTCTTCCAATACAAATGCAATTAAAAATATATTTAAATAAAACTACTTTATCTTTTGCCATATATTTGGCATAATAAGGATTTTTGAGTATTTACTATTTTGTAGTAATGGAATAAATTACATCAAATATCGCAGTATATCTTTATTAATTGTATATCTGTATATCTGTTATACTTTCTGTAATTGTATATCTGTTAATTGTATAAATTTTATATCTTAAAATATAACAATTTAAATTTTGACCGTTCCCTTTTTCCAGCATTACGTACCCACAAATAAGCTATTCACGCAAGAATAGACTATTAAAAAATAAAACAAATAAGAGAAACAAAATTAAATTAAACTAAAACATTTACATTACGCACTTTGTTTCTAAAATAATAAATATTCTAATTTTGATTTATATATTTACGGAAACAATCTCTAACTAGATTAGTTTTAACTCAAGATATTAACCTGATTGTTATTGTTTTAATACGGCCGGTAGAAAAACATACGGTTAAACCGTGATTTCTACATGGGCAAGCAGGTCATTTTTCCAGTGCCTAATAATTTGGACACCTCACCAGTAACTTTGTTACTGACATTTTCGTAAATGTACGAAATGATAGCAATTGATACTTTAAATTTAAAATGTCATTAAAAATTATATTTCTTAAATGTTCGTCACCAACATATCACAACTTTTACTTTTTGCTCCCACCTTTAAACTTTATTTATTCTTTCTAAATGGTTAAAAAATTAGAAGCACTGGAGAACAAGCTTAAAATTATGGTCCATCTAAAGCTGGGAAAAGTCAAAATATGGATTTTGAAGACGTAAACTATTTAGCCTTAAAGTAGGATTTTAATTAAACATTAAATATAATTATATTTGTACTGTGCATAAGAAAAACGCAACTTTATACATTCACTGAACTAGAAAAGCATCTTTGACCCTAGTTTTTAGAGGTTTCCACCACTTGCTTTGTCCAAGAGCTTTCAGTGTCAAACTGGAGCCTTGAATACTGTTCTTTAAATTTTTAAATGTATTTTTTTTTGTTTTTGTTTTTGTTTTTTTAAACATATTACACATATTGAATAATTGTCGAGAATGTAATTCATCAATCTAAAAGAGTTTTAATCTCCTTTGAGAGAAAGGATACGATTTTCTAAAAATAAATACTTGTTTTCCATAGGGAGACAGTGGCGGGCCTTTGGTTTGCGAAACCAAACGTGGACAATGGAGCATTTTTGGAGTTGCAAGTTACGTCACAGATGGCACTGGCGATTATGGATTCTGTGGTTTAAAGGGGCGGCCCAGTGTGTTCAACAGGGTATCGCTGAAAATAGACTGGATACGAGAGATGGTCAACCGTTATAGTTAAACCTTTTTGTTTTTAAGAAATGAAATAATTCCAAAAATATTTTATGAACAATAAGTGTAAAAGTATTTATTATTTATAAAAAAGTTAAGCACTTCTTTAGTTGTTTCATGAGTTTCAATCGAATAAAGTGAAAAACAAGCATTTTTCAAAATGAAGAAGGACTTCATTTGATTGTTTCTTAATCCGCTACTTGCTTGCAATTGCTACGAAAACACTAATCAGTCATTTTACGAAAGTTATGTTTTTTTTTTCTGTACACGGTAGTTAATTTTTCAGAATATTTCATTTACAGGGGCACCCAAAATAATTCCGTTACATTATGGTCAATGGAGAAAAATCGTTTGCAGAGTATTTTAATGATTTTACGCTATATCAAATGTTTTGGAATTTATATAAAACACCGAATTTCGCTACAAGATGGTTACTGTCGGATAGGACATTCATAGCATTTGTTGTTCATTTACAGGGACTCACCAAAGAAATCGATTCCAGTACTCTCTTTGAGCAATAATTGCTGGAGGTGTGTTCTGAATTTCGGTATGCGCTTTTAAATTGAACAATTTTTTGCATGTTACTCTATGTGTATAAATTAATATATTTCGTCTACAGGGCTGCACAAAAGAATTCACGTACCATTCTCCTTGTTAGCGGAAATTGCTGAAGGGGAATTTTCAGCCGAGGTATGTATTGCTAAACTGAACTAAATTTTTGAATGCATGGAGTTAATAGATACAAATATATATGTCATATACAGAGCTTCTGAAAGAATTCAGATAATTTTCCGACTGTGGATGCGAATGGCTGAAATTGAGATTTCTAATCTGCTATGCGTTTCCAAATAGTTTAATTAGAGGGCGATTCTCAAAAGGTGGGCACTGGACACAAGTCATAACTTTAAACCTTTCAAACATAACTTTAATTATCATTGACTTTATTTATTTATTTATTTTTTTACACTGAGTTTTTAATTCTATTCAGAGACAGAAAATGACATAATTTATTGTAAAAGTTTTGTATAAATATCTTATAATTTTATTAATTTATGCTAAAGAGGCCAATTTTGGACATTCATAACGTTAACTGTTCCAATGTTCCACCAAGAAAAAGAGTTTTAACTTTTTTCCAGGTGGTTCTAATGGTAAACAACGAATGCATAAAGGAAACGGATGATTTTTTGATAATTTCGTTAAGAGATGGCAGGCTGATTTATTGCTTTTTTGAAGATAGAAGGACTTTCCTATAAAGAATTTTTCTGTATTTTGTTATGTCCGAAAGTAACGTACGTAACAAAGCATTTGATTTTATTATTATTATTACTGGATAACAAAAAGTTAATTATACATATATATATGTATACAGACACATTTACTACATTCTTAGTCTTAAGAATTTTTTAAATACTAAGAGCAACGTCCAAAATCTGTAACGTACGTGCGAAAAAATGTCTAAAATTTGTAACGTACACAACTGCTAATTAAATGCTTTAATCATTAATCTTCCAGAATAGTTGCTGTCTTTTAATGTTTGTGTATAATTTTGTAGACATACTATTAAAAATATTTATATATTATATTTATAGACAAAATACTATACTATTAAAAAAAATGGCCTTAAATTTGAAGATTTTAAAAATTACATATAGTTAACGTTTAATGATCCCACCTATTGAGAAACTCCCTAGACATCAAATTTCGACTTGTTAATTGGTGAAGTTTTGTTACATTATTCTGAATGTGTTTGAAAGTGTTTCATAATGTATGCCTGACTCATAATTTTTCTTTCTTGTATTTTTTACTTTCTTCTATCTTCAATAGAAGAAAGTATTGTAATCGAAATTTTTTTCGACTTCCGGTTTTCGACGGATTTACATGTTTTAGGGGTCAGAGATCCCAAAAAACATGTTTATAGAAAATGTCTGTCTGTCCGTGTATCCGGTTGTCCGTGTGTCCGTCTGTCAGTGTGTCCGTCTGTCTGTCGCCATTGTACCATCAAAAAGTGTATGAAGTTATGCATAGAATTGAACAAAATTTTTATTTTAAGTTCTTGGCTGTGGCAAGCAGATCCTCCATGAATTTGGAAAAAATTCGCCGGTAGGGGGCGCTGTAATAGCGATTTTTGTTTGATTTTGAATATTGTACCATCCAAAAGTATATGAAGTTATGCATAGAATTGAACCAAATTTTTATTTTAAGTTTTTGGATATGGCAGGTTAGTCCTCTCTGAATTTGAAAAAAATTCGCCGGTAGAGGGCGCTGTAACAGAGATTTTTGTGCGATTTTGACTATTGTACCATCCAAAAGTGTATGAAGTTATGCATAGAATTGAACCAATTTTTTATTTTAAGTTTTTGGCTTTGGCAAGGAGATCCTCCCTGAATTTGTAAAACATTTGCCGGTAGGAGGCGCTGTAACAGCGATTTTTGTGCGATTTTGAATATTGTACCATTCAAAAGTGTATGAAGTTATGCATAGAATTGAACCAAATTTTTATTTTAAGTTTTTGTCTTTGGCAAGCAGATCCTCCCTGAATTTGGAAAACATTAGCTGGTAGGGGGCGCTGTAACAGCGATTTTTGTGCGATTTTGAATATTGTAACATCCAAAAGTGTATGAAGTTACGCATAGAATTGAACTAAATTTTTATTTTAAGTTTATGGCTATGACAAGCAGGTCCTCCCTGAATTGGGAAAAAATTCGCCGCTAGGGGGCGCCGTAATAGCGATTTTGCATATTGTACCATCGAAAAGTGTATGAAGTTATGCATAGAATTGAACCAAATTTTTATTTTAAGTCATTGGCTATGGCAAGCAAGTCCTTCCTTAATTTGGAAAAAATTCGCCGGTTAGAGGGCGCTGTAATAGCGATTTTTGAGCCATTTTGAATATTGTACCATCGAAAAGTGTATGAAGTTATGCATAGAACTGAGCCAAATTTTTTGTGTTTCTTTTTGGTCATGGCATGAAGGTCCTCCCTGAATTTGGAAAAATTCCGCTGGAAGGGGGCGCTATAATTACGATGTCTGTACCATTTTCTTTATTGTACAATCGAAAAGTGTATAAAATTATGCATACAACTGAACCAAATTTTTGGTGCATGTTTTTGGCTTTGGCCAACAGGTCCTCCCTGAATTTGGAAATATCGCGCTGTAAAGGGTCTCTGTGATAGCGATTTTTGTATACTTTTCCTGATTTTTCGTAGTTCTATTGTCCATCAGCGGCTCGTGCAAATGCGGGAACTCACTTCCTGCTAAGCCGGCTATTCGCAAGCATCTGATAACAACAGAATAAGGAAAAACTAATAATTTTAACCAATATCATGATATAGATTAACTTGTTTTTAGTTCTTTTAATTGACTGAAATAGAAATTCAAGATGAAAATCAAAGTTGGTATAGTAATGAACTAATAATATTGAAGTATGAACATGTGTAACTAGTTTTTGAAATATTAAGATGCATAAGATAGAAGAAAGTTTTGGGATTGGCGCATCCAACTAGTTTTCTTTTGTAATTACACGAGTACGATAATAGAATAAAACAGTATTTTCTTACAAAATATTTTTAATAATCCTACGATTAATTACAAAAGGTAATTATTGTTTATAACTGTTCAAAAATGTTTCCACCAAAAAGCCAGCATATGCATATTTATACACTTTCACAGGATATGCCCATTTGGAAATTGATCATTCTATTTTATCACAATATATATTCCAAACGGAAAAGTCAAAACATGTATAAATACAATGTATTTATAAGAGAGTCCATTGAAATTTATTTAAGAGGTTCAGGGGTTTGTAACGATACGTTATCTTTTCGCATCACAAATATATGGATTGAATGGTTGGACAACTTGCGGAGTCGCAACATAGACGGAACACGTGCGATAGCGAAAATGTAGGGTGCGTTATATGTTTACTTGTTTGTATTCGATGATTTTTTTTTCCATTTTTCATATGCATTGTATTTATAATTTCTGATTATACATTCTGATGACGACTCAGTGAAGGAGTTGAAACATGTCAATATAGGTTTTTAATTTGCTTTTAATGTGTTTTTAGTAACGTCTTTAAATCAAATAAATATTTTAATATATTTTTGATTTTTCCGCTTGGAATATATATATTGTGATATGATTATTAGTGGACGTAATTAAGGCTTATCAATCGTACTTACTTATATTTGTATCCTTCTATCTTAAGTTCTAAACGATAATATAAGTAAAAAAAAAAAAAAAAAAAAAAAAAAAAAATTAAATCTCGGTGTTATTAACATTTTCTACTTAGCCTCATGAGTCAAAATGTAATTTTCCTTCAATAAAGCTACACTCACTACAGTTCAGTTAAAATAAACAACTTAATAAAGCTTACACGAAACTGTTATTGTCATTGTCATTAAACCTTTCTAATTACTAACACAATTACTAATTTTACTACGATGATATGTACTTAACAAAACTTCTTACTTATTTTCCTGTTTAATTAAATCTGATAAAGTTTGCTTACACGATCCAGTGACAAGTTCTATTGAATAATACACTCAGAATACACTGTTAATTGGCTGTAAGTCTCAAGAGAAGCTCTACTTGAATTTGCGAAAGAAAAAAAATAATTTCATGTTTCAAAGACAACGAATCGGAAGCTGCTGAATGCCAAATATTATTTTCGATTAGCATTTGATTGCTAAGTTTGAACAGAGTATAAAAGCTTAGAATATATGGAAAATTAGAAAGATCTATCATAAAAATGAAACAACCAAGAATGAAAATGTATAATTTTTATTTGTGCCTTGATGCATAAAAAAGTTTAAAGAAGCGAGTATGTATCTACAGTGTGATTAAAAAAAACTTTTACAAAATGACATGGAAAATCAGGCATACAACAAGGATACAAAATCACATAGGAACATAAGGTAGCAAACCACTTATTGAGTCACAAATACAGAGTGTTTAATCCTAACTGAACCCGGGTTGACGGTCATAATTTGGAAAAAAATAAAAACATTGTAATGAAAATGCAACGATGTGTACCTTGTTTTTTGTTAAATGTGATGACATCACGAAAAGATTGGAAAAACATGTTGCTCAAGCAATCAATAATACCATATGGATTGATAATCGCAGTCCAAAATGTGGAATTGCAAGTAGGGCTCGAAATGTACCGGAGCAAACCGGAACGATGTTCCGGTTCGGTGAAATTGTGATAAATATTGTTCCGGTTCGTGAAAGTGTGTAAAATATTTTCCCGTTTCGTGGAATTATTAAAAAATATTATTACAGTTTCATACATATAGCTTACTATACTCTCTGTAACGTTCTTTTTTCTAATTATTTAGAATCTTGAATGCATTCTTTTAAACTGGTATTTCTACGGTTAAATATAAATTTGCTATACGGTAAAGTCCCGATTATCCGGGTTAATATGGACTAAGTTCACCTCCGATAAGATAAAAAAACTTGTATGTATCGGATTTACACAAATCGTCACCCACTAAGGAGATGAAATATTAATTTTCACTTCATTCATTCATTTTTATGGTATTAGTAACATTTCTTTGATGTACATTTCCGTTACTTTTAAGAAAAACGGGGTATGAAATTGTTGTTTTCAATCGAACTTATACCTTTGGAATGCATCGTTTTCTTCTGATGGACTGATGGCTTCCATTATGATGAAACAGCCATTATAAATGAAGTGTTAAGTGAAGATGAAAGAGCAGCTGTAAAAAGTTAGAACTCTGATTTTCTGTTCAGAAAGAGAAAAAAATGGCCATAATTTTTTTTCAAAAAAAATTATGGCCATTTTTTGGCCACATGGCCATCATAATGACTGTTTCATCATAATGGAAGCCATCAGTCCATCAGAAGAAAATAACTCGGTTAAAGCGGAAACTCGGTTAAACAGGACTCGGATAATCGGGACTTTACTGTACTTTCAAAAGAGAAAAAATTAGTCGATAATAATTTTGAAATATCGTTCCGGTTCGTATATTTTTCCATTTCGAGCTTTGACCATATGGATTGATAATCACAGTCCAACGTGTGAAATGTCAAGTGCATACTGCTAGCGCGTATAATGCAAACTTCTGCAACTTTTGTTTGGTGTTATCACATTTACAACAAAGGTGAGAATGTCTGTTAAATGTTTTATTATAGTATACTTTTCAGTTTTCTGAAAGTTATGACCGTCAACCCAAATTCAGCTAGGATGAAACACCCTGAATTTGTGACTCAATAAGTGGTTTGCGACCCTATGTTCCTATGTGATTTTTCAGCCTTGTTGTATGCCTGGTTTGCCATGATATTTTGTAAACTTTTTTTGAATCACCCTGTGTACGGTGAAATAGAGCAATATGGTATACCTTATTATTAGTTGGTTCTTGAAGACAGAATTTCCAACAAAATGTAACGCAATTCTGCGTACATATTCTAGACTTATCCTTGTATCATAATGTCACTTTAAATGTATGGTAAGTTTTTATTAATAAATGATTACTTATAAAAAGTCAAATCATCCGCCGGTCTCGCGTCAGCGGTAGGGTAAAACCGCATGGATATGTTACTGTTACAGGGAATAAAAAAGTTCAGATTTTTTTTAGGAACAATATATTGTATTTTACAACTTTAAGTAAGGTAATAAACTTATTCTACTTCACTTATGTCTCTAATAATATAATATTTAAAGACAAAGAGATAATTAATGTCATTGCAATTTGGGAAATTTCATAAAAGAAGTTCATCTATTTATCAGCTTTATAAAGATCATATTCATTCTTGCCCATGTACTTTTGACTGAATTTTCTTCAAACATTGCTTACGGGCTTCTCAATTATTTGCCTCCGTATATATATATATATATTTTTTTTTTTCACTTTGTGTTATAAAATTTATTATCGGTTTAATTTGTTTGAATGTCCCACACTCATACCTTTTGGATTTTTTTGGCTGTATGAACATAATCCACACACTATATTTGAGATTTTTAGGTAATGGGAATTTAAGTATCTGATAATCTTCTATATACTTCCATATGTTTTTTATTTCCTGTTCATTTTATAATTATCTTATACATAATAGTTATTATTGACGATTTTTATATTATTTTTAATATATTTATATTAATTATTATTGAATTTATTTTATTTTATGGCATATAGCTATATGCTATGTATTATCAATGTTATAGAATTATTTAAATTCTTTGTGTAGTTTAAATGCGTAAGATAATAGAATATTTTTAATGCTTTAAAAAAATTATTAACAATAGTTTTTAAAAAAATATATAGTGTGGTTTATATTAGGTTTATAATTATCTATATATAAGGATTTGTTTGGTTTTGCTGTTGATAAATTTTTTTACATTCAAAGGCTTTCAATTGTTCATCTTGTGACATTTGAATAATGAAAATACTACTAGATGGCAGCACCAAAATTTGTCTATTGACGATAAGTTATAAATTTTGTCTTTTGCAGCTCCTTTTCAGTTATAATTTCCTACACCAGGTGGATTTTTTAGCTAAATTTTGACGATATTGTTAAATAGTAATTAAGTAATTCAATAATGCATTTTAGTTATTTTAAATAATGTAATTACTTTCTTTTTATTTTATTTTATATTATATTAATTGTATTTATCATGGTATTTCAAAATGTATTAACTGCATCCTTTGGTATCAATTACTGTGATTTCTTAACTGTTTTATTCACCTGAATCTTTACGATATTATGGTAGCCATGTGCGAGTGGATATATTGAAAAATACTGAAATTTTAATCGGTATGTTGTGTATTATTTCTATTTTATATCCTATAAATATTTAAACTGGTTTTATTGATTTTTCCATTTCATATTATTTGTTTCTATTCTGTTTTCATTTTTAATCTATTCACTTGATGATAATGGTTGTTCGGGCACAGAGAAAAATAATTTTTAGCTTTAGCTTTTTTTTCTCACAGAAAACTACCATATTGCTTATATCATTGAATTCTGTGCCATTGAAAACGTAATTCAATATATAAGCTTTTCCATTATTTGTCGGTGTCCACTTTCTTCTTTTTTCTTCCATAATAATTCTTATAATAAATTATTGGGCACTTTTTTTTATACTTACAGCTTTAATTCATAATATTACGGTTTTTGATGGTGGTAGGTTATGTTTAATTAATGGTTATATATATATAGTAAACTCCCAACTATCCGGCTCTCGACTATCCGGCCCCCCATACTATCCGGCTCCCCGTACTATCCGGCCCTCCGTACTATCCAGCCTATTAAAAAATGGAAGAATGTTGCAAGCGGCCAAGGCAGGCAGGTACCCGTCCAGGTGGGTGTCAAAAGCATGGGGAAAATTCCAAACATAGTAACTGCAAAGTCTTGGAACATTCTTTTGCACTAAAAATGTAGACATAAATTCGTGTGCGAAACTGCAATGGGAGATGAGAAAGATACCGGTCTCTGACGATGTCAATGCAGAAGACATACAAAATGGATGGCAAACGACGAAGTCAATGAATTAATTGAAAATGATATTGTAGAAGTGTTGACAGAGGGATAAATATCAGAAGAAAAATATTAAAAGGATTGTAGGAAAAATCTCCTCGCACATTCGTACGGGTTTAAGACGACTGGGGCAGCACTATAGTACATTAGTCAGCAGGAATCGAGGCCAATTGATATCATCTACTTGCCGAAATGGAGGGACATTGCGTAACGGAAGAAGGCTAACATCGAGAAGGAGTCCTTTATTAAGGACTTAAACTAAAAACTGTAAGTTTTGACTGTTATCTTATGCATAACTTTTCCTATTTGTGCAATCATTTATTAATAAACAGTAAAATAAGATTTACTCATTTTTTTACGAATTAGGATTGTGTTTTATGTTACTGTTCTGCTCATTTTGAAACTGTATGTACTGTATATATTTATCTTAATGTGTGTATAACATGTGTTTTTAATATCATGGCGGGGAAGGGAGGCATGAAGTTAGTAAATATTTGTAGAACTCCGGTCTATCCGGCTTTTTCGTTATCCGGTGTACCTTTCCGCCACATTAGGCCGGATAGTCGGGAGTTTACTGTATTATATATTTATCCATATAGGGTAAGCGGTTACACCCAAAGAGAATATGGATCGGAAAGCAGGGTGTAAAAATGCACTTTTAAATGATAGCAATAGTTTTATTCTGGGATATAAATCCTTATTAAATAAGCTGCACATAAAAGTTTCAGCAACTCCAGTATTTCATTTTCAATAGTATTCGTTTCAGTCTTTTATATTTAAGCACATTAAAAACAACTAAAAAAAAAATGATAAAATTCAATTTTAAGCACTCAAGCTACATTAATGTCAGTATGGTGATATTATAATGACCACTTCACCTTCTGTCTTAAAGCTAAATATTTCAACCATTATTGAATAAAAACTTTGGAATCCAATTTCACTCGGATGGTAATATTTTAAGAGAGTTAAATAAAATCAAAAACAAGTGATTGAAGATGTAAAAAGCTTACGAAAAGATCCAAAGAAGTAATTTATAAATGCTTTCTTATTGATTATGGAAAAAGTCCGATGAAAAATTAATAAAGCACATTTTTTTTTACACATATGACATAAAATACTCTTTTGATCGATATATACATTAAAAGGTTCTTTTGAGGATATTCTTTTAATTCATGATCTCTGAAAATGATTTCTTTCGCTGCACTAATTGCTAAACTTCTGCTAAAGTTTATTACAGATCGTATTTCCTAATACTGAAATGTTGAATGTCATTTTCAATTAAGCAATATAATAACCGAAGTGTGTAATAATTTCGCTCCATTAATAAGTTCACGGTGAAATATATTCTGCTAGGTAACACTTTATTGTAGCTTTTGTCGTCATTATGCAGTCTACTGTCAAATTCATTACACATCGCACCTTGTATTATTCGGAATGTATATTGAAGTTTAGTAGAATTAAATAATTGAAGTATACATGTAATTTATTTCGATAAATTTTCAAATCGTTGCGTAACTGAAATAACAGCAATAATTATCTGTATTAAACTTTTACTAAAAGTACGATTTTTTTAAGTTTTATTTTTTAAGTAGACAAGGGATCCTGAAACTCATTCTTTTATTTATTTAAAATTTCATATTAAATACTATTCAAGGACTCACTATATACATTATGGCATATGTTTATCACACAAGAAATTTAAAAAAAAATGTTTGCAGAAAAATAAGGATTTTTCTTTAATATTTTAAGCGCTATGGTATAATGGTAATATAATGGTAATATGGCTTTTCAAAATAACTCATGCGCATTCTACATAAATTAAAATCCCCAATATTTTTTATACAAGTTTGTTTTATACATAGAAATAAAACCGTGCATCGAATTTTACATAATTGAATATAAAAGTAAAAATAATATATTTTCTAAATTTTATGAAATTTTCAGCATTTTTGCATCCTATTTCTGCAATTAATTACCTTTAACTTTTCTAATTATATTTAGTTCAAAAAGACGATGCACAGTTTTATGACATATATTGTGACAAACAGATATAAAAAAGTATTGGGAATTTTAATTAATATGGAATGCGCATGGAGCATTTTGAAAAGTTCTTCAGGTACTACTCAGATATTCCGTTGACTCATTTCGCCAAATTATATAAATCGCCAAAACACTCACCAAATTATACAAATTGACATAATTTTTATTTTAAATAACGGAAGAACAAATAAATTGGCATAACATTAATAAAAATACAAATAAAACATTGAAATAAAAATAACTTGATGACGTAAATACGTGTAACTTGCTTAAAGTCAAGAGAATGTGACATTTATGGTCAACCATTATTGGCATTTAGTCTTATAGTTTGGCGATAGATTTTTGGTCGACGAGATAACCAAGTAGTACCATTCTTCATAACGCTTAAAATATTCCAGAAAACTTCTTCCTATAACGGTATTTATAAGTACCATTAAAATAACTTGTTATAAAATTCATTTAATACATTGATTAGTGGTAATACAGTTTAGAATGAGTTATAGATACATTACTTGGTATTGAGTTATAGATACATTATGGGTTACACTAAACAAAAATATTTTTAAAAGGATGATTTGTTTTGCCTTTGCATCTTTTCAGCTTTCTTGCGTTGGGGGAGTTTTCAGTTCGGAAATATTTCTATATTTCCTATTTTAAGAACATTATATTTGTATATTTCCTAATTCTACAAAATACTAAGAAAATATTTAAAATAAAATATTTGAGTGGGGTTATAAATCTTGCACAAAATCCCTTTAAATTCAAATTTAATTCATCCTTCTAAATCTTTCAATCCTTCTAAAATCGTTCTAAAATTTATTAAATGATTATGTAAATCTTCTAATGTAGTTTAAACGAATTAAAAAAAAAATGCTTTCGAAGATAAAATTTTCATGAATTCATAATTCAGTACATAAAGGGTTAAAATCTTCAAAAGGTAAATGATTCGGAAACCTTGTTATAAATATGACAGATAAGAAGGTACAGGGTTCCATAAGAGACCGTCTCAGATTCAATGGTATATTATAACAGCTTAATGCAGACTATTGGCAACAAATCATACGTGAAATTGAAGGTAAACTAACCTAGTTTTTTTTCGATTCCTACTATTAGTTCACACTCTCTCTATATTTATTTATTTATTTATATATCTTGTTTAAATTTTCAATTGTTAATAAAATACTTATTATTCATCCTATCAAGTTGAAATATTTTTTTTAAAACTTGTACTGGATGGCAATTGATGATAATACAGTATTTTCAAATATTAATTCCTTAATTAAATTTTAGTTAATTAATTTTAGTTTTACATGTGAGACAAAATGGCGGTCATTGGTTATTGAAGCATTTAATGCATTTTGATATCTATAAGGGGGTTTACCATAGAGGGGACCCTGTTCTGTCATCAAATACCGCCAAATTTGTTCCCAACTTGGCGATATATCGCCAAATTTGGCTACCAAAATGAGTCGCCAAAAGTGACTCCTAGTAAAGAGTATCGCCAACATGGCGATATCTCTAATATTTCGCCAAATTCCCATAGAGTTCCATTGTAAACCTATTGCTTATAGAAAACCAACAAATTGAGATATTTTAATGCAACAAAAACTAATATTAGCTTAAGGGATTATATTAAATTTTTCTTTGATGACCTAAGTAGGAATTGACTTTAAAAACAAAATTTTTATATTACTTTTTCTTACAAATGTTCAGTAGGTGCACCTTTCGTTGTATAACACTCATCCAATCTAAAGTTCAATTCTTACCACAATTCGGTTAACAAGTCCAGAGTCATGTCAACAATCGCCTCTTCAATTCCGTGTCTCAACTCTAGCAAATCATTAGGTAGCGGCGGAACGTGGACAGGGTCTTTTATAAAGCCTCAAAGGAAAAAATCGTATGGCTTTAACGGCTTTTAAATCTTCATCCAAACAATAACGCTTTACGCTCAGGTGTCGCCATTTTAGGTATGTGGCACTGCAAGTCAGTCAATAACAAAGCAGTACTCGCGCATGCGCTTATCTAAAACTGTTCATGTTACTCCTTATTAGTGACCTTGTACCAACACTCTACAACGCTTACAGTTGATACTATTAAAATTTATAACTGTAACATTCTTTTATGGACACCCTGTATAATGCTGAAATTATACATTACTATTAGTAACCATACTTTTTATTTCAGGTATGTACGATACCCAAACATTGCACCCTTTTAGCTCTTTATAGCTCTTGCATAATCGTACATGTTTTGTGGAATTTTCAGCAATTTGTTCTTGAGAATTCAATTATAGATTTTACTTTTTTTTTTCAATATGTTGATTTTGGAGTAATTTAACATGAAAGATATGAGTTTCAGTTTTCATTTTTTTTTATTATTATTTAGATATAAGGAAAATTAAGATGTTATTAAAAACTAGCGAACTTGCTCGTCGTTGCCCGGGTACGTCAAAAAACAGCAGGAATTACGAAAATGATCTGAAAATCACAATAAGATATCGCGAAAAATTTTTAAATCGCTTCTCAAATTTTGAAGAGAAAAAAAAATTATATATCGTGTTAGAAGATTGCAAGTTGATTCCTTTCACTAATGTGGAAAAATAGTAGCTAATCGCTAAAATACACTAAAAATCACATACAAAATTCCCGAAAAATTCGAAAATTGCTATACGAAATCCGAATACACTTTATTGAAATGAGAGCAGAATGTACTTTAGGTCAAAAATGGAATGTCAAAAAATTGCAGCAGATCGCGAAAAAACGTAAACATCGCATTAAAAATCACAAAAAGTTCAAAAATCACGAAAGTCAAAATCTACTATAATTGGATAAAAGGTACAAGTCAAAAAATTCCTTTGACCCTGTGGGCTCTCTTAAAATTTATGGTTTGGAAATCATGCTAAGCATTAGATCATGTTACTTTTATTCGTAATTAATTTACTTGAACTCCCTTAAATATAATTAATATAATCCCTTAAGTTAATATTAGTTTTTGTTGCATTAAAATATCTCAATTTGTTGATTTTCTGTAAGCAAGTAAACCCTATTGTTTTACAGTGGAAGTCTATGGGAATTTGGCGAAATATTAAAGATATCGCCAAGTTGGCGTCACTTTTGGCGACTAATTTTGGTCGCCAAATTTGGGGATATGTCGCCAAGTTGACGACAAACTTGGCGTTATTTGGCGACAGAGCTGGATCCCCCCTACGGTAACCCTTCTTATACGTATGGAGATGCATTACATGCTGTACAATAATCGCATAAAAAATTCGCTAAAAATTCAAAAATCGCTGTACGAATTCCGGATAAACTTTTTTTGAAAAGAGAACAAAATTTACTATATTGGGTTAAAAGAAAGAAACCGTATTCTTTTTCCTAATATGGAAAAATCGAATTAATATAATCCCTTAAGTAAATATTAGTTTTTGTTGCATTAAAATATCTCAATTTGTTGATTTTCTGTAAGCAAGTAATCCATATTGGTTTACAATGGAAGTCTATGGGAATTTGGCGAAATATTAGAGATATCGCCAAGTTAGCGTCACTTTTGGCGACTCATTTTGGTCGTCAAATTTGGCGATATACCGCCAAGTTGGCGACAAACTTAGCGGCATTTGGCGACAGAACTGTGTCCCTCTACGGTAACCTCCTTATAGGTATGGAAATGCATTAAATGCTGTTCAATAACTGCATAAAAAATTCGCTAAAAATTCAAAAATCACTGCACGAATTCCGAATAAACTTTTTTGAAAAGAGAACAAGATTTACTACATTGGGTTAAAAGAAAGAAACCATATTCTTCTCACTTATATGGAAAAATCGCCTCGAAACTTAAAAAAAGTGCTAAAAATCGCATAAAAAATTAAATTAAAAAAATCTAATCAAAAAATCGAAAATCGGGCTTCGAGGTGCAAAACTTCATATATAGACGTACTTTTTCCCCAAATTTTGTAGCTCTACGTGCCGTGGTCTTTTCAGAACACCGTCGACACACTCACTCACTCACACACAAACTTCTTTCTTTATTATTATAGATTATAATGTTGTCTATATTACAGTTATAGATATATCTTATCCATCGTTACACAGGGTGTTTTTAAAAGTCCTTACATGAATGTTTCTCTAATAATCAAGCTTCGTATAGGAAACCCAAGTCGTAATCTATTTATTCAGTTAAAAATACAGTCTGCTCTATTCGAATATATTCATACTACAACTTATTCATTTTAACACATTAATTTTCATTTAGAAAATAAACCACAGGAATTTTAATTTCCCGACTGAGGAAAAAAGTGTGCAAGCAAGGATTCGAACCAGGGGCCTATTGGTTTAAGCTGTAAATGCTCCACCAACTGAACTATGCTGGACGAATCTGACGGACACAATTCACACAGATAACCTTGTCGATTATGCATATTTTCTGCTATCTGAATCAGTTCAATAATATAAACTGAAGGTGATGGAACTCCAAACAACATTTGATACATAATTTTAGCATAACTATTTTTTACTGATAAATAAATCACAAGAATCGTAATTTTCCAACTGAGTGAAAAAAAGCCCGGTTGCCCAGGCTAGCTCATTTGTCTGTGAATTGGCAACTTAAGCAAATAGAACACTGGTTTGAACCCTGGTCTCGACATTTTTCACTCAGTTGGAAAATTACAATTCATGTGATTTATTTACCAATTAAAAACAATTGTGTTAAAATTATGTAGTTGTAATTACGTATTCAATATTTCTTGGAGTTCTATTACCTGCGATTTATTCTGTTGAACTGATTCAGATACCAGACGAGATCTCATAATCAACAAGACTCTCTGGGTGAATTGTGTCCCTCAGATTTGTCCAGGATAGCTCAGATGGCAAAGCCTTGGTAACTTAAATCACAAAGTCCCTGGTTCGAATTCAGGCCTGGACACACACTTTTTCGCTCGCTTGGAAAATTATAATTCTTATAATTCATACTATTGTTCATAAATTTAATTTAAAAAAATGAAAATATTTAACGAAATTTTCAACTGAATTATTTTGGTTTTGTGCAATGGCAAGACGACGAAAAATGCTGGAAAGGTTCAATATTTCGCTCATCCAGACATTATATAATGCTAATTACATTCGGAAATATGAAGTGTCTAGTTCAATCCTATTTAGATGTACATGTCGGCCACTACTACATAGTATTGTCACACTTCATAGAAAGAAAAATCAGTTTGTTGCAAACTTCGTTATGTGTACCAGAAATGTTGACATAAGATTTGACTTTTTCATCATAAATATTTGTCATTTAAGGGGTCTCAGGACTCTTAAGGCTTCAAAATTTTCGAAATTTTAATTTTATCGCTTCTGAACATTTTGATAAGATTGTTTCATTGAAATTCCCATTAGAACAGAAGTTATGGCTTTTAGAATTAAACTCGCTCTATAACTGAAGCGAAGTTTCCGAAACTTGCCATTTTTCTCCAAATGACGTTTTTGGATATAACGCGCAGAATATCTCAAAAACTTCTAAATATTTTTTCGTTAAAATTTTTAAACACATGTTTCATGTTAGTCCGTATACACTGAACTTAAATTTCATTTTAATTTCTCAAAGTAAAATTGTTTTATGTGATTATGTTGTTGAAAGTTTCAATATTTTGTATTAGTTAAATACAACTTTGTGTTACAAATAAAAAAGGTTTTAAATACAATTTTATTTAGGTTCAGGATAATTATTACAATCTGAAATATAAAAAGGTGCAAAAAATTTCATTCTAGTTGCAAAATTTATTTTGTAATCTTGCGCGTAAACTGTTTAATCATTTTTTTGCTCAACAAATGTCTTACAATTTGGACCACTTTATAAATACTAATTCTGCATCTTGCAATTTTTTAAATACATGAAATGAAAGAACATGCTTATATCTTTCATCCCAATAAACATTGTGTTTTTAAGTCATATACATGTTAAATGTTGAAAATGGTCTTTTTTACCCCCTTTTTCCAATTTTAAGTGTCGCGAGACCCTTTAATTAACAATAGTAATTAGCAGGGATTTTTGAGCTAAGCTCAATTTTTTCTCTGCAAAAGTGATTCTAAAAAATAAAATAAATAAATGTGAGCTTTACTTTCTTTCCATAACTGTTCTTCTATTAAAATGAAAAAAGGAGTCTCCAGTTAATCTCTTTTCTGAATTTCTAAGAATATTCTTATTTATTTATCATTTTAAGGGGACCTTCTACATTAGGAGACCAAAAAAAAAACACTTTTTATGATTTTTCTGTAAGAAAACTGCATAATGGATCTTATTAAAATTTTAACAGTACATATCTTAAGGTATACACAAGAATTTTTTTATTAGATTTTGTTGCTTTTACTCTAAGTTATAAACAAATATGTTCAACTGTTTTGGAAAATTTCGTCTGGACGGTGGGCACGACAGCACCTTGTAGAATTATCTAAAACACAAAAATAGTTTTTTTTTCGTAAACTTCGTGAGTATAGCATCTAGTTAAATTAAAAGAACCCATAAATTTATTAAAAAAAATTATCTAATGGCTGATTAGGTAAAACATTCTTTTGTTAAAAAATTGATTCTTATTTGTTAACAACTTTTTTTTTTTAAATAATGTTAGTAAAAGCTTTAATTCATACCGAAGGCAATTAAATAAGCTTTAATAAAAGAAAAAAAAATCATGATGATCCACTGAGTAGTTTTTTTAAAATCGTGCCCACCGTATCAACAAATGCGGTTGTGTTGGAATTAAAGCTTTTACTAAATTTATTTAAAAAAAAAGTTATTAACAAATAAGAACGAATTTTTTAAACAAAAGAATGTTTTTTTTTTTAAATCAATCATTACATAACTTTTTTAAAATGAATTTATGGGTTCCTTTAATTTAACTAGAGGTTTAAACTCACGAAGTTTACGAAAAAAATTTCTATTTGTGTTTCAGATAATTCTAAAAGGCGCTATCTTGCCCACCGTCCAGACGATAATTTCCAAAGCAGTTGAACATATTTGTTTATAACTTAGAGTAGAAGTAACAAAATCTAGATAATAAATAATATGACTTAAAATAATATGACTTCTTCTTAAATAGGACGTAATCACCATGGCAACCTAGAATCATTACCCATCACGGCATATTATTGAATTAATTACGTATGATAGGACTCAATAGAATGAAGAAAAATTTATTAATATAATTTTAAGTTTTCATAAAATTTGAAATGACTCGACAAAATTCTGTACTGTTATATATATTTATTTTCAAATATTTCAGTTAGTAGCCCAGTGGTTAGGGGGTTGAGTTTGTAATTAATTAGCATAAATCTGGAAATTGTTTTAATCCCTTCAGTTTAGATCTATAATGAATATGCTATGTTTCCCCCCTCGTACTTGTTTTTTTAATTATTTCGTCAGTAGCTAAATTATAAATAAATCGTTTGATGGAAAGATAAAAATAAAAAATGCAATACTTCTTTTAATGAAAAGAGACCCTAGATTTATTTTGTTTACGAAATTGTGCAATTATTTTATTTTTATTATTATTCAATGCCGAAAGATCTTTTTTTTATAACTTAGCTTTTGTGACTATATAAAAAATATATTCAAATCGCCTCACTAGTTCTCGAGGAAAAGTTAACACTAATTAAACTGTTTTACGTGCGATTTCGTAACTGTTGATTCCCCTTTAAATTATTAACCAATACTTTAGGTAGCTTTCATTACAAAAAGCTACCTATTGCAGCCGTTCGGAGGAAAGCGAATTCAAAAAATTTTGGTATATTTTCATCGATCATGAAACTCAGACTCAGAAACCACCCTCCGTTCAAAAGTTGATATATACAGTGGCGGTCAAAAGTTTCCGGCCAGTTAGTTTTTTTTATTTGTTTGACAGAACGTTTTAGCGAAGAAGAAGTTCAATTGCTCCAAAAGTTAGGAATAAGCAAATTACCTCTGACCACGTGATCATTTTGATTGGTTACTTAAGATACTTGATGCAAAGGGGGGGGGGGAATTCAAAATTCGCGCGTGCAAAAGTTTCCGGCCATTCGTCATTCATTAGTTTTTGCTATCGCTAAAGTGTTTTTTTGGCCATGTTTGTTAATTAATCAAGGTGAATAATGTATTTGAAATTCAAAAATCAAAAGTTTAACAATTTATTGTTCCTAAATGAGTGATTTGTTTGTCGCTAAAGGGGCAATCCTCTCGTGAGATTGCGGCAAAGTTGTCGATCGGAAAATTTGCTGTAAACGATATTTTAAAAAATATATAAAGATGGTCATGGACTTCGGAACTTGCCACGGTCCGGGGGATCTCGGAAAACGACTATTCTTGTGGACAGAATTATCAGAAGAAAAGCAGTTGATGACCTGCGTAAAAATGCCGCTGCAATTCCACGCCATTTATGGTGTTAAAAGCGATTTATGGTGTTATGGTTATTGGTGAAACAAGTCTATCTACAGTGTCCAGACGCTTATATGACGTAGAACTTTATAGAACAATCGGTGTTAAAAAACCTTTCATAAGTAAAAAAATTCAGAGGGCCCGAATGGCGTTTGCCAAGGAATACAAAGACTGGACAACTGAAAACTGGAAAAAAGTACTATTTTCAGATGATTCGATGTTCAATCTTTTTGTGAGCGATAAAAAACATTACAACCGATGACCTAAAGACAAAAGATAAGGTTCTAGATATATTATTCCTATAATGAAGCCCGGCGGAGGACGCGTTATGCTGTGGGGAGCATTTTCTGGAAAATGCGCCTGTCCGTTATTTGAAATCCGCGGCAAGATGAATAGTGCAATGCATAAGGATATCTTGCAAGATCATTTGCTGCCTTACTGGAGGAAAAATTGTGGTCGCAACTATTTGTTTCATCATGACAACGACCAAAAGCATATATGCAAGCTCGTCAAGCAGTGGCTTTCGCACAAAAAAAACTTCCCTTTTGAAATGGGCAGCCCAATCATCCGATCTGAATATAATAGAAAATCTTTGAAACTAACTTGAAAACGTGTGTGGAATTATAAATATTCCAATTCAGCAGCATTTTCACAAAAATTGCCAGAACCGTGGACAAAATTTAACATTCATGATCTAAAACCTTTCATTGAATCAATGCCACGTTGCTGCGCCACAGTACATATTGCTAAATGTATGAATACTAAATATTAATTGTAAATGTTGTTGATCACTGTTACTTTTATGACACCATTTTTTCCAAACTTGCCAAGGTGGCCGGAAACTTTTGAGAATATGCGTTTTCTTTTGCAATTAATTTTGTCAATTAAATTTATTAATATTTAATTTTTATTCCATAAATAAGTTCTTAACTGTCATGTCAATAAAGTGTATAAGTATCACTTTGAGATTCCTCTTCATATGGGTATACATACAAATTAACCAAAAATTTTATGCTGGCCGGAAACTTTTGACCGCCACTGTATATATGATCTTTGTCACACTGTAACTCTCGTATTTATGAACCGATTTGGATGAAAATTCGTGTATACATAGTGCATACCAATGTCTCGACCGAGTTCGTTGGCCAGCTTCATCCGCCAACTTGTTTCAAAATGGCAGCCATTTAATTTTTTTTAATTTAAAATTTGAAATGTGGTATCAAAAAATTAAAAATTGAAAAATATCTTTTTCTTATGTGTTTGACATTGATACAAAGATTCCGGAGCATTTTTTGTTTCGTCTATATCTTAAAAAATGGCTGAGTTATACCACTTTGGATTTCTAGCGTGGCTGACATTTTTAAAGGACCTGATTTTTGTCACGCGATAACAGGAGTATTTATGAACCGATTTCGATGTACCTTGGTATATACATAATATGTACCAATGTCTTGACCGAGTTCGTTTGCCAGCTTCATCGGCCATCTTGTTTCAAAATGGCGGCCATTTAAATTTTTTTTCAAAATTTAAAATTTAAAATGAGGTACCAAAAAATTGGAAAATGAAAAATATTTTTTTATATGTGTTTGACCTTAATACAAAGATTCCGGAACAGTTTTGGTTTCATCTATATCTAAAAAAATGCCTGATTTGTAGCATTTTGAATTTCTATTGTGGCTGATATTTTGAAACGACCTGATTTTTGTCACGCTATAACAGGCGTATTTATGAACCGATTTAGATGTAACATGGTGAGTACATAGTACATACCAATGTTTCGACCGAGTTCGTTGGCCAGCTTCATTCGCCATCTTGTTTCATAAGGGCTACCATTTAAAAAAAAAAGTTTTAAATTTAAAATGAGTTATCAAAAAATTTAAAAAATGAAAAAGATTTTTTAATGTGTTTGACCTTGATACAAAGATTCCGGAGCAGTTTTTGTTTCGTATATATCTTAGAAAATGGTTGAATTATAGCACTTTGAATTTCTAGCATGGCTGACATTTTGAAACGATCTGATATTTGTCACGTGATAACACGCGTATTTGTTAACCTATTTCGATGTAAGAAGGCATGTCGATAGTATACCTAATGTCTCGACCAAGTTCGCTGGCCAGCTTCATCGGCCATCTTGTTTCAAAATGGAGGCCATTAAATTAAAATATATATATATATATATATTTTTTAAAGTGAGGTGCAAAAAAATTAGAAATTGAAAAATGTTTCTTTCTTAAGTATTTGACCGTGATATAAGTATTCCGGAGAATCTTTTGTTTTGTCTTTATCTTTAAAAAAAATGGCTCAGATATAGCAGATTGAATTACTAATGTGGGTGACATTTTGAAAAATATGATTTTTTGCCTGCGACAACACTCGTATATATCAACCGATTCCGATGTGAGTGAGCTTGTGTACAGTAATTACTAAGGCCTCGACCAAGTTCACTCATTAGCCTCATCCACCATGTTGTCTTAAAATGGCAGGAACTGCGCGATATCGCCGAATTTGGCAACCAAATATAAGTTACTTTAAATAAAAGCAGCTTGGATAAAGCTGACTAATTTCGCGAAATTCTCATTCATAATGATCTAGTATTGATAAAAATTATTATTGAATCTCCTATAATCGGTTTCCACTAAATTGAGCTTCGTGTGTTTGAATAATATAAGCTTGCTTTTAGGTAGCTTTCTTTACAAAAAAGCTACCTATTGCAGCCGTTCGGAGGAAAGCGATTTCAAAAAATTTTGGTATATTTTCATCAATCATGACCCCCAGATCCCGAAACCACGCTCCGTTCAAAATTGATATATATATATATATATATATATATATATATCTGACATATGTCATACTGTAACTCTCGTATTTATGAACCGATTTGGATGTAATTCGGTGTGTACATAGTACATACCAATGTCTCGACCGAGTTCGTTGGCCAGCTTCATCCGACATTTTCTTTCAAAATGGCGGCCATTTAAAATTTTTAAAAAAATTTAAAATTTGAAATGTGGTACCAAAAAATTAAAAGTGGAAAAATATTTTTTTCTTATGTATTTGACCTTTATACAAAGACAACGTAGCAGTTTTTGTTTCGTCTATATCTTAAAAAATGGCTGAGTTATAGCATTTTGAATTTCTAGCGAAGCTGACATTTTGAAACGTCCTGTATTTTGTCACGCGATAAAAGGCGTATTTATGAACCGATTTGGATGTAACTTCGTTTATACATAGTACAGACCAATGTCTTGACCGAGTTCGTTGGCCAGCTTCATCCGCCGTTTTGTTTAAAAATGGCGGCCATTTAAAAGTTTAAGAAAAATTTAAATTTGAAATGTGGTACCAAAAAATTGAAAATTGAAAATATATTTTTTTCTTATGTGTTTGACCTTGATAAAAAGATTCGGGAGCAGTTTTTGTTCCGTTTATATCTTAAAAAATGGCTGAGTTATAGCATTTTGAATTTCTAGCGTGGCTGACATTTTGAAACGCCCTGATTTTTGCCACGTGATAACAGACGTATTTATGAACCGATTTGGATGTACCTTGGTGTGTACATAGTACATACAAATAACTCAACCAAGTTCGTTGACCAGCTTCATCCGCCATCTTGTTTCAAAATGGCGGCCATTTAAAAAAATTTAAAAAAAATGTAAATTTAAAATGAGATGCCAAAAAATTGGAAAATGAAAGAGATTTTTTTTGTATGTGTTTGACCTTAATACAAAGATTCAGGAACAGATTTTGTTTCGTCAATATCTGAAAAAATGGCTGAGTTATAACATTTTGAATTTCTATTGTGGCTGACATTTTAAAACGACCTGATTTTTGTCTTTCGATAACAGGCGTATTTATGAACCGATTTGGATATTACTTGGTCTGTACATAGTGCATACCAATGTCTCGACCGAGTTCGTTGGCCAGCTTCATACGCCATCTTGTTTCAAAAGGGTTGCGATTTTTTTAAAAAAATGTATTTTAAAATTTAAAATGAGGTATTAAAAAATTGGAAAATGAAAAAGATTTTTTTTATGTGTTTGGCCTTGATACAAAGATTCGGAGCAATTTTTGTTTCTGAAAATTTGTTCTTTTGTTTATATCTTAAAAAGTGTTTGAATTATAGCACTTTGAATTTTTATCATGGCTAACACTTTGAAACGATCTTGTATTTGTCACGCGATACCACACGTATTCGCCTATTTCGATGGAAGAAGGCATGTGGATAGTATACAACAATATCTCGACCAAGTTCGCTGGCCAGCTTCATCAGCCATCTTGTTTCAAAATGGCGGCCATTAAATTAAAAAAAAAAATTATATTTAAAGTGAGGTGCAAAAAAATTAGAAATTGAAAAAGGTTTCTTTCTTAAGTATTTGACCTTGATATAAGGATTCAGGAGCATTTGTTGTTTGCCTTTATCTTAAAAAATGAGTCAGATATAGTAGTTTCAATTCCTAACGTGGGTGACATTTTGAAAAATTTGATTTTTTGCCTGCGACAGCACTCGTATATATCAACCGATTCCGATGTGAGTGAGCATGTGCACAGCAATTACTAAGGTCTCGACCAAGTTCACTGGTTAGCCTCATCCACCATGTTGTCTTAAAATGGCAGGCACTTTAAGAAATCGCCGAATTTGGCAGCCAAATATAAGTTACTTTAATTAAAAGCAGCTTGGATAAAGCTGACTAATTTCGCGAAATTCTCATTCATAATGATTTAGTATTGATAAAAATTAGTATTGAATCTCCTACATTCGGTTTCCACTTAATTGAGCTTCGTGTGTTTGAATAATATAAGTTGGCTTTTTAAAAATAAGGAATATGAAAGCTACCTCTTCCTCCCGGCACTTTTTTAAACGGAAGGACTTTTTTAAACTATACTTTAACTATATTTTTGCAAGAAAAAATATAACCTAACATAGTAATAATAAGATTTGCAAGAGAAACTCGTATATTCTTTGAGAGTAAATGATGAATTAGTTTAATTTACCATTTTAGGCAGATAAAAACTGAAAAATAAATCTAATGTTTATTTTAGATGAAAGGTTTGAGTATTATATTACATTTATATAAAAGCTGCTTATTTAATTTGCAGAAAATAATTAAGTTTAAACTGATAACTTATTTGTTTAACAAAAAAAAATGATAAATTTTGTTCGTCTTTGGCCTTAAAATATTAATGCTAGAACGAATTATTTAGAACTCCAGTTTATAGAAATTAATAATAAGAATTTTATTTAATCTGATATTATTTCAAAATATAGGTACAAGCGAAGAAATTATAATGTTCAATTATTGGGAAAAAAGCACCCTTACAAATTTAATTTTTGAGGTTTTTTTATATTCGTTTGGAAAAGTATTACATTTAGATTTTGTGTATTTAATTATACGCTATAAATGGTTGTAAAATTCAGTTCAGTGAAAAAAGTAAAATTATGACGAAATGCAATATTCTACCTTGATTTAATCACGAAATACACGTGATGAACTTTAAAAAACTCGGCCTTTTTACTTAAAAGGCGACAAAGATAATAATAATATAGATGTTACAAGATAAAAATATAATTTTTACTTAAATTTCTCAGTACTTTCGATCTGTCCATCGCCAGAGAATATTTTCATTAATTGTTATTCCATTCATTCAAATACGTCACTTCGTATGAAATGGGTTTGGTTTGGTTTCTTGATACTGTGACTTTTGCTATGTCATCGAGGACAGCTTATGTCACGAAAATCCAGGTCCAAGGGCCAGAGTTATAGATGTAATTTAAAGACACGCTGACGAGCTTGACAGCACACGAAGAGAAAATAATACAGCTTTCAATCACGAAATACACAGAGAATACATAAGTCTTCAAGAAATGACACATCAAAACCACAAAAAAGTGACGAGAGTGATCCGACAAACACGTGGGCTCCATAGAAACGCCGCCATATTTGTCGGGATATTCCGCAACTCTTTAAATATTCCACGTCTTGTTAAAAACGCAGTTTCCTGCAAAAGGTATAACGTACTTTTCTATAAAATAGTTTCCATAATATAAAAGAATTCTAAACGTGATAAAAAAAAACCGTGTTTCGAAAAACATTCGTATTTTAAGTTACATCCAGAAAAATCTGGGAAAATCCTTAGAGCCACCTTCCTTCACGAGGAAAAAAGGCAGAATCCCATGAAATGGGAGAGTCTGTAATTATTAGGGTAGCTGAAAGTAGAAGTAGCAGTGCTTTGGACTGAACTTATGTAGTGAAAAATATTTAACTGCGGTTCCATTTATTTTAATCCGTTACTTTCAATTTATATGCGTAGTTGGACAGGACAGTAGTAGAAATAGCAGTGTTTTTATTAATTGTAGTTCCATTCATTCAACTGCTACTTCTAGTACTGCACAGCTACACACTTAAAATGAAAGTGACTATCCTGGCGTGTCTCCGACAGACTTCTTGTTACCTAACTCGGAAATTCCCATGAAAGAAAATAATTCCGGGACAGCTGACAAATCAAACAGGCTTGCACCAAGGTTCTGAAGGACATTCCGGAAAAGGCCTACTGTGACGCCTTCGATGCCTGAAAATCTAGTTGGAAGCGATGTATCGACGCAGGAGGAGACTATTTTAATATCTTTGAATGTATTGTACCGATCGGCTCGCTGACATTACTTTTCGAACAAACACTTTAATTTTACAAAGCGCTATTTCCAGTAAATGTAAATATATGTATTTTTCAAAGCATTCCTCACTTGAAAATATAAGATAACTCCAAATGTCAATTTTCTTTTGTCTAAAGAACACACGTGCAGCTGCATTCAAACAAGCTAAAATAAAGAACAATACAAAACAAGTGGGTAAGTGTGACCACGGATCGCACAGAGGGTTTCGTTTAATATTCCTTTCAAAACACATTAATCTTTTGCAAAATCTGTTAGTTCCACATTTCGCAACCAGGGGGCACACTCTATTCTAAACAAACCTCTATCCGAACGAAACTCCGTTTTACAAACTATCCGTAGATATATTAGTGGAGGGGATCGGGCCCATAGCACTCGAGATAGGTAGGCGCCCCTGGCGGTAAAAATTGGAACTAAAATATGCACGGCTGTGGTGCATAATATCAAAGAGTGGTCAAAGGACTGTCGGAAAAAGTTAGAAAATTGCACCCCGGGTAGAAGTGTGGAGGTTAGAAAAATTGTTAAAAATAAGAGCCCGGAGGGAGAAATAATATAAGACCTTTTGAAAATTTTATAATATTTTGTGTGATCGCAAGTGTTCTCCTATAAGTGTGCAGAATTTCACATATCCAACTTAATTAGGGGCTGGAGTTAGAAAAATTGCTTAAAATACATAAATTAGAGCCCAGAGACGTAAATATATGACTTTTTCAAAATTTTATGATATGTCGTTTGATGTGAGGTGTTCAGCTATAAGAATCCAAAATCTGAAATCTTCAACTTAATTAGGGGCTCAGTTATAAATAAAATCTTAAAATACACAAGTTTGAGCCCAGAGGGGTAAATATAAGACTTTTTCAAAATTTTATAATTTGTCGTTTGATGTGAGGTGTTCAGCTATAAGAATCCAAAATTTCAAGTCTCCAACATATATAGTTTCTGAGAACGGGTTCTGTGACGGACAGACAGACAGACAGAGGAGTGAGACGAATAGGGTTTCGAACGAAACCCTAATAAAACTAATAGAAGTTCATTTTGATTATTCTTCAGTTTTCGTGTCCTTTACCTTATTTTAATACTGTGTCTGATTAAAAGTAGCAATCATGACACCGTATGTTAAAAGACCAGTAAATGATGACATAATAAAACTTCTATCGATAATAATTGAGTCAAATATTGTAAATCCCAAATATTCATCACTTATTTTGGGGAAACGAGTTTTAATTTCTTCGATTCTTCGAACATTTCTGTGTTTCGTTAGAATATTCTTTGTATTTTTACCAGTATTTGACAAAGAAGAAGCAGACAAACAAATAGTTAAAAAGCACGTGAATGGCAAAACAAGATTCAGAGCTCGGTAAAAGACATCAGAAATATTTTCGTTTCCTACCATGTTAAACCCATCGTAAAATAACGATCCTAAATTGTACGCAAATGTGGAGAAAAAAATTGCTTGTAACATATCATTAAATTCTTTTGTTATTTCAGTTATTTTATTATACAGTAAAATAAAAGCACTAATGTGACTAGTATATTGAGTAGAGAGTTTTTCTATTCCAATTAGGCACGATTTTAAGATGAAACATATAGTGTAAAAATAAGCAGCGGTGCATGAATTGGCAGTTTTCCAGTCCATGCAGAAGAAGGTAAGGTAAATAGATGTTTTGGGATAGTTAACTGAATTCGAAATTTTTAATTTGTCATAATGCACGTTGGAGGATATGAACAGATAATAAAATAATTCAAGGTTTATTCTAAGTGCATCGTAACTAAAGACAAAAATAAATAACCGCAAGCTGAATTTTTTTGTGCTGTTGCTTGGCATTTGACTGCATATATGTAATGTTTTTTTAAATAAATTTATAAGATTTCTGTCTCTATTATAGAGATAATATCTTTGCATTAAGTCAAGTAAGTAAAATAAGAAATTGCAGGCCATCCTGATAATATTCCTTGATTGTGTCATATCGTCTCTTAAATACGCTATGTAGAAATATAACCATGAGTTAACTTCATAAAAGAAAGCAAGAAATAACGTGAAGATCTTCGTTGAAAAATGCTTTCTGCTTGCAGTATTGAAACCAACACCATGAATTAAAAAATATATTTTTAAAATACGTAGACTTCTTCCATTGTAGAGTTGTTCGGTAGGTTTAATTTTCGTTGTTGCATATGGTTTGAACAATTGCTTTTTATATTTAGGCTTTTTAGAGGGATTCAAGTGTATGCTGTGCATTATTGTTTTTAAAGTAACTTATGTTACTGTATCAAGATGTTTAGAAAGAAAACCTGCCAATTTTATGAGATATTTTATTAATAATTTCTGGTTATTGACAGCTATTTTTGTGTCAATACGCTAAGAAAATTTAGCGCATTGAGTTCTATCGGATTTTAATGCTATAATTTACGTGCTTGAAATTTTATGTCTTTTTATAATCTCTAAAAAATATTAGATATAATTGTCTCTAGATTCTGATGGAATGTTAATTTTTCATAATTTTGAAGATGCGTAAAAATTATTTCTTGTGAAATATGCTGTGTTTTCTATAATTTTAAATTAATATGTATGACACAAAGTATATGTTTACTCTCCTTCCAAATATAGACTGTGAGTCTATCATGACGAATTATAGTTAATGTGCTTTTTAGTTAATAACGTGTAAAACTGTGTTAAATATAATGAATACATACAAAAGTTTTATTTTACTGTCTTAATTATCAACTTTTAAAAACAATTGAATGTTCGGTCTCTTTTTTGTCTGTTATTACATTCAGCACATAACATATTTCAGTTTTTCTTACGAGTATTGTTTATTTTTTGTTTTGATGATGCTATAAAAAATATTTCTCCAGTTATTTCAAATCTTATAAGTTTTTTTTTTTAAACCGAAGATGGTATAATTATTCAGAGTAACTTTCGAATAACATATCCCTTTTTTAAGGCAATAATTTGCCGTTAGATAGATTAAAAAAAAAACTTCTTACTGATTTAAAAAAGCCTTTTCTTCAAGTAGTAGTGATACATGTAGGTTACACGTTGAATTACGTAGAAATTAAAATTTTAATAACATTTTCTATAGCATTCAGTTTATTATCCTGGAGTAAAATACTATTTCCATTGTACCAGTAGAAGTGAAGTACGTTATAAAACTATATGAAAAATCACTTGAATAGCATGAATAAAAAGAAGAAAAGTATTTCAATATACAGAATTTCAGAATATCCTCTTTACAATATTTTCTTGGTTTCTTCGAAAGATTCGAAGATAAACTCAATAAATACAATATCTCCACAGTTGCAAAACATTCCGCAAAATTAAAAAATTTAGTATGCAAGAAAATCGATCCAATAGAACCAAACCTGTTATCAGAGGTATATGAAATACCTTTCACAAAAGAAGATGGAACACTGCAATTTATATAGGCATGACAAATCGAAAGCTTAAAACTAGGATCAAAGGACACATACCAGACATCAAATACAACAAGAAAACTACGGCTTTAGATAAACTGTATAATAAAGAGCCTTTACAGATTAATTTAAAAAATGGTAGAATAATTTATCCATCAAGATTTTACTTGCCATCCATTATCTGAGAATCAATAGAAATCTTTTTACGCAGTCAGTGAGAAATCTTCTTATGCAATGATTCAGCTTCCATGTAGCTCCTTAAAATTTGGAAAGAGATGCTCTACAGAAAAGTGAAACAATAGTATTAAATAATTCACGTTCACAAATATCCATTTTTAATATTGCAGTTAATTTCATTATGCTTGAGTTAGCCTGATTTTTGCTTACCTGTTTTCAATTTAAAATTCTTTTGTGAAAATATTTGTATCATATTTATTATTAAGAATGTTGCCGTCGGAGCAATGAAAAATATGTCTAATATGAATAAATAAAGGTATTTTTTTTTGCCTTGTTAAAAGTATTTTATCACTTTAAGTAAATATTAATTTAGTATGAAATACGTTATTTTCCGTACTGATGTAGATCCATTATACCCATAAAACCTGAAATTATAGTGATTATTTCATCAATATTTTATCCTCTTCTTTAACCCCTTAACGGTCGCATTAAATTACCGTCTAAAAATTCAAATTGCTTATTGGCACCACTTGTTTGAAAAAGAAATATTCACCTTATTTAATGACATTTAAAATGATACCATAATAAAGCCAATTACACTATTTTATAAAACTGGTGGGAATCAAACTTATCTGCATTATCTGAATAAAAAATACAGCCCGTGAATATCACGGGAGCGAGAATTAAGGGGTTAAAGAGTCGTCTTTAATTTTTTTCGATCGCTGTTTAATTTAAAAGGACAGACAGAAAATTTCCATCTCTTAACTCATTTGAATACCATGGTTTTGCTGCGTTACTATGACAAAAGAAAAAAAAACGTATCCAATTAATCAATCATTTAATAATAGTGTACTTCATATTTTATTTGAAAATACAAAATATTTTTATTGTTATTCTTTCTTATCTCAAGTTCTTTTTATGTAAATATTCTTCGTGTATCGATTGTCTACTGATAAAAGATTTTTCTGAAGTGACAAATTTCATACAGAAGTTTTGAATAAACATCTAAAATTTTACTGCATTTATCACTAAAGCCTTTTTTCTATTCATAAAAATACAAAAGCAAGTAGTACTGGGAATTTTTATCTCTGTATAGAACACTAAAAATAATGAACATATAGTTGTTGCACACAAAAGAAGTGAACATACTTTTCGAGTAACTTTTGAAAAATCAATTTTCTCCTCTGTTCAATTTTTCATGATGATGCATGTTTAATGTACTTAAGCATATACATCTATAACTTGTCTAATATATGCGCTATTATTTTTTAACTAAAATAAATACAATAAAACTAACGAACAATTTATTGAAGGTTAATTGAAATAAAATGTGAAATATAATTTATACTTTTTTACTAACTACATTTAAACTTATGTTATTTAAGTTTGTTTATATACATACGAGATTGTGCCCGAAAATAAAATTCTCCAGGCGACTGTGGACAGAGGTGTATATGAAAGACAAAAAATACAATGCAACGTTAAAGATAAGACCTAACTTTTTTTTTCTACGTAAGTGCCAAGTGCCAGGTGAGTTGAGATATTTGTCATACCGCTTTATAAGCTACAAAAAACACTCCAGGAAAAAATCAGGGCTGGCTCTGCATACGCGAAACAAGCGTTGAACGGCTTGTGTAGTAGCCGTGTACGTCCGTCCATGTGTCGGTCTATTCAACACTTACTGACGCCCTTCACTGAATTGAAGGCAAAATCTCCGCACCATTTGTTTTGACGTCACATCTGGCCCATAGACTTGCACGTGGTGGTTATGGATTTCTGCTCCCGATACTCCACGTAACAATTCATAGCGGACAACCGCTCTCACTTCTTCCTTTGGCCACGAATTCAAAACGCACCTTCTCTCCATATCTACCAGGACCAGAATGATGCAGAGCCCTGATTTTTTTTCTGGAAGGCCTTTTTGAAGCTTATAAAAGGGTATGACAAATGTCTCAACTCAATTGGCACTTATGTAGAAACATAAAGTTACCTCTTATCATTAATGTTTCATTATAATTTTTGTCTTTCATACATACCTCTGTCCACAATCACCAAGGGAAACTTATTTTCGGACTCACCCTCGTATATATACGTATGGGATTAAGTTTCAAAAGAAAAGAAATTTATCAGAACAAAGATCACATTTGAATATGAAGACGAGACAAACGCTTAATAGGACATACAATACAGAAAATAAGATTTCAATACATAAACAGATGATTACTGTAAAAAGAACACGTGCTGATTCATGAATTTATCCCAGCTTGAGGACTGTTGCATTTCACGGAGTTGATACTTTTCATTTAAAAGTTGCTGTTCATTCTTACACACATACACGTAGATATTCATACCGGGTGTCCTAAAATGGACTGACGTATTTTAAAATTCAATAACTTGCAAACAGTGACATCTATTTAAAAATTTTGCAGGAGGGTTATGTAAGACGTCAGAAGTTTTTTACTGCGATTTTCGATTTTAGTTTAAAATAGCAGCGGTAGGTTGCGCTAAAAGAAATAGCCGCTAAATCGGGGCCGGAGTTTTGTCCTTTCTATTCTCTCAATATTGATGCGAAAGAAGGAGGCTAAATATATTGAGGGGGGTCCCAAGAATAAAATTACACTGGCGACTGAGAACCGCTCCATATATTTAACCTCCTTCTTGTTTAAATTTTCATATTCGTTAATCTTAAATCGTTAGAACAAAATTGCATTATTTTAATAGCAAATCTTTCATTTTATCCTTTACTACTCTTTCTTCAGGTCAGGCTGACTTATATTTCCTTTTTTTTTCATGTGTGCTAAGTTCTGCATAAATCCTATTTAACTGTCCATAATCTTGTAGTTTGTTTTACCAAACATCTGCAATCAAACATAATCAGTCTAGAAATTCTGTAAGGTTTTTTAAATGTGCATATTTTATACGACATTGAGGTATTATAAATATTTTTTATGATATGTTTTATTTCAAGTACATTGAAAATCAATGCAGAAAATAAGATAAAAATGTACGATCGGGAACAGCGTTTGCTGTTGATTGTTGAGAAAATTTCATAACTAGAATATATTGCCATTTTATTTCAATTTAGTAGTTAAAAATAATAAATATCATAAGAATATGTTGAAAGAAATCAGTATTCATTCTTTAATGAATTTTTTTATTTTAAAAATGCAATTAATTTTTTTTTTCTGTATCATAGATTTATAGGCAATATAGAGACATAATATTGCAGATAATAATACTGCTATTCAAAGGCATTCTATTAATACTTCACGCTATTATATAAAGATATGAAATATATATATGTATATGTAAAGAATATGTATAAATAACTATGTAACATAATATGTATATATGTACAGACGCATATAAAGATAATAATGGAATACCATTTTGAAGACATTATCATGAGGGATTTTTATATTAATATTCTTTAAATGGTATTATCATTCAATACATCAGAACTTTAAATAATTTAATCTTCCTATTTTATTCTGCGAGAGGTATGTTATTACATATTAGGTATTCGCGGAAAAAATAATAAGGGAAATCATAACTTCTTCAAAGCCACACTTTTTATACTTTTCTATATTAGCATTCACAAATTTATTTTGTCTGATTAAAAGTAGCAATCATGACTCCATATGTTAAAAGGACACCGAAAGAAGACAGAATGAAACTCTTATCAATAATGATAGAGTCTAATATTTTAAATCCTAAAAAATTATCATATACTTCGGTAACGTATTTTTTCATGCTTTCTGAATTTCCTAATTTTAAAAGAACTCTTTTTGTATTTTTAATAGAATTTGATAGTGATGAAGCAGATAAACAAATGGTAAAAAAAGTGATGAGGTACAAAAATAAACTAAAAAATCGATAAGTGATATTGAAGATTCTGTTGTCTCCCATAATATTAAACGCTCCGTAAAATATTGATCCCAAAGAAATTGTAAATGTTAAGTAAAATAGTAATTGAAAAATATTATTTAATTCCGTTGTTATTTCGAGCGTTTTATTATAAATTGAAATACATGACTTCATATCTTGGTCATACTGGAGGGCGAGCTTCTGTGTTTTGGTGAAAACTGATTTCAATAAAGAACACATAACGTAAAAATAGACAGCTATGCCAGGGGTCGTAGTTTTCCATACTGCGCAGAAATAAGTTATATACACAGATGCCATTGGATAGTTAATTTCAGTATTCAGAATCTTTAAATCATTGAATGAAGGGTGATTCGATATAATTTGATATATACACGAATAAATAAGAATTTTCAGTGTAGTATTAATAAAAATTATTCCAATTAACACTCGAATTAAATTTCTGATGCTATAAATATATGTCTTTTGGGAGTACAACTTTAAAGTTTGACTCAATAATTTCATGAGTTTTCTGTCTATATTGAAAAGATATAATCTTTGCACAAATTCAAGTGTGTGAAATACGAAATTTATAGTAATTCTAATTTGGTTTCTCGTCTTTAACATATCATCTGTTAAATATGTTATGTAGAAATACAGCCATGCGTTAGTTTCATAAAATACAGATAATAATATTGAAATGACTCTAGTCTTTTTTCCAATACTCAAATTTATGCCATGTATTAAAAACATCGTTTTTAAGATATATGTGCATTTTTTAATGTATTGCGTTTCAGCAGCATCTCTTTTCATAACTTCGGGTTGCATGAAACGTTTGTTATCTTAAAATTTGTTTTGAGTAATTAAGTCAGTTATCAAAGATGTGCGTCCTGTTTTCTTGCTACAAAAAATTGTCAATTGAACCTCTTTTTCCAAAATTTCAAATAATCATTTTAAATAACATATGTTTTTCATTTCTATACTATTTTTAGTGACATTATGTGCCTTTTAATGTATTACACGTCATTAGCGTCTCTTTCCATGTCTTCGGGTTGGGTTGCATCAGACGTTTGTTATTTTAAAATTAATTTTGAGCAATTATAAGTCAATGTTAAAGATGTGCGTTCTGTTTTCTTGCTACAAAAAATTGTCAATTGAACCTCTTTTTCCAAAATTTCAAATAATCATTTTAAATAACATATGTTTTTCATTTCTATACTATTTTTAGTGACATTATGTGCCTTTTAATGTATTACACGTCATTAGCGTCTCTTTCCATGTCTTCGGGTTGGGTTGCATCAGACGTTTGTTATTTTAAAATTAATTTTGAGCAATTATAAGTCAATGTTAAAGATGTGCGTTCTGTTTTCTTGCTACAAAAAATTGTCAATTGAACATCTTTTTCCAAAATTTTTAATAATAATTTTAAATTAGGTATTTTTTTTATTTCTTTACTATTTTCCGTGATTAATTTTTTATCTTAGGGTCTTCTAATTGTTCTACAAGTAAGAATTTTATATATTTTAGGAATGCGTGCAGTAATGAGAATATACATATTTGTTAAAACTATTTAAATTTGTATAACCTTGTATAACCTATTGTTATAATAACCTTGAGCAATTCATAGGCTATATCATAGTATTTATTTCTAAATCTAGATCGAAACAATTAATATAATGTGCAACAATTTTTTACATTAGAAATTTATAAAGTACACTTTTGAAATAATGATTCATTTTCAATTCTTAAAACATTTAAAAATCTTTTGCCGTATTTTTTAAAAACATATTCAACGTGATCATCATTTTCCGTTCAATGCAATTTATTTTTAAAGTTTGACGAAAATAAATAATTCTATCTTTTAAATAGACAATGCTTACAAACTTTGACATGGTTTTTTGCATTTCAATGTGCAATATATCCGTAACATACATTGAAGATACGGTATAAAACATAGCTTTATCTTAAATAAAAATTGCTATTCAGTAATTAGCCAGTTAAAATTTGTAAGTTAATTTTTCAGCTGCATTTAAAAATATTTATTTTTTTTTTTCTATTGTATTTTTGTAATATGACATTCTCATTTTTTTCTAGTTTTTAGAACCAATGAAAAATAAGCAAAAATAATGAGTACACTTGAAAAATTGGTAAATTGTAAAATGGTTTCAATAATGCTTTTCTCCACTGTATTGCTTTAAAATAAATTTACATATGGATATATTCAAAGAATATGTACTAATTTATGCTTGTTTTAGACTGAAACATTAAATTTAAAGGAAATGCAATTTTTAAGTAAAAAGAAAGAAAAATAATTTTTATCTATTAAAAAGTGAAAGTTTAAAGTTTTATCATTTATTTGTACTTAAAAGATACATAAAATACTCTAGTTTCACTTAAAATTAATAATAATATAATCCACGATTTATAATGTATAGATCATATACATTTTTGATATAGTTTTAAACAGTTAAATATAATTCAAAATTACTTTTTAAAAAACGTCAAATTATTTTGCTGTTTATATGTCGCCAGACAATAGTTGTCTTCGTTAAAAGATTTTATAACTATTTGAAATATACCAAATATATAAACAACTGAACAAGACATCGTCCAATTGTGATATATATTTTAGGTTTGTAAATGTTAGAATTTTATTGTAATAACATTTGCATGCGTTAATTCTGAATTATCAGACAATACAATCAATATATAGTTAAGATAAATTCTAATGCTTTTTCTCAATGCGAAATACACAACGTGTATCTTTTAGAATTCTTCATGGGTACATATTTTATATACAAGTTCTTTTTTTGTAGATTATATCATATTATGTATTCATTTAACATTTGACTAAAACAATTTATTGGTTTCAATGTTTCTAAAGAAATATTAATGAAAATAAATTAAATTATTTTGTTATTCAATAAGTGCATCTTGACTGAACCAGCACAAGTGATATTTCTATATCACATATTTATTAAATTTATTGTCTTTTGGAGAAAATCATTGTAAAATTCATCTTCATTTAGGATGGAGCAATATATAATAAATTTTCGAAGTTAACCAATATATTTTTTAAAGTTATATAATTATAAACTGCCTATTATATTTTGATAGATTAAAGTATTTCGCTTCAAATAAATGTAATAAATATTTCGTAGTAAAATAATTCTCTAATATATTCGTATCAATGCTTTTAAAAAGTATGCTGAACTACTTGCTAGACATCATATTTAAGATCGTCTTGCAATTAATTCAATGCACTTTCATAAGCCTGAAGATTGTCGCCGCTTTTTGCTTTTATAATACACTTTTTAAACGCTTTTACACTTTTCCCTTTTTACAAAATTACAGCTTTGTTGAAAAATATCAATATTAAATTTCCTATGTCCACCAAACTTCATATAAATATAAACGGTTCTCAACATACTACTGAAAACATGCTACTCAACATGTATGCTAACGAAGCGACGTATTTTGAATTACGGATATTATTTCATAATAAAGTGATTTCTTAGTATTTCTGTCAGTCTTACTTTAAATGCGCTGAACAGTTTGTAACACATTATCTTCAAACATGCCACGCAAATCCATTGAACCAGATCACATAGTAAAAATATGGTCGTTTTGTTTTTAATATTCACATTTCTGCTTTAAAACTGATTAGTCTTGAAAATTTATGTGTTCTCAAATAAAAAGGACATTAATTTGTACTGTAAAAGAAGAAATTTTATACAGTTCGAAAATTATAAATATAAAACGAAGGCTTTTCAGGCATTCTTTATATATAAAACAAATTTATGATGGGTGAAAATTTTATACCAAATTGTAAATAACTTTATAAAGAAATGTAGCTATAGCGACCTGTATTTTAAAGTTATATCTCCTTTTCATAAATGTATTATTTGTATACTTTTTTATTTCAGTTAAAAAGTAAAAGTCCAGAAATATTGCATGTTCAAGTTAAACAAATTTTGTATTGATATGTAAATTGAAAACCGATAATATTTAATTATAAGAAATGGGCGATGCATTTTTAGTCTTACAATAGATTTTTGCAAACTGAAAAAAATATTTATCTATTCGTACTATTCATAATTTTTCATGAAAGTTTCCAAAGTGAAAATAACTATGAAACATATGTTTTCTTTTGTTATTATTCTATCAACATTTCCATTGAAATTGTATTAAAATTTCTGAAATAAACACAAATTATGTTAAAGCTAAATAATTTCAACATAAAAAGATCTATTGAAAATATTTTTAAAATCTTATATCATAAAAAGTACATTCTTTTTGTTCTTTTTTTTATGTTAGCTGATACTTTTTTCTTTTGTAAAAAATAAAGAAATAATCCTTTTCTTTATTTGAAAATACAATAGTTTTAATGTTGTTGTATTTTGCCTTGCTAAATTATAACCAATATTGATAATAAATAGTTTTTTGATAAATTAGCGATTTTTTTTATCCGATAGTGTTTTATATTTTAAGTTCATCACAAGTTCTGGAGTTGCCATGCTTGCCTCTGTGTCTGTATGACATGATTAGGGAAATCTACTATGTATAGCGGTCTAAAAATTCGGAAGTCAATAGTCCAAGGCGAAACCTAATGCACCTGATACTCAGTTTGTTTCATTTTTCGACAGTTAGTCGAGATATTAATTGAAATCAGAATTAAGAAGGCGTTGCCGAAAAAACATCAAACGGTACATTCTGGAAACCCCCTTCCGGAGAGCCGAAGCAGTGAAAATCCGAAAATGCGAGAGCGGACTTTTTTTCTTGCGATTCTTTCTTTCTTGACGCGCATCGGTCCAGCCGTTCGAAGTAACAACAACAACAAAAAATATTACACCAAATTTAAGATCCTACTTCTTTGTTTAACACACAGTTATCCATTCGAAAAAATATTATTGTCACCAATGTCAGAAGTTTTTCTCAAAATGTTCGATTTCGTCCCCCCCCCCCAACCCCATATTACCGAGGTTTGCATCGGGCTCGATTTCAGACATACTGATAAACGAAAAATATGCAGTTAAAGTGGGTTCTTCTTCTCTGCAACAAATCAATTAGTTTTCAAAAATACGAATCTTAACCCTTTAATAAAAATTGCGATTGGAGATCACTTTGCGCCAGTAACTAAAAAACGATATTTTAACACAATCTTTTTACACGTTATTAATACCCTCGGTTTTCACCAGTTTTAAAAATCTAGAAACATTCCGACCATTAAAAGTATTAAAAAATATATAAATAAATCTGCAAAACATTCGCTCAGAACATAAACATGCGGGCGACTTCGGAGCACGTGCTTACAGATAAATATCCATATATTTGCATTAAATTTTCACACAGGCTTCAAAACCGTTATATTTATATCTGATAAAAATTTCAAAAAGTCCGGACGATAAAAATTAATTCTTTTTTCGATGTCAAAAGGCCGAAGTAAAAATAAAGCGACAGTTTTTTTTTTTTTTTTTTTTTTTTATTTTTGCAACTAAATATTAATATTTTTTTACGAATTTTTTACACAGTATTCAAAAGCTTTATTTTTGTAATCTATAAAAATTTCAAAGAATTCATCAAATTCATCAGAGATCCATTTGTTTAACAATTAAATGACCTTATGCTAAAAAAAGGGGATATTACAACCGGCTTTACCACTAAATATAAATATTTTTCCAAGGTATTTTTTTTTCTTTTTACACAGGAAACATTATCTGTTTAACTCATAAAAATTTAAAAGAGTTTCGAGAATAACGAGTATTTGTTTAAAAACATTTGATGTATGTGACGATTTTCCTCCCTTTTCTAGGCATACTTCAAAATTATGCACATCGGCTTGGGAAATTAAAATAAGGAAAAAATATAATACCATACGTGCGTTAATTTTTCTTTCCAACAGTGCAATTCGTTTAAAAAAATACGAATATTAACCCTTTGAAAAAATTTATTTCCGAAAGTCATATTTGCGAATTGCTTTTTTCTCCATAGGATTTCGATATGAAAAAAAGTAAGGTAAAAAACACTGCTTTTTACAATTAAATATCAATATTAAATCAATAGTGCAAGAAAATTATGCACAGGCTTCGGAAACATTATATTTATAAAAAGTTCGAACAATAAGAAATACCTTTTTAAAACTGTAAATACATTCGATGGTAGACGAGGGGAAAAATAGAAGAATGCTACTGGTAAAACCTTTTTACTTAGATTTTCGTTTAAAAATATAAAAAAATGCATTTATTTTAGGTACATTAAACATACATAAAACATTTATTTTAGGTACATTTAAGGTTAAGGTAAGCTAGTATAAAATAAATTTAAAATAGTCTATCAAAATACAGTAAGGTTTTTATTCAATTCCTACTATTAGTTCATACTCTCCCTATATATATCTTGTTCAATTTTTCAGTCGTTAATAAAATACTTATTATTCATCCACACTCTCCCTATATATATCTTGTTCAACTTTTCAATCGTTAATAAAATATTTATTATTCATCCACTCAAGTTCAAATGCATTTTTTTAACTTGTAGTGGATGACACTTGATGTTAATGTAGTTTTTTCAAATATTAATTAATAATTAAATTTAATTAATTTTACAAATGTAAATAAGTACGAGTAATAAGCCAAAAATACGTCCACTAATAACCATATCACAATATTAAAATATATATTTGCTTAAAAGACGTTATAAAAACACAATAAAAGTAAATTAAAAATCTATATTTACATGTTTCAACTCTTTTACTGAGTCGTTATCAGAATGTATAACAGATTTTATTTTATTATTGTGATATAATTAATTTTAGTTTTAGATGGGAGAAAAAATAGCGGCTGTTGGCTATTGAACAGCAATTAATGCATTCCCATACCTATAAGGGGGTTACCATAGGGGGGACCCTGTTCTCTTGCCAAATATCGCCAAGTTTATTGCCAACTTGGCAACCAAAATAAGTCGCCAAAAGTGACGCCAACTTGCCGATATCTCTAATATTTCGCCAAATTCCCATAGACTTCATTGCAAAGCAATAGGGTTTTCTTGCTTATAGAAAATCAACAAACTGAGATATTTTAATGTAACAAAAACTAATATTATTTAAGGGATTATATCTACCCTATATATATAAAATTCTATTGAAACGAATTTATGAAACGGATATACGAAACGGCTGAAATGAAACGAATTTTTGTAACGATTCTTTGAAACGACTGATTAAACAACTGATTATGTTTTACGGCGATTTCTCCTAACATATGGAATACTTTGCGATGGAATTAACACCGAAAATCAGTATTGATCCGCAGATCTCAAAACTGGTATTAGAATTTTTAAATTCGGATTAGTTTTCGAAATATTAATTTTTTTTCTAATTTTAAATACATTTTTCTAATGATGGCAATTCAAATTTTAATCATAACATATATGTTTTTTTTTCTTATTTCAGATAAGGTTATTATGTTAAACTAATTTGGCCACCAGTTTGGCCTCCCTAAAATGTATGCTAAGAAATGTATCATGCTACTTTTATTCATTTGATTTGATTGTTCAATTTACTTGAACAATCTTTCGCCACATCCAAAGATTCTGATAGAGAAATCAATTCTGACGGTATTTGTATGTTAGCGAGACGCAGGTGATGATTCGCTAAACATTTTTCCCGTCGCATTCTTTTATATTTCATTAATTTCATTTAAAATATAATCCTTTCATTCATTTAATTTAAAATACACAACTTTCATTTAAAATTGATGGCTTTCACTTCTTTCTTTGTTTTTAAAACAAAATGAAAAGAAAAAAATTAGGCACAGATGTTATCTACGCACCAAGGTTCCCAATTGCCACCAAAATCGCATTATTGTTATTGACATGGTAACTCGGCTATTGTTGTTTATTTAATAATAAAAGTTTATTTACTTTTATTTCTTTTTTTAAATTATATAAATTATTTTGTTCTTCAGTTATTAATTATTTTTTTTCCTTTAGAAAATAATAGAAAATAATTAAAAAATATGGTACTACTTAGTTATTCCGTCGACCAATTTCGCCAAATTATACAAATTGACATAATTTTTATTTTAAATAACGAAAGAACAAATAAATTAGTATAACATTAATAAATATACAAATAAAACGTCGAAATAAAAATTACTTGATGACTTAAACACGTGTAGCTTGCTTAAAGTCAAGTGAATGTGACATTTACGACCAATCATTATTGGCATTTAATCTTATAGTTTGGCGATAGATTTTTGGTCGACGGGATAGCTAAATAATACCAAAAATGCATATGTAACTGGTATTTGAAAACGAGGTTTTCGTTAAATTTTCGTAAAAAAAAAGAAAAAAAGAAAAAAGAAAAATCACGCCAAACCTGTGATGTCTGGTATCTATATGACAACTAACAAATATGACATCTGGCCAAATATTACCACTCGAAAAAAAAATGCTAATTGGCGAGTTGAAAAAAAGCTATTGGCGAGATTTGCATCCGGCGAGCGTAACAGTACCAAGAATTCTTTGCGACCATGGCAACTTTTATGTAGTTTTATTCGAATTTTTTTTTTTTTTTTTAATCAAAATGGAAAACTTACGTCCTCATATTGGCGGGATTTTATTTCTGACGTTAATGTCACATACGGAACGGACACTTAACTGTCGCCAAATTTTATTATTTTGCTTGATATGGTAAGCCGAATGTTGTTGTTTATGCTGTTGATACGTTCCCCAAATTGGCATCGGAAAAAAATCGCGCCAATATGTGTGGCCGGATGTTGTTGTTTATGCTGTTGGTCTTGTTAAAATAAATAAAAAGAGGCAGACATAAAGACGTGGATCGAAGTGAGTATATTTGATATTAACAAGAACAATTACACAAACATACTGAAAGAAAACAGAAAATTTACAGGTATTTATAGATTTTGCAAGGCCCATGGCAGAGAATTGGCGGCCGTGAAAGAAAGCTACATTAAACAACCAATCACAATAAACATAGTTGTACAAAAAGAAATTAATAAGAATTTAATGTAATGCTGTGATTATTTTCAACACCCGCCCATCCCAGCTAAAAATGAACTGCAGTTTTTCTACAGAAGTGGAGTATTTTTTAGGTTTTTCTATAGTCAACTATAGATTTTCTGTAGTGCAATCTCGACTGTAAAAATACTTTAGAAATTCTGTGGCTAATGTGGCGTAATTTTGTAGTACTTTATTTCAAAAATACTCAGTGCTATTAACTTCAAAAATTCTATAGTTTATGTGAAGTCATCATAAACTTTTAAAATAATGAGATTTTGCGTCTGTAGTAATGAAGTAATTTTATCTCATAATTTTACCAGTTCGTCTTTTTCTCTTAGTGTTTAATTATTTTAGTTGTCCGAAAGGAATAAATTTTATTTTGTGTTAATCAGAGAAAAAGAAAATTTAGTTAAAATTAAATTTCAAAGTCCGAAAGAGAATGCCGTCCTCGGGTTACAGCTCCGCCCCCCCCCCCAAAAAAAATGAACTCTTTTTAACCTGACTTTAAGATAAAGTTTAAATACATAAACATGAAAAAAAATCGACCGAAAATTAACTACCAAGAGTGAGATATAGGGGGGTGAATCTCTCCCCCAATAGAAACTTCTTAGTTTCTGTTTAATTTTAAGTTATTCGGAATAAATAAATTTTACTATATTTTTCAAAATCGGAGAAAATAAGATATTTCCGTTAATTAAATTTCAGACTTCAGGGATGGCAATGAGCCTTCCACCCCCCCCCCCTCCTTAATGGATTTTTTTTATTTCTTTTATTTTAAAATACTGAAAAAGAATGAATTTTACTATGCATTTCATAAAAAAAGAAAATTTAATTACTTAAATTTCAAAATCCAGGGAAGGGAAATGGCTTTTTTCTCCTATCCCCCTTCCCCCGCTCAACTGATATTTCTGATATACTGCTTCTCTTTTATTTTAAGTTTCTGAATATAAATAAATTTTACTATGTACAAAATCGGAGAAAAAGAAAATTCAGTTACATATCTGTTTCAAAATCCAGGAGCAACAATGACTCCCCTAGGCTCCCCTCTTTTAACGGAAAATTTTGGTTACCTTAATTTTTAAGTTACTCGCAAAGAATAAATTTTACTATGTTTTTCAAAACAGGAGAGAAAAAATTGGGTTACTTAAATTGAAATATCTAGGGAGAGGTAATTGGACTCCTATGCCACCTTCCCCTAAACGCAAATTCTTGTTTCCTTTTTTTTAAGTTACTCGAAAAAAAAATAAATTCTTCTATGTTTTCAAAATAGGAAAAAAAGAAAATTTAGTTTATACAATTTCAAAATACAGGGAAGGGCAATGGGCCTCCTATACCGTTCCCTCAACTGAAACTTTTTAGTTCCTCTTTTAATTTAAGTTAGTCGAATTAAATAAATTTCACTATTTCAAAACCGGTAGAAAAAAAAAATTAGTTACTTATATTTTAAAATCCTGGGAGGAACAAATGACTGTTCTATAACCCCCCGCCTCCTCCTGACGGAAAATTCTTGGTTTCTTTTTTTTAGTCACTCGCAAAGAATAAATTTTATTATGTTTTTCAAAATAAGAAAATAAAATTAGTTACTTACTTCAAAATCTAGGGAGGGGTAGTTGCTCTCCTATGCCCCCCTCCTCCCCTAAACGGAAAATTCCAGCTTCCCTTTTTTTAAACATACTCGAAAGGAATAAATTCTACTGTGTTTTTCAAAAGCAGAATATTTTTTTTTTTTTTACTTTAATTTCAAAATCCAATGAGGAGGCATCCCCCCTTTTTTTTCTTTTTCATAGCACACCCGGACCCGGATTTACTAAATGCACAATTTGCCCTTCTCCCCGAAAATACATGACTCCCAGTTCGTATGAAAATTACTTCTACTTTATAAAAACGAATGAAAAATAAATAATTCTTATTAAATATTTTATTTTAAATTTACATTGGAATATTTGATTATTGTTCACGCAGCTGAGGCTGCATTTCTGACTAAATAAATATTTATTATTTAAGTTAATTTTTAATTATAATTGATTTAATTATTATTAATAATATTTATAATTAATAATTATTGATATTTAATATAATATTAATTATATATTACATAATATGAATAATATAATTTAAATAATTAGTAATTATTATTTATAATTAATAATTATTAATAATATATAATAAATTAATATTATTTAAATAATATTTTTTATTCTAAATTCTGTCCGGGATGCAGATACATTTTGCGCTGTTAGCGAAACGAGATTGACCAATCAGAAGCTCACATTTCGCGAACTTTTCCCTGTTTTAAGGAAGCAAGCTTCCTGATTGGTCGATCTCGTTTCGCTAACAGCGAAAAATCTATCTGGATTCCGGCGGATGAAGCAGTAGTGCTCGTACAACTCAACTTTCGATCTAGGCGGAATGCTTTATTTACAATACATGCGACTCGCGATTCGACCTTCGTCTTTTTTTCATAGCCCCTTTTGTTCGTATTATGCTTTTGCGTTAATTATTATTATTATTATTTTTAAATGAATGTCAATAACCATAACATTGCGAATATTATGTACCGAGCTAATTTTTTAAAGAACTGACACCATGCCCGTTCGGTTTTTGCGTTCGTATTTTTTAAATCTGACTTGTCCGTATAATACTTTGATTATTCTTTTAGAATGTATATTTAAGATTGCTAAATTATGTACCGAGCTTGATCTCTCTTTTTGAAAGGACTATTATACTTCCAAAAAAGTGGGCCCTTTTTAAAAAATTCGGATATACTATTCAACAGTAGAAAATAAAAGTCGCACCAATAAAATATTTCGGAGGAGGATTTGTAGGTGCAAGATACTATTTATATGTATATTTTTTGGTTTTTCTTTAAAGAATAATAGAGGTGTAGCTGATTAAAAGCTAGTTAGTGTATATTTAAGTAATTTATTGTTACTACAGAGGAAAAGAGTTCAATAATCTAAGTTTTTTATTGAATAGTTTTTTTTTGTGTGTGTATTGTTCGGGTTATTTAATGTAACTTTTCAAGTAGTGCTGCTGGTTTTAAACATTTTAAAACAATGTGCATGACTTATTAAATTTTGGAATAAAATTAAATTTTAAAAGTAAACAGAAAAAGTATGTTTTCAGACAATGCAAAAATCTTACATTTTTTTTTTTTTTTAAATCTGCCTACCCTCAACTGCTGCTGAAGATTAAACTTGAAGCCACAGCGGTTGTCCAATGGCCTGGAACTAACCCTTCCCACTTTTCAATGTTTTTAATTTAAGCAATTTTTCTTTTAAATTTGTCTGGTAACTTCTTTAAAAAAAAATTCTGCCTCCAGTCGAGTGGTCATTATTGATTAGAGTGTGTGCATGAATGTTTCTTCCTTAGTATACACTAGTACTTGGTATTCGATGCTCAGAAATTCTGCAAAGCAGCACTCAATAGACTGCCGTGTTTACTTGTGTAATAGTCTCACCCCTGATTTGAAGCAGAAAAAATCGTCAAACTATTTTCTTTTCATGAATTGAATGGATGAAAAAATTATGAAAGATCAACGTTTGGAAGAAAAGGTCTTGAGCATTGCTCAAAAAAACAGCCATGCTGGTACTTGATAGTTTCTGAAGACATTTTGTTGATGATGTAAAGAAAAAACTTTCAGAAGGCAAAACAGATCTTGTGATAATTCCCGGAGGAGTCACAGAGATTCTGCAAGACAATATAAGACGAGTATATGGATATTGGATAATCAATGGGAACAACAAGAAAATTCCCAGTGGAAAAGTAAGGCGCCCATCCCTGGAACTAATGTGTAGTTGGAGATTACAAAGCTTGACTTTAATGACAAGCGATATAATTTCCAAAAAATTTTAAGAAGATGGGTATCTTTGACGCTTTGGACGGAAGCGAAGATGACATTTTATGGAATGACGGAGATTCTTCAGACACCGACTCTCATTACAATAGTGATACTGAAACCTTTAGTAAAAGAAATTTGTTATAATTTTTTGTTTAAATTTTCACAAAGATTATTATTTGTAAATTTTACATCTATAAAAATATTACCATAAAAAGAAAATGGTATTTAATAAACATCATAATCTGGAAACATTTGGTAAGTTACTAATTTTATTGTGTTTTTTTATACCAGTACTAATGTTTCAGCATTTCAGTGTACAATATTATGCAGTAGATTTCTCCGCATAATAGTTGCACCTAGACTTTCACAATAAAAATTTGGCAAAAAAAAGTGCAATTATTATGAGAGTAAACACAGTACTATACAGTATGAAGTAGATTTTTGCAAAGAATCTCCACTACTTACTTAAGAGGTTACTTCACTCACATGAAAACGCCTGCCCTGTAATATTAATCTTATAAGAAATTTTTTTTAAAGTATCTCATTTGCATTTCCATATTTTGAAATTATTCTGTATGCCAGCTGAGGTCGATCTTTACAACAGCCGTTTTTTACTTTTTTGATTTTGTTTGCAGGTTTTTTTTCTGAGGCTATTTTTGTCTGAAAAAGATTAACGTCCTCATAAAAAAAAAAAAGTGTATTTTAGAGATCGTCTTTAGTTACCAATGCAAACAAAAGCATGGGAATGCAAACGAGATATTTAAAAAAAAATCTCCAAAAGATTAAGATTAGAAAGTGCATGTACTTGCATGGGCACAGATGTCATATACGGGCGGGGTTTTTTTCCGACGCCAGTTTGCAGGAAGTTCAAGACTGGCAGCGGTCGTCACAGATTTTCTTTTCTGTTTTGCATATTCTTTTTCATCAAGCCATTACTTTGCTTCATATTATTTTTAGCTCTTTATTATTTAATACAAAAAGTTGAGATTATTATTAATAACAATTCATAAAATACCTAAAAACACTACAGGTAAGTCATTGTTTGATTAATTAATGCTTCAATTGTTAAAATTTTGCAATATTTTTTATGACTGATTTGTGAATTTAGTATTTTCATTCTGTGACAGAGTCACAAAACTTGCATTTTTTTCCATGTCTGACTGAAAAAAATAATTAACTTTTGATCTGCGACTGATTGATGAATTTTGAGATATTTTCATACAACTGACTGACAAATTTTGCAAATTTTCTTTCGACGGAAAGATATGACATTTGTTCCCCCTTAAATTACTTATAATCTTGACATTAATGTAAACATTACTCTTAATCTCTGATTCATCTGATGTAAACAAACAGCCATTATTTGTGACATTAGTTGTAGATTTGTCCCCAAATCACTAATTTATAGGCATTTTAGAATTTTTTCAATTAATAATATAGAATTGTGTTTGCTTGATGTTTATATATGAAATTATCTAAAAATTAGGGAGCTTCACATTACTTTTCTCCTCAAGTGGGCACACCTAGAAAATAGTGTCAGAATGAACAAAGTAATAACTCTTCTTATGACGTAATTTTCTTTGAAAAAGTTTTGTTATGTGCAATTTTATTTAAGGAAGTTTTGGGATTTTTTGTAAAGAAAAATTATATGTGACATTTATCGTACTTTATGAAATTCATATTTTCAAACTTGCATTGATAATTTCAGTTCTGTTCAATTTAAAAAAATTGACGTATTTATGTTTGCTCTGTTTTTTTTTTTTTTAAATTGTACTGAAATCTATCGGAAAAATTTGAGTAAAATATTTTTATAAATGTCATCCTTCAATTTAAGTATAATACATTATTAGCATTATATCTATGTATGTGTATGTATATATATATATATATATATATGATGTGGGAACGCTGCATCTCCTGACTGAATTTATCCCTGTGCTTTTGTTATGGTGAATGCTTTTCATTATGGGTGTTCTCAAATCCAAAGAGGCAACTTTATGACATATGTTTTAAATTATTTTTGTTTGGAAACGCATGAAACTAGCAGGTGTTTGTGTTCAGAAACTATGTAATCGAAAGATGTTTTCAGACGTTTTATTTTACTGCAGAAACGCGGAATTCCGCTTTTTCAGCATTGAATTTTATTATTCCTGGGATCGATGCAAATATGCATTAAAATTTGTTAACATTTTTAATGAGGGAAGGGTTGTAGTGGGAGTGTAGGAAATATAACAAAAACGTGACTACGAACCGCACCAAATTGAGCACAATTGTCAAAGGATCATGGAAAAAATGCAATTAATGTCAAAGAATCATGGGGAAAATGCGATTTTCGTCAAAGGATTACAGGAAAAAATGCGACTCCCGTCAAAGGATCGCTGGGAAACGCAATTTTCGTCAAAGGATCGCTGGGAAACGCAATTTTCGTCAAAGGATCGCTGGGAAACACAATTTTCGTCAAAGGATCGCTGGGAAACACAATTTTCGTCAAAGGATCGCCGGAAAAATGAGATTTTCATTAAAGGATCACGAAAAAGACACGATTTCCATCAAAGAATTGCAAAAAAAACATGATTTTTGCCAATAGATCGTGTAAAATATGCAAGTTTATTCAAAAGGTCGTGCAAAATGCTCGAATTTCATCAAAAGATCGTGTAATAAGCGAATTTCTTCGAAGGGTCGTGGGAAAAACGTGAATTTCGCCAAAGAATCACAAAAAAATATGATTTTTGTCAAATGATCGCAGAAAAAATGCAAATGTCGTTAAAAGATCGTGGAAAACATGCGAATTTCTTCGAAGGATCTTGCAAAAAAATGTGATTTTCGCCAAAGGATCGTGTAAAATATGCGAATTTTGTCGAAAGACCATGTAATATGCGAATTTCTTTGAAAGGTCACAGAAAAAACAAGAATTTTGTCAAAGAATCGCGAAAAAATGCGTATTTCGTCAAATAATAGTGTAAAATATGTGAATTTCTTCGAAAGATCGTGCGAAATATGCAAATTTTGTCGAAAGATCGGGTAATATGCAAATTTCTTTGAGAGGTCGTGGAAAAAACGTGAATTTCGCCAAAGAATCACAAAAAATATGATTTTTGTCAAATGATCGCAGAAAAAATGCAAATGTCGTTAAAAGATCGTGGAAAACATGCAAATTTCTTCGAAGGATCTTGCAAAAAAAATGTGATTTTCGCCAAAGGATCGTGTAAAATATGCGAATTTTGTCAAAAGACCATGTAATATGCGAATTTCTTTGAAAGGTCACAGAAAAAACAAGAATTTTGTCAAAGAATCGCGAAAAAATGTGATTTTTGTCAAATGATTGCGAAAAAAATGCATATTTCGTCAAATGATCGTGTAAAATATGTGAATTTCTTCGAAAGATCGTGCGAAATATGAAAGTTTCTTTGAAAGATCGTGCGAAATATGCAAATTTTGTCGAAAGATAGTGTAATATGCAAATTTCGTTGAAAGGTTGTGGAAAAAACGCGAATTTTGCCAGAGAATCACAAAAAAAATGATTTTTGTCAAATGATCGCAGAAAAAATGCAAATGTCGTTGAAAGATCGTGGAAAATATGCGAATTTCTTCAAAGGATCTTGCGAAAAAATGTGATTTTTGCCAAAGGATTGTGTAAAATATGCGAATTTTGTCGAAAGACCATGTAATATGCAAATTTCTTTGAAAGGTCACGGAAAAAACAAGAATTTTGTCAAAGAATCGCGAAAAAATGTGATTTTTGTCAAATGATTGCGAAAAAAATGCATATTTCGTCAAATGATCGTGTAAAATATGTGAATTTCTTCGAAAGATCGTGCGAAATATGAAAGTTTCTTTGAAAGATCGTGCGAAATATGCAAATTTTGTCGAAAGATAGTGTAATATGCAAATTTCGTTGAAAAGTTGTGGAAAAAACGCGAATTTTGCCAGAGAATCGCAAAAAAATATGATTTTTGTCAAATGATCGCAGAAAAAATGCAAATGTCATTGAAAGATCGTGGAAAATATGCGAATTTCTTCAAAGGATCTTGCGAAAAAATGTGATTTTTGCCTAAGGATTGTGTAAAATATGCGAATTTTGTCGAAAGACCATGTAATATGCAAATATCTTTGAAAGGTCACGGAAAAAACACTAATTTTGTCAAAGAATCGGGAAAAAATGTGACTTTTGTCAAATGATCGCGAAAACAGTGTATTTCGTCAAATGATCGTGTGAAATATGCAAATTTCTTCGAAAGATCATGCAAAATATGCAAATTTCTTCGAAAGATTGTGTAATATGCAAATTTCTTTGAAAGGTCGTAGAAAACTGCGATTTTTGCCAAAGGATCGTGTAAAATAAGTGAATTTCTTCAAAAGGTCGTGCGAAATATGTGTATTTCCTCGAAAGATTGTGTAATATGCAAATTTCTTACCACTTATTCATGTTATGTACCTACGATGACCCTCCCTTTACATTCACACCAGGGGGGGGGGGGTACTTTTCTAAATTTTGCCGACATGCATCATGTGACATATCTTTGGAAAGGTGTGTGGCTGCTTATTTGTATTAGCACCTTCGTGTCCCTCTCCCCACCTGCCCCTCCCCCGTGGCATTTTTCTAAATTTTGCCATAGCCCCTCATGTGACATATCATTGAAAAGGCCTGTGACTGCTTAATCATTTTATGCACTTCTGGTGCTCTGCCCACCACTTTGCCCCCCCCCTGGGGGGTACTTTCCTAAATTTTGCTAACACCTGTCATGTGACATATCGTTGGAATGGCCTGTAACTGCTGAATCATTTTATGCACTTCCGGTACTCCTCCCCCACCCCACTTTGCCCCCCCAGGGGTGTACTTTACTAAATTTTCCCGACACCCGTCATGTGACATATCGTTCGAAAGGCCCTTGGCTGCTTAATCATTTTATGCACTTCCGGTACTCCGCCCACTACTTTGCCCCCCTGGGGGGCACTTTCCTAAATTTTTCCGACACCCGTCGTGTGACATATCGTTGGAAAGGCCTGTGACCGCTTAATCATTTTATGCACTTCCAGTACCCCGCCCACCACTTTGCCCCCCAGGGGGGGCACTTTACTAAATTTTGCAGATACCCGTCATGTAACATATCGTTGGAAAGACCTGTGACTGCTTAATCATTTTATGCACTTCGGTACTCTGCCCACCACTTTGCCCCCCCCCCCCTGGGGGGTACTTTCCTAAATTTTGCTAACACCTGTCATGTGACATATCGTTGGAATGGCCTGTAACTGCTGAATCATTTTATGCACTTCCGGTACTCCTCCCCCACCCCCCACTTTGCCCCCCCCAGGGGTGTACTTTACTAAATTTTCCCGACACCCGTCATGTGACATATCGTTCGAAAGGCCCTTGGCTGCTTAATCATTTTATGCACTTCCGGTACTCCGCCCACTACTTTGCCCCCCTGGGGGGCACTTTCCTAAATTTTTCCGACACCCGTCGTGTGACATATCGTTGGAAAGGCCTGTGACCGCTTAATCATTTTATGCACTTCCAGTACCCCGCCCACCACTTTGCCCCCCATGGGGGCACTTTACTAAATTTTCCCGACACCTGTCATGTAACATATCGTTGGAAAGGCCTTTGGCTGCTTAATCATTTTATGTACTTTCGGTACTCTGCCCGCTGCTTTGCCCCCCTAGGGGGGCACTTTCCTAAAATTTTCTGACACTAATCATGTGACATATCGTTGGAATGGCCTGTAACCGCTTAATCATTTTATGCACTTCCGGTACTCCTCCCCCACCCCCCACTTTGCCCCCCCAGGGGTGTACTTTACTAAATTTTCCCGACACCCATCATGTGACATATCGTTCGAAAGGCCCTTGGCTGCTTAATCATTTTATGCTCTTCCGGTACTCCGCCCACTACTTTGCCCCCCTCGGGGGCACTTTCCTAAATTTTTGCGACACCCATCATGTGACATATCGTTCGTAAGGCCTGTGACCGCTTAATCATTTTATGCATTTCTGGTGCTCCATCCACTACTTCCCCCCCCCCTTTGGAGGGCACTTTCCTACATTTTGCCGACACCCAAACCTGTGAACGCTTAATCATTTTATATACTTCCACTGCTCCGTGCACTACTTTGCCCCCCTGAGGGCACTTTCCTCAGGGAGGCAAAGTGGATACTCATTAAAAAAATACTACATTTTTGAGGTCGATATACTACAAAAAAACTGCAGTTGGAGAACTGCGGTGATTTGGCCGATTCCACTACAGAATTTTTGCGGTCAATAAAACTGCGAAATTTCTGCAGAATTTTTAATATTGATATAACTATAAATTTTCTGTAGAATTTTTGTGGTCAATACAACTGCTAAATTACTACAGTTAGTAAACTGCGGTAATTTTGTAGTTCTATTGACCGCAAAAAATCTGTAGTGGAATCGGCCAAATCACCGCAGTTTTCCAACTGCGGTTTTTTTGTAGAATTTCTCCAGTTCATTTTTAGCTGGGATAATCCAGCATTACATCAGAAAACAAAGAAATTTCTTGAAATCAATCATTAATAATAATATGACACAATTTAAACATTACTTGTACAAACAACAAAGAAATAATAGTTCATAAAATTTAACTTTAGGTAATGCCTTTGTAAATAAATCAGTAATTTGCATATTCGTAGGAACATATTCAATTTTGATGTTATTTTCTTTTATAATATTGCGAACAAATTTCAATTTAATATCAATGTGTTTCATTCTACCATAATTACTCTCATTACTGATACATTTTATACATGATTGATTATCCTCAAAAATTACTAAATCCTTAATATTTACAATTTCACTAGCAATATTTTTAAACCATAACAAGTCTTGCAAACTTTTAGTTAAAGCAATGACTTCAGCTTCAGTTGACGATAAGGCAACTGATTTTTGTTTATTACAACACCACAGAACAGGCATGTTACAAAACATTAAAATATAACCTGTTACTGATTTGCGGTCATTTGTGTTAGCCCCCCAATCAGCATCAACATACATGGATAATTTAGGATCAGAATTTTGCTTTTTATACACAAGTTTTAAAGACAAAGTTTCTTTTAAATATCTTAAGATTTTCTTAAGTGCTTTCCATGCAATTTCAGTAGGATTTTCTTGCAATTGACTTAAACAGTTAATAGCATACAAAATATCAGGTCGAGAAATATGAGCTAAATATAATAAATAACCTACAAGTTCACGATATGGGCCATTAAAAGGTTTACCATTTTTGAAATCAGATGGGATGGACTTAGGAGAAATAGGAATGTCACTGGGTTTACAATCTAGCATATTAAACTTACTTAACAATTTAATTATGTAAGACTCTTGATCCATTATTAAACTATCAGAATTGAATTTCATTTGAATACCTAGAAATTCTGAAACACTTTCCGATTTTGACATCTGAAACTCGTTATGTAATAGGGAAATAACTACATTAGTTTCATTTACATCTGAACCTACAATTAACATATCATCTACATACAAAGCAATAATTATTTTATGATCATTATTATACCGAATAAAAATACAAGGTTCATTATCACAAGATTTAAAATTTAACTTTGAAATAAATTCATGAAACCTTTCAAACCATTGTCGTGGGGCTTGTTTTAAACCATATAAACTTCTTTTAAGTTTACACTTTCGCCCACTTTTATCATCATAGCCTTGCGGCTGATCCATAAAAACAAGTTCATTTAACTTACCATTCAGGAACGCTGTTTTAACATCTAACACAGATGCATATAAGTCTTCATTTAAAATCAAAATAAGAACCAAACGTAAAGCTGGCATACTTATTACAGGGGAAAAGGTTTCACTATAGTCTAGCCCTTCTTTTTGCATAAATCCACGAGCTACGAGTCTCGCCTTATGTCGACCATCTCTTTTGATGGTAAATACCCATTTGCAGGAAATAGGTCGTTTGTCAGGTGGTAATTTTTCAAGATCCCAGACATCGTTGATTTTCATACTTTCAATCTCCGCGTCCATAGCTTCTTTCCACAAGCGTTGTTCATCACTAGGGAGGGATCTGATATCATCAAACGTTAATGTTTATTGTTGGCAAAGTAATGCTTCGTAAACTTCAGGATCTGGATACCGTACAGGTTGCTTTTTAAATCTTTCAGATTTTCTTGTTTTGTCTTCTTTCTCTTCAGGATCATCTAATTCATCACTCGTATTTTCTAGAACATCTGGATCAATTTCATTATCGACTGGTTCTGAATTTTCTAGAATGTATTGTTTCGACTGAACATTTTCCTTTTTCTCTTCGTCGAATTTCACATTTCTTGATACAGTTATGCGTTTCGTTTCAGGATCTAGTAATCTATATCCCATTGAAGAATAACCAATGAAGATCATTTGTTTAGACCTATCGTCAAGCTTCTTTCGATGAACGGAAGGAATTAACATGTAAGCACTGCATCCAAAAACACGTATGTGCTTGAAATCGGCTTCTTCTCCATATTTCAGGAAGTACGGAGTTTTGTTCTCAATAGTGCTGCTTGGCATTCGGTTTTTCAAGTAAGCTGCTGAAAGGATAGCTTGACCCCAAAAAGTCTTTGGTAAATTTGGTTCAGCAATCAAAGCACGTCCTATATTCAGAAGCGACCTATTGCAGCGTTCAGCTACTCCATTCAAAGATTGCGTGTATGGAGGAGCGGGATCTATCACTATACCAAGATCTCTAGTAAAATTCACTAAATCATTAGAAAAATATTCCTTCCCGTTATCACATCTAATTTTCTTCACTGTAGGGTTGGATTTTAAGAACATTTTTAATTCTTCTGAGACTTCACTTTTATGTTTCAGTAAACGTACTTCAGTAAAACGAGAAAAATCATCGATAAGAGTCATAAAATAGCACTCGCCAGAAAAGGTTGTCGGAAAAATAGGTCCACAAATGTCACTATGAATCAAAGTCATTGGCTTGGTTTCTCTTTTTCTTGGTCCTCTTCCCATTGGTGTTGCACTCTGTTTTGCCCGAGCACAAATATCACAAAAAGAATCAGGTACCGGAAGCTTCATATCTTTCAATACTTTGTCACTCGGATGACCAAGTCTGCGATGCCAGATATCACAATGATTTTTCTTTGAAGTAAGAACGGTTTCGTAAACAGGGACAAAGTCACTTACGTATTGTCCATTCAAATCCCGTTCACCGAAGTAAAAACGGTTTCTTCCTTTTTCGATAAATACTTTTTGGTTCTTGAAAATAACTGTATAATTTGCACTTTCAATTTTCCTAACGGAAATGAGTTGCCCGTTTAAGTCTGGAACATAAAGGACATCCTTTAAAGTAATTTCCATTCCATTTGACAGTTTTCCATTAATATTTCCAATACCTTTGATTTCTAGATTCGTTGTTTTTGATGCGCATTTAATAGTTCCTGAAGAAGGTACTAAGGATGCGAAATAATTCTCATTAGAACACATATGGGAAGTTGCTCCGGAATCTACTATAAATTCATTCCTTTTCCTGGAAGCATTTCCAGCAACGAAAGAAACAGCTGAAGAGGCAAATTTTTCTTCATTTGAATTTTTAACAGCTTTACAGTTACGTTTTATGTGTCCGAATTTTCCACAAGAATGGCAAGTAATTTTCTTTCTACAATATTTCGCTGTATGCCCTTTAGAGTTGCAAATTTTGCAAAAGAATTCTTTGCGAGTCGACACAAATGCAGTATTATCATGAGCAGCCTTAGTATATACTTTTTCTTTCTTTGAATCCAAAAGAAGTGCTTCAGCATCTAATAATCTTTGTGTCACGAAATCTAATGTCAAAACAGAATTCGGTTGGTTTTCTAAAGCAATCTTAACATTTTCAAATTCCTGAGGCAATGACATCAAAATATAAACAATAGTATCCGTTTCATTAACTTCTGCCCCAGACAGCTTAAGATCCGAAATTAATTAATTTATTTCATCAATGTGATTTCTCATAGAAACTGTACGATCTTTCTTAATCGTTGCCAATCTCTTCCGAATTAAAATTTGATTCACTGCACGCTTTGTATCATAAGTGCGTTCTAATTTATTCCATATTTTATGAGCTGTATTTTCATCTTGAAGTGACGCAAGAACATTATCACTTAATAATGATTATAATAAAGCGTAAGCCTTTTTTGCTTTCACGACATCGGCGGCATTGTCGGGAGCCGCTTCAATTTCCAAGAATTTTTCCAATTCTTTAGCAGCAAAAATTGCCATTACTCTTCGTTTCCATACCGAAAAAACTTTTCCATCACCTTCAAAAAGAGGGATACCGTAAACATCTTTTGAAGAATCCATTCTGCTCGATAAAATATATAAAAAGAAAGATAAAATCTTTTTCACTCAAAATCCCAGCAGAAATGAAAAACAGAAAGATAACGGCGTCAGTATGTCTCGCAGCTCATTTCAACACCTGCTAGAACCAACGCTCTGCTGTTAAAATAAATAAAAAGAGGCAGACATAAAGACGTGGATCGAAGTGAGTATATTTGATATTAACAAGAACAATTACACAAACATACTGAAAGAAAACAGAAAATTTACAGGTATTTATAGATTTTGCAAGGCCCATGGCAGAGAATTGGCGGCCGTGAAAGAAAGCTACATTAAACAACCAATCACAATAAACATAGTTGTACAAAAAGAAATTAATAAGAATTTAATGTAATGCTGTGATTATTTTCAATAGGTCTTTATCCCCACATTAGCGTCGGAAAAAAATCGCGCCAATATGATATCGGCCGTATATGATATCTGGGCCAAACTTTCATATAAAAGGCGAAGAATTCAGACGTATTTGTTTATGGCAGTTGATGACTTGAACTATTATAATATAGGTGAAATGATTGCGATAGAATAATATTTGGCGACTTATCACCTGTGCCTGTCTAACATTAAAGCACCAAAATGGCACCTAGAGTATAAAAAGAGAAGTGGTCCGCCCGGAACTGTGGATAGTCACATGACTTAGGCTATTGTTATACAGATTGTTATAAAATACCGGGAGAAAAAGACTCTGTATACTTAATTCATTTTATTTTAGCATCTTTTCAAATGTTTAACTGATCCTCTTTAATCAAACACGAAAACAACCATTGGATGTCTTAACAGCAACTGATTCGCCCTTAAATGTTTGCAAGGGAATTGAATGGAAACCCGTTTACAGGGAGATCTGCACAGCTTTTTTCAGTATAATTAAATCTTCTCTAATATTTTTAAAACCCATCAGATTAGCATGTTTTTAGATTCTGCAGTGTCTGAATGGGTGTTGGCGAGCGTAGCTTGCAGGGGGCGGAGCTCCCTAGTTAAATATAGAAAATGAACAATTTTAGATATTTTAATGCAACAAAAACTAATATTAGCTTAAGGAATTTTATTAAATTTTTCTTTGATGATCTTAGTAGGAATTGACTTAAAAAAATATGTATATATATATATTACTTCTTTTATATATAAAGGCGAATAACAGAATAAACAAATGCTACTTTAATTTGTTTTGTCGATGAGAGGAAAATTTCCCAACTGAAATGATATGTAATTTATGTCACTTATTAAAGTCTAGTCAACTGTAAATCACAATGAACATACAATGAACTTTTGTACATATATTTCCCTACAGAATCTCACAAGTGTTAAGCGAAGACAATGTGTTACCACAGAGAATTAATTTCGCGTTTAAATTCAGGCTGCTATTTTAACACATTCCACTGGTTATAATGCTGAATTTAAAATGATGCCCGTATTAGCACGGTTTTATTTTAACTTGGCTCTAAAATACTTCATATTATGGAATAAATTGGTAGATGATAAATTTGATAAATGTATCCATATTATAAAGGACAAACGTGTATGTGCGTAACGCTGACGTCATTTTGACGGTGGCAACAGCAGACGATTAAATTTAACTTTTATTACCTTTTATTCCCCACACATTTTTAATTTTTACACCTTCAAACAGAAAAAAACGTGCTTTCAAATGCAATTTGTTTGAAGACTGTATCGCAATTTGTATGCAAACTGTACTGCAATTTACTCATTTTTTATTGTTCTTAAAGTAATTTTCAAGCATGAATGTTTTTCAAATCTATTTCTATTGCGTGCAAACAATTCGAAAGAAAAATCCATTTGCACTTAAATTATCATTTGTTTCCAGCTTATATTCCATAACGAAATTAAAACAGTCATCAATCAATCAATAAAACAATAAAATATAAATAAAACTCCAATTTAAGACATGTAATCGAATTTAGAGCTTAAACCACTGAAATATGCCGAATCAAAAAGGGTGATTGTAAATAGTGAATTTTTTGACGATTTCTTCGGCTGTTAACTTCTGACGCGCGGCCAATAAGAAAATATTGCTTTTAATACGTTTCGAAACTTTATTTGAACAGATTATTGAAATTTTGCATGTAAAAATTATTTTTAGTATTGTTAATAAGTATTCTAAAAAATATATGTATTAAATATACAGGGTGTTTCAGAAAATACTCCCAACTTTGAAATGATATAACTGGGAAACATTGAGAGACAGAAAAGTGATACAAGTGGTACGTTGGACAAAAAGTTCTGGAATTTGTTATACACCGTTTTTCAGAAATAGTTCCATGATTGGAAATGAGAGATCGCTGTAGTCACTGAGCAGTGTCTTTGAAATAGTGTCTGTAAGTGTAATTCATGAACAGAGGTCAATTCACTTTACAATGGTTTCTATATTGTCACCTTTCTTAGCAATATTATGACGCAAACAAAATGTATTGTTCGAAGTCAGTTATTGCAATGTCTCTACTGAAACTGATACATATGCTTCACAGAGGAATTGTTTAAGCTGTTCCAATGTTTGAGGATTCTTAGAGTAAACATTGTCTTTGAAGTAGCCCCACACGAAGAAATCACATGGATTGAAATGCGGGGAGTATGGATGTCAATCCATACCAATGTTTGTCACTAGGGAATAATTGAGAGTAATTACTCGGTCACTGAAGTATTCCTTAAGGAACTGAAACACTGCAGTAGTACGGTGTTGTCAGGCCCCATCCTGCAGAAATCATGAATTCTCTGGGGCATCCTCTAGAGCATGAAATGTGGTAACAATTTGCTGTAAAATTTAAATATGTCGGAATGAGTTAATCATTTTCCTCGTGAAAAATGATCCAATGATCCTTTTACTGGACAGTCCAGCTCAAACTGTAACTTTTTCAGAGTGCAGTGGTTTTGAAAGATATACAAACGAGTTTTCAGTGCCCCATATTCACCAGTTTTGTTTATTCACAAATCCCTCTAAAGGAAAATGGATCTTATCGGTGAACCATACGCAGCCGACATCAATTTTACTCTCATCAATCATCTGGAGTAACTCATTTGCGAAGTCTTCTCTTTGACGCAGAGCTGTATTTGTGATCGCTTGATGACACTGTGTTTTATAGGAAAACAGCTTCAGGCCATTTCGCATTATTCTGTACGTAGTATTGTTTGAGAATGTCGCTTCAGCCGCGGCTCGTCTGCTGGATTTCCCAGAATTACGTTTAACATCCCAGAGTTACATCATTTTTTTCGACTGCTTGCACATTTTGAGGTGTCATGACCAACCCACTGTACCACACATTTCTGGCTAAATCATCCGTCACACTGTCTGTTCGTTCAAACTTGTTGAATAAATTACGATTTGTTTTTTGGTCTGGACTTTTTTAACATTATTTTTTCTTTGTGAAGCATCGCTTTGTCATTGTCGGACATCGACCTAATCCATGGTATAATACGTGGTCCAGTACAATAAAAAACCGTTGCTCCAAGGAATACGACATGTGTTCTTAAATTTCAGTATAATGGAGGATATTCCATCTACATTTTGATCACGTGGTCAAGGTAAAAACTTCTATAGTAAAGAAGAGAAGGCTCCGTAGACGTGTAATATAAATCCCCGCTAGCCAATGAAACGGTTCATGAGGCAAAGTAGTAGTATCTTCCCTTCTTATCACTTAGAAGTTCCTTGGGTAAATGACCGGTATCACGTGACTTTTTTCAGCCTCAAACCCATATTTGGAATATCCTCCATTGCTAATTCGATACAACTCCCTTATACGTGTCAGCAATGAAACTGATTCACGAATGAACTTTCTGTACTTATGAGTACTATTTAAAGATTCATGTGCTTGTGCTACCACCTATTAGCCGATATTGGAACTATTTCCGCAAACCGGGGTATAACAAATTTCAGACCCGTCTGTCCAATATACCACTTGTTTCACCTTTTTGTCTCTCATTGTTTCGCAGTTACATCATTTTAAAGCTGGGGAGTCCTTTCTAAAACACCTTGAAAGAAATCTATTAAATAAATAAACAACTAAGACAGTGGACTCATGCGAAGCTTTCTCGGCGCAATCTTTGAGATTATTTGCTGATGCGCTATTTCATTAATTTCTTGATTAAATGCAATTTTGTTTTAATCAAACAACGTGTTTTAACGAAATATAAGCATACTACGTTTTTAATATGTGCAGAGAAAAGAGGATATTAACATCAGAAAATACATATAAGATCGTTTTCACCTAAGGTACCTGGCCCCATTATGGCCGACCTAAGGTTTGATTGCTTTTTACACCATGTTAATATTATTTTTTCAGGAAACTATTTATCCTGTTGCTTAGAGGGATTAATGTGGTAAATAAAAACAAAGACTTTATACTTGTAATTATACTAATAAAAATTACATAAGCTGAAATGTAAAAAGTGTTATATGGGCCATATTGGGAACACCCTGTTCTCAATATGTCCCACTTTGTAAATTTTTAGAAAATTACAAAATAAAATTGCAAAAAAGTGGCAAATTATTACATGTTATATAATAATGTATATATAGTTATATATACTTATTTATATATATAAAAATTGCATTTTTTTAAAAGCCAAAACAATCACATACACAAAAAAAAATTAAAATTAAACCAAAAAAAATTAAAAAGAAATATTTATTTTTACTAAGAAATCTATTAATTGAAGAACAGATGTGAAACAAAATTATGTTCGTAAAAAATATATATACGCTTGAAGTCACTACAAACATATGGCCCACCCTGGCCATGATGGAAACCTCCGCCATTTGCTCCCAAAAAACGGATATGCTAGTACTGATAATGATAATGTATAAGTAATGATAAATCTATTGGTAGTATCTTAAAGTAGATTAACGGTGCTATTTTATTTATTTTTACTTTGTATTAAATACTATCAAATATTAATAATACGGAATATTCCTTACCTTTAAGAAATAATAACGCGACTTTTTTTGTCCGAAAATTTCACTTCCTCTGCCAGTAACGTCGTCCACGTGATACGACCTCACCTTTATTGTTTTTTTTTTCACTTTATGTCGTCCTGAGCGTCGAACGTATACTGCCATATATTGAATTAAAAAGAAAGTAAATTAAATATATGGCGTGCGCCAAATTGGGGCCAGGTGCCTTATATTCTGAAACCCGGCTTTGTCTTTTATGTGTCTGTTTACATTTTAGTTTACTTAAAGTTCTATAAGTTTGTTTAACAGACATGCCAGTGTAGAATTTTGCATAGAAAAGTGTCAGTATAAATTTATCCTGTATTTAATTTTTCAGGAAGCAAATTCATGAATTAAAATTAGGCAACGAGAGAGAAAAATCAAATAAGTGTGGACAATATTTTGTCTTCTCACCATTGCATTATAAATATGAATGAAAGAAAAGACGTCATCCATTTTGCTTAACAAACAGTATCCCCCCCCCCCCCTTAAATTAAAAAGAGCCACCCGGCTTGAAGGAGGATTTTAAAGAGAAATAGACCCGAATTCTTGTTAAATAAATCTGAAAATCAAATTACGAAGCTGTATTGAAAAAGAAACGGTGTTTCAAAGAATTGAACTTTTTAGTACGTATTGTTTTGGGTAATTAGTTTTATTCAGTTCAAAAATTTGTTAACACAAACAGTATTCAAATTACTTAAAAATGTTTTCTTTTATTTACTATACGATACATTTAAAAATCTAGCACTTTCGAGAATATCATGCTCATCATCAGCGTTAAAAACAATAAAAGTCAGAGGCTGAGTCTTTTATACAGATGGGCTGATCCAAACTGCAAAGTGAAAAGGGGGTGAGGCTATATTGTTGGACTGTTTCAAAGTTCTACAGAAATGAGGTACTCAACTTATTCTCAGTACACTATACCAAATTTTTAGAATTATGTACGATAACGTATCTTTACGAGTGTAATTAGCACGATGTAGGATTTCTATTGACTCCATAATTACTAATTTTTTTGTAATTTGATAATTTCTTTATTATTTTAGCTTCTTTAAAATCAATCATTAACTTCTTGCTCTTGATTTAGTTTAGAAATAGCTGTTCGATACCGTTAAACTTAATATCTGCGATATGTTCTGTTAAACTCTCTTTAAATTTCCGTGTTGTCATACCGTAATAATCTGCTTTCCTTTTATTCTGTATTATAGTAGCTGGAATTCTGTATATACCTGCTGAATTTACCACAAGAATAGGATCGATGTTTGGATTAGCTCATCTGTATTAAGGACTCAGCCTCTGATTTTTATTGCATTTAACCCTAATGATGAGCATGATATACTCGAAAAGTACTAGGATTTTAAATGTATCGTATTATAAAAAAATAACACTTTAAGTAATTTGAATACTGTTTGTGTTTACAAATTTTTAAAGTTGCTATTCAAGGTGAATTTAAGGATTTCGAGAAATTGATATGTTATATCCTCTTTATCTCAGTTTTATTCAATTGGCTTTATTCTGAAGTGCTTTAAGTAAAAAGTGCACAGAAATAGAGTCTGTTATTTTAAATATAGGGAAATACCAAATTTTATTACACAAAGTTAATATTGTACGTATTTTTTTTTTTTTTTTTTTTTTTGCTTAGTTTGAATAAGTATGATAACATAAATATTTACCTCTATATTCTGCACCAATAAGTATAAAAAAAGATAATTAACTAGTGTTAAATAATTACATTATTTGTTTGCCCTCCGTTTCAGCAGATGTAAGATTTTATCCCTTTTTTAACCCATTTATGCCTAGCGTCCTATTTTTGGGACGCTTCAAATTTTAATACATTTGTACTATTATCGTCTTTATAACATGAAAATTGTATGAAATAATTATTTATAAATGTCTTTATCTATTACTGAAAGATTAAAGAATTAGGTGAATATTTATTTGCTTAAAATGAAGGCTTCTTTCGGAGTTTATAGATTTTTCATTTTTCAAGATGGCGAATTATAAAAAATAAGTTTACAGGTGTTTTTTCTTCAATTATCCAAATAAAAGAGTCATAATCTTAGCTTGTAGACTTCTTTGAAATAAGTATATTTTTTTTTGTCAAATTATATTTTGACTACTTTTTATGCATTTTTCTAACATACAAAATATAGGAAGCTAGGCACGAATGGGCACCTATTTTTATTAGCCATTTACGGGACAGTTATTTATATAAAGTGTTTTTCAAGGTGATTATGAAACAAATTGCTTTTAAGCCTCAAATACGATTATTCTTAGTTTATTATTACTAATACTTTTAACGTTATTTATTAGTCTAAGAAAATAAATAAATACATTTTTTTATTAATTCATAAAAGTACTAATTATTAGTATATAGTAACATACAATTTAAAAGCTTATTTTATATAAATTTGTTCAAAACATATAATTATGCATATTATTACAAATATTATGCATATTTCCATACTTAGTACGTTTACATTTTATCAAATAAGTACAAAAAATTTTAGCGTAACTTTTTTCAGTATTTTTCCAGTTCATTTTGCAAAATTTTAAAGTGATTTTACCAAGAAATTTGAGAAAACAAAAATTCAGGCACAAATGGGTTAAATTTCCTAAATAATGTTTATTTCCCCCAAAATATGTTATGGCAGAATTGAACCCCAAACTAATGTCATGAATGCTATTTTAATACTTTAATTTTTTGTATGAATAACTTCAGCTTCACTTCTAAATTTATCCATTTCTTTTCTGAAAGCTTTTTTATGCAAATAACACTGCATAAATAATTGTAATAATTTTAATATTTTTTTATAAATAAATGTAATAATTTTTTTAATTACGGCCATTATTTTCCACATTCTGACCAGAAAATCAGAGTTTTAACTTTTTACGGCTGCTCTTTCATCTTCACTTAAGACGTCATTTATAATAGATGTATCATAATAAGGGAATTCATCAGACCATTAGAAGAAAATGATCCATTCCAAAGGTATAAGTTTGATTGCAAAAAAAAACTATTTAATACTCTGAGCAGAAAGAAGTGGCTACATCTGTAATTTTCATGACACTAATAGAATAACATAGCAGCCAATTTATACGGTTTTGCTACCTCTAAAACTGAATAAAAATTTTTGCCATATTTAACCGTTGACAATTTTAGATTTCGGCGATTAAATTAGGCAAAATTTACTGGTAAGTTTTAGTGGTAAGAAAAAAATCTTAGAAATTGGTAGCTATGCTGTAGCGTAATACTGCAGAAAAAAAAATAAAAATAAAAATAAAAACTGCAGCGAAATTGACATTCAACAAACAAAAAACTACGAAGGGTTTTTTCAAATAAACAATTTCATTTCCGGCTTTTCTTATAAGTAAGGGAAATGTACATAAAAGAAATGCTACTAGTACCATAAAAATGAATTAATTAAGTGAAAATTTATATTTCATGTCCTTAGTTGTGACGATTTGTGTAAATTCGGTTTACCCGAGTTTTTTGGTTATCCGAGGTGGTCCATATTAACTCGAAAAATCGAGACTCTTCTGTTGTACAATGTGATGGGGAAATTTGTAATACGAACGAGCAAAAAGTGGAGCTAAAGAATTGTATCTGAATACGCATATCGCTGTCTGTCATACGCAAAATAAATAAATAAATAAATGTATTCTTCGGATGTTAGATCAGAATGACACAAAGGGCACAATTTTTAAACTGCTTATACATAAAAAATATCTTACACTGTCATTTTTCATTAATGCTAACAATGATATTTCATGTTTTCGGATGTATTGTACTATACAGGGTGTCCTCTCTCAACGGTGTCCAATAACTAATACCTAAACCGTTAGTCATAGACATATAGTTCCAATTACAAACATGTTTTAAATGAGGTAAAGAAATATTTTAAAAGCGATTTGGGTCAATAAAAACGTTTCTTAAGAAATTACGAATTTTTATATGGTTCCCAGGTCTTATGTTATATTTAGTAAAATTTTCCTGTTACACTGAGAAGTAAGACGAAAAAAGTCCCATTACTCTACGATTAAAATTGACCTTGTAATATCTCTTTTAAAGTTGGAGCATATTTTTTTCTGCAAATTAGCGGTCATTCACAAATTTAGCAGAAATATAATTTTGTCAGAGATACTAAAAAAAAAAATGGTCGAGAGTAAAATTAACATTGCAATATAAATTTGAAATCTTTAATCATTCCGACATATTAATGCAAACTATACAATTTGTAATAAACACATAAAAAAAAAACAAATTTTGTTAAATAAAATGATGAAAATTAACAGCCTCAATTCTTTAAAAAATTATGCATATTTTAAAATTGACAGAAATCTGAGGGGGTGATGAAGCGTGTGTTATACTGCTCAGTTGGCAAAAGAAATGTTTTTTCCAGCTTATAAAATGTTGTTCACACAATATATTTTGGAGTAATTAAATTTCTCCTATCTGTGTAAATTTGTAGGTGCAGTTGCCGCTGTTGGTTGCACTAAGTACTCCTTCGGAAGTATCTGTAATTATTTATTTATTGATTGATAAGATAAGAGACAAAATCTTTCACTCAGGGATAGAACGACGAGGAGAGCTGCACACTTTGTTTTATTTACACACTGCATTTATCCTGGTTAAATTGAAAATAGAAAAAAAAAGATTAGTCAACGTTAATATGAAAGATATAACTGGTTAATGTGGAGTTTAAATACTGGCCGGCGTCTCATTACGAAGCTAAACACAGCTTTCGTTTTACACAAAAGAGACCCGGATTTTACCAGCTTAACGTCTTGCATGATCGAAGTTCAGCCAACGACTAGCGAACTTGGGGCAGTCAGAACTGCTTGCAAAGTCTATAATTTGTAGAGACAAAACATGATTGTCAATTCAGCGATATTCCTTTGTAAGATCACTGGATATTCCGTACATTGAAAATTATCAAAATTCAGTTCCGTTTGGTGTTTTCATCTGCGAGAGTTTAAACTAACTGAGCTCTTTCCTGAGATCCGATATGGGTAAAGCAATCTGAATTGTAGTGCTGCCCTCTATTGGTGTTGATGATACTATAATTCTTCAGTTCATAGTTCCAGTATTGTTTTTGATTTAATGTTTTGGTTAATATTTTACACTATTGCGTAGTTCGCACAAAATATGATATAAAAAGATTGCATATGTCACTTGTCTTATTTCACAAAAAAATGGAGATAATTGGAGTGTTTATGTGCAAAACATAAGTTTAAAAGTCATGGAATTCCAACACCCCTACTTTTTGGCATAAACCGACGATGGTGACAATTGTAGTTCCTTTCTCAGTTTTTCGAATTGAGTCTTAGGAAGGGGTTTGGTAAGGATGCCCGCAAGCATTTGTTTTGAAGGGCAATAAGTGACCTTTATCACGCCGCTTTCACATAAATGTCTTATGAAGTGAAATTTTACTTCAGTATGCTTTGTTCTTGTTTGTGCTTTTTCATTTTTTGTTAATTTTATTGCGAATATATTATCCTCATAAACAGCTATCGATAGTTGATGGGGGTAATTCAAGATATTTTAGTATGTCTAACAACCACTTGATCTCCTGCGCGGCTGTTATGCAGAAATGTACTCAGCATCCGGTCAGCGCAACGCTTGTTTGTTTTCGAGAAAGCCATGCTAAGATGTTGTTACCTAGTTTGAATACGTTACCAGTGGTGAATTTCTGATCCATCCTATCATTCTCCCAGTCGTCATCTCTATACGTTGTTAATACTGGTGGTTTTGATTTATCTATAATGAATTTCAAGTTTCTGGTTTTAATCAGATATCTAATAAGTTTCTCAATGGCTTCCCAATCAGCTTCCCTGGGAGACTCGTTTCTCCTCCCCAGTATGTTCACTATTGATGCTATGCCAGGTCTTGTTAATGTTGCAATGTATAAGAGTCCTCCTACTGCCTTTCTGTATCTCGCCCATTAGTTTTCCCTCTGGATCTAAGTTAAAATAGTTAGTACACATAGGCGTATACGTAGGTTTACTGTTAGTAAGACTAAAATTTTCCGCTATCTCTATTATTTTGTGCTCCTGGTCGAGTTCCAAATTACCGGTTTCCGTTTCTTTTATGTTTATCCCTAAATATTGTGTAACTTTTCCTAGGTTTTTGATTTCGTATTTTCTGGATAATTGCCTATACAGGTTGTCCGGTCTCAACGGTGTCCAATGGCTAATTCCTAAACCGTTAGTCATAGACATATAGTTCCAATTGCAAAAATGTTTTAAATCAGGTAAAGAAACATTTTAAAAGCGATTTGGGCCAATAAAAACATTTCTTAAAAAATTACGAAATTTAAATTTTTATACGGTCCCCCGGTCTTATAAGTTATATTTAGTAATTTTTTCCTATTACACTGACAAGTAAGACAAAAAAAGTCCCATTCATATAACGTTAAAATTAAGCGAGTTATGAAACTTTAAAAATGCATGACTTATGCCACTTTTCTACTCTGAAAACAAATGAGTTCGGCTTGGCTTTGAGGGATCATCTACCAAGTGTTTAAAGTATTCGAAGATCTTACTTCATGTGTATCTGCGCTTTGAAAAAAAATCCTACAAGTATTATGATTAAGTCTCAAATTGAGTAAAATAACATGTTTTATTTTGTCAGGATTTGAGACTGTTTCTCTTATGATTTCTTTTAACAAAAATTATGTTTTTTTATAAGTTTTTATGTTACTTCAACAATCGTATGTATGTTTTTCCAGTTCAAAATTTGTACTCGAACTTTAACCCACTTTTAAATATCCGAACGAGACTGCATTTTACATACTGGCGCAAATCCGATAACAATCTAATATTATTAAGATTTTCGGTGGTTACCATTTATACTTATTTTACAGGATAACACAAAAAATTTCGGATAGATTTCTGCCAAGGAGTTTAATAAAAAGTTTTATATTAGATAATACAAGACTGCGATTGTTGGGTTTTTAACTTTTATGTACTTTTTAGCACTGAATCCGAAAAATACCTTAATTTTTAACCATCATGTCAGGATATTTTGCGAATCATAAATATTCAAATTTAAAGAATAACAAAAATCGAACACTATAAAGTAGAGGAGATGGTTGTATTTTTTAACTTTTGATAATTGATTTTTACGCACTTTTTAGCACTGAATCTGAAAATGACCTTCATTTTTAACCATCACGTTAGAATTTTTTTGCAAATCGCAAATGTGTAAGTTAAAATGTAGCGAAAATCTGATATTATAAAACATATGTAAAACATTTTTTATTTTATTTTATTTTATTTTATTTTATTTTATTAAAAAATTTATTCGATATTTTTGCTTACCCTGGAATTCTTACAGCTAAACAGCTGAGTGGTCCGATGAGATGGGGGAAGAAATTCAATTTTAACATTGAACTTCTTAACTTTGAAATTTGTAATTTGCGAAAAATCCTGATATGACAGTTAAAAGTGAAGGTCAATTTCGGATTCAGCGGTACAGAATACACTCGAGTCTCTCTATAACGAAACTCCATACATTGAATTTCTCTATATAACGAATTTTTTTGTAGGAACGGTCCCTTTTTCCCATGATCTCATTAAAAACAGTCTCCATACAGCGAAATATCTATCTCCATATAACGATTTTTTTAAAATAAAATGTTCTTTAGTTATTGTTTTTAAAAAGCTTCCAAATCACATGGAATCAATTTTCCATCACTGATTACTGATTTATCGTTCAGTACTGAGTTTTTTATCTTACTTTTCTACCTTGAATCGCCTTGTTTTTTATGCCCAACGAATTCATCTCCCCCCCCCCCACACCCTCCCACACACCATCCAACATACTTCTTAAAACAGTGTCAATTGGATTGTTACATATACAAGAGCGGGATCAGAGAGGTAATGTAAGTTTAAGGTGAATGAGAATTCAAATGGGGGAAAATGTTCCCGATGCAATTTTTCATTCCGTGCTAAAGTGTGAACATTTTTTCGAGAGTGTAACAATTTTGAAATCAAAACAGCGAAAAATTACAGATTTCTTCGTCTAAAATTAATGTAAGTTTTCCTTATGTGATGTTTATTATGCTTTCAAATAAATGTCTCTTCTCTTTTTTGAAACTGTTTAAATAATTCAGAAATACAATATTAGGTTAATATTTATAGTTAAACATTTCAAATTCTTAATTAAACACCTCAAAAGTAATTTTTGTTCAAAATTTACACATTAAATAGGAATTTTTACTCATTCTCTGAATAACGAATTTCTCCATATAACGAATTTTTTACTAGAACAATGGATTTCGTTATATAGAGACTCGACTGTATATAAGAATCAATTATCAAAAGCTAAGAAACATGACATAACCCAACTTTTGCAGGCTTGTGCAATCTAATAATATTTTAAAATACGTATCATTTTGTAAAGAATTGAGGCTGTTAATTTAGAATCATTTTATTTAACAAAAATTCTGTTTTTTCTTTCTTCTTAAATGTTTATTGCAAATTATATATTTTCCATTAATATGCCAGAATGATTAAAAATTTCAAATTTATATTGCAATGTTAATTTTACTCCCAAACATTTTTTATATCGGACGAAATTATATTTCGACTAAATTTGTGAATGACCCCCAATTTGCAGCAAAAAATATGCTCCAACTTTAAACAGCTATTACTCAGTCAATTTTAATCGTAGAATAACGGGACTTTTTTTGTATTACTTGTCAGTGTAAAAGGAAAATTTCACTAAATATAACTTATAGGACCGGGGGACTGTATAAAAATTTAAATTTCGTAATTTTTTAAGAAATGTTTTTATTGACTCAAATCGCTTTTAAAATATTTCTTTACCTGATTTAAAACATTTTTGTAATGGGAACTATATGTCTATGACTAATGGTTTAGGAATTAGCCATTGGACACCGTTGAGACCGGACACCCTGTATATTTCGTGTGTGTCACCTTTATCTCCTGCTACTAGAATGTCGTCGACATAAACTAATATGTACGCGATTTTCCCGCTGTGAATCCGCTTATACAGACACTGGTCTGATTCGCATTCTTCTAATTTTATGTTTCGTAGGGATTTGCTGATTTTTAGATTCCACGCTCTAGCTGCCTGCTTAAGGCCGTAAGTTGCTTTATTTAGATTACACACTTTATCTTTTCCCCCCTTTTTTATATATCCCTCTGGCTGATGCATATAAACCTCCTCTTCTAAATCGCCATGTAAGAAAGCGGTTTTGACGTCTAGGTGGGTTTGTACGCCGCTGCGTTTAGGAATGCTCGCAGGGTGGTATGAGCAACAACGGGTGCGTAGGTCTCATCAAAATCACTTCCATATTTTTGAGCATATCCCTTAGCGACCAATCTTGTTTTATATCGTTCTATTGACCCGTTGGCTCCCCTTTTTGCCTTGAACGTCCATTTACTGCCTATGACGCACTTTCTCGGAATTGGTTTTATTAGTCTCCATGTGTTATTTTGTTTTAGAGATTCTATTGCCCCCTTAGTATCCTCCAGCCATTTATTTTTAATTTCCGCGTCATTGATGTTTTGTAAGTCTGTCCATGACTTTGGCTCCTGAATTTGGCACAGATTTGCGCTTATACCAAAACGGTTAGATGGTAACCGCGATTTTTTCTTTCCGACCTCCTAAGTTCGGGGGATTTTTTGCCTGGGGTTTCAATTTGATCTTCATTTCGTTCTTCTAGTTCAATTTCGATATTTTCTGGGGTGTTGGTTCGTCGCTCTGATTTTCTTTGACGGGTTTAATTTCCTCATCTTTGATTCCTTCTTCGAAGAATTTTACGGTTCTAGATATCATAATTTTGTTTTCACCCGTGTAGATCCTGTAACCCTTGCTCCTGAAATCGTATCCCAACATTATTCCTTCGATGGCTTTCTCATCTAACTTACCCCTTTTAGGTTTATCGATATGGCGAATGCCTTACATCCGAATGTTTTAATGTTCGATAGATCCGGTTTTCTTTTATGCCAAAGTTCATAGGGTGTCATCTTATTTTCGTTAGCTTGTGTTGGTAGTCGGTTAATGAGATATGTGGCGGACATGACCGCTTCCCCCAGAAATGTCTAGGTAGTTTAGCGTCTGACAAGATGGTTCTAGCCATTTCGACTATAGTTATGTTTTGTCTCTCCGAGACCCCGTTCTGCGGACTACAATAGGGAACACTTAATTGACGCTTTATCCCATTTTCGATCAGGTAGTTATCGAATTCATCACTGATATATTCTTTTGCATTATCAGATATTATTGATTTTATCAACTTGTAAAATTTATTTTTTGTTAACGCTATATATTCCTTTAATTTGATAACGGCTTCCGATTTATACGCGATTAAGTACGTCATTGTATACCTGCTATAATGATCCGTAAATGCTATGAAATATTTTCCCCTGATATAGTTTCTGTCTGTATGGGTCCACAGATGTCGGAATGCACAAGAGTACCGATTTCTTTACTTTTGTTTGTGGCTACTTTAGGGTAGGGCAGTGCTGAGAATTTCCCCTCAATGCACTTGGTGCATCGCGTGTCACGTTTACAGTTATTGATTATTATCCCTTCGGCTAATTTGTGGTTGACTAGGTATTTAATATCATCAAGATTTTTGTGTCCGAGTCTTCGGTGCCACATTGATATGCAGTTTATATTATCACAGAATGTTTGAGTACTCAAAGTATAACCATTATCATCTTAACACGTAAAGATTTTAAAGGTTTAACACGTAAAGATTATCATTTAGTTTAGCTATCAAGATTATATTATCGTCTTTGACAAATAAGCATGCATTTTCCTCGAAAATTACCTTTATGATATTTTCTGTGGCTTTGTTTAACTGACAGTAAATTGCTTTTTAGTTCAGGGCAATACAGTACATCTGTGAGTGTAATGTAGTGTTTTTTGTCTGTTTTTACTTTTACGTCGCCCATACCTTGTGAATTAAGCCTTTTTCCCATTTGCGATTGTTATATCCCCGAAGTTCCCGGCTGTGAATGTAGCAAAATTTGCTTTTGTGGATGTTACGTGTCTGGTGCAACCGGAGTCAATTATGTATGTGTTTAAATCTTTTGTTTGTGTCTGGTTAATTTTCACTGACTAAATTTCAAAATTATTTTCTACTGGGAGAGGAGGAACATCCAAGTCATTTTTCTCGCCGTTTTTGTTTATCTTGATGTTAAAGCAGAAATTTGACAAGTGGTCTTTGCCATAGTCGTTGCTGTTATTGTACACTTGGTTGTTTTTGAAACTAACATTGTTATTATAGTTTTTAGTTTTGTTATAGTTGTTCCTACGAAAGTTGTTTTTCACCTTGTTTTGGAGTTTAAAACAGTCTGCTCTTGTCTGTCCTTCGCAAGAAAAATGGGTGCAGAATTTCTTCGTCTTATTATACTTGTTTACTGCTTTGTAAGCGGTATCTCTAGAATGGGGGGGGGTGTTTATTCTCAGTTCTGTGCGAGAACTCATGAATGAGTTTACTTTTAACAAACTTGAGTCGCAATTCATCTTCATTTCTCGCCTCTAACGCCGTAATCAGAGACGCGTAAGATTGAGGACGAGAACATAGCATTAAAGCTACGATATGCGACTCATTAATCTCTTCGCCTATTGCGGAGAGCTTGTCTCTGATGATCAAGATATTGTTGATGTGCAGATTCATGTCACCCCCTTCATAAAGTTTCTGGGAATATAATTTCCTAAGCAGAAACAGTTTGGAGGACAAGTTCGCGTGCTGATGTATCGATTTCAACCTGTCCCATATTTCCTTTGGGATTTTAAGGTTTTTGGCATGAATAATCTGAGCGTCCTCTATACAGAGTTTAATTATCGCTTTTGCTTTCGCGTTACTTTTCAGGTATGCCTAGTCGGGCATGGCTGGTGGCTCTTCGGGCACAAATTTGAATAATTCATCTCTTGTTAAGAGATTCTCGATTTTGTGTTCTCAGTTAGAATAATTGGCATTGTTCAATTTCTCTATGGACGCTAAGTCTTTTAACACAGACATTAGTAAAATTAGCAATTTTTATCGTTTAATAATATATATATATATACAGTGAAACCTCTCTGTAAGGGCCACCTGCCTTTCCATTGAAAATTGGCCCTTATGAGGGGTGCCCTTTGAATAGGGGTGACCAAATTTTTCATTTCCTTTTCTTTTTATCCCGCGATTTATAAAATCTGCATATTCTTTCAGTAAATTCTCAAAGTTTTTAATAATATTGGGTACTTTTTGGTTAGCCGGGTGCCAGTGTTATGTATACATATTTATATAATACATATATGTAAATATACATATATATATACATATACATACATTGTATATATACATATGTATATATATGTATATATACATACATGTATATATACGTATATATGCATATATAACACTGGCGCCCGGCTAACCGAAAAGTACCCAATATTGTTTATTTGATTCTTGCTGCAATTAAACTGTGAAGCCAATATTCTTCTAGATATTCCTTGATCATGACAATTAAGAACTTTGATTTTGTCATTGAAATCCAAATGTACTCTTTGACTTGATTTAGGTGCCATAATTTTAAAATTTACATAAGCCTGAGCATAAAATTTCTAGTGTAAAAATTGTGTTTCAATATGCATTCACAGTTTCAGTAAATGTGGAATTACTTTTTCTAGATAACCTATTATCCTTTGCGTGCCCACAACAAAGGGTCAAATTTCCCCTCCAATCCAACCCCTACAGGTTGAAAGGTCAAACAAAGTGTGAAGAATACCTGTTTGTCTCATTTGTGGAAAAGTTTGTGATCCTTCATTGTGTTACTAAATCCTCCTATCTCCCCTGCATTCTTTGTTGCAAGTGCTGTTGTTTGTTGAACTCTTACCTTTTGGTTCAGCATTCAATACACTTGTTTAGGATTTAAGGCACATGTGAAAAAAAATGGCCTTTATGAGGGGTAGGTGCGGGCCCTAATAGGAGTAAATTTAACATTATGTCTATGGGAAAAATTTTCGTTCCTAAAAATATTGGCCCTTGAACAGGGGTGGTCTTTAAAAGAAGTTTAACTGTATATGGTGTATATTGCGACACTCAACTTCGAAAGTTTACTAACTTCTCTTTGCATTCTTATTTATATGAGCAATGTAATATTCATAAGATATTCAAATACTAATTTATAATATCATAATGTTGTACGATGTTTATTATATAATAGATTATTCTGTTCAAATATATCAATTATAATTAACTTATAAATAATTTTATATCACATATAATAAATACTTTATATATTTGCACACATTGTTTCAATACTTGTCATAAATATATATACTTTGCTTTTTCCTTTCAGTATATGTGCAATAAATATTACTGGGTTATAAATAAATGATTTTAAATCTCACGCCACGTCTCCCTCAGTATCGACTCGGGTCTCATAATCTGACAGAAATCTGAGGGGTGATGAAGCGTGAGTTATACTTCTCAGTTGGCAAAAGAAATGTTTTTTACCACTTTATAAAATGTTGTTCACACAATATATATTGGAGTAATTAAATTTCTCCTACTTGTATAAATCTGTAAGTGCAGTTGCCGCTGTTGGTTGTACTATGTTCTCTTTCGGAAGTACCTGTAATTATTTATTTATTTATTGATAAGAAAAGAGACAGAATCTTTCACTCAGGGATGGAACGACGAGGAGAGCTCCACACTTCGTTTTATTTACACACTGAATTTATCCTGGTTAAATAGAAAATAGAAATCATTAGATATACAACGTTAGAGTATATAAATAGTCAACGTTAATATTAAACATATAACTGGTTAATGTGGAGTTTAAATACTGGCCGGCGTCTCATTACGAAGTTAAACACAGCTTTCGTTTTACACAACAGACCCGGATTTTATCAGCTAAATGTCTTGCATGATCGAAGTTCAGCCAGCGACTAACGAACTTGCTCAGAAGTGCTTGCAAAGTCTATAATTGATAATTGGTAGAGACAAAAAAGGATTGCCGATTCAGCGATATTCCTTTGTAAGATCACTGGATATTCCGTACATTGAAAATTATCAAAATTCAGTTACGTTTGGTGTCTCCATCTGCGAGAGTTTAAACTAAATGAGCTCTTTCCAGAGATACGATATGGGTAAAGCAATGTGAATTGTAGTGCTGCCCTCTATTGGGATTCGATGATATTATAGTTCTTCAGTTCACAGTTCAGTATTGTTTTAGATTTAATGTTCTCGGTTAATATTTAACAATATTACGTAGTTCGCACAAAATATGATATAGAAAAGATTGCATATGTCACTAGTCATTTTTCACAAACAAATGGAGATAATTGGAGTGTTTATGTCCAAAACATAAGTTCAAAAGTCCTGGGTTGAGTTGAGTTGAGTTGATTTTTGACGGCCAATTATCTACACGAGGGATATAGTCCCGGGGGGAGTGCCCTCCGTGGGGGTCTTTCTAAGGGAACCTAATCCGTATTAACGCATGGAAGATCCACGGCTCGAAGAAAACCACGAAAACTCCGAACGATTAGGCCGGCGGGCGCGATTGGGATCGAACCCAGCACCTCCCGTCTATCAGCTTCGAGAGCAGAACCTCTCGGCCACTGGTAGGCCAAAAGTCCTGGGATTCCAACAAAAATGTTATTAGATTACACTAACCGGTAAAAGTTTGGTTATGCCATGTTTTTTAGTTTTTGATAATTGATTCTTGTGTATTCTGTACCGCTGAATCCGAAATTGACCTCCACTTTTTCCCCATCACGTAAAGATTTTCCAGAAATCGCAAATTTTAGTGTTAGAAAAAGAAAAAATAGCGAACATTTGATACTATAATATAGATGTGATTGTTCTGTTTTTAACTTTTCATAATTGATTTTTATGCATTTTTTACCGCTGAATCAGAGAACGACCTCCATTTTTAGACACCACTTCACGAGTTTTCACAAATTGTAAATCTCAAAGTTCTAAAGTTCAAAGTTCAAAAGTGAACCTCCTCCCCCCTCCCCCTCACCGGAACCCTCAGCTGTTTAGCTGTAAGAATCCCAGTATAAGCCAAATGAATAAATTATTGAATTAAATAAGATTAAATTAAATAAAAAAAGTATTACATCTGTTTTATAGTATCTGATTTTCGCTAGATTTTAACTTTGACATTTACGAATTGCATAAAAATTCTAACGTGATGATTAAAAATGAAGGTCATTTTCAAATTCAGTGCTAAAAAATACATAAAAATCAACTATTAAAAGTAAAAAAAAAAGCCATCTCCTCTATTTTAAAGTATCTGATTTGTTATATTTAACTCTGGCAATTTATGATGTGCAAAAAATCCTGACATGATGGTTAAAAATTAAGGTAATTTTCGGATTCAGTACTAAATAATACATAAAAGTTAAAAAAACACAACCATCGCAGTCTTGTGTTATCTAATCTAAAACTTTTTTTAAAACATCTTGGCGCTACTCTATCCGAAATTTTTTGTGTTATCCTGTAAAATAAGTATAAATGGTAACCACCGAAAATCCTAATAATATTAGATTGTCAACGGATTTACGTCAGTATGTGAAATTTAATCTCGATTGGATATTTGAAAGTGAGTTAAAGTTCGGGTACACATTTTGAACTGGAAAAACATACATACGATCGTTGAAGTTAAATAAAAACTTTTAAAAATAACATAATTTTTGTTAAAAGAAATCATGAAAAGAAACAATCTAAAATCCTTACAAAATAAAACATTTGTTAAAATACAGTTATTTTAGACAATTTGAAACATAACAAAAGTTAACTCAATCGTAATATTTGCACGATTTTTTTCAAAACGCACATACACATGAAATACGTTCTTCGAATACTTTAAGCACTTGATATATGACCCCTCAAAACATGACCGAACTCATTTGTGTTCAGGTGCAGAATTGTGGCATAAGTCATGCATTTTTATAATTTCATAACTCGGTCAATTTTAGTGTTATATGACCGGACATTTTTGTCTTACTTTTCAGTGTAACAGGAAAATTTTACTAACTATAACTTATAGGACCTGGGGACCGTATAAAAACTTAAATTTCATATATTTTTTAAAATGTTTTTATTGACCCAGAATGGCTTTTTAAATATTTTTTTATCTCATTTAAAACATTTTTGTAATTGGAACTATATGTCTATGACTAACGGTTTAGGAATTAGCCATTGGACACAGTTGAGAGTGGACACCCTGTATATACGAATAAATATAAGAAATTATAAAGCAAAAAAGTCCTTCCGGCCAGTGTCGAAAGGAAGAGACAGCTTTCATATTCCTTATTTTTAAAAAGCAAGCTTATATTATTGAAACACACGAAGCTCAATTTAATGGAAACCGATTATAGGAGATTCAATACTAATTTTTATCAATACTAAATCATTATGAATGAGAATTTCGCGAAATTAGTCAGCTTTATCCAAGCTGTTATTATTTAAAGTAACTTATATTTGGTTACCAAGTTCGGCGATATCTTGAAGTTCCTGCCATTCTAAGACAACATGGTGGATGACGCTAACGAGTGAACTTGGTCGAGATCTTAGTAATTCCTGTGCACATGCTCACTCACATCGGAATAGGTTGATACATACAAGTACTGTCGCAGGCAAAAAATAAGATTTTTCAAAATGTCACCCACAATGGAAGAAACTGCTATATCTGAGCCATTTTTTAAAGATAAAGATAAAACAAAAAATGCTCCGGAATCCTTATATCATGGTCAAATACTTAAGAAAGAAACCTTTTTCAATTTCTTATTTTTTTGCACCTCACTTTAAATATAATTTTTATTTAATTTAATGGCCCCCATTTTGAAACAAGATGGCTGATGAAGCTGGCCAGCAAACTTGGTCGAGACGTTACGATATACTATCCACATGCCTTCTTTACATCGAAATAGGTTAATAAATACGCGTGTTATCACGTGACAAATGTCAGATCGTTACAAAATGTCAGCCATGCTAGAAATTCAAAGTGCTATAATTCAGCCATTTTTTAAGATACATACTAAACAAAAACTGCTGCTCCGGAATCTTTGTATCAAGGTCAAACACATAAAAAAAATCTTTTTCATTTTTCAATATTTTGATAATTTATTTAAATTTAAAATTTAAGATTTTTTTTAAATGGCAGCCTTTTTGAAACAAGATGGCAAATGAAGCTGGCCAACAAACGCAGTCGAGACATTGGTATGTACTATGTACACACCAAGTTATATCCATATCGGTTCATAAATAGGCCTGTTATCTCGTGACAAATATCAGGTAGTTTCAAAATGTCAGCCGCAATAGAAATTCAAAATGCTGTAACTCAGCCATTTTTTTAGATATAGACGAAACAAAAACTATTCCAGAATCTTTGTATTAAGGTCAAACATATACAAAAAAAAAAAAAAATCTTTTTCATTTTCAATTTTTTTGGTACTTCATTTTAAATTTTAAATAAAAAAAAATTAAATGACCGCCATTGTGAAACAAGATGACGGATGAAGCTGTTGTACGAACTCGGTCGAGACATTGGTACATATTATGGATACACCAAGGTACATCCAAATCGGTTCATAAACACACCTGTTATCGCATAACAAAAATCAGGTTGTTTCGTAATGTCAGCCACACTAGAAATTCAAAGTGCTATAACTCAGCCATTTTTTAAAGATATAGACGAAACAAAAACTTCTCCGGAATCTTTGTGTCAAGATCAAACACATAAGAAAAAAATATTTTTCAATTTTAAATTTTTTGGTACCATATTTCAAATTTTAATTTTTTTTAAATTCAAATGGCCGCCATTTTGAAACAAGATGGCGGATGAAGCTGGCCGACGAACTCAGTCGCGGCATTGGTTTGCACTATGTATACACGAAGTTACGTCCAAATCGGCTCATAAATACGAGAGTTACAGTGTGACAAAGATCAGATATATATATGTGGGAATTTCGTAAGAACACTTGCATCAGACTGAATGTCCCCGATTCAGTATTTCCGCTTCGAGATTAAAAAGTTAACGAAGCTGTGTGAAGTGGAAATGAAAAAAAAAGTAAATAGAACGAAACAGAGTTCGACGACGCAGGTTTTTTGTTAAAAGAAACAAAATATTTTCGATGAAATAAGAGAGAAGATTTAAATGAAATACGAAAATCTTAGAAATATTCAACGACGTTGTGTAAATGAAGCCAAAGTTAGTTGCTTTTAAGCTAAAAATAGATTGTAAAGAGAGCTTTTATCTGTATTTTTGTTTTGTATTCGTCTTAATAAATGTCAGTGTTCCTCTTAGAAGTGAGCTATGATTTATAAATGGAGTCTCATCTCATAAAGTGGTGTTCAGAAGTGCCAGTTAACTCACCAATATTATTAATTAGAATTATTCATCATACAGATTCAAGCCGGATATTATTATAACGGTGAGTTCATTGTTATTATTTTATTATGAAGTTAGTTGAAATACCTGAACTGGAACTTGCATTTAAAAACGAACGAACAAATAAAATTAAATTACTACATAAATTCCTATTTGATGCTTAAGGTGATCGATCTAATAGAAAGAGAATACGTGATTTTACTGGTTTCGGTTTTCAAACCGACAGCACCGAGTTCAAAAATAAAATAACTAAAGTTCAAACTGATTTTTCCTTAACTGATCTGATTACGGTGTGCAATCTAATTTGTATTGATAATGAAGGATCTTTAAATGATCTTGCAACCCGATTAGTTACACACCTTCCAGACTTGAGCTTACTACAAACTAATATTATACAAAATGAAAGTGACACTGACGCGGAACCTGAATTGCCTTCAAATAATATGACTTCAAGTAACAACACTGAATTATCAAATTTTGACAAACAGAAGCAATTTCCAGTTCAAAGTTTTGTGCCATCGTCTATTAATTTCACTGATGTTGAAAGTGCTGTACCTCCTTTTGCCGGAAGTTCTTTTAGTGATATAAATGTCTGGATCAATAATTTTGACGATGTCATTAATATGTTTAACTTATCTGTCTTTCATAAATTCATAATTTGTAAAAGATCCTTACGAGGAAAAGCCCAGTTGTTAGTAGAGACAGAATTTCATATCAATTCATATGGCAAACTTAAACAACTCTTAATTTCAGAATTCAGTACCACTTATAATTCTGTCGAGTTACATGATATATTAAATAAACGAAAATTGCAAGAAAATGAATCGATAGAAGAATATTTTCTTATCATGAAACAGTTATGCTCGCGTGGTAACATCGAGGATTCCGCATTAATGCAATATATCATAAATGGTATACCCGACCCTGTTTTCAGAAAATCAATGTTATATGGATGCCAATCCATTGTAGAATTGAAGCAAAAGCTCAAAATTTATGACAAAATTCGACTTTGAGAACACTAAATTTCGTAAAGTCAAACCTGAAATGCCAGTGAAGGAGAAATCCTTTCGACCAAAATCTGATCTTTTTTGCTTTAATTGCGGTTTGTCAAATCATAAAAGAAGCCAATGCAGACATAAAGACAAAGGCCCTTGTTGTCTCAATTGTTCGAATTTTGGACATAAATCGGCTCAATGTGATCAACCAATGTGATCAACTAGAGTTAAGTCAGAACCCTCCAATGTTTCCACAGTTATGTCGAACATTTTCATGACCAAGCAAGTCATTATTTCGTTTGTGAATGTTATATCATTGGTTGACACAGGTAGTGAAAGAAGTTTGCTAAAAGAAAGTATTTACCGCAAACTCCCTACAATCTCGAACCTTGAACATTCAACTATCACATTAACCGGATTAGGAAATACAATAATCAAACCCCTGGGGTTTTTTCTCTACGGACATTATGATAGATGATATTAATTATACAAATAATGTTTATGTAGTCTTAGATTATTCCATATCTTTTGATCTTATTATTGGTACAGATGTTATACAACAAAGTATTTTAACAATTTCTGGAAATAATATTTCGATGCAAAAAATCGAGAAAAATGACAATACGTCCAATAATTTTTTGATTAATGATGCTCATGTGTTAGACGATCTTAATCTTGATTTATCTCATATTACCGATGAAACAATACGTTCAAAAATTTCAGAACTTATTCAAAATTATTCTCCCAGAAAAATAAAGAACACTGATGTTAAATTATCAATTCACCTGGTTAACGAAACACCCGTCACTTGTCCTCCCAGACGCTTGGCTCCAATAGAGAAAAACTTCGTCGAAAAACAGATTTCTGAGAGGCTCGGAAAGGGAATTATTCGTAAAAGCACTATTAATTTTTCATCACCTATTGTCCTAGTAAAAAAGAAATATGGTTCATATAGATTGTGTGTTTACTATAGGAAGTTAAATTCTAAAACAAATAAACAACGTTTTCCCCTCCCAGTAATTGATGACATTATTGATCAGTTGCATTCTGCAAAAGTATTTACTACTCTTGACCATAAAAATGCATTTTTTTCATGTCGAAGTAGAAGAAAAGAGTAGAAAATATATTTCTTTCTTAACACATTCTGGTCAATTTGAATTCTTATATATGAATTATGGCCTTAGCGACGCACCCTTAGTGTTTCAAAGATATATTTATAAAATTTTTCGAGACCTCATTAATGAAAAAGTTCTTATTGTCTATACGCATGACTTCATAATACCAGCTGAAAACGAAGTCGAAGGACTCCAGAAATTACAGCGCGTCCTTACAACTGCATCCGAATATGGTTTAGAACTGAATCTTAAAAAATGCCACTTTTTACTGAGAGAAATTGATTTTTTGTGTTACCACATTAAAAATGGTCAACTGCATCCATCTCCCTTAAAAACTAAAGCTGTCCTCAATTCCCCAGAACCTAAAAGTATAAAAGACGTACATTTATTTGTCGGACTAACTTCATATTTTCGTAAATTCATTCAAGATTACTCTTTAATAGCTAAGCCTTTAACAGATCTCCTTAGAATGGACACTAAATTTCACATTGGTGACCAGCAACGAAATGCATTTAATCAACTGAAACACATCCTTTCTTCAGGTCCTGTTTTAAGCATTTATAACCCTAGTAACGAAACAGAAGTTCACTGTGATGCATGTATTGACGGTTACGGAGCAGTCCTCCTTCAAAAGTCTTCTATTGACAATCAATTTCACCCTGTCTATTTTATGAGCAAAAAAACCACAGATGCCGAACGTAAATATTCGAGTTACGAATTAGAAGTTTTATCTGTCATAGAAGCCCTTAAAAAATTTCGCGTTTACATTCTAGGCATTCCTTTTAAGATAGCCACAGATTGCAACGCATTCGTTCTTACTATGAATAAGAAAGATCTTTGCACCAAGATTGCTCGATGGGCTTTAATGTTAGCTGACTATAACTATACAATCGAACACAGACAAGGTACACGCATGCGCCATGTCGACGCTTTAAGTAGAAATCCAATATGTATGATCATTCAAGATAGTTTTACTTCCAAAATCATACAATCACAGAACAGACGAACATATACAGGCCATCAAAGAAATTTTGAAAACAAAGCCATATGACAACTACTTCCTTAAAAATAACGTTCTCTATAAAAATCATAAAGGTATCGATCTGGTAGTTGTGCCGGATGAAATGCAGCTAAATGTCATTAAACACGTTCATGACAAAGGACATTTTGGCCGTAAACGCTGTGAAGAACTCCTTAACGAAGATATCCTCATCCTTAATATGTCAAATAAAATTGATAAAATTATAGCAAATTGTGTAACGTGCCTTTTGTATAATCGCAAACGAGGAAAACAAGAAGGTGAATTACATCCCTTACCTAAAGAAGAGAATCCTCTCCAAACCTACCACATTGATCATTTAGGCCCTCTTGAAACAACTAACAAAAATTACAAACATATTTTGTCTTTAATAGATGCATTTACTAAGTTCATCTGGTTGTATCCCTGTAAAACCACTTCTGCTACCGAAGTTATATCAAAACTACGACAACAAAGTTACACTTTTGGCAATCTTTCCACCATCATTAGCGATAAAGGTCCTGCCTTCACAAGTAAAGAATTTGCTGATTATTGTCAAGATGAAAATATAAATCACGAGACAGTTACAACTGGTCTTCCCCGTGCCAATGGTCAAGTAGAGCGACTTAATTCCACCATAATTTCTGTAATCTCTAAAATGTCCAAAGACGAAACGACCAAATGGTTTAAACATGTTCCTAAAGTTCAACAAGTCATTAATTCAACTTACCAACGAAGCATTAATAAAACACCGTTTGAAATATTATTTGGTACAAAAATGAAACAGAAAGAAGATGTACAAATTATTGACCTCTTAAACAGTGCAGTCGAAGAACAATTCATGAAAGACAGAGAAGAGCTCCGTAAAGAAGCCAAGAAGAATATTCTGGAAATTCAACAAGAAAATCGCAAGCACTATAATTTACGACGTAAGAAACCCCGGAAGTACAAACTTGGTGACCTCGTAGCAATTAAGAGAACCCAGCAAGGACCAGGTTTAAAGTTGAAATCTAAATTCTTAGGTCCGTATAAAGTAACCAAAGTGAAGTCTAACGACACCTACGACGTAGCGAAAATCTCATCAACTGAAGGACCGATAAATACTAGCTCATGTGCTGAATACACGAAACATTGGCCTGACGGAAACTGAAGCTTAAAAAAAACATTTTTTTTAATCTTTCTTTCTTGTGTGTTATGAAAATTTTATAATTTAATGCTTTTAAAGAAATTTCCATATGATGTTACGCCACTTCAAATATGACGTGCAGATTATTTTTTTTTCTTTTGCCCTAAGAACAGTTACTGGTTTTTGTTTTTGTCTCTTTTTCAGATTCTATTTTAGCACATGCCGCTGCGGCAACTCCAGATGTCAGGAAGGCCGCATGTGGGAATCTCGTAAGAACACTTGCATCAGACTGAATGTCCCCGACTCAGTATTTCCGCTTCGAGATTAAAAAGTTAACGAAGCTGTGTGAAGTGGAAATGCAAAAAAAGTAAATAGAACGACGCAGGTTTTTTGTTAAAAGAAACAGAATATTTTCGATGAAATAAGATAGAAGATTTAAATGACGTACGAAAAGCTTAGAAATATTCAACGACGTTATGTAAATGAAGCCAAAGTTAGTTGCTTTTAAGCTAAATATAGATTGTAAAGAGAGCTTTTATCTGTATTTTTGTTTTGTCTTCGTCTTAATAAATGTCAGTGTTTGTCTTAGAAGTGAGCTATGATTTATAAATAGAGTCTCATCCCATATATATATATATATATATTTGGACGGAGGGTGGTTTCGGTGTCTGGGGGTCATGATCGATGAAAATATGCCAAAATTTTTTGAAATCGCTTTCCTCCGAACGGCTGCAATAGGTAGCTTTTTCTAATGAAAGCTACCTAATATTACTAAGAATACATTTTCTTCATTCAGGATTGGCGTAATTTCAGAAAAATCTTGGAATATTTTTCGCTGAACGTGATAATAACTAAAATAAACAATTAAATTTAAAAAATCAAAAAACCCGACTGCTTAAAAAGCAATTAATTATTTCTCATCAGTATGAAATTTCAATTCTTACTATTAGCTCACACTTCCACTATATATATCTTGTTCAAATTTTCAATCGTTAATAAAATACTTATTATTCATCCAATCAAACTCAAATAATTTTTTTTAAACTTGTAGTGGATGGCACGTGTGTTAATAGAGATTTTTTCAAATATTAATTAATTAATTTAATTTAATTAATTAATTTTCAATAATCGAGAGAGCCCTCTATTTGATCAAACAATTTTAAGACCGAGAGAGCTCTCTTCTTGATCAAGGCATTCTAAGCACCACTCAAGAAGAAAGAAGAATGGGTGAAAAAAAAATTCTCTTATTCATCTAAGTAGGAATTGACTTACTTTTTTTTATTATTATATTACTTGTTTATATTATTTACCTATTTTTTTTTTATCTACTTGTATTGATGACTTTTAAGTTGTGTTTAGTTGTTAGTTCCTATCTATAAACACTGTTTTGATGAGGTCTAGATCTGAGGTGACTGTTTTAGATGTCTATGATGGTTAGAGCTGCAGTAAAGCTAGAGATCTTCCAAGATACAAAACTTCCAGGCTGTATAATATTTTAACGGAGCTTCTGACTGTAAAATAGTCAATGAAACATCGTCTTCACTTTGAAAGACCTATCCAATGATATGCCATTCAATAGGGTGCGTAATATTTTTCGTCTCTACCGCCATTTTGTATTTTACGGATTTTTATTTTGAATTTATAAAAACAAAACCTAGCCTATAACCATTGGTCTGTTAAGACGAATTGATAGAGACCTCATTCATTAAAATCCATCCAGCCGTTGGGAAGTTTCGAGGGTATAAAGAAATCCACTTGCCCAAATACTCGTGAAACACACAACCCTTCTTTTCAGTCGGGTAATAAATAATCATAGTTTAACGTCTGATATACGATTTAAAAATATATATATTACAATTCATCAGACATACAAGTAAAAATTACATAATTACAATTAATACAATTAAAAAGCTAAATTTTAGCCCCTCATCAGTGCAATATATAACATTCAAATGACCAGAAAACTACAGTCGAACCCGGTTAAGACGCTCACGGTTAATACGCGATCCGCTTAATACGCGGATTTTTTCCGATCCTTTAATCCTTTCGTCCATAAGGCTAATGCAAAAATATCACGTTTAATACACGAACGGTTATTACGCGATCCCGCTTGATACGCGATACATTTTCGGTCCTTTGATGGATAAAATCACGCTTAAGACGCGAACTCATTGATCAAGATGCGAATTCCTTCTCGTTCTCGAGTGTTGCCAGTTTAGTGGATTTTTTTTTATTCAGATAAACACTTTCCGAATAGTATTATTTACTTTCTTTAATAACAAATTAATTAAGGTGAAAGTTACTAAACGGAAATAGTGGTAGATATTTCAATTAAACAAAAACCCGCTAAATTAGCAAAACAGCAATTCTTCTTTGATCCCGCCTCCTAACATTCTTTGTCTCTCGCTTCGTGTATGTTTGTACCGTAGTAGAGGGATATAGACGAATTCAGACTACGCAGATACGTCATAAAAACTATTATGGTTAGAGATGATCATACATGCTGTTAGGGAGGTTTTAAATGTACGTTATATCACTACTATGTTTTATAATACACATTATAGGCAACAAAAATGAATCTCGTAAAGATTAAACTCATACGACTTCAGTTGGATAATTATTTTGTGTTTTTTTTTACTGTTTGCTATGGTAACAATATTTTTTACACAAAAATTAATAAAAATAGGTTTATTATATTAAAAAGAAGGACTGATTATAATGGTATTCATTATTACAAGTACTAAATATGATTTTAAAACTGATAATTTTAAAAAGTGGAAAGATTTAATATTAGTATTTTCTTTGTTTAAAAAAATATATTCTAGTAGAAAAATTATTATTATTATTTTTTTTTGGTTGCAAAGTATTAATCTTCAATAAACCATGTTGGAATCCATATTTATTTTCCATTATTATTCCAGTCGGTTCTATAAAAACAAACAATGAGTTAAAGTGGAATACAATTAAATTTTAATCTAAATGTGCGTAAAAGACAGAATATTTGACCATTAACATATAAATGAAAGCTCTAAAGCTCATTTAGACGATTAGATATGTAAATAAGTCCAGTTCCTGTATCATTATACAAATCACGTTTAAAACGCGATCCCGCTTAATACGCGACTTTTGTCCACTCCCTTGAAACGCGTCTTAACCGTGTTCCACTGTATATATCATGTTTACGGCTAAAAATTATTAGCAGTTAAAATTAAAGTATCCTTACATTGGATACTGTAAATGAACCGATTCTTAGTAAAGGGGGGATTTTAGGTTTCGATTTACAAAGTAAATTTTTCAAAACATTTTGTGGCTTGAATGATGTACTGATATTATGAGACTTCAAAAGACTGGAAATTTTTTTTCAGAAAGATATTTGTTGTATGGTAGAGATACGTAAATAGTGGGAACATTACGAATTACATATCCTCTGTAATTCGTATTAAATGTATTTATGTAATTTTTACTTGTATGTCTGATGAATTGTAATATATTTTTAATGATAATAATTATTGTGAATAATTTTCTTTTTTTAACTTAAATATTCAATTTAATATTTTTTATTGCTTATACTCATCTTATGTCGGTAAAACAATCAGATTGAACAATAACGGGGTTTAATTTAGTAAAACTTTATTTTTCTTAAAAAACAAAGAAATAAAAAATATTGTGACATTTATTAATCTGATAAAGCGTACCGAAATTTCAGTATTACATTTTGTTTATTGGAAAAATGCGAAATATCTAAATTTAAAGCCACTTAAAACTCCCATTGGCATGACTATGTAAATTATAATTTAACGTTTAATTTACAGGCTTTAATTTCAACACAGAAAATTGTTTGAAAATTACGTCCTAATTTTATTGAGATTTATGAATGACGCATGGTTCCTTTAAACTAGGAGTGCACAACCTTTTTAAGAGAAGGGCCACTTACAAAAATTTCTGAGTTGTCGGGGGCCACATCTGTAACACGGGGAGAATTCTATTTCGGGGAAGTGATCTGTGGCCTATAATAAGATAAAAAAAATATGGCTTCAGAGGTGGGGGGGGGGAGTTTTACTGCTCTGGGTTCCTCTATCCAGTCAACATATCCAATTCAGTTGGTAAGGATATATCAGCAGTTTTCATTTGTATTTATAACAGACATATAACAAGGATTATTTAGAAGGAGTGATAATACTCCTTGACTTATTCAGGGAAGTAAATTTTATTTTATTAAAAGTGCTAAAAAACAAAGATAAACATGAAAGTGGCTTAGTGCCGAAAAAAAAATGTAAACTTTGCGAATGGAGGGGGGGGGGGAGGAGACGATCAACGAGACTTGCGCCTGATTGACAAAATTCGCAGTTTTTCCGCGCCTGGTCGACAAAATTTGTTATTTTTCCGTGCCCGATCGATAAAATTTGCTGTTTTTCGCCCCTGATCGACGAAATTTGCGATTTTTCAGCGCTTGATCGAAAAAATTCGCGGTTTTCCGTACCTGATGGACGAAATTCGTTGTCTTTCCTTACCTGATCGAAAAAATTTGCTATCTTTCCACCTCTGATCAACGAAATTCGCGATTTTTCCGCGTCCGAGCAACGAAATTCGCGATTCTTAAATGACTGCTGAAATTAGCAGTTTTTTCCCACGGCAAATTGACGAAATTCGCGATTTTTTCTGGATAAACTAAAGAAACTCGCGATTTTTCCGCGGCCGATCAACAAAATTTTCAATTTTTCCGAGCATAATCGAGAAAATTTGCGATTTTTCAGAACTTGATCAACAGAAGTTGCAAATTTTCCGCGCCTGATCGACAAAATTTGCGATTTTTTAGCTTTTGATGGGCGAAATTTGCTGTTTTTTTTGTACCTGACCAACGAAATACACGATTTTTTGGAGCCCGATCGACTAAACTCGAGATTTTTGGACGAAATTTGCAATTTTTCCGGACCTGACCTACGAAATTTCCGATTTTTCCGCGTCCAATCTACGAAATTCGCGATTCTTAACTGATTCTGACGAAATTTGCCATTTTTTCCCGCGACAAATTGACGAAATTCGTGATTCTTTTCTCGCGATAAACTGGAGAAATTTTCAATTTTTCCGCGCGTTACTTCATTTAAAAAATTCGCGATTTCTCTGTGCCTGATCAACGAAATTTGCGATTTTTTCCGCCTGATTGACAAAATTCGCGGTTTCTTCGTGCCCAACCAACAAAATTCGAAATTTTTCCGAGCTCGATCGACAAAACTCGTGATTTTTCCGTGCCTGATTGGCAAAATTTGCAATTTTTTCCGCGCCTCATCCACAAAATTCGCGATTTTTCCGCTGCTGATCGACAAAATTCGCGATTTTTCAGCACCCGATCAACGAAATTCACGATTCTTAACGAAATTATTCTTAACACGATTGACGAAATTTTCAATTTTTTCTCGCGGCTAATTACCGAAATTTTCCTGCGGCCTATACTCAAAAATTTTAATTTTTTCCAGTTATAAATTGACGATATTCGCGGGCCATACGTTAACCCATCGCGGGCCACAGGTTGTGCATCCCTACTTAAACCATAAGGTCATTTTCCTTAGTGACATCATTTCACCTTTGTAAAAAATAGGATATGCGTTTTTATTTGTCTTATTCAGGGTGTCCCAAAAGTCCTTGAAACATTTAAAAATTCAATAAAAAATCAAGTAATTGTCGTACAGGACTGCGCTTTGGACTAAAATGCTGCTCACGATGAAAAGTTTTTTCAAGCGAATAATTAAAAAAAGTTCCTATCGTATCCCATAGATGGCTCTGTACCTTAAATAAATCAGAAAGAAGCATAAAAACTAATGAAAGTCAGTTACAGACAAATTTATTTTGTCAAAATCAGGTAAAGAGTTATAATTTGTGCAATTCATTAGCAAGTTCAATGCCACATTCATACGGAGCTCCAGTTCAATTCACGTGTTCGCTAGCATTGCTTGTGTAATTGACTGGATCACATGCTTGATTCTCGTGTTTCAGTTCTTCAATTCCAGTCACAGCACAAGCATACACTGTTTTTTTTTTTCGCTCGAAGTCGTCGTTTATGTGTTACAGTGTCAAATTTAATCTGAAAAGCAGAAAAAACGCATGTTTGAAAACATTAAAACCATATACAGTGTGTCCACGTATAACCTGACCGATCTTTATTTTCGCAACCGTTGGTTCTAGATGCATACTTCCAGCTACAAAAATGGTCTAAATAAGGTAAAGAATTATTTTTAAAGCGATTTGGGTCAAGAAAAACATTTATTAAAAAATTACGAAAATTAAATTTTTATACGGTCCCCCACTCCTATAAGTGATATTTAGTAAAAATTTACTGTGACACTAACAAGCAAGACAGAAAAAGTCCCATTCATCTAACATTAAAATTGACCGAGTTATGAAACTTTGAAATACATGACTTATACTTTTTTGCATATCAAAACAGATGATTTCGACCATGCTTTCAGGGGTCGTGTATAAAGTACTTAAACTTATTTCGAGGTCTTTCGCTTTGAAAGAAATCGTGCAAATATTACGATTAACTTTTATTAGTTAAGTTTCAGATTAGTTAAAATAATTGTATTTTAACATATGTTGTATTTTGTAAGGACTTGAAGCTAAGATTTCTTTTAACAAAAATTATGTTATTTTCATATGGTTTTATTTAACTTGCAACGATCGTCTTTGGAGTTTAAAATTTGTAGTCGAAATTTAACTGACTTTCAAATGTCCGATCGAAGTTAAAATTTTACATACTGACTTAAATCCGATTACAATGCAATATTATTATGATTTTAGACTCTTACCATCTTATACATACTTATATTAGAGGATAAGAAAAAAAATTCAAATAGATTATACCGTCAAGAAGTTTAAGAAAGAGTTTTAGATTAGATAACATAAACCTGCGATGGTTGTGTTTTTTAACTTTTATAATTACATTTTATGTATTTTTTAACACTGGATCAAAAAATTACCTTCACTTTTAACCATCATGTCAAGATTTTTCGCAAATCGTAAATTTCAAGGTTAAAAAATAGCGGAAAAAACTGATACTATAAAATAGATGTAAGACTTTTTTATTCGGTTTAATTTTATTTAATTCAATAATTTATTAGATTTTTTGGCTTGTACTGGGTTTCTTACAGCTAAACAGCTCGAGTGTCCGATGAGGTTGGGAGGAGATGGGGGATCAATTTCAACTTTTAGCTTTTTAGCTCTGAAATCTGCGATTTGAGAAAATTCCTGACGTGATTGTTTAAAATGAAGGTTATTTTCGAATTCAGTGCTAAAAAATACATAAGAACTAATTTTCAAAAGCTAAAAAACATACCACAACACAAAATTTGAAAGACAGTGTAATCTAACAGCATTTTAAAATATGTATCATTTTGTAAAGAATTTATGCTGTTGTTTTTCATCCTTTTATTTAACAAAAAATCTGTTACTTTTATCCTCTTATAACGTTCAGTACAAATTGTACATTTTGCAGTAATATGTCAGAATGATTAAAGATTTAAAATTTATATTGCAATGCTAATTTTACTCTGAATCATTTCTTTAATATATCTGACAAAATAATCTTTCTACTAAATTTGTGAATGACCTCTAATATGCAGCAAAAAATATACTCGTACTTTAAACAGCTATTACTCGGTCAATTTTAGTCGTAGAATAACGGGACTTTTCTTGTCTTACTTGTCAGTGTAACAGGGAAATTTTACTAAATATAATTTATAGGACCGGGGGTCCGTATAAAAATTTAGATTCTGTAATTCTTCACTAAATTGTTTTTTCGCTTCAAACTTATTTATCTTAACCCTGCACCTAATTTTGACCATTTTTGTAATTGGAAGTATGCATCTAGGACCAATGATTGCGAAAATAAAGGTCGGTCAGGCTATACGTGGACACACTGTATACGGACAAGTGGCGCGATCTAAAATCAAAATTTGGAACTAATTATTTTCATTCGCTTGAAAAACTTTTCATCCTGAGAAGCATTTTAGTCCAAACTGCACTTCTGTACAATTGCTTTATTTTTTATTGAATTTTAAAATGTGTCAAGGACTTTTGGGACACCCTGTATTGCTATTTATTTAAAAGTAAGTATTCTGTAAATTGTGCTGAAATGTTCAACTGGAGACAGATTTTTTTTACTCCTCCAAATAAATTTATTCGGTTGCAAAAGTGAATTCAGACTTTTTTTTTCATGAGAAATTATTTCTGAAACTCTGGGAAAAGACGTGCGGTTCCGGTTATGGGAGAAATTTGATACTCTGGGCAATGTCTCTCTGGGACTAGTCTTCCGATTAATTTATCTTCCGTTTCATCTGTATCTAGTATTTGTTGATTCTGATACTTCTAAATATATTTACTTAAGACTTTCAACTCAAGTCCGTATCAGCTGCAGCTTAACCTTGAAAAGAAGTGATGAAGAGGAGGGCAAGATCTTTAATTCCTGAAAATTGTTTTTGCCTTTCTGACTACACGGATCACATTATGTAAGCAATTATGTAGTTTAAACCTTTTTTCAAACAGTGGCGCAGTTAGAATTCGTCAGATCTAGGAGGAAGTTGGGGTTGAGTTGTTGACAGTTAATCCAATTGTCATCGATTATTTGAATCAAATGCTAATCGAATATATTTTTTAATGAATGCATTCGTAATGCTATTTTTCCGTATATTAGAATCAGCAGCTATGTTGGACATGATTGATTTAAACAGAGTTCACTATATTAGAGCTACAAAATGCAAAATGCACCAGAAAAGTAACATTATCAGTACAGCACAGTAAAAGTATCATATGTTAGATTGTTACAAAGTGTTTAAAAAATGATGACACATAAGTAAGAAAAAGAAGAGTACAGTACAACAAAAACTTTTTGTATGTTCGCAATTCGTTTGTTCAGTGAAAAATATAGAGTGTTTCATTTCAAGATAAACCTAATTTATGTTGCAAGCGTCAACAATAATGAAGCTATCTGAACGAAATTTTCAGTAGTCTTACCTTGCATTCTGTCAATTGTACAATATCTCGAGAACTGCTGGAATTTATCTTCAGTGTTCTGTATTTCGGAATGTATTTGACATTACATACAGTGTCACTGGTTGCATTACCGTGAACTTCCAGAACTTATTTTGATATTGTACTTTGTATAAGATAAAGTAAACCTGTTGAAAATTCCGTTGAAATATCTTTATTATTGTCAAATTCCGAATAAATATACAAGCTTGGCTTTAAGTCTATCATAACTCTATATTTTTGACTGAATAAATGGATTGAGATATGGTTTTCTGTACAAAAAATGTTAACTTTAATGTTTTCTACCATCTTTAAAGTTTTTCCTACCTCTTTTCAATTACTCTGTACATAGCACTTTATTTTGTTTCTCTCTTTTTTTTTTAAGAGAAAGTTCTTTGGTGAAGTCTAGGAAAATGGTAACTACGCCATCTATTGCCTGAATTATGCAAATTGACATCTTCGACAGAATGCTTGTACTGCAATAAAAATTATCTTACGGGGTGATAATGTTGAGCGCCTAACAAGACGCCGAAAGGTTGCAACATGCTAAGTATTTAATTTTCGAATGTCGTATCTGTTCTACGAAACTGAAAGAACCAAAAAGCACTGTAGTTTCAACGAAGCAAGAAAATGAAATAAATTAAATCAATCTGTGAAGGCATATGGAAAATTTAAGACACCAGGATAAATTATTTCTTTATATTAATAAAATAATTTTTAAAGCGATTTACCAATTCACGGATGCGCCACGTATACGTCTCTCACTTATGCGACTTCATTTATTTATTTCATTTATTTATTAGTCAATTCCTAGTTAGGGAATCCTTACCTATTCCCATGTTTTCCAATGATTAAACTTTTTCCTGGGATGAGAAATAATTATTTTATTTGGTTTTTACGCCCCTTCTCCCTCCCTTGAAAATTAAAAACAAAGAATAATTCTGAAAATTATTAAAAAAAAATATTCTATTCCAAATTCTGAACTCACATATGTGCCCCTTCTATATATTGTTTTGATAATTTTCCATTATTTTTAGATTCAAGGTATATATTTAATCGTATATACATACTAGGGGGCTCTGCCTCCTGCAAGCTACGCTCGCCAACACCCGTTCAGACACCGCAGAATCTAAAAACACGCTAATCTGATCGGTTTAAAAAATATTATGGAAGATTGAATTATACTGAAAAAAGTTGTGGAGATCTCCCTGTAAACGGGTTTCCATTCAATTTCCTTTGATTTCAAAAATTTAAGGCCGAATCAGTTGCTGTATGAGACATCCAATGGTTGTTTTCGTGTTTGATTAAAGAAGATCATTTAAACGTTTAAAAGAAGCTAAAAATAAAAGGAATTAAGTGTAAGACTTTGTCTCCCGGTATTTTAAAACAATTTCTATAACAATAGCCTAAGTCATGTGACTATCATCAAGAGTTCCGGGCGAACCTCTTCGCTTTTTATATTCCTGGTGCCATTATGGTACTTTAATATTAGCCAGGTACAAGTGATAAGTCGCCAAATATTATTCTATCGTAATCATTTCATCTATATTATAATAGTCCAAGTCATGTAACTGCCATAAATAAATACGCTCTGATCCTTTCGCTTTTCATATGAAAGTTTGGCCCAGATATTATATACGGCCCCACATTGGCGCGATTTTTTTCCGACGCTAATTTAAGGAACAAAGATTAACAGCATAAACAACAATATCCGGCTTATCAAATCAAGCAAAATAACGATACTATGGCGCCAGTTAAGTACACGTTGCGTATATGGCATTGGCGTAAAAAAAAAAAATAGCGTCAATATGGGACCGTATGTGGCATCTGTGCCGAAAGTTTTCCATTTCGATTAAAAAAAAATAAATTTTTTTTCGAATAATACCACATAAAAGCATTGTTGCAAAGAATTCTTGGTACTGTTATGCTAGCTGGGTGCAAATCTCGCCAATAACTATTTTTCAACTCGCCAGTTAGCATTTTTTTTATTTTTCGAGTGGTAAATTAAAACATTGCTTTGAATTTGAAATTAAATGTCATCGTTTGTTACATCATTTAATATTTGGCCAGATGCCATGTACGCACCCCCGGTTTGGCGTGATTTTTTTTTTTACGAAAATTTGGCGAAATCCTCGTTTTCGAATACCAGTTACATATGTATTTTTGGTAATACTCAGTTATCCCGTCGAACAAAAATATATCACCAAACTATAAGATTAAATGCCAATAATGGTTGATAAATGTCACATTCACTTGACTTTAAGCAAGTTACACGTCTTTACGTCATCAAGTGATTTTTATTTCGACGTTTTATTTGTATATTTATTAATGTTATACTATTTTCTTTGTTCTTTCGTTATTTAAAATAAAAATTATGTCAATTTGTATAATTTGGCGAGTGGTTTGGCGATTTATATAATTTGGTGAAATGGGTTGATGGAATAACTAAGTATAACCTAAGTAGTATTTTTTTAATTATTTTCTATTATTTTTTTTTTAAGGAAAATAACCAAAAAAATAATTAACTATAGAACAAAACAATTTATGTAATTTTAAAAAAGAAAATAAAGTAAATAAACACTTATTATTAAATAAACAACAATAGCCGGGTTACCATGTCAACCAAAATAATGCCATTTTGGCGCCAATTAGGTACCCGGTGCGTATATGACATCTGTGCCTAATATTTTTCTTTTCATTTCGTTTAAAAAAAATAAAGAAGTGAAAGCCATTTATTTTAAATGTTTCTGTTTGTATTAAATAAAATGATAATGAAATACAAATTGAATTATGAATAAAAGTAACATGATACATTTCTTAGCACACATTTAAGGGAGGCCAAACTTCTCGCCAAATCAGTTTAAAATAGTAATCTTTTCTAAAATCTGAAAAAAAAAATCTGTTTGATTAAAATTTTAGTTGCCATCATTAGAAAAATGTATATAAAATTAGGAAAAAATTAATATTTCGAAAACTAATTCGAATTTAAAAATTCTAATACCAGTTTTGAAATCTGCGGATCAATATTGATTTTTGGTGTTAATTTCATCGCAAAGTATTCCATATTTTAGGAGAAATCGCCGTGAAACATAATCAGTTGTTTAATCAGTCGATTCAAAGAATCGTTACATTTCAGCCGTTTCATATATTCGTTTCATAAATTCGTTTCATTAGGATTTTATATATATAGGGTAGATCTAATCATAGGATATATATCTAATCGTGATTAGTCAAGAGATTAGTTTCAGATTATTTTCATTTGTCATTAGATTATTTTTTTTTAATATTATTGCCACTGTTATATTATTTTTCACTATTTTGCTATTTATTTAAAAATATAAAATAAAATGATTTTAAGTTTTAAACACTCTATTATTAGCAAAGTCTTGTATTATACAGGGTGTCCATAAAAGAATGCTCCAGTTTCAATGGTATTTTATAACAGTTTAATTCAGAGTATTTACATCAAATTATGTGTCATCTTGAAGGTAAAGTAGCCTAGTTTTTTCTTACAAATGTTCAACATGTGAACCTTTAGTTATACGGCACACATTCAACCTAAAGTCCAATTCTTCCCATACTTCGGTTAACAAGTCCGGAGTAACGGAAGCAATTGCCTCTTCAATTCTGTGTCTCAACTCTGGAAAATCATTAGGTAGTGGCGGAACGTAGACACGATTTTTTATAAAGCCTCAAAGGGAAAAAAATTGTATAACTCTAACGGCTTTTAAATATTCAGCCCAGGAATAACACTTTACACTCAGGAGTCGCCATTTAAGGTATTTGTCACTGCAAGCGATTCAATAACAAACCAGTACTCGCGCATGCGCCTATCAAAACTGTTTAGGTTACACTTTATTTCGGACTTTGAACCAACGCTCCACAACGCTTACAGTTGATACTATTAAAATTGGTAACTGGGACATTCTTTTATTTACACCCAATATAGTTCACTATTTTTACATTTATTTAAATTATTTTTAAATGATCTTAATTAAAAAAATATATAGATACTTAATATAAATATAATTTAATAATATTGCAATTTTATTATTATCTTCGAACCTGATTATGCATTAATGAACTGAAATTGATTTTAAACTATTGGCTTTCTTTTTAGAGATGATTTTTACTTCCTTCTATCTTTACAAGAAGAAAGTATTGGATTCGTGAAAAATTTCGACTTTCGGTTTTCGACGGATTTATACGTTTTAGAATGCCCAGAACACAATTTGATGATTTTTAGAAAATGTCTGTCTGTGAGTCTGTCTGTCACTCTGTCACCCTGTCACTCTGTCTGTCACTCTGCGAGTCTGTATGTGACAAAAATTTTGTGGGCGCTCTATCTCAAGAAATAATGCACGGAATTTCACAAAACTTTATATTTAGTTAGACCTTGATATAAATTGGACCTGATTAGTTTTTGGTGAAAATCGCGCTATGCGGCATTTTTCACGATTTCTGCAATAGCTATGTCTCAAGAACTTCTGCACGGATTTTCCTAAAACTTCAGATTCAGTTAGTCCAGGATATAGTTTGGTGCTGATTACTTGTTTGTGAAAATCGCCCAACAGGTGTCGCTGTTGTGCTGCATTATTTATGATTATCGCAATAGCTCTAACTCAAGAAAAATACACGGATTTTCATCAAACTTCAGATTTAGTTAGTCCCTAATATAAATTAGTGCTGTTTAATTTTGGGTGTAAATTGCCCATCAGGTGGCGCTGCTGTGCTGCATTTTCACGATTTCCGCAAGAGCTGTATCTCAAGAACTAGTGCACGGATTTTCATCAAACTTCAGATTTATTTAGTCCTTGACATGAATTGGCGTATGAATTAGTGCTGTTTAATTTTTGGTGTAAATCGCTCAACAGGTGGCACTTCTATGCTATATTTTTTGCGATTTCCGCAATAGCTTTATCTCAAGAACTAACGCTTAGATTTTCAACAAACTTCAGATTCAGGTATACCTTGATATCATTTAGTGCTGTTTACTTTTTGTGTAAATCGCTCAATAGGTGGAGCTGCTATGCTACATTTTTCAGAATTTCCGCTATAGCTTTATCTCAAGAACTAATGCACGAATTTTCATCCAACTTCAAATTTAAATACACTTTGATATGAATGGGTGCTAAATTGATGTAATTTTTCGTACTATTTAAATGATTTAATTGACGTGATTTATATAGAAGAAAGTTTTGTGATGGCCACAACATGCTAGTTTAGTTTGAATCACATTTATCAAAATAATATAATATTGTGTAAAATTAAAACTGTTTATAAAACATGTGACTGTAATAGCTTATTCTACGAAAATTAAGGTAACACAAATTGATGATAATAAAACAAAAGATAAACTGAAAATGAAAAAAGAATTTTATTGAAATATGTAAGTTGTTTGCTGAGTTTCGCCATTTTTTGTTCAACTAGAATTGTCGACTTAACGTTACTCAGTTTAATTCAAGTATCCGGGCGAACTTGCCGAGGAATTCACCCTCTAATGGGATGCTGCTGTATAACATCATTTTTGTCGACTGCAGTTTTACATTGTCTACGGAGCATTCACTGCGTAGTATATGTTTTTAGTTCTTTGCTTTCACTTCTTACGGATTATAAGTTCTTCGGAACTGCCTTCCCTCTTATGAATACGGCATTTCCTTAGTGAGGGATAGCAAAGGACGCTTAACATTACTCAAAGCATTTTTCTCCATCCTCCAGGGTAATTTTTTTCAATGTTGGTTACTTGGAATGAACCAAAAATAGATATGGAAAAGTTTTCCACACAAAACCGTCAGAAAATTAAAATAATATTAAAGTAAACACAAAATTTTAAGTACTCAGAAGCATCTCTATAATAATAGCCTAAGTCATGTGACTGTCATCAATAGTTCCGGGTTGACCGCTTTACTTTGTATATGCCAAACAGCCAATTTCGTAATTTAATGTTAGTCGGGCGCAGGTAATAAATCGCCAAATATTCTTCCATCGCCATCATTTCATTAAAAATATAAACCTATCACTCATTTCATTTAAAATACATAACTTTCATTTAAAATACACATCTTTCATTTAAAATACACATCTTTCATTTACCTCATTTAAAATACAATAAATAAATAAATAAATATTTTTCCAGTATAGGTTCTTGGCGAGAAAAAAAATTGTAAAAAAATTCCGGTAATCTATATCCTATTTCATATACATAAGCAATTTTTTTCCATATGTATATTATTTATTTAATCTAAAGAAGTCTATAATCTATTTTTATACAGAAACAGAAGTAATTTGCATGTAAAAAAATATTGTATATATATGTGTGTAAATAAAATGCTTATATTCAAATAAATACATATAAATAAAAATAAAAGTTCATCAGGTTTGTTTTCATAGCTATTTATCTATTTTATTAACGTATTTCACGTTCTGAAACCCGAATTGCGCCAAGCTTTAAAAAAAAAATGCCAAGGCCCCTGTAATGGAAAAGTACCTAAATAAACAATTAATCGCAGTAATAATAACATAAAGTAAAATATTTCATTTCAACATCAATGTATTTTTTCTAATTTACATTCAAATAAATGTATATTCTAAGATAATTTCAATAGAAATTAAGTTGACAGTTTTGTATTTCACTTCATAAAGTAAACAAACACAAGAGATTCATTCATTATAAATGGTAGAAAATATTAGACCACGGAGGTAATCATTCGCAAAGCAAGTTCTCCAAAAATGAATGGACGATATTATTATGACGTCATCTTAGGTAAATTAGCGGCGCTAACGTTTGTTAACGGCTTGCATTCACGAGGGTTTTATTTTGATATTTCTCTTAGTTACGTTACTATATTGCCATATTTATGAACTCAGAAATCAAATCTATCAAAACAAAAGTATATATATTCATTATATAGTTATTAAGTAGTGAATTTTTTTTTTATAAATGCATGATTTGCAAAATTTAAATAAATTTATTAATACTACAAAATAACATTGAAGTAACAGCATGTTTAAGTAAAATAAGTTTAATTTAGATAATTTATGAACAAATCTTAGTTTAAACACTTGAAATTTCCCTCATTTTTACAGCTGCGGAAATTAAGAGGTATTTGTCAAAAAAGACGAAATACGCATAACAACAAAAGTGTATGAAATGTTATCAAGTTCGCAAAGAATTCTTGATTTCTCTATCAGAATTTTTGGACTTGATCAGGGACTTGATCACCCAACCGGAGCGCCCACCAAATTTGGCATAAGCCATATGCTCCGGAGGAGAATCCCCTCCACCACCAAACGAAAAAATTACAAGACAAGTTAACAGACGAACTTTACAAACGAAGTTTCGGCTTGACGACATTCTATATATAACAGATAAAAAGTTCTTGATTCTAGTAAAGTCCACAAGTTCGTAAAAAGTAATAACGAAAAAAGTCAGTTACTTTAACTGTGAACTAACACATACATGGCAAAACAACAAATGTGCACCACCGGAGACAGAAAAAGTCATCCTTTGGAAACATCTACCACCGTATGTAAGGGCTACAAACTATTAATGTATATTTTAAGAAACAAAATCCTAGTCTATTGAATCCAAACTGTTAATCCTGTTGACTAACCAAAATAAATAGTAAAAATCTCTACCAGCACTAATAATCTGTAGAACATCAATCCGGAAAACTTGAAGAAACTTGATGAGGATTAAAACACAAGTCCATAAGAGAGAAATGTCCATAAAAAAGAAATGCCCCGTAAAAACAAAAGTTTATTAAAAAAGTCTCTAAAATTGATTGTCCATTAAAAGAGAAATGTCCAGTTTTAACATTGTTCATGACAGGATTCAATAGTTTTTTTAAACACAGTAGTTTAGAGATTACTAAACTTAAGCACCAAGCTTGAGCACTACTTTAAAGAAAAAAAACGAAAAAAAAACACCATGGCCACAAATCAAGCTGTAACCAGAGGAGCAACACTTTAAAAATATATAAAAAATAAATGAGCTGTAAATCAAAAAGAATACTTTATGAATGAAAATGCCTTGTTTAAGCTATTGTAAATCTTTTTACTTTTACCATAATTGGATCTCGAATTGAGGATGTTGCAAATGTTCCATTCCACCGATCTGTTTCGATAGAAATAAAAATGAGTATCTGATACCTGGCAACTATCAAAAAGATAATGACGTACATCACCCCTTCTATGACAAAGACATCTGTCTGTATCCCTACGTCCTATCTTATATAAATAGGTTGGGAATGCACCGTGAGAAGAATAAAAGTATGCACAGATTTGTAAATAGCAAAGATAATCTGTATTTACATGTCTTAATAAACTGAAGGCGTCCCTACCCTTGTTACTATTATCCCAATGATGCTGCCAGTCAGAAATAATCTTCCTTGTCAAAGCCGAATTAAGGTAACTTAAAGGTATAGGTATGTCTTCTTCTTTATCAAAAATTCCATCCATAATCACAGATTTTGCCAGGTAGTCTGCTCTTTCATTCCCCTGTATACCAACATGGGCCTTCACCCAGCCTATATGGATAACTTTTTTATTCAATAAACGTAAGTTAGTAAAAATTTTCAACAACAAGGAATCTGTAGGAAATAATCTCTGAAGAGCGCTGTAAGATGATAAGCTATCAGTGTATAGATGGAAAACTTTAAAAGCTGTAGATCTGCACCAGTCAATTGCTTCTGAAATTGCCACCAATTCGGCTTGATAAACTGAATTAAATGACCGAAGTTTAACTCTGAAATCAAATATAAAAGCTTCATGATAATAAACTGTAAAGGCAGCCGCAACACTCTCATTCATCTTTGACCCATCAGTGAAAATTACTGTATGGTTATAGATAGGAACCGAGTCAATCACTGGTCTTACAAAGTTGATATGATGTGAATAACAAAAATACGGATAATCATATGACTTAATTTTGTAATAAAAAAAAAAACCCTGCCGCCATCAACATTGAATGACGTGTTTTTCTGAGCTCTGATTTTAAAGTCCATAATAGTGGTAATTATTTTTTTTTCGAAACTTATTTACATACGCATGGCTTCTCTAATGTTTAACAATTGTATTTAAGTTTTTATTTCTGTTTTAAATTTATTATTTAAGCTCTTAGAGCAATTAGTTTATTTTTCCGTGCTACGCGCGTGTGCAAAGTGGCAAAGTTTTTTCTTTCTAACTTATATCTTAATAATTAATATTTATTGTATTTAATTTTTGATTCCCATGTATAAATACCTTTAATAGCTTTCTTTTCATGCCAGTCTTGCTTCAATTCTCCATTTATTTCCGTACTTTTAGTCATTTTTATTTTTTGGTTTGCGTTTCGGCATCCATTTGTTTTTGTCGCCATATTGTGTTTTGAGTTGTTTTTCTGCTGTATTTTGGAGTTGAGTTGTTTTTTCTGGTTTTTTGTTTCTATGGAGTTTTATTATGATGGAGTGCTGAAGTTTTGAAATTTCTGTTAGTTTATTACGTTATTGGTGTTTTTTTTCTAGTGGAGTACTCGGTATTTCTTTTTTGGATATTGTTACTCTGACATTTGACATTTTTCTGGATCACATGTCAAGGGAGGACTGGTCACATGTCAAGGGAGGACTGATCACATGTCAAGTGTATATCTAAAATTTAGTTTCTGATCTCGTTTTCCGGAGATTCATTTATTTTGTGATTCCTTTTAAGCGGCGAGTTGCCTGGGTCATATTTGTTTATAGGGGCTTAGCTTTTGTCCAGTTTTGGCTTTTATTTTTTGTCTCCAGGTGAGTGGAGCTCTTACATATGCTGAAAGTTAATTCTGTCTGTAACCAGCTAGTTGAGCATTGCCGGTGATTGTTATTTTTTGTATTTTTGGTATTTCTCTTTCTGATTTTTTGTGTTCTGTGGTAAATAATGAGTAAGTTGAAGGAGTTTTTCAAGGAGTTGGATGATACCGAATTTCCGTCTGCCATTCAACAAGTCAATTCACACATGTATGAAGCTCTTGAAGCACAGCAGGATAAAAGTGGGGGTGGTAAGGTGACGAGAGAGATTTTAAATGTTGTAAAGAAATGCATGGACTATGTTAACCTGCGATTAGTAAAGGCTCATAGGGAATATGTGGCAAGCGAGGTAAAATTGAAGACCATGGTGACGGACAGTATGGCATATGATGCCCTGCTGAAAAGACGATCGGGAACATCGGACTCCATCTCAGAACGTTTGGGTGTGAAGAAGTCTCCAAGGAAAGAAACTGGCTTTTCCGTTGTGGTGACGCCTACAGAAGGTACGGTCCAGGATATGAGAGAGGATCTGAGGAAGGTTTCAAAGGAGACACAGGATTTTCCCAAACTGACAGATGTAGTTTTGACCAAAGCGGGTCAACTTGTTCTTAAAGTGACGTCAAGACAAGACACGGATAAGATCAAAGGGACATTGGAGTCATGGGGAGAAAGGGTCAAAATTGTTACACCAAGACGACGTAGACAGAGGATTCTTTTACTTAGTTTGGAGCGGGATACTTCGGAGGATTCTGTTTTGGATTCTATAAGGAGTGTCTTGCAGGATTCGGGTTTGGATGATGATAAGGAATTGGAGGCGTTGAGAAAGATTCCAACAAGGGCTGGTAAGGTAAATTGGGTAGTGGACGTAGATGATGAGAGTTTTGCCAGCTTGATAGAACGACGCAGATTATGCATTGATTTCGATAGATTTAAAGTAGTGGAGTATATTCAGATTATGAGATGTTATAAGTGTCAGGCGTTTGGTCATATGGCGTCACGTTGTTCAGGTGGCTTAAAATGTACGAAATGTGCGGGGGAACATGGTCAGATAGACTGTAAATCTGTAATAGTGGCCTGTGCTAATTGTCTAAAGGAAAAAGATGATGATGAGACAGTGGACTCAGAACATCGTGCCGACAATCCCGACTGTCCCTGTTTTAAGAAATACAGAGAGACCTTATTTTCCAGACGTTTATAACACTGGTCCCTTTAAGTTCTACCTCGTCTGATTCTGTGCGGTTCATTCAGATAAATTTACATCATTGTTTCTCTGCTAACGATGCTTTGACTCGCTATGCGGAGATGATGCAATCTTTTTTCTCTGTCAAGATCCTTATGTGTATGAGGGAGCAGTTTCTGGAATCTCGCCAGATTGGTTGTGTTTCTCTTCTTTTTCTAACTCTGCTGCAATCTTGTGTACTAACAAAGCCATGTCATGTGTTGTAAGTTTTAGATCTGAAAATAGTATTTTTATTTAGATAACATTGCTACAAGGTCCTATGATAATTGGATCAGTATACAGTGCTCCATCTGGTAATATTGATAGAGACATGTCTCCCTGGATTAATTATTATACTAACTGTTCACGACTGTTAATTGGCGGTGATTTTAATGTTCCCTTGAATTATCTGGGGTACACTAGAGAAAATGATCGAACAGAGACATTTTATGACTATATTATGATTGGTAATCTGAGAATTTTAAACGACCCAGATGCACCCCATTCATACGTTCAGGGCGAGAGAAAGGGTCGTCCGGACCTAACGCTGGCTGGTTCTGATATTGTTCCGCTATTGGATAATTGGCAAGTTATTGATAGAATTTTCCCATTCTCCGATCATAGGTATATTTCCTTTGACCTTAAATCGGAAGTTCATTATAGTCACATAATGAGATATAAAAATAAAAATAAATCTTTTGCAAAGTTCAATAGACTTTTTAGACAGAAGAGTGATCTATTGCATGATACACTAGAAAGACTTCATAATATTGCTGCTTTGGAAGATTGGTTAATTGGTTTTAATGATTATATTCAACATATCATGCTAAGAAGCTTCAAATTAGGTAAATTATCTCATAAGCCAAGAACGAGTTGGTATACAAAATAGTTGAAGGTTGAGAGAATTTTTGGACTTGGGGAAGGATTGAACAAGTCAGTTTAAGAATGAAAGTAACATGATGCAATGCTTAGCATACATTTAAGGGAGACCAAACTGGTCGCCAGAGGCGGCTAGTAAATAATATTCTTGTACATTTATTATGACTTTTTTTATTCAGCAATCCATTTCTCTACGTAATGCGAAGAAAACACTAAAAAATCTGCCTCATCTGCAGATTTTATTAATGCAGTAATTTATTCTCATGTTTTTAAAAAGTATTTTCACTCAGGAACCTTATTTCTCTGCATAAAGTTCGGAAACTTTAAAAATAGGCCTCATCTGCAAATTTCATTAGTAAAGAAATCATTTTACTTCTATCTTTACAAGAAGAAAGTATTGGATTCGTGAAATTTTTCGACTTCCGGTTTTCGACGGATTTATACGTTTTAGAATTCCCAGAACACGATTTGATGGTTTTTAGAAAATGTCTGTCTGTGAGTCTGTCTGTCACTCTGTCACCCTGTCACTCTGTCACTCTGTCTGTCATTCTATGAGTCTGTATGTGACAAACATTTTGTGGGCGCTCTATCTTAAGAACTAATGCACGGAATTTCACAAAACCTTATATTTAGTTAAACCTTGATATAAAATGGACCTGATTAGGTTTTGGTGAAAATCTCCCAGCAGGTGGCGCTGCTATGTGGCATTTTTCACGATTTCTGTAATAGCTATATCTCAAGAACTACTGCACGGATTTTTATAAAACTTCAGATTTAGTTAGTCCAGAGCATAGTTTGGTGCTGATTACTTTTTTGTGAAAATCGCCCAACAGGTGGCGCTGCTATTCTGCATTATTCATGATTATCGCAATAGCTCTAACTCAAGAAAGAATGCACGAATTTTCATCAAACATCAGATTCAGTTAGTCCCTGATACAGGATAGTGCTGTTTAATGTTTGGTGTAAATCGCCCAACAGGTGGCGCTCCTGTGCTGCATTTTTCACGATTACCGCAAGAGCTGTATCTCAAGAACTATTGCACGGATTTTCATCAAACTTCAGATTTAGTTAGTCCGTTACATGAATTGACGAATCAATTAGGGCTGTTTAATTTTTGGTGTAAATCGCTCAACAGGTGACGCTGCTATGCTGCATTTTTTGCGATTTACGCAATAGCTTTATCTCAAGAACTAATGCTTGGATTTTCAACAAACTTCAGATTCAGGTATACCTTGATATCATTTAGTGCTGTTTATGTTTTGGTATAAATCACTCAACAGGTGGCGCTGCTATGCTACATTTTTCATAATTCCCGCTATAGCTCTATCTCAAGAATTAATGCACGAATTTTCATCCAACTTCAAATTCAGATATTCTTTGATGTGAATTGGTGCTAAATCGTTGTTATTTCTTGTACTATTTAAATGATTTAATTGACGTGATTTATATAGAAGAAAGTTTTGTGATGGCCACAACATACTAGTTACTTATGATTTATGATTATTTCCATTTACCAATCCAACTTTACAACATAATGCTGGAAAAATATTAAAAATTTTTCTCATCTGCAGGTTTTATTGATACTTCTGGACTGAGTGCTTGTGATCAGATATACCTTTAATACAAAAATGTATTAAAGTATTCCCAATCTTTAGACACTCAGGCGCATTAAATCTATGAATAATGACAGTTTCTTTATACATTTTGTATAAGCATTTTCAGTTCCTGCTCCTATTTTTATATTAAAATTACGCATTATCTTGAATTTATTGCAATAAGCTTGGACGAAAACTAGGATACCTGGACAACCAGATTGTCATTTTCCAATTAGTCTAACTCTGCATAGGTTCATTGAAATGAGTCTGAAAACAAAAATCATGCTGATTGAGAAACAAATGGTCATTCCAGCTAGCCTAAATTTGCTTAGGATCATTGCAATAAATATGAAAAATATCAGGACTATTAAAAAAAAGCAGATGATTCTTTAAAAGAGTCTAAGTTCTTTAAAAACAGTCTTTTTCATATAAATGCCCAATTTCATAAATATTTAATATAAATATTTAATATAAATATTTAATATAAATATTTAATATATTTGCTCCACCAGTGGCCGAGAGGTTCTGCTCTGGAAGCTGGTAGACGAGAGGTGCTGGGTTCGAACCCATTCGCGCCCGGCGGCCTAATCGTTCGGAGTTTTCTGTGGTTTTCTTCGAACCTTAGATTTCCATGCGTAAATAAGGGTTAGATCCCCTTAGAAAGACCCCCACGGAGAACATCTCGTTTCGGGTCTATATCCCTTGCGCAGATAATAGGCCGTCATAAAACAACACCAACACATTGAATATATTTATTTATATTCTAATTGTAACACGTTGCTTTTATCCGATTTTGTTAAGTTTCTTAAAAGTGCCGTTAAATTTTGTTCAAAACCTTGCATGCTATAAACAGGAAACATGATGAAATTTCTTGAATTTTTATAAATAGACCTTTATATCTCTATGCATAAATGTGCTACTCTTACTCAAATTAATACAAATATTGTAAAAGATCCACAGGTCATGTGCTTGTGTATGTAATTAAAAAGTCACGTGTTAAAACCTACAGATCACTTCGAGCATTTTATTTAACAGGGGAGTGGGATATTCTTATTTTTATTCAATTTGATGTTGGTCCTCTAATTGTCCTCGTGATCAAACCGTGTTCGCTCTGAAATATGAGATCAAGTATGTTTTTTTTATACTCTAGAAGATTTATATGAATTCTTCAAGTTTTTCTTCATATATTCGACTAAACGCATAAAATCTAAATGTTCGGTGATTTTTGGCCATATAAATATATATACATATTATTTATGGCTTATGTATCATATATACGTCACATATGTCTTATTTTTTATACTTGTATACGATGTATATGTAAGTATACATCTCCCATAAATATAGTATAACATGGTTATACACTTAATAAAATGTTATGTATGCCATACATGATTACAACGTCATACATATCACGTAAACAGACGATACTGCTTCTTCGCGTGGTGATTCATGATCGGGGGAAGTGTAACACGGAAATACCGCTTTTTAGGCGCGTTCGTAATTATATAAATACGTAGCACTTAAAGTCGTCTTTCGGTCCGTCTGTCTGTCCGTCCGTCCGCATATAACAGAGCAAAAACTACCCAATCGAATGGTCAGAAATTTTAAATATATAATTGTTGCAAAATTTCGTCGTCATTTCAAATTTTATGAAAATCGGATGTATAGTTTAATTACAGGGACAGTCAAAAGTTTTCCGTTGCATTACGGCCAATGGGAAAAAATATTTCAAGTGCATTTTAATGATATTACAGCCTTTCGGACAGAATGAAATTGATATGGACGTATGAAGTGCACTAAAATATACATTCAGTACAATATTCGGTGCAAACAATATTTATAAAACTATTTAGCGTACGAACTCACCTCATTTGCCACGTTTGATGTGCAATTTCCAGAATTTGTTTGTTATAGTTTTACGTATTTCTGAGGTGAAATAAGCAAGATATATATAGAATGCAAAACACAAGGCATATTTCATTCATTTACAGGGACGCACAAAATAATTCCATTACATTATGATGAGTAGAGGAAAACCGTTTAAAGTGTATTTTAATGATGTTACACAATTTAAAACATAATGAAATTGATATAGATCACTGAGGTACACTACAACATATTTTCTATAAATTATTCAGCCCGTAAAATGTATCGTCTATTTGCATGGTCACTCAAAAATAATTCGGTTGCAGGACTGAGTATGGATCTATGATATATGGATCTGGACTACCCAGCAGGGCAAATGCTGGATATCTGAAGTATGCATTCTTTAAAACTTAAATAATATTTAGTGTATTACGAGGTGATCATATGCAGGGCTGCACGAAAAATTAGCACACATTACCGATTATACACAGTAAATGCTAAAAATGGATTTTTACTGCTTTGCGTATTTTCGAAATTGTTCCTTTAGATATTTCATTTCATTAAAAAAAATAATTTCTTAACAATATTCCGGTACTATTGAAAAGTGTTTCATGATCTGTATCATGATGCATGATTTTTTGTTCTTGTTTTACATATGATCATTTTATAAATTCTACTTAATTGTCTATAAGCTGGTAGTTGCCAACAACAACAAACGTTTTCTCTGCCCCCCCCCCCCCGAAAAAAAGAAAAACATACAAAAAACTGAAAGTTTATAAATTCTGCGAGGATTTTAAAATGTGTACTTTTTATAAGACATTGTGGTATTATAAAGAAATTTTTTAAAGAAATTTTTGTTGATATCTTTTGTTCCAACTGAATTGAAAAAAAATGCAGAAAATAAATTTAAAAAGTGCGATGAAGTACAATAATTTTTTTTTCTGATGTGCCTTGAGAATAATATATAACTAGAATATATTGACATTTTTAATTTACTTTCAGTTGTTAATAAGCACAAATATCAAAAGATTCTACTGAAAAAAAATAGGTATTCATTTTTTTATAAACTTTTTTTTGTAGTAAATTTGGGTTTATTTTTCTGTGCTATGGGCTCATAGCAACATATAGATAATCTTATTCTGATTCAACGACATTCTGCTAAAGACTTAAAGATATTAAATACTTGTGAAGAAGTAAGTTGGAAAAAGAATAATTAAAAATGAATTTAAATTCTTAAAGGGCATATTATTAATCCAGATATTTTAGATATGGATTAAAAATAAAGTTCATTAGTGATATATTTCATAAAAAAACTATTCTTCTCAATTCAATTCAACATGCACACATAAAGATGATTAACGGAATACCATCTTGATGATAATTTCAAACAAATTTTCTTATTTGTTTCATTTAATGGCATTATCATTCAAAACAATAAAATTTCCAATATGTCTAATCTTTCTATTTCTTTTTCTTCGAGAAATATATTATAAATCTTATGAGTTCTTGGAAAAAAAAAACCAAGTCCTGTAACAGCTCACGTTTTACTCTTTTCTATTTCACCTTTCTTAAATCAATTTTGCCTGATTAGAAGTAGCAATCATCACTCCATATGTTGAAAGGACACCGAAAGACGACAAAATAAAACGCTTACTAGTAATGATAGTCTAATATTTTAAATCATAAAAATTCCCCATATACCTCGGTAATGTACCTTTTTAGGTAGATTTCGTATGATATACTACCTATTGGGATCGTTCCTATGTTGGAATTTCTGAAAAATTTTTGCAGATCTACAACGATCATGACTCCTAGAACCCAAAACCACCCTCAGTAAAAAACTTTATCTATCTATCTATCTATCTATCTGTCTATCTATATATATATATATCACTTTCTTCTGGACACGATAACTTTCGTAATTCTGCACCAATCTCTTCCAAACTGATACATAAAATCAAAGGGCATAAAATCTCGGTCAAGTTCGTTAATGGGCAAAATCGGACCAAGGGGATGGAAATAGGGAGGGGTTTTGTGAAAACAGAAAACCCCCCATAACTTTTTAATTTTTGTACATATCAAATCAGTTTAAAGTTTTTATTACTTCTAAAAATAGGGCCAAAATTTTATGTACCACAGATTTTGTGATAAAGTTAAAAATGGGCTATAGGGGCGCAAAAAATAGGGTTTTTGGGAGAAAAAAATTCATACCTTCGTCAATTCTCAAGATATCAATTCCAATTAATTTTATTATAAATCTCCATAATATTATCTACAACTTTTATATTCACAAGTTTTTGATAGGACCAATTCGTACTGCAAACAAAAATTAAAAACGAAAACAAAAAGGGGGTTTGAAGAAGTAAAAAATCCATAACTCCGTCAATTCAAAAGATATAAAATCCCCATGAATTTATCATATATCTTCTTAATATTGTCTACAACATCTATATAGACAAGTTATGGATAGGACCAATTCTTACAGCAAAAACAAATTAAAAATACATAGCGGTTGAAGAAAAAAATCATCTTAGTAAGGGTGTAGTCAAATCCAAAGTGCATATTTTCTGACTCATTTTACAATTCATTTTTGCTCTCAAAGGCTTCCAATTGGTAGGTTTTCTTACTCAGAAACTATATAATGTACCGTAAGGGTCGATGTTTTGATAGAGGCAGAATATATTTTAAAAAATGCTGTTAAAGTGGGCGTTTTGAACCGAATTTCCCGAAGCGAATTGTGTTGGAAAAATCATTGCATTAAGGATGCACTCAAATCCAAACTGCTTAAACGAAAACAAAAAGGGGGTTTGAAGAAGTAAAAAATCCATAACTCCGTCAATTCAAAAGATATAAAATCCCCATGAATTTATCATATATCTTCCTAATATTGTCTACAACATCTATATAGACAAGTTATGGATAGGACCAATTCTTACAGCAAAAACAAATTAAAAATACATAGCGGTTGAAGAAAAAAATCATCTTAGTAAGGGTGTAGTCAAATCCAAAGTGCGTATTTTCTGACTCATTTTACAATTCATTTTTGCTCTCAAAGGCTTCCAATTGGTAGGTTTTCTTACTCAGAAACTATATAATGTACCGTAAGGGTCGATGTTTTGATAGAGGCAGAATATATTTTAAAAAATGCTGTTAAAGTGGGCGTTTTGAACCGAATTCCCCGAAGCGAATTGTGTTGGAAAAATCATTGCATTAAGGATGCACTCAAATCCAAACTGCTTATTTTCTGACTCATTTTTAAATTCATTTTTGCTCTCAAACGCATTTAATTGGTAGATTCGTTTATTCAGAAACTATATAATGTACCGCAATGATAGATTTTTTGATAGAGGCAGAATATATTTCAAAAAATTATGTGAAAGTGGGCATTTTGAACGGAATTTCCCGAAGCAATTGTGTTATCACTTGCTTCTGGACACGATAACTTCCGCAATTCTGCACAAATCTCTTCCAAACTGATAGATAAAATCAAGTGACATAAAATCTCGGTCAAGTTCGTTAATGGTCAAAATCGGACAAAGGGGATGGAAATAGGGAGGGGTTTTGTGAAAACCGAAAAAACCCCATAACTTCTTAATTTTTGTACATATCAAATCAGTTTAAAGTTTTTATTACTTCTAAAAATAGCGCCAAAAATTCATGCATCACAGATTTTTGATAAAATTTAAAATAGGCTCAAGGGGCGCAAAAATAGGGTTTTTGGGAGAAAAAAATGCCTTACTTCGTCAATTCTCAAGATATCAATTCCAATTAATTTTATTATAAATCTCTTTAATATTATCTACAACTTTTATATTCACAAGTTTTTGATAGGACCAATTCGTACCGCAAAAAAAATTTAAAACGAAAACAAAAAGAGGGATTGAAGAAGTAAAAAATTCATAACTCCGTCAATTCAAAAGATATAAAATCAACATAAATTTATCATATATCTTCTTAATATTGTCTACAACATCTAGATAGACAAGTTTTGGATAGGACCAATTCTTACAGAAAAAACAAATTAAAAATACATAGCGGTTGAAAAAAGAAATCATCTAAGTAAGGGTATATTCAAATCCAAACTGTCTATTTTCTTACTCATTTTTAAATCCATTTTTGCTCTCAAACGCATCCAATTGCTAGATTCTCTTATTCAGAAACTATATAATGTACAGTAATGATCGATCTTTTGATAGAGGTAGAATATATTTCAAAAAATGATGTCAAAGTGGGCATTTTGAACAGAATTTCCCGAACCGATTGTGTTAGAAACAAAAAATATTGCCCTACTGAGAAAATAATTGTTTATTAATCAAGTTTTAATTAATTGAAAGAAAAATAAAAACACAGGTCGCTTATAAATCTTTTCAAAAATCTCATCAGCATGTTTCATATGTATATATTTTTTTAATTAAAAATTAATCTGAAAATGTGCCAGATAATTTCGAGTTGTTGAGTATGGAAAAATATTTTTTTAATATCGGCTTAACATGATTCTGATAAAACCAGCTATTTTATAAAAAGGAAATAAAAACTCGTCAAAAGCAGACAGATAAAACTATTAAAGTGGATTTATATCTAATAATGATTTAGTTTTTGTTGGTGAAATTAGTATACTTAACTTCGAAATCTACCTCTGCCTGTAGGCCGGGCCGGCAGGGATTTTTTATTGTTTTATTTCTTTTCATATTTCCGAATTTTAAAAGAACTCTTTTTGTATTTTCACCAGAATTTCATACTGACGACGCAGATAAACAAACTATCACAAAACTTGATAATTTCAGAGAAATTTTTATATTTGTTTAATTTGAATGGCATTATTACTCAAACCAACAAAATTTCCAATACGTCTAATTTGTCTATTTTGTAATTTGTATATTGTAATTTGTATATAATTGTCTATTTTGTAAATTTGTAATTTAGATAATTTATGAACAAATCTTAGTTTAAACACTTGAAATTTCACTCATTTTTACAGCTGCGGAAATTAAGTGGTATTTGTCAAAAAAGACGAAATACGCATAACAACAAAAGTGTATGAAATGTTATCAAGTTCGCAAAGAATTTTTGATTTCTCTATCAGAATTTTTGGACTTGGGGAAGGATTGAACAAGTCAGTTTAAGAATGAAAGTAACATGATGCAATGCTTAGCATACATTTAAGGGAGACCAAACTGGTCGCCAGAGGCGGCTAGTAAATAATATTCTTGTACATTTATTATGACTTTTTCATTCAGCAATCCATTTCTCTACGTAATGCGAAGAAAAAACTAAAAAATCTGCCTCATCTGCAGATTTTATTAATGCAGTATTTTATTCCCATGTTTTTAAAAAGTATTTTCACCCAGGAACCTTATTTCTCTGCATAAAGTTGGGAAACTTTAAAAATAGGCCTCATCTGCAAATTTCATTAGTAAAGAAATCATTTTACTTTCTTCTATCTTTACAAGAAGAAAGTATTGGATTCGTGAACTTCCGGTTTTCGACGGATTTATACGTTTTAGAATGCCCAGAACACGATTTGATGGTTTTTAGAAAATGTCTGTCTGTGAGTCTGTCTGTCAATCTGTCACTCTGTGAGTCTGTATGTGACAAAAATTTTGTGGGCGCTCTATCTCAAGAACTAATGCACGGAATTTCACAAAACTGTATATTTAGTTAAACCTTGATATAAAATGGAGCTGATTAGGTTTTGGTGAAAATCTCCCAGCAGGTGGCGCTGCTGTGCGGCATTTTTCACGATTTCTGCAATAGCTATATCTCAAGAACTACTGCACGGATTTTTATAAAACTTCAGATTTAGTTAGTCCAGAACATAGTTTGGTGGTGATTACATTTTGTGAAAATCGCCCAACAGGTGGCGCTGCTATTCTGCATTATTCATGATTATCGCAATAGCTCTAACTAAAGAAACAAGTTGGAAATTGCTCGTCAAACGTGGCAAATGAGGTGCGGTCGTACTATAACTAGTTTTATAATTATTTTTTGCACCCCATATTGTACTGAATGTATAATTTTTTGCACTTCATAAAGCGCATAGTCTGATACATCATTAAAATGCACTTCCAACATTTTTTTCCCATTCCCCGTAATGTAACGGAACACTTTTGACTGTCCCTGTAATTAAACTATACATCCGATTTTCCTAAAATTTGAAATAGCTCAACAAAATTTTACAACAATTATATCTTTAAAATTTCAGACCATTCGGAAGGCTGTAATATCATTAAAATGCACTTGCAATAATTTTTCCCATTGGCCGTAATGTAAAGAAAAACTTTTGACTGTCCCTGTAATTAAACATACATCCGATTTTCCTAAAATTTGAAAGGGCTCGACAAAATTTTGCAACAGTTATATCTTTAAAATTTCAGATCATTCGGAAGGCTCTAATATCATTAAAATGCACTTGCAATAATTTTTCCCATTGGTCGTAATGTAAAGAAAAACTTTTGACTGTCCCTGTAATTAAACTATACATCCGATTTTCCTAAAATTTGAAAGGGCTCGACAAAATTTTGCAACAGTTATATCTTTAAAATTTCAGATCATTCGGAAGGCTCTAATATCATTAAAATGCACTTGCAATAATTTTTAACATTGGCCGTAATGTAAAGAAAAACTTTTGACTGTCCCTGTAATTAAACTATACATCCGATTTTCCTAAAATTTGAAAGGGCTCGACAAAAGTTTGCAACAGTTATATCTTTAAAATTTCAGATCATTCGGAAGGCTCTAATATCATTAAAATCCACTTGCAATAATTTTTTCCATTGGCCGTAATGTAAAGAAAAACTTTTGACTGTCCCTGTAATTAAACTATACATCCGATTTTCATAAAATTTGAAATGGCTCGACAAAATTTTGCAACAATCATATATTTGAAATTTCAGACCATTCGGTTGGGTAGTTTTTGCTCTGTTACATGCGGACAGACGGACGGACGGACGGACAGACGGACAGACGGACGGACAGACGGACAGACGGACAGACGGACGGACTGAACGACGACTATAGGTGCTACGTATTTATATAATTACGAACGCACCTAAAAATGCACGTATTTTCATCAAACATCATATTCAGTTAGTCCCTGATACAGGTTAGTGCTGTTTAATGTTTGGTGTAAATCGCCCAACAGGTGGCGCTCCTGTGCTGCATTTTTCACGATTCCCGCAAGAGCTGTATCTCAAGAACTATTGCACGGATTTTCATCAAACTTCAGATTTAGTTAGTCCTTTACATGAATTGACGAATGAATTAGAGCTGTTTAATTTTTGGTGTGAATCGCTCAACAGGTGGCGCTGCTATGCTGCATTTTTTGCGATTTACGCAATAGCTTTATCTCAAGAACTAATGCTTGGATTTTCAACAAACTTCAGATTCAGGTATACCTTGATATCATTTAGTGCTGTTTATGTTTTGGTATAAATCACTCAACAGGGGCCGCTGCTATGCTACATTTTTCAGAATTCCCGCTATAGCTCTATCTCAAGAATTAATGCACGAATTTTCATCCAACTTCAAATTCAGATATACTTTGATGTGAATTGGTGCTAAATCGTTGTTATTTCTTGTACTATTTAAATGATTTAATTGACGTGATTTATATAGAAGAAAGTTTTGTGATGGCCACAACATATTAGTTACTTATGATTTATGATTATTTCCATTTACCAATCCAACTTTACAACATAATGCTGGAAAAATATTAAAAATCTTTCTCATCTGCAGGTTTTATTGATACTTCTGGACTGAGTGCTTGTGATCAAATATACCTTTAATACAAAAATGTATTAAAGTATTCCCAATCTTTAGACACTCAGGCGCATTAAATCTATGAATAATAACAGTTTCCTTATACATTTTGTATAAGCATTTTCAGTTCCTGCTCCTATTTTTATATTGAAATTACGCATAAACGTTCACTATCTTGAATTTATTGCAATAAGCTTGGACGAAAACTAGGATACTTGGACAACCAGATTGTCATTTTCCAATTAGTTTAACTCTGCATAGGTTCATTGAAATGAGTCTGAAAACAAAAATCATGCTGATTGAGAAACAAATGGTCATTCCAGTTAGCCTAAATTTGCTTAGGATCATTGCAATAAATCTGAAAAATATCAGGTCGATTAAAAAAAAAGCAGATGATTCTTTAAAAGAGTCTAAGTTCTTTAAAAGCAGTCTATTTCATATAAATGCCCAATTTCATAAATATTTAATATAAATATTTAATATATTTGCTCCACCTTGGCCGAGAGGTTCTGCTCTCGAAGCTGGTAGACGAGAGGTGCTGGGTTCGAACCCATTCGCGCCCGTCGGCCTAATCGTTCGGAGTTTTCTGTGGTTTTCTTCGAACCTTGGATTTCCATGCCTAAATAAGGGTTATATCCCCTTAGAAAGACCCCCACGGAGAACATCTCCTCTCGGGTCTATATCCCTTGCGCAGATAATAGGCCGTCATAAAACAACACCAACACATTGAATATATTTATTTATATTCTAATTGTAACACGTTGCTTTTATCCGATTTTGTTAAGTTTCTTAAAAGTGCCGTTAAATTTTGTTCAAAACCTTGCATGCTATAAACAGGAAACATTATGAAATTTCTTGAATTTTTATGAATAGACCTTTATATCTCTATGCATAAATGTGCTACTCTTACTCAAATTAATACAAATATTGTAAAAGATCCACAGGTCATGTGCTTGTGTATGTAATTAAAAAGTCACGTGTTAAAACCTACAGATCACTTCGAGCATTTTATTTAACAGGGAAGTGGCGAATATTCTCATTTTTATTCAATTTGATGTTGGTCCTCTATTTGTCCTCGTGATCAAATCGTGTTCGCTCTGAAATATGAGATCAAGTATGTTTTTTTATACTCTAGAAGATTTATATGAAATCTTCAAGTTTTTCTTCATATATTCGACTAAACGCGTAAAATCTAAATGTTCGGTGATGTTTGGCCATGTAAATATATATACATATTATTTATGGCTTATGTGTCATATATACGTCACATATGTCTTATCTTTTATACTTGTATATGATGTATATATAAGTATACATCGCCCATAAATATAGTATAACTTGGTTATACACTTAATAAAATGTTATGTATGCCATGCATGATTACAACGTCATATATATCACGTAAATAGACGATACAGCTTGGTCGCGTGGCGATTCATGATCGGGGGAAGTGTAACACGGAAATACCGCTTTTTAGGTGCGTTCGTAATTATATAAATACGTAGCACTTAAAGTCGTCTTTCGGTCCGTCTGTCTGTCCGTCCGTCCGCATATAACAGAGCAAAAACTACCCAATCGAATGGTCAGAAATTTTAAATATATAATTGTTGCAAAATTTCGTCGTCATTTCAAATTTTATGAAAATCGGATGTATAGTTTAATTACAGGGACAGTCAAAAGTTTTCCGTTGCATTACGGCCAATGGGAAAAAATATTTCAAGTGCATTTTAATGATATTACAGCCTTTCGGACAGAATGAAATTGATATGGGCGTATGAAGTGCACTAAAATATACATTCAGTACAATATTCGGTGCAAACAATATTTATAAAACTATTTAGCGTACGAACTCACCTCATTTGCCACGTTTGATGTGCAATTTCCAGAATTTGTTTGTTATAGTTTTACGTATTTCTGAGGTGAAATAAGCAAGATATATATAGAATGCAAAACACAAGGCATATTTCATTCATTTACAGGGACGCACAAAATAATTCCATTACATTATGATGAGTAGAGGAAAACCGTTTAAAGTGTATATTAATGATGTTACACAATTTAAAACATAATAAAATTGATATAGATTACTGAGGTACACTACAGCATATTTTCTATAAATTATTTAGTCCGTAAAATGTATCGTTTTTTTTGCATGGTCACTCAAAAATAATTCGGTTGCAGGACTGAGTATGGATCTATGTTCTATGGATCTGGACTACCCAGCAGGGCAACTGCTGGATATCTGAAGTATGCATTCTTTAAAACTTAAATAATATTTAGTGTATTACGAGGTGATCATATGCAGGGCTGCACGAAAAATTAGCACACATTACCGATTATACACAGTAAATGCTAAAAATGGATTTTTACTGCTTTGTGTATTTTCGAAATTGTTCCTTTAGATATTTCATTTCATTAAAAAAAATAATTTCTTAACAATATTCCGGTACTATTGAAAAGTGTTTCATGATCTGTATCATGATGCATGATTTTTTGTTCATGTTTTACATATGATCATTTTATAAATTCTACTTAATTGTCCATAAGCTGGTAGTTGCCAACAACAACAAACGTTTTCTCTGCCCCCCCCCCCCCCGAAAAAAAGAAAAACATACAAAAAACTGAAAGTTTATAAATTCTGTGAGGATTTTAAAATGTGTACTTTTTATAAGACATTGTGGTATTATAAAGAAATTTTTTTAAGAAATTTTTGTTGATATCTTTTGTTCCAACTGAATTGAAAAAAAATGCAGAAAATAAATTTAAAAAGTGCGATGAAGTACAATAATTTTTTTTTTCTGATGTGCCTTGAGAATAATATATAACTAGAATATATTGACATTTTTAATTTACTTTCAGTTGTTAATAAGCACAAATATCAAAAGATTCTACTGAAAAAAAATAGGTATTCATTCTTTTATAAACTTTTTTTTGTAGTAAATTTGGGTTTATGTTTCTGTGCTATGGGCTCATAGCAACATATAGGATAATCTTATTCTGATTCAACGACATTCTGCTAAAGACTTAAAGATATTAAATACTTGTGAAGAAGTAAGTTGGAAAAAGAATAAATTTAAATGAATTTAAATACTTAAAGGGCATATTATTAATCCAGATATTTTAGATATGGATTAAAAATAAAGTTCATTACTGATATATTTCATAAAAAAACTATTCTTCACATTTCAATTCAACATGCACACATAAAGATGATTAACGGAATACCATCTTGTTGATAATTTCAAACAAATTTTCTTATTTGTTTCATTTAATGGCATTATCATTCAAAACAATAAAATTTCCAATATGTCTAATCTTTCTATTTTTTTTTCTTCGAGAAATATATTATAAATCTTATGAGTTCCTGGAAAAAAAAACCAAGTCCTTTAAAAGCTCACGTTTTACTCTTTTCTATTTCACCTTTCTTAAATCAATTTTGCCTGACTAAAAGTAGCAATTATCACTCCATATGTTGAAAGGACACCGAAAGACGACAAAATAAAACGCTTACTAGTAATGATAGTCTAATATTTTAAATCCTAAAAATTCCCCATATACCTCGGTAATGTACCTTTTTATGGTTTTATTTCTTTTTATATTTCCGAATTTTAAAAGAACTCCTTTTTGTATTTTCACCAGAATTTCTTACTGACGACGCAGATAAACAAACTATCACAAAAGTTGATAATTTCAGAGAAATTTTTATATTTGTTTAATTTGAATGGCATTATTGCTCAAACCAACAAAATTTCCAATACGTCTAATTTGTCTATTTTTTTTCCTGCGAGAAGTATGTTATAAACCTTATGAGTTCCAGGAAAAAAAGAATAACAAAACCCCAAGTCCTTTAAACCTCACGTTTTACTCTTTTATATGTCAACTTATCTATTTTATCTGATTACAAGTAGCAATAATGACTCCATATGCTAAAAGGACACCAAAGGAATACAGAATGAAACTCTTATCAATAACAGTAGAGTCCAATATTTTAAAGCCAAAAAATCCATCATATACCTCGGTAAGGTATCTTTTGATCGTTTTCTTACTTTTTGTTTTTTCAATCTTTAAAAGAACTCTTTTTGTACTTTCACAGAGAAAAAAAAATTATTAAAAAAGTTGATACTTTCAGAGAGATTTTTATATTTGTTTAATTTAAGGGTCTCAGGACTCTTAAAGCTTCAAAAATTTCGAAACTTTAATTTTTTTAGATGTTAAACTCTCATCTTTTCTGAACATTTTAATATAATTGTTTCCTTGAAATTCTCATTAGGACAGAAGTTATGGCTTTTAGAATTAAAACCGCTCAATAGCTGAAGCGGCGTTTCCGAAACTTCGAAGTCATTTTTCTCCAAATGAAGTTTTTGAACGTAAGGCGCAGGATACCTCAAACACTTCTGAATATTTTTTCATAAAATTTTCAGAACATACATTTCATGTTAATCTCTATAAACTAAACCTAAAATTTATTTTTTATTGTTCAAAAAAATATTTTTTTAGGTGATTATGTTGTTGCAATTTTCAAAAGTTTTATTAGCTAAATACAACTTTGTATTAAAAATATAAAAATGCTTTAAATACTAATTTATTTAGATTCAGATTAATTATTATAATCGGAAGTATAAGTAGGCACCAAAATTTTCATCCTAGTTGCTATATTTATTTTCTAATCGTGCGCGTAAGCTGTTATACCAATTTTCTGTTCGTCAAATATCTGACAGCTTGGAGACCCCTGTAAATGCTAATTCTCCATCTTGCAATTTTTTAAATACATAAAATGAAAGAACGTACTTATATCTTTTACCTCATTAAAAATTGTGAAAATCATACACATTTTAAGATATTAAATATTGAAATTGGTCTTTGTTTTTCATTTTTCCAATTTTAAGAGTCCTGAGACCCTTTAAATAACATTATTATTCAAAACAACAAAATTTCCAATACGTCCAATCTGTCTATTTTTTCTAGGACAAGTATATTATAAATCTTATGAGTTTCTGGAAAAAAAGAATAACAAAGTCCTTTAAACCTCGTGTTTTACTGTTTCCTATCTCAACTTACCTACTTTGTCTGATTAAAAGTTGCAATCATGGCTCCATATATTAAAAGGACACCGAAAGAAGACAGAATGAAACTCTTATCAATAATGATAGAGTCTAATATTTTAAAACAAAAAAAATCATCATATACATTGGTAAGGTACATTTTTATCATTTTCTTACTTTCTGTTTTTCAAATTTTTAAAAGAACTCTTTTGTATTTTCACAGAGAAACAAATGATTAAAAAAGATCATACTTTCAGAGAGATTTTTTATAATTGTTTAATTTAAATAACATCATTATTCAAAACAACAAAATTTCCAATACGCTTAATCTGTCTATTTTTTTTCTTCGAGAAATATATTATAAATCTTATGATTTCCTGGAATACAGAATAACAAAAACCCAAATCCTTTAAACCTCACGTTTTACTGTTTTCTATCTCAAATTATCTATTTTGTCTGATTAAAGGTTGCAATCATGACTCCATATGTTAAAAGGACACCGAAAGAAGACAGAATGAAATTCTTATCAATAACGATAGAGTCTAATATTTAAAAAACAACAAAAAAAATCATCATATACCTAGGTAAGGTACCTTTTGATCGTTTTCTTACTTTTTGTTTTTTCAGTCATTAACTCTTTTTGTACTTTCACAGAGAAACAAATTATAAAAAAAGTTGATACTTTCAGAAAGAATTTTATATTTGTTTAATTTAAATAACATTATTATTCAAAACATCAAAATTTCCGATACGTCTAATCTGTCTATTTTTTTCTGCGATATTATAAATCTTACGAGTTCCTGGAAAAAATAATAACAAAAACCCAAGTCCTTTAAACCTCACGTTTTACTGTTTTCTATCTCAGCTTATCTATTTCGTCTGATTAAAGGTTGCAATCATGACTCCATATGTTAAAAGGACACCGAAAGACGACAGTATAAAACTCTTATCAATAATGATAGAGTCTAATATTTTAAATCCTAAAAATTCATCGTCTATCACGGTAACGCAACTTTTAATCGTTTTCTTTCTTTTTTTATTTACAGATTTTAAAATGACTCGTTTTGTATTTTCACCAGAATTTGATAATGATGAAGCAGATAAACAAATGTTCAAAAACGTCAAGAGGTACAAAGTGAAGCTAAAAAATCGATAAATGATATTGATGATTCGGTTGTCTTCCATGACATTAAATGCATTGTAAAATATCGATCCCAAAGAAATTATGAAAGTTGAGTAAAATATTACTTGAAAAATATTATTTAACTCCTTTGTTATTTCGAGCATTTTATTATAAATTGAAATACATGTTTCCATACCTTGGTCATACTGGAGGGCAAGTTTTTGAGTCTTAGAAAATACTGATTTCACTAAAGAACACATAACGTAAAAATAGACAGCTATGCAAGGGGTCGTAGTTTTCCATACTGCGCAGAAAAAAGTTATATACACAGATTCCATAGGATAGTTAAGTTCAGTATTCAAAATCTTTAATTTATTGAATGAAGAGTGATTCGATATAATTTGATATATACACGAATAAATGAGAATTTTCAGTGCAGTATTAATACAAATTATACCAATTATCACTCGAATCACATTTCTGATGCTATAAATACCTGCCATTTGAGAGTACAACTTTAAAGTTTGACTCAATAATTTCATGAGTTTACTGTCTATATTGAGAAGATATAATCTTTGCACAAATTCAAGTGTGTGAAATACGAAATTTATAGCCATTCTTGTTTGGTTTCTTACCTTTGACATATCATCTATTAAATATGTTATATAGAAATAGAGCCATGCGCTGGTTTCGTACAAAACCGATATTAATATTGAAATGACTCTATTTTTTTTTCCATCATGTAAATTTATACCATGTATTAAAAAGATAGTTTTTAAAATATATGTACATTTTTTAATATACTGCACTTCAGTAGCGTCTCTTTTCATAAGTGAGGCTTGCAAGAAACCTTTCTCATTTTCAAATTTGTTCTGATTGATTAAGTTAATATCAAAGATTTTATTTTTACGAACGCGCCTCATATTTCTTTTTTTAGAAAAAATGTTCTTCAAAATTTCAAATATTCATTTTAAATTATATATATATATATATATATATATATGTGTGTGTTTGTTGATGTTCATGTTTTACTATTTTTAATGTCTGCGACTGTTTGGTTTATAGTCTTATAATTATTCCACAAGTAAGTTTTTAATTTTTCCGGAATGCACGCAGTACTAATAAAATTTTATAAGTATTGGAAATTCAATAACATACCGATATGTTAAAACACTTTAAATTCGTGTACCTTTTCAATATCTAATGTTATAAGTTTGTTTAAAAAGATTCTTACAATATAATATATTAACATAGTTTATATTTCTGAATTCGCATGAACACGACTATCATAATGTGTAGTACATTTTTACATTAGAAATTTGAAATGTGTATTTTTGAAATAATGATTAATTTTCAATTGTTAAAGCAATTAATTATCTCCGGATGCATTTTTCATTAAACATCCAATAAAATCATAATTTACAGTTCGAAGCAATTTACTTTTATCGTTTAATGAAAATATTTAATTTTATCATTTATGTAGACAACGTTTTTGTTAAATTCAATCAAAACACCGATGGTATGATTAACAGTTTTTGTGACCCTTTCCTCTCATTTCAATGCATAATTTATCTGTACCATGAGTAGAATATACTATATAATATATTAAGTTTTATCATTAATGCTATTAAATAATTAGCCTCTTGATATTTTGAAGTTAAGTTCGCATCCCATTTTTAAATATTGTTTCCTTTTACGTTATATTTTTGGTAATATGATATTCTCAATTTTGTTCCTGTTGTCAAAAAACCGAAACAAAACAAGCAAAAATGTTGAGTACATTTGAAAAATTATTAAATTTTGATTAATTTAAACAGTTCTTATCCCCAATGTGTATTTTTTATTTTCTAAATGAATATACCTAAAGAATTTGCACTACGTTTGCTTGATTTCAAGACTGAAACATTAAATGTAGATGAAATACGATTTCTAAGTAACAACAAATGAAATTAATATTTAGCTAATCAAAAAAGAACAAATTTTTAAAGTTTTATAACTTATTTGTACTTAAATAAAAGCTAAGAGTACCCTAGATTCTTCTAAATCCTCTATTTCCTCTATTAATAATATAATCCATGATTTGTATTATAAATTAAATATTTAAACAGTTTTCAAAAATTACATTACATTAATTAAATTACGTTATGCAAAATTTCTTTAAATATGTCAAATTCTTTTAATGTTTATATTTCGAAAGACAATTCTTGTCAATTCGTTCAAAGATTTTCCTATTTATATATAATTAAAATATACCAGCTATATAAACAAATAAACAAAACATAGTCTAATTATGATATATATTATTTTTTTTAAATGTTAGCAATTTATTCTAATAACATTTTCATGAGATTAACCAGAATTATCACATAATATAATAAATATTTATTTAAGATAACATAGAATGCTTTCATTTGATACGAAACATTCTTCTCAGATTCGAATAAATTTTTTATTGCTATTAGGCAATGGATATACATATTTATCTAGGAGTGATACATATACTTACTCTTAATACGGAATGCGTAACGTGTATCTTTTAGAACACTTCATAGGTTACATACCTCGCAAGTGTTTTCTCTCTAAAGATTTTAATATGGATTCATTTAAATTTAGAGTAAGAGATGCATACATTTTTAAAGAAATAGTAATCAAAATAAATATTTTGTTTGTTATTCATTATGTCCACGATGAGTGAACTAGCACAAGTGTTATTTCTATATCACATATTTATTAAATTTACTGTATTTTAGAGAATATCACCTCTACAATTCGTCCTTTTTTAGAATACAACAAATTATATTAAATTTTTGAAGTAAATCAATATTTATATAAGTTACAATTTGTATATAAGTCGTTATAGAATTATTAATCCCATGTATTATATTTTGCTGCATTAAAATATCTCATTTTAAACAAAAATAATAATAATTTGTAATGAAATGATTCACTAATATTCTTATATAACCTTAAAAAAAAATATTCTGAACTGCTTGCAAGAGATCATATCACAAACTACACTGTAATTCAATCAACATTTATACGCCGTAGAAGTTTCATAGTTTTTGTTTTATAATACATTTTCCTCTTTTCAAAAACTCAGAATCTTTAAAAATTTATAAATTGTAGATTTCTAAATTAAAATCGATATTCCTAAAAATATAAATAATTCTCAACATGCTACTTTATATGCTGACGAAACGATGTATTTTGTGTTACGGGTATGTAACTAATACTTCGTAATGAAACGGTTTCATAATATCTTTTTACAACTCTTTTTTTAAACACTATGAACTATGTGTAGCACATTTTCTTTGAAAATTCCTTGCAATTCTATCAAATGGGATCACGCTTTATTTCCTGATATTTACATTTCTGCTTCAAAACCGATAGTCCTTTAAAATTTATTAATGGTCCAATAAAAGGATGTCATAAATTTCTACATTCTTCAAATATCTACATTAATTTTATAGAGTTTCAAAATTGTTACTAAAAAAGATGGCTTTTCAGGCATTATTTACGAACAAAGTAAATTAATGACATATAAAGCTTTTATACATAATTGTAAACAGTTTTGAAATGTAACTATGGCGACTCGCATTTTTAAAGCCCTTTCGGGTTTTCATTCAAATTGTATTATTAAACGGAATATATTTTTATGTTTCAGTTCATAAAAAAAAAAAAAAAAAAAAAAAACAATCTGAAATATTGAGTGTTCACCTTAAATATTTAATTTTTTAAAAGGTTGTATTCTTTGTATTATTATGGAAATTGAAAACCGATTATAGCTCAGTATATGAAATGCTAAATACATTTTCACCTTACGATAGAATTTTGTTAACTGAAAAAATATTTATCTATTGTGGTTGTTCATATTTTTTCACCATTTGTTTCTTCTATTAACATTCTATTATGCTTTTTTCTATTAAAATTTTGTTAAAATGCATGAAATATATACTTAGATAATAAAGTATGTTAAAGCTAGATAATTTAAAGTACGCACGACGAAATCTATTGAAAATGTTTTTTGAAAATTCGTATCATAAAAAAGGCATTTTTTCTTTTTTTCTTTATTCAACCAGTTCATATTTTATTTTTGTGCAAAACAAGAATTCTTTATATTTTTTATATTTTCTTTATTTGAAAATACAATGGATTTTATTGCGTAATAGTTTTCTTTGCAAAATTATAACACTGTTTGATAGTAAATATTTCTTTTTATAAATTATGGATTATAATTTCGTATATGTTTTTTCATATGAGAGTATTTTATATCTTCAATCCATCTTAAGTTTTTGAATTGCGGCTGTAATTAAATTTTTTTACAAGATTTTTTACATTCATTTTTCTGTTCTATATATAGCCTAAAAATTTAATTAATATATAACATAAATATAAAATTAACTATAAAAATACGGTAGTTAGTTTCGATAAAAACGATTAACAGAATAACAAATGCTGCTTTAGTTTTGTTTATGCAGGAAAAATCGCTACCATCAACTGGGGACTACTATGCTACACGGGACAACTTTACCATTTTTTTGAAAAATATGTTGTTTGGCGTTCTGGTAAGTTCCAGATCCAATTAAAATAGGCATTAGTGTTTTCATTTCACGAAGAAAACAATGTATGACACTATTCCCGCTCGTTTTGTGTCTTAGCAGTTGTTTTATGGCCGTTATCAGCGAAAATATTTTGTAACTGCGAAACAGGCAATTTTGGACGTCTAAAAAGTGTTTCATGTCACCTTTTTAATCCGAACGTAAGTAAAAACTTCCTATTTTGTCCGATAAAGTATATAATAAGCTTTCAGAATTGCTTTTGGATCTTTGTCAGATGTTATTTTAATGGTTGATAATATTAGGTGGCAAAGTTCCACCAGGAATATTGGGAAGAGTGGGACATCTTTGCCAATCTATTGTCGATTTGTAAGGCTTTTAAATTGTTATGACATATCTAAATCAGAATTAGAGCAAGGTGTAGTAGCAGAGGAAGAAGCAGAACCCGAACAAGATACAGAACACGAACAACCTGACGAACTCAGTGAAGGGTTAGAGCAGGACACATTGTTCCTCAAGATGATGATCAATCATCAATGACTGAAGACATCAAGTTATTCCAAGATGATAAGAACTTCATACAATTGAAGATTGGGATGTTTCTGGTAGTTAAGTTCTGGTAGTTTATGGTCATAAGATTCAGCACACGCAGCATTTTATTCCTTTTTCTAAATTTCCTAAATAATTTGTCTAGTTTTCCCGAATGTTCTAATGAAAATAAAGTAACTGTCATGACAGAAATATTTTATTTTCGATTTTCGGCCGCGTTGCTCTTTTATGTTTTTTTTTAATATTTTCTTCATTCAAATTACAGGGTGTCCCAAAAATGACGGGTGCATTTAAAATATTAATTAAACGAAAACAGAAAGCGGTAGAAATGAATCGTTTGCTACATACTTCTTGGGAAAACATTAAATTTTCAGTAACACAGAATTTAAAATTTAGTTAGAAAGTTTTCCAATAGATGGTGCTTCTAAGGGAAAAACTAAAACAAATTGTATGAACATGTTTAAAAAAAAGCCGTAAAAAATAAATAACGATATTTTCCACATATCCATATATATGTTCAGTAACAACATGGTAAGTCGGAGGACAAAATTAGCAGAAGCCCGTGCCAACGCTACAGCCGCTCTCACATGCAGCAGGGATGTACTGTTCCAGCTCGGCAGTACTTTGCGAATTTCGGTGGTACACCTGGTCTTTCAAGAATCCCCCTCCCAAAGAAATGAGTCAAATCTGGACAATAGGAAGGCCAATCTATGCAGCTTCCAGAATCCATTGAATAAACTTAGGCAATAACGCAATCTCTAAATGTTCGTAGAGAAAATTGAAGACTTCAGCTGTTCGATGGAGGTGGACACCGTCTTATATGAGCCACGATATGTTCTCAGGGTCCTCCAAAGTATTTTGCACCGCCATAAATTCACGCAGAATGTCCAGGTAGAGCTCTGCAGTAATCGTTTGGCGTCAGAAAAATGGTCCAATAGGTCATTTGGAGGATGTTGCAGGCCAAACCATAACTTTTGGGGGATGCAGGAATGACGGTACTGTAAGATAAGGACTCTCGGTTTCCCAAATATGCCAGTTTTGCTTGTTGACGAAGCCGTCCAGGAAAAAGTACGCTTCATCGCAGAACCAAATGTTTTGACATAAATTTCGCCAGCATCCAGCTGCTGCAGCACAGCGTTCGCAAATGTGTGGCGTGCATTAATGGCAGAAGCTCTAAGTGATTGGCTTGTCTGAATCTTGAAAGGAAAGAGGTGGGGTCTGTGACGCATAATACGGTACGCTCACATGCGTCATATTTTAGCCTGGGCTGCAACACGGCGAATTGAAAACCGTGAACACTCCTGAATCACTTACTACAAGGCTTCAACATTTGCATTTGTAACTGTCGCACGCGGGTTCCCGACATTTCTAGTACGATCATCATTAACGTTCAAAATCAGTTGAAAATTTTCATACAGAACCTCCATTGTACCACTTTCTGGTACTTTTGTGACATGAATTTTTTTCTGAGAACTGCGTCTTGTTTTAATAATACTCTGGTCCAGACAGTGAAATGTTGAGACGAGAAATATCCGCTGTTCTAACGAATAAGACATCAGTAAATAAATAAATAGAAATGCTTAATTCATCTTTAAAAGTTAAAGTTAAGCCATTTGTGTTGTAAGCCATAAAAGTTGTGCCATTTTTGCACAGTAACTTGTATGTCTGAGCAGCTCACCCAGCAGTAGGGTGCTAAAGCACAGAATGGAGGTCTTACGGAGTACGTTTATCTAGAGCTTTCGTAGATCACTGGTGGCGCCATCTGTTGTCTGACTTCATAACTAAATTTGAAATTCTGTATGACTAAACATTTACTGCTTTCCCCAAAAGAATGCAGAAAACGGTGCATTTCTATCGCTTCACGTTTTCATTTAATTAATATTTTAAATGCACCGGTCATTTTTGTGACGCCTTGTATGTATAATTTTCAGTTTAATTTTAGAGAGAAATAGAATTTTTTTAAGGGAAGTACATTTTTGGAAGTTTCAAATATGTCGAAAATGTATAATCAAAAATGCAATTCAAAATTTCAAACATGCAAAAAAATTTCGAATATGCGAATCTTTCCACCAATTAGTTTGTGTTATACTTAAGCATGAATTGCAATCTGTTTTTCAAAGATTAAATATGAATTTAATATTAAGAGTACCTTAAACCCCGATAAACCTTAAACTATTTGACCGAATGACTTCTTGTTTGGCATCCGAAAGTAAAAGTTACCAAAGAATCCAAATATGATGTAAAAATTACGTGTTAGTATTAGTATTAAGGATTGTAAAGTTTGGTACAATTTCTATGTATAGACGACCTACCTAAGCATATTTCAAGCAAAGCATTATAACTAATCGAGTGGTATCAGTCACTTTTTATGGGATGGTATGCAAAAGAGGTAGTAGTGGTGTGATGGTTTATTGAGAGTTCTCTGTCTCTCCATTTTGCTGTTGATTGTATACAGTTGAAATTAGGGCCAAAAGTATGAGGAATCGATCATTACACTTCCAGAAAAGTGAGAAAGATATTTTTAAATGTTATTTTTGTTTAAATAGCACATTAACATTTTTCCATGCATGAGCAAACACAAACTTGAAAACACATTCGTCAACAAATAATACACATAATAAAATGCATTTTCAAAAAATAATTTACCATTCATTCTTTTTATTTTTGTAAACAAGCTGAGGAAATACATGCTGTGTATTTCTTTACAAAACTATTTTTTTACAAAGCCCAGGACATCATCGCAAATAATAAACTTTATTCTACACCATTTTATTTACTTTTATATGATTCATTGATGTCAAGAAGAAAGGTTTGGGGAATATTTCAAAAATACAGAAGGCATGAAATTTACTTCCGGATGAAACATTCAGTCACATTTTGTCAGGAAGAATAATACATATCTTCTAAACTTATAGAGTAGTCAAGTATAATGTTTTATTTATATATCAGTGGTTATTTCACAGAAACTTATGAATATCCTGCAGAGAATGACTTTTCAAATAGTTATATTCTTGTTGTGAGAGCAAAGAACATGCTTTGTATCAGATATTTTTAAAAAAGTATTTTTATCTCGTCAATTTTCGAAACATTACGCTGCCACAAATGGAATTACTATTTAATGACTGATACAGATTATAAACATATTACAAAACAGAATACTATTAATTAGATTACAAAGCAGAATATTATTAATTAGATATATTCCTTAAATAATAACGAAGGAAAACTACAAATATCATATAAACTTTATCAGAATTTATACGGTTACTTTTTCCAAAATCAGTTGGTGGCTTAGCGATAAGGAATATTAAGCTTTCGCAGTTTGGTGTATTAATACACATCATTCCCGACTTACTTAATTTTTTTGTTAGAAATTTTTTAAAACTTATATGAATATTTCGATCTTGGAAAAGCAGTGATGATGGAAAAATTTAGAATATCTAATGTGTGCTACATATTTATATTGCTTCATTAAGAGTAATTAATCAAATCGTGAATACTGAAAATGATACCCCGTTCACTGAAAGCATGTAGACAGCTGATTCCATAAAATATTTAGTCATTCATACTCTTATTATAAAAGAAATTAAGAGGACACTGAGAGATAGCTAGGTAAATATGATGGCAACCTTAACTTTTTTGTAAAGAAAAATAATATATTAAGCTCATGAATGATTCAGTCACACTTGTCAGGATCGAAAGCTAAAACTGAACTCCGTAAAAAATATATGAAAAGCAATCATTGTTTAAATGCAATGCAACGATATACATTTCTATACACAGGTCACGCTTCCTTCAGATGTTTATGAGAGAAAAATAAAGAGCGAATCAAAAGTGCTAAACAATTTATTTTCTTTATTACAGATAGCTTCGAATTAAAGTCCTGCGCGGTTTGGGTTCTATCAGACCCGAATTCGCAAATTCCATTTTAAGTCAACCCGAAACCTGACTCGAACCCGCAAAAATAATTTTTGGCCACCATCAACCCGACCCGAACCTGCAAAAATAATTTCCGGCAACTCGCAACCCGACCCAAACCCGAGGTATTTCAACTCACGCCCGACCCGAACCTGCAATATTTCAACCCGCAACCCGATCCGAACCTACAATGTAAGGAAAGCAAATCACGTTTTAATACCATTAAGAAAAATAATCTACAATTGTATCTCTAATAGGGGTCTGCACCCGACCCGGGTCGCGCCGGTACGGCAAAATTTCAAACGGGCCAGGCCTCAGAATTAGGACAGATTTTTCAATGGGCAGAGCTGATAAACAAAATAAACGGGCCAGGCCGGCAAAAAAATTGAACTGCGATGCCAGGCCGAGCCGATTACCACAATTAAGCGGGTCTACCGGCCCGATATTCTATAATTATTAATTCTATAATTTTATCGGCTTCGTCTAAATATTTATTTAGACGAAGCCGATAAAATTATAAACGATCGTGTCGGGCTAGAACCGAACTTTTAAATTTTACACGAGACGACACGGGGTGGGCCGGTCCCGGGCCTGTAAATTCCGGCCCGTGCAGACCTCTAATTCTCTAATACCATTTTTATGTTTTACATAGTAGAATGAACAAATCTATATTCTTTAATATTCAACTATAGTAAAACCTCTGATCCCTTCGTTGAAAAGAGTCAAACATCAGGTCTAGTTATTCCGAAATTTGTTTTTTCTGCTAGGAATCAATGTAATTTTCTTTCTGCAGGTCGTGTTCACACTGGAAGAATTCTTTTGGGTCATGTATAGGTTTTTTTCCACTCAGGTTGTTGGGAGTTTTATGAAAATGTTTGACCACAACTATGTTTCAGATGAAAATAAATACGTATTTGAAGATCTAGGCCTATATGTTCATTTTACTGCATGAGAAATAAAATGTATATAAGAAATGCGGTCATAGATTAGTCTTTCTTTAAGAACCATTTCTTTCGAAGTATGAAAAATGTTATCAATATTTCGTTTTTGATATACACAAAAACAGAGGTATCATATTATTCATAGTTTATGTACACATACACATACTACGTGAGTGTATTACAGCTTGAGAGGTGCCCGCTTTTGAGAGATATAATATAAGCATTCAAATATATAAATTTTAGGAATTGAAAAAATTTCCACTAAATAGAAGTGCCCGCCTTTTGGGAGAAAAGCCATTATGGAGGTTTTATTGTACACAGATTTTTAACCTGAAAATATTGTACATAGATTTTTAGCCTGAAAAATTCTTTTGAAATTCCGGTCAACCCGAACCCGACCCGCTAGAGTCAAAACCCAACGTTAAACAATGAAATTCACCTTTACCCGCAACAAAAAAATCTATTGCGGGTAACCCGACCCGATGCAGGACTCTAAAAGGTATAAAACTAAAAATCTAATCTTTAAATATGCTTTAAAATTAGTTGCGGTTTCAAAAGTTCTATTTATAACGATTCACCTTGCTTTACACAATTGGACATCTGCCTTTAGTTTATCAGTTATTATTTTGAAAATTTTGCCGTCTAACATAGTGCATCGCGTATCATCACAATTAAATTATTCCCTAGACAGGAAGGGCCATTTAGCGTTTTGCTGCGTATTGTATTTTTAAAATACGGTAAAAATAAATGCAGTTTGTTATTATTCCAAATCCTCATGAAAGGATGACTAAAGACAAAACAGACAGGTACACATTTTGCTTTTGTGAAACTTTGATCTGAACGTGAAAAAACATTTTACACATTGTTTTTAAAAAACGGGTCACCCCGTGCCCGACCCGCAAGAGTAAAAAAGCCAACCCAAAACCGACTCGAACCCGACCCGACCCCAAACGCAACGGGAAAATATAGTGGTAACCCGACCAACCCGAACCGCGGGCCAGGTCGGGTTCGGGTAAAAGCGGGTAACCCGACCCGATGCAGGACTCTACTTCGAATTCTCTTATGTCTCTTAAATAAACGATGCAATCACTTCTTTAGAAAATAAATTATAATAAGCTTTAACATTCTTTAAACTTCATTGAAAATCTATTATGTTGCAGTTGATATACGTATAGTTCGTAAGGAATTTTAATCCACTAAATTGGAAATCTATAATGTGTTACTAAAAAGGAAATATTAAACAAATTAAACACTCGATATCGACAATGCGTCTAAAATTTATATGAAACAACCAAAAGTTATTTATGTTACATACAGGATGATTATAACTAAAGTTGCACTTTCAAAAGGCTTTGAAAAAAGAACCACTGCCCAGAATGACCTGACATTTCGCCTGAGTATACGTGAAGCAATGGGAAACTGTTTTGTGAAAGGTCAAATGTTGATCGATAGATGACACTGTACTTGTCTTAAGATGCTAATTAAAAGACTTGACAAGCTGTTGTGGCATTCTTTGTTCAAAGCCTATCCTTCACGACAAGGTAGTGCCACAGAGAATAGGAAAAAATTGTTTTTTAACTGTCCCTAGGCCAAAAACCGTAGAAAAAAGCAAAACGAAATCGGTTTTTAAGAGTCTCTAGGCCAAAAACCGTAAAAAAAGCAAAAACTAAATCGGTTTTTAAATATCCCTAGGCTAAAATCCGTAGAAAAAACAAAAACGAAATAATTTAATAACTGTCCCTAGGCTAGAAACCGTAGAAAAAAGCAAAAACGAAATTCGTTTTTAACTCTGCCTAGGCTAAACACCGAAGAAAAAGCAAAAACGAAATCGGTTTTTAATTGTCCCTAGGTCAAAAAATTTAGAAAAAGGAGAAACGAAATTAGTTTTTAATTGTACCTAGGCCAAAAACAGTAGAAAAAGCAAAAACTGATGAAACCATCAAGAAAAGAAAGTCGGCTACGACTCGCTTAGGAAATGTTCAATATGCAGTTCACGGTTTTCTTATACGGGCTGAAAGCGTAAAACAGCACGTTCCACAACTAATCAACATTCAATCATTAGTCGAAGTCGAATCGACTTCTGGAAATACTAGTATTAAAGCTATTAAAAGTCTTCATAATTTAAAAAATTTAAAATGAACTTCAATTATATGCTTAAAAAATATATGTTTTTTGATTAGAGACAAATGACTTTATAAGGATTTGAATAAATATATATATTTGTATTTAAATTTAAAAGCGCTTTGTGTTACTAAAAATAACTGCAAGTTGTTTTAAGAAGGAATAACATATTGATTTCAGTTTTACTTGCGATATTTAAATGATGTATATTTTCACATGATATTATAATATTTATTAAACGAAATAATATAAATGTATATAAGAATAACAAGGTTTAATTACTTTGAATAATAAAACAAACCGCTCACTTCAAATTCTTTAAAAAAATTCTTAGAAGAAGCAATTTATTTGAAGTTTAGACGTAATTGTCTTGGTTTTTTTCTGGGACAACAATTCTTTTCTGTAGAGTAAAATAAACATTCTCTATTGATTTAGTTCCTTACTTTAATTCATTTGTTTAAATATTTGCTCTCTCAAACGATGTTACAAACACGATGTGTGCGAATCCTGGAAGTGGTAACAGAATTTCGATAACAGAATTTTGATAAAGTTAGTAGTGGATAACAGGTTTCAAGTATATATTGTTTAAAGGAAAAAAGGTTCTAATATTTCGAATCTCTTTACTAATATAACATTATATAAAACACACTATGCGAAAAATTTACTGAACTACCGACTAGAGTTAATTTAGAAAATGTTTGTAATCCAATACTACAAATTAATAAAACAAACCGACTTAAAATGCTATTTTATCCAAATCTTTTGCGTCAATTATCATAACATCTGCGGTTCGGAAAATTCAATATGTTTTATAACAGTAGAAATAAACCATTAAATTTTCTTTTTTTTCAGATTCCCTTGAAAAACCTTCTGAGCAGTCTACTTCGGTACATATAAAACAAACGATCGGGGTTTCTAAAAATCTTACACTTGCACTGTAAAAAAAAAAAAATGGTAACGTTCCATGTAAAATCCAGGAACGTTTCGCCTTTTCTCAGGTTTTCAGAATAATTTAGCTCTTTCCTTTGAAATTCTGGTTTTCTTATCTGAAACGTTCCTGAACAAAAGTTGGAAACGGCAAAACGCTGCGGCCGCCATTTATTATTTTTTTGCTATAATCCGTTGCTCGCGCGCGAGTGTCGAAAACGAATTCCTTAAATGAATGTAAAAAAATCAATATGGAATGCAAATAAATCAATAGACGACATAATCCTTTACGTCTCTATTGTCAAGACCATTCAGATGAAAATACAATACGTCTGTGACATCGCTAAGAGATTACCTCTCGTACTTGTCTGTGGAATGTTTAACGAGCAGACCGTGTAAAAAAAAATACACCTATTATTTGGATCTTCATTAACCAGGGGACCATCAAACATGATTCTCACCGATTTTGATTAATTTAAAGTATGTTTTAGAGTTCTTATCTCTAATTATTTTTGTGAAAGGATTTCTTGAAATGGGCCTTAGATTTTCAGAAATTAGATGCCGGGGTTTAGCATACGTTTCAAATACCCATTAGTTTGCAGCTCTCAATGTGTCTTTCGTGGTGTGGACGCAGAAGGCTCGCACGCCACCCGTACGGCCCGAGTTCGATGCTACCTCTTGACCTTTTTTTTTCTTTTTTAATTAATTTTATATTTTAACACTTTACAATTTGATTTAGATTTGATATATATTTGACACTTTGAATTGCTGCAAATTTGAATTTTTTTTTTTTTTTTTTTCGGAAAAAATATACAATTACGTTTACGATTTTTTTTTCATGAAAATTTATATGTATTTTATCTAACTTGTAAACTAACATAATTACTGACGAAAATCCAAAATATTTTATGTCTAGATTTTTTTTCTAATTATTATTTACATTTATATATTTTTCTATTTTAAGCAAAGTTCAGAAACAATATATCATATATATGTTTACTTTATTGAATTTTAACTGAAAATTTATTTTTTCGTGTAAATTATAAATAATAATTTTGATGTCAATTTCAAAATATTTTTTCATCCCAACAAATAATGATAATAAAGCGAAAATTATCAACTGGAAATGTAAAAATCGTCTGCGGATCCCGCATGCTGTGAAATGCCAGTAATGTTTTGCTGTCAACAGAAATATTCCTGGTATTTCGCAGGAAACTTACTGGCATTTCTGTTGAATGTTTTAGAAATGTTTCTTGGAAATAATGGGCAACTCAGCTGCCCATTTTTTCCCAGGAACGTTGCGGAAATTTTTTTACAGTGTGTCCATAATTCTAAACAATGGAAGCGCATGCGGGACCTGCACAAACTGGAACTGATCGTGAAAGCATTTGTATGTTACCGTCAAGCAGATATTGATAATTTCTAGTTTAGAAACAAAGATTAACCTTTTGTCAAAAATAATATATCCATAATCGTTACCATAAATTTCTTGTCTGTCAAAAGCTACGACCAACAGTATGCATACCGGAATCGTTCATTGTTACTGAAATTTGTATTGTTTGTTTAAATGTACTGTATCCTGTTTTATCTTTTTCTTTTACCATGGTAGTGTCTTTTATTCAGTAACGAGACAATTTCATAATTAACTGTGTTAACCATGGTAGTCTTCTGGGTAAAATAAAGGAAAATGCCATATCCTAAAACTACGGAGATCACAATAAAAGAGTTCTGTGCAATCGCTCCTATAAATCTTTAAAACTACCACAAGAAGCAATGACGCTACTTTAATGCAATCATGGTAAAATCCCACCGCTTTAAATGAGAATGTACGTTTTATTTGGCGCATGTTAGAGAAAATATACGATTTCTCTGACAGTACGGAGAAAAGTTCAACCAAATGGAAGCGCAACATTTAGTGAAATTTTATTTGGTATGACTTGGAAATACACCGTTACTTTATAGCCTCCTCTAATGATAAAATATTACTTTGTAAAGGAAACTTACATTTTCACAGAGAAAAATTAAATGTATAATGAATACATAAATGACGTCATTTTCGAGAAGCTTTCAATTGTGACGAAAATCTCTTTGTTTAGAAAGGGAAAGAACTGACTTTAATAAAATGGTTGCTTTGTTTCATTTACTATATAATATAAATCGTTGAAAATGTTACCATTGCATATAACGAATTAAAGTACTTAGCTATGATACAATGGTTCTCCACCGGTGCACCACGTCACAATTGTACGCCGTGAGAGAACCTCGCTTGCGACGCAGAACTTTTAAATCAAGTTGTATTACTGTTTTAAGAATTAACAAAAATACCAATACTTTACCGTAGAACATTTCACATGATGAATGACTGACTTTGGAATAAAGTTTAATGTCACACAGTTCCTTAATTTGGAAGTGTACCCGTAAAGCATGGTGACGTTACGGCGACGTCGTTGTAAAGTCACACTGTGACTTTGTGACCGTCGATGTGAAGTCATAGTGACTAAAATGTGAAGTCGTTATGGCCGTTTTAGAGCTCATTTGTGACGTCACATTGTGACCAATTTGTGAAGTCACGGTGAGACCAATTTGTGAAATATGTGTCATTTGTGACGAAATTGTCATTAACACTGTGATGATTCTGTGACGACAGTGAGAATGTTTTTAAGTCACATTGTGACAATTTTGTGAAAATTGTGTAATTTGTGACGATTTTGTCATTAACTTTTGACGAATATGTGATTACAATGACAATGTTGTGATAGCGTTAAGATTCAAGACATTTATTGAAAAATGAAATCGCTATTCGACTCCAATCAATGAATCTAGACAATGGAGGCAGGAGTGATTATGAGTAAAAGAAAATTCTGAAGTTCACAGAAAAATTTCAGGATTTTTTTTACGATACTTTGTCGAAATTTGCGTTTTTTTTGCGATCCTTCGGCGAAATTCGCCTTATTTGCACGATTTATTGACAAAATTTCATGTTTTTTCGCTATCCCTTGACGAAATTCGCTTTTTTTCGCTATGCTTTGACGAAATTAGCTTTTTTCGCGATCCTTTGACGAAATTCTCGTTTTTCTCCAATCTCTCGACGAAATTGCGTTTCTTAGATGAAATTCACGTTTTTTTCCACGACCTTTTGAAGAAATTTAAATTTTTTTCGCAATCGTATGACATAATTCGCCTTATTTGAGTGATTTATTTACAAAATTTCGCCTTTTTGCGGTCATTGAAGAAATTCACGTTTTTCTTCAATCTCTTGACGAAATTGCGATTCTTAGATGAAATTCACGTTTTTTTCCACGACCTTTTGTAGAAATTTAAATTTTTTTCGCGATCGTTTGACATAATTCGCCTTATTTGAGCGATTTATTTACAAAATTTCGCCTTTTTGCGCTCCATTGATGAAATTCACGTTTTTTCTACAATCTTTTGACAAAATTTGTTATTCCTAGATGAAATTAACTTTTTTTCCACGATCATTTGACGAAATTTGCATTTTTTGCGATCCTTTATCGAAATTCACCTTTAAACAATCAAGATATTCTTTCTTTTCTATAAACAACATAGCAAGTATAATAAATTTTTGCGAGTAAAAGAATAATTAGGTAATATGTTATTTTCTCATTCTACTTTTGCAATGATAAATTTACAGCAAATTGGAGCTAAAGAAGAATGAAAGAATGATACTGCTCAACAACTACTGTATTTACTCTCGTAATAGTCGCACTTATTTTACCAATTTTTCATTGTGAAAGTCTAAGTGCGACTATTATGCGGGGAAATCTAGTACACAATATTGTACACTCTAATGATAAAACATTACTGGTATAAAAAAACACATAATAATAAAATTAGAACCTTATCAAATGTTTCCAAATTATGTGTTGTTTATTAAAGACCATTTTTCTTTTTATGGTAATATTTTTATAGACGTAAAATTTACAAATAATCTTTGTGAAAATTTTGACAATAAATTCTCATAATAAATTACTTTCACTGAAGGTATCAGTATCACTATTGTAATGTGAATCAGTGTCTGAAGAATCTCTGTCATTCCATAAAATGTCATCTTCGCTTCCGCCCAAAGCGTCGGAGATAATTGTCTTCTTAAAAATTTTGAAATTATATCTCTTGTTATTAAAGTCAAGCTTTGTAATATCCAACTACATATTTGTCCCAGGGATTAATGCGTTACTTTTTCATTCGGAGTTTTTTCTTTATTCTCTATATCCATATACTCGTCTTATATTGTCTTTAAACGGTTTGTTAACAGTTATGATGAACGGTTGCAAAATCGATGTGAGTCTACCAGAAATTATCACAAGATTTGTTTTGCTTCTGAATGTTCCATCTTTACATCATCAACAAGATGTCCCCGGAAATTATCGAGTACCAGCATGGCTGGATTTTTGAGCAATGCTCTATACCTTTTCTTCCAAATAATGCTAACCCAATCTTTCACCATTTTTTCATCCATCCAATTTATGCGAAGAAAATATTTTGATGATTTTTTTCTGCTTCAAATCGGGGGGTGAGACTATTACGCGACTAAACACGGTATTATAAAGAATGGAAAGAAAGAATTAATTGTTATAAAAATGTTAAGCTCAGAAAGGGCTTCTTCGGTAGAGGATGAATAAATGTTTTTATTTTTTTTACTCTTGAACTCATATACACCAAATGAAGAAATTAGTTAAAGATTGAAAAAGCAGTTTTCTTTTTCTTTTTTTTTCTTTTTTTTTTTTTTTTTTTTTTTTAGCTCTGTACGTTAATAATCCTCACTGAGTTGTAACAATGTTGCTCTTTGATATTTTGAGGATTTTCGATATAATTGGTTATTCTTATATTTACTCTGTATGTGTAACTAATTTTCATATAAATAAATAAATAAATATATATATATATATATATATATATATATATATATTTGGTTAACATATATACTTGTGTGTAAGTGTAGATGTTGGTAATTAATAGTAATATTCCTTTGTAGAAATGCAAGATGAGCTGCAAACCACATTTGCTTGTTTTGTTATTTGTTCCACTAACTAAATTATATTTATTTTCTGTTTTTATTAATCCTGCAATTACTTACTGCTCCTTTTAGGCCATTTTTTAAAGTTGCAGCACCCTGCTCTTTTTAAAATTGGGGAAATACACCCTTTAAAAAAAAAAGTGAAATTCACCTTTAGTTGCAATCAGTGATTTCTTGTAAAAAACTTCCCCATATCACAGTATTTCTAAATCAGTGTGTCCAAGACCTTGCAAAAATTATAGAACTTTATTTCTTTAGAAAATACAAGATATTGTTAAATCATGTCGTTATTTAATTGTATTTTTCAATTTGTAATTCATAAAATCCTTAAAAATTAATGTCACTTTATTTATCAAATTAACAAATTATATACTTTTTTCTTATAGCATTACTAAACACATTACTAATACATTTACTCATGAAGCTCTGTCCTTATGCTCTGTTTTTACTGAACTAGCTTGGACACCCTGATCGACACATTGAATTGCAGAACTTTTCTTTGCCTCATTATTATTATTATTTTTTTTTCTTTTTAGAAGAGACTGAAACCTAACTAACAGACACCCATCATTAAAACTTCTCAATTCAAACAAAACAAGTTAAACAAAAAATTCATTTGTGATTTTTTTTCCCTTTTATTCCAAGATCTGTAGGACATTTTTCGTTTTGTTGCTTTGTAGAAATTTTCCTTAACGCCTCCCCAAAGAGTCAAACTACAGACTTTAGAGAATAATAGCAGGTCTCCCAAATGGTCTGCCAACTGAATACCAATAAATTTTAACAGAAAATTTTATGGTAGGTTTGCGCTAGAATTAACTTTTAAAGGTGATTCCGGGGCGGTTTGTAAGAAAAATCTAAAAAGAAAATTTTTCTAAAATAATATTTCTATTCAATTGGCGGACCATTTGGGAGCCCTGTAATAGGTTTTAGAGATTACTCTCTTAAGGCTCCTGTCCCTGCCAACGAAGGCACTCACGAGCTAATGCTAATCCTATGGGGAGGCATTTTTCTAATATCTCGTTTGCATTTCGATATTTTTAAATAATTTTTCTTGCATTGGATAGCCGAGATCCGTCTCTACATCGCACCTTTTTTACTTTTTCGATTTTGGTTGCAGATATTTTTTAGAATGACACTTTCATTTTCAGAACCGGTTTTGAAAGTGAAAGTAATTTTATAAAAAATATCTGCGACCAAAATCGGAAAAGTGAAAAAGGTGCGATATAGAGCCGGAGCTTATCTATTCAACGCAAAAAAAGATTATTTAAAAATGTCGCAATGCAAACGAGGTATTAGAAAAATCCCTCCCCATAGGATTAGCATTAGCTCGTGAGTGTCTTCGCCGACAGGGACAGGCGCCTTAACTCCTTTCCTCAAACTGATTAAGAGGCTACTTCAGTCAAACGAAAAGACCCGTTCGCTAATGCTAATCCTATGGAAGAAATTTATAAAGATATCTCGGTCGCATTTAAATATTTTTAAATGATTTCTTTTGCATTGAATAGTTGAGATCGATCTGTACAAAGGCCGTTGTTTACTTTTTCGATTTTGTGTACAGGTGTTTTTTATGAGGACACTTTCATTTTGGGAACCGATTTCGAAAGTAAAAGCATCCTCATAAAAAATATCTGCAATCAAAATCGAAAAAGTAAAAAATGGCCTGCATACAGATTGATCTCAACTATTCAATTGCAAAAGAAATCATTTAAAAATATTGAAATGCGGCCGAGATATCTTTATAAATTTCTTCCATTGGATTAGCATTAGCGAATGCGTCTTTTCATTTGACTGAAGTAGCCTGTTAACTGATGTCCGCGAAAATCGGTTTCTTTGTACAACTGTCATACATTAAATTTCTTGTTATCAGGCAAGGGAAACCAAAGGTATGGATTTTCAGTTGCAGATGGCTACCTATTTTCCTTATTTTATGGCTTGACAGAACAGGTTTCACAAAATATGCAATTACCATGTGTTATAATCATGTAGTTTTGTCATTGTTAACCACTTCACCGGCTGCCCCGAGATAACTCGGGGGTAAAAGCACTGTTTTAACTTCACTATATTGCTTTTGGAGGCTTTTGAACAAAAGTGGAAAATGTTCTTTAACAGCCAGCTTTCTTGACACTGTTGCAAAATATAAAAGTTTGCAAAATCAGTCAGTGTCACACAGAATTGCAATATCTAGAAAGGGTTTTTCAGAGTAAAGGGGTTTTATAATTACATTGTAAATGTCATCTATGACTATTTGAATTTAATATTTCGTTATTTGAATATCTTATGTTAATTAAATGACAAATGTAATTTAGAAATGAGAATATTACAGAAACTAATAACCCTTTTTATAAGTACAAAAAGTGTTGGTTTCTTCTGGTGCTTCTCCGCCCCTACGTTGTTTATTCTATTTTTTAGTTGTTTTGTTCCTTTCTTCCTAGATATGCGATATAAATATCCAAATCAAACGCATAGTTTCTGTAATAATATATAATACAGAAATAAATGTAAGATTGCGAAACGGAAATATGAATTGAAAAATTAACTAAAATACTAAACGAGAATTAATATTTTTAAGCTATAAAATACTCATTAGGTGCGTTCGTAATTATATAATTACGTAGCACCTATAATCGTCGTTCAGTGCGTCTGTCTGTCTGTCCGCATAACTACCCAACCGAAAGATCTGAAATTTTAAATATATGATTGTTGCAAAATTTTGTCGAGCCATTTCAAATTTTATGAAAATCGGTTGTATACTTTAATTACAGGGACAGTCAAAAGATTTTCTTTACATTATGGCCAGTGGCAAAAATTATTGCAAGTGAATTTTAATGATGTTACAGCCTTACGAATGGTCTGAAATTTTAAATATGTAATTGTTTCAAAATTTTGTCGAGCCATTTCCAATTTTATGAAATTCGGATGTATAGTTTAATTACAGGGACAGTCAAAAGTTTTCCGTTACATTACGGCCAAAGGGAAAAAAATTATCTCAAGTGCATTTTAATGATGTTACAGCCTTCCGAATGGTCTGAAATTTTAAATATATAATTGTTGCAAAATTTTGTCGAGCCATTTCAAATTTTATTAAAATCGGATGTATCGTTTAATTACAGGGACAGTCAAAGTTTTCCGTTACACTACGGGGAATGGGGAAAAAATTATTGCAAGTGCATTTTGATGATGTTACAGACTATGCACTTATGAAGCGCAAAAGAAATATACATTCAGTACAATATGGGGTGCAAAAAATAATTATAAAACTAGTTATAGTACGAACGCACCTCATTTGCCACGTTTGACGAGCAATTTCCAACTTGTTTTTATTTAGTATTTCCTTATTTTATAGCTACAATTTACAAACAATAATCACTTAAGGCTGTTTTGTAAAAAATATTGTTTTTCGCTAGACTTTGCGAAATTGTATAATGTATCCGCGAACCTGTTTTTAAATGTAAAAACATAACATTCGCAGGCAAAATTATTGAAGTAGTTTAGAATCGAAAAGCATTTTTCATTTTTTGACAAATGCATCGAATCTTGAGCTTTAAACGATTGTGTCTCGGATGACCTTTCCTAACCTAAAACATTATGCAGGGGTGATTGTGTTCAGGTAATATACCTGAATTCAGGTATTTATTTCATTTTCAATACTGGAATTCCAGTTTTTCTGATAGTTAAATTCATAAAATAACACTAAAATATCAATTTCATGTGATTGTTAAACATAATTAAAAGTAATATATTTCATAATAAGAGAAATGGACCTACCTGCAATAAATTATATGTTCTCTCTCCATACCAAAACTTCTTCTCGCTAAAATTTCAGGTATTTTTTCATGAATTCACAATCGCCCCTGATTATAACACATATTTTGCACTATTTTCTGAAATATCCTTTGTCTTTAAAAAAAAACAGAAAACACTATTTGCTATCGTGGGTTCAGAATAAAAATAACCGCAACTTTATGGCATTTAAATATAAAAATGTTTTGTGATTGTGTTAGAGAATAGAGAGTTCGAATGGAGACCATAATAGTAAATTATGTTGACATATATTTCCATGATAGTTATTAATTGTATGATATTTGCTGACCAGCCCGACGTCGCCCGTGATGTAATGATATTAATCTTAAATTTATATCGTTTATCCGATCTTTTAAAAATTTATACTTGTATTCAAAAATATTTCCAAACGAACCTCGTATCGCAGGCCCCACAATATTTATACCTATACAAAATTTTAAAGTAAAATTAAAATGTTCGGTCTTTAAAGGACATTATATATTTTCTCGTATTTCAACAAAAAAATAGCAGATTCGGAATTTTAAAGGGCACGGATGTTTTTCTCATAAGACATTTAATATTTAAAAAAAATAGTTCTTATTGTCCAAACTCTTTGAAATTTTTATGAGTCATAAGTATAAGGGTTTCAAAGCCAGTACACAAGATTCGTGGAAAACTATTGATATTTACTGGCAGTGGCGTAGCGTTTGGGGGGGCTGGGGGGGAGAGGCCCGATAATTTTACTACCAGCACTATTATATGAAAAATTTGGCTTTATTTAATAATTGAAAGTTATAACGATTAAACAAAGCAAAATTTAACATATATTAATACTGGCAGTAAAATGATTTGAGCCCTCCCCCAAACGCTACGCCACTGTTTACTGGTAAGACGATGGTAAGGAGACTTTTTTTTTTCTATTGCCCAAACTGTTTAAAATTGTTATGAGTTATAAACACATATTATGGTTTTGAAGCATGTGTAAAACAAAAATTACTGAAAATATATTGATATTTAGTTGTGAGAGGTTACCTGTTTTGTAAATAAATAACGTTATTAACGTAGCTACCAGGCCCTTCTTTATATTAAATTTTAAATGATATAAAATTCCATAAATTTTGTAAAACCTGTGCAAATAGAACCTGTCTTACATGAGAGCATTTCATGGTTCCTTCGAAAGGAATGCCACACATTAAATAATGAATTCAGGGGGTAACCTGGGAGGAGAGTTCTCCCTGAGCATCGTAATGTCACACCTGGAAGCTTTGTAATTTTCTGTTTATTAAAGCTGTACAAGTGCAATTCCCACCTGCTCCATACTGTTTACCACTCCGGGAGCATCATTTATCCCTCCAGGGAAAAAGTGCCGTAATTCAATACTCCAATTATACTTGCTAAGATGGCAACTTGTCTAAAACGGATTTTTTTCGATCCTTTGCGGTTCTATTTTTACAGGTTTTACTGTAAATGAATTTCTTGGAATATTGTATTATTAGTTTATAATTAACAAAACATAAAAATGCAAGAGTCCAGATTTAGCAATCCTTAACAATGTCTGATATGTTTTTCGAAATCCATATTTACAAAAAATAGTTTATGAATAGACAGCGAGACGAAAGAATATCACTTTTCAACTACATTGGGAAGAGCTATAAACTTATGCTGAATAATATACATTTTTAAAGATAATAAAAGATTAAAAATAATTGGATGTTCCAATCCCAAACTTTCTTCTATCTCATACATCTTAATATTTCAAAAAGTCGTTAACAGATGTGAATACTTCAATATTATTAGTTCAATACTATAGCAACTTTGATTTTCATCTTAAATTTCTACTTCAATCAATTAATCGGAGTAAAAACGAGTTAATCTAGATCATAATATTTATTAAAATTAATAGTTTTTCGTTATTCTATTGTGCATCAGCTGTCTGCGAATGGACAACAGAACTACGAAAATTCGAGAAAATTATACAAAAATCGCTATCACAACGCCCCTTTCCGGCGGAATATTTCTAAATTGAAGGAGAAACTGCTTGCCACAGCCAAAAACATACACAATATATTTGGTTTATTTCTATGCTTAACTTTATACACTTTCCGATGGTACAATGGCGACACACGAACAGACAGAAATTTTGTATAAACATGTTTTTGATATCGCCGACCTCTAAAACGTGTAAATCCGTCGAAAACCGGAAGTCGAAAAAAATTTCGATTACAATACTTTCTTCTATTGACGATAGAAAAAAAAAAGTAAAAATTGAAGAAGCAATTTCGCCACTCCTGGAAAAACATTTGCCCGACCTGGAAGCATCGTCTAGCTACGGGCCTGAACTAGTACCTCTTTTTAAAACATTTGACTAATAACATCAAAAAGCATTTTTATATGAAAAATATCAATTATTTATTCAAATAAAGTTTTGAAATTCAATAGCGATACTTTGATACTAGCAACATTCAAAGAGTTAATAGTCGAAGAAATTACCAAAGATTTTACTACCTACAGCAGTTTTTTTTAAATTCTAATAGTTTTAGTAGTTTAAGCGAGCAGTTCGATTACATGTTTATTAAATTTGTGTTTTATTTATATAAATTTTTTGAGAAGTTTTTAATTTACTATAAAGGTTTTAGAATAACCTGTGATGAACATTGTAATATATACAGTCTGTTACAAATGTAGGTAATCATATTTATTTTTATATGACACAATAAAATAAAAAAATACTGAAAATAATGTAAAATGATCAGCCATTTTTATGTGAATAAAGTATAAAAATTCAAATCATAAGCACAAAATAGAAACACACATTGCTTCATTATTACTATTATTATTTTATTTACAGGATTAGATGATAATTATAAATAGCAAGCCCCCTTTAATCAGCCTGTTTTCTAATAGAGTGTATAGTATAGATATTTTGAAGTTTATGCGTATAAAATCCTTCAGGAAAAAAACATTAAAAATATCCAGAAAAAAAATAATGAAATATATTTTACATTTTAGCTTCATTCATTCATGTACATGGATATGTTTTTTAATAATTAAAATCTTTCAATAAAACCATATTTGAATTCTCACTGGGTTGCATAATTTCTATATTTGTCAACAAATTGAGACACCGGTTTACTTTGAAAACTTTTCGTTCATAATTTTTAACTGAAAAGTTCTTACCAGCTAAGTAAACATATAAATTATTAATCTCTCTTTAAATTCCTCTTTCTCTCCTAATCCTCCTCTTTATAAATTTTTATAACTTTTCTCACATCGAATAATATTCATTGACACTGATTTTTCCCCCTTAATACTGCATATGCATGATATCTTTTAAATAGTACTTCTCCATTATGTAAAAAAATTCTTAGTTCTTCAAATAGAATAAACTATCTTCTTTTCTTCCGAACAGATATTAATTTTATATAAAAATGTGCAACGCAAATTGTTTCAGAAAATCAAAAAATTTTATACTATAAAAATGCCTTTTTATTTAGTACGTTAAATATATTTAAATATTTTCTAATTATGTTAAACTTTGATTATAATATTTTTATACGTCATTTTAAAGTTTGAGAAAACATGTGATTTTAGCCTATAATATAACCTATAACCAAACTCTGGAAAAAAATATTTTTTCTTACCTTTTTTTTTTCCCTTAACGTCGTTCTTTAAATTCCGATGTAATCCATGTTTAAGGAAGAACAAATTTTGGAAGTAGAAAATATGTCCAATAATAAGTACAATAGCAATGATGGAAATAATTTTAAACCACACCAAAGCTAGTGTAATTATCTCGAACTAATATTTTTGTCTAAAGTATTATCTTGGAATGATTATTCCTTTGAATTTTTTAGGTTAAATGTTTATATCTGACATACTGCATGTTCATAACACTACCTATTGTCCAGCAAAAAACTCCATCTGCCTGTTTCAAAGATTAAACGCAATATATTGTTTTTAATAGTTTTTATCGTCTGCTGTTTTTCGTGCTCTTTTTTTTTTATCAAGGCCCAGAACAGATGTCTTTTCCGTTCTTATACATTTATATGACATAACATTTTTATGAGCATAGTTCCAATTAAAAATTTGAAACTTGATGCAACTAACGATTTATAATATATATTTTTTATTACTTGAATTTTATTATACTTTTTTCTTCCCTTTTTAAATGTTAAACCATGGATATCAAGATAATTTATTTTATAGTTCTTATATGAATATTTTCCTTTCTTTTCGTTTTATTTATTTATTTATTTATTATTATTACTTTTTTTTTTTTTAACGGAAAAGAATGTCAAACTTTTCTTACTGACTCACACATATATTCTTGATAAAGGTCAGAAAACAAAAGTTGTAGAACAGCTCAATTTATTTAATTTATAATTACATTCAAAGTATTTTAGGTTATATAAAATTAATATTTTTTCTAAATATTTTTGAGTGTTAAATTTTATTTATTAATAAACCATTCAAATAATAATAATAATAAAATCAAAATCATATAATTTCTCCTCCTAATAAATTATGTCATTATCGAAATGAATTATTGCCAAAAATGTTACAGAAATTATTTTGCCGGGCGTTGGGTTTGAACCTGAGTAGTCTACAAAAGCTTAGAGTTTTAAACTGGTGCTTTAGATCACGCAGTTAACCAGTCCTGCTCTTTCTTTCCTCTAAAAGGAAGATTCAGTAATTTTAACTTCACGCATGCGGAAATGTGTGAATTTTTTTGACTGAACTTACAGAATCAGGTTTACGTTTTAATATATATGATGTTAACCTTTTACTTTAGTTTTAAATCCTCAGCTTTTCTATGATGGTATTTTTTTTCTCACAATTAAATACATTTAAGAAAAATAAAGAACATATTGATACATTACAGGTAGAATAGATTTATTCATTGGAACTTCCAAAAAAGCAATCAGGCGCAGGGCTGTAAAATGCCTTAAAATGGTTTTGGATGCAGGATGCAGGATGCATGAATATCATTCACGCTAGATAAGCATATATTTTGCTAAATAAAGTATTTAAAAAAATAATATACGAATTAAAAATCGAGGTACCACATACAGGCGCCATAATAGCTGCAATTTTAAAGCATATGTTAGTATATATATATATATATATATATATATCTACATACTATATTATCGCCAGTTTCATATATATTTGCATTTACAAGATCCTATGATTAACTTTTGTATTATTTTTTCCCTTGATTTTCATATATGGGATTTCATTTTAAGTATATATATATATATATATATATATATATATATGTATACTGGCTAACTGGGAAGGGGGGGGGGGGGGGCGGGGGGTTAAGAGTTTAACAAACCAGAGAGAGCACTGAAAAACTGATGAAACACACATGCAAATTTTTTTTACTAAGATAAATACGTGATCTTTAAAAATCAACGCAAAGAAAAGCTGAAATATTTAGCGAAATTTTTTCTTGCATTTATTTTAAAGCTTCATAATAGGACCTCTTTCTTCAGTGCCAAAAGAATGATACAGAGAATGGGAAATAATAATAGCAAAGTGTGTTATTGGTATCCCTGTTTTTACTTTCCTCCATCTTTACAAGAAGAAAGTATTGGATTCGTAAAAATTTCCGACTCCCGGTTTTCGACGGATTTACACGTTTTAGAGGTCAGATATTCCGAAAAACATGTTTTTACAAAATGTCTGTCTGTGTGTATGTGACACAAATTTTGTGGGCACTCTATCTCAAGAAGTAATCCACGGAATTTAATAAAAATTTATATTCAAGTAGTCCCTAGTATATATTGGTGATGATTAGTTTTTGGTGTAAATCGCCCAACAGGTGGCGCTGCTATGTTGCATTTTTCGCGATTTCTGCAATATCTGTATCTCAAGAACTAATGCACGGATTTTCATCAAACTTCACATTCAGTTATTCCTTAATACGAATTGGTGCTGGTAACGTATTGGTGTAAATTGCCCAACAGATGGCGCTGCTATGCTGCATTTTGAAGCATTTACGCGATTTTCGTAATAGCTTTATTTCAAGAAATAATGCACGGATTTTCATCAAGCTTCAGATTAAGTTAGTTCTTGACATGATTTGACGTTTTGCACCTTTTGGTGTCAATCGCTCAGCAGGTGGCTCTGCTATGCTGCATTTTTGTGATTTCCACAATAGCTCTATCTCAAGAACTAATGCTTGAGTTTTCAACAAACTTCAGATTCAGGTATACCCTGATATGAATTAGTGCTGTTTATGTTTGTTGTAAATCGCTCAGCAGATGGCGCTGCTATGCAGGATTTTTCACAATTTCCACAGTAGCTCAATCTCCAGAACTAATGCACGGATTTTCATCAAACCTCAGATTCAATTAGTCCTTGACATGATTTGACGTTTTACACCTTTTGGTGTAAATCGCTCAACAGGTGGCGCTGCTATGCTGCATTTTTTGTGATATCCGCAATAGCTCTATCTCAAGAACTAATACTTGGGTTTTCAACAAACTCCAGATTCCTTGATATAAATTAGTGCTGTTTGTGTTTTGGTGCAAATCGCTCAACAGGTGGCGCTGCTATGCTGCATTTTTCAGAATTTCCCCTATAGCTCTATCTCAATAACTAATGCGCGAATTTTCATCAAACTTCAAATTCAGATATACTTTGATATAAATTGGGGCTAAATTGATGTAATTTCTTGTACTATTTAAATGATTTAATTGATGTGATTTATATAGAAGAAAGTTTTGTGATGGCCACAACATACTAGTTTATTTTACTTTTATGACTGTAGAAGGGGCTCCTTTTGTAAAGTTTTGAAACAGCTCAATGTTAAATTTATTTTGGTTGCTTGTTCTTTTCATTCAGCTGATTTATATTAGACTCTATTTTTATAATTAGCTGTATCATAAAAGTTCTTTTATAATAATTAATTATTATTATTTTTTTTATACTTTTTAAATTGGATTTTCTAACAAGAATGATGTATATAGGCTTAAACCGAAAGAACATCTACTTCTATGCAATTGTATTCTTTCCTTTTTTTTCGCTGTTGACGGGGGATGTGAGGTGCGCCTCTCTGACTCTGTTTTTCCCTTCTTTATTCCACAGTTTTTTTTTTTTATCTTTAATTTATAAGCAATGATGATCAGGCCTTAGAGGCTACGAAATATCTATATGCTTTTTAAAATTACTTACATTTGTGTTTTGTAAACGTTGTTTCTCTCTTTTTAATATATTGACACAAAGTACAATCCTCTCCTCCTTTTATGAATTGTATTCTTTCACAAGAGCCCACCCTCACACACACACACACCCGATTTAAACCAATTTAACATTTTTGTCACATTAAAAAATTACTTATTGTCTGTACTAACTATGCATATATTTTTATATAACTGAAAATTAAAATAAAAAATATTATTGAAGCTGTTATTTTTATTCAAGTTACACAATTTCATTTCATATTATTTATAATGATTAAATACAAACAAAAGGGGAACGCTAAAGAAAAAAATGGTCTTTTGTGCTATGCGTAGAGTTTTTAAACATCAAATTTCATGATAACATATTTATCGCTGTCTATTAATTAGTGTCTTTTTCAATATACTTAGCAATCTTGAAAAGCTCAAAGCTTTAAATAAAATGTCTATAGTGAAAAAGTTCGAAAACATTTCTCAAACTCTTTAAAAAAAAATAATAATAACCTTTATACACATAATTAATGTAGTAAACTTTTGCTATAGTCATTATCAATACTTCATTTGCACTGACGAAATTTATACTAAATTAAAAGTTGATAATTTCTTGCGTAAATTAATATATTTGAGAAATGTACTACAAAGCAGGAATTTTTTTTAAAGCCAACACGTACTAGAGAAATAAATTCCAATTAAGATGTTAATCTTAACCTAATGTTGTCAATGTCTTAAACAGTGTTGAAGTCATTTAACTTAAAACCTTAAATTTGTTAATAAACATCATTAATTATAACTTTCAGGTAATTAGATTTTTTTTCAGCTTGAAAATAATACAGATATTTGTTATCTGCAAACTGACTAGAACTTATTATCTTTACTATTAATATTATTTTGTCTTAGATGTCATGCAGAGAAAATAGTTTACCCCCACCCCTATCTGAATAAGTAATAATATTTGACCTCTGTAAATTATATACTTTCACATTATCAATATTCAATTATACATCCTTACATACTCTCAATCAGTCACAATGTGAAATGCTTTCAGTGCTTTATTATTATTATTATTAATATGTTGTATTATACTGGGGACTCACAAAGCAATTTTCAAGATAAGACATATTTATAAATGTCAAAATATACTTTCAAGAATTATGATTTATTAATAATTCATACTATCTAATCAGGCACATTTTTAGTTCTTCATTGCACGATTAGCGACAAGCTTTAAAAATGAAAATCTCGATAACAAACAGTATTTATTTAATAACAGTATCTTTACAAATTTATATTTAATCAAGTTTATTTCTTATGTGTTCATCTAAAATTTATTTTACAATTAACATCAAACGCTGAAAAATTTAATACGTTACAGGTTATCGAAAATAAATTATCCATGAATCATGGAAATTGTCTTATTTGCTTACTGCAGAAAAATAAGAAATTAAACTTGTTGTGTAAATACAGCAATTATTGTGTCAGATTTATTATTATTATTATTATTATTATTATTATTATTATAAATCATCAAATCTAATTCTTGGGGATTAGTAACACATAGAGATAAAAACGTGATTACTAAATTATTAGAAACTGTATAAATATCATAATTTTACAAAATGTAAACAAATATTTTTTAATGATGCGACAGCATTTCACTTTCACGAGATAAAAGTCAAAACCAAGGTTCTAATGATATATGCCTTATCTTGGTAATAACTAAGAAGTAAAATTATTATAGCAGTTTTATAGCAGTACTAAAAAAAAAAAAAAAAAAAAAAAAAAAAAAAAAAAAAAAAATTAAACAATCTATCACGATAATACAACATATCAAAAGGTACCATAACACTGAAAAAACATTTCACATACCTGTATTTTAAATGAATGAATATCCTCTTTATTTTTTGTTTTGGGGTTAGCTCCTATATATAAGTGATTTTTTAAATCTGTGTCATTCATTTGCAGCACAAAATTTACTATAGCAGCATTATTTAGTATAAATAAAACAGAAATTGCAATTACAAGCGTCACATGGTTCTGTACGCTATACATAGACTTCTTATCTTTACTCTGAGACGCTATATTGCAATGTCTGCCATCATTTTTTACGAACGAGTAACGAGTTACTACTACGAGAGTGTCGTAGCTACAGCAAATATTGATCACGTGACACCTTCAGTTACGATTTCTCTACGAGAGAGAAACAGTCCGCATATTTGACTTGTTTCGGTAATCTAGTCGTCGTCCGCAAATTTGCGAGAGAAAGGGTCTTGCGAGAGAAAAGTGTTTGTTGGGAATACGCGCGTGAGTTATATTGTGTGGACAAAGATGCGTATGCTCTAGCAATATCTAGATAGAACACAATGCCATCTCTGTCGCCTAATTCAAACCACTTCAGATCGATTTCATACTTTAATTTACTTAGTTGTGACCAGTATTTCTCCAATTTAATGGTCGTGTTTTTAGACAACATTTCATAATTAATGATTTTTTTTTCTGTCTTAACAAATATATAGAAAAATCTTCTTTGAATGCTTAGCTTTCATTACTTGTCCTTGTCCCATACTTGATGACCCACTGGTTCAAACTGAAATCCGAACTCTGTGACCCAGACCCAATTCAATACCTGGAGAGTGGCTGGAACAGGTCCGATTCTGCAGAGAAGATCGTTACATCATCGACTCCTTCCGTGGAACCTCGGAGGAGAGAACCACTACCTGGAGACTAGAGAGGTCCTTGCTACAGGATTGCTTTACCGACAGAAGTAACCATTACACAGGTTGAGTTGGGTTTACACCAAAATTTCCAACGCTGAACATTATTTAATACAACTCGATTTCCTCACCTGTGCACATTTGCTCTAAAAAGAGATCAGTTCAATAGAGAATCGTAAACATAACTTTAGTTTATCAAGGGTTTCTCCATTAACTCATACGGCATCCATACATCAGACCTACTAACCATTCCAAGTAGACATACACACCTTCATGCTGCTGTTTCATTCGAAGAAATCCTCCGACTTCTTGAATTCTTTTAATGCTAATTACTCTCAGTTACCGTTAATACTTCTTTGCCACCAGCGTCCATCATTACAGCATAGGCGAAGTTTCTGTAACACCCTCTACTTAATGACACCTATGTATTATAGCACACTTGGTACATTCTATATTTTCTAAGTTAAAAAGAAAGTGCCATTGTAATTTGATGGTATACACCACTAAAAATTCATCACCAACATTTTTTGTCTTGAGAAGAGCATTTCAGAAAATAAATATTCAATTTTATATTTTGAAATCATTTTTTTTCAATTTGGTATTTTAAAATACTATTTGTTCTGGAAATTTAAATTAAAAGTTAGATATAAAAAAAAATAACAATTATACTTTGGGTAATATAGGATTTAGACTTATAATTAATGAGATTTTTCCCATTTGTATTCATCAAGAGAAATAAAATACTTTAGACTATAATACTTTAACCTAATCAGAAATGTATGAAATGAATTATTTTTGACACGCGATTTAAGCCAATCATTTAATACAATTATCCCAAAAGGATTAAAGAATTTAATGTTAATCGGCTTACTTTTTGTGAAGAAAAGTTAAGATGTTTAGCTAATTTATGTACACATTCGTGCAGTTGAATCTGCGGAAAAATTTCAATATCTTGTAAAATATTACAAAATACATTAATTATATATTAAAACAATCAAAGTATTTAATATTACTTTTTAAGTTATGCGCGTCTTTATTTTCAGTAATTGTTAAATGAACAATGATTTTTAGTATCAAAGTATTTAATATTACTATTTAAGGTATGTATTTACTTTCAGTGATTGTTAAATAAACAATAAGTTTTAGAAAAAGTAAGTTTTAGTAATTGATGATTTTTCCAGAAGATCAATAAAAGTTTCTAAAAATTTGTTTTTTGCTAACGTTTGTCGTTAGCAGCTGTATCATATTTTGCTTCATTGTTTGCTTGTTTTTAATATAAATGCGAGTATGACAAAGAAAAAACATATTTTAAAACATAATAATTAACTTAATTTTAAAATTAATTAATAATTAATTAAATTGTTAATTAATTGATTTTTCATTATTTAAATATTGCGCGGTAGCGCAATACTTATTTATTCCAGTGTCACTTCTCAATGTTAAATTAACATAGAAAAGCCTATGGAGCTCATAACTTTTTAGCTCACAGACTATCAAAGCCTGAAAGCTAATGTGCCCGCCGGTTCTGTATGTATGTATGTATGTATGTACGTATGTACGTAATGCGATAACTCTTGATAGGAACATCCGATTTGCTTCAATTTTTTTTTTCTAGGTTCATTCTGATAAGGCGCTTCCCTGATTAGATTTGGGAGTTCGTTGGTTAAATAGAAAGAGGGAAAAGGGGGCTAGTCCCCCCCCCCCCTTAATTTAGATAAATGGGTTTCTCATGCAGAATTATTAGATTTGCTCCAATTTTGGTATACCAGTTTATTATGTTAAGGAGCTTTCCTGATTAAATTTGGAGGTTCATTAGTTAAGTATATAGGGGGAAAGGGGGGCTACCCCCCCCCCTTCATTTAAATAAATGGGTTTTTCATGCAAAATTATTCGATTTGCTTCAAATTTGGTATACGAGTTTGTTATGTTAAGGTGCTTCCTGATTAAATTTGGAGGTTCAATAGTTAAGTATATAGGGGGCAAGGGGGGCTACCCCCCCCCCTTAATTTAAATAAATGGGTTTTTCATGCAGAATTATTCGATTTGCTCCAAATTTGGTATACGAGTTTGTTATGTTAAGGTGCTTCATGATTAAATTTGGAGGTTCATTAGTTAAGTATATAGGGGGAAAGGGAAGCTAATCCCCCCCCCCCCCCTTAATTTAAATAAATGGGTTTTCATGCAGAATTATTCGATTTGCTCCAAATTTGGTATACCAGTTTATTATGTTAAGGAGCTTCCCCGATTAAATTTGGAGGTTCATTAGTTAAGGATATAGGGGGAAAGGGGGGCTAGTCCCCTCCCCATTAATTTAGATAAATGGGTTTTTCATGCAGAATTAATCGATTTGCTCCAAATTTAGTATACCAGTTTATTATGTTAAGGAGCTTACCTGATTAAATTTGGACGTTCATTAGTTAAGTACATAGGGGGGAAAGGGGGGCTAGACCCCCACTTAATTTAAATAAATGGGTTTATCATGCAGAATTATTCGATTTGCTCCAGATTTGGTGTACCGGCTTATTATGTTAAGAAGCTGCCTTGATTAGATTTGGAGGTTCATTAGTTAAGTACAAAGAAGGGAAAGGGGGGGAGTAGACTCCCTCTTAATTTAGATAAATGGGTTTTTCATGTAGAGTTATTCGATTTGCTCCAAATTTAGTATACCGGTTTATTATGTTAAGAAGCTGCCTTGATTAGATTTGGAGGTCTATTGGTTAAGTATAAACGGGGGGCGCGGGCTAGTTTCCCCTTAATTTATTTAAATGGGTTTTTCATGCAGGATTATTCGATTTGCTTCAAGTTTGATATACAGGTTTATTCCGTTATGGCGCTTCCTTCGTTAGATTTGGAGGTTCATTTGTTAAGTATAAAAGGAGGAAAGGGGGCAAGTCCTCTCCGTTAATTTAGATAAATGGATTGTCATGCAGAATTATCCAATTTACTTTCATTATTTTTTCTATGTTCATTCTGATAAGGAGCTTTCCCTATTAGATTTGGAGGTTCATTAGTTAAGTATAAAGGGGGAAGGGGTTAGACCCCCTTAATTTAGTGATATGGTTTTTTCATGATGAATTTTCTGATTTGCTTCAAATTTGGTATACCGGTTTATTATGTTAAGGAGCTTCCCTGATTAGATTTGGAGGTTCATTGGTTAAGTATAAAGGGGGGATACGGGGTCTAATTCCCTTTCATTTATTTTTTGAGGGGCATTATTCTATGAAATAAGAGTATAATATACAGTTAATGTGAATAGCCTGTGAGCTCAATGCCATCAGTTTAACTTTGCACATTTCTTTTTATTTGACTTTTCCTCTCACTTTTTGTCCCTGCAAAAATACAAACCTTTAAAAAAAGGTCTAAGATTTATTTGGATTTCGTTTGAACGGAATCTAATTTTTTAGAGTGTTTTAAGTATCATATTGTTTGAATTTTCTTTTATAATGTTCATTTGGTTTAACTTATTTGTTACAAAAATTTAACATTAAACTAACTGGATAAAATATCTTAATATCTGTCCCTTCTCGGGCTTAACAATGTTGGTAATAAATTGTTTTCTTTTTACTTTCTTCTATCTTCAATAGAAGAAAGTATTGTAATCGAAATTTTTTCGACTTCCGGTTTTCAACGGATTTGCAAGTTTTAGAGGTCAGAGATACCAAAAATCATGTTTATACAAAATGTCTGTCTGTCCGACCGTGTTTCCGTGTGTCGCCATTATACTATCGAAAAGTGCATAAAGTTATGCATAGAATTGAACGAAAAATTTTGTGTATGTATTTGGCTGTGGCCATTAGGTCCTCCTTCAATTTAGAAATATTCTGCCGGAAGGGGGAGCTGTAATAGAAATTTTTGTGCCATTTTCATTATTGTACCATCGAAAAGTGTATGAAGTTACTCATAGAATCGAACCAAATTTTTTGTGTATGTTTTTGGCTATGGCCAGTAGGAGCTCCTGAATATGAAAAAATTCTGCCAAAAGGAGGCGCTGTAATAGCGATCTCCATGTTATTTTCATTATTGTACCATAAATTAGTACATGAAGTTATGCATAGAATTGAACTAAAATTTTTGTGTATGTATTTGGTTGTGGCCAGCAGTTTCTCCTTCAATTTGAAAATATTTTGCCTGAAGGGGTTGCTGAAATAGAGATTTTTGTGCCATTTTTCTTTATTTTACCATCGAAAAGTGTATGAAATTGTGAATAGAATTGAACCAATTTTTTGTGTATGTGTTTGGTTATGTAAAGCACGTCCTCCTTGAATTTGGATATATTCCGCCGGAAAGGGGCGCTGTGATAGCGGTTTTTGTACAATTTTATCGTTTTTTCGTAGTTCTATTGTCCTGCAGCGACGGGATTTTTTTTTCTTGTATTAGACGGTATTTTGAACGGGACCTGAGACTCACAATTCTAATATTCTAATAATTAGTTGAGTTATTAATAAGAAATCTCAACTTGCTCTCATTAAAAACTGATCTCGGTCCTTGCGAGAGGGAAAAAGTGGCGGTGCACGCACAGAAACCTCATTTACGCATCCGCAGAAAATGAAGATCAAAATAATGGACTGTCCGTTGGGGTTGGGGGGTGGGGGGTATTTGGTCATTACTTTTTAACTTACATCGACCAAACCACTTAGTAAAGTTAAAAACGAAAGACATATTCTGAAAGACAGTTTTGTTACATCTCAAATGCCGCAACCAATTAAAAAAAATATATCGCAGTTAACCCTTTGATAAATTATTTTCAAAAAGGGTCGTTTTTCGAAAAACGTTTTTCTCTCTTATAGCAACTTTAGAGGTAACGACAAAACAAAAGAATGTTCTCAAAGCTGAAAACTTTTTCTAATCGATGGTGTAATTGGTTTTTAAAAATGTGAATTTTAACCCTTTCAAATACACCGAAAAACGTAGGTCACTTCGCTCCGGATGGAGACAATATTTTTTCTATGCTAAAAGTAACTAAACGTCCATTTTTAACACGATCTTTTCAGAGTATCTGAATAGGACAAATTTAGATCACCTTCAAAAATTTTGGAAATATGTTTTACAAAATAAAAAGTGTGAAAATTTCAATATTTTTGGCTCAGATGGTAAGAAATTTGTATGGCGAAAGACAAATACTTCTCTTCAAATTAAAAACTTGAAATCAACTGTAAAACATGGCGGTGGTCATGTAATGATTTGGGGATGCATGTCTTTTAACGGAGTTGGCGAAATGACCTTTATTGAAGGCAATATGAATGCTGAACAATATACTAATATATTGCGAGATCATTTATCCAATAGTGCTCTGAAATTAGGAATTCCTAATTCATATTATTTCCAACAGGATAATGATCCGAAACACACTGCATATATTACGAGGTTATGGTTGCTTTATAATGTAAAAAATCAATTGAAAACGCCACCACAATCACCAGACCTCAATCCAATTGAAAATTTATGGCATATTTTGGATGTGAAAATAAGGAAAAAGAAAATTTCTAACAAATCAGAACTTAAGCAAGCTCTTAGGGAAGAATGGCTACAAATTAGCAGTGAAACATGTCACAAATTAATAGAATCAATGCCCAGACGATTACAAGCTGTAATTGAAGCAAAAGGCATGCATACTAAATATTAGCATTGTTTTTAACTTATAAATAATTCCTCTAGTTCTATTTTTATTGCTGGTGTGCAAATATTTTTTTGGTAGTACAAATGCTACTTTTTTATGTTTTCATATTTTAAATGTAATTATTAAGTCAGATATTAAATATGTTTATTTGTTTTGTAAAAGTGTTGGTATTTTTAATTCTTAGTTGCTTTTTATTTATTTATATGTTACATATGTTACAACAAATTTACCTGGTGTGCAAATACTTTTTTTGCTCACTGTATATATAATTTGCGGAAATTTGTAAAAAATTTCACACACCTTCTAAATTTTTTTACAATATATATATATGTATATTCAATTTCATCGAGGTTGGATTTTTTTTCGTTTCGCTTTTGCCCCAGGGTTGTGACTCAGGAAAAATATACCATCGCGCGCTGTAGTTGCAGGTTTGCCATTAGATAAGAATGAGAAATGTTAAGCTGGATATTGTGCAATTATCTCAATGGTAGAGAATTAGCGCGTAATATCAGTGACCCTGGTTCAAATTCAGGATTGGACACTGTTTAGGTGCGTTCGCAAATATATAAATACGCAGCACCTATAGTCGTCGTCTGGTCCATCCGTCTGTCTGTCTGCCCGTCTGTCCGCATATAATAGCGCAAAAACTACTGAACAAAAGGGTTTGAAATGTAATATATATATAATAGCTGCAACATTTTGTCGAGTCAAATTTAATGAAAATTTAATCAAAACTTAAAAGATATTAATAAAAGTTTTCTTCATTCTATTAAATCCTATCATATGTAACTAATTCAATGATATCCCTTCATAGGTAATGATTCTCGATTACCATATGCTGATTACGTCCTATTTAAGATGGGGTCCTATTATTTCCGTATTACTGAATTTAATATACATAATCTTAATAAATTTTGTATGCATGCATTCTTGCATAAGAGTGCAACAGCTATTGCACCGAGATCTGAATACAGTGTGACTTCAAAAATCCGGCATTCAGAAATCTGGCAATTTAAAAAATCCGGCATAAAAACCTTCTTTTTCCCTTCCTTTTTCTTTTACACTTTCAAGTCATGGTAGGAGAAAAATAGCAATTGTTTATGAGTTAAAAACTTCAAGATCGAAAATAAAAATGCAAAAATAATAATAATAATAATAATAATATTTCACATTTTTCTCATTTGTCACAGGCGAATATTTTCTGAAAATTTTTTCCGAGAGCTGCGTGTTGCACTGCAAAAGCTTGGAGGCTAGTACACAAGTTCTTTGGAGTCTCTCTTCTGACGCTGTGCTCAATAAAACCGCCGATAACGCTAGTAACAGCTCCAATGACGAGGATGAACAACAGGTATAAGAAAGGTGTCACTAAAAAAATACGCAAATTTGACTGAAGAATTAACATCTGCTTTAGAGAACAAGACTGCATTTCCAAAATAGAGATTCTCCATTTGTATAAAATAGGGGGAAAAAAAGTGAAAGAAAGAAAAAAGAAAAAGAAAACTTGTTAAAGAACGGCCAAAAAATTTGAGGCAAACAAAATTGACATCGATGTTTCTGAAATTACATGAGAAGAAATAATTTCACTCTTTATTAGATTTTTTTCTTTTCTGTAACATAGAAAATACAAATTAATGTAAGTTTATTTTTATATTTAATTTTCTTTTTCCTTTCATAATTATCACTTAATAATGAATTAAATTATGGGTAAAGGCACCATTAAGAATATAGTACTACTTTTGATATTCCAAGTTACTACTTTTGACATTCCTTCAAAAATTCGGCATAGTCCTAGTCCCGATGTTGCCGGATTTTTGAAGTTATACTGTATTTATAAATTAAGTAATACTAGGAACAAATCTCATTTGCCACGTTTGATGTACAATTTTCGAGTTTTTTACTCTGTTGGCTTTGCATCTCGTAGCCAAACTAAATAAAAAATTCAGCAATTATAATTTCATATTACAAATACGTTTTTTTACACACATTTTAATATTTTAATTAAAATACCTATTTTAAATGTGTTCATTTAAAATATATTTTTAGTGCAAATATTTTTTTATAACTTTAAAAAATAAATTGTGAATATTTTTAAATGAATGAGAAAATTTTTATTACTTTTTTTTATTCGAAAACGTTTCTTTTCTTTGTTGTTAGTCAAGTTCTTTTTTTTTTTTTTTTTTTTTTTTTTTTTTTAAATATATATTAAATTAAATTAGAAATCTTAATTTATAGAATTTTTGGTTTTTCGTTTTTAAAATGAATTCGGATTTTAGTATTAATAGAGCCAATACGCATGCGTGCTAATGAATGGAATTTCTTCTTCTTTTTCAGATTTTCGGGTAGAATTCCCGGATAAAACATATTTTTTAGGAGTAGGGAAATTATTTGTTAAAAAATGAGGAATAATTTAGTGTATATAAACGATTTTTTTCTGATAAAGCGATTATACTATAGTGCGTAGGATAATAAATTATTTTCTCTTTGAAAGGCTAGATTTCGCTTTATGCGCCCATGACCAGAGGCAAATCTGCTGCCTCCACTTTCTGACTGTTGTCTTAAGGGGGTCCAGGACACATTTTCATATAATTTTTATTTATTGAGTTAAAATTTCGAATTTTTTTTTTGTGATGGTTAACCATATCATTTGTAAATAAAAATCACATGATAAAACTTATCAAAATATTTTTAAAAATTTTTTTGATTGGAGTTTTAATAAAAAATAGTGGTGTAGTTTAAAATCGTTATAATTCGAAATATTATAAGTAGAATTTCAATTTTTTTTGCATTTAAATAAACAGAAATATATAAGTTTTAAGTTAGATTCAGCATTTAAAAAATATTAATTTAAATAAAAATTAAACATATTTAAAGTAAAAATTGGAAAAAATGACGAAACTTTAAAAGAATCATATTTTTAAAAGTAAATATTTTTTCCAAATTTGCTGAATCAGAATTAAAGTAAAACAATTGAAATAGACATGTTTCAAATTTGAACCATTTATCTTTAACGGTTCTTGACTTATAACAATTTAAAAACAAGAAATGGTGAAAAAACCCATCATGAAGAAAAACCCATTTTCGCGAAAAGTCGTTTTCATGACAACCATTGCTTGGAAGCTAGATTTTGAAAACAAACCAAAACTTAAAAATGAATATTTTCTGTTTTAATTAAGATAGAAACATGATTTAAACTTCATTTTAAGCAGAAAAAACAGAGAAAGTTTTAGTGTAATAAAAAATTGTAACAATATTTTAAGATTTTTGTGTCCCGGATCCCCTTAAATCCAAGAAGTGCAATGCTGGAATACCAATAAAGGAGCACACGGACCTCGTGAATTGTATATTCTTTATAACATAATAAAATTACATTTCGATGAAAACATAAAAAATGCCTTCTATATATCATTAGAAAAGCAGTAATATCCCGTTTCAAGGCTAACGACGTAAGTCGAGGTACACTGAGATGAGCAAAAAAGGATAAGTAATAAAATTCCCCCAAAACCTAATGAATATATCCTATTGTATTTAATGATTATGTTATATACTACATTTAATAGTAGTAAAAAAAAATGCTTTTGCAATACAAGAATTTTGAATAAATCAATAAATTATTAACTTCCAATTTATTGTTCTTCTAACTGTCCTGTTAGAGTCTTTGAGCATGTGAAAAAATCCTGTAATAAAGTTTAAACAGACAGTTTCTTCTTTTTTCTTTTAGAAGCTCTTTTAATGAATGAGCGAGCAGAATGAGTTTTCTAAGCTTTTGCCAGTCGTTGTGCTACACTTTGCTCATCTGAATTAATGTTTTCAAGAATTGTCATTCCGGCTTCAATAACCTTTAGTCCTTCGGTTAATTTTGCAACTGTTCATAATCTTCTCCCTTACCCCTAGGCTCAGAATATTTATCTATTTTTTCGACAGTACTTTGTTTCTTTAATTCGATAAATTTGTCGATGGTTAATTCTGGATGAGGAGAATTTATGAGTTCAACAACATCTTCAGCACCCAATGTCTAAGTTGAGTTTTCTTCCATTTTTGACAGTTTCATCAATCAAGAGAGATACAGAATCACAATTTTAAGATGTCTTTTTAGTCTCTGGGAAGGAAAAGAGACACAGTCTTTTCAAGCATCTCTCATTGTTTTTTGCTGAACTTCACTTCATGAATCCTTTATGACTCTGACTGCATCCGAGATGTTAAATTTCTTCCAAGAAAGTTCTGTGTCAATCAAGGATTTCTTTTTTCTAATTTGGATGACGTAAATGCGGGGTAACGTAAGTCGAGGGGTCGTAAGTCGGGGGTATTACAGTAGTTGTTATTTACCATGTCGCATACATATTAAAAATTTGACTAAAGAAAAATCTTCATATGTAGATTATTTTTATGAATTTCTTTGCAAGTAATGAAGGTTTTTTTTTGTGTGTAGCTTTTAATTGTAAAAAAGAAATAAAAAAATACCAAAGTTCAATTTCCTCGAGATGTTTTTAAATAGTTAAACAGCAAGATAGATTGTTTTGTTAAACAAACTCTCCTCTTTAACAATGTAGAAAACATTTACACATATATATATATGTGTGTGTATTTATATGTTTGTTCTGCAAGACAGAAAAAACTTATAACGTCTGCATTTATATATTTTCTTACTTTCTGAAATTAAAAAAAGTATTCAGGATTTTCACTTCAATCTTTCGTATTGCTGGTACTGAGCCTGTGATTTAACGCTGAATGCGGACCTGCACCTTACTTTTAGTTTTATCATGCCCACATCCATCACTTACATAGTGGAGACCGGTGCTAGTAGGCGCAGTTTTTAGTTATTGATTTTTATTAATTTTTTGTTTAAGTTTTTTTAACAAACTTTAACTGCATTTTTAAAGAACAGGCATTTGGCTATAAATACCCCGGAGTTTTGAGTTTGTAGCTTTTGTAGTTTATGTTTAGCGGAAGCCTAAAGGAAAAGGAAAATTGTGCGCCAACCTACCCCATCACGAGGCAAGTTTCCTATACCTATGGGGTAAGCTGGCACACGCATTATAAAAATTTAAATAAAACTCAAATAAGACACGCAGTAAAGAGAAATAATTTTCCATATTACCAGGAAGTTTAAACAAAGGCGTTATCGCCGTATAATGTAAATTCCAAATTATACAGACCTAAAAATAATGAATAATACATTAACATTAAGTAACTTCTATCCCACTCGATATCATCATCAGAGTTGCAGTTGTCACAAATAAAAATTCGACTGTCTCCGTTTGGGCAAGTCTCATGTGCCCAAAATCTTGCATTGCAACCCCTTTTCTCGGTGTTTGCTGTTTTTCAAGCAACCAGCACACACCAGACACTGAGCCAACTTGCCTAGTGTTCAATGCGCCTACTAGCTCCATAATAAATTTCTTCACAAAAGGGACACGTAATCTTCTAAACATAAATAATTCAAGTAAATCAGAATTGCGATAGGTGCAGTTAATCATACACTAAGAAAAACTGCACAAGTTAAATCGCAATTATTAAGAAAAGTATTAGAAATTAGAAAAAGAATGAAACAACAAAAAATTACTTATGAGTACAAAAAACAGAAAAATCGTAATAAATGTCCACTGCACTAAGTAACGCTGCAAAACTACAATGAGGATTGTAAAAAGCAAGAAGAAAGGTACTCTGTGACTGGTTGCGCAATCTTTCCACAAACAGGCGATTTATGAGGACTGCGTCTACTTACCCCTGTAGTAAACTAGCTCGGTCTCCCCTACTACATTGATAAATTTCAATATATTAATTGATATTTGAAGATCGGTAAAATTCACAGAAAAATAAGCTGATACACTTTAAATATTTATATTTATTTTATTACGTTTATCATTTGTGTGACATTAATTACTGGGGTATATTTCATCGCCTTGGTTAAAGAAAAAAAAAAAAAAAAAAGAAAAAAAAAAAGGATGTAGTATGAATTGAAGTTTTTAAATGCAAGGTGCATTTTTAACAATGCATAAAAATAACATAGATACATATTGAAATGACAGAATTCATAATTAATATTTTATTTCAGATATAAAACAAACCCGCTTGTAAGTACAAACCAAAGTAGAGAATAATTAAATTATTAAAAATAATTTTAAAAACTTTTATACAAAAAAAAAGATGAATTATGAAGTTGAATTTTATATATATTAAAAATATGTATTCTGTTGCAAAGAGAGGAAAAAAGTAGCAACTGAATTTTCTTTTTCATTTGTGTTTTCTCTATTTAAATTTTGAAACTGAACATTAGAGTAATGGGTTTATAAAATATGTACTGCATATGTTTGCGAATATACTACGTTTCCAATTTTTACCATATATATACGCGTATCGCTAAGATATTCTTATTTTAAAACATATTCTGAGGTTCTTTAGATAGAATATTCTCTGTAAGTGGATAACAGATTTGTCGATATCTGTAAATCGATAAAACGCGCTGAGAAAATCCGCTTACAAAGCATTATATATATTTTAAACCTTTTATAAATATCGAAAAAATCCCCAACGTAAATATATATATATTTTCGGAATAAATTAAAAAGAAATATTTATCTAAAATATATATAGGAAAATAAAAGTTCCATTTACGAAAATAGAATTGAAATATGTAAGATTTATTAAAATGTGTTTTTCTGTATAAAATGTAAAATAATATAATTGGTTTTTCTGACATTTTTTTCAATGAATGATGAAACTGTGATAATGTCCGAATTCTGAAAAAGAGTATGCAAAATCTCAGAAAAACGATATGATACATTAAAAAAATATGTATTCAAAAGTTTTTCCTGCAAAAAGTTTTTTATACGACTCAATCAAATTAAACGAAAACTATACGGTTACGTATACTTCATAGACATACATATTTTAAGCAACTTTAAAACTAATCAATTATTTCTTTTTGTCATTTATTGAAGGAACAGTACACAGATATAGGAAAATGATCAAGTTTGCCGCAAGTGATTATTCAGCATTTAAACTCATAGGTTTTGTATTGATTGTAATAAATATTCTCATAGTCCGATACTGCCCTTTCGATAATTAAAGTCATGCATGGTGCATTAACTGTAATCAACTCTCTCACAGACTTTAGCTTACGGTACTTTTGATTAGAATCATGCGTAGTGCTTTGATTACAAGAAAGCACCTCATACCACTCAAAGATTTTTTTTAAATGTATAAGTTAGCACATGTATTATCTTGTACAAGCATATATGTGGGAAAGCCTTTTTAGTATCCCAAGTGCCTTCAATAGCTTCCAGAGAGCCACCTACATGCCTGCCCTATAGCGACTACCAACCACAGCGCCCTCATCCAGTTTTATTTCTTTTCCCCATGTACTGACAAACGAGAGGATCAAGAGCGAATCCCATTCTTCTCTCCGTCGAACCCTGATGCACTCATGTCGGAGATCTCATCGCCAAAAGGGTGTCGTTTTTTGGCGGTGATCCCTTTCTTGGCAATTTTCTGTTTTCATTCTCGTGATAAAAGAAACACTCCAAAACGAACGCAGACGAAATAGGTCTTGGTGGGATGCGTGAAAAACCGGTTTGTCGCGCATTCTCCCCACCATCACGTGATGGTGGGAAGCATCATACGTGCTTCAAGAAAAGGTTGCCATTTCTGCGTCCAGTTATATTAGAAGTCTATGGGATCAGCGCGCATGCGCTAAAGGGGCGGACTTTGGATTGAAATACATTCGCTTTGAGTGTTTTATACCCTGTTCACACTAGAAACTTAAGATATCTTAGGCCGCCAGTTTTGAAGTGGTACTCTCCCGGAATTGGATGCCTGTTCACATCGAAAAACTTACCTAAGATATCTCAGTAGCGTCACTGTGTCTGTGATCTGTAGAAAAGTAAAGTATGCGCATGCACTTAAAATAAAAACGGCCGCAACAGCCAATCAGTAAAAGCGAAGCTTAATAGCCAACGAGAGTGAGTGGTCGTTCCTGTATCTAGCTGAAGTCAGTCGAAAGTCACTGAGAGAGTTTGTGGAACTCTCTCAGAGAGTTCGGCGGCTTGAGATATCTTAAGGTATCCAGTGTGAACATAGTATAAGAGAGAACTGAAGGGAAGTGGAAAACGAACAGAATGTTGTGATGTTCGCGGGAAGTAAGACGTCTCGGAATATGTGTAGTAACTTTAGTTTAAGAAGGGTAAATCTGTGTTTGCGAAGTGGAAATCTATGATCTATTGAGATGTCAATATTAGTAATGTAAATAACTCATTTTGTACATAGTTAATTTGTAAATATAATTCACTTTAAAAGTTACCGGTGCCAGGATCAAGTTTGTGTTAGTCTCATTCAATATGATATTTCAAGCCCTGAGTTTCTACAATTGGTGTCGAGAAGTGTTATGAGATCTTTATGCCCACAAAATTCATATTTCAAGTATTATTACGAGATCGCTATTTAAGTGCAATGATCTGTTTTGAGGCAATATAGTGATTACTCTGAAGCTGGATATTCATTCTAAGAAGTGGGTTTATTTTGTTCTCATTCAATACGTCAAAGTTGGTCGATTTTAAAGAATTAGAACTTTCGTTGAAAGCTGAAAAATCATTAAGTATTAAGAACTTACATAAATTAATTTTTGGAGAAGTCGGTGATAGGAATAATAATCGTAGAATTTGAAATTTTGCTGGCTTTGTTTTTGAAATTGATATTGATGAATATAAATCAAAATTGCAAGAAATTAAAGATAGTTTTTCCGTAAATGATTTGATAACTATTTGCAATGTTTTGTGTATAAATAATTCTGGAACTTTCGATGAAATTGCTGCCAGAATAATTTCTTCTTTATGTGATTTTAATGTATTGAAATCTAATTTAATTCCTTATGAAGGTGCTCTTAGCGATGTTGAGAGCGATGATGATTCGAATAAAAATAATGATATTTCGAGTGTTACTGAAAATAATTTGAGAAATGATTCTGGTAGTTCTAGTTATAAAAATAATGAAAATCAGAAAATTCTAATTCCTGATTATGTTCTTAAACCATCTGTTTCTATTAATGATATTGAAAATATGGTTATGCAATTTGCTGGTAGTCAATTTCAAAATGTTGAAAAATTGCTTGCCGATTTTGAAGATACTGTTTCTTTATTTAATGTTAGTGATTGGCACAAATTGATTTTGGCTAAACGCCGTATGACAGGCAACACTAAATTGTTTATTTAAAGTGAAACAAAAATAAATTCGTGGTCGAAAATGAAAGCATTACTTATATCTGAATTTGGTCAAACGTGCAATTCAGCTGAATTACATAAATTGCTATCTAAAAGGAAAATTAAACCAAATGAATCTTTAGACGAATATTTTTTTAAGTATGAAACAGTTATGTTCGAAAGGCAACATAGAAGATTCTTCACTTATTCAGTATGTGATCAATGGAATAAACGATCCTGTTTTTAAAAAAATCCTTTTTGTATGGTTGCCCAAATATTGTTGAATTTAAAGTAAAACTTAAAATTTATGATAAATTGCGTGTCGATTATGATATCAAACCTGATGATGATGTTAGGCCTAAGATGAAACCAGAAGTTGAATTTAAAAACAAATCTCGACCCATTAAATCTGATATACGTTGCTATAACTGTGACGATAGGTTCCACAAAAGTAATCAGTGTAGAAATAAAGATAAAGGTCCCCTCTGCTTTTCTTGTAATTTGTATGGCCACAAATCATTCGAATGTGGTAAAACTAAAGATTCAAAATTGCCTAATGATTCTCAAGTAAATGTTCTAACCTGTTCCCAGAATTTAGTTTTTAAAGATGTAAAGTTGCATTCATTAAATTTAATTTCATTAACTGATACAGGAAGTGAAAGAACTATTCTAAAGAAAAGTAATTTTGATAAAATTAAAAGTTATGTAAACTTGGAACCAACAGATATGCTGTTAGTGGATTAGGTAAAAAATCATTCAGACCAATCGGTTACTTTGAGACCGAAATCGAAATTGATGATTCTAAATTTCAAACATCTATTTTTGTGATTGATGACAAATCTATTGAATTTGATTTAATTATTGGTACTGATATAATACAACAAGGCTCCTTAATTGTTTCAGTCAGAATAATTCCTTAGTCAATGTTATTAATTCAAGTGAAATAACTATAAATCCTAAATTTAACCCTTATTCTTCCACCTTGCACAGTAGCAACCCACAAATTCTAAACCAAAACAAATATTTGCCTGTTCCTCAATTGTCCTATTCTAACTCAGAAATTAAAGAATTAAGCTTACAAAATGAAAATTTAACTGTCGAAGTTAAAGAAATTGAAAGAAAATATAAAATGTTACAATTAGATGTAATTGATTTAAAAGAAGCATTTTTGTGAGAAAAAACGAAGTCGAAAATTGCAATAACATCGTTAGAAGATAAATTAGAACAAGGAGTAACAGAAAGACAAACCATTAGTAAATTGTATAGAAAATTAGAGCGATGTTTTCAAGATATAAAATCCCAATTAGATGAAGAAAGTAAACGTTCAGAACAATACCGATTACGTCTTGTAAAAGTAAATAATTATTCAAAACATCTTGAAAAACAGTTAGAAGAATCAAAAGATGAGTGTTGTAGAATAAAAATGTCCAAAAGAAGAATCTAAATAAAGCTGAATAATTCCCAGAAAGATTTCGAAAATTTACGACGAGAATTGACTAAACTAAAGAAGCAAATTAAGATGAATAACAGTGCTAAAAACTTTAAAAATGATTCAGATTCCACAAAGTTAGAAAATACAGAAAATATGATGTATTCTTCAAGAAATTAAAATAACCAGAAATTTGATGTAATAAATGAAGCAAATTGTAGAAAAGAAAATCTTAACAAAATGTCCAATCAGAAGTTGAAGAATAATGTTTCTAAGAAAATTAAGTATATCCCTAATAGTCCAGGCAATAGGGGATTTTACCTGGTAAAATTAATGGAAGTTCTGGAAATAGGCTCACTTTATGTTTTTTGTGTCACTGAATCCGAATTTGTAACTTCCCACCAAAATTTCCCCGGCAACCCCCCCCCCCCCAAATTTTAGTAAAATGCCCTCAAAAAAGGTTTTTATTGAAAAAATCAATTTTTTTTATTGTTTTAGGGAAAAAGTATATAGAAATTCAGAAAGTAGACAAAATTTGCAACAAATTAGATAGATGACTTGGGTGGAAGGGAAAGGGGAGATCTTCCTCGGAATATGCGCCGCGGTGCTACGTGGACTAAGTTGCACAATTCCACTTAACCACTCACACATTTACATTCGCTCTCCCATCGCCCCTCCGAACTTTCTCTATAAGGTTTACTTTAAGTTTTTGGGGTCTCTGAATCCGAATTTTTAACTTATCCCCCAAAATTTAGCCCCCCGAACCCCCCCCCCCCCAAAAAAAAATAGTTGTTTTTAACTTAAATCTCTTATTGTTTTAGGGGAAAAGCATTACGAAATTCAGAAATTAGACAAAATTTGCAACAAATAGGATACATGACATTATGACGTAGGATGAACGGGGAGGGAGAGGGCTGCCTCTGAACATGCACTGCGGCGCTACGTGCACTAAGTTATGAAGTCCAGGCGATAGGGGATTTTGCCTGGAAAAATTAATACTAGTTCTGGAGTTCGACTCACTTTATGTTTTTGGGTCGCTGAATCAGAATTTGTAACTTCTCACCAAATTTTCACCCGGCAACCCCCGAAAAATTGATTTTTTGAAAAAATTTGGTTTTTGAGAGAAGCGCGCAGAGAATGTTCGGAGACAGCCCCCTCTCTCCCCGTTTATCCTACGTCATAATGTCATATATTCTATTTTTTGCAAATTTTGTCTAGTTTCTGAATTTCGTAATGCTTTTCCCCTAAAACAATAAGAAAATTAAGTTAAAAACAACTATTTTGTGGGTTTTCGGGGAGGGGAAATTTGGGGGGTAAGTTAAAACTTCGCATTCAGCGACCCCAAAAACTTAAAGTAAACCTTATAGAGAAAGCTCGGAGGAGAGATGGGAGGTCGAATGTAAACGTGTGAATGGTTAAGTGGAATTGTGCAACTTAGTCCACGCAGCACCGCGGCGCGTGTTCCGAGGCAGATCCCCCCTTCCCCTTCATCCTAAGTCATAATGTCATCTATCTAATTTGTTGCAAATTTCGTCTACTTTCTGAATTTCTAGATACTTTTTCCTAAAACAATAAAAAAAATTGATTTTTTTGTAATAAAAACCTTTTTTGGGGTGCATTTTACCAAAATTTGGGGGAGTTGCCGGGGGAAATTTTGGTGGGAAGTTACAAATTCGGATTCAGTGACCCAAAAAATATAAAGTAAGCCTATTTCCAGAACTTTCATTAATTTTGCTAGGTAGAGTCCCTATACGGTCTCTATTGCCTGGACTATAAGTCGTCAGATGAATTTGAAGATGAAATTGAAAAAAATCATTATGAAGTAAAGAAACCAAAGGAGAAGTTTACTAAAAAGAAACCTGATTATAGAAGATCCGTTTTAGAAGAAAATACAAGTAAATTTGACTTAAATTCCGAAGATGACACTAATAATTCTGAAGATGACACTTTGACCGATGTTGACGAATATGGTATCGTTCCTGATAAATTCCTTGATTCTGAAGATTATGCTGAAATCCGAAGAAGCGAAAAATCCTTATATGATAGTGACTGTGAAATATGATGAAAGAGTACTAAAAGACGTAGTTAAAAGAAAAAAAAGAAGAAAAGACGTAGAAAAATAAATATGACGAAAAAGACGTAAAGAAGAAAAAAAAAAAAAGATAAAGAAGAAGAAGAAATAATTTTTATGATGTGAGAAGCATTTTACGACGAATCTGTTTCTTCAAGACGAAGTTTTAAAAATTTAACCCTTAGATGTCCAAAGAACTTTATTATGCCAAACTTTGTTTTTTAGAAGCTGATGTGCTTAACTTTTTGACGCTTCGCAATGAACTGATGATGTTTTTTTTTAAAGAGCTTTGTGTGCTGCTTTTCTTTTTATCTTTTCAGGTGCTCATGTTGCTCCTACCAGCCGATGTACATTGTCACTGAGGGCAGTCGATCGGTCAGTCTGGCCGATCTGTGAGAAAGCCTTTTTAGTATCCCAAGTGCCTTCAATAGCTTCCAGAGAGTCACCTACGTGCCTGCCGCATTTTCGCCGATCCCAACCGTTATAGCAAAAATGAGAAACAGCGCATGCGTGGGGACTTAGATTGAAATTTACTTACTAGAAAACAAATATTTACAAGGTTACCAGCTTGGCGCTTTTATCATATCAGGCGTGAAATTTTCATCCCATCAACATTTTTTTCAGTTGATTAGCAAAATTTTCGGTAAATGTTGTAGCAAGCCAATGGCTCATTATAAATAAAAATACCTCTAATATTAATTATATATTTTTACTCTTATTGTTTAGTTATTTTAAATCACCTGCAAAATATATTTTTAAATAATTAAAGGTAATTTGGTGAAAGTCCATATAAAGTTTTATTAATTTCAACAGAAGGAACCGCATATTATTTAATATAATTCATTTATTAAATACTCAACTTTATTTAATATTCTATTTTCATTTGTTTTATAATTTCCTATGTCAATTACATTATTATTTTATTTTTATTGACAAACAACACTGCTTTAGAAATAGCTTCATGTGATTTTCTTAAAATATTTAATACTAACGCAATTAGGAAATTATTTATTACTCAACAAATAAAGAGTAAAATTTTGCAAATGAGCTTATCAATGAGTAATTTAAACGGATTACTAATAAAAATGTAGCTGCAAATATATATTATTCTTTCCACACTTAATAATAAGAAGAATGATTATCTAATTTTTTTTTTTTTTTTACTTTATATATTTATTTTTTTAACATAAAGTTAAAAATATATTCCATTTCTGCTGCCAAAATAGCATATTTTTAAAGAAACATTATTAATTTATTTTAAGCAGTACATATAAATTTAAATGTAATAGTTTATGATTTTTACAAATTTAATAATGCATTATTTTTTTTACAATTCTATTTTACTTTATGTAATTTTTTGAAATATTAAATACATTTTTTATTGAATATTATTACTATGGCCTTCCTTTTTAAATACAACTTCTTGCAACTGTTTTTTTTTTTTTTTTTTTTTTTTTTTTTTTTTTTTTTTATTCAGTTATAAGCAATTAAAAGCTATCTATTCAGATAATTATAAAATTCTTTTAATAACCAATTTTGTTTAAATCACTGGATATAGATGGCAGCACAATAATTTTTTTTCACTTTTTGTGTGGAGGGGGGGGGGGGGGTGATATTATTTGATCCAACATCAATATCATTTATACTTCTTTAGATTTTTTTTCAGTTAATGATTAACATGATATGATGTTTTTGTCACATTATAATTATGGTGTATAAAAATTAATAAAGAATTTATATGAAACTGTTTTTAGGGATACATTCAAATAAATAGTCTTATCTTATATTGGTTATCTTTCTCTTTTATTTCACTCCATATACAAATTGTACCTTAATATTATGTAACATCATACATTTATAAAAAATAAAAATTATTTTGCAAAGATATAAATTATTATTAAGAGGTTTTTTAGTTTAAAATAGAGTTCATTTTAGTTATACTATTATCAAATTAAGTTATAATACACATTAATTAGATAATTAATTATTTATAATTAATAAGCAAAAACAATGTTTAGATATTCCAAATAGCTGATTAGATTTAATATTTTGTTTTCAAATTATTTATTGATAGTATATTATTATGTAATTTTCATGCAATTTATAAATAATTATAGCATCTTTGAATATGAAATAATAGAATATTGAATATAGAACATTTGATAAAGATAAATTATTATATTTTGTAATTTATAATTATCAAATTATCGTTGTTATTATATTATAAAATTAAATATGCCACTGTAATTTATAGGTAATTGGTTTGATAATAACAAATTATTAAAAATATAATGTTACAATAATATTAATACTTTGATTATTATCAAAATATTATTATTATTATATTAGTAATGTAATACTATCCATATATTTCAATAAATGAAATTTTACATATCAATATTTCATTGAAAATTAATGATAATTTATGATATTTATTTATAAAATATCTTCTTTAGACAATAAAGAAGATAATATTTATTATGGATTACACCTGTTTTACTTATAATGAAAATATTTAATGTTGGTAATAAATAAATACTATAACATTATAAAAATATCAATAATGATCAAATATTTCAGTAAACCATTTAATGATTAAAATAAATATATATATATAGATTTAAAAACTAAACTAACAGCATTTTTTTTTTTTTACAAAATATTTTAAAATTAAGATTATAAAAATAATAATAGTTAATAAAAAAAATTATAATTATATAATTAAGATAGTATTTTAATATTTTATAGTATGTATTATAAAATATCTCTCTATAACATATCTTGTAATATTATAAATTTATTTATCTAATATAGATAATATTTATTATAAATAGTATCTCTTTTTTTATTTGTATTGATACAACTATACTATAAATATCTGATAATATTTAATTACAATACATTAATAATGATAAAAAATAAATATTATAAAATCTAACATACTATCAGTAATGCTAAAATATTTCAATAAACTATTTAAGTATCTTTATGTGAATAAATCAGGAAACAGATTTAAAATATACTATAAATTAATATTGGAGATTTAAGTAGCTAGATTCACAAAAAAGTAAAATATCATAAGAAAATCTCAAGTCCTAAAAATTAAAACACCACTGTCAATCTAATAATAATATTTTTGTTGTTGCGATTGTTAATTACCAATTTAGATTATCTGTAAATTATATCTAGAAGTAGTTGCGATATTGAGAAAAATGTTAAATTATCAAACATAACAATTTATTATCTAATGTAGGTGATATTGTTATTTATTTATAAATCACATTAAAGTTAGAAGAAAAAGAGTCAAAACTGTTTATGAAAATATTTTTATCATTTTTGACAGGAATATACGTATATTGTTTAGGTAAATTCATTATAAATTTAAAATCAAATAAGTTTACGTAAGCTCTATACTGTATCACCGTTTCACAATAACAAGACATTGAAATATTTTCGAACGCCAAAAAGTACTCGCCAATTGACATAGCAACCTCGACAACCCTGCACAAGTTTTCTAGCAATAGAATTTCAATCTCAAGTCCCCACGCATGCGCAGTTTTTAATTTTTGCTATAACGGTTGGGATCGGCGAAAATGCGTGCCTGCCCTTTAGCGACTACCAACCACAGCGCCCTCATCCAGTTTTATTTCTTTTCCCCATGCACTGACAAACGAGAGGATCAGAGCGCGTGAGCTCAAGGGACGGACTTCGGATTGAAATACATTCGCTTTGAGTGTGTAAGAGAGAACTGAAGGGACGTGGGAAATGAACAGAATGTTGTGATGTTCGGGGAAAGTCAGACGTCTCGGAATATGTGTAGCTTAAGTTTAAGAAGGGTAAATCTGTGTTTGCGAAGTGGAAATCTATGATCTATTAAGATGTCAATATTAATAATGTAAATAAATCATTTTGTACATAGTTAATTTGTAAATATAATTCACTTTAAAAGTTACCGGTGTCAGGATCAAGTTTGTGTTAGTCTCATTCAATATGATATTTCAAGCCCTGAGTTTTTACATATATGTTTGAATGAATCCGTGTCAAGGAAATCGTGTAAGGACATTAGTGTATATCTGAAATACAAAAATATTATAACGCTCAATTTATTTAATAACTCATTTTATGAATATAAACACACATACTATACATTGTGTTAAGATTAACATGGATATTTAAAAAAAAATGTAAAGAGTATTTAAGCTTCGAACATTATTCTTAAACTAATATTCACACAGAATCAAAGTTACCATATGGATTGAAAAATGTCGGATTCAAGAGGGCATAGACAACTGAAAAAAAAAAAAAAAAAAAAAAAAAAACCCTCAAAATTTAAAAATAACTCCAAAATATTATTACGTGATATCGTGTCCAAGATATAGAAGTTATACTTCCTCAAACAAACTCATCATTTATAAGTACAGAAACGATGTTTTTAAAAAATATTAAATATTTCAGAATTTAAATAAAATCAATAATTAATAAACAAAAAAATGAAGCGATGTTTCTGTAACGACGTCTTGTTTATAGCTCGAGACTCGGTGACATCTAAAACCCGTGATGGCGGAAGTGGATAATTTTTATGTAAATCGATAGTAAAAAGTCATGCGATCAAAATGAGCTAGGTATAACAACAGGGGAGCCATTTCAGAACTTTCTTGGTGGAAGGTGGGGGGGGGGGGCAAAGATTTTTTTATGGAAGTTATATAGCTAAGGATAAGATCCGGGCGTCTACTCCCCCCTTCCCCGAACGAGAAACGTAAACTGAGTCATTCTTACAAAAGCAGTAAAAGCTTTGAATACGGAAACGCACTAACGCTGAAATATTTCGTTTTAAACAGGTTTCCGTCTTTGTAGGTAAAATTTCAATATACTGAATATGAAAATTTTCTTTTTAGACAGGATTCTATTATAGGCTCCATTTTTACAGGTATCTTCAAAGTGCTGTTAAACCATCCACTCTATAGTATAGCTCTGAAAAGAGCCATATTACAGTAAAACTTATGAAAAGGAATCCTATCTATAACAGAATTCTTTCTCAAAGTGGGAAAAAAATCAAATTTCGATGAAAAAACATCATTACAATTATACTTGCAAAAAGACAGACCTGTCTAAAATAAAACTTTTTTCTAGTCCCTTTCGACTTCTTTTTTCAAGTTTTACTACACTTTTAAGAGTTTCCTGGCGAAGGGTAAGGAATAATTTTCTTTGAGGAACAAGGAACGTGCAGAACTGCACAAATCTCACGGAAAATGGGAAAATCTCGTACAATAAAAATCACGCACTCTGCGTGATTTTGTCTCTTTAACTTCTGTCACGGACATTTAATTATTCTGCGATTTTTTTAAATTTTCGTAAAAGTTCACTCTTTTTATGTCTTTCGAATTCCGCAAAATCAATTCGTCAATGAATCACAGAAAAAAATCGCGAATTTTGCAAACTTTGAAAAAAAAAAAAAAAATCTTCAAACCGTTGCGGAAAAACCCCGCTAATTTCGCCATGGAAAATATTCCTAATTTCATCAGAGATCGCAATTAGAAATGCAGATTTCGTCAAATGATTGTACAAACTAAAATCTTGAATTTTATAAAAGGATTGAAAAAAAAAAATAATAAATCTTGAATTTTGTCAAAAGATTGCACAAAAATCATCACGAAAATTTAGTCAAACAATTGAGGGGAATTTCGTCAAACGATCGCGAAATAAGATGCAAAATTTCGTATAACTATCGCGCAAAAAATTACAAATATTATTAGGCGGTGGTAGAAAAAAATAATGACGAATTTCAACAAATGATCGTGAAAAAGAATCGCGAATTTTGTCAAAAAATCGCAGAAACAAATATGGATAATATCAGTTGGTCGCAGAAAACATATTGTGAATTTCGACAAATGATTGCAAGAAAAGAAAACAATTTCGAAAATGGTTCCAGAAAAAAAAATCGTGAATTCCTTGAAATGGTCGCGGAAAAAAAAATCTCAAATTTCGTCAGATGATCGGGAAAAAATAATTATGAAATTCAATCAGTCGTCAGATAATCAGCCAGCGAACGTGATGAATAGGTCACGAAATTTGCAACTTTTGTGATTTATAGCGATAAGAAAATTTTCATTTGTGATTTTCTTCAAGTAAAGGTAAAGTAAAGCGTAATTGTTTCGGATTGAGTTTTCACTATTTTGAGGTGGGTTCGTATTACTATTTTTCAAAGAAATCCTAAATATTTTTCACATTAAAAAGCTACATATTAATAAATATTGAATAATATATATAGATCTTCATTTTTCTACATAAAAAATAAAGTTTATATTAAAGATATAATTGTAAACTTCTTTTACAATAATTGCATTAAAATATGGATTAATTTTCTCTTATTTCGGTGGGGTTGCCTTTTAATGGAAATCTTTTTAGCGGTTTTCGTATTTACATGAAATTACAGTCCTGTGTCAGGATAGGTTGACATATTTTCTTCGTTGCGAAAGAGGTACACTTTAAGTTTTTTGGATTGTGCTCTATCTCTTTCGGTCACCTGGGATGACCTGGTTTTTAACAAGGAAGTCCTGAATATTTTCCAAATGAAAAACTATAGATTTGACTATTAATGGTGGCCCATAGTAATAACCCATGTGATAAAATTATAGACTATTATAAATGTGTTAAAATATGGAGTAATTTTCTTTTCCTTTGGGATTTGGTGAAAGTCTGTCGGTTTTTGGGTTGAAGAATTGTTTTGTCGGGTGTGTGCAGACTCCATTCCTAGGCGTTGAAGAATTTTGAGAATGTACCATATATAGTATGATTTAATAAAGAGCAAATAATTAAGTAATTTGATAACATTGCAATGATTGCAATAAATACAATGTGACACTAATAATCCAAAAAAGTAAAAAAGTCGGATAATTAAGAACTTGGATTATACTCCGCCTTCAACACCTCCCTCTCCCCCCCCCCCCCCAAAAAAAAAAAAAAAAAAAAACTATCTGAAAAAACTCTACTGCTGAATTTCTAATTTCTAGCCATGAAGGGAGAAGTTTTCCTATGATCAATTTGTACAAGCTGAGAAGCAACTGGTCAGAGAAAATGTCTCTCATGTATTTTTAAAATTAATCGTGTACGATACTATATGTCTCAACTCAAGAAAGTTCGGATAGGAAATTTATTTGATAATTATTAATTTCTATGCACAAAGCATTTATTTAATGCATATGTTTTTATTCAATCAAATCTGATGAAAAAGTTTAGCATTTGAAAAATTTTTAAATTTTTTTGTTTGAGTTTGACAGTTGATGGTTGATAAATTTTCTGAAAAATCAAATTCCTTGGGGGGGGGGGGGGGGCTATTTCCCCCCAGACCCCTTCAAATGGCGCCCCTGTATGACAATCCGGAAATATGTTTAATTAAATTATCATTAAAAAGATACAATGTTTAACCGTTATCGAGGATATTGAACACTTTTAGAGCATTTTTTTTTTTGGAAAATGTTGTGTTCTCTCAGAAAAACATGGTATGATAAACTTTATTCTGCCGGTAAAGTCTGTCATACCTTTTTTTTTTTTTTTTTTTTTTTTTTTAAGGAGGTTTAACTTAAAGTGCTTAGGATTTGGTGACAAAATTTCTCACTCATTTTGCTTTGAATTTTTAGCGATGGCGCCTTTATTTTGCGTCTAAACCCTGACCAAGTGTCGATTTTCCGCAGTAACTGTAATCAGATAACAGTAAATCATTATAGCTTTCTAATAATGATTAATTTAATTAAACATATTTTAGGCTTGTCAAACCTAATCATACCTAGCTTATTTTGTTCGCCTGATTTTTTACTATCGATTTATATAAAAGTTCAATTCCGCGATCATGGGGCTTTCGATGTCAACGGCTCCCGAACTATTAGAGTTGTGCACGAATATTCATGTTCAATATACATATTTTTTCATTAATATTTCGTACACTATTCAGGGTAACAAAACGAGAATATAGAGGGTTTTTTATGATAATTTATTGTTAGATACACTCAAGTTAAATCACATCGCTGTCGGTATCGATCATACTTCATACGGTGTCGATAATCATATACCAATAAATTTCACGTATCACTAGGAAAGAAAATCTATCCACGATACGACGACTGTTGTTAAAACGCAAAGCAGTACTGTATACCAAAACAATACATTCGAATTTTGTGGGAATTGCAAATTAATGCGAAAGTTATTCTCCAGAGAGAAATATCATTCTACTCGCGGTCAAAGGACTGTTTCCTATAAATCCTCACAAATGTTTCGTGTCTGGTCAGCTGTAAAATACCGAGAATAAGAGGACAGATGGGCACTGTAAGGTAACTGTAATGACCATATTACTCTGTAAAACTGTTATCGGGTTTCAATTAAACCGTTTTGTCGGATATTATCGATTTTACTTTTGGTGGTACTTGCTAGACGTTGTACAAAATTTAGATCCATAATTTTGGGTCAGTACTTGATTCGATTGATCAATTTCTGGAGTTATCTGCTTTTCAACCTTTAGAATACATTTTGGACTTAAGCTTTGCCCAGAACCGCTGAATTGGTTGAATTTTGAGAACGTTCGCCAGGCTGTCGTGCTTCTCTATGAAAGTGATGCTTTGCTGGCAGAAGTGGTTGCGAACGATTTTGAAATAGTGACTGCTAATCAAGTCTGTCCCGAAGACGTAATTCTTACTGATGTAAGGGATGAAATGACGCCGAATGCACTTGTTCAATTGCTGTTGCCCTTTGACAACGAATCCAGATTTTCGGATGAACAGACGACTCAAGCCTTTCGGACTCATTGCAATCCAAACGAGGATCTTGTCTTCGAATTTCATTTTAGTAGCGAATGTGATGATAGGTTGTGTCGTGGAGACGTCAGATTGCAGTAGCTACCATTATCGTTAAAAGTGAAGTGAGCGAGCGTAAAATATGACTCGTTATCTAAGATGAAGCCTCTATCAAATAATTTCTTGAACAAGAGAACACAGTACATTTTCGCGGCTATCATTTGCTTTTCTGTTCGTTTTGCTATGACCTTTTTATTGTGATATTTGATGTTAAGCTTCTTCGCGATTGCTTTATGTAGGTGGTTGGGTGGAAAACATGATTTGACAGTCGAGGAATGGATTAATACTAGGTCGTTTTAGGTAGCTTTCATTACAAAAAGCTACCTATTGCAGCCGTTCGGAGGAAAGCGATTTCAAAAAATTTTGGTATATTTTCATCGATCATGACCCCCAGACCCCGAAACCACCCTCCGTTCAAAATTGATATATATATATATATATATATATCCATATATATATATATCTGACCTATGTCACACTGTAACTCTCGTATTTATGAACCGATTTGGATGTAATTCAGTGTGTACATAGTACATACCAATGTCTCGACCGAGTTCGTTGGCCAGCTTCATCCGCCATTTTGTTTCAAAATGGCGGCCATTTAAAATTTTTAAAGAAATTTAAAATTTGAAATATGGTACCAAGAAATTGAAAATGGAAAAATATTTTTTTCTTATGTATTTGACCTTTATACAAAGACTCCGGAGCAGTTTTTGTTTCGTCTATATCTTAAAAAATGGCTGAGTTATAGCAATTTGAATTTCTAGCGTGGCTGACATTTTGAAACGTCCTGAATTTTGTCACGCGATAAAAGGCGTATTTATGAACCGATTTGGATGTAACTTCGTTTATACATAGTACATACCAATGTCTGAACCGAGTTCGTTGGCCAGCTTCAGCCAATTACTTGTTTCAAAATGGCGGCCATTTAAATTTTTAAGAAAAATTTAAATTTGAAATGTGGTACCAAAAAATTAAAAATTGAAAAAATATTTTTTTCTTATGTGTTTGACCTTGATAAAAAGATTCGGAAGCAGTTTTTGTTTCGTCTATATCTTAAAAAATGGCTGAGTTATAGCATTTTGAATTTCAAGCGTGGCTGACATTTTGAAACGTCCTGAATTTTGTCACGTGATAACAGACGTATTTATGAACCGATTTGGATGTACCTTGGTGTGTACATAGTACATACAAATATCTCGACCGAGTTCGTTGGCCAGCTTCATCCGCCATCTTGTTTCCTAATGGCGGCCATTTAAAAAAAATTTTTAAATTTAAAATTTAAAATAAGATACCAAAAAATTGGAAAATGAAAAAGATTTTTTTGTATGTGTTTGATCTTAATACAAAGATTCCGGAACAGGTTTTGTTTCGTCTATATCTAAAAAAATGGCTGAGTTATAGCATTTTGAATTTCTATTGTGGCTGACATTAAAAAACGACCTGATTTTTGTCATGTGATAACAGGCGTATTTATGAACCGATTTGGATGTAAGTTGGTCTGTACATAGTACATACCAATGTCTTGACCGAGTTCGTTGGCCAGCTTCATTAGCCATCTTGTTTCAAAAGGGTGCCCATTTAAAAAATGTAATTTAAAATTTAAAATGAAGTATTAAAAATTGGAAAATGAAAAAGATTTTTTTATGTGTTTGGCCTTGATACAAAGATTCTGGAGCAGTTTTTGTTTCTGAAAATTTGTTCTTTTGTTTATATCTTAAAAAATGGTTGAATTATAGCACTTTGAATTTCTAGCATGGCTAACACTTTGAAACGATCTTGTATTTGTCACGCGATAACACACGTATTCGCCTATTTCGATGGAAGAAGTGCATGTGGATAGTATACATCAATATCTCGACCAAGTTCGCTGGCCAGCTTCATCAGCCATCTTGTTTCAAAATGGCGGCCATTAAATTAAAAAAATATATATTTAAAGTGAGGTGCAAAAAAATTAGAAATTGAAAAAGATTTCTTTCTTAAGTATTTGACCTTGATATAAGGATTCAGGAGCATTTTTTGTTTGTCTTTATCTTAAAAAGTGGCTCAGATATAGCAGTTTCAATTTCTAATGTGAGTGACACTTTGAAAAATCTGATTTCTTGTTTGCGACAGCACTCGTATATATCAACCGATTCCGATGTGAGTGAGCATGTGCACAGCAATTACTAAGGTCTCAACCAAGTTCACTGGTTAGTCTCATCCATCATGTTGTCTTAAAATGGCAGGCACTTTATGAAATCGCCGAATTTGGCAGCCAAATATAAGTTACTTTAAATAAAAGCAGCTTGGATAAAGCTGACTAATTTCGCGAAATTCTCATTCATTATGATTCAGTATTGATAAAAATTAGTATTGAATCTCCTATATTCGGTTTCCACAAAATTCAGCTTCGTGTGTTTGAATAATATAAGTTGGCTTTTTTAAAATAAGGAATATGAAAGCTACCTCTTCCTCCCGGCACTGGCCGGAAGGACTTTTTGTCAAAAAGCCGTTTCAACTGTTGTAACTTTGACTTTGTGAGTTTTTGGTCCTTCTTATCCGACACCGGTTGTCTTTTGGCCGAGAGTCCCTTCTAGTAATGTTGTAGAACATCGTACATAGTTCATTTGGAGATATTTTTGTCAAAAAATGGTTCACGATGAACTTGTTCCCATGATGAATATTGCTTTCTTAAAGCTTGCACACACGCATACGCAGACACTCCTCTTTCGACACCATTCTCGGAAAACACGGAATATTTAATGAACTGTTGGGTAATGAACGTGCCTTTGGGGGCGATCCATAAATGATGTCACACTTTTTTCAATATTTTTGACCCCCCCCCCCTTTGTCACAAAGTGTCACACTTCATCTTACCTCCCCCCCTCCTCTTGTCACATGTCACGCTATATTACATAAACATATACTTGCATTTCAGAAACAAAGCACTGCGTTATAGATCATATTTAAAATTTTATTTTCAAACTTTAACTTTGTGTTTTAATGACATTTGTGAGCATAACTAAAAAACTGATTCGTGTACTTATTTTGTATTAAATAAGATTAAGGTTTACGACAAAAAGCATAATATACAATAGTAATAAAATATTAATGTGAAAGAGCAATTGAAAGCAGTAGTATTTTGCAATTTGAAAAGTAATTTAATATATTTGGCTCTAAATCTTATCCTTACTTTGCGAATACAAAATACTTTAATTTTAAAATAACTTCAAAATTTAATCTGCTGGTTTTTAATGCTTTTATTTTAACCAAACTATGTTATGTCACATTTTTTCTTACCCCCTCCCACTCCTTTGTCACAAATTGTCACAATTTTACGAACCCCCCTCTCCCCGCCAAGCGTGACATCATTTGTGGAAGTCCCCTTATATGCAATAACGTAATACTTCATGCGAAGATTTCGCCTGATTCGTATTCCTTTGCTATTTTGCACACCCGCGAAGTTTGTGCGGATTTTTAGTAAACCTTCCTTATTTGTTCGCGTCACGCGTTGTTTTACATCTTTAATGACTTTAAAAGGAAACTGAAGGACATCATGTATTAGGTAAACTTTTCCTTCTGGTCGATATGATCTTCTCATCTCCTGACCATTTGTTGAACGTCCCCGTCCTTTTATGAATAAACCGCAGAAGGGTACAAAAGAATACTTTTCCTGGAAAAGTGTTGAATGATGGGGAAAAAAGCATCCAATCCCAGCCTTAGAACATTCCAAGGAAAAAATCAGACGGTAAAACATACCATTTTTGCACACCTGTGAAATTTATACGGAAACCCGACCAAAATCAGTAGGTTACAACAGCAACAATAATAACAAAAAGAATTATCAAATTCAAAGCATCCGTACAAAAAATCGGCTTAGACGCATATTAAAGAAAATTGTATATACAAACGAATATAGAACCATTTGTTTGAAGTCATTAATGAGCTACGTTAAGTGGACAAGGGACCTTAAAATCCTTAAAAATAATTTTTTTTTATTTTTTGTAAATTTCACCTAATTATAATTCAAGGGTACATTATATGCATTATACCATGAATTTATCACAAAAAAAAAATTATTTTTATGAAAAAAATGGAATTTTACGCGTAGTCTTACAAATCTTCGAAATGCCCCCTGCGTTCTCCATATCAATGAAAATCCCCAATATTTTTTATATAAGTTTGGTTTATATATATAAATGGAATAGAGCATCAAATTTTATATATTTGAATTTAAAGGTTAAAAAAAAATAATAATAAAATAAAAATTTTGAAATTTTTTCGAAAAAATTTCAAAATTTTTCATTTTTTTTTTACTTTTAAATTCAATTATATAAAATTCGATGCTCTGTTTTATTTATATATATAAATCAAACTTAAATAAAAAATATTGGGGTTTTCATTGATATGGAACGCGCAGGGGGCATTTCGAATGTTTTTAAGACAAAGCGTAAAATTTCATTTTTTAATAAAAATAAAAAAAAACAAAAATAAATTTTTTTTGTAATAAATGCATGTCATGTACCCTTAAATATTATTTAAGATGAAATTTACAAAAAATAAAAAAAAATTTTCAAAATTTTTAATTTAATTTTTTTTTACCTTTAAAATCAAATATATAAAATTCGATGCTCTATTTTATTTATATATATAAATCAAACTTTTATAAAAAATATTGGGGATTTTCATTGATATGGAGAACGCAGGGGGCATTTCTAAAACAACGCTTAAAATTTCATTTTTGTCTCAAAATTAATTTTTTTTGTGATAAATGCATGCTATAATGCATATAATGTACCCTTGAATAATATTTAAGGTGAAATTTACAAATAATAATAAAAAAAATTATTTTAAGGTCCCTTGTCCCCTTAATATGATCAAAATAAAAACGTGATCTTTATAGCTGACGTTGACGTCCCTGTTTGCAGATGTCCTATATGTAGGTTTCTATAATACAAAATTTACAGCAGGGTTATTTTTAAAAGAATTTTGTTCAGTCTGCTAAATTGCATTGAATAATGCGTGGCTGAATAAATATTTGACTGGAAATGTACCATATCTCATCTTTCTGCTCACATGTTCCTGTCTGTTAACTTTGATCAATTATCTGTCATCTTGTTTCACAAAAGCAGACAATAAATGTGGACGGCAGTCCATATTTATCAATAAAGCTAACGTCCCTTACTTTCATTTATTATTGACAATTCACAAAAATGCAGTATAAAATTAATAATATAAACTGATTTTAACCTGCTACATGTTGAATAATGTATAACAATATCTTCAGAAACATTTACATAATCTCGCCTTTCTGTTCTTTTCTACTGATTTTGATCATTTATTGTGCAGTTCCTTTTATTATACGAAAGTGACTAGAAAATCGATAAAATCGAAGGTCGTATTTCACAATAAATCTTCCCTGATTTCCAATTTATATTGACTATAAAATCAAAATCTGATATAAATATATATTATGTTCTTTTTACTAAAAGCTGCAGTGATAATTATTTCTTGCATTATTTTAGTGTAGAAATATTTGGATGTTAAATTATTATTTCTCCTTATTGGCCATTCTTGTATGATGAATAAAGAAAATAAAGAGTATTATTACAGATTTGAATAGAAAAAAATTGCATAGTTTACGTATAATCTTAAATAATATCAAATATTGCTATTCTGCATAATTTCATTTTATTCTTGTCAAATCTATTTATGATAACTAAAAAATGAATGGATAACGCCACAATGCACGGGGATGTTGGTGAATACAACATCAATAATTGTGTTTTCCCTAGTAGTAAATAATTGAATGAATGAACTTAGACAAAGATTTAAAAAATATTCGGACTAGTATTCATTTCTATAGTAGTCATTTCTCTAGTTTCATATAGTTCATTTCTAGTATTTTTCTGAAGTTGACATTAAAATCACCTACAATAATTAAATTTTGACATAATGTTTTTTGACCTATGCTTTTAAATATAACATTATTTATGCACTTAGTGGCGATGTTTATTAAATCCAAATTTGCTTACAATGGCTAAAAAGCGAATGAATAACGCCACAATGCACGGGTATGTTGGTGAATACACTATCAATAATTGTGTTTTCCCTGGTAATAGATTCTTGAATGAATTAACTTAGACCAAGAGTTAAAGAATTTTCGGAATGTTCATTTCTAGTATTTTTCTGAAGTTGACATTTAAATCACCAGCAATAATTAAATTTTGACAATGTTTTTTGACAAATGCTTTTAAATATGACATCATTTATACATATAGTGGTGATGTTTATTAAGCATCTTGGTGACCTATAAAATTCATCGTATTAATACTCATTTCTTTTTACAGTGTACTTAAAACAAAGATCATGTTCAAGGTTTAAACTTGACATTGCGCTAAGCGCGCTTCGAAAGATTGTCACAAAGTTGCCATGCCGCCTTGATCCATGCCACGTTTTTCCAGCTATGTTTTTAATTAACCTTTAAAGACGAGGGTGGTGTATTGAAAGCGCCGCTCATGACACATATATTCATGACACATTTCAACAATGCTTTTGTACTTTTGCGATGATAGGTACCTCGAGCGCCCCTCAACACCGTTGCTGAGCGCCTTTTTTCCTTGCAATGCCCGCAAATTTAAATTTGTATGTAACGGGAAAATTCGATTTTCTCAAAAACTATGTGACCTAGAGTAACTGCTATAGTTTCCCTGCAAGGTTTAAATAAGTTTTTACTCCCCATAATTTTTTCATAATTTTAGTTTCAGTAGATTCGGAAATACAGGGGGGGGGGGCGAACATGTTTTTGCATTACATTTTCAACAATATCTCAGAAAACATAATACCTAAAATTAAAACAAATGTATGTTTGAGTTCGGTGTTACGAGAGCTTTTACACGATATACCACATGATATATATATATATAGATAGATAGATTATTTTCAAGTAACTTAATTGGCCACCCCTATATTTTCCTAAATATATATTATTATATCGCAGTACTCTTATTAGTACTATATTACTGAGCAAGGAGGCATAACTATAAGTATTCTTATAGTTTATTTACATTATTTACAAGAGCCGCCAATGCAGCTGCTAAGAACAAGTCATTACTTACAACAAATCTGATTTCACCGGTTGCATGCGAAAACCTCACATTCTCTGACTCTGTGTGGTGCTGCCATCTCGTAACACAAATCACTACTGTTGTTGGGTTGGGATATAACACACCTCCCCTCATAGTTCAAACCAACTACAGGCAATCTTGCTCTTTGACTTCTTCGAACTGGAGCACTTTTCTTTGAGTCTTCGTCATTATTTTTACTCAAAGTGTTTTTCACAGATTTATTTGTTCAATCATGATTTTTATTACTCACAACTGTACCTGTTACAATATCATGCGAAGGCTGAGATTGGCTTGGTTCCATAGTATTATCTTTATTAATCTGTTCTTTTATTTTTTCATTAATTCCAGAAAAACGGTTTTGTTTAATCCTTTCATACCTATCATAATCACTGTAATTTTTAACACTATGTCCCATATTTTCAACTTTGTCTGACATGAGTTTATCATTTCGATTCATTTCTACAACTCTCTCTGGTATTTAATAACTTATCTCTTTATTACGTCTCAACTGATTAACGTGACGATTACACATTATTCCGTCACATCTATTTACTAAAATCCATCTATTTCCCAATAATTTCATAATTTTTCTTTTTACCCATTTCTCCCCCTTTCCAAAATTTTTAACAAAAACTAAATCATGAAGCTTATATTTGTGCAGGGGTTGCTGTATTTTAGGTTTTGATGGTAATACCAAGTGAACGGCTGTTCGAACTGGCCTTACAAACATTACTTCAGCATGAGTTTTACCAGTCACCGAATGAGGCGTGGAATGATTTTCTAACAAAAATCGTGAAACTGACAATGTTATCTCACTTTTATCTAGTTTTTAAGACAGTTTTTCACAGTTTCCACATATCTTTCTGCTTGTCCGTTCGAAGAAATATGATATGGTGGAATAGGCGTATACTTAATTCCATTATTTTTAAGAAATTCTTCAAATTCATCACTTGTGAACGCGGGACCATTATCACTGACCAATTCAACAGGTAATCCAAATGTAGCAAAAATTCTCCTTAATACTTTACTTGTAGCTTTACTATCAGACCTGGGTACTACCTCTACCTCCAACCATTTTGTATAAGAATCGACTACTATTAAAAGTATTTTACATTCGAAAGGACCGGCATGATCTATATGGATCCTTTCCCAGGTAGTTCAGATTTCCATTTCAAGGGTTCCATTTTGGGATAATCCCTCGCAAGCATCTGACATCTACTACAAGAATTTACCATTTGTTCAATTTCTTTCTCCATATTTGGCCATCAAACTACCCCTCTAGCTTTCGCTTTCATGTTCCATATACCCTGATGAGCAGAATGCAGTAATTTTAATATATATATTCACGACCTTCCTCAGGTACGATAACTCTATGTCTCCACAATAGACAATTTTCTAGAAAGGAAATTTCCTCTCTTCTACGAAAATATCGTTGATATTCTTCTGGTTTAACCTTTCGCAGCCACCCATGTAACACCTACTCTAAAATTTGTTTAGTTCCAGGATTTTCAGTTGTCCACTTTGCATTAGTTTTAGAAGTAACAGTCCAATTACCATTATGTGAAATGAACATTATTTCAGGAGGATTATTTACTATATTTAATAAGGGAGAGGTAATCTACTTAATGCGTCTGTATTTTTATTATTTTTACCTTCGCGATACTTAATTGTATAATAATACCCAGCAAACGTTAACGACCATCTCAGCATGCTAGGTGATAATGTATCATGTACCTTTTAAACAGGATCAAACAATTTAAAGGTTTATGATCTGTTATAATTTTAAACTGTTTTCCAGCTAAATATTGGTGATATTTAGTGACACCAAACATTACAGATAATACTTCTTTATTTAGCATTGCATAATTTCTTTCAGTTTTATTTAAAGTTCTACAAGCATAAGTAATAGGTTTATCTTTACCCTCAACAATGTGGCTTAAAACATTATCCTATACCATATACATATCCTATACCATATTCAGAATCATCACAGTTTAAAACTATATCTTTGTTAAATTATATAATTCTAAATCAGGAGATGTACATAATAATTGTTTAACTTTCTGAAACGCTTTTTCAGGCTTTTATAACCATATCCACTTTACATTATTATCTAATAATCTATGTGAAGGTTCTAAAACATCTGAAATATTAGGCAAGAAGTTTCTATAATAAGAAATTAAGCCTAAAAATGAATGCGATTGTGACACATTATTTGGAATAGGAGCATGCAAAATAGCATTAAAGTTTTCTGGAATAGGTCTAATTCCTTCCTGAGATATTTTATGTCCTAAATAACAAATTTCCAAAACCATAAATTTTAATTTCTCCTTATTTAATCTTACACCATGCTCAGAAAAACATTTCAAAACACTTTCAACTCTTTCAGAATGTTCTGATTCGTTACTAGCTCTTAAGATTACGTCATCTAAATATACACCAACATATTCATATTAAAAAAAAATATATTTTCAAATTTTCTCTGGAACATTCCAGGAGCACATTTTACCCCAAATGCTAATCGTAACTAAATAATCCTTTATGTGTATTTATAGCCAAAATTTTACTACTTTCGTTATTTACAGGTTGTTGGAAATAAAAAAAATGTTGTTAAAATATTTGTATAAATCAAAAACAGTAAAATATTTCCACCTGCTAATTTAGAAATTAATTCTTCCATTCTAGGAAGAGAATAATTATCATTTTCAATATTGTAACGATGTTATCTGGTTCCCTGGTAGTACTAAACAAACTATGATTTAACATTGAATATTAACTTTATTTAACAGTTTATACTTCAAAATAAAATCTCTTCAACCTTAAAAAAATACATCGTCACTCTTAAACAAAAGGCGCAACTTTTCAGCTCTCTCTAAAATACATTACTTTAAAAACACAATCAATAAAAACCACCATAAAACGTTCTCCTTCATTACACAAAATCAGCTCGGATCCTATCTGCCAAACTTTTCTCAAACTGCATTTCCATCTCACAAGCGACTAGCTCTCTTCATTTCACTTGACCTCTCACATAACATCTTCGGCTCTCTCTCCGCGTATCGAAAAAGTTTCTCTCCGATACGAGAGCACGGCTGATCAGTCTCCGAAACTCAGGCGGCGATCCATGGACAAGATCTGACTCTAGGCTGCGATCCGTGGACAAGATCTGACTCTAAGCTGCGATTCAGGGACAACCGCTGGACAAAACCAGTTTCGCAACTTATGAAACAAAATAGGCTGCGGGGTTTTTCGGTCGTTACAGACTCCTCCCCCCTCCAAATTTTGGACATGTCCAAACGGAGTCATGGACAGGAAGAAACAGTTGCGACAAGTTCTACTGAACACTAAAATTTTTCTCTCTTCCAAAATGTTCAGGAACAACTTAGTAATTTTGTCACAAACATGTCTCTTCGCCCTTTCCCAATCCATCACAGCCATATGCCGCCCTAAACAAGATTCTTTAAATTTTAGAGTTACTAGCAATTTTGAAAAAAAAAATATATAGCAATTCACAACATGCCAGTAATAATACAAATACTTAAATTACACTATATAAAAGCTTCTCTAATTTACCACAATTCAATATATACAAAATTTCCTATAACTTCAAACAAAATTATAAGCAAGGCAATTTTTCTTAAAACATCAATACAATCAACATTTTTTTTTCTTTTTCTTTACGTAAACTTAACGTAATACAAAGCAAAAATATTTAGCATTTTTTTCTTACTGACAAAACAACTTCAATACATAATCATACAATTGCAAATATTAAACATTAAATCAACTTAATAGTTCAAAATTATTTCTATATTTTTCTTATACTGACAATAAATAAACATAATATATACATTTTTTTTCTTCAATAATACCACTTTAACATATAGAACTTAATAAATAACACTCAACGCATGAGTATGGCTATGGGTATGGGGCCGGTTCAGAGTGTCTGCATTTTGAAATTTTGTTCTTTTCTTATGATTCCTCATTCTTTTTTTTCTCGATTTCATTTCTACTTTTTTCCTCTCGAAATTAACAACATCTGTCATTTCTGATAATCTTTTAACACTCTTGCTCGGTCTCCTGCATTGTACAGCCAGCCTTTTCGGTCTACAAGTAGACAAGTTCAACACAGTTTTGATTCCAAATCTCTGGAAAAACTCTACAATCAATTTATTCATTAATGAGAGTTCTTGTTCAGTCTGTATTTCCCTTGGAAACATTCGACTGAATATCTGCAATATTACATCAAACATAGACGTCGATTCAGCATTCACCACTGGCACTGCATCTGGGTAGCTAGATGCCATGCACATAGCTGCAATCAAATACCGATCTCCATTTGATGTGACCGGTAAAGTTCCACAAGCATCTACATTTATCCCGCTAATTTTTTCAGATACCATGGATACCAAAGCCAATGGAGCTTTTTTCTTGTCTTTAGGGTTTCCAGCTCTCTGGTAAACATAACAAGTTTTTTCCAACTCTATTTCCCTAACCATTCCAAATTCTTTGAATTCTGTTTCAGTCCTACCGGCAAGTGTAAACAATGGAACCAATTATTTACTCTTCTGTTGCTCCTCAGCAAATCCATTCGAATCCACTTTCATCAAATCCAAAATAGTTTCAGTTTCCAAAACCTTCGGCAAAAGTTTACAATTTACATCAGAACACTCATCTCTCTCCTCTTTCAATTTTGCAGTCAATTGCGATTTCTCTTCTTGACCATTCACTCACTCCTCCTCCTTTACCTTATCAACACCACTAATACTTAATTTTATCTGTCCGCTCTCAAAATCTTCTTTAAACAGACACACCAGGTCCAACAAAATTTCACCCGCATAATCAAGAACTGTAGGCAAATTCACTTCCCTCTCCATCTCCTTGACATACTCTTTCACTAATAGTTTTTCCTCCACGAGTTTAACTTTTTCATCCAGAAGGCCTTTTTCAACTTCTTCATCAACCCTTGACTCTTCCGAAAATTCTAATTTCTTCTCTTCCAAAGTTACCAAATCTCTCTTTTCAGCAAGTGGTTTTCGCCACTGTGCTTTTGTCACTATTGCATTCACAGTTCCTTTTTTCTTTCCACTATCACTTAAAAACTGAAAGTTCTCTTTTAACAATGCAGCAGTTCTATTTCCAAGAATATATCTCCCGGATCCAGACCATTTCTGATAACTGCTGCCTTAGTTTTAACATGACCCAATTCACATTCAATTTCAACTTCGGCCATAGGCAAACGTGTCATTCGGTGGTTCAACAATGCTGCACCCACATATATTTTCCCGTCATACTTTCAGGCGAAACATACCTTTGACACACAATATCGACTGTTGCTCCAGTATCTCTTAAGATTGGAATACGAATCCCATTTACCCTTCCAGAACTCGTGTACGGTGCAAATAATTCATCATCAGCTCTATTTCGAACATGATTTACAGTTCTTGTTTCAATTTTATTTTTAAGTCTAGGACACTGAGGCCTAAGATGAGTTGAATCCCCACATTCAAAAGAACGGAACTGTCTTCTGACAAAATTGGGTTCAGGCTTCCGACCATTAAAATAGTTTTCCTTATCTTCTAGATCTTGCACACGTTCATTTCTCTGGTTATTTCTTTTCCACGATTTCGAATGCCATGGTTTTTCCTCACTTCGATTCTCATAACACATAGAATCTTTGCTACGAACACACCTTCTTACATCTTCAAACTCTTCAATCCTAGTCACGAGATCAATTGGCGAAATTATAGTTGTCCAGTGATCCAAAAATCTATCCTTAAATTCAGGCGGTGCCCTTTTTTTTATTTGATCAACAATCATTAAGTCTTTTAATTGATCATAAGTCTTTATATTCAATCCATTCAACCAATCCTCCAAATAATTTTTTATCGCATAGTAAAAGTCATGCCAAGTACCATCGGTTGCTTTTTGAGTTTTTACAAAGTTCTGACAAAACTTTTCTGGACTCAATTTAAACCGCTTCAATAATACTGTCTTAACATATTGATATTTACTAGCATTTTCCACCGGCTCACGAGCTATCAATTGTGAAATTTCAGACGGTAAAACACCAATTAATTGAGTAACCCACTTTTCGGGGGGAATCTTAAGAACCTTTGCTTGTCGCTCAAAAAGTTCCAAGAACAAGCTGATATCATCTTCCTTCACGTCAAATTTCGACATCAATTTCTGAATCTCCACTCTCGATTCAAAACCTATACTGGATTTAACCGAATCGTCAGAGCTCTTACTATTCTTTAATTGTAACTCCAATTTCTGTTTCTCCAATTGGAACTCTTTCTCACCGACCTCTCTTTCTCTGCCCTCTCTCGCTCCTCCACCTCTTCTCGCTTAATTCTTTCATTTACAACTGCTAAAAGCATTTCTTTTACAAAATCTTCATCATAATTAACACTTTTTGTTATTAGTTCACGTAAATCAATGATTCGCATACTATCGTTAACTTCCTCCCCCAATTCCACTGCTACAACTTTCAGGTCCTCTTTTCGGTCTTTTCCAAAATATGCCATCTTAAAGTTCGGTTTCTGCACTCTAATACGCAGTTCAAACACTCTCTCAGAGCAACGGACACCCAACCAACTAACCAAAGTTAAATCAGTACATTATCAACATTCATTCACTCAGAATAATAAAAATCACCAAATTAATGCATAAGTACATTTTTAATACAAGTAATTAACTTTAAATATTTAAAACACATCACTTCAATCATAAATATACCAATTCTTTAAAAAAAATACACACAAGTTCAATGAAACTTCAAGAGGATACTACAATTTCTGAAATCACAAACCCCTTAAACCACCTTTTACACAAATTCAAATCAATTAATAAATTCACCAGTTTGGTATTAGCAATTCTATACTTTTACACAATATGAACACAATTAACTCAAAATCAGTTTGATTTCATCCAGATTTTAAACCAGTTTGGTTTTAAACACTATAGTTCATAAATATCTCAAGTTTCAAAATTTTACTGAATCCATAAAATACATTTTTTTCCTTTTTCATTACAATTATAAATCCAAAATTTAGAGTTTCTGAATAAATATATAAAATACCGACTGGCATTTGCGAACGCTATATAAATGTAACACCGGAGGCCAGTTTGGCACAAAATTTTACCTAAATGAATTCAACTTCCCAAATTATAAATATCTAAAACTACAAACACTAATGGCACAATGTACTACAATGGAAGAAAGGGGAAAGACATACCTTTTATTTTTTTCACTTTACCGAAAACAAATCTCGGTGGAACCTCCACTTAATACATATCACTTTATACTGTAACGATGTTATCTGGTTCCCAGGTAGCACTAAACAAACGATAATTTAACATTGAATATTAACTTTATTTAACAGTTTATACTTCAAAATAAAATCTCTTCAACCTTAAAAAAATACATCGTCACTCTTAAACAAAAGGCGCAACTTTTCAGCTCTCTCTAAAATACATTACTTTAAAAACACAATCGATAAAAGCCACCATAAAACGTTCTCCTTCCATTACACAAAATCAGCTCGGATCCTATCTGCCAAACTTTTCTCAAACTGCATTTCCATCTCACAAGCGACTAGCTCTCTTCATTTCTCTTGACCTCTCACCTAACATCTTCGGCTCTCTCTCCGCATATCGAAAAAGTTTCTCTCCGATACGAGAGCACGGCTGATCAGTCTCCGAAACTCAGGCGGCGATCCATGGACAAGATCTGACTCTAGGCTGCGATCCGTGGACAAGATCAGACTCTAAGCTGCGATTCAGGGACAACCGCTGGACAAAACCAGTTTCGCAACTTACGAAACAAAATAGGCTGCGGGGTTTTTCGGTCATTACAATATTAGCATTTACTGTTGCTCTATAATCACCACATATTCTAACAGAACCATTAGGTTTAGGAACAATTACTATAGAACTAGCCCATTCTGAATGATCAACAGGTTTCAAAATACTCTCATTTGTTAATCGTTCCAATTCTAAATCAGTAGCTTTTCTTAAAGCAAAAAGAACAGGTCGAGACTTAAGAAAAACTGGTTTTTTATCTTTTTTCAAATTTATTGACACGGGAGGGCTTTTGATTGTCTCGATCTCGTCAGGAAAAAACATTAGAAAAATTTCTAATTAAATCATCTTTCGAAATGCTTCTAATCATATTTGCATTAAGCCAAAATAATTTTGATGCTTTTAACCAAGCTTTTTCCAATTAGACTCGGACCTTCCTCTTTAATTACTACTTTTTTAAATCAGGGATACAATATTCATCAACAGCAGCATTTACTTTTAATTCACCTAAAACAGTTAAAGAATCTTTAGTACAAGTTTGTAACTTTATTTTAGATTTAATTAAAGGCAGCTTACTTTAGAACAATTTGTGAGCAACACTTTTACTTACAATCGTATGAGCCGCACGTGTATCTATCTCAAATTTTATATTTACTCCACTTATTTTAACCGATATTTCCCACGACACATTATTGGAGTTGTCGTCCATGAAGTTTAAAGAACTTTCTTCCTGAACAGTTTTTATTTTTCTGTTCTTATGCTGTTTCTCATTTTTCATCCCAGATTTTCGATTTCAACAACAAACTTTTAGGTGTCCTAATCGATGACATTCAGAAGATTTAAAAAGAAAAAAATTTGGATTATGGTTTTTAGAACATCTGTAACACGGTTTTCAGGCACGAATTTATCTTCTTTAGGCTTAGGTGCATGAGCGAATTTCTCTACTTTTGGTTTCTCCACTTTCGAAGCACGCACCTGATTGACAGTTGTATTTTCTCCGTTATGTAGGGATTTTAAGCCAGCCTCAGTTGATTCAAATGATTCTGCTATTTATACCGCTGTTTGCAATGTTAAATATTTAGAATCCAGTAATTTCTGTTGTATCTTCTCATCCTGGATACCAAACACCAATTGATCACGCAGGCGGTTATTAAAAGTATTTCCGAAGTTGCAATACTCGGATAACCGACGTAGGTCTCTTATGAAATCTGCTACCTTCTCTACTTGCTTCCTTAGTCGCTTTTGGAGCTTAAATCGTTCTACTATTTCACTAGGGCGTGGTGAAAAATGCTCCTTTGCTTTCTTTAAAAGATTTTCGTAACTGATCTCTTTCAGAGTAATCGGAACTATAATATCTCGTAAAATGGCGAAAGTCGATGTACCAACCGAACTCAGCAAGATATTTTTCTTCCTCTCATCACTTTTGATGTTATTCGCTGAGAATTTCGCTGAGATGAATTTTTTTCGACATAAATTGTCCAAGGAACATTCGAATTATATTCATCTAAGCGTCCCAGAGATATTATTTGTTTATCGGCCATTCTTCCTTCTGTTTTTCTTATTTTTTTCAAATATTTTTCACTACGTTTTAATTTCGGTTCAATCCCATCACTTCGCCAGTATTATATCGCTGTACTCTTTTTAGTACTATATTACTGAGCACGGAGGCATAAGTATAAGTATTCTTATAGTTTATTTACATTATTTACAAGAACCACCAATGCAACTGTTAAGAACAAGTCACTACTTACAACAAATCTGATTTCACTTGCTGCATGCAAAAACCTCACAATCTCTGACTCTTTGTGGTGCTGCCATCTCTTAACAGAAATCACTACTATTGTTGGGTTGGGATATAACATATATGTGAATGGTTAATAATCTATAAATATAAGGCTCAATAGTCTTTATTACTTCTGCCAAGTTTAAACTTCCCACGTTCCATAGTTTACGAGAAAAAGGGCTGTGACGGACAGACAGACTACACGAGTGATCTTATGATGGTTCCGCTTTTACTTTTTAAGTACGGAACCCTAAAAATGCGATGAATCGATTATACTTTTATAGATTTTTATACCAAGAACTATAGGATGTTCATATACATAGGCCATCCAGGAAATAAGTTCCATTTGCCGCAGTTGTCCTGTGATCGCTCGAGTACGCATGTGCTCTGACTAGATTGGACAAATGAAGAAAGCAGCGATAAAACATTGTTAGAAGAGGGCAGTGAAAATATTTCGCTGTGGGTTGAGATGTTAAGGGAACCGAAACTTTTGTCACGTTTAGAGTACCTTCAGTCATATATTTTTTTAATGCTGAGAATGCAGTATGAAGTAGCTGAAAGAGACCATCAAATTGCTGGACTATGTTGAACAAACCGTGGGTGCTTCAGTGGTTCAGTAGTTTAATGATCGGATCAGTGTGACAATCGTGATGAATGACCATTTCTTGAAACATTTTCGTATTTATCCTATGCAAACATCGGAAAATCTGATTTTCATCTCTTTTTGCAGTTGAAAGCTGTTCTTGTTAGTGACATGTTCAAGGATGATAATGGAGCCAAAAAATCTTGGTTTTTATCAAAGGCGGCATTATTTTTCGATATAGAGATACGAAATATCGTGGGCCGTATATCCATGTGAGTATCAATCATGTTGAAACTTAGTTCAAGAGACGTACTTTAGTGCACAACAACAACAACAACAAAAAAATTCTACATTATATTTTGGGGGTTTTTTTTATTTTTCATTGGAACTTAATTTCCAGCTACTTTATGTATTAATAGCTGAAGCATAATTTTATAAATAATATTAAATGATTTATATCGATATACTCTTTAGATAAGTGTTTCCCAAACTTTTTGAGTTTCGGCATCCTTTTTGAAATGAATTTCTATGACGTACTCCATATCCTTTGTGCCTTATCTTTTACAAGTTAATGGTGTTTAGAAGCACTAATGGGGGGTAGAAGTATACGAGTTATATAGTATCTTCAAGTAGCACTTTTTTCTGAAATGAAATCGTGGCTTGAAGTTTTTTCCATAATACACAATATGTTCACAATAGGATATTGACATAACGTAAAAGTTCTTCAAAATTGAATCAATCAATACATTCGCCTTACAATAGATTTTAGATTGTTAGAACAATTAAGTAGAAATCATTTAATGTGAAACCCGTGGTTGCATTGTTTTACACTTTTTACTAAAATCCAGTAAAATTGCTGATAATTAAAGAGGAATGTTAGGTTCTGCATTTAAGTGGCTTTTATGTTTCTTTTATATGTCATCGTAAACAGATAATACCGCTTCACAGATATATAAGTTGTTGGAAAAGACATTAAAAGTAATTTTTTATTCTTAGAAAAAATTTTGAATTCATCATTCAAATGACAAAAGAAAGAAAAAGTTAGACTTATGTTTTGAAACGCAAGTTTTAGCTCACTGTCACACCAATGAATATCTCGTATTCTGCTGAATATAAGCTGATGTTCTTCTGTTGATTCTATTTATTGGAGGCTAAAAGCTAAATGTTAACTTCCCGGTTCGAGCCGATTCTATAACTAGGAACTAATACCCCGTTCGCACCGGATATTTAAGGTATTTCAGATCGCCGAACTCACTCAGAAAGTTCCATAAACTCTGTCAGTGAGCTTCTACTTTCTTTGGCTAGATACACACACTACCAGTCACTCTGATTGGCTATAAAGCTTCGCTTTAACTGGCGGGCTGTTGCGGCCGGTTTTATTTTATGCGTACGCGCATGCACACATTGCATTTGTTTATATTTCAGACACAGTGACGTTTACTGAGTTATCTTAGATGAGTTTTGCGATATGAATATGTTTTAGAAGTATCGAATATAAACTACATCATTAAAAGGCTTTTATAAGCAAAAATAAAAAGAATATGAAAAAAAAAAAAAATCATAAGAATGCTTTTACAATTTTTATCAAAATAAAAGTATGGCATTTATAGCTGACGTTGACGTCCATGATCTGCAGATTTTCTATTCATTTATTTCCATAATACAAAATTTACAGCAGAATAAGTTTCAAAAGAATTTAGCTTAGTCTGCTAAATATTGAACAATAGATGGCTGAATAAACATTTGACTGGAAATGGCCTTATCGCATCTCTCCGCTCATTTGTTCCTTTCTATTGACTTTGATTAACTATCTGTCTTCTTGTTTCACAAAGGCAGCTAGAAAATAAATATGAACGACCGTCGTATTTATCAAAAAAATTAACGTCCGTCACTTTCCTTTCATATTGACAATTAAAAAAAAACCAGTATAAAATTATGAACTGATTGTAAACTGCTACATAGTGAGTACAGCGTAACTTAATAAACATTTGTCTTATCTCGCCTTTCTGTTCTAATCGACTGACTTTAATCATTTGTCACGCTGCGCTGTTTTTTTTTTTTTTTTTTTTTGTTACACAAATGCGACTAGAAAATTGATAAAATCGACGGTCGTATTTAACAATAAAACTAATTTATCTGATTTTCATTTCATACTGAGAATTAAAACAAAACCATGTAAATATAAATGATGATCTTTTTGCTAGGAGTGGTTTGTCTTTTTGTCAGTGGAAATATATTTATATTAATTATACCTTGAGTTATTTTTGCGGGCAATATTTTGCTTGTAAAATTATTATTTTGCCTTTTACAGCCCTTTTTGTTTAATTTTTTAAAGAATATAAGGAATAATCTTACAGATTTCAATAGAAAGAAGTACTACGTGACTATATATTAATCCTTGGATGACCAAGTGGTGTCATTTTCCGATCCCCGCGCATGTTCATTTTTAATGTGAATTATCGATCATATTATTTTTTAAATCTTTTGTTCCAGTAATATTGCATTTTCTATTTCTTTCTATAGCTGCAACTGTTATATATTATTAAATTAATTTTAAAAGCTAAGTTTTTAAATTTTTTGATATGGTAAATAAATGTGCGTTTTTTTAAGCATGGGGTCACTGAATGACCCCGCATGGTCTTTCATGATTCAAATTTCTACCCGGTCATCGAAGGGTTAATCGTTGAATTAAAACTTTCTGTTTAAACATAGTGGTATAAATTACGTGAAATAATTTATATGATACATTCTTTAGCGTAAAGGTTTTTACTGTCGTGTGTGGCAATAGCAGAAAATTCTTTCTTTCTTTTTGTTATTTGGGAAATTATTTATGTACTAATATTTGAAATAAGGATGTGGGACAAAATTTTTTATAAAATTATTTTTGGGATTTTTTGACCATTCTAGGATGATTAATCAAAAATATAGTGAATCAATTCTATTTTTATACTTTTTCATACAAAGAAAAGTGCACTATGTTCATATACGTCTAGGCAGTAAGTTCCATTTGCAATCTATACCGCAGCTGCTTCTTTTCATATCTTCTAAATCTACTGTCGCTTTATTTTGATAAGTTTATTTTAAATTTTGTTAAGTTTCTAAGATGACCTTAGTTATTTTATTTAATATATCGAGTTAAAATTGCAACAAGACGTTTTAAGTTTTACGATATTTAAATTTTAAGCATGATATTAGTTATGATTTAAAAGAAATATTAAGTTTTTATTTAAATAGCCGGTTTTATTTAAATCTGTTAACCTGAAACTATATCCGTGAATCGAGTTCAGATGCAGTTGTGATGAAGTTTAATCCTTTTAATAGAAGATAACTTGTCCAAGTTTTGCTCTGAATCAAACTCAATTGAAAGTTTAAAAAATTTTTTAATGAATTTTAATTTTACTTTGGATGAAGTTTAATAAAAAACTGTCGAGACAAAAAAGGTTTTTTATTGTCTTAGAAAATCAACTCATAATTTTACTACAGGTGTCTTCCAAGATACGTTTTTCTTTCCTCTGCTATATACAGTATAAAAATGTAATAATTCCTCATTTGAGCGAATTTTGTCTTATGTAGTATTTCTCCACACCCTGTTTTTTCTATTGATTTTGGTGATTTATATTTCAAGTGTTTTTAATTTCTTATACAAAAATGAACAGAAAATATATTCATGCGACTAAAGTATTTATCAGTAATATTGTTTCAACTTCTCTACGAAATATCAGCATAATATGATAGATCACCTTTTTGTTGAAAGTAAAAATGGTCGACTGTTTTCATTAATTATTAGCCTCCTATATGATATTTCTTTCATCCAGCAATTAATGCGTAATCTCTAAAAAATAACGTTCCGTTATTTAAGCCAGTCGTAAAACAACGCCTACGTATAAACGCGCGGTTAAGTACGGATAATCTCTACTGCAATTTTTAAAACTTTTAATAGCATCGCACATTTTCAATTTTTATACCATCATATAAGGGAAAAAAGTACTTTTAAATGCAATTTATTTGAAAAATGCATCTCCATTTATTTTTGAGATATTAATTTTTTTGTAGTTACTTAGCCCTTTTTCTTTAATGTCGGCAACTGAAGTACTCCATTTCTGTAGAAAGTAAAGGAAAAATAGTAGATTATTATATCTTTTTGTTGCCAATTTCCGATAACAACTGAAAATTATAAATGAATAATTTCTGATAAAACATGGAGCTATTATAAATTATATTTAATTTTAAGTATCTACATTAATGCTATAAACAAATGAAAGCATATGAATGATTAAATAGACGGCTTTTATTGTCGAATTTCTTGAACGACGCCATCTCTTTTTTTGGATTTGTGTATTATTCAGCGATAGTGACGTCCTATGCATACTTTACTGTAGGTGTTGTTTAAGACTGGGTCGTAAATGTGGAATTCTTCAGCAGATGCGAATGACGTCATTTCATATAAAACAAAAGCGTGTGTTTTAAGTCTTAAATTTGAAATATGTTTTGTACTATCTATATTTATATACATATATTTTTTTTCGTCTGGGCGACACTAAATTCTGAAAAAGCAGAATTCCTGTTTTCTAGTGTAGTATTTCTCCTCATCCACTCTTTTCTATTGACTTTGGTGATTTATCTTTCAAGTGTTTTTCATTTATTATACTAAAATGAACAACAAAAAATATATTTATACGACTTCAGTATTTATCAATAATACTGTTTCAACTTCTTTCTGAAATGTCAGCATAATATGATAAATCATCTTTTTGTTGGCAGTAAAAATGGACGACTGGTTTCATTAATGATTTAGTCAATTCATTCAGACAGCAATTCGGAATGATGAGAGATGATTTTTTTTTTTTTTTTTTTTTTATTGCTCCAACTGTGAAAATCTATCTATATATATATTCCTCTTGCATAACGCTAAAATAAGGCTGAATTTGTAGCTTGCCGTTTAGCAACAACCGCAGTAATATAATTTATTTGCCTTTATTACATTCCACCAATCAGAAGTGTGATTTTCCCACTTAAACGTGTGATATTTAAAAGAAATTTTCAATGGTTTTAATAAAATGTAAACATATTAAAACGATTCCGTTTAATTATGCACTAATCGCGTAAGAGCAGAACACAGGTTATTTATTGAGAATTAATATTAAGTAATCTATGTAAATAAAATTACAGTGAATAATCTTTCATAGTAAGCAATATGGAAAACGAAATGTTTCCGATGAAGATAATGACGTCATTCGGAAAACAAAAGATGCATGTTCATCCATGAACTAAAATATTTTACTGTTATTCCTGATCCTCATTCCTACACATACATAGACTGAACTCTTGCTATTTGTTTAAAGATCCTTGCTATAGACAAAATAAAATATTTTTGAAAATTTCTAATTAATTAAAATGAATATTTAATGAAACACTTGAATTTTAAAACAATTGCTTAAATGACGCTTTAATCTCGGAAGGGATGAACGGTTCTGATGGTGAAAATGATGTTATAGCTGAACGAAAGGATTCATTTTCATATGGACTCCAAAAGTATTATGACACACGATAGAATTGTTTCGAACAAACACCCGACTTCAGGGAAAGTTTTCCATAGTGTAAAAGAGTTACCCCCACCCCGGAAAAAAAGCGTAGGAAAAAAAAAAAAAACAGAAAATGCAAAGTGACCGTTTGTTAGGATCTGTCAATGATGCCATGAGCTTTAGAGTCTGTAAAAAAGTGAAATATTTTAGTACGATTTTGTCAATATGACATTATATTCACTGGCCTTTACATCTAATTAAACGAATTAAAATTCAGAGCAGGAGCTTTTTTTTAAGCACAGTATGAGCTTTTGGCAGATGTAAGAATAGCAATGGCCATTGGTTCGTTTTACGGTCACGTGATGCATTCAGCCTTTCGTCTTTTAGACACATCAGAAAACGTATTGTTTACGTTTTGTTAACTTGCCAAGTGTCTGAGAGATATTGTATTTTTCACGTCGAACGAACTTTTGATTAATTATTCAGTCAATTGAATCAGCCAGCCATTCAGAATGACTGATGAATTTTTAGACGTTAAACTACTACAGCTCATATTCAAAATATTAGAATAATTACTTTTTTTTACAAATTGAAAATATCGTTTGATAATTTAATGTCTTTTAATGCAAAGATGCAGACGATATTTTTATTAAGAACTTATTGTATATTAAATTTATTTATTATCTTAAAACTAATATCATTTTTGAAAAGATTAATTGAAAAAAAAATTATTTTGAAAAGTCAAATTATTTGGATATTTATTCAAGTGGTTCAAAATATTAGAATATTTCACATTAATTCTCCTTTAATTATCACCAATACACAACTGGTGGCATCATTGATTAAATTCCCACGATTGTATTTAAAATCAATATTATTTTGCAGTTTGTTTGCTTTTTCGTCTTAAAATGGGTCATGTCAGTGATATTCCTGAATCTATTAAGCCTCGTATGGTTGATTTGTATCGGCACGGTAAAAATCAATGTTATACAGCGAATTATTTCCATTGTTCGCAATCAAGCGTTAGTAAAATACTAACACAATATTAAAAAAATGGTAAATTTCAAAATAATCGACGAAATGGCGGCCGAAAACCAAAACATCTGATAGAGATGACAGGAAACTGAAGCGTATAGTTAAGAAAAACTGTTTTAAAAGTTTGCAATTCTTGCACCGAAAATGGAAAGAAAAAGGCGTTGTAGTTTCTACATCGACAACATTAAGACGTGTTCATAAATTTAAGTTTGAATGTCGTGTACCGAAAACAAAACCTCTCGTGATTGCAAAACAAAAATGTATAAGATTGAATTGGTGTAAATCACGACGTTTTTGGAGCGAAGAAGATTGGAAAAATATATTATATAGTGATGAAAGTATGTTTTATATTTCATATGGTAATCAAGATATTCGAGTTTGGAGAATGAAGCAAGGGGCATTTGATAAAGAATGCCTTAAACATTCCGTAAAATTTGCTGCTAGTGTCATCGTTTGGGGTTGCATGAGTGCAGAAGGATCTGGAAAGTTATGCATCAGCTACGAAAAGGTTAACTCTCAGATATATCAAGAAATTTTGTAATATTATAAAGATAATTCCATCTCAGAAGATTTATTTGAAGATGATTTCATCCTTGAAAAAAATTTAGCGTCAAGGCATACCTCGGTGTCAACTAAGAATTGGTTCCGCCAACGCAACATTAAGGTACTTTCATGGTCACCAAACCCACCAGACCTTAATCCCATCGAAAACTTATGGTGTATAATGAAGAAAAAACTCCAAGAAAATCTGCTTTAAGTAAAACTGAGTTAGTAGCACGTATAAAGTCTACTTGGGATAATATTGATAGAAATGTTTGTAAATACCTTGTATATAGTATGCAAGATAAATTGTACGGTGATATGAAAGCTAAAAGGAATTGAAATTTATTTAAGATCAGGGTAATTATTACAATCTGAAGTATAAGTAGGCACCAAAAGTTTCATTCTAGTTTCAAAATTTATTTTTAAACCTGCGCGTGAGTTGTTATACCATTTTTCTTCTCAAATATCTGTCAAAAATCTGACAGTTTGGACCTCCCTATAGATGCTAATTCCACATCTTGCTATTTTTTAAATACATGAAATGAAAGAACATACTTATCTCTTTCATCTGAATAAAAATTTTGTTTTAAAATGATATATATTTAAAAATATTAAATGTTGAAAAAAGTGTTTTTTTTTCAGTTAAATTTTATCGACAGAAATAACTGTCTTTTGTAATGCTAATATTATACTTATATATTATACTATACCATATTTTCAGGCATTATTACTATAGTAGAGAGCTATCACAGTATAGACATTTTTTTCGTTATATGTTATTCAAGTTATTAAAAACATGACACACATTTTTTGCATTGAAAAAATTCTTTATATTGTGTACATTAATTACAATTTTTATAAAACATATTTCGTTATTTTGCATAAAAAATATATACCCTAACAGTTTTGAAGTATGCTATATATGAATATTATATAGTACCTGACATATTATATACAATGCAGCGTCTGTACTGCTTAGTTCAATTTCAAAAAACATTTCTAAACCTTCATCGGAGACTTCCTCAGTTTGAAATGATGATGTTTTTACTTATTTGCAGTTCGGCATGAGATCTTTTAGCTTTTTCCCTCTTTTCCTCTCTCCGCTCTTCAATTTTCTCCTTTCTTCTGGTATTAGCCGCCAACGGCTGTCCATATCTGAATGTGCAACGTCGTTGCATTTCTTACTTTTAGAAAGCGTTCATATCGAGTATTTACATCTTAAAAGAAACTACCGTACAAAATTACAAATTTATAGCCCAAACAATATGACAGAATTCGCAATTTTAGAACTTTTCTGCTCCTGCACCCATAGAGGTTGTTGTACCGACATAAAATATAGTTTTGTTGGATCAGAGATGGTCACTGGCAGATTTCCAAACCATTATATATTAAATCGGCTCGGTAGTTTCAGAGATTACACCCCACAAACACACAAAGCTTTATAATATTAGCATACACGTAGGTACTAGAGCCGTTTATCTTTTATTATACAAAAACATAATTAATTTATCTAATACGTGTTAGCAGATGTATTTTTTAAAATACATACATAAACCACTTTAACACTTTTTCAATTTAATTTTCATAGTCGTTTATATCATTTGACAAAAACATCTCACTTTCTTAAACCCTAATTGGATCAAACTTTCTAAAAAAGCGCCAAGGCCCATATGACAGCTAAGTATCGTGAAGGGTGTTAGACAAATGGTAATAAGGCACTTAGTCGGATACATGAGATAAATCGCCAACTTTTGTAGTGTATTCTTTTCATTTGAAATACCTAAATTAAATAAATTTAAAAAACATGACTTTGACTCATTTAATTTAAAATACAAATAATTTAAAAATAAAGCATAAGTCAAAACATTTTCTTTCAACATCAAAGAATTGTTTCTATGTTACACAGAAAAAAGCTGCTTTTGGCCAAAAAAATGCTCTTGTCTAAATTTTAACCCGGCTAAAATAAAGTACCGTGATTACTTCAAATATTATAGGAATTTTCCGTAATCTGGTTTGCCACCAATGTTGTATTTGAAAAAGCGTCGCTTAAAGTCAAGTTACTTTTCATTGCGAAAACTTTTTTTTGAATGGGGGGGGGGGGGGAAGGTTGCAAATATCTACATTTGAATTTAAACTTTTGTTTATATATCTGTTGCTTGTATAATTAATTAGAACCTTGCTGATCGAGCTTCACTCGAAACATATGTAAAATACCTCCTAATTTGGTTGGTTGCTCAAAGCGAATTTTATATCCCTATTGTAATTCTCATACAGTTATCACAATTTTGTTGTTTATTACACTTGTTTGGCACCCTTGCCTGTGTATCTGAATGTGGATTATTGGCCATTATTCTTGTACGAAGAGTGGCTGTAACATATTCGTTTCATTTCGCAAACCATGTACCAATTACAATATTGATACTTTTATATTAGCCGAGAGCAGGTGATAAATTGCCAAAAAAAATTTCCCATACAATATTCATATTACATTCATTTAATTTAGAACGTAAGTCGTCCATTCGCTTGATTTAAAATACATGATTTTAACTAATTTCATGGTACTTTTTCAATAATACGTTTGGCTTTTTTTTTTTAACTCGGTTCAGTTTGGGCTTATAAATTATATAAACATACATGTAAATAAACCTGTTGAACGTTTATGCTTATTTTTACATATAAATATAAACATTGTATACATGTATATATATGTGTGTGTGTGTGAAGTAACGGCAGTAGAAGTTGGCGGCACTCATGTTTACCTGGGGTTCCATTTAATTCGCACAAGCATGTTGGCCGATTGGGTAATAATGACGAAAATAGATGAGATAAATAATGGAGAATAGTCAACTGAGCTACTTCTACTTTTATTTATCATATTAAAGAACAGGTTTAGGGAATGCTCATTTCACTTGATGCTAAACATATAATTTACTTTCAGCTGGTAGATGAAATTTTTGAAGAAAAAAGGAATTTCACGTACTCTTTCAAAGTATTACACCATTTGCCATATGAAAGCTGATCTCTCACATTATTCTCTCTGTCGTCTACAATACATCATTTTACATACGTCGATACTCATATCTCGCTGGTTTCCGCATGCAATTTGCACGCTGCGCGGTACATATTTCTGCACACGGTCGGTACACCATCTGCACGCTATATGTGCTTCTAAACTTCTGAATAGAATTCCACTGCATGTCATTGCTCCGAACTCGACTCCACTCGACTATCTAGCTTCTAACAGATCGACTTCTGACATTCTACTACGTATCTGGCTGTCGCAATCAGTATATACCTTATCGGAGTAAAGTTACAAAAAGATCAGCTGATTATTCTTTTCTAATCATAAGCGCACTTTTGACGGGTTTTTAGTATTTACGATCGGATTGTTTTGGAAGTGAACAGATTTCCTGGCGCGAAAGAATGTTCCAGAACCTTCCATATTTCTGGTCCCAGACCACACACGGTGTAAACATAAATTAATCTCTGTCTTCGAGACTGCTTCTAAAAATAACTCCCCCCCCCCTCCCCTTTCCCGCCAGACGATAAAAGAGAATGATTTTACTGTCGCGGAAAGTGTTACATTGGAATATTGTATTTTATACCTGGATAATTTTTAATAAAAGAATGAATTTAAAAGAAATAGGTTTTTTAGACGGGATAAACTATGAGTTATAATATTATAGCAATTAAATAAAGAATTTAGGGGAATTTCATATACCGGGATTTAATAACGAATTTTAATAGGAGTTTAACTAATAAAAGGTTTTATTAAAGAAATATATATAGTTAGAGCGATTTTTAGATTTACACACTTTAGAATAACTAATATTAAATGGATTAGGATCTTATAGATTTTAATAGTCTTTTGACTTAATAAACTGGTATAATCTACAGAGTATTACTAAAAAGGGAAATTTATATAGAATACTTTTAAACTTGGCGAAAAAAATTAAATTTTGTAATATATATGCATAATTTTTTTTTAAATATATACAAGTTACTTCTGTTTGTATGTAAAAATAGGAAAATGACTTGTTTACACTTAATAAATTGCATAAATGTTTAAAGAAATGCTTGGGTATATCAAACAATGGATAGGTCACCAGAAAATATGCATGGAAAGTTTACTTCTCTCGCCAAACTCATTTTCTTTACCTCGCCAAGGCCTTTATTGTGGAAAAGTACCAATTTCATTTAAAATACTAAAACGGATAAAAAAGAAGAAGTAGAAATGATGCCATAAATAAAAATATTTTATTTAATCAGCAAAGAAATGTTTCTAATTTGCACACGCGAAATATAAAAGATGCTATTGGCGATTTAAAAAATATTTTACAGAGATTATCTCAAAATATCAAATACTAAGTTTTTTGGCTTTTTTCTTTTAAATAGGAAAAGAAGATCCAGATTTATTTTCTTGATTAAATAGGTTTTATTATACTTTAATATTAGTGCGTGTATATTTTTTTTGCTCCATGTGCTGTAATCCGGTTTTCTACAGAAACATCCAGCCGGTGAAAATGACGTACACTAAATTTCCTTGACGTATGTAGATGTCGTTTCATCTGTTTTTTAAATATAATTTTTAAACGAATTGGAGCTTATTTTTCTTAGTAACAGTAGGTTACCCTCATAGGTGCCTTCTGGTACATTAATAAGCGAAATCCGACAAATATATTTTGAGTTATGTTTGACGAAAGGTTTTCATATCCGTCGTAACTATATATGCCCGGGAAGTAATATTGCGCTGTGTATTAACCTTCGGTTCGCTCAGACAGTTATAAATACGCACGTTTGACAGCCAGTAACGACAAGCTAAACAATAGCAACAAATGTTGTGGCATGCGCGAAATGTACTATTATTACTTTTGAATTCCAATGATTTTAATCGCTGATATCTTTGTTTCTAAACATCGCAAAACTCCAAATTTACTATATCGATTACAACAACAAAGGAACTTTTAAACAAAATTTGTTTGGACACTAATTTTTTTTCTTTCTTTTTTTTCCGATTTTGGATGTTTTAAAATAATTTTCAAACATGTAATTTTTTAATATATCGCTCACCCGCAAGAAAAGTGACACAACTCGCAAAAAGTCACTTTGCGTTTTATTCCTCTAATACGTCTGTCATAGGTGCATCTTGCGACAGGAAAACTTTCATAGGTGTAGTTATCAGGAAAATCTTTTTATTACGCTATATGTCCATTTGTGACCACATAAGGGGGGAATTGTGTGTGTGTGTGGGAGGGGGGGGGTAAACTTACTCAGCCCTCCAAACCTCATCTGCACTTATGCACCTTTTTACTGCTGCATGCAGAGCTAAGTTCTATAATTTCATGTTACTGTAAAAACAAGCGAATATTCTTTTGCCTCTCCTGTGACCAAATTTACTTTTGCCGAGATGTGTCATTTTTCTCGCGGGTGAGCAATATATGAACACGTGACAAAAATATTTGTTTGTTATAATAATATAAATTAAAATTTATAAAACGCAAATAAATATACAAATTTTAATGTGTAGCAGTATGAACACAATTGCCGACTGATCGCACAAGCTTAGAAAGAGTTAATTTTCCTAATTTTATTTGTATGCAATATACAAAGTAGCCTTAATGATGTGTGACTATTTTTCTATGAAAATAAATTCGATAGGGATATTTTCGAATTATCACATTCGAAAGTTTAAACTTAAAATAAAAATCACGTTTCGAAAATCTTGTTTTTCATGCCTGCAAAAAATTCTGAAAAATGAAAAAAGGTATGCATAAAATACTCAAGATGTAAATTATATATGAGAGTTAAGATATCCAATTTCCATATATGTCGGATAAAATTTGAACTGTTGTTACGCTTTTTAGGCAAATTCTATTTGAATATTTCCCTTGACAAGTTAGAAAACCTTAACTTTCATTGAATGACATACACATTTCATTACTTCTCATCCATAAATAATGGGAGAAGAAATATTTATGTTTTTTTTTTTTCAACATAAGAAAATTGATGACTGCATCAAGCTAGTGAGAGATTTCTTTATAAATAAATAATTGAACTTAAACTCGAAGAAATCGTTATAACGTTAAATGCAACAGTGTTTCGAATCAGAAAAAAGAAAACTGTTATTTAAATACTTTAGAATTGAAATTAACTCTTAGCATTAAAAACCCTTTTTCTTGTTTTAAAATATTAATGTTCCGTATTTACTCGCGTATATTGGCGCTTTTTGTATGTTTTACGTAATAAGAAGTATATATCTGAATTATTTACGAACGAATGGATTTCAGTCTGCTAAATATTTAATAATCTATGACCGATTAAACTACTTCCTCAGATGAGTGAATTGCTCTTTATCTATACATTTGTTACAATTCTAGTGACTTTGATCATTTATCTGTCATGATGTTCCTTTTATCATACAAAAGCGTCTAAAATATCAATTTAAATGTCAGTTATTACATAACTAAAGAAAACTTCTATCCTTTTATTACCCGACTGCCAAGAAGGGTTATGTGTTTCACGCGTATCTGGGTATGTGGATTTCTTTATACCCTCGAAACATCCCAACGGCTGGATGGATTTTTGTGAATGAGGTCTCTATCGATTTATCTTAACCGTCCGATGGTTATAGGCTAGGTTTTGTTTTTATGAATTCAAAATGGCGGTCATAAAATACAAAATGGTGGTAGAGACGAAAAAAAAAATACGTACCCTATTTAGTGGCAAACCATTGGATAGGCCTTTCAGAATGAATACGATGTTTCATTGACTATTTTTCAGTCAGAAGCTCCGTTTAACCCCCTGACCGCCGAGCAAAAGGGCAGAATTGTAATGTTGTTTTCTCTTAATTTTTTTAAAAGTCTAAAAAAAAAGATTATTTTTCTAACCAGATATAAAAAAATTAGTTACATATTGGAGTATAAGCCTTGAGAATGCTAATCATCACAAAATATTTTAAAACTGCGTTATATTTGTAGAATTATATTAATTTATAAATTGCTTCTACTGCAGTGAAACCTTCAGTTTAGTGAACGTATATATCAGTTCGCGGCGGTGAGAAGGTTAAATATTACAGAGTCTGGAAGTTGTGTAGGTAATAATCTCTAGCTTTACTGCAACTCTAACCTTCATAGACATCTACACGCCTCATCAAAACAGTGCTTATAGATAGGAACTAACAATTAAACACAACTTAAAAGTCACCAATACAAGTAAATAAAAAAATAGGTAAGTAATATAAAAAATAGTTTCACATTGATGAGAAATAATTAATTAGTTCGCTTTTTACGCTGTCGGGTTTATTGATTTTTGAAATTTAATTACTTTATTTTGTATTTAGAAATCACCTACACGTTTATAAAGATTTACATATGGGTTTCTTACTTGAAGTTACAGTGGAAATCTATTTACATGGCTGCCAACCTTTGTGAGTACTAATGCGTAATTCACGCTCTGAAGATTTGTAATTTTAAGTAGTCAAATGAATTCACTAAAATTATGATCATGCTCAAAGTACAAAATAGATAACTACTTTATTTAAGATTTATAATCTGGCTTTCAGCAAGAGGAGTTAGTAGTTTATGAATGTCGACGAGTAGATATAGAAGAAAAGCTAAAGTTTGGATACTCTTTTTTTCTTGGAATAGGCTCGTTCTGGTGATTTTCCAAGAATATCTAAAGCATCCATAAAAAATTAAAATTAAAAGAAGTATAAATTAAAAACGACAATTTATGGAAAACCCCTTATCATTTAACTGTTTTTAGAGAACAACTAAAAATCAGCTCTATCTTTTGTCGATATGTTTCTGAATTTTCAAGATATTTGACTGGCTTTTTTTTATGATTTGCTCCATAGAGTTGACTATCAAATCAAGATAAAAAAATTATCGTGCGCGCATGCGCATATAAAAAATATTTCATTCAACTGCTCATATTTCATCAAATATCTAATATGTTTACATTCCAATTACACCATATTATTTCTACTACATTTTGTCAAATTTTCTGAAACTGGCGTTAAATTTGGTAAAAATCCCTGCATGATATAAACAAAAAACATATAAGAATTTTTCTAACTTTTTAAAAAATTGATATATCTCCATGAATATATGTTCTATTCTTCCACAAATGAATACATATATTGTACAATATCCATGCATTCGTAAGCTATAGCGATTGATCATTTCGTGCATTTTATTTTACAGGATGATCCCAAACATTATTCTTTTTCTTTGATTTTTTGTTGGTCTCTAATCGCCCTTCTGGTCAATCCGCCGTTGATAAATATGAAGTAGAATATATTCTTCATAATCCTGAAATTCCAGAAAAATCCGACAAATATATCTTTAAATATTCGACAAAATGCCTAAAATTGAAAGTGTCCGGTCATTAATGGCCATATATCGTATAAGTATACTATACATCAAAAGCTCCTTGCAGAACCTTTCTAAAAATGCCCCATTCTTTGCTGTGCCTTTAATACGTGCAAAACAAATGGAACGTTGTCATTAGGAATAATGTATACGGGTCATTCTCCCAAAGTGTACATTTTCAATACAAATTTTTCAGGTAAAAAAATTTTGTTTTTCAAGACAGTATTATTTTTAGAAACTTATCACTTACTGCAAGTAAAAATCAGCAATGGCCCAGATACATTACATTTTTTTTTCAGAAACACATTTTTTTATTAACCCTTTATCGGGCAAGTCAGTTCTGTGACTAAAATGCTAAAAAGGTTCACTGCCACCAGAATCTACATATAGATTTATTTGAAAATAAAATGCGGCTTTTTTTTTATCAGCGGAAATATAGAAATAAAATATTTTACGAAAATTTCCGGTGCAAATCGACCAGTTTTTAATAAAAATTAACTGGTAAGTACATTAACATTGCCCGATAAAGGGTTAACATCATTCTCGGAGGTGAACTTTATGATACAGTTATGTTTGTGTTGTGCGACAAAGCATAAAAACTATTTATTCTATTACATACATAACTAAGGAGTAATTCTATATAAGAATGCATAATGAATTTATTTGGAATGAATATAAAAAAACGCATAAATTCATCTCCTAACTGGAGTTTCTTTTCATCAATTATCTTTTATATGTTATTCAATTCTTCGCTTTTAAAGTTTTAAAACAATCTTTTTTGATATTAATACTTGGAAATTTTTCAAGAGGGAAATTGTTTAGATTTCGATTACAGTCTATTATCCAATTATCGTGGAAAATCTGTAAACTTTTAACAGATTAAGGTTAACTGATTTGTGTATAAGGAATTTATTCTTACCAAGAAACAATTCTTCGGAAGTATTTTTGACTTCTATTCCCTTCGTTTGTTCGTTTAAAAGTGGGGTCTGGTCTGTCCTTGAAAAGTGAAAAAAGGATAGTTACCGCAGAGGCAAAATAATACGCTCCCAGTAAAATGATTCAATTTTGGTCGCCTGATCGACCGATTTTATATTTGCAATATCTGACAATCAATTTATTTCATACATCAATTCGACTTCCTCCCTACGTTAGCATTAGACCTATAACTAGAGGAAGCCTCAGTTATTGTCGAGACAACTTCGCGTTAATCTCTCTATTTATCTACCGCTTATTTACCGACAATTCTTATAACAGACCGAAATTTAGCCGACATTTCTTGCTGTTGGGGTAGCACCTTCAATCAACATGTTTTGTTGAGAAAACTTTTGCTTGAGAGGTATGCAAACTATTTACATTGTATTTTCTGTGAACAATAAAATAATTTGAAATTATTATACCCAACAAACTGTAGTGTAACTAACTGTAAATAGATGACGCCACTAAACCTTAATTCTCAATGTATACAACAGATTTCAGTATCAAACATGTTAAACTTAAAAACTCTGTTTTTCATAGACTTGATTCTTCAAATACAATGGATTTTTGATGACCTTAACAATTTTCTTTATTTCAGCAATTAAAGAACTTTTCGTGTACTTGTGATCGCCCCAAGGACTTCCACTTTGTTGCTGGACTTTGTCCAAGCTAGAACTACGTCAATTTAAATTTCATTGCCATTGTTCTGAAAGTATGTTGCTTCAGAGATATTATTAACCACATTTGATGCTTAAAAAATAGCAGACATGTTATTAATTAATCTCCATAATTAATCTTTACTTCTGATTGTTTAACTAATTATCTTCTTAAATATTTTAATCCAGATCAAGAAATAAAAGTAATACTCCGGAAGTGATGTGCATCTGATTCTTCTCGACTCATCAAACACATTTTCTTACCAATAAAATATATCATTAAATAATACTTTACAGATTCTCATCGTTCTGAAGGAAGCAAAACTACCAGAATTACGTAACCTGCAGAGGATAACAGGTCGGAATTATTTTATTCTCTTTACTTGTAATTTATGAATGAACATATAATACTATTGATCTGGGTAAGCTTTGGCAAAATGCCGATCGAACTCACAACCGTCTCCCCTTCTATTTTTTTTCCAACAGTTTTTAACCAAAGTTTTACACTAAATATTTTCGAATTCAATTGCTTGGTCGTGTAACGTAAATGGAATGAAAACCTAATAAAAGTTTTTTTAACTGGTACAGATGTCATATTCGCCCCATATTTGGCGCGATTTTTTTCGGTTGCCAATTTGGCGAAAACATCAACAGCATAAACAACATAATCCGGGTTACCACATCAAGCAAAATAACGACACTTTGGCGCAAGTTAAGTATCTGTTGCCTATATGATATTGGCGACAGAAAAAAATCGCGCCAATATGGGGCGAATATGACATCTGTACCTTTTAACTATTACTCAGTTGCGATTTTAAATATTTTCTGGATGTATCTTTTAAATTCACTTTTCAGTTCTGTACTGCATAATCGAGATTTTCACATAAATCGCTAACGTTTGATTAAAATCATATACTCAGAATTAAAAGGTTAACTCCGTAAAACCAACAAATAAAAACAGATCGTTTATGTGCAGGGGCGGCGCCAGAACTTGCCCGACGGCGAGGCACAGTATCCCCGACAGGGGGGCCGAATCCATAATATATATTAGAGGTCTCCACGAGCCCGAGCCTGTCCCGAACAGTGTTAAATTCAGACACTTTTCTCCGGGTGTGGGGGGGGGGGATTGCACTTTTTGACCATTAAAAACACAAAATCTCAAATCTTCCGGGGGTGGGACATCTCAGTGCTCTGGGGGGAATGTCCCCCCGGACCACTCCCTGAACTCAACACTGGTCCCGAAGCCCGAGATCGGTAAAAGTTTATTTCATTAAACTCGGGCCGGGCTTAATTTTATTTGAAAAATCGGTACGGGCTCGGGCTAAATTTTAGCTTTTGAAAAGTTGATCCAGGCCTGAACTTCATTCTTCCCGGGACACATCCGGGTCTTAATTTTTTTTTTTTTTTTTTGTAGATTCGGGACGGACCGGACTGTATTCACTGGACTTCAGAATTTTTTTCCGACGGTAATGTCGTGGTAACTTTTCTCATTTATTAGTGAAGTAAATGAACAACAAAACATTTCTTTGTTTCTTTTTTTCCGTTTTTTAAATAACAGATGGAATACGTTGGTTAATCACAAGAAAATCATAAAATGTTCATGTTTTGGCATATCCCGAAACGCGCAGATCTCTTAACACTCACAGTGCGATTTAAATTAGAGATGAATTGCAGAGGGACAAAAGATTTTTATTCGCAATATAAATTTCTAAGCCTGTCAAAGAATATTGTAGATAAATAAAGTGAAAAAAAGCTCTTAAAAATATTTAGAAGCACATCACTAGTCTCCTAATCTTTATAGGCGGACGAATCCGCAAGAGAAAGTTTCCACACTTTCGAGTATTACCCGAAAGGAAAAACTCTGCTTCTTACTCTTCTTCTTTTTCCACCCAGCAACGTCCCAATAAAATGTCATTCAATATTACAGATTTAACTGCACATATATATGGGGTGAGACTCCATACATAACTCACAACTCACTTTTAGGACGAACACTGACATTTATTGAGACGAACAAACAAGCAAAATACAGAAAAAAACACTCTTCTCTTCTTTAATTAACTTAAAGTCTATAATTCAGGCTTCATTTATAAACGTCGTTGAATATTTCTGAGATTTTCTTACGTCGTGTAAATATTCAATCTTATTTCACCGAAATATGTTCTGTTCTTTTTTAACAAAACCTTGCGTCGTCAAACTCATTTCGTTCTATTTACTTCTTCTGCCTTTCCACTTCACTCAGCTTCGTTAAGGCTCGTTTTCCTTTTTAATCTCGAAGCGGAAAATACGGGGACACTCAGTCTGATGCAGGTGTTGCTTGCGAAATTCCCACAGGCGGCCGTCCTGACATCTGGAGCTGCCGCAGCGACATGTGGTAAAATAGAATCTGAAAAACAAAAAACAAAAACCAGTAACTGTTCTTAGGGGAAAAGAAAAAAAAATTAATCTGCACATCATAGTTGAAGTAGCGTAACATCATATAGAGATTTCTTTGAAAGCAGTGACTTGTAAAATGTTTATAGCACACAGGAAGAAAAGATTTAAAATAAAAAAGATGTTTTTTTTTTTAAGTTTCAGTTTTCGTCAGGCCAAGGTTTCATGCATTCAGCACAGGAGCTAGTATGTATCGGTCCTTCAGTTGATGAGATTTTCGTTACGTCGTAAGTGTCGTTAGACTTCACTTTGATTACTTTATACGGACCTAAGAATTTAGATTTCAACTTTAAACCTGGTCCTTTCTGGGCACTCTTAATTGCTACAAGGTCACCAAGCTTGTACTTCCGGGGTTTCTTACGTCGTAAATTATAGTGCTTGCGATTTTCTTGTTGAATTTCCAGAATATTCTTCTTGGCTTCTTTACGGAGCTCTTCTCTGTCTTTCATGAATTGTCCTTCGACTGCACTGTTTAAGAGGTCAATAATTTGTATATCTTCTTTCTGTTTCATTTTTGTACCAAATAATATTTCAGACGGTGTTTTCTTAATGCTTCGTTGGTAAGTTGAATTAATGACTTGTTGAACTTTAGGAACATGTTTAAACCATTTGGTCGGTTCGTCTTTGGACATTTTAGAGATTACAGAAATTATGGTGGAATTAAGTCGCTCTACTTGACCATTGGCACGGGGAAGGCCAGTTGTAACTGTCTCGTGCTTTATATTTTCATCTTGACAATAATCAGCAAATTCTTTGCTTGTAAATGCAGGACCTTTATCGCTAATGATGGTGGAAGGATTGCCAAAAGTATGACTTTGTTGTCGTAGTTTTGATATAACTTCGGTAGCAGAAGTACTTTTACAGGGATACAACCAGACGAACTTAGTAAATGCGTCTATTAAAGACAAAATATGTTTATAATTTTTGTTGGTTGTTTCAAGAGGGCCTAAATGATCAATGTGGTAGGTTTGGAGAGGAATCTCTTCTTTAGGTAAGGGATGCAATTCACCTTCTTGTTTTCCACGTTTGCGATTATACAAAAGGCATGTTACACAATTTGCTATAATTTTATCAATTTTATTTGACATATTAGGGATGAGAAATTCTTCGTTAAGGAGTTCTTCACAGCGTTTACGGCCAAAATGTCCTTTGTCATGAACGTGTTTAATGACATTTAGCTGCATTTCATCCGGCATAACTATCAGATCGATACTTTTATGATTTTTATAGAGAATGTTATTTTTAAGGAAATAGTTGTCATATGGCTTTGTTTTCAAAATTTCTTTGATGGCCTGTATATGTTCGTCAGTGTTCTGTGATTGTATGATTTTGGAAGTAAAACTATCTTGAACGATCATACATATTGGATTTCTACTTAAAGCGTCGACATGGCGCATGCGTGTACCTTGTCTGTGTTCGATTGTATAGTTATAGTCAGCTAAAGCCCATCGAGCAATCTTGGTGCAAAGATCTTTTTTTTATTCATAGTAAGTGCGAATGCGTTGCAATCTGTGACTATCTTGAAAGGAATACCTAGAATGTAAACGCGAAATTTTTTAAGGGCTTCCATGACAGCTAAAACTTCTAATTCATAACTCGAATATTTACGTTTGGCATCTGTGGTTTTTTTGCTCATAAAATAGACAGGGTGAAATTGATTGTCAATAGAAGACTTTTGAAGGAGGACTGCTCCGTAACCGTCAATAGATGCATCACAGTGAACTTCTGTTTCGTTACTAGGGTTATAAATGCTTAAAACAGGACCTGAAGAAAGGATGTGTTTCAGCTGATTAAATGCATTTCGTTGCTGGTCACCAAAGTGAAATTTAGTGTCCTTTCTAAGAAGATCTGTTAAAGGCTTAGCTATTAAAGAGTAATCTTGAATGAATTTACGAAAATATGAAGTTAATCCGACAAATGAATGTACATCTTTTGTACTTTTAGGTTCTGGGAAATTAAGGACAGCTTTAGTTTTTAAGGGGGATGGGTGCAGTTGACCATTTTTAATGTGGTAACCCAAAAAATCAATTTCTCGTTGTAAAAAGTGGCATTTTTTAAGATTCAGTTCTAAACCATATTCGGATGCAGTTGTAAGGACGCGTTGTAATTTCTGGAGTCCTTCGACTTCGTTTTCAGCTGGTATTATGAAGTCATCCATATAAACAATGAGTACTTTTTCATTAATGAGGTCTCGAAAAACGTTATAAATATATCTTTGAAACACTAACGGTGCATCGCTAAGGCCATAATTCATATATAAGAATTCAAATTGACCAGAATGTGTTACGAAAGAAGTATATTTTCTACTATTTTCTTCTACTTCGACATGAAAAAATGCATTTTTAAGGTCAAGAGTAGTAAATACTTTTGCAGAATGCAACTGATCAATAATGTCATCAATTACTGGGAGGGGGAAACGTTGTTTATGTGTTTTAGAATTTAACTTCCTATAGTCAACACACAATCTATATGAACCATCTTTCTTTTTTACTAGGAGAATAGGTGATGAAAAATTACTAGTGCCTTTACGAATAATTCCTATTTCGAGCCACTCAGAAATTTGTTTTTCGACGAAGTTTTCCTCTATTTGCGCCAAGCGCCTGGGAGGACAAGTAACAGGTTCTTCGTTTTCCAGATGAATTGATAATTTAACATCAGTTGTCTTTATTTTTTTAGGAGAATAATTTTGAATAAGTTCTGAAATTTTTAAACGTATTGTTTCATCGGTAATATGAGATAAATCAAGATTAAGATCGTCTAACACATGAGCAATATTAATCAAAAAATTATTGGACGTATCGTCATTTTTCTCGATTTTTTGCATCGAAATATTATTTCCAGAAATTATTAAAATACTTTGTTGAATGATATCTGTAGCAATAATAAGATCAAAAGATATGGAATAATCTGGGACTACATAAACATTAGTTGTATAATTAAAATCATCTATCATAATGTTCGTAGAGAAAAAACCCAGGGGTTTGATTATAGTATTTCCTAATCCAGTTAATGTGATAGTTGAATGTTCAAGGTTCTAGATTGTAGGGAGTTTGCGATAAATACTTTCCTTTAGCAAACTTCTTTCACTACCTGTGTCTACCAATGATGTAACATTTACAGACGAAATAATGACATGTTTGGTCATGGAAGTGTTCGACGTGACAGTGAAAACATTGAAGGATTCTGACTTAACACTAGGCCTCCTTGGTTGATCACATTGAGCCGATTTATGGCCAAAATTCGAGCAATTAAAACAACGAGGGCCTTTATCTTTATGTCTGCATTGGCTACTTTTATGATTCGACAAACCACAATTAAAGCAAAAAAGATCAGATTTTGGTCGAAAGGATTTCTCTTTCACTGACATTTCAGGTTTGACTTTACGAAATATAGTGTTCTCAAAGTCATGTCGAATTTTGTCATAAATTTTGAGCTTTTGATTGAATTCTACAATGGATTGGCATCCATATAACATTGATTTTCTGAAAACAGGTTCGGGTATACCATTTATGATGTATTGCATTAATGCGGAATCCTCGATTTTACCACGCGAGCATATTTGTTTCATGATAAGAAAATATTCTTCTATTGATTCATTTTCTTGCAATTTTCGTTTATTTAATATATCATGTAACTCGGCAGAATTATAAGTAGTGCTAAATTCTGATATTAAGAGTTGTTTAAGTTTGTCATATGAATTGATATGAAATTCTGTTTGTGCTAATAACTGGGCTTTTCCTCGTAATGATCTTTTACAAAATATGAATTTATGAAAGTCAGATAAATTAAACATATTAGTAACATCCTCAAAAGTATTAAACCATAGATTTATATCACTAAAAGAACTACCATCGAAAGGAGGTATTACACTTTCAATATCAGTAAAATTCATAGACGATGGCATAAAACTTTGAACTTTGGTTATTTTATTTTTGAATTCGGTGCTGTCGGTTTGAAAACCGAAACCAGTAAAATCACGTATTCTCTTTCTATTAGATCGATCACCGTCAGCATCAAATAGGAATTTATGCAACAATTTAATTTTATGCGTTCGTTCGTTTTTAAATGCATCTTCAGTTCAGGTATCTCAACTAACTTCATAATAAAATAATAATAATGAACTCACCGTTAGAATAATATCCGGCTTGAATATGATGAATAATTCTAATTAGTAATACTGGTGTGTTAACTGTCACTCTGACACCAATTTATGGGGTGAGACTCCATACATAACTCACAACTCACTTTTAGGACAAACATTGACATTTATTGAGACGAACAAACAAACAAAATACAGAAAAAAACACTCTTCTCGTTCTTTAATTAACTTAAAGGCTATGATTCAGGCTTCATTTATAAACGTCGTTGAATATTTCTGAGATTTTCTTACGTCGTGTAAATATTCAATCTTATTTCACCGAAATATGTTCTGTTCTTTTTTAACAAAACCTTGCGTCGTCAAACTCATTTCGTTCTATTTACTTCTTCTGCCTTTCCACTTCCCACAGCTTCGTTAAGGCTCGTTTTCCTTTTTAATCTCGAAGCGGAAAATACGGGGACACTCAGTCTGATGCAGGTGTTGCTTGCGTAATTCCCACATACACTGCTCAAAACAATTAAAGGATATTACAGTTTTAGGTGGATTTTGTATCTGGTAAACTGTTTAGCTGATTGATACATGGTCGACAGACATAGTAGGTTATATGAGAATAAATTACACATGTTTGGCAGAAACAAATGCATTTTATTGCGCATTTGTGTACTAAAGGAAAAAAACACAATTTGTGCATATGAGAAAAAAAGAATAAGAAAAGGTGTTTTCTTCAAAGAAAATCATTTTCAGTAGGGGATATGGTTTCCACGGGCGGCCAGCAACGTTGAACACCTTTGAGGCATGGACTCAATGAGGCTATTAATGACAAGTTGGGGTATTCTGTCCCACTCTTCCAGAAGAGCTCTTTCCAGTTCTTGGAGAGTTTGTGGGGGTTGTTGGCGGCCAGAAACTCGTCTTCCTAGAGCGTCCCAAACGTGCTCGATTGGATTCATGTCTGGAGAACACGCTGGCCATTCCATTCGAACGATTCCTTCCTCGAAAAGGAAATCCTCCACCAGGTTTGCACGATGTGGCCTGCAGTTATCGTCCATTAAAATGAAGTTATCTCCGATTGCTGCAGCGTAAGGGACTACAATAGGTCTGAGGATCTCATCCCTATATCGGCGACCAGTCAGAGCTCCATCTCGAATGATGTAGAGGTCAGTGCGCCCGTCAATGGAGATGCCACCATACACCAACACTTCTCCACCGCCAAATCTGACACTTTCGTGCACGAACGCAGGATTATTCCTACTGCCACGGTTCCTCCAGATGAAAATACGCCTATTATCCGGATGCACAGAAAAATGGGACTCGTCAGAAAACAGAATATTGCTCCATTCATTTCCCCTCCAGTTAACATGCTCGGTTGCCCAATCCCTGCGGTCGCGACGACGCCTTGATGTTAATCTAACACATACCATCGGTCTGCGAGCATACAGACCTACAGCATGGAGCCGGTTTCGGACAGTCTGAGTTGAAATCGTGGTGCCTGTAGCCGAGCGAAGGTGTTGTTGGAGAAGAGTAGCGTTCATGGTTCGGTGTCTCCGAGCTGTTAACGCTAAATACCGATCTTCATTGGGCGTTGTTGCCCGTCTACGACCTTGCCCTGTTCTTCGGTCTGCACATCAACTCTCCAAAAAACGGTTCCAGATCCTGGAAATGACACTTTGTGACACTCCAATGGCTTGCGCTACTTCGGTTTGAGTTTGGCCCCCTTCTAAACTACCAACAATTCTCACAGCTTCTGAATTTGTCAAATGACTTCGCTGAGACATCGTACTCATCGAAACAAAGCAATCACTGAATGCCGATCATCCTTGTCTTCATTCTCTTTTATCCAGTTGAAAGTCAAATTTCATTCGCTGCCGCTGAAGCGACGTTTTTGACGTCGAACTCAAAATTTGCATACTCCACAGTTTGAAAACCAGAAAAATTTGCATTTGTGATTCTCTTCTTCTATTTTCGGCAAAAAAATTTCGTTTATATCTTTATTTTATATAAAACCTCAAATATCCTTTAATTGTTTTGAGCAGTGTATATGGCACATACACAGCAGTTTGTGAGCGATAAAGTATGGAACAGTTCTCCGGTTATGAGTCGAACCACTGCGGGTCACCCGCTTCTTAAGAAAATGCAAAGGTCTTAGAAAGAAGAGTCCCAGATCAGGTAAGGTGGTAACCAATTCTTTTCGAAACGCGGTTCGTGTTCAGGTCAGGTTGACCATGTATTTTAATGTCGGACGTAACTGAAAAAAATAAGCGGACAAATCTCTATCGATAACGCATGAAGTGATCAAAAATTATTTTAATTTACAATTATTTAAATTTGTTAGTGAAAGTGTCATCGTGAAAACTAGCAGTTAAACGTTACACTTAACTAGGGTCCGTCCCGGGTAACAAATAAAATTTGCAATCCTGCAAATTTTATTTAAAACCAAGCTGTAACCCGAACCGAACCCAATCAAAAATGTTCCGTCCACCCGCAACCCGATCGAACCCAATATAATTCCAAACCCAAGCTGAAACCCGGAATCAGGGAAAATTGATCCAAAATATAATGCAGTTATAGAAAAATATAGTCTGTAATCATATCCCCAATATTAATGTTACCTTTTATGTAGAAAAATAAACATGTAAGAAGCCATTCATATTCAAATACGCGTAGTTTTTCATCTCAAATTGATTCCTGCGCGGGTTGTGTTATACCGGACCCAAACATTCAATATAAAGTCAATCCGAGACCTACACTGTAAAAAAAAATCTGTGAAGTTACTAAAGTTTTTCTAGGAAACTGGGATTCCTAGAACTTTTCATGTAACGGCAACAACAAAATTTCATGTAACAGACACACTTTTGCGCCGAAAATCAAAAAATCTGTAAGGTTACTAAGAATTTTTTTGGAAACTGGGATTCCGAGAACTTTTCATGTAACTGCAGCCAGGGTTACAAATAAAAGTTTAGTAAGATTACTGAAATTTTAGCAGATTCATTTGTAAAGTTACAGATTTTTGTAGCTTTACAAAAACTAGTTTTGTAGATTTGCAGCTTTTTTCGTACAGTTACAGGTGAAAGTTTAGTAAGCATGTAACTTTACATCTGTAGAACTACAGATTTTTTTTTACAGTGTACCAAAAAATTTACCTTGACCCAAAATCCGACTTGAACCCGACAACATATTTTCTATTGACCCTAAAGCGAATCACTCCAACCCGAACCCGACTCGACACAAAAAAGATATATAAAATAATACAGTTATGAAAAAATGGTCTGCAATCATGTTTCTAATATGAATTCTGTCTTTTATGTAGAAAATAAACATTTGAAGCGGATTTTTTTTAAGAAGCTCCGTATTCCCTCTATTTCTCAAATAAAGCATTAGCGTATACCCTAGCTATGAATGTTCATGTCACCGTATACTCCCTGCTTTTTTTACGACTACAACACTGGCTAACTTGAACTTGGCTCGTAAGTAGTGTTGTTAGGTCTAGTATCGCAAAAAAGCGGGACAGAGAGAAAATAAGCGGGAGAGGCGCTTGAAAATCGGGACATCCTAAACACTACAATAAAGCCTGTTAAAACGGAACTAGTGTAATGGAATAATGCTTTAAATTGAAAATTTTCGCGATATCGCTAAAACAGTACTATGCAATTATAACGGAACAATGTACTTTCTAAGATTAAAACCTGTCTAAATTGGAAAGTTCTCCCGATTCTCCGTCGTTCCATCTTAACATGTTGCTGTATTAAATAGCTTCATTTCTTCGTATTGAATGTATGTGAATTCTACTTTATCCATAAAGGAATGGTGTGAAATTAATTAGTCGAACTAGAGTTTTTAAATAATTAACAGTAATTTTATGACAATAATGCTCACTTTATAAATACCGCGTTTAAGTTTTTTCTTTATTTTGCACTTCAGTCGTTTTCGAAAAAGTACGCTACGTATTTATTACGTACACTCTCAAGAAAACATTTCGTAAAACGTAAAAAGCACAGGCAACAAGTTTCTATTATTTGAAAAAAATTTGAGCTTCAGTTCGGGAACTTTTTCTGTTTTGGAGCAAAAGAGACCATACGTAAAAAATCAGTTTCTAACACAAAAAAAGTAATATGCAGCACAGTTACGGGAGCACCCCTGTGATTTGACGAAAATGCAACTTCAGATAATTTTTACGTTAGATTAATGAATTTTCTGTATTTTGGGGGGAAATGGGCAAATCAAAACGTGAATTTTCGTGTTTCAATATTAATAATTAAAAGCAATTGAAGAAACACCTGCAACTCACGTATTTCTTTTAGAGTGTATATTGATCGAAACCTGCCAGCGTGGTCCTCTAACTTCTGATAAGATACAGAATTTAAATCTGAGACTAAAACTGAAATATAAAATTCTCAAGAAAAATGTAAGCTAAAGGAAAACTTGTAAAATAGCTTAGAAGGTAAAAGTTCATTATTTAAATATCAGCTCAAGCATAAAACAAAATCTTGTTGATGTAAAAAAAGAAAGAGAAAAAAGAAAAAAATCTTTAAATTTATGCTTATTTTGAAACAGCCAAAGTTTTAGAGGTATGCACGGGCCTATTTTCATTCATGGCACCCGGGCCTAGTGACTACTTTTTCCGGGCCGGGCTCGGGCCTTACTTTTTTTCGGGCCTAACTTCTTTTTTCCGTACCGAGACGGGACAGGTTTCATTCTTCCTAGGTCTTTATAAGCCGATATTTACAGTCCCGGTCAAGATCTAGCCCATATGAAAATCATTGTCTCGGCATAGCCTGGTTCGTGCAAAAATCAGTAAAATTTGGCCAGACCCAAAAATTTTTGCAAAAAGTATATATATTTTTAAATCGACATTCTACAATTAAACATTAAAATGTATTCGTTTTAAAGAATAGTAGATTTCTAGGTAATAATATTAACATACAATAAAACGTGTGAAAAAGAACCCTCCTATCACGGAATCCTGTCTTATACGGAAAAATTCATTGATCAATGCAAAATTAATATACTAATACGTGAGAAAAGAATATAATACATTTACACCTGCTAAGAAGGGAACTTGTTTATAACGCATTTTTTTTTCTTTCCGAGACGATCCCGTCTTAAAAGATTTTACAGTATAGCATTTTTCAGAGTTTAAGTCTTCAATACATTATTTTTTTATTAACGATATTAATAATAACTGAAGCATTTACATACAAATAGAGATTCATTTAAAAAATGTATATCGCAACCTTTTGCGCATCTTTAAAAATGAAGATTATAAACATAAAAAAAGTTGAAATAAGTATTTTTGGTCTGAACTCTTCCTTTTAACAAAATCAATGTAAAAATACATGTTTTGTAGAAATTTTGTCGGGCTGGGTAGGACTCGGGCGTCGGGCCGAGATTTTAACTGTTTGTCGGGCCAGCCTCGGGGCGAAATTTTAGTTTTTATATCGGGCCGAACTTATAAAGTTATTAATTAAAATCTTTCAGTCTTAATAATACAATCAAGTTTAAATTATCAAGTAAAGTCGGTATTCTGATTTACACGAATTTTTTAAATTCCTAAATACGAACCTACGAGCCTAAACACGAATTGTTAATTACAACCCTGCAAGGTTCGGGTTATGCCCGACCCGAAATTGACAAAATATTTTTTGTCGAACCTGCAACTTGATCCTAAGAATGAAATTAAAAAAAAAAGATCGATCCATAATTTAAAACAATTCAGGAAAATAGTCTGCAATCATATCTCTCAAATCAATTTTATATTTCGAAAAATGGATGCATATGAATATGTAAATGAATATTCATTCATATACAAGTATTTTTTTTTTATAATTTGAAACAATAATATGGACTTTTCTTTGGAAAAATTTGAGGAACTCGAATCAACTCCCAAGAAAAAAAAAAAAAAAAAAAAACTCTAATCTGAGATGACCCGAAAATGGAAACGCTAATCAACACGATCCGCAGCAAAATTTTAAAGCCAATGGTCACCACGTTGGGGTAGAATCGGGTTATCTGGCCCAATGCATAATTTTAGTTGTTGCTAGATATACATCTTCCCGCAGTTTACAATGAAGTTATGTATATAATTATTTTCTCATTTACACCTTTCATTTCTCTTCTATATATTAAATAGAGATTAATATCCATATCATTATAAAATGAGATTCTACTGTATATTGAAATTAATGAACAAAGAAGTAATTTTTAGTACTAAGTTAGCTTGAATAATTATACAAAACTCTCTTTTTATTTACTCATTCATTTATAAAGAAATACTTACCCTACACTTTTTAATAAGAAGATCGAAGTGAGCAGATGAATTTCCACGTCCTGTCTCTTCTTGAAATCGTATTTCTTTTAGGCATCTAAGTTTGCGGTCAATCAAATAAATATTGAACAGGAGTGCGCATGAGTTATAGACAAAATGTATAAGTTTTTCGGTAACACCCGGCCGTTGTGACGACAGACTTTAACCGACGTGTGGTTAAATTCTTAAATTTTCTGGTCGCAGACTAAGAAATAAAATTTTAATTTAGATTAGACTCTTAAAAAATCAGCGGCAAGCTTAAACGTGGGTCAGGTTTTCTACAAACTAACCTAAGATCTTTTTTAAGAAACTAGCCTGCACCCGACTCGACACGACTCGGCCCGTGTGCAGGATAAATTGGGTTACCCGACCCGATGCAGGAGTCTACACTCAAGTTAAAAAAAATCCCCGACGACGTTTAAATTTGACCCCGACTGGGGGGGCATATGCCACCCCCGGACCCCCCTCTGGCGCCGCCCTTGTTTATGTGACTTATAAATAGCTAAAATATATAACGTACGTACTGCACATGAAATGAAAACGTCGTAATTACTTTTAGAAAAACGTTAATTTAATTATTTATTGATACAATGTTTACTTATAAAAATTATTAGAATGGGAGATCAATATTTTTATAACTCACAATCATATCACAGGTTGCAACTGCGTTATGATTGAATACTGCGTTAGATGTGATTACGTGTGATGGATGATGAAACTTGATATTATGAATTCAGAAAATTGAAAAGGTGCATAACATTAAAAATAAAAGTAAAGCTTTCTCAGTTTAAAGATAATAATAACAAAAAAAAAACGTAGTCTGGAAATACTTTTGAAGATGAAGATATGATGCTAGACATGGAAGTGATGAATGACTTTCACACAATGTTTCAGAGAAATTGAAAAAATAATTTTTGAAAAACAGAGCGAGTTTATTAAAAGGAAAACTGTAGAAGTACGCCATGCTGAAAAGTGTAGCTACATACAGGTCCATCGAAAAAGTTGTCACTGGTTTAAAAAGTAAATTGCACGAGAAATATGAAATCCATCGGTACGAAACCATTGTGAAATTGTGGAACATATGAAGGAGATTTGATAGTGGTGATTGCGTTGACCTCGACGTGACACTATTCCATTTCACTCATGAGTCAGTTCACATCAATCACGAAGGGAGTACAGTAGAAAGCGCAGTGCCTGCTGTGATGCGTCGAGTTTAGATCTGTTATTTTTGTACACTGTAAAAATAAATCTGTAAAGTTACTAAAATGTTTCTAGTTAGGAAGCTGGGATTCCTAGAACATTTTACATAACAGCAACAATAAAAATTCATGTAACAGATTACACATTTGCATTGTAAATCAAAAAATCTGTAAGGTTACTAAGAATTGTTTAGGAAACTGGATGCCGAGAGCTTTTATGTAACTTAAGCTACAGAAATCTGTAGCTTTACAAAAACTAATTTTGTAGATTTACATCTTTTTCTGTATAGTCAAATTCGTAGACTTTATATTCTATTACAGTAGGGTGGAGCGAAAAAAATTAATTTTTTAAAATGAAAAATGGGCAGGTGCCAAAAGTTGCCTTTATACTAGTACATTAACATGCGTGCAATATTACCGCTGGAAAAAAAAAATAGCTTGAGTCTGCGCTTTTGGTCCAAAAGTCGAAATTTTGGATAAAATTTAACATTTTTTTAAAAAATTTAAAAAAATTCTATAGAGATGGTTATTATTTCAAAATGTTATTTAAACCTTTATTATTAATGTCTTAAAATATTTAAACGTTAAACTTTATGTTTGTGCTGTATAACTGGAACAAAACTGACAACTTTAGGTGAAAAAAAAGGCGTTGCCACTCTGTTGCGTCATACAACTAATTGTTGTTTAGAATACAGCTCTTACCTAGTTGCTTTCAAAACTACCCAGGAGGTACCACGGGGAGATGACTGCATTTCATGTCACCACAGTGCATAACTTTACCACCCTACCATCTGAATTCAATGTTTTATTTATATATTGAATTGTGATTTTTTATCAAAGACTGGCGTAAGTTTTCTATGCATCAACGTAGTACATCTCTTCTTTGGATTCAGACTTTTGATGCTGCTGCTGTAATCTCCATTACGTATTTTTCTACTGCTTGTGTAAGAGAAGACAAACAGTGTAATGCAGTGCGGATGATATTAATGTAATATATTCAGTCGTCTATTATCTTCACCAAGATTGCACCCGATAAATGCATATTGATTGGGGTTTCTGTTACCACAACACTTTTCCAATGAATTAGATTTATATAATTATCCTCTTCAAAGTTGATTGTCGATATTTCAGATTTGTGTACGCCATCATTTACTCTCATCTTTCAACTATTATGTGCCGAGCAGATAGCTGTTCAGTGTGATGGCGATCGTCAGAGAGCATTGAAATAAGAATTTCCTCTGCGTATGCAAAGCAACCATTGCCTTAAATAACCTTTTTTTAGTATTTGTTTTATTCCGTTTGTGTACTGGTTAATAGTCGAGTAATTTCCCATGAGCTTTTAGATCCCTTATTTAGATGTGGATTATATTATATTGTAAACTATTCTGGGGCCAAACATGAATTACATAGTACTTTTTGAGTGAACGTAGAGACTCTGATAGGCAGTGAGTGCTAATTTGAAGACGGATAATTCTGTTCGTCGTTGTCATCCATTCTGCGAGAGACATGTTTAGAATGAACATTACAAATGATCATATGCCACCTCCAAGTACAGGGAATTTCCTCTGCATCATTTATTAGACAAGATCGTTGGCAAAAATTAGATTCTAATCCACAGGGATTCGCCGGACTAATAGGAAAATCTTTGTCCACGTGCTAGTTCCTTCTTATTTCAATTTTTGAAGCCATGGAGAGTAATTTTATAGCATTATTTCCTGAAATCGAGAAAAGAGTACTCAGCACATACCAAAAATGCCTGCTAGACATTTGCAAAATTATTTCATCATGATATTGCTCAGAAGAATTAGCGAATAGGAACCCAAGAAACTTGTCCTACGCAAGATGGCTCACATATACGAATAAAATTATTCACCTTTATATAAGCACTGATTGGCCATTGGAGTCTGTAGGTTCACTCACAAAGTATGTAATCCAACTTTATGCCGCAGGATGGCTTACACCAAATGTAATCCACTTCTAAAAATTTTATCTAAAAACTTATGGGGAATTACTGGGCTACTAAACATCACAGAAAACGGCAAAAAACAAATACTACAAAAATTTATTTAGGACACTGGTTGCTTTTCACATCGAAAGCAAATTCTTATTGCAATGCTTTTTGACGACCGCCATCACGTTAAACAAGCTTATCATCATATAAAAAATGAAAGAGGTAGAATAAATGATGGCATACACAAAGACGAAATACCTAAATGTTGTAAAATGTTGTAGGAACAGAACTCTCGATCACTATGCAGTAACTGGATGCAATTTTGGTGAAGATACTAGGCGGCTGAATAGATTCCATCAATTCCACTGCATTACTCTGCTTACCTTTCATACACAAGCAGTAGAAATATACGTAAACGAGTGCCACAGTAGCTTCATCCTACGTCTGTGTATACAGAGAAGAGATGGACTAAGTTGATACATAAAAAACTTATGCCAGTCTTTGATAAAAAATCACAATTCAATATATAAATAAAACATTATGCTCAGATAAAGGGTGGTCGAGCTATGCACTCTTGTGTCATGAAATGCAGCCACCTCCACGTGATACATCCTGGGTAGATTTGAAAGCAACTACGGAAGAGCTGTATTCTAAACAACAATTAGTTATATGACACAACAGAGTGGCAACGCCTTTTTTTTTTACCAAAAGTTGTCAGTTTTGCTCCAGTTATACAGAACAAAGATATCGTTTTATCGTTTAAATATGTTAAGTCATTAATAATAAAGTTTTAAATAACACTTTTAAATAATAACCAGCTCTATTTTAGGAATTTTTTAATTTTTTTTAAAAAATGTCAAATTTTACCCAAAATTTCGACTTTTGGACCAAAAGCGCAGACTCAAGCCATTTTTTTTCAGCGGCAATATTGCACGCAGATGATGTACTAGTATAAAGACAACTTTTGGCACCTACCCGTTTTTGATAAAAAATAAAATTAATTTTTTTCGCCCCACCCTAGTCTACAGATAAAATTTTAGTAAGCATACAAATTTCAGTAAATTTACATCTGTAGAATTACACACAATTTTTTTTATAGTGTACAACGTAATTTTCACCGTACGTATGGAGAAAATCCACCTGCAAACAAAACCACTGTTCGTTGGTTTAACCAGTTTAAAGCGCATCTAGAAGGAGATCGACTACCGCTTACAAGTTTTCCGAGCAACAGTTGGAATTGATATTGAAGTTTTCTATGTAATGTAAAAAAACTCACAGATTTTTCCAATCTAACAGTGTAAAAATAAATGGTTTATCTTTATTAAGGCATCAGTTATTTTAATTCAAATCAAGGACACCTTCATTGATGACCCTGTATATCACAAATGTATTTCTTCTACAGTAGTCCCGATTATCGGAGTTAATATGGACCAAGCTCTCCTCGGATAGGCAAAAAATTCGGATAAACCGGATTTACACAAATCGGCAACAACTAAGGAGATGAAATATAAATTTTCACTCAATTTATTCATTTTTATAGTACTAGCAACATTTCTTTGATGTACATTTCCGTTACTTAAAAAAAAAAAAAAAAACGGGAAATGAAATTCTTTATTTGAAAAAAACATTGATAGATTTTTGTTTGTTGAATGTCAAATTTGTTGCAGTTCTTCTTTTTTTTTTCTTTTGCTGCAGTATTGAGCTACTGAATAGCTACTTCGAACTTATACCTTTGGAATGGATCATTTTCTTCTAATGGACTGATGGATTCCATTATTATGAAACAGTCATTATAAATGAAGTTTTAGGAGAAGGTGAAAGAACAGCCGTAAAAAGTTAGAACTCTGATTTTCTTGTCAAAATGGGGGAAAAAATGGCCATAATTTTTTTAATGTATATGTTCGATTAAAAAAACTAATACTTTGAGCAGAAAGGAGAGGCTACACCTGCAATTTCCATGACACTAACAGAATCAACTGGGGGCGCAGATTAAAGTTTTCTAAGTAATATTAAAAAAAAAAAATACCTCACAGATTTTTCCAATCTAACAGTGTAAAAATAAATGGTTTATTTTTATTAAGGTCTCAGTTATTTTAATTCGAAATCAGAGACATCTTTTTCGATGCTCCTATATTAAAAATGCTCTTCGTAAAATATGGCAAAAGTTTAAGAAATGGAAATAACAAAAGAATTTTGTCAACTAGAACTATTGCCATGTTATCGTCTTTCTTTTACAAAATCAATTCTTGGCTGCATTTCTATATAACGTATTTGAAAGACGATATGCTAAAGCAAACCTGTCCAATTTTTCAGTAAGCAGGTACCTCAGAGTAAAGATAAGAAGTAGAGGCCGAATCCCATTGTTCTTTCGTTCAGAACTTGAAGCTAACATGTTTATGCTTTCATCGCCAAAAGGTTGTCTTTTTTGGCGGTGACCTCCTTATTGGCAACTGTTGGATTTAATTCATGCGACAGAAACTCCGATGGGAGACTTATATGAGAAGTCTATGGCAGGTACGCACCTCAACTCCTGGCAAACAATGAAGGGCGCCATTATACACATGACTGGAAAACATACAACATTATCTCTCTTTGGTATTGTGTTAGCGATGCGCTCACGTCTTTTACGATGCACACACATTTCACAGTAATCGCACTGCCCGTGTAAAAATAAACGGCCAAAAAAAATATATATAAATCGAAATAAATTTAGAATTACATTTCACTGAGACGAGCTTATCGCAAAAACTTTTCTAGGATAAGGAACCAAAAAACTTAATGATGCCTACGATAAAAAATAATACAAATGATAATGATTTAAAAATAAAACATTTTTTAAATGGGCTTTGTATTAAAAAAAACCGCTAGTTATAGGAAAGATTCAAAAGACACACACTCTTCTAATACGGTGCATATAGCTCATAAATCGCTCATCCGCAAGAAAAGTGACACATCTCGCAAAAATTGATTTTGCGTTTTATCCCACTAATAGGTCTGTCAAAAGTGCTTCTTGCTACTCAAACAATTTCATAAGTGTAGCTATGCTTAAAATCCATTTATTACACTATATGTCCATTTGTGACCACATAAGAGGGATAGATTGTGTGATGAGGTAAAATTAGCCAACCTCAAAACCTCATCCCACATCTTCATTTTTAAGTGTTTTATGCTTTTATGCACGTTTTCATACCTTCATACAGAATTAAGTGCTGTAATTTCATGCTGCAGCAAAATCAAGCAAATTTTCTTTTGCCTCTGCTGTGAAATTTACTTTCGTCGAGATGTGTCATTTTTCTTCCGGGTGAGCGCTATATAGTGATGCCCATGTAATAATAAACTGCAGAATATAAGTAAATCATAATAAATTTAGAATTACATTTTATTCAGAGGAGCTTTCTGAAAAATTATTGTAGGTTAAGGAGCAAAAAAAAAATGTTGCTACTTACAATAAAGCAGCAAAGCATGTAAATATAAAATATTTAAAATTAAAATTTTAAGCATTTTTAAAACGTATTTTATGTTTTTTAAAAAGAGCTAATAAAAGGAAACTTTTGAAAGAACGCCAGGAAATATTTCTAGGGCACCATACCACCCGCGGGTGCCGGGTTGGACAGCCCTCTGCTAAAGAATAAAAACGATACAACAATGGTTACAAACTTCATATTTTGCATGCTCGAATTGATGCAAAGATTTTATGGTTTTAAAATAGATAGAAAACTGATATAATAAATGAATATAGTCAGAGAAATCTATTTTCGAGTAGGGAGAAACAGCACCCAAAGTGGGCTACTACTTATTAAAATTTTTATCAGTGATGCTTTGAAATTTTTTGTTTATTTCTGTGTACTCTAACTTGCATCACATTAATCGTTACACTGTAAAAAGAAAAGGCAAATTTCTTATTCTACGAAAATATAATACAACAAGAAATGAAAATATGCAATATCATCTTTTGAGATAATCACGATTCCGAAAAGCGTTCTTTATCTTTAGAAACATTAAAAATCAATAAGTTTTCGAGACTTAAAGAAGCATTTATAAAAACAGTTTTTTACTCGCTTCTTTTCACAAACGTTCTCGTGTAGTTTTATAGTGCATTAATCAGTTTTTTTCAAACCAGAATACAGGTTTTTAAGATGACTTATGAATCAAGCAAATATTTTCCTAATTTTAATTGTTAAAAAACCGTAGAGTCAACAAAGTGAAAAAGTGTCCAAGCCTGGATTATAATCAGGGTCATTAATTATACACACCAATCCTTTGTCACTAATCTGCCTGGACGATGTCAAGCCTAACACCTTCTAAATCCAAGGTCTACTGAAATTCAAGGTCTACGAAAATTTTCCAAAATTATATATACAGGGTGCAATATGTTATCTATCGCCGACCTTTAGTTTCTCAACTGTTGGTCGTAGACATTTAGTTCCAATTACAAAAACGTTTCAAATGAGCTAAATATTTATGTTGTGGCATTATTTAAAGTAAAAAAATCAATTTTATAAAAATTACGAAATCTAACTTTTTATACGGTCCCCCAGTCCCTATAGTTATATTTAGTAAAAGTTTACTCATATCATAATAGATATAACACAAAAAGTTTGACATCTGTACTGCAAAAATTGACCCAGTTATTAAATTTCAAAGTTTGAGATTTTTGCTCACGATTTTGCCTTTCATTAAGGGATTAGTTAAAAGATGAATTAAAGTAATTCGAGATCAAAATCAGAGTGCAATGTCCTTTTTACGGCGAAACCACCTTTAGCCGGTATCACCTAATCGGGGAATCACCAGATAGGGTTATTTCATCTAAAATTTTGAGCTAACTTTTATGGGTCGAACAGCATTCAAAAGTACCGACGATACGGGCTAAAAGTGGCTTCGCCGTAAAAAGGACATTGTACCCTGATTTTGATTTCGAATTACTTTAATTCATCTTTTAACTGAACCCTCGATGAAAGACAAAGTCCTGTGCAAAAATCTCAAACTTTGAAATTTAATAACTGTGTCAATTTTTGTAGTACAGATGTCAAACTTGTTGTGTTATATCTGTTATGATATGTGTAAACTTTTACTAAATATAACTGTAGGGATTGGGGGACCGTATAAAAGGTTAGTTTTCGTAATTTTTATCAAATTGTTTTTTACTTTAAATAGTGCCGCAACACAAATATTTAGCTCATCTGAAAAGCTTTTGTAATTGGAGCTATATGTCTACGACCAACGGTTGAGAAATTAAAGGTCGGCGATAGATAACATATTGCACCCTGTATATATATATATATATATATATATATATTTTCTAGTTTAATAAACATGTTTGACAGTCAAACATGATAAATTAAACATTAACATTAAACTTGATACGGATATTATTTTCTTATTCTTATATGTATGAATTCAGTTATGCAGATTAAAATGTTTAATTTAGGATGGATAGCATCTTAAAAACCGGTATTCAGGTTTTAGAAAACTGATTAATTCTTTATTAAATCTACTGAGAAACGTACGTAGAAAATAAATAAAATTTCAGAAAATGATTGGCGTCAAAAATAAATAAGCAAATAAATAAATAAAATAAATAAAACAAAAACTTTGTTTTTATAAAAGCTTTCTTAATATCGAAAATAAATTGGTTTAGAGCAGAAACAGGTAAAGAGCGCTTTTTGGAATCATAGGTAATTCGGAAGACGCCATCGTACATTATCGTTCGTGATTATATTATATTCTCGCTGATTAAAAAACTGTTGTCATTTTTTTACAATGCAAAACAAAGACGTGCCTTTCAGATTCACCAAGATATAGGTTCATGTATTTCACATTATAATAACAAATCACTTGAAATCATAAAATCATTTAATCTTGTTTTTCGATTAACTTTTCTCCACATTTTTTTCTCCACACTAGGATCAATATTTTACCAAGATTTTAATTTTATAGAAAACAATAGCATTTTAATATTTTGCGATTGCTTCAGCTGATTTTATATCGCATTGCTTTCTTCATTGTTTCTTTATATGCTTCATCATTATGAAATTATCGTGAAAATTCAAAAAGAATTATTTTAAAACTCGGAAAGAAAAACAAGAAAAGAGAATCAAGCAAAGTGTTATTGAAGTACATTATGAAACTTTAAAAATTGAAATATTCGATTCTATTACTATTGTTAAGAGTTTTTCTTTTGCCTGCCTTTTTAAAGTATGCTGTCATGGTTACTACTTTTAATCAGACGAAATAGATTTGGATCAGTTTTATACAGAACAAAAACGAAAAATCATGCTTCGATCGAGCATAGATTATGAAACACTTTCCAACACATTCAGAATACTGTAACAAAATTTCACAGTTTATAAAGGTGAAAGATGATATCAAAATAAACAACTTAGAAGACTCGTAACAATTATTGTAAACCCAATTTCTGCTGTTATCATCAGCAGTCGGAAAAATATCTGATTCTTTTTTGTGCAGCCTTATAATGTTCCATGGATTTATATACTACATACTATAAATTTGTATGTATAGGTTTTTATGCATATTATATGTTGGAAATATGGCGTGCTGAGCAAAAACACTCGATAGCATAAACGAGCTCTCCCATGAATAAACGAAAACAATAAAATACCTACAAAGTGGTTTTATGCTCCTCGTTCAAAATAGAGGTAAGGAAAAATCGTTTACCTGTTATACATCCTATTTCGTATATAATTTTTTAAAATAATTTTTCAATTAATTTACAGCAGTGAAATTAAGCTTGAAATTATTGAATAATTAATAAGTGATTTACCACATTGCTAACTAAGCGTAGAACCAACAGGGTGAAAAATATCCAAGCCGGGAATCGAACCCCGAACCCTTGGAATAGTGCTCCAAGTGCTTTATTCAATAATTTCGATAATTTAACTGCTGTAAATTAATTGAAAAATTAATTTAAAAAATTATATATGTGTTCACCGATGCTGGATTTGTTTGTGTCTCATATTTCGCCGCAAAATTGTGTGTTCATGAAGATAATTCCATCTTGTGCTGCAGTTGCAGGCTTTCCAAAATATATGAGTGAGAGATGCTAATCTGGGTATCGTCATCGTAGCTTAATGGTAGAGCACTTGGGGCACTATTCCAAGGGTTCCGGCTTCGACATTTTTCACTTTGTTGGTTCTACGCTTAATTAGCAATGTGATAAATCGCATATTAATTATTCAATAATTTCGAGCGTAATTTCACTATCGTAAATTAATTGAAAAATTAATTAAATAAAAATTATATATGTGTTTACCGATGCTGAATTTGTTTGTGTTTCAGTTTTCGCCGCAAGATTGTGTGCTTATGAAGATTATTTCATATTGCGCTGCGGTTGCAGCCTTTGTAACATATATGAGTGAGAGAAGCTAAGCTGGGTATCGTCCTTGTAGTTTAATGGTAGAGCATTTGGAGCAGTAGCGGCTCATCCATAAGTGCTGCAGAGCTGCAGCACCCCTGTAATCTTTAACAACCCCATATATTTTTTATGTTATCTTTGAACATCAATTTAAACCTTAACGTAAGTGGGAAAGTAGATCCCTTCTCGCTTGTCCTCAATGGGTGTGGGTGAAAAAGCTCCTCTTCATTCTCATTTTCGGCTGCAAGGCAACGCAGCTCTTATGATTCCGATAGATGGTCATTGCGCATGCCCGACGGTAGAAGAAAGGCGGGGAAGAGGATAGCACTGTTGCATTACGTCCGTGCTGCAAGCTGTGCAGATCACGATTGAGAGAAAAAAAATATTTCGTCGTAGTGTCTTTCAGCCGCGTTTCGGAATTTTGTATTCAACTACGCAATGAGTGTGCTGAATTTACAAAAAATAGTGTTTTCCCAGTTGTCATTAGTAGAGAAAATGACATTAAAAATATCGGGCATCCTACGCCGGACTTAAAAATTATTCAAGCATCAACAAGCAGGAAAAATTCGTATCAGCGAAAATTTAATCCAGAAATTTATACTAAGCATGACTGGTTATGTGGATGCGATTCTAGAAATGCACTATTTTGTTTCTCGTGTTTGCTTTTTGGAGGAGATAACGGCTGGACGAAAACTGGCATTAAAGACTTGGGTCATCTACGAGAAAAAATTAAAAAAACATGAAAATTCTGAAAAACATTTGAGAAATGTTGTGAACTTGGCCATGCTCGTAAAAGTCAATATCGCTACCTAGTTGAGCGAAGGCTATAAATTAAGCATAATCAAACATAATGAAGAAGTACAAAAAAAAAAGAGATATACTCTCAAAAATAATAGACTGCATTAGGTTTTGTGGGAAATATGAGCTACCACTCCGTGGACATGACAAAAGGTTGGAATCTGCTAAACCCGGGATTTTTCGAGGACTGCTGGAATTTGCCGGAAAGCTTGATGGAAGCTTAAAAGCTCACTTTGAAACTGCTTCCGTTTTCAAAGGCAACTCAAAAACAATTCAAAACGAACTATTGGATTGTATGCTGGAAATATGTCGAAAGGAAATAATTAAAGAGATTAGCCACACAAAATTTCTAGCTGTCATGGCAGATGACACAACAGATATTTCCGAGAAAATTCAAGAAGTTGTTGTATTTCGCTACGAAAAGAAAGGTGAAGTGGTTGAAAGGTTTTGGGGGTTTCATAACCTATCTTCGCAAGACGCTGGGGGTTTGTCTCACTACATTCAAGAGCAATTGAGTATAGTTTTGAAAGATGATTTTCATAAACTCATAGCTCAAACTTATGATGGTGCAGCTGTAATGAGCGGTGCAAAGGGGGTGTACAAGCTTTAATTAGTGAAAAATATTGCAATGCTCATTTTATACATTGTTATGCACATCAATTGAATTTAGTTATGGAATAAGCGGCTTCTCAAAATTCGAAAGTGCGTATGTTTTTCAGTAGTTTGCATGGTATACCAGCATTTTTCTCGCGATCTCCACAGCGCCTCGCAGTGTTAGATTCCGTCTCTAAAAGAATTCCCAGAGGTTCTAACACAAGATGGAATTTTAATTCTAGAACAGTGAGTACTGTTTATGAAAATATGGACGAACTGAAGGAATGTTTTGAACAATTACAAAAATTAAAGAACGCAAATACAGTCCAGGCAGCTTCGGGACTTTTACGCATGTTGAATGACAGAAGTTTCCTCTTTTGGCTTTCTTTCTTTCACCGTATCATGCCACATGTTGACCTTCTGTATGATGAGCTTCAAAGCCACAATGCAAACTCTTCTTCTATTAATTTAGCCTTAGAAAATTTCTATCGAGCAATTTCTGTAATTAGAAATGAAATAAGTTCTCCCCAATCTGATACTTTAGAGGAATCGCATCAAATTAGAAAGCAGAGATTTAATGAAGACTTAACCATTATAGCTAAAGAAGTCTGTGACACGATTTGTTTCCAAGCAAAAGAACGATTTCAATTTTTAGGACATCTTTCAGCAGCTAAATTATTTTCTTGCGTGAAATTTTCTGATTTTTGTAAAGATTTTCCTTCAAAGGAGTTAGATGAAACTGTGCTTGCATATCCTATGTTAAAGAAAGAAAAGCTTAGAACAGAACTTACTGTTTTATATGAGAGAGAAGAATTTTCAAATATCTCTGGAGCTTTTGATCTTCACAAATTTATTGTAAATCATGGCCTAGAAAATTCGCTTGGTGAAGTAAGCTGTTTGCTGAAAATCATTCTCACAACACCAATGACAACATCGGAACCCGAGCGCTGCTTTTCTATGCTGAAAAGAATAAAGACATTTTTAAGAAGCACCATGTCAGAGAATCGTTTATCAGCGTTAGCAATGATCAGTGCAGGCGAGGACTTAATAGCAAGAATACTAAATTTTAATGTAAAGGTTATAGATGAATTTACTGGCCAAAAAGAAAGAAGAATGTGTTTTGTATTTAGATAAATTGAAAATGTAATAATATAATTAAATTAAATATAATCACTCTAATGTATAATTTAATTGTTACTTACAATTTTAAGTTAAACACAGGGGGCAATTTATTGGAACAATCACCGAAATTGGATATTTTGCTGCCTGAGGTAAGAGTTATTTTATAACTTCTTTACCCTTTTATTCCAACAAAACACCAAACATACAAAACATATGTTAATTGTCATCCCTCAACATATGTTGCTCTAAGGCGGCAACAGGCTCGGACTGGCCCGCCGGTCGGAGAACCGGTGTGCCATCATACTTTTCAAGACTTTTACGGCCTTCACCAGGCTTTTTTACGACCTCCGAAAATCCAAGGCTAACACCCGTTCAAAATGCCACGATATAAAAATTTAAACGAATTCGATAAAATATGAGCTATTTTCAATTGTGACTTTCGCGAGAATAAATATAAATCTGCGTCACGAGTCGATGCTAGTTTGAGAACATCAATGCAGAACTGTAACATGTCCAGCGTAGAGATCGGAATCGGAGAGTTACGTGGTGTCTGACCCCGGCTTAGTTTTTTTTTTTCCCAGCAGACTCGTGCCGTGCCAAGATCAGGCTTGCATTTCTTTTCCAGTCGAGCCGGGCCGGAACTGGACTTGTTCTCAGGATGAGTAGATCAGACAATATGTTTTGTAAAAATATTAATAGCGATAATCAACTTCTGTAATCTTTGGAAATATACCTTAAGGTGGTTCTCAAATTCGCTGCTCGACAACGCGAAACTTTGACACATGTTCTGATTAATTTTTAACTGTTTAAACCATAAAATTTACAAGCCTGACTATTGAAGGGATTTGGAATCGATTAATGTTTTCCATTTTTGATAAATAAATTATTTGTCGAGATATAAGAGATTCTTGTCACGTGGCTGAAGGTTTTCCTCTTTTCTCGCGCTGTCGCTTCCGGAAATTTGATTCAAAAAGCTAACTTTGACAGTATTTTCTCAAAAATATATTGTCTTTATTAAAAAATGGATAAAGACATTCGATTACATAGTTTCTCAATAAGAACACCTGTTAATCTTATGCTTTTCCGAAAAGAAATGTCAGAAAGTAGGTTCTTTAGGTTTGAGAAAAGCCTTAATAAATGACTGGGAAATATTTTCACAAATCTACTTTTTATTATACAGCCTCAAAAGTTATGATGTTTATGTTTTAACCCTCCTATTTTTCTTTTATTCTAAACTACATTAATTTTTTTTAATGTTAAAGTGTCTAAGAATCTAAGTACTAATCATTGTTTTCTATTGTGTAATTTCTGTCTTGCGAAGGCATCGTAATTTTAAAATGTACTGTAAAATTTCCCCATAAATATGTATGCAGTATTCTTTAAAGGAATCGTAAATATATGCTAAGAAAAGTCTGGATTGTTTGTAGAAATTGAGTCGGGACGGACCGTGAGCTGTGAAAATATAAACGGCCAGGCCGTAATCGGGCCGAACTTTTAATTTTTATACCGGGACTGGGAATGGAAAGCCGGGCCGTGCAGACCTCTACTCTGGTTAGAATCTCGCAGCACTGCCTCATTCCTAACTCACGAGCCGCTACTGATTTGGAGCGCTATTCCAAGTGTTCCGGGTTCGATTCCTGGCTTGGATATTTTTCACTCTGCTGGTTCTACGCTCAGTTAGCAATGTGATAAATCACGTATTAATTATATTAGATGTAAATTTCCAACTGGGCGAAAAATGACCGGACCAGGATTTGAACCCGGGACCTCCTGGCTGAAGCCGCCAGTGCTCTGCTATCTGAGCTATCCCGGACGATTCTGGTCGAACTTTTTCACCCAGCTAACCTTGATGATTACAGCATCTGGTCTGAAACCTGGTTCAGCTCAACAGAATGAATCTCAGGTAATGGAACTCCAGAAATCGCTGGATACGAAATTACACTAGATTAATATTAACACAATTATTCTAACTGGTAAACAAATCATATTAGATGTAAATTTCCAACTGGGCGAAAAATGTCCGGACCAGGATTCGAACCCGGGACCTCCTGGCTAAAGCCGCCAGTGCTCTGCTATCTGAGCTATCCCGGACGATTCTGGTCGAACTTTTTCACCCAGCTAACCTTGATGATTAGAGCATCTGGTCTGAAACCTGGTTCAGCTCAACAGAATGAATCTCAGGTAATGGAACTCCAGAAATCGCTGGATACGAAATTACACTAGATTAATATTAACACAATTATTCTAATTGGTAAACAAATCATATTAGATGTAAATTTCCAACTGGGCGAAAAATGTCCGGACCAGGATTCGAACCCGGGACCTCCTGGCCGAAGCCGCCAGTGCTCTGCAGGCGGTGCCAGTGCTATCCAGCGATTTCTGGAATTCCATTACCTGAGATTCATTCTGTTGAGCTGAACCAGGTTTCAGACCAGAATCGTCCGGGATAGCTCAGATAGCAGAGCACTGGCGGCTTCAGCCAGGAGGTCCCGGGTTCGAATCCTGGTCCGGACATTTTTCGCCCAGTTGGAAATTTACATCTAATATGATTTGTTTACCAATTAGAATAATTGTGTTAATATTAATCTAGTGCACGTATTAATTATTCATCATACTTCGAGTTGGCTCGGGATTCGTCACTGTCTGCAGGGCCAGGGATCGATCACAGTCGCTCTTTCATTGAGTTCGGTTTGTCCTTATTTGTGAACTATATATTTATTATCTGTGCTGGAAGTGTATTATGTAACTTACATAAATACCCTTGATACCACTTCAGCAGGTTATTATTTTATTTTATTGTCATAAAAAAATACTATTATTTACATATTTTGATTATTATTATTATTTTATAAAATGCATATATATATATTTAGAGTGTGTATTACATATAGGTATTTTGATTATTATTATTATTATTTAATATAAGTATACTCATATATGTATTTATGCTATAAGGTCTTAATAAGAGTAGGGCCACACAAGGAGTCCTATCTGTAGAGGGGATCTTTTCAGCGAGTCACGAAGTCTGCAAGCCTGACAATAGCTTGACATAAAATGCCAAGTAGTATTTATGACGGGATACTACTTTATTTATGATACCTAATAAAACAGGCCACACAGGCGAAGACTCGGTGGCCAGAAACCAAGATCGCTGACGCTTAAGGGGCGGAGATGGTATACCCCGAAAAAAATGCAATACCGAATCAGAGGTTTGCAGGTTGAAGGAAGAAATGGGGGTCAGCAAGGCTGACCGATCATTTGACGGAGGGGGCGAAGGACCTTCCTCCACATTGTCATCACGAGGTGATGTCGTAACTAAAGGGAGAGGTTACAATCAGATTGATTCAAATTTCCATACGATGTAGACTTAAAAAATATTCAGTTCGATAAAAATTCCTACACCATGAAGACTTAAAATAACGAAAAAAATCTCTATACTATGAAGTACTAAAATAATTTGGATATCGAAAAAATTCTCTATACCATGAAGACTAAAAAGCGGATTGAAATTTCTATATCATGAAGACTAAAAGGGAGATTGATTCGGAAGTCTTATATATATTGATACAAGCTCCTATATCATGAAGTACTAAAATATTTGGGTCGTGTTTTCCCGTTAAGGGATGGCCCTATGGATAATCTGTCCTTGGACATTGCTTAATCGTCAAGTGTTTAAATTAGTGAACTTTACAGTGAGTGAAAAAAAAGGTCCTTCAATGTGTCAAGGATTCAAGTGTGACCTTAACCACAAGTGATCCCTCTCTACAGAAGGTATGACCTTTTTAATATTTTTGTTTTCCCATTGTGTGAATAATTTATGTTATATTAGGGAGGTACAATTTATGGTACTCAAGCGATTAAGTATTAATTGTAGTGTTAAGTTAAAAAGTAAATTTAATGTAATTACTAATTCATTTTCGTTCTTTGGAACGCTGGTGTCTTATGACACAATTCTATTTTGTTTATTTCATTATTTTGTAAATATGTACATTACTGTAAATAAAACTTTTGTTTATTGTTAACTTTTGGCTATGTTTTCAATACAACATGAGCCCATTGTTTTACTTTAATGTAAATTTTATTTCAGATGACAGTCTGCTTTATGAGGCTATTTATGCGTAGTTCAGATAGGTTTTATTTAGATTCAACTGCGCGGTCTATACGCTATTCCTTCACTAAAATTACACAACGCAGCTTGGGGCGTTTTGGAGATGTGTTTCCTCCCGCCTCAATTTAAGATAATTAAGGTTAGTTTAATTATCAGGAATAGCCAGGACCAGTATTATATAATTACGATCACAAATGTTTATCTATAAATTGTAATGTTTAAATACCCACTATAATAATTCAGGTTTTCAGGTTCAGTAATTGAGGAGTAGTTAACCTCTCTTACTCTCTTGGGTAATTACCCCCATTACCCAATTATTATTTTCCCCCATTCTTCATGGTATGTTTGGGTTTTAGTTGGTTCCGGTAAATGGACCTGGATCTCCCCAGCAATTTGAATGAATGCTAGGAGCACAATACGAGTATTCCATGTCTGTACAGCAATATAGTATTATTAGTAGGTGTTTTTATGGATAAATGAAAGAGTCCATTTTAAGAGAAAATTAGATATATATTAAAATACTTTTAGTGGAGCACTTATAAAAATCTCCGTCTGCGTTGGCAATTACATAGTGCAGATAGAGGGATACAGAAGGAAAGAAACATATGCCGCGAAATAAAATATAAAATTATAAAAATAGCCTGTTAAGAGTCAAGAACATACATCTGTTTCAGAAATTACTTCTATGTGATGCAATAGTCCTTCATTAAAATATGAAAGAAATATTAACTTCACAGCAATTCGTTAAAAGTGTTTTTAGTTCTCTAATTGGGTTCTTTTCTCATTTAATTGGGTTTTGATGTTGCCGAAGATCTGGGGTGGTTAATTTTAAGTCTATATAGTATGCTAAAAATTAGTTTAGTTAAACGAACAACGCGGTTGAAATTTTCTATTCAGTAATCAAAAAGTATTTGAGAACATTTGTAGAGCCCTCTGTATGATCTATTGAATTTATTCACAACAAGTAATATTTTAAAAAAGTTTAATTTAAAAATGCGTACCATAACTGAATACGCAACTCCAACAGCTATTGTTCATAGTCTTCAATAGTTCAATTATTGCTCAATTTCTTCTGTAGCTAAATTCTTTTGTGTGTCCCTGTAAATGAACAATAAATTGTATGCACACCAATATTCTACAGAAAGCGTCGTGTAATAGTTGAGTATTTGAGTTCAATATCATTAACATACAGCACAAATGATTTTCCGCTATAGACAGTAATGTAACGGAATTCTTTTTGGTGTCCCTGTAAATGAGTCGTAAATGCTACACAATTAATTTTCAATACGGAATATGCCTAATAATATCTATGATTTTTTTGGCAATCGGACTATATTTACGCGAGTTAGAGCACGGACAGACAAACAGTACGGCAGACAGACGGACAGGGAAACCGAATTGATAAACACTTTAAAACTATGTTGGGAAATGTTAAAAATTAATATCGATTTGAACTGTCTTTACAGTTAATTTTTTTTCTCTCATGCAAAGATCCATCTAAATGCTTCTTGAAGATAATTCTATTGAAATTTGAATTTTCATAAACGATATTTTGACCCTTTAAACACATTATATGAATTTTTATGTAGTATAACGATTTTTGGCTATCAGAAATGTTTATTAATATTTATTTATCAAATCTAGGTAGTCGCATAAGGGGACAAGGGACCTTTAAAACCTTAAAAATCAATTTTTTATTTTTTGTAAATTTCGCTTTAAATATTATTCAAGGGTACATTATAAGCATTATGGCAAGCATTTATAACAAAAAAAATGAAAAAAAAAATTTTTTTTTGAGAAAAAAATGGAATTTTATGCGTTGTCTTAGAAATCTTCGAAATGCGCCCTTCGCGTTCCATATCAATGAAAATCCCCAATATTTTTTATAAAAGTTTGGTTTATATATATAAATAAAACTGTGCATCGAAATTTATATATTTGAATATAAAGGTTTAAAAAAAATTTTTTTTAATTTTTCAAAATTTTTCAAAATTTTTTAATTTTTAAATTTTTTTTTCAAATTTCACTTTAAATATTAGTCAAGGATTCATTATATGCATTATGGCATCTATTTATCACAAACAAATAAAAAATAAATTATTTTTGAGAAAAAATGGAATTTATCCGTTGTCTTAGAAATCTTCGAAATGTGGCTTGCGTGTTCCATATCAATGAAACTCCCCAATATTTTTTATAAAAGTTTGGTTTATATATACAAATAAAACTGTGCATCGAATTTAATATTATTTGAATATAAAAATTAAAAAAAAATTTTTTTTGAAAAATTTTGAAATTTTTTCGAAAATTTTTCAAAAAATTTTGAATTTTTTTTTTTTTTTACTTTTATATTCAAATATATAAAATTCGATGCACAGTTTTATTTATATATATAAACCAGACTTTTATAAAAAAATATTGGGGATTTTCATTGATATGGAACGCACAAGCCGCATTTCGAAGATTTCTAAGATGACGCGTAATATTCCACTTTTTTCTCAAAAATTAATTTTTTTTTTTCATTTTTTTGTGATAAATGCTTACCATAATGTATATAATGTACCCTTGAATAATATTTAAAGTGAAATTTACAAAAAATTAAAAATTGATTTTTAAGGTTTTAAAGGTCCAAAAAAACGAAATAATGATTTAAAGTTGTAATTATCGAGTGCAATGAATGAGTTTGTAAGTCATTTGTACTTTTAAGATATTTTCTGTTCCTGTAAGCTTTTTAAAAAACTATACAGGGTTAAATAATGAAACTTTGTATTAGTCACCATAAAACAAAAAGACACGTTTTGGGTTGCAGGTTTTAACAGCTTGTCATTAGCTAATATAAACATGTGTCCGTAAGGGAACAAGGTCACAAATGAACAGTAAGGGCAGAAGAGAGCTTACAAGGAATGTGACTGGTAGCACTAACTGAAAGGTGAACACCAATCACAGAGGAGCACATGCAGAAGAGAAAAGTGTTGCCAAAATGAACACAAAAGAAAAGATTAAAGGGAATAAAAAGAAATAAACAACAACAACAAAAAAGAATAAAAAAATAAAATAACAAAATTAAAAAATAAAACTAAAAGAGAAAAAGTAAGAAAACATAAGAAATAAAACATTTGTTTTTTTGTTTAATAATAAAATGAAAATAGACAAGAAAAGAGGGGAAAGGATTACAAAAGTAATTTACATGGTAAAGAAAGAAAAAGAGATGGTGAAAGAACATTGAAAAGTTTATCAGAATTTTTAAAAATAAAAAAGTCTTCGTGAAAATCCAAATAATTGGGAGAGACAGGAGAAATAAATAATTCTGGCCATGTAGAAATTGTGACTTGAGTGACTTGAAGTCCAACAGTGAGAGGCAATCGGAAATTTTGAAATTTCTTGATTTGATATATACCTCTGATGCTCACTTAATCTGAACTTTAATGCTTTAATGAACAGGGTATTTTTTAATTAGCGGAACAAAATTGCCAAGGTAAAAATAAATGTCAAGGCTTTTTTTAAAGCGGAGATCAGAGTGGCAGTCATATTTTTGTGTCAAATATAGATATTTTCATATTTTTCTCTGACAATCTTCTTCTTACTTGATACGGTTTCATACAGCTTTCACTTGATATTGAATGAAAAATGGGTTGATAAAAAAATGACGTGCTAAAATTACGATATTAAATTATGAAATTCTTGTATTTGTATTATTGTAACTGTTTACTTTTACGTCACATATACGTGAATGTACAAACGAAATATGATTCTCATTAAAAAAAAAGGTCATATGACAACCTAGATAAAGCCTTTTTTAAATTAAAAAAAATTCATTCCGAATCTGGTCATAGTCAACATTCAACATAAAAAGTGCTTTATTTAATATCTAATTTTTTTTATTCAAATTTGTTTTTTCAATCTATATTCACCGTAAGAGCAAACAGCAGAATCAATTTGGGAAATCCACAGAGTTTTTCACCAAAATTTCTAGCATTTCGAATTAAAAGTTATATATTTTTAAGTGTTAGAGGAAAACATTTCTTTTTGAGATAATTTTTCAAATGTCGAAACAAATCATTCTGAATGATATAAATGTTTGGAAATGTAGCAAATCCAAAAATTATATCCCAAAAAGATCTTTTATCTTACATTTGTGGTTTTTACATTTTTATCAATTTAACTTGATTTATTTTACAATAAATTAATGGACATACGACCCAAGCTAGTATTTTACCTTGCTGTAATGAATTTTTATATTTATCGAATAAGTAACTAGTTGGTTTTTCTTCTATTTTAGGTTAAAATTTCTCTATATAATTGCCGTATTTAATGTTTAATAGTTAAATATAACCAGATCGCGATACACCCTACCCTGTCAAAAGCCGAGTATGCAGCTAAAAAAGGTATGTATTCATGATTCTCTTACTTAATTTATCTTAGTTTAAGATGTATCTTGCGAAATTAAACTATCATTTCTTTGATACTTACAACAATTAAAACATCGCATTGCTACATATTTTTAAACACAGTAGCCTCCCTTTACATCGTGCCTCATTGAATAATCTTTTTGTGAGTTAGTCGAAAATAAAAAAAAAAATTGTTTTTTTTTTTCTTGTAGCCTGGTATCCACGATTTAATAAAGGGATACTGCATACTAGTTTTCTGTTTTAGGTCAAAGTTTCTCTATATAATTGCCATATTTAATAGCTAAATATTACCAGGTCACGATATACCCTGTCAAAAGCCGGGTATGTAGCTAAAAATGTATGTATTTATACATTCACGATTCTCTTACTTAATGTATCTTAGTTTAAGATGTATCTTGCAAAATTACAGTATCATTTCTTTGATACTTATGACAATTAAAACATCGTATTGCTGTCTATATTTAGATGCAGCAACATCACTTTATACCGGGCCCCGTTTCGTAATTCTATTTTTTGTGTTACTCGAAAACAAACAAACAAAAAAAACATTGTGTTTTTTTTCCTGTCGCCTGGTATCCACGATTTAATGAAGGCGTACTATATAATATTAATAATACCATTTATAAAATTTTAATGTATATTTTTATTTTTGAGAGAATGTTGTCTTGTCATCCCAAAATTATTTTCATTATCCATCTATAATATAATGTCTCAAATGCGTTTAATTTTACGAAAGTTAATGTAAGAGTATTTCAGTCAAAAATCTACAATCCTTTGTACATTAAAATATCCGAAGTTCTTTATATTTCTGAAAACACCCATTTCGAGAATTTGAAACTCTCAGTGGTATTCTTGTAAACTTTCAAAAGTATCTATATTGTAAAGGACAAACATATCTGTGCGTAACGCATACGTCATTTTGCGAATAGCAACACTTTGAAATTTGAAATAAAATTTTGGTTTTGCAATTTTCTCTACTGCAAATTTTTAAACTTCTAAACATTGCACATTTTAAATTTTTACACCGTCGTATAAGGAAAAAAATTCTCTTTTAAATGCAATTTATTTGAAAGCGGTATCTCAATTTATTTTTGAGATATTAAATTTTTTGTAGTTTTTAATACATTTTTCTTATCGTGGCAACAAAAGTATCTCATTTCTATTGAAAGTCATTGAAAGTAAGCGGAAAATAGTCGAAAATAGGAGATAATCTATCTCTTTGTTGCCATTTTCTCCTAAAACCTGAAAAAAAAGGCGGAATAGGGGCTATGTCAAGAATATTGTCTGTTATTCCATGATAATGACGTCATATGCACACTTTCCTATAGACAAAGTTTAAGACTGGATTGTAAAATTGGATTGGTTTAGCAGATGCAAATGACGTCATTTTATAGAAAAGCGTGTATTTTAATTTTTAAATCTGAATTATGTTTTGTAGAAGTTCGTCATTTTCACAGCCTAGCTGCTTTGAAATTCTTCACAGGTGAAAATTCTTCACTTTTGAAAATAATGTAATTGAAATCACACACTAATAAAACGCAATGTTTTACAAAAATTTAGAATGCCTTTATAAAAGAGAGGTGGCATGCAAATGATAGCAATTTATATTACAGAAATTGATGATTCTCGCCTGATGTTGCTGCATCTAAATAGATTCTCACCTGGATGGAGTTGCTTCGCCGAGTTAGACAAGCAAACAAATAATTCGTGGTTTAAAACAATATTGTGTTCCTGAAGTTTTTGTCGAAAAATCTCTCGAATAACAAAATTCTAATGTTATTCTTTAGGACATTCTACTATAATTTTATCAAAATAACATAATTTGCTTAATTTAATTTTTGCCTAACTTTATATAATCTATTTATTTAAAACACAAGTGTGTTTTTTAGTTATCTGCCCTGTTCTTTCTGCTGAACCAATTTTACTAAATTTTTTTTATTAAACTGAAAGTTCTTCCTTTGTAAATGTGATCGCACTATCTGTTTTTTTTTAATATCCCCACTTTTATATTTTAATTTTAAAATGATTTTATGAAATTTCTTCAAAATGATAAAAATTAGATAGCATTCATTATTGCAGACAAGAGAGAAATAATGAGGTATTTTTGACTTTATTCACGCTATTTTCTGATAAAAATTCAAAATTCTTGATAAAAATTGTTGTATAGGGTTTAGTGGCGCAAAATCCCATTAGGAGCAGAATATTACATTAGAGGCATAATAACGGAAAATGACATACTGCTTTTGAAAACGCGCATTATTCTTCATAAATTTTCTATATTGTTTTTCCTTCTGTATGTTTACTGATACTAATTTTCAGACACTAAGCGAAATGCTTATTTAAATGAAAATGAAGTCATATTTGAAAGAAAGCGATCGTTTTCTTAGATAAAACTAAACATTTTAACACAAATGTGTCCAAAAAACATAAATTACGTAAATTTTTACTCTCTGGAATTGAGATTAGAATCTCAAGTAAAGAGTGCGTCTGTTCACATAAAAGATATTGCTGACAATCGTGACTCGAAGTTTTGAGTTAAAATGATTTTTAAATGATCAAATAAAACCCATTTTTTTTAAAATGATGAATATGCATATGAGAAGTGCGTATGCAAATTTTGAGAAGGTGAAAATTGCTGTTTTCATTCCGGAAATCCAAGCATAAGAGCCTCAATTGATAACCACATCCTATCAAACAGATCTTTACTATATTTTACTGATTAAGCATCTATATTATAACGAACAAACGTATCTGTGCGTAACGCTGACGTCATTTTGCGAATGGCAACACTGCACGATCAAATTTCGATCTCGAAAGTTTCGCTACTGCCATTTTTTAATGTTCTGACAATCGTACATTTTCAATTTTCGTCCCATAGGGATAAAAATTTATTTTCAAATGCAATTTGTTTAAAAACTGTATCTTAATTGAGTGATGTATTATATTTTCTAAAATAATTTTGAAGCATGATTTTTTTAAGTTTATCTTATCACGTGCCTGTTTCAATACATAATAATAATAAACATTTTGTACATAAAACAACAAACATTTTTCAGCATTTATTTCAGACTATTTTTGCATGTGAAATTAATACTTCCTTTATAAACAAATAAAAGAATAATATTTAAAAAAACCACCAATCTAACATATTAGTGAAAGACAAATTAACGAAATTAATACTTCTTTTATAAACAAGTAAAAGAATAATATTGAAAAACACAAATCTAACATATTTGTAATCGTACAATTTAAATTTTCAGATCACCAAATAGGATTTTTTTTTCAAATGGAATTTGTATGCAAAGTTCATGTCAGTTTACTGATTGTCTGTGGTTTTAAAATCAATTTTAAAGCATGAAATATTTTTTAATTTATCTACATCGCACGGAGCTCGATTACGAAAGATTAATCCGTTTGCACTTTAAACAAAATAAAGAGTTCATCATTATCTTACGGCTAATATCCATTAAAAAAAAAAACATTCCTATGAATAAATAAATAAAATAATATAAAGAAAACACAAATTTACCAGACAAGTATAAGCTCTGATATTATCAGATTATAAAAGGATGCCACAAGTAGCAAAATCTTGGCAAATAACTTAGCATACGGCTAATAAGAAAATATCGCTTTTGATAAATGTCAAAAATTTATTTGATTGTATAATTCGTATTTTCCATATGAGAAATGCTTTTTTAATGTAAGTGGTCAATCTAAAAAATTAATTGCATATAAAAAAATTATCAGTTTTCAATTAAAAAAAATGGTTTCACGTACATTCTTTAACCCGGGAAGCCCGGGTCCGATCCACTAGTTAGAATAATGGTGAAAGAGGGACTAATGTTCCTTCTGTTTTGATCAACCATAAAAATAAATGTTTGCACTATGACATTAATATTTCCTCTTTATTTCTCTCTTTATAGAGTGAAATTCAAGAAACACGATTTCACTTTATGAAATGTAGGGGAGACCGGGGCTAGTAGGTGCAGTTTTTAGTTATTGATTTTTATTAATTTTTTGTTTAAGTTTTTTATGAAGATTTAACTGTACTTTTAAAGAACAGGCATTGGGCTATAAATACCCGGAGTTTTGAGTTTGTAGTTTTGAAGTTTGTGTTTAGCGGAAGCCTAAAGTAAAAGGAAAATTGTGCGCCAACCTATCCCGTCACGGGGCAAGTTGCCTATACCTATGAGGTAAGTTGGTACGCGCTTTATAAAAATTTAAATGAAACTCAAATAAGATACAGAGTTAAGAGAAATCAATTTTATTATTACCAGTAAGTTTAAACAAATGCGTTATCGCCGTACAATGTAAATTCTAAATTATACAGACATAAAAATGACGAATAAAACTTTAACATTGAGTAACTTCTATCCTACTCGATATCATAACCAGAGTTACAGTTATCACAAATAAAAAATAGAGTGTCTCCGTTTAGGCAAGCCTCGAGTGCCCAAAATCTAGCATTGCAACCACTTTTCTCGGTGTTTGCTGTTTTTTCAAGCTACCAGCACATACCAAACACCGAGCCAACTTGCCTAGTGTCCAAAGCACCTACTAGCCCCATAATAAATTTCTTCACAAAAGGAACACGTAACCATCTAAGAATAAATAATCCAACTAAATCACATATAGGGTAGGTACAGGTAATCATACACTAAGGAAAACTGCACATGTTAAATCGCAATTATTAAGATAAGTATTAGAAATTAGAAAAAGAATGAAGCAACAAAAAATTACTTATGAGTGCAAAAACAGAAAAATCGTAATAAATGCCCACTGCACGTAGGTAACGTTGCAAAACTACAATGGGGATTGTAAAAAGCAAGAAGAAAGATGCTCTGTGACTGGTGGCGCAATCTATCCACAAACAGGCGATTTATGAGGACTGCGCCTACTTACCCCTGTGGCCAACTAGTCCCGGTCTCCCATAAAGATTAAAGAAAAGTGTCGTAGAAACAAAACTCACGCGGCAATTTTCGTCAAATATTAAGAAATTAAAAAAGTAACTTTATAAATATCTATGAAAGTTCAAAGAAGAATATTTAGTTTTTTTTCCTTGACGGAATAGAGGTAGAAGTTCTCTTTTTGAGACAATTGATAGGTACTTTCTGTTTGTGGTAAAGGTTTCATGCAATACGGTTGGCAAAGAAAATAAACGGTCAAGTGCGAGTATTACTTACGCCCAGAGGGTTTCGTGCGATAATATATGAATTAGTAAGTGTATTATTAAAAAATACCGTTGCTAAAAGAATACTAAGACTTTGTAAAAACTATATAACGTAGGGTTGGGTATAGCTGTATAGTATCCAGGGTGTAAAGGAAAGTCCCTTTAACCTGAAATTTATTTGCGAACGGAGAGAGCTACAGCTATACAAGTAAGGTAACGGTACAGTAAAGTGACTACGCCCGACCTAATGCAAACGACAGCAGCACCTTTAGTGGTAAAATTTGGAAGATAGCCATTGCAAATCGAAAACGAAAAGAGGTAGTTCAAATTTTCCAATTACAAAGTTTTAGAACATCAATTAATTAGTACGAAATGACATTTCGTTCACACGGATAAGATAAATCTTCGTCTGCATATCCAAAAATGTCCGAAATGGATGAGCGACGATTCTACTTTGCCTATTCACATTCCGGAAATGTAGCAGTGCACTATTGCAGATTGTGACGTTGTACTGTGCTGCAATGTCTGTAAAGAGTTAATTTCCAATGCATTTAAAATTTCAGAATAACCCTTTCAGGGCTAGAAGAATTCTGTTCGTAAACTGATGAAATAATTGACTGACACCAGAATATTCAAACGAATTTCTCAGAAAATAAAAACCCGCTAATTTGCACTTTCATTAGAAAAGCAAAATTTTATTAAAATATTCTTGGTGCCATTTGTCAGTTTTGGAATTAAAATTAGGTGGCTAGACCGTCTAGCCACTGCCCTTGAAAGGGAAATCCATGTAATCGCATTGAAGAGACTTGCAATAGACGTTCCATGCTGAGAAATGTGCATGCAGAATTACTCTCACGAATAAAAACGTGTATCGTGATGAATGGCGAACTTTTCGAACATACTGAATATTAACTTTTTATCCCTGTGAGACAGTTTGTCTTTTTTTTTATGTGATGTTATTAAAATGTATTGAGATAAGTACGTATTTATAGCATAAATTGTACGTACTTCTTCATACTTCTGACTATTCCATTCAAACGCTTACACAAAATGAAGTCAATCGATTTCGGATATTTTTGGGTAAACAGGCGAAGATTTATCTTATCTATGTAAACCAAATGTCGTATTCTACTAATTAATTGATACTCTAAAACTTTCTAACTGGAAATTTTGCTCTATCTTTTTTCGTTTTCGATTTGCAGTGGCTATCTATCAAATTTCGCCATTAGGGGGCGCTGCTGTAGTTTTCATTAAATCGACGTAGTCGCTTTACTATATCGTTACCTCACTTGCATAGCTGTAGATCTCTCCCTTCACAAGTATTTTCAGGTTAAAGGGACTTTTCTTTGAACCCTATATACTAGAAAAGTATAAATGGATATACCATGAAAGTTCGAAGATATATAGAACCTAAGTAATAGCAAATATAGCTATTCTGTGTATTTGTTATTCCATATAGGTTTTTAGTTAACCTTTAAAAACATAGTAGGTGTATTGAGAAAGCCACTCAATGGAAACTAGTCGCGAATCCCATAGTATTTAAGTGATTAATTCTCATTAAGTTAGTCTGTTTTTGACAATTTGACGTTTATTGCTTTTATACTGCTACTGGGTATTGCATTACATAAATATATACTTAAAATTTGTTATCTAGGCTTTAAAAGCCGATGGAGCATAGAGTACGCCGTCCTTGTCATTATGTATGTCCAAACCGTCCCTGTCTTTAAGGGTTAATATCTCGGCTCATTACCGACTATTTTTTCCGAAATTCGTGATCAATAATGCTTTTATACTTCTGCTACGATAGGTATCTCCAGCTTTGCTCAACACGTTTGCTGAAGCCCGTAAATCGAAATTTGAGTGTAACGGAAAAATGCAGTTTTCTCAAAAAACTATGTGACCTAGGGTAATCGCTATAATTTTCCTGCAAGGTTTAAATTAATGTCCACTACCTCAAATTTTTTCATAATTTTAGTTTCAAGAGATTCGGAATTAGATGGGTGGGAACATATTTTTGCACTACATTTTCCACCATAACTTTGAAAATATAAAACCTAAAATTAAATGAAATATATTTTTTATTTCAGCGTTACGAAAACTTTCACACGATACCCCACACTATATACAAAGAAAAGATTTTTTTTTTCAAGTAATTTAATTAGCCCCTCTACATTTTTCCTAAATATATTTATGAATATTTTTTAATCTGTAAATATGTGGGTCAATAATCTTTATTACTTCCCCGAATTTGAACTTTCCACGTTGCATAGTTTACGAGTAAAAGGGCTGTGACAGACAGACAGACGGACAGACACAGGAGTGATCTTTTAATGGTTCCATTTTTACATTTTAATTACGGAACTCTAAAAAATAAAAAATAAAAATAACATAAGAAAATGTAAATGTTTACTAAAAGAATTACTATTAGAACTAATTAAAAGATATCACTAAGAAGTGAGTACAATACGATTACTCTTTTAAGGTGCCTACCTACTTTTAAAATGCAATTTTCGTCGGTCAAAAATAAGATTTTCCATATTTTGTTTAAACTTGACATTTTAGCTTCCTAAATTAGTTTGAATTTTGTTTCTATCTTGCTTAGAACTTGTATTACAGGCATTTTAATATTGGTCAGTAGCAAGTTTTTAAAACTAAAATTAGCCCTCCGCTACTGAAGTGACCGTAAATATTTGCACATAAACAAACAAACAAACAAAAAAAAAATAAAAACCATCAAGAAAAAAATAATAACTAATGTAAATAACATAGATGGTGAACTTTATAAATCAGGAGCTTTTTTAAAATAGATTTTCCATTTAATAGGTAAAATTTGGTTTTAATTACATTTTCTGCTTTTTCTCAAAATGAGATTTTTAACATTTTGCTTTATCGCAAAACATCATACCTCGAAAAATAATAATTGCAACGATATGAAACTTTTCAAAAATACTGTAAAGCAGTTTATTTAGGTAATGTGCCTCTATTGTGTTAGTTATCTTTTCACATTTTAGCTGATACAAGTTATGAATTGTCATATATTTTCTTAATTTTTCTGTGTGCAAAAACGTTAACTTCTATATTTTTATCAATAACATAGTTATAGTTATGAAAATGGTTCAGTACCTCAAGAAAGTTTCATTAATCCTTATAAAGTCTTCAGAATAAAAATATCTTCATTTAAATTTAAGTTTTGATGTTTTTCAAAAGTGCCATTTTATAGCAATTTTTATGTATGTTTTGAGCTTTAAAATAAAAATATTTAAAAAATATACATATTTTTACATGTTATTCACAATTATTAGCTATATTCTATAATATAATGCTCATTAATAAGCAATTTTTCTAATATTAAAAAAAAAAATCCCTTCCGAAGGTAAGCAGGCACCTTAAAAAACTTCCATACATCTGAGAATTTATCTAACATTATTTTCAAAAATTCTCCGCTGAAAATATGGCACACGTTTTCGGCAATTCCTCGTAAGGGGACCGAGGACCTTCATTTGAGCAAAAATTGACCCCAAAATGGTAAATTATTTTTGTGCATATTATTATTCTCAAATGTGTTCTGAGCCTTTTGCGAAAACCCGCATGAAGATGAGATCATTTTTCTCAAAGTTACAAGCGTTTGAATTTTGTACACAAACAATATTATTTCGCTCTTTAATATACTTTAATCCTGTTTTTCTCAAAACTGATTTTTCAATGTTTTTTAGATTTTTGAAATGCTCCATGAATCTGAATTTTTTATCAATATCTATAAAATTGATAAATAAGAATTCTGATATTACTTAGAAAGAAACTGTGTATGAATTTTAAAATTAAATTTTATTCAGATTATTAAATTTGATTTTTAACTTATTAAAAGGCAAAATTTTAATAAAAATTGCTATGGAATTCTGAAAAAAATCTCTAAAAATTAACTATTCAGGGGGTTTAAAAATCGATACGCAAATTTTTGTTTGTAATATACTTTTTATTGATTGAAATGCAAAATCCACGAAATATTTCACAAATTAACCCCTTACGTGCCGAGAAAAACTTACGAGATTCACTCCCTAGTGCCACAGTTAGAACTTAGTGGCCTTACAAAATGGGGCGTGGCTTACGAGCGTACGAACTCTGTAAATAATCATTGAGAGATAGAAGATGTTCCATTCAATTTTTAATTTTTGTGGATTCACTAATAACTGAAAGCTGTGCCCTTAAGCTACCGATAGGAAACTATTGTATATATCTCGAACAAAAGAGTCAGGAGTGAGTTTTACGTGAACAAAACCATATTTCGGATAACAAAAATCTTTTTATGTAAAAATTGATCTAGGTAAATAATTCATATTTTTCGAATATGATTTATTGATTCTCTTCCGATAAATATGTACGCTTTAGAACCAACAATTTGTTGGTAACAATATTGGTTCTATTCGTTTCATTATACGAAAAAAGTTTTTCTTGCGTTCATTTTAGTCGGATTCTTTATGTCATGTCTTTATGCATTATTTGATTTTTTTTTTAAAAAAAAAATGATATATGATTTAATGGAAGGTTTATTGCACTGCAAAAATAATGATAAAATCAGAGATGTGTTTTTCGTATAACGTCAACTTTTTTCTTATACTGCACATCTGCAACACGAGCAAAGTTACTGTCATAAGTAAAATATTAAACAATTAGTAGTTATTGTAATCTCTTACCTGCCGAGAAAAACTTATGAGATTCATTCCCCGTGCCACAATTTTCCAAACACGTGCACGTAGTTATGCGGTGTATTGGGGGAAATAAGAGACAACTTTTTAATATAAACATTGTGTACTTCCACGAAAATATAAAAGAAACGAAAATACAAAAATTATGTACAAAAATTTTACCAAAAATGTAAAATTATAGTGTAACAATATGATAAAAACGATGTTAGAACTTAGTGGCCGTGTGATTTGAAACATGGTTGGACACATAAACCAACATCACATTCAGTGCATTGATAGCGGGATTCACGGCGAATTTTTTTCATTGAACAAACCGCACATCTTCTCGATGCATTTTTCTTTAAAGACGTTGATGTTACTAAGTCCGGAAAATGTCTAGCAGTAAGTCGTAAAGGACAGTCACTTTCTAATTTCTGTCGTTTGGCAGGTTGTTGGGGAGTAATATGATATTTCTCAAATATATGTTCCACCAAATTCATGCGGAAGTTGTAATTATCAACGTTACGGAGTTGTTTCTTTTGTACCGTGAAGGGATTCCATATAGCCATATCTAATAGATGGCGAAATGTTGTTAAATAATACCTCTTCTGTCTTTTTCGTGTTGTTGAATAACAAACTAATGCCTGATCCGCTCTATCAACCCTAGCCATCTTCAAGTTATAATCTATAACAATAGCTGTCTTCATGACATTTTGTTTCAGTTTCAGAGCAATTTGCTGTATGGATAGAACTAAGAAGCGAAACATCTTTTTTGTCACGCCATCTCAACACGGTAATTTTGCCTCTTTGGAAAGCGGCTATTTCACCTTTCTTCAAAGTAAGTTTGTTGAAATTTTCCGGCAAATCACGTCGATTAGGACGAAGAGTTCCATATACGTCAGTTGAATTCTGGATAAGAAGGTCTGCTAATTCTGGTGAGAGATAAAAATTGTCCGCAATTACACAATAACCTTTTCCCAAAAAAGGTTCAATAAGCGTCATCACTGATTTTGTTGCGACTCCATAGTTCTCATACTTTTTATCAAAGATTGTACTCTACCTCTGTACACGGTCGTATTGTGAAAATATCCCTTCAGCAAGTACAAAGAGTTTTACTCCAAAGCGAGTTCATTGGTATGTATTGTAACCATGATAGCCTGCCTTTGAAAAGCATCAAGCTCTCATCAATGCTCAGGTCCTTTTCAGGTGTATAGACACTTGAAAATTTCTTCATCATGTCAGAAAAAACAGGCCATATTTTAGTTAGTTTTGGATTTGGATGTTAATTTTTATCAAAAGTACTGTTATCAGAAAAGTGCAGAAATTTCATGATAAGTTGAAAGCGATTTCTGCTCATAAATTTCCCAAAAATTGGAGTTTCGATCAATTTGTTTTTAGACCAGTAAAGCGCAACGTGAGGTTTTACAAGTATTCCTTGCAGAATAAGTATACCTAAAAAAACATATATTTCTTCTAAAGTTGTTGGACGCCACAACTTCGTCCTTGATTTCTCTGTTCCAGGATGCTGGTTGTTATACTGGTCTGCAAAACGGATAGTTTCTGTAACAATATGAAGCACCAGCTTCTGATCAAAAAATAATTCAAAAAATAAAAGTGGGTTCGTAACATCTGTTACATTTTTATTTATTCCTGGTTGTCCCGAAAATAGAAACCGTGAAGGTGGCATAGGTAATTTTTTTATATCCAATCGTACCCAGTTTCTGGCATCTTTCATAGAACAGTCGTTATCTGAATCCTCTTCATCTGACATATCATATTCTGACGCCTCTTATCCAGAAGATGACGGAAAGTCGTGATCCAACTCACTATCATCAGTATCGGACATACTCCTACGAAATTGTAGAAAATTCGAGAAACTGCACGGCTAAAGCCATGAGACTGAGGTAGTGACATCAAAATAGCAATGCGATAGAAAGGCGAAAAGTGAACGGGCAATCCAAACAATATGTTCTCTAAAATAATAGTGGTGTACAAAAAGGGCGGAGCCATGTCAAATATCGAAAAAAATTCGCTTGTATTTTCACGTCGCTTGCATTTTCACTAGCTCAGTGCGATAGCCTTTATGAAGGTAGTTCCTTCTACCCCTTCTCCTCTGAAATAGGTCAGTATTTCAAAAACACCTTCAAAGCCTTTTTTCTTTTTTTTTTAATTCCAAAGCCGTGGGCGTGGTTTTACTGGTACAGTGCAGTATAAAGGACAATATTTTGTACGTATATATACGTCAGTGGCACTTAACGCATCGACTATGCGCGACGGATATATACGTCTGTGGCACTTAAGGGGTTAAGACGCATGGAGCATTTTAAAATTTGGTCTTAAAAAAATTTGGTTTTATAAAGAATAAAACCAAATTTGTTTAAGACCAAATTTTATCTTAAAATTATAATAAGATTGGAAATTTCTTTTAAGGTGTTCTATATACTTAAGGTGAAATGTATATTTTCTCAAAATGTCATATTTTTATGATGAAAATTAAAAGAAAAATTTTAAACTTCCACTGTATCCTAGGGGACTCGTTAATTTTATGATATTAAAATTTTAAGATTTTTGACCTATATTTCATGTGACACGGATATCTTCAAAGGATCAACGTTGAATTCATCTAATTGGTTATATTCATTTCACTGTATATCGCCCTTTACTGTTGTTAAATTTTGTTCGTCTTGATATTTAATCTAAAAAAATCATCATTGTATTTATTTAAACTCTTCACTGCGTGGTTTATCACATGTGTCTAAACTGTTATATTTAATATGACTTGATTAGTTTTGTTGCTACCCTTTGCATGTTTTCTCCGGTAGTGCCCTTTGTACTATTGTTTTTTTTTTTTTTTTTTTTTTTTTTTAACAAATATTGTTTTTGTTACATAGATTTATTTACTGTTCAACTCCCAGCCCTCTGTCGCACCTCTGTGTCCGACGGGCTCAGTTACGGCTGATTTTTTTTCTCTTTAGACCTTAATAAAGGGGATTGGAAGGGACATCTATATGTTCTATAGACTTGGTTTCCTAGTTTGGGTAGACCGTCTCCAGCAGTTAAGATATATTCGATTAAAATAGAATTACTTCAGAATCTCTTCTTAACAATCTGATTAATATATTCCATCACTAATTTTAATATCAATGCATAAAATCTATATTAAACGCATTGAAAATATTCAACTTATAATTGGAAAAAAAATTAATACAAATATTGCTCGTAGCCTTACCTCTACAAAAACTAATATTTAGTTTTTAATGTTTGGCTTTCGTTAAACTAAATACATAACATATAATGCAATACCTTTAGTAGCTTATGTAAAAAATATTTTAGTAACAGGAAGTTATATGTTTAAATAATCAAATTCAAAGCACGATTTCTAATCTAAACAAAGAAATTTTATATCATTTAATTACAAAAAAAGGGTAGAGATTGCAGCGATAATACTTTTATAGATATATCTGCATAATAAGTATTATGTCAGGAAATGAATTATTTTTACAGTGCGCGCAAGCAACAAAATCAATTTTGAGAAAACGCAAAAAAGTTAAAATTCTTTTAAAGTTGCTATTAAATTACATACTTTCAATTTAAATTTTAACCTGTTCTAATTTGAATATTTCCATACAGTTTGTTTTGTTCGATTCAGATTTGTATGAATTTGTAAAAAATATCAGGATCTAAAACTTGGTTATCTGAAGCTATAAAGCGGCTACTTCCCTTAAGGCAAAACCGCCTAACATGGCATTGATTTAATATTTTCCTCTTGAATAGAGTTAATCGTAAAATAAAGAGACTTTAATTTAAACCTTCTTCAATTCTTATTGTAATTCTCCTCCATGTTAACATTCTGATTGATAAAAGTACCATGCTTAAACAAGACCATCTATTATTTACTGGATATTTCAGAGTAAACAGTTCTCTATCGATTTCGAAAATTACAAAGTGAAGCTTCACCGTTTCAATCACGACATGCGATATATATGGTAATTTGTACGTTATGCCTAGGTGTATATTATGCCTCTCTTAAACGTTTGTATCAATAATTTTGAAAAACACTGCATAATAAGTGGAAACAATAAATATAAAACTGAATTATCTATAAAAAAAATCATGCACAGCATGTTAAAGATTATTTTCGTACATCGTTTCATTTATAATTCATATTATATTTCTGAAAAAAGACGTAATCATATTTATCGCATACTTCGTAAAATATAATTTAATCAGAATTTATTTTCGAAAGAGAATTTAAATGAATTATCTTATAAACACTACTGAGATAAATACAATTTTATTTAAACCAATATTTCAATTAAAAAGACTAATTTATTTATAAATCGAAATAATCTTCCCAATAAGCTCATTTTAACTAGAAAACTGTTTCATTTATAAAAGGGATATGAATAAAATATATCCCTTAACTATTTGCCGAGTAAAAGAATTACATTGACAATATGCATTCAATTTTCTTATCAAATTACAAGGGAAATGAGACAATCGCTTTTGTGCAGTTGTCAATTTAAGAATTGATTTTCGATCAACTTGTTTACGTCAGTAAATTCTTTTAACACAGTGGGTGAAAAATATGAGATAGGATAAATAAATGTATAGAAATCCTTTTGAATAATTCAAGTGCTTTAATACGTAGAATTTATGTCGACCTTTTAGATATTATCCCACTTTTTTTATTATGGTATAAAATATAACTTTTAGGATAAAGATAAGAATTTATTTATTATGAAAAACTATTGATTTTCATTAAAGCTGTTGATATCATTTATTGCTTTTCATTAAATTTTCTCGAATATATTATTGTTGGCTTAACTGTCTTAAAGTGTTCTTATTGCGTTTCCTAAGTATTTTGAGATAACGCAATTTCTCTTTTAGTGAAAATTACAGAAGGAATAAGGTCTTTTATTGGAAAAATATCGTATTTAAACAAATCAAATATTTTGGATATTGTATTGTGTATTTAATCATTATGTCGTGTCGTGAATTGCACTTCACCTGCGCCATCTTTGACACGTAATTATTTTTAAATTATCATAAATTATAAACTATCATCTTAGACTTTCTATCTAATTTCCTGTAGATCTTATTAATGTTACACGCATGAGCCGTTTATCTGCGATTTTTTTTCTCGTATAATTTTCAACGATTTTGGTGGTTAAGGTCAAATTGACCCCACAGTACCTTCTAATTGTTTTTTTAATTTGTGAGTTGTAGATTACAAAATGTCTATCTTGAGGTAGTCGTGGGGGAAAAAAGTAAACACCCCTTACTAACTCTGCAAAAAATTATCGTATAAGAAAGTTACTGGTACCACACGATTGGTAATAAAGTCTACTTTTAAATGATGTATATAAAATTTACTTAGGGGGCCATATACATAATAAAAATAATCATAATTTTGTTTTTTTCAATGGCGGTACACAATTCTGGCAGCAAAAATAAACTCTACACCCTTCAATTAGCATAAAACCAAATTTTTATGCAATTCGTAAGATAAGTTTCCGAGAAATTAATTGTTTTAAAACGAGCGTATTTTAGGAGCTATATCCAAATTGAAGTTCGGTACTCGATTGTTGACCGAGAGGGTCCCCTTCTTGATTAAGGCATCTTAAGCTCCACTCAAGCAGTCATCGAAAACGGCTAGATTACGAATAGCATAAGAAATTTCAAAATATCTCGTCACTTCTATCATAGACGGCTCCTTGAAGCATCATTTTGCTGTTTTTTAAGCATAATAAAACTACTTGGAGGTAAAATGTGAAACTTTAGATTTTCATAAAGCAGGACTTAATAAATCTAAATCCATCAAAAAAAAATTTGCAGGTTGCAATTCATAATATTTTCGAATATCAGTTTCATAATTCATAATTCTTATCATAAAATTTTAAAAATTGCAAATTCAAAGTACTTATGTTTGGCTATTTTAGTATCATTGCTACACAAAACATTAGCACATTAGGAGTATAATTTCAGGAGATATTAATGAAAATATGAAAATGTAATTTAACATTAGAAACACTAAATTTCGAATGTTTATAATTGAAAAACTTATCATTCAAATGACTTGAAATTTTGTGTCTAAGCATAGTTTCAACCGCAGATTCGAAATATCTCGTTAAAAGTAGGGATTGCCATTGAAAAATCGAAGTTTGAGTTCGTTTAAATACGTAGATGGCCTCCTAAGCAAATTTTATATATATTATTTAAAAGTAGACTCTATTTCCAATCGTTTGGTACCAGTAACTTTCTTCTACGATAATTTGTTGAGGAGTTAGTAGTGGTGTTTACTTTTTTTCCCCCACGACTGTACACTGTTAAAAATTCCTGTTCAAAGTACACCATTCAATGGTATAAAAAAAGGATTGGCCGAAACGGGTTTTTATAACCGAAATAGAAACAGAAACCGAATTTCGGCAATCTTCCCATTTCCGGCTGAAAGCGAAAATGTCCAAAATTTTTTTTAATACGTACAAAAATATACATAATTGTGAATTAATCATACGTGTGGCCCAAGTTCGCTCTCTGTGCCTCTGACCAAAACTTTTTATTTTCATATAAAACAAAATGTAATTAATTCATCTACGACATAGAATAATTTTCTAATTATACGAATTTAATCTAATTATAAAACGTTTTATGTCTACATACCTCGATTTACCTTTTATAATGATCTTTGTAATGATAATCTGTTGTACTAGAACTTTCTCAGAGTATTCGAAACACTAAAAAATTTCTATTACTTTTAAGCCTACAGCTTTTAATAAACGCGTGGAAAGCATCATATATGCATTGCTGCTTTCAGTGGCGCCAACTTTTGAAAAATATTTGGAGGGGTCAAAAACATTTCAGGGTAAAACTAGCAGGCTTCTCAAGCAGGTTTCTCCAAATTAAACTTGAATTAAAAGAAATTTATTGGGGAATTTGACCTTGTGTTTTAAAGCAATATCGAACTTTACGTGTAACATCCTTCAGCATTCCTGAAAACTATACGAATGCCATTGGGGTATTATATTGTCTAAATTATCGGACAACATTTGTGGTGTTAAGGAATAACTCTTTTACTTGTTCATTTACTGCAAGATTTGGTGAAGAATAATAGAGCGAAATGTACATAATATGCTGCATTATAATATGCTACACTCATGTTTGTGAAAATTGCAACACCATGAAGAAATAACGCGATTGAGCTGAAAATTTAAAGAATACATAGTGTGTTATGCAAATGCTTCCAATTTCAGAATCACCACGCATGCGTGGGCTGAGCAGCGCCCTCTGGATTGCTGCTGAAACCGTATAAATAGAGGGCTGTAGCGAGATGTTGAGAATTGTCTATGGTTATTTGCGAATGGTAAACGTTAGATGCGACGTAACTATGCTTCTTGAACGAAAGAGGGCGACATTTCAACAACTGACAGAGTTTGAACAGGGAAGAACCTTCGTGAAGAAGGATTTTCCTATCGTGCAATAGCAGCTCTTGTGCCGCGTAACAACAGCAGAATGATGCGAGTTTAGAAGCAGTGGATCAACGAGGATTGGACAACTCGGAAATCTGGGAGTAGAACCCGAACGGTGATGTCAATTCTCGCTGATAGACACATGGTCCGGTATTGACGAACTGGACAGCTTCATCTAGACAGTTAGCAGCCATTTGTCAACATCTACTGGTGTATCACTGTTTGTATCCTCAATTCGTCGACGTTTGCAGCACCATGGACTGCGTGCAAAACCTCCTTTATACAGGATCCTCCTCCCGCAAAACCATCTATGCCTGCGGCTGCAATGTGCTCATAAACATAGAGACTGACATGCAAATTGTCAAGTTGTTTTATCTGACGAATCCCGCTTTAATTTGTGGTACCATCATGGCCGCATCCGTGTTATACGCTATATCGGTAAACGCTACCTTCCGGAGTAGACTATCGAACGACATAGTGGAGGAACAGCGGGATGTATGGTCTGGAACGCGATTCCGCATCATAGACGATCGTACCTGCAACGAATTGTGGGAAATCTGAACAGCAACAGATACATCAGTTAAGTGCTAGAGCCCGGAGTTGTCTCTTTCTTTCAAGGCATTCCTCGAGCTATCTTTCAAAAGGATATTGCCCACCCACATGTTGCAAGAAATGTTTAAGACTTCTTGTGAGCTTCACACATACAGCTTCTTCCATGGTCTGCGTATTCACCGGATATGTCGCCTATTGAGAATGTGGGGGATTTCGTTGATCGACGTCTCGCTTGTTATTCTCCTCTTATAGCTTCTATAGATGAACTTTGGGTACGCATGCAAAAAATCTGGAATGCTCTTCCCCAGGCAGACATTCAAAATCTGTTTGACTCCATGCCACATCGAATAGCAGTACTTATTGTTGCGCGTGGTGGCTACACCAAATACTGATTTCGGACCTTTAATATTATTTTTGTTTTTGCATTGAAAATGTTATCATTTGTTTGTAACAATATCAGTCGTTTATGTATTAAATTTTATTTAATTCTGATTATTCCTTCCTGCTGTTGCAATTTTTACAAACATGAGTGTAAACCATCCCTAAAACAGTATCTAACTGACAATGCAATTCTCAAAATCCGTCTAGTAGAACTTTTTAAAAAGGGTTAAACGTTCATAAACGGATTCACCTGATTACAAAACTTTCCCCCATAATTAATGCAAATACACTGAAATGCTTATATTAACAGTGCTATTTACTTAAAAAATATCGGATGATTCAAAATAGATAGAATTCTGGAACCGCTTCTAATAGAATGATGCTTCCAATTACAAAAAGAATACAAATCAAGTAGATCTTTTAAATATGACATTTATTTAAAAAGCAAAATACGAAAATTAATTTTTATACGACTTCCTTTTCGTATAACGTATATTTAATAAAAGAATGACATTAGAACAATGTCTTAATATGGACAATAAGAAAAAAATCTTTTACGGACAAAACATATTGAGCTTCAAACTTTTGTGAATTTTCAATGTTTTCTTTTGTTCTCAGTCTTTCCCGTAGTTAGAGGATTTTAACATTTATACATTTAGATATTTTATTAAAATAAGAGAAAAAAATATTTCTACCCTTGTGCGCTCTGTAATTCGTGAAAGTTTCACTGAAGTAACTAAGAGAGTTCATACATATATACTTGCATTAGCACTACCTTTACAAGTTAAACTTTCCACTTAAAGCTATCCAAAAAGAAATATTTTTCTCGACTCAACAGCATGAACTTTCTGACACATTCACAGAGTCACTTCTATACCTATAAAGCAGGAAATTTGTTGACATGATTTCTAAAGTGTGTTGGAATCGAATAGCGTTTGTCCTTTATAAAAAAACGTATTAGGGTGACCCAGTCAGTAGTTTATCACATTTTTTAAAATAGTGCGCCATTTCAGGCAGAAATGCGTTTTATACGTGACATTAGACATAATATTTTTGTGTGAATGTTAGTGCAGCTGTTATTACGTTATTGTCAGCTATCTGCTGTAAGAGGACACATTTTACGAAATTTCTTTTGTTAGAAAGTGTAAGCATTTAGTTTTTCATTAGTTGGAGACAATTACGATAAGTTAAAATAATCCACATCCATCTTGCTTATTTCAACTGTTATATTTTTATAAGAATTATTGTTCATCACAGCCAGGGATGATATTTTAAAGATTAATTTTTAGATTTTCGATTGATTTCTTTCGCCTGATCAACTACTGGGAAAATAGCAATAAAAAAATATTTATTTATGATTTTGTTGCTATTTATGTTCAGCGGGTTTCATTTTTGTCCCTTATAGGGCTTTCATTGAGGGGCATGTTAGTTTACTTATAAAACTTAAAAGGAAGAAAATATAATAAAAACCCCGCAGCACTGACTTTATTTGATCAACTACTGGCAGGCCTCCTTATTGCAACTTCACTTATAACTGAATGCTGTCATATGATTGCTGAACTGATGCATGCTGAAAAAACTGTCTTAAAACTCTTCAGCAGCATTTTCTGAAAGATCTTTTAACACCAAAAAGGGAACGTTCTGAATAATAACAACTGTAAATTTTGTTCATTTAGGGAGAAAAATTAAATTGCGAATATGAATGAAATTTCTTTTTTGAGAGAAAATCGATTGTACGTCTTTTAAAATGAAGGAGGTGCAGGTTGTGTTTTAGACACCTGTATGTTTGTTTTTGATATCTTTATGGTATTTTCAAACAAAATAATTTTGTGAACGACACCGAAATAATTTCTTTTCATTGAATGAAAAATAAATAAGTGCGAAAATAGAATAATGAAAATTGGGTGGGCTGGAATAGCAAATTATTGGGTGGACTCGGGCCAGATGTGTCCATATAAGTTGGCGCCACTGGCTGGTTTTATAATTTGCGCTCACGTCTTGAATCAGTCATTACTGATAATTATAAACAGTAAGTTCATAGCAATAAATAAAGAGTGTCTCAACTGAGTCGATACAGTTCAAACCAATAGGTCATGTTGAAAATTTTCCAAAGAAGAAAAGAGATTTTTGGAATATGGATAGTTTCAATCTTTGACAGCATTTTCGTCAAAAACGAATTTTCGGCGAAATTCAGATTTTGGGCCGAAAACGAAAACGAAACCGAGTTTGCGGTCGATCTCTAGTGTAAAGTAATTAGATAAATCACAATATCGTCCTTGGTAACTTGAAAAAAAATTCTACATGGTTTAACCTCGAAAAGAGTTCCAACTTGCACCAAAAATTTGAGCTATTCAACCACCAATAAAAACAAAAAGTTCTATGTAGTCTCAATATACTTCTTTTGAGTACTAAGGTATCCGCCTAGTTGTCTGGTGTTTCGATCGCTAGCTTCAAGTCTAGAGGTGGCCAGGCTCGAATACCAGTGTAGACTTGGGTCTTCGAAGTGTTCTGGACTTCCTTTAAACAGAAGTCGCAGTCTGATTAGATCTCGCTTGAAAAGAACAACCGCTTAATAGTTCAATATAGCGCGTTTTCATAATAGTTCCTGATATAGTTCATAATAGTTCGCTTAATAGTTCATAATAGCCGCTCTATAAATCAATAGTTTACTAGGTTATTCTTCAACACTTTACCAGTTCAAGCACTCTCAGAAATACTTTCTTCATATCACGGAAATCATACTGGCAGCACTGCTTCAAGGGTTTTCCATTAATTGACGAATATCCGTTTATTTCTTCTGCGTTGCAGGAGGTAAAATATACGTGAATTGGAGAAAACGGGCTAAAAGAACTAGTTCTTGGCCGGGAATTGAACCAGCTATCTTAGCAGTACGAGACAACTACGTTAACCATTGGACTACAGTTACAAATAAATGAAATACTTTGAAGTAAACATGTTTGCTTCAGATTGGTATGGCTTGATTAATTTCTTTAAAAAACTTTTAATTTTGAAGTTAATTGCGGGAAGATTTTGTCTTTAAAGAGATTGTGTCTGGAGTTTTAATAGTTTACCTGTTAGTATATTATAAAATAATTTTTACAATTTCTTTTGTCATTCATTCAAAATACTCGCAATTTATTTTTTTTTTAAGTTGAATAAATTGAAGAAAGTTAAATAAAGTTGAATTTATAAAGTTGTTTATAAAAAATATTCGCATTTAAAATATCTTTTAAATGAGCACATTTAAAAGATATTTTAATTTAAATATTAAATGGAAAAAATCGATTTACTCAAAAAAGAAAAAAAAAATTCTTCTCGAATAAAAATATAAAATTCATATTTTATATCTAGCAGCCTACTTAAAAATATTTATAATTCATATTTTTATAATATACCAATACTAAAATATAAAACCCGAGACAAAATTCTATAAAGACGAAATCTTCCCAAATTAAGTTCAAAATTAAATGCTTTTTAAAGAAATTAATCAAGTCATACACATCTAAAACAAACATATTTACTTCAAAAGTACTTCCCTACTGTGCAGTTGTAGACCAATGGCTAACGTACTCGCATCATAGTACTAAAATAGCTGGTTCGATTCCAGGCCAGGAACTTGCACTTTTTTCTTCAATTCACGTATGTTTTACATCTTTTGACGGAGAAGAAATAAACGGACATTCGTCAATTAAAGGAAAAGCCCTGGAAGAGTGCTGCGAGGATAATTTCCATTATATGAATAAAGAATTTCTGAGAATATTATTCATTTTTAAACTTGAAAACTTTTGTTCTTTTTTAATTAAATTAGAAATCTTAATGTATAGAATTTTTGACTTTTCATTTTTTAAATGAATTCGGATTTTAGTAGTAATAGAGCGCATGCGTACTAGGAATGAACGGAATTTCTTCCTCTTTTTTATACTTTGGGAAGAATTCACAGATAAAATGTTTTCTAAGAATATGGACATTTTTTGTTAAAAAATTAGGAATAATTTAGTGTAAATTGATGAGTTTTTACGACAGTGTGGTTCATTGTGCATAAGTTTATGGTGAATCTAAAACACAATTATTGTTCCAAAATATACCATTCCATCCATTATGCAAATTACAAAATCGTTGCAAAATGTTTCGCCCCAATATAGTTGCGGTTATTTTAGCAATAAAACTTCGTGCATCTGAGCACGAAAATCATTAACAGTATATGGTTATCTTGATGTGTATAACGCACTAGGTTTAACCTTTTCAGGGGCAGTAGTACGTTTATGAAACCACTTAATTTTAATTTCCAAAAGCCATAATGGCACCAGAATTTTGAGTATAAAATTTTCCGTTTATTCTGTATGTGAATTATAGCTTTTTCATATTTTGAAATAACTTTGTGTGTAAATTCCGGTGTCATTAATTTATTTCAATATTTTAGCAATGATAGTGCTTTGCCCCAGATAGTGTAATTAAAGAATTACAAGATACCGCGGAGTCAATGTGTTGTGTTCACAACTTCAAAAAATGTTCAAATATATGCTAACGAAAAAAAAATGTAACTCATGTGTATAATAGTGATGGGAAACTCTTGGAAGAAAATAAATGTAAAGACGTTTAAATTCAGGATAGTTAAAAAACTGCCATGTCTTTAAGATGCATGGAATAAAATACGTCCCATGATACTACATGAGGGTTTATTTGCTTTAGTGCTGTAAAGTTTTCTGTGCCAAAATTCTTGAAAACTTCAGTAAAAAATGTTTAACATGATCGATAATACATTACTCTATTAGTAATTGGAAGTCAAAGACACGCGCTTGAAATGTTACACTCTTACAGAATATTTTCTGCCATGTGAGTGATTTAACGATTGCTCTATTTTTTACCCCCCCCCTCCCCTCCCCCCAAATTTAACATTTTTATTTTATTTTAATAAGTAAAAATGATGATTATGTTTTTCTACGAAATACCTAGATGTTTTATAACTTAAACTTAGATTGTAAAAATCTAAATATGTTATATACCGTTAAATCGAGTTCTTTGGTGTGCTACTTATACCCAAAAAGAAATAAAAATTATTTAAAATAGTCCTGGATATACTGTGTTGAGAATATTGACATGATTCGCCAACATTATGACAATTAATGCCAGTTGCTAGCATCTGAGCGCTTAACAAAATTCCAGTTCGTCTGGCCTTTTCCTAGTTGAGGATCCCTTGTTTTGTGATACAAATACGAATTTTATGACCTAATAACTTTTACAACCACATCTTTTCACACTACAACTACACGACAAAGATAAATTAATGCTTCATTTGCAGTCCTTCAGAAAACAAAAAAAAGTATTATCTGCATAGAAAATTACTTAAAACTTGTAAAATTGTATGATAATGAATAGTATACTGATGACCAAAAAAGGAGGTAACTTGAGCCGTCTTCCCTTCTGAATTAATTAATCCTGATTATAAAATTAAACCGGACAAATTAAAGCTCGAATTAGTCCAAATTAATGAAGACTTCGTAATATAGAAACTAACATCTAATAAATTATGAATATTTATTAAGCTAAAGTAAAGTAGGTTCAAATGTTAAAGTAAGTGTAAGACTTCTAAGGAAAAAATAATAGTTAAAAATGACATTATTTTTACATTCTACAAAAAATAAATTAAATAAATAAATAAAATATTAATTAAAAATAATCATCTGTCTGTCCAATGTTGACATTACAGACATAGCTCAATGAAAAAATCTGTTTCGTCCGTAATTTATATGGGATTTTGTTAGAAAATTGAATTAAATTTGTAAGGAAAGACATTTATTGTAATTTTACACAACAGTAGAAGTATAATATTTTATATAATACAGTTTATACGATTTAGTGATATTTACAATACAATATTAAATTATTTGTTTTCCCTTTCCAGTTAACAATCCATTTATAAATAGAATATTTATTTATAATATATAAATTTTCTTATTGCAGAATAAACTTAGAAACATTTTCGCAATAACTTTATCGCTTTAAAATACGCAAAATACAAATCACGTGTAAATTTTTCATATGCTTTTTATATATGTTCTTAGTGAATATATTATCCGAAAAGGAAAATCTCCTAATCTTATTTGGACGGAAGTGCTTTGAATTATTTATTTATTTATGCAAGTTGAAAAATTGTGCTGTGAAGCTTACTTTTTGTAAAAGATACAGTTTTTTCACATTTAAGGTAAGTTTTTTATAAATAGAATACATGTAAAAAACGATGTAATTACTTTTTGAGCGTTTAATAAAAGAAACTGCCGGCTGTTTTAATTAATTTTATAAAGATATGAGTAAGTGAGATTTTATTGGTTTACCCTCAAAAGTAACATTTAAAAAAATGTTCTTACAATATTTTTTCCATTTTTTTTTAATAACGATAATAATTCAAGTAAAATACTTTGCAGATATGAAAAACTGCTCCACTTTTATAAACATTTTGAGATTAAAACAGAGTTTTGGTGTAAATATAGTAACAAAATTAACACATTGTAATAATGTATAATACCATTGTTATAATAGACAATAACATTAAGTTCACTGTTGAAATTGAACGTAATAAAAGTTTTCCATTCTTGTTAATAAATCAATCCATCGACAGATCTGTTTTCAGGAAGAGCATGGCTAATAGGTCTATCATACAAAATAATGCATGTTCTTATTCTATATATAAAATTTCAGTCTACAGATTTTTAATAAGACGCGTCTTTTTAGTTTCTACTGGAAATAATCTGGATAATGGATTAAATAACATTCGTAGAAATGCTTATGATAACGGTTTCAAGAAACAACATATTAATAAATTAATCGTGGATATTACCAATAATAAGAAGACTAGACACAAATTTTATTTGCAAAAATACTAACTTTATAATCTTCCACATTTTACCGACTTTTTTGAGAAGTTAAAGTACATGCTTAAACTATATTAATATTTGGAAATTTTTCCAGAGAGAAACATCCGCTTTGCATACAATATTTCAAATGAAAATCAAATTTTATATTAATTGTTTGAACGGCGCAAAGGCCAACCTAGTGAAAAAGATTTTATGAAGGAGCTCGAACCCGGGACATCAGTATAGCGCACTGAAGTTCTACCGACTAAACCACATGGAACGATAACCAGCCTGGAACTTCTCACTATTACAGGTTGGCAAGGCTGGTCTCTTAGGTTGGCCTTTTCACCTTTTAAGCAATTAATTTAAAATTTGATTTTCATTTGAAATATTGTATGCAAGGCGAATGTTTCTCTCTGGAGAAATTTCCAAATATTAATATAGATTCAATCGAGGTTGGATTCAATTAAGAGTCTGTGTTTACCCCATGTCGCTGGCGGAAAATATTCCAACTTATGCTGCGTTTGCAGCCTTGCCAACCTGTAATAGTGAGAAGTTCCAGGTTGGGTATCATTCCATGTGGTTACTCGATAGAACGCTATACTGTTGGCCCGAGTTCGAGTTCCGGCATGGAATCTTTTTCACTAGGTTGGCCTTTGCGCCTTTTAAGCAATTAATTTGAAATTTGATTTTAATTTGAAACATCCTTAAACGTTTCAATATTTATTTAGTAGGCAAACCTCCTCCAAAATTAAAGAATATCATTTGCACTAAAATTGATCCAAAAAATTTGAGAATTATTCAGGAGTATATGACACACCATTTATTAGACCACTATAACAAAGAATTGCTATATTGGCATGACTATTATGAAATGTAAGTATAGAAAATAAGAAACATATAATTTATATAAAATATAATAGAAAAATCACAACCCTAGCAATATTATATCAAGGAGAAACCATCGATATAAATTTCAATGAAAGTAAGATAATCCACCCCCTTTCCCCCCAATCAATACAATGCATTCATTATAAGAAAAACCATAGTTATTTCATAACATACAGACAAGCAAATATCGATATGCAATAATGCAGCATCATTTAACAAACCAAAATTATGGCTCGAGTTATTCCATGGTTACGAATATGGAAATAAACATCCAAGATAAAATAACAAATAACGTGGGTAATCTGACAAATTACGTTCATGGCGTTTCAAATCATAGATCGTGCAATTTTAGAATATTCTTATTTATTTGTTTCGAAAATGTCTCGAATAGAGCCAAAATGTGTAAACAGTCTAATAAAACTGTTATTACTGTTTTTAAAGCTTTCATATTACACATCTTTTAGCAATTAAAAGAAGTATACATCTTTGGTGTATTATGAAACAAGATTATGATTCATTCTTAACACTCACAGTAATAATTACGATTACTTCTATTATAATGGCAGAATAATGTTAAGATCAAAATTCGAAATTTTGATTCAAAAAGAGATTTCGGGTCAAAGTGAAACTCGGCGATTCCTATGCTTGAGATTGAAGTCTGTAGTTGGTACATTAAAACGTACAATAGCAAAAATAAATCGTAATAAGAAAAAACCTAACCAAAAATAAATCAGATTAGACATTTGCACGAACCGGCCGGTGGCCCGAAGCCCGAGCCCAGTCCATCCCGCGGCCCGCGCTCGGGCGTATTTTTATTCATGGCAATCGGGCCGGACCTAGTGGCTACTATTTACGGGCCGAATTGGGTTCGGGCCTTAGTTTTTTCCTGAAGGATCGGGCCGAGTCTAACTTACTTTTTCTGTACAGAACCGGGGCTGGTTTCATTCCTAGTTGTCACAGCCCAAAAATTTCAGTCCTACTTTTGACCCAGCCCGTACGAAAATCATTGTCTCGGCGTGGCCTGGTCTATTCAAAGATCAGTAAAATTAGGCCTATCCCAAAATTTTTTACAAAAAATGTAAGTATTTTTAAATCGCTGTTATTCTACAACTAAACATTAAAATTAATTCCTTTTTTAAAGAATAGTAGATTTTTACGCTTATTAAAATATAGTAAAACGTGTGAAAAAGAGCCTGCCTATGACGGAGTCCTGTCTTAAACTGTAAAACATGTTGATCCATCCAAAATTAATATACTAGTACATAACTAAAGAATATAGGGTAGATGTGTCAGTAATGGACACCCTTAAGGAATTTCTTTTAAACTTATTTTTTTATTAATAGTTATAATTATTATATTTCAGTTTTTTCAATATTATATTAGCCTATCAACAATATTTAAACATTCTTATAGTCTCGTTTCCCAATATGAATCGAAATTTAATTTTAAATAACAGAAATATATCAAAAGACCCAAAAGCCTAGTAATGGACACCCTCTAGCTCCGTAATGGACACCCTCTGTTCCAGTAAGGGACACCCTATCAAATGTAATAAATATAATTGTTTTTATGACTGTATTTAGTACCAGAATTTAATGAATACATACTAATGAAATCAAATAGTTATTTCCAAATAAATTTAACAATTAGGACACCAGTAATAAATAAAATATTTATGATAATCATTTGTTTTCAATCAATTTCTGAAATCAATCTGTTTGCATGAATTACTGTAATTATCAGAAGATCGATGATTTAATTATTTTAGATGGATAGTTCAAAATACTATATATCAGGCAATTACAGCTATCAAATTATTGAAACAGTGGGGGTTTGAAAGGTAATTTAAAAGTTTTGGAATATTAGTGTTTAGTTTTTTTCTCACTATTTTTAACAATTAATCTTCCAGAGACTAGTTGATGTATCATTTATAGTAATTAATATTACAAATATGAAAAAAAAATAGTATTATGAGTTGAATATTTTAAATACTAAATAAAATAATTTCAAAATAAAACTGTAGAACTGATGTTTGAGGTCACTGATCTGCAGATTTACTAGTTTCATGAATATTACCTATAGGGGAGACTAGGGAGGGTTGACCATACGGGAGGCTTGGCCCACCCAGAAGTTTTCATATTTAAAAGAATGTGAGAGTTTTATCAATAGGTGTCAACAAAGCTACTGGAGCGTTCAAACAACAGTCTTTGTTTCATAAAGATAATTGAAAAAGATGCGGAAAAGATCAACTGTTAGACATTTTCAACCTAAAAGTTCTGTATTTTAGAAATATTTTGTAAGTTTTTTTCTGAAAAAATATATCATGGAAATTTAAGTAAGTAGGTTTTAAGTAATGGAGAAATATCGAACTTTCATTCCACGCATAAAGATTGTACAGTAAGTTACGCTTAATATAACAATGTGCTATTCCTTAGAAAAGGGCTATGTGGAGAGGGTTGACCCAGTCAATGTGAGTGAGGGTTGACCAGATGATCAAGGCTTCCTTTATTAAGTGGTTTTGGAAATCTTTTTATTATACACTGTGCATAATGAAAGGTTAATGGTTATATATAAAAAATAATGTAAACTTGTTCTGTAAAGCTACATTAAAATGTGGTTATGGAAAAGAAAATGTTTAAAACTGATTAAAGAAAGATGTGAAAAATTGCTATAGTATCCACAACAAGAAAAAAAAAATATTGAAATATAAATGGGAAAGTTGATAGGAATTTTTCCATTTAAATATTAATTACAATACGTAAATAGAAACAGTGGAAAAGACTAGAAAGGACTAAAAAGTATGAAAGCAGCAGTCTTAAGCCTTTCAGGGTCAGTGGTATGTTTATCAAACCACTTAACTTTAATTCCCAAATGCCACAATTGTACCATAATTTTGTTAAAATATTTTCTATTTAATATGTATGTGAAATATAGCTATTTTTCGTATTTCCAAATAAATTTGTTCTTAAATTCCGGTGCTAGTCCTTTATTAAAACATTTTCGTACTGAAAGTACAAATTAACCCCTGAAAGGATTAAAAGATGTTAATGATACGTTAAGTGCTCAAGCAGTTGCAAAAGAACATAGCCTTGATCGAAAAACTTTAGGAAAGTATGTAGACAAATATCACCAGGATGTATACAGTGAGATGAAGCTAAACTATGTGACAGATAGAGTTGTCAGGTCGAGTGTCACAAAAAGTAGGCCAAGCAGAAAAAAAGAAAAAAAAACAGGAAAGTGGCTCCTAAATCTGGACATAGTAATACATGAAACCCTATGAAAACGGAACATGTCTCTAACGGAATACTGTCTTAAATGTTAAAATTACATTTTCCCTGCTGTACAATTATATCTGCTGAGACATTATCCTGTTTTTAAAAAAATTCTCCTATGACTTGCGATTGCGTTTAAACAGGTTTGTTTAAGCATTATATTTTCAAAATTATTTTTTTATAATAATTAAAGTATGCAACATAATATTAATTTGCTTTTTTTTTAATGATATTATTTCTCTTCACAAATATTTCACTATAAAACAAAGTAGGTCAAGCCTCCCATTAGTGGGTCAACCCTCCCATATGTGGAGAGCGTTGACCCATTATATTCTCATGATTAAAATCAATCATTTTTCAAATTTCTTATATATTACACTTATGTCGCAATTTCATTTTGATAACTGATTGTATAACGAATAAAATGATCCATAAAACTTTATTCGATGTTCAATATTTAAAAAGTAAAAAATCATTTTGTAAAAAATGGGTCAACCCTCCCTAGTCTCCCATAACTTTCATTAATATTACTTTTTTTTGGTCAGAGATGAATAAGGAAATATTTAAGACATGAAATAGATTTTTAATAGTTTCTGTAACTTAATTGTTTTTATTTAAATGGATAGGGATTAAGCCCTATCAGCCCCTCTTTGACTGTGCTCTTAAACAATATTTTCTGCTGGCTGATTTGTTTGCCAGATTATAAAATATGCAAGGTACACATACATAAAAAAAAGTATTGAAATTTTATTAATCATATAAAATAACTTAAAATCAGCTATTTATGAAAGTTTTGTTACTATTAAATTTTGGTAAATATAATTAAAAAATTAAATTTAATTATTTAAGTTTGCAGTTAAATCAAAATATTTTATGCACTATAAATATCACTGAAATTGCACTTTTAGCAATGTATAAATGGTGTGTCCATTACAGGAAAATGACTAATTAACCATCCCAGTAATGGACACCCCTCTTAAAACCTTAAAAACTAGAAAACAGGAATTCTGCTTTTTCAAAATTTAGTGTCGCCCCCGAGGAAAAAAATATATATGTATATATAAATAGTACAAAAAATATTTCAATTTTAAGACTTACAGTACACGCTTTTATTTTATGTAAAATGACGTCATTCGCATCCGCTTAACAATTTCCCATTTACGATCCACTCTTAAACATCTACATTAAAGTATGCATAGGACGTCACTATCGCGAAATAATACAGAAATGCATCAAAATGATGCCGTCATTAAAGAAACTCGGCATGAAAAAATGGCTGTCTAATGATTCATAGGCCTTCATTTATTTGTAACGTTAATAGAGATACTTAAAATTAAATATAGTTCATAATAGCTCCATGTTTTAACGGAAATCGTTCGTTTATATTTTTTCAAAATAGCACGTATTTTAAATACATTTTTTTCAGTTTTTATGAGAAAATGGCAACAAAAAGATATAATTCTTATTTTTTAACTATTTTCTCTTTACCTTCTACAGAAATGGAGTATACTTGAGTTGCCAAAATTAAACAAATGATGCTAAAATCTGCAAAAAAATTAATATCTCAAAAATAAATGGAGATACAGTTTTCAAACAAATTGCAAATTTAAAGTACTTTTTTTTTCCAGTACGACGGTGTAAAAATCTAAAATGTGCGATGCTTAGAAGTTTAAAAGATTGCTATAGAGTATTTAATCGTACTGCTTTGTTTTACGGCTGGTTTCTTTAATGTAACGTTATTTTTTGAAGACGACACAAAATAAGCTGGGAGAAAGAGATAGCATATCTTACCGGGGGCTAATAAATCAAATTTTGTAAATGGCCGTTATTGTTTAAAATTCTAAGTTTTCTATTGCTACTCAAACAAAAACATTCAAATTTTGCAAGAAAATAAATAATATATAAATTAATTAAACGAAGCCAGCTCTTAGTCTCTTCATTAAGATTTTTACAGAAAGACAGCGAAACTTTAAACATTATTTTCTGCTTCCTGATTGGTTTGATTAAAAGTGTCAACACTTCAATACATGTAATATGGATTAACAATATTAATGTAATTTTTCCTTTTTTCCGCACTGTTGCATCCAGAAGTTTCGTTCAAAACGTCAACTTTGACAATACTTTTTGAAAAAAAGTCTGAGCTTACGAGAAAAAAAAAAAAAAGCTATTCGATTAAAAAGTTTTTGAATAAGAGTACCGGCCAATTTCATGCATTTTTAAACAAAAGAAAGTAAAAAAAAAATATGTCAGAAAGTAGCCAGTTTGAATTTGAGAACAGTCTTAATCAGTTTTCTCAAACTGGAATATCCGTTTTTAGTAAGATATCAATTCTCAAGTAAACATTTTCCCGTTCAGCTAATTTTTTTATAAAAAATTAAGACACATGGAGCATTTCAAAAATCTAAACACGCAGAAAAATCAGTTTTGAGAAAAACGGATTTAAAGTACAGTGAATAAATTAAAATAATAAAACTTTGTAAAAAATCACCATAAAATAAAAACAATACATAGGACGCGTTTCGAACTAAAAATATAACAGCTCGTCATCAGTTACAGTAAACACGCGTCCGTAAGCGGACAAGGTCAAAAATGAACATGTCACACATCAAAAATGAACAATTTGAATGTTCAATTTTGACGGTGTCCGCTTACGGACACGTGTTTACTGTAGCTGATGACGAGCTGTTATATTTTTAGCTCGAAACGCGTCCTATGTATTGTTTTTATTTTATGGTGATTTTTTACAAAGTTTTATTATTTTAGTTGCTTCATATCGCCAGTTTTCGGTGCTGTTTCGCTACAGTGAATAGTTTCTGAATTAACACATATGCAAAAATACCTCTATTTATTGCTCAAGAACCTCTTAATCTCGAATGACCTAATGCATTCAGTTACATTGTCCACTAACTTTAAAATAGAGGACGGATTTTCAATTTTAATGATGGGGAAAGACATAAAACGTTTCAAATGCGCAAATACTTCATCTCGTTATTCCAAAATCTATCTTCTAAAAGATTCCATGCCATCGCATAATTAGTATCAGTAATTGGTATCGACTGAATAATCCTTAGGTTCAGCATGCAGTAATAATTTCAAATAGGAAAGTTTTTGCGAAGCTGATAAAAAAGTATTGTTATGAATATTAGAAATAAAAATGTCTCTAAATGATAGTCACTCATGTAATTGCTCCTAAATGTTGGAAGATTTAATTGAGGTAAGCGGATTCTTTTGCTAACATTTCCTTCGCATTTCGTTTAAACTGGAGCTAATTCACATAATTTTATTTTTACAATTAAATATATTTTGTCTATATTCTTTTGAATAGATTGTTGTTCAGCAATATATTTACATCTTTATTGTCACAAAGTGGAAAAATTTTGCTAAATATCTCTGCAGATTCCTTTTCAAAGGCAGACGATTTTTTTTCGCAAAATTTAACTCAAATTTATCCAATCTATTTTTATTCGTGAGCTGTAACCTTACTTACAGTGGATTTCAATAATTTTTTTTTTAAAAAATAGCTTCCATATTTAAATAATATTTCAGAAGAAATACTAATTATAATCAAGCAATAAAGAGGTTAGGACTTCCCACTTTCATCCTATGTAAGGGCGATATTAACAGCACTTAATTCTTTTCGAATAATGTTCACACAAATAAATACAAATGGTCGAAACTAAATTTTATCATTCAACGTATTGACGAAATAAACTTGTAAGTTTTTAATTCACTTATCCATAGGTCAAACTTTGCGTTCATACGATCACAAAAAACGTATGAATTTTACTCATTAAACATAAATATTTTTAGGACTGTATATTTATTTATTTATTTATATCACAGCACGATGAGCGAACTCTCTACTCGCCATCTTACGTCACACAACTTTTTTTTCTCTACTCACAAGGAAGGTCTCCATACGGGCATATTCAGGAAAATCCGAAAAAATTACAGACTGTTCTTCTCATGTGGATATATATGTTTATAAATTTTTTTTTGGTGGAACCTCGATAGAACGTTCGTAAAAAAATAATAAAAATTTCATTTATGTGGCGATTTATCATCGGTTGGCGATGAAATGAAATTTCGAAAAATGCTTTTTTATATCGAATACTCTTTAAGATAAAAATGTTTCATATTGAACTTGTTTAAATAAATTTAATGTACATAACTTTAGTTCTGTCAGTTTTAGTTTGATTTAACAGTAGTTTTGTCATGTAAATATATTTATTTACAATCAAAGTTAAACATCAAATTTTATGAATTAAAACAAAATTAAAATAAATTAAAATTGTTTCAATATCTCAAAATTAAGTCCAATTGACTGTCGAGTCGATTCAATTTTGTTCTTATGAAAACGACGAATTCTTTGATATTGAAATGAATTATGTATGAAATTGTTTTTAAAATAATAAAATTAAATAACAAGCAACATAAATATGTAATACAAAAAAATGTATTTATTAAACTTTCTCATTGTTTATGTTTAAATTCATTAAATACCTTTTACACGCATTCTAAAAATCAATTAATAAACAATTTTCAGGTGCATTAAAATCGTTTGCTTTTGGCGAGGAAAAGTGCTGCTCGCCAAATCGCGAGACGCTTTCGTCTTTTCGCGCCGAATACTCGAAAGTATTTTATTTTTTTACAGACTTTCTACTGTAATTCCGCCGCTAAATTTGAGTGATCCATTATTACATACATAAGTAGTTTAATTGGTACTTTTTTCAAAATTTTCTGGGTATGCCCAGTAAGCAGACCTTCCTTGTAAGCATAAATAATCCAAGTAAATCACATATGGTGTAGGTACAGTAAATCATACACTAGAAAAACTGCACAAGTTAAATCGCAATTATTAAGATAAGTATTAGAAATTAGAAAAAGAATGAAGCAACAAAAAATTACTTATGAGTGCAAAAAACAGAAAAATCATAATAAATGTCCACTGCATGTAGGTAACGCTGCAAAACTACAATGAGGTTTGTAAAAAGCAAGAAGAAAGGTACTCTGTGACTGGTTGCGCAATCTATCCACAAACAGGCGATTTATGAGGACTGCGCCTGGACTTACCCCTGTAGCCAACTAGCCCCGGTCTCCCCTATCGGTTAAATTACTCAATAAAATAGAAGCAGCATGGCTGCCACCAATTTTATGGAGTAACATTACATTTTTTTTATAATGTAGAGAGCATTTGTATCGTAAAAGTAACTGCCATTTCAATATTTTTAGTTTCTAGTTTTTTCAGAAAAAAAAATATCGTAATTCAGAACTTTTTTTCTGCGTATTTAAAATTTAGAATTTTTTAAAACTGTTCTGCGCCTGGATTTGTGTTTTAAAAGTAACTGCCATGCCGAAATTACAGTTTCTAGCCGTTTCAGTAAGCCAAAAATTGTAATTTTAGAACGTTATTTTCGCTTCTGGACCCCCCTTAAGGTCAGTAGTACACTGTAAAAAAAAAACGGAATAAAATACGGGAAAACTACTGGCAATCGAGACGCCAGTACTGTTCCCGTATTTTAACGGAAGTTTTATCGCGTAAACGGCAAAAGATAAAACAGATATTTATCTGTAAATTTACATGGAAAAAGTTCCGTTAAAATACAGAAATAGTACTGGCGTCTCGATTGCCAGCAGTATTTCCGTATTTCAGTCCTTTTATTTTTATTATCATTTTTTTTTTACAGTGTACCGACATCAAATATATCATATGTTGGAGCAAAGACTGTCACTATCAATTTACCACCATTAGCATTGAAATCGATGAGGTAATTTCAGAGATTATCCCCTACAAAAGTTACTTCTTTATAATATTAGAATAGATGACGAAAAAAATATATATATTACGCTTTTTTAATAATCGCATTCATAACATTTCAAAGCCTTTTAATTAAAATATAGGCATGCCCGTTGTGTTTGGACTTTTATAAAGTAAAATATAAAACAAAATGTAATGAAACTAGTAAGTTATTATATGTCTAAATACAAGTTATGTCTAAATTTGATTATTGATTAGTTCATTTTTAAATAATTCAGATCCCTTTAACTAATAATTTAGAATTGGTGAAATTTTATTTTTTTATATTCAAAGTTGGAGTATCGACAGTCGAGGTTTATTCCAACAGAACGAAACATGCCGAAAAGAAAGTTCGAACTTGGATACCTTGGCTTGTCTGGCCAATGATCTTCCTATTGAGCTATCCGAACGATGTCTGGCCTCATAATTCACTGTTATTTGTATTACTTGGCTGAGAAATGCTGCGCTAGTTTCCTTCATTCGAGCTATAACTACACTGTAAAAAAAAAAAAAAAATTCTGTAATGTTACTAAAGTTTTTCTAGGAAACTGGGATTCCCAGAACATTTTATGTAAGGCAACAACAAAAATTCCTGTAACAGATACACTTTTGCACCGTAAATAAAAAAATCTGTAAGGTTACTAAGAATTGTTTAGGAAGCTGAGATGCTTAGAACTTTTTCTGTAACTGCAACCAGGGTTACAGATAAAATTTTAGTAAGGTTAGTGCAATTTTAGCAGATTCATTTGTAAAGCTACAGGTTTCTGTAGCTTTACAAAAACTAGTTTGGTAGATTAAAATATTTTTGTATACAGTGTACAGATAAAATTTTAGTAAGCATATAACTGTACATCTGTTGAATTACAGATTTTTTTTACAGTGTATAGCATTTACATGATGAAATTGTGTGGTAACGCGGAAAGTCCTGTATACCATGTAATTATGTATACAGGAAATACTACAGAAGTATACAACAATTCCTCCTCTTCATCATGATGAATATTTTTTTATTCATGTTTATTCGCATGCAGAACTCAAATATGTAAGACCATTGTGACGTAAAAAAAAAAGAAAAATTCTTCTTAATCTGCTAAAATATGTTATAATTACGAATGAAAATATAGAATAACCTCTTTCGATTTACAAACGATTCAAAAAAAGTTTTTTTTATCTTTAGCCACTTAATAAGCCAATATATTTTCGCGATTTAACCCCTTGGGGACGAGCGACCGGTATACGTGCCACGTAAGGTGCTCAGAATCTGTGATTATTCTCACCAGTAAATTTTTATTGTAAATTTTCCCTTATTTAATCTGAGTATTTTCCCGATTCAATTAAGCAAAAATTTCTGTTTTGAAAAACCGGCGATAAAAGATTAAAAATTCTGTAAAAGACGCTCGTCCCGAAGGGATTAAAGAATCAGTTATAAAAGCAAAGCTTCTTATGCTATTGGAAACATATCCGAGCGATTTTCATAACACATGAAGGTGAACGTGGACCTTTATTTGAGCAAAAATCGATCTAAAAATCAAAATTATTTTAGTGCATATATTATTTTCCAGTTTGTCTGGGCCATTTGCGAAAAATCTGATGAAAATGCTATTATTTTTCGCAGAGTTATACAAGCGTTTCAATTTTGTAGACAAACGGTTCTTCGGCTCTTTAATAGTGGAATCTGGTTAATTCGAATTCGGTTAAGTCGAACTTTTGGTTAATTCGAACTAATGTAAAGGTCCCCAAATCTTGTATTGGAGTTAATGTTAAAAATTTCATATTAATTCGTACTAATTTTTATCACTTCGGTTAATTCAAACTAAAAATTGGGCAAAAAAATTATTTTTCCTCGTTTAACGGAGAAAATACACGCTGTATTTAATATTTTATGTGTCAAAATCATCTGTATTTCTTTTTTGTGTAAAGAGGCACATGCCTGCATTCCTAGACTATTGCATTTCTGCTAAATGTTTGTGGCTGTATTCCTACTGTCCATTCCTTATCAGTGCTTAACGGACAAAATTCTCCGGCCTTACCTGTTTCCTTGCTGAAAGCTGTTTCCTTGCTTTCAATCAGATGGAACTTTCCTCGGTGTATGAATTGAAAGATTACTTCAAATCGAGAAGCTGGCTGGAAAATGTAAGCATAATGAACAAAACCAAACATCCATTTTAAAGTTTTTCCCAAAGTGTAATTCATACATTTAATTAAAGCCTACTTTCTACTGCGTATCTTCTACTTCATTTTATGATTAAGGTAAGTTTTTATTGCTTTTTAATATGTTTAATTTAAAATAGTAATATAATATATATATAATATATAATATATTTTCTGGGATTATACATCCTAGGAGATTTTTCTTCTGTGATACACTTTTTAAGTTATATTTTTTCTCAACGTCGGATAATTCGAACTTATTTCTGCGAACCTTTGAGTCATGGAGGAAAGCGATAGATGGAGATCCAGTATGCCGTAAAAAAAGTTTGAAATATGAAATCGCTCACTTATCGCTCAAAATTACACACCCACAGTAGGCCCAAACAAAATAAGCACCTGGAACAGAGACCGAATTCTTTGACATCACTCGTGTATTTTTTTTTCTCTAAATGAAAGTGATCTGCTTATTTTTAAGCATTCTAAAAGAGAATTCCATTGTATTATTAAAACTGTATTATTAAAAGTTTTCTTCGTTTTTTCGTGAAAGAACTTGCTTGTGTTTGGGCCTACTGTAGAGGATTTTATGGTTACTTTTTTGGCGTCACCCCCAGCCTGGCATCTCTTTCCTCCATGGAAATGACAAGGAAGGTCTCCTTACTGAGCATACTCAGAAAATTTTGAAAAAAATGCCAATTGAACTACTTATGAATGTAATAATGGATCACTCAAATTTAGCGGCGGAATTACAATAGAAAGTCTGTAGAAAAATAAAATGCTTTCGAGTATTTGGCGCGAAAAGACGAAAGCGTCACGCGATTTGGCGAGCAGCACTTTTCCTCGCCAAAAGCAAACGATTTTAATGCACCTGAAAATTGTTTATTAATTGATTTTTAGAATGCGTGTAAAAGTATTTAATGAATTTAAACATAAACAATGAGAGAGTTTAATAAATAGATTATTTCGTATTACATATTTATGTTGCTTGTTATTTAATTTTATTACTTTAAAAACAATTTCATACATAAAAAATACTTTCATATATTTAAGCCTATTCCGAAATAAAATCAAGATTCATTTACCAGTTATTCATTTCAATATGAAAGAATTCGTCGTTTTCATAGCAACAAATTTGAATCGACTATACAGTCAATTGGACTTAATTTTGAGATATTGAAACAATTTTAATTTGTTTTAATTTTGTTTTAATTCATAAAATTTGATGTTTAACTTTGATTATAAATATATATATATATACATGACAAAACTACAGTTAAATCAAACTAAAACTGACAGAACTAAAGTTATTTACATTTATTTAAATTTATTTACATTTATTTAAATTTATTTAAATAAGTTCAATATGAAACATTTTTATATTAAAGAGTATTCGACATAAAAAAGCATTTTTCGAAATTTCATTTCATCGCCAACCGATGATAAATTGCCAAATAAACTAAATTTTTATTATTTTTTTACGAACGTTCTATCGAGGTTCCGCCAAAAAAATTTTTATAAACATATATATCCACAGGAGAAGAACAGTCTGTAATTTTTTTCGGATTTTTTCTGAATATGCCCGTATGGAGACCTTCCTTGTTAGATGGTTACGCGTCTCTTTTGTGAAGAAATTTATTATGGGGCTAGTAGGCGCATTGAACATGGGGCAAGTTGGCTCGGTGTCTGGTGTGTGACGGTAGCTTCAAAAACACCAAACACCGAGAAAAGTGGTTGCAATGCAAGATTTTGGGCACGCGAGGCTTGCCCAAACGGAGACAGTCGATTTTTTATTTGTGACAACTGTAACTCTGATGATAATATCGAGTAGGATCGAAGTTACTCAATGCTAATGTTTTATTCATTATTTTTATGTTTGTATAATTTAGAATTTACCTTGTACGGCGATAACGCCTTTGTTTAAACTTACTGGTAACAATGAAATTGATTTCCCTTAACTGCGTGTCTTATTTGAGTTTCATTTAAATTTTCATAAAGCGTGTGCCAACTTACCCCATAGGTATAGGCATCTTACCCCGTGACGAGGTAGGTTGGCGGACAATTTTCCTTTTACTTTAGGCTTCCGCTAAACATAAACTACAAAAGCTACAAACTCAAAACTCCGGGTATTTATAGCCCAATGCCTGTTCTTTAAAAGTACAGTTAAAGTTTCATAAAAAACTTAAACAAAAAATTAATAAAAATCAATAACTAAAAACTGCGCCTACTAGCCCCGGTCTCCCCTATAAACGGTGTTCCGTTACACTAATGTGTAGTATTACGTCAGTTATATCAGTTACACCATTATATAAGTTAAATTACCCCACGACTGGGTAACTGGAGGTACCTGGTGGATTAAACTGGTGGTACCATTTTGCCACAAATTTTATGGAGTAACGTAACATAAATTTTTTACAATGTAAGAACGGTTTTTAAAAAATCCGAAATTTAAAACCGTGAAATGCAAGAGAATCATTCTAAAAAGTTTTAAATTACGACTTCTATGGAATTGTTAAGGATAGAAATTTGAAAATTGACATCATGGCTGCTACTTTGATGGCAAAAATGCAAGCGCAGAACAGTTTTTTTTTTTTAATTCCACATTTTAAAGTGCGCGGGAAAAAAGTTCTAAATTAAGTTTTTTTTTTTTACTCAAGGAACTAGACACTAAATATTTAGTATGGTGGTTTGTTTTTACGATACAAATGGTGGCTAAGAATGTTTTCCAAAAACCTACAAAATTTAAACGGCTGAAATAAGCGGAAAACTTTCTATAAACTTTCTAAATTATAATTTCTATGGAATTGTTAGGAATAGGAAATGGAAACTTGACATGTTTATTACTTTTAAGACTTAAAAGTTCGCAGGGAACAGTTAAAAAAAAAATCGAAATTTAAAAGAGAGAAATGCGCGAAAAGCACTCTATAGACTTCTAAATTACGATTTTTAAGGAATTGTTAGTGATAGAAACTCGAAATTTGACATGGTTATTACTTTTAAGGTGCAAACGCACGCATAGAGCAGTTTTTTATTCGAAATTTAAAAAGGTTTGGAGAAAAAAAAAGTTCCAATAGTGCTATTTTTCTATATTGAGAGCACCAGAAACTTTAAATTTGGCTACATTTAAGGTACAAAGGCTCGCTACGAATGGTTTCTAAAAATATGAAATATAAAATCTGAAATGAGCGGAAAACTTTCTAAAAACGTTTAAAATTACGGTTTCTCAATAATGTTTAGGGATAGAAACTTGAAATTTTGATATCGCTTTTACTTTTAAGACGTAAATGCTTGCACTCAATAGTTGTTGTTTTTTTTTTTTACCCGACTGAAAAAAAGGGTTGTGTTTCACGCGTATTTGTGTATGTGGATTTTTTATATCCTCGAAACATCTCAACGGCTGGATGGATTTTAATGAATGAGGTCTCTATCGATTCGTCTTAACGGCCCGATGGTTATAGGCTAGGTTTTGTTTTTATAAATTCAAAATGGCAGCCGTAAAATACAAAATGGTGGTAGAGACGAAAAAAAAATTACGCACCCTATTGAGTGGCATATCATTGGATAGGTCTTTCAAAATGAAGACGATGTTTCATTGACTATTTTACAGTCAGAAGCTTCGTTAAAATATTATACAACCTGGAAGTTGTGTAGGTAGGATCTCTAGCTTTACTGCAACTCTAACCATCATAGACATCTATAGACCTCATCAAAACAGTGTTTATAGATAAGAACTAACAATTAAACACAACTTAAAAGTCATCAGTACAAGTAAATAAAAAAAAAATAGGTAAGTAATATAAACAAGTAATATAAAAAAAATATTTTAAGTCAATTCCTACTTAGGTCAATAAGAGATTTTTTTTCTCCCATTTTTCTTTCCCCCTGAGTGGTGCTTAAAATACCTTGATCAAGAAGAGGGCTCTCTCGGTCTTAAAATACCTTGATCAGGAAGAGGCTCTCTCGATTATTGAAAATTAATTAATTTCATTTAATTAATGAATTAATATTTGAAAAAAACTGGATTTACATTAAGTGTCATCCACTACAAGCTTAAAAAAATTATTTGAGCTTTATTGGATGAATAATAAGTATTTTATTAACGATTGAAAATTTGAACAAGATATATATATAGCGAGAGTGGGGGCTAATACTAGAAATTGAAGAAAAAAATCGTTTCACATTAATGAGAAATAATTAATTAGTTCGCTTTTCACGCAGTCGCGTTTTTTGATTTTTAAAATTTAATTGTTTTTTTAATTCGAAATTCAAAAGGTTGAAATGCGCGAAAAATGTTCTAATTTTTTTAAATTACAATTTCTATGGTACTGTCAATAAAGGGACCGTAAAATTTGAAATGACTACTACTTTTAAGATTTAAATACTTGCCCAGAACATAAAAAAGAATTCTACATATAAAAGGATGCCGGAGAAAATACTTTCTGAAGTAAACCTAGCTGTTTAGATTAACTTTACTTTAATAAATATGCAGGATGCATTTAGATTAAAACCTTTATTCCCGGATCCAAGATCCGACCGTCATATATACATCGCGGCAAGCTACGGACTGCCGATCTGCCGTTCGTGGCAAGATAACATTTTGCCGGCGCTGATGGCGCCATCTAGTACATATCAGAACAGATATAACATTCTCTTCCTTCTTAAAGAAAGCTAACAGAAACATTTAAATTCCTCAGACATGCACAGTTAGAATAATAAAAAATACAGTCCTTGACATAGTTCAAAATGGTAACAGTTCTAAAGTCTAATATTTAAACAGTTCTAATGTCTAATATTGCAGACGTTCTGGTTTTGCCTTTGGACGATTAGAACGTCTAGGAAGTGAAGTTCCTGAATTCTGCAACACTACTTGAGGCGAGAGTGCCGGAGGGTTTGCCTGAGAACTGTCGTCTATGTCGAGGACACTTACCTGTGGAGACAGTAGAGGAGGTAGGGGAGTGTTTGTCACCTGATCAGCCGTTAAATCCGCTGCAAAGTTAGATTGCTCCGGAGTAGGCGCAGACATAACTTTATCTGGAGGAGCAGGGGCTGATACATCTGAGATTGGAGTATTTCATGATGTCCGTCTCCCTGTCTGTACCGGACTTGGTCGATGTGCCGTGTCCACATACCCGAAGTCGTCTTGACTTTGCACTTTGCTTGACTTGCTTGGTATTTCCCTTTGGACATATGACACTTCCAGGAACCCAAGATGGTCCCCCGCTAAAGGAGCGCACCCAAACTGGAGTGCCTTCGGCGAATTTGTTTGCATGAGTTTCTCCCTTCTCAGATGTTTGAGCTTTAGCACTGCGAATGAGATCCAAACGCATGCGAAGAGGGCGTCCAAACATTGCAACTGCTGGAGATATACCCGTTGACATTGTTAGGGTGTTACGGAAATTCACAAGAAATCTAGACAGTCTGTCCATGAAAGTTCCTTCCTTAACTTTCTTCAGTGCAACTTTCACGGTACGCACAGCTCTTTCTGCTAAACCGTTTGAATTCGGATGGTACGGTGCAGTTTTTATGGGTGTAATGCCATTTTTATTTAAGAAATACGTGAATTCATCACTACGGAACTCTGGTCCGTTATCACTCACTACACTTTCTGGTAACCCGAAGCGTGCAAAAAGGTTGCGCAGAGTTACTATGGTTGTAGTTGCTGTTGTGTTGGGCACCGGGATTACTTCAAGCCACTTTGTCTTAGCATCGACAACAATCAATAGCCAGTGGCCTTCTACAGGACCTGCATGGTCGATATGTATTCTTTCCCAAGGTTTCTCAGGTATAAGGCAAGGGATTTGTGTCGAAGGAGGAGCTGCAGCGTTTTCTTGGCAGTCCAGGCAATTTCCTACTTTGGTTTCCAAGTCTCGATCAATACCAGGCCACCACACATGGGAACGAGCCAGAGACTTGATTGCAGAAATACCTTGGTGAGCACTGTGCAGTTCATCCAAAACAAACTCACGAAACTTTCCTGGGACAAAAACACGGGAACCTCTGAGAATGATATTTTCTTCGACTGACAGTTCATTCCGGATATGCCAAAAGTCTTGCAGGTTCTCTGCTACCTTTCTTGGCCAACCCCTTTGAATATGGGATTTCAGACGACTCAGTGCGAGACACTTTGTCTATATCCCTTTGGATCAGATGTGCTGTCAGTGGGCTATCATTTAACTGCCGGATGAGCAAAACAGACTCGACAGGTGCTGGAGGATCTTCCATTTCAGATTTGAGTGGGAGTCTACTACAGGCGTCAGCATTTCCGTGCAACTTCCCCTTTCGATACTCAATGTTGTACACATAGGCCGATAAAGTCAACGCCCATCGCTGAATCCGAGCTGCAGTGACCGATGGTACAAGTTTGTCGTCCGATAATAGTGTAACTCATGGACGGTGGTCTGTAACCAAAATAAATTTGTGTCCTAAGAGATAGTTTCTGAAACGAGTCACTCCAAAACTAAGGCCAAAATTTCCTTCTCGATGTGGCTGTAGTTCTTCTCTGCCTTTGTAAGGGATCGAGAAGCAAATGCAATCGGTCTATTACCATCTGACGTTTTGTGCGACAGCACAGCGCCAAGACCATAAGGACTTGCATCACAATTGAGAATAACTTCTTTGTTTTGGTCAAAATGTACCAGTAAGGAAGAGGTTTTCAGAACATCTTTAGCTTTTTGAAAAGCTTCTTTTTGTGGTGATCCCCATGTCCACGGCTGCTTGTTTCTAACAACGTGTACAATGGCGATAGCAAGGTCGACATCTTGGGTAAAAACTTGGCATAATAAGTTATTAAGCCAATAAATGAACGTAGCTCGTCTACATTTGCTGGTTCAGGTGCATCTGTAATCGCCTTGACCTTCGATTGAACTGGGTGCAATCCATCTTTATCCAAACGATGACCTAGTTATTCTACAGATGGTCTGAGGAATTCACATTTTTCTGGATGTAATTTCACACCCGCTGATTGTAGACGGCTAAGAACTTCTTGCAAATTTTGTAGATGTTCTGCTTCATTTGTACCGGTTACTAATAAGTCATCAAGATATTTAGAGGCTCCTTTTACTCCTTGCAAAATCTTGTCGATTTCTCTTTGAAAATAGCAGGGGCGGAGGCGATGCCAAAAGTAGGTCGAGTATAACGAAAAAGGCCTCTGTGTGTATTTATAACCACCAGATGGCTCGACTCTTCATCTAGTTCCAGTCAGGGCTTAAATTGCGCCGGAGCCCACCGGAGCCCGGCTCCGGCACTTCTTGTTTTTCAGTAAATATTTAAATATTGGTCGGAATTCACCGGAACCCATAAATACAGGGCTCCGGAGCCTAGTGCAATAGTGATTCCGAAAAACCGAAGCTCTCCAACTCAATCTGTCTGTAAATTAAAAATTGTATTTACTCAGGTATAGAAAAAATAAAATAACTCTTCCCCCTTTTTAATGCTATTTTGAACAGAATAGGAGAAACTGAAATCGTGTTTTGTTTATCCTACTGATATTTGCAGATTGATGTCTGGCATTGATTTTGGCAACATGTGCATTGGCGCTATTCAAGAGCGCGAACAATGAATTTGCTTTCAGTTTGATTTTCTTTTCTGACACTAAGATATTTTTTAATTGGATCATTTTTTTTTAAATTTAGATATCTAACCGGAAAAAAATATTTTCTTTTTTTAGTCAACGAGCATCAGCTTGAGATATTGTTTGTTTGAGGTTTTTACTCTTCCATTGCGTACGGGAACGAAAATAACTTTATAGGGATTTTTCTATTTATTTTTCCTCATGAATGCGGCTCTGTTCTGCAGATTTACAAAGTTGTAAGTAGTAGTCATTTGTAAGTAGATATAATTGTTCTGTATTGTTATTTTTATAGTAAGCAATAGAGCAGCGTTTTCCCTTTTTCTACAAAACCATCGAATCTTTTCGATCACGGTGTCAAATGTTTAATTTAATCTGATTTTCAAGGACTCATCACGAAAGATTGTTCTACGGAAGGAATCGATTATAGTTTAAGATATGCAGCTTTTATAGGAAATTGAAAAACGTTGTTTGATTCTTTAGCATAACAGTATTAATTTCTGTTTCATTCATTTTTCTATAAAAATGTATAGCTGTGAACTATCCCTTTTTTGTTTTAACACTATTTTCGAATCATAATCCTTATTTTATTTACTTGCAGAATCCTGCGATTAATTAACATTAAAATAAGGCAAAGATTTCTATTCGGAAGGAGTGATAACTAAAAAGTCGAATAATTGACAGCTAAGTATATGCAGAAGTATTTAAAAATTTTATTTTGCTAAAAAAAAACTTTTAATTTTGAAAATAATGTATGAAATATAAATATGCGGATTAGAGTGACGGTAAAGAGGGGGGGGGGGGCGCTACGGTTATTAGTATTAGGGAAAAATATTAGGGCTCCGATACTTTTTTTGTTAGAAATTAAGCCCTGGTTCCAGTTGACAATATGCATCCCGTAGATCTAACTTGGTGAACGCCATACCACCGGACATTTCAGCAAATAAATCTTCATTGTTTGGAAGAGGGCACTGTTCTACTTCTGTGGCCCTGTTGACCGTTAATTTAAAATTGTCACATATCCTGATTCTTCCACCTTGCTTTAGCACAGGAACGATAGGAGCTGCCCAATCCGAGGTTTTCACTGGTTCTAAAATACCATCTGCAATGAGGTGGTCTATTTCCTTGTCAATTTTTTCTTTGTAGGCATATGGTACAGGACGGGCCTTGAAAAACTTTGGAATTTCGCCCTTTTTACAGGTAAGATGAACTTTTACATCTTTCACTAATCCCAATTCTGGGGAGAAAACTTCCTTATACTTTTCTAAAAGTCCATCTAATGTGAGCTGGGCAGTGCGTACATTATGCAAGGTGTGGTCCGTGTTAGAATCAAAAGCATTCATCAGGCTTAATGGGACAATCCAGTTTCTACCAGCCAAATTAGTGTTTCCCTGAGAAACCACAAGTAAAGGTAAATGCTCTTTTCTAGACTGAAACACCACATCCACATTTGTAATTCCCAAAATACTAATAGCATGATTCGTGTAAGACTAGAGTTTGATTCCTGTTTTCTCCAGAGGTGGGCAAAATCTTCTAATTTTTTCAAACAGTCTTACAGGCATTATCAAAAATGGAGCTCCAGAATCAATTTAAAAAATAACAGGCTTCCCCTGGACCTTACATGTAATTTTAAGTGGAGGGTAATCTTCTTTACCATAACTTAAATGAAACATAGTGTATTGTTTACCTTCTGGATTTTCCTTAGATTCTGTTACTAAATTAACTTTAAGTCTGTAACTACCTTTATTTTTGGATAAACATACCTTTGAGAGATGCCCCAGTTTTTTGCAGCTATGGCAGGTAGTGTTTTTATATTTACACTCTGAAGAATGATGTTTGGATCACCACAACGAAAACAATGTTTCCCTGTACGTGCGTTATTTAAATTGGACGCCGATTTAACGATCTCGTTTTTTCGCGGCCGTTGAGCTGTAATTTGTAGTCTCTTTACCTCTGGAACTGCAGCTATCTTCAAATCAACAGCATACCTTGCTGCTGCTTCCATGGGAACGGCGATTTCAGACGCCCGTAAAAGGGTTAAATTCATTTCAGACAACAGTTTCCTCTGTATCCCTTCGTCCTGTATACCGCACACTATTCTATCTCTCAGCATCATGTCAAGGGAATCTCCGTAATTGCAGTATTTCGCTAATTTTCGGAGCTCAGCGATGTACTCGGCCACTGATTCGTCCGCGCGCCGTACGCGGCTATTGAACTTGAATCGCTCCACGAACTCCGAGGGCACTGGGTCATAATGTCCGTTCAGGATAACAATTAATTCCGCGAGTGTCTTAGATGTTGGTGCGGCCGGCGAAAGTAAGTTACGGAGCAGTCCGTACGTGGTAGGTCTAACCAACTATTAAGAAAACAGCACGTTTTCTGTTTGCATCTTCGATCGCGTTTGCGATGAAGAACTGCTCCAATCTTTCTGCATATTCGCTCCACGATTCAACAGCAGGGTTAAATTCGCTGATGCAACCGAAGGAAGCTATGCCGGAAACGTAAACACGCACCAAGAGGTCGCCGATCGCCGATTAGACCTAGCGCGTTGACATACGCCAGTTACGCTGTTTCGTCGAAAATACGTTAAAAATGTAATTTTTTTAAAAGAAATTCATTAATAAAATTCATCTTCGTCGCCACTGAAGTAAACCTAGCTATTTAGATAAACTTTACTCGAATAAATATGCAGGATGCATTTAGATTAAAACCTTTATTCCCGGATCCAAGATCCGACCGTCATATATATATAGCGGCAAGCTACAGACTGCCGATCTGCCGTTCGTGGCAAGATAACATTTTGCCGGCGCTGATGGCGCCATCTAGTGCATATCAGAACAGATATAACACTTTCTAAACGTAAGACATACTGAAGTGATGTTACTGTCTGATACTGAAGAGTCTAGAAACTTGAAGCTTGGCGCAGGGGTAACTTTTAAGATACAAATGTTCGCTAAGGATGGTTTTAAAAAAAATTCGAAGTTTAAAAAATGGAATGAGCGGAATACATTCTAAAAATATTCCAAATCACGATTTCTATGAAATTTTACATAATACTTGTTAATGAATTAATTCCACATCTATTTCAAAAACACACAAGCACCACTTGGCATATTTCAACTACTACGATTGCAAAGCTAGTATAGAACTTCTGCTAGTACTCCTGATAGTACATAATAATAATAATAATAATAATAATAATAATAATAATAATAATAATAATAATAAAAGAGCAATTTCCAAATTTGACAGAAAAAAAATAAGCTGAAAAAAATTGTTTAGTATCCTAAAAACATTATTTTCTTATAATTTCCAAAACCTTATTTGACCATTTAAAAACAGAAAATTCATAAATAGAACATGTCTTTTCTGTAAAATAAATTACTTCTATATAGTTCCACCTGTCATATTTTCACTGTGATATTTACGGATTTTTTAAAAATCTATTACTATATATAAACTCTTATTAGCAGTCGAGAATTTTTTTGTAAAAAATAAGTAAATAGTTTTCATTAAAGTTTAATGATAAAAAATATAAAAAACTCATTAAAACATGAATGTGGATTTAAAACACTTTGTAATGAAAGAAAAAAGAATGAAGAAATAAAACTGCTTCTTTGGCAGATTTTATTAACCTGTCATAGTGATTAAAAGAATTACTGCTTTTTCTTTTTCAAGTTACGTTTATTTTTAACGTTTTCCAAATTCTGTTCTTTGTGGAAAGTTGCGTAACAAAAGAATCAATCCTCCAAATTCCGTGATTTTATGACCGGTAATAAAGTCTCTCTTTGTCAGTTGAATGACTTTCCTTCTGTTGCTTCCCAAATATCGCCATAAATCTAAAACTAAAAACATTATAATGGTCTTCAGCAAACTAAAACCTTACTCTCAAATTTACGTGACAGCACAAGTCCTTTAAATTTTCGTCCAGCAAAAGTTAAGGCTGTTGGTTAATTAGATCTCAAATTTCCCTCTCTAATGTTAAACCTACGGTAGTGTGATTAATTCCAATTTTCAAAATAGCTCTCCAGGAGGAATATTTATTTCTTTTTAGGGTTTCCTTCGTCTGACGAAAAACTATTCATCTCATTACTCTGTCTGTCCGTCACGGTTCGTTCTCATAAACTGTACAAGTTAGACACTGGAAATTTTGCATACTAATACCTCCGATCACACAACAAATAACAAAATTTTGAAAATGTCTTATGGTGTGTTGATGATATTTTAATTAAATGAATTGATTTAATGATATCCGACCATTTTTGTGATATAGATTTTAAATATAATGATAATTTCAGTTTTTTTCAGGGCAGGCTTGATAATTTCGTGGTGGTGCATTTGCCTGCTAATCTAAAGGTTTCTGGTTCAAAGCTCGGCGTCGGCACTTGAAGTTTTCCCCTCCAGGAATAGATTTCATTATGTAATCAATTCAATTTTACAGAATTTTTTTTCTTTTTTTTTTTTTCTTTTTACCATTTTAAGGCCTAAAGTTGTAAAATATTTCATCAATTATTTTTTTAATTCAAAAATTCTAATTTTGAGAAATTGCGAAAATTTTTAAGTTTTTTAAAAAAAAGCTAAAATTTAATTATGTATTAAATATGGTTTTCAGACATACAAACATATGCCGTTATAATTGTCTGAAAAGCAGTTATTGAATACTTTTAATTTGATTAAAGAAATATCTTCCAATTATAATAATTTGAAAATTAAATTTAATGATACTACCATCTACTTGGCCTGTCTGAAAAGTATCCGACCTTTGGCTGAAAAAAGTATTTATGTTACCTAGCGGTATTGGGACCCTAATCCCCTTCAATGTTAGACTCTTGCGCCTCTACACATTTAGTCCACCACTGCCGGAAACATTTCTTGAAGGCTTCTTTTGGAATCGTGTTCAACTCTGCCGTCGCGATCTGCATATATCATGTCTACTGTCAAAACGGGATCCTTTCAATGGCGCTTTTAACTTTGGAAACAACCAGAAGTCGCAAGGAACCATGTCTGGAGAATAGGGAGGTTGGCGAACGACTTAATTCCATGTTTTGCCAAGAAAGTCTGAATCAGGTGCGATGAATGAGCTGGAGAATAGATGAATTTTACGACACCTAATGAATCTTACGAATTGTTTTCCTTTGAGTATTACCAAGCTTTAACAAAATTATATACCTTATCTTTGCCCAAATCGTTCAGTCATCTTGAGAGAAATCAAAATACGACGAACACGTATGACAGCACCTCACTCGGCGGCCAGCAGGCAATGATTGGCTCACAGGAATTTAGGGAAAAAATTTAAGCATACGCATTAAGCTGTCTCCTTCCAATGTGCACAGTGGCGCCGCCTTAGAATCACTATTGCGTGAGAAAAAAGTCAAGATCGAATAGTTATCAGACAGATTCCATATGTTCTATGTTTCTAAAGATCTTCTAAGTGCTTAGCAATTATAAATTAATGATTTGAGTTTATTAATGGATAAAGTTTTTAACAGGAATATTAAACGAAACGCTCTGCGCCATCTTCGACCACTTTTACCTATTAGTTTCTGTATAATCTTCTTGGAGGTTTTTCCTCTGTTTTTTTTAGTTGTCAAAATATTTCTAAATTATAAGCTCAGTTTTGTTTGAAGTGTTGTTTAAACCTTATTCAGTTTCACTAAGATTTTAATGCATAATATTTTAAATGAAGTACATATTTTAGAAATAGTTTGACAACTAAGAATAAACGAAATATCTTTTATAGACCTGAAGGCAACTGCACAGACCATCTCACCTGATCGAGTTGACAGCTAAAATTATAGCATTAAACAGAACTCGATTCGCATATTAAAATGCATCTGGTCTGCCAAGACATATCTTAGTGGAAATCCCTTGCAGACCCGCTTTTAGTGGTTGATCGGTAGGTTTATCATTATGTTTTCCGGCACCCAAAGGTATGAAAACACGAAAGACTGGGAGCAGGAAAACTGAGAGGTAAATATACCAGTAAACACCTAAAATTGGGTTTGCAGCTGTTTTCCACCAAAATATGACTTGGAAGCCAAGTTGCATTTTAATATGCGAATCGATTTTTAACTATTCCTGGAATTTTAGCCGTCAACTCGATGAGATGATGATTTGTGCAGGCGCCTTCCGGTCTATAAAGGATAGTACACAGAAAGAGAAATTAAAATATTAATTTCCTAAGGCAATATTTTAAAAATACGAATGCATCCCACGCTCTTAGGTTTAAAATTAGCGAGGAAAATTTGAGATCTCGGAAAACCTTATGTGACAGGGTGTCCCTAAAAACCTAAATGTTAGTTCAAATAATCCATATGCTCAGAATACAAACGCAAGAGACTTTTGAAAATCGTCAGGTGTAATACTGTAGTGTGTTACAGTGCTCAGCAAAAGTTTAGACAATGATCATTTATGCTTTGGTACTGAGAAGTATGTAACGAATTGTTGTAACTCCACTGTCATATATTACCGGGCACTTATCTTTCATACCCAAACAATAAATTTTAATTTATACTCTTTACATAATATATAATGACAAAAAAACAAATTTAACATTGTGGCAAAAGTATAGACAATTTGTCTGTTAACGGAAAAATATTCATAAATTAAAATTAAACTGCACCTACATTTAATAAAACACACATACTACAATATATATTAAAACACACATACACACATAAATAGCGCCTGCACTATGAGCATCGGCCGGAGTAGCTCAGTGGTTAGAGCAGCAGTCTTGTATACTGTGGATCGATTCTTGGCTCTGGCTAATTTTTCACTCCAGTTGGGTTTGTTGTATTTATTGTATGTTTGCCTGTAAAATATTTATATATACCTTGCACCTACATTGTCTGCTTTAATGCAAAAATGTGACATCCCATTGAAGAAACTAAATCCTGCATCACTTGGAGTCCAATTTCGTACCAAACACGTTCAACAGCAGATCGAAGTTCATTTACAGAGGAGTATTCTCAAAAAATTGCACAAACCGTATGAGATATGATGTCACAAAAGTTTTCGTTTGGGTTCAGATTAGGGCTACACGCGGGCCAGTCAAAAACAGCAATAATATGAGAATTAAACCAATTTTTTTTATTTGTATGCAACACCAATAGACGCATTATCTTGCTCAAATAATACTTTGAAAGAGCTAAACGTTCACCAAATGGCTGTAAATTGTTTTTTAATGTATGTATGTAGTCTTATGCTGCTGGGCGACCATTGAGAAACTCAGGAGATACTTGAGAGTTAGAACAAAGTGAGGCCAAAATCATTATCTCTTTCGAGAGCGGTGTTCTTAAAATGAACACCGAATTAAAATGAGGTGTTCTTAAAAAGAACACTTCATTTTAATTCCAAAACTGACGTGAAAATAAGCAAGTTCGTATTTTCTAATAAATTCGTTTATAAATTCTGGTTTCAGTCCATTATTTCATCAGTTCTATAAACAGAATTGCTCCGCGATGGAAAGGGGTCAATTTGTTGTGAGATTTCAAGGCTGGTTGTTTTATAATTTTCATCTAATTTAATGTACATCTTTCTATAATACATCTACGAAAGTATCCATTGACACAGAAAGTTCTAACTCACTTTTAATGTGATTAGCAGTTATCATTTGTCTAGATGCCATTTTATGGATCCTTCTATAATCTCGTTTTCTGGCCACACGAGGCCTTCCAGATTTATGTTTTGCTTTGAAAGAGTCACCCTTAGAAGTACTTAATAGACAGACTTCTTTGGACACACTCTTTTGGCTTCTTTAAAGTAGCTGAAATTTCTGCAACAGTCTTCCCTTTCGATTTTAGCTTCCATGCTTTAATAACTTCACCGAACTGAAAATTTCCAGCTCGCAGCATCTTCACTAACCGATACTATCGCAAGGTGAACTTAAATACTTCATGCATGTGGCATCATAAGTTTGAAATTTGCGTTTTTCCTTGAACAGTTGCCAAAAAATCACAAAAGTGTCTAAACTTTTGCAATATGCAAATTTCACTTTTATCATTTAAATTAAATAATATCCTACATTAAAACCGTTATTTCTGTCCTAAAATGTTAAAATTACATTTAAAAGTAAGTACAGCCATTTGTATAACCCAAGTGTTCGTATTTTTTATTTAAAGGTTAAAAATCACCAGTGTCTAAACTTTTGTTGAGGACTGTATATTAGTGACTAAGTCAGCGTAAGTAACGGAATTCAGAATAATGCGTAGAAGCGCGCATGCGTTTGGTACGTCTTAGTTAGTGTGTTCTCGGAAGAGTTGTTATATTATCAAAGTTCATTTTTTAAACGAGAAATTATTCAAAAGAGTGAGATAGATGACTGGTGGGTGAGAAGTGTGGTGAAGAATATTCCCTATCCGACACAAATATTAATTGACAAATGCAGCTATCAAAGTACTCATTAATTACTATAAGTGATAAACGTAAATTTTTAAACGGCAAAAATACCTTTATTTATTTACTTTTTGACATGTTTCATTGCATCAGACGGCAACATTCTCAAGAAAATAAAATGATAAAAATATTTTCGCAAAAATTCAAATTGAAAAACTAGTAAACAAAACCAAAAATCACGCGAACACAAGCATAATAAAATTAACTGCAATATTAAAAATGAATATTTGTGAACGTGAATTATTTTATATTATAGTTTCATTATCCTGTATAGCATTTCTTTCCAAATTTTTGGGAGCTCCTTGGATGCGGAATCATTGCAAATATTTTTAGTGCATAAGAAGATTTCTATTACTAGCTAATTTCATTATGTATGTATTCGCTTGTTTTTGTTTACTAGTTTTTCAATTTGAATTTTTGCGAAAATATTTTTATCATTTTATTTTCTTGAGAATGTTGCCGTCTGATGCAATGAAATATGTCGAAATGTAAATAAACATAGGTCTTTGTGCAGTTTAAAAATTTATGTTTATCACTTATAGCAATTAATGAGTACTTTAATACTTTGAAGCAGGGTTCGCAAAGCTGGGCCCAGTTCGAAAAAACCCATTGGGTTTTTTCAGAATGGGCCCACTTGAAAAAGTCCACTGAAAAACCCATAATGTGGGTTTTATCAATTTTCAGAAATAATTTAAAAATTTAAACAACATATACATTTAATGAATTTAAGTCATTTCAGTTAATTTTGAAAAAATATTAATATATAGAAGCCATTACATACACATCTGAAGTAAAATAATGTAAACTTTAAACTATGTGCAAAATTACTTAAAAGATGAGAAAATATTAAAAGATATTATTTTAATACCTTAGTACTTTCAACTATAAAAAACACAGTCTTCGTCAGAGAAATATAAGAAATACAATTGTCATTGACGTCTAATTTTCAAAAACCACGTAGATGGTGAAAACGTACGTGGTTTTTGAAAATTAGACATCAATAACAATTTTATTTCTTATATTTCTCTGACGAAGACTATGTTATTTATAGTTGAAAGTACTAAGGTATTAAAATAACATCTTTTAATATTTCCTCATCTTTTAAGTAATTTTGCACATAGTGTAAGTTTAAGTTTAACTTTTTAAGGATGAATTAAGCATTTCTATCTGTTTATTTACTAAAATAATGTATTTCAGCACATTGAAATACTTTACTAATATAGAACCTAGTAGGCAACATGCATAGTACATAATTATAGTTAAAGGTTATATCATAAGAATGTCTTTATATAAAAAATTCAAATCAACTATATTCATGGAAATAAAAGATATGTATTTTTACTTTCTTCTATTTTTACAAGAAGAAAGTATTGGATTCGTGAGAAATTTTGACTTCCAGTTTATGATGGATTTGTACGTTTTAAAAAGGTCCTGAAGACGATTTGATGATTTTTAGAAAATGTCTGTCTGTATGTGAATGTTGTGGGTGCTCTACCTCAAGAACTAATGCATAGAATTTCACAAAACTTGAGTTAGAGCTTGATGTAAACTGGTGCTGATTAGTTTTTGGTATATACTACCCAACAGGTGGCGCTACTATGCTGCATTTATCTCAGTTTTTGCAATTGCTTTATCTCAAGAACTAATGCACGGATTTTCATAAAACTTCAGATTCAGTTGCAAGTTAAGTTGTTGCTTATTGAATTTTGGTGCATATCGCCCAACGGGTAGTGCTGTTATGCTGCATTTTTCGCGATTTCAGCAATAACTCTTATCTCAAGAACGAATGTATGGAATTGAATAAAAATTTAGATTCAGTTAAACCTTGATATAAACTGGTGCTAAATAGTTTTTGGTCCATATCGCCCAACACTAGCGCTGCATTTATCTCACTTTTTGCAATAGCTTAATCTCAAGAACTAATAATGCATGGATTTTCATCAAACTTCAGATTCAGTTAGATGTTGACGTAAACTATTACTGATCAGGTTTTGTTGTAAATTGCACAACAGGTGATACTTATATCTCCTTGTTAAATGCATCCAATTCAACAAATCTATATTTTATAATCCTCATGATAGGCATAAATTGTCTTTTAATTTTGGCACTGTGATAGCAAATTTTGAATTATTAACATGTATGAGATAGAAGAAACTTTTGGGATTGACACATTCGACTAGTTTACCCCTTTTTTTCTTTCTACTTATATATTTTAAATTTTAATATTCCATTCATTATTTGATTTAAAGAAAATTAACAATTTTATATCTTCTATCTTATTTAAAACTAATTTGTGAGAAACACTGACATTTAATTTAAATTCATATAAATTATACAATTTATAACTTGTAAAATAGCATTACAATTATATTGTATATAAGGGAACAATGTATTTTTCTATGTATAGTGTATATAATATATAGAAAATATAGTATACAATAATGTAATTACGCATACATTCTACTTTTGAAAAAACCCGATTTTCCCCGGGGAAAACTGGGTTTTTCATGAAAAAACCCCAAAAAACCCATGTGGGTTGGGTTTTTTCAGAAAAACCCGGGTTTTTGCGAACCCTGCTTTGTAGTGGTTTTTAAACATAGTTTATAAATGCAGCTATTTCGTAATAATCTTACAATTAACGAACAGTTCAAGCAAATCTCCGTGATCATGATTAAGAATGCACATGCACATGCGTGTCTAGAAGTTGGTGGAGGGCAATTTGAACACATGTTGTATTTCAGAAGAAATAAATGGGCAATTCTACAAAAAGTGGACGATTTGGGAAAATATTCGTACCAGTATACTTGAAACCCATGGTTGTTGAAGATAGGAAACTGTCTCTATATTCTGAAATCATAACATTTAAGATTCTTTAATAGCCTATGAGAAGGATATTGGGAGTTTAATACAGCTTGGTCAGTACTTTTTCTATAAAGACCGTCTCGATCATTATCACGGGGAAAAATTCTCTAATATACGGGATGCTCATAAAAGAAGGTCCAGTTTCAATGGTATATTGTAACAGTTTAAGTTAGAAGTAACAGCAAATTATACATCAAATTGAAGGCAAAATAACCTAGTCTTTCTTATACAAATGTTCAATGTGTGCATCTTTAATTCTGCGGCACACATCGAACCTAAAATCCAATTCTTCATACACATCGGTCAACAAATCCGGGATAATGAAAGCAATAACCTCTTCAATTCTATATCTCAACTCTGTCAAATCATTAGGTAGTGACGTAATGTAGACACGATCTTTTATAAAGCCCCAAAAGAAAAAAATCGCATGGCTCTAACGGCTTTTCAATCTTCAATCCATCAATAACACTTTACGCTCAGGAGTCGAAATTTTGCGTATGTGCACTGCAAGCGAGTCAATAACAAAGCAGTACTCGCGAATGCGCTTATCTAAAACTGTTTGAGTTACTCTTTATTTGCGATCTTGAACCAACACTCTAAGAAAGCTTACAGTTGGTACTGTAAGCTGTTTATAACTGGGGCATTTTTTATGGACACCCTGCATAATATGGATCTATTTAGGCTCCTAACTTTCAAGGACGATAAATTTGTTGACAAAGCAAAGATTCAGAGATTCGCATAATTTTTTCTCAATGGAAATCAGATCGTAGAAAAAGTTCCTATGAAATTCTTTCGGACCCCTTTGTGATTTTCCTCAACAATCAACCACACTCAGGGTTACAAATACATTTATTATTTTATTTAGAAGAACCAAAATCCATCTGTAGAATAATAAACCTTTTGACACGTTATGTCGGGGATTTTTGATTTTATTGGGCATTATTTGGTTTGAAAAATGACCTTCCTGTGACGGTCTTTACATTTTTACCCGGCTGCTAAGAAGGGTTATGTGTTCACGCGTATCTCGGTATGTGGCTTTCTTTATACCCTCGAAACATCCCAATGGCTGGATGGATTTTCATGAATGAGGACTCTATCGATTCGTCTTAGTCGTACGATGGTTATAGGCTAGACTTTGTTTTTATAAATTCAAACGGCGGCCGTAAAATACAAAATGACTGTAGAGACGAAAAAAAATTACGCATCCTATTGAGTGGCATATCATTGGATAGGTCTTTCATAATGAAGACGATATTTCATTGACTATTTTACAGCCAGAAGCTCCGTTTAAATATTACACAACCTGGAAGTTGTGTAGGATGATCTCTAGCTTTACTGCAACTCTAACCATCATAGACAACTATAGGCCTAATCAAAGCAGTGTTTATAGATAGGAACTAAAAATTAAACACAACTTAAAAGTCATCAATACAAGTAAATAAAAAAAAAAATAGGTAAGTAATTGTCTGAGCGAAGCGAAGGCTAATACTCAGCGAAATATTACTGTCCGGACACTTTACTACTACGATGGATATTAACGCCATGTCCTACTAAAAAAGAGCCTAATAAAAACCTTTCGTCAAGCATAACTCAAAAAATATTTGTCGGATTTCGTTTCTGATTGCACCAGAAGGTACCTATGAGGGTCGCCTACTGAATGCACCTACTATGAAGAATAAGTTCCAAACCGTTTAAAAATTATATAGAAAAAACTCTTAAAAAAGCACAATTTATCTGCATACGTCACAGAAATTTGGTGTGCGTCACTTTCACAGGTTGATGTTTTCGTAGACAACTGGTTTCAACACATGGAGCAAATAAAAAAAAATACGCACGCAGTAATATTGAATAGATCAGTTTCAACCACGTGATCACAAACCTTGCAACAACCCGTGGCAACCAGTTTTGGTGGGCAAACAAATAATAATACAGTATTCCGTACCACGGTGACCGTTTTTAGCCTGTTGTATAAAATCTGGCATGTTGTATGACATACAATTGTGGATGATTAAAACAAAAGACATGAGTGTTTATTGATCCGGGAGGTTATCTTTCTCTGGATGTCTGTCTGCCTATCATACAGCATGCAATTTTCTTGTAAAGGATGATATTATTATGCAGTAAAACCTCCATAACGGACACACCCGATTAGTGGACACCTCTATTTAGCGGGCATTTTTTCGATTACCAACCCTTAAATAACTGTACATTTTTTACTCTCAGTAGCGGATACCTCCAAATAGTGGACAAATTCTGCCCTCCCGAGGTGTTCGCTATTCAGAAGTTTTACTGGTAAAACCTCCATAGCGGACACCTCTATTTAGCGGACATTTTTTCGATTACCAACTCTTAAATAACTGTACATGTTTTACTCTCAGTAGCGGTCACCTCTAAATAGAGGACAAATTCTGCATTCTCGGGGTGTCCGCTATTCAGAGGTTTTACTGTATATAATATTGATAATTATTTTACAGGGCCGCACAAAAGAATAAGAATATATGAAACGAATATAAACTAAATTCGGGATTGGTAGATCGCTGATGGTAATGTAATTTTAGGATGTTGTTACAGTCATCCGAAGCATGTTTTTAGAGTTTCGTTCATCTAACGAAACCCTACCTGTCTCACTCCTTTGTCCGTCTGTCACAGAGCCCGTTCTCAGAAACTATATATGTCGGAAACTTGAAAATTTGCATACTTATAGCTGAGCACCACACATCAAACGGCAAATAATAAAATTTTGAAAAAGTCTAATATTTAACCCTCTGGCCTCTAACTTGTGTATTTTAAGCAATTTTTCTAACTCAGCCCCTAATTTAATTAAGTTCGAGACATGAAATTTTGCATACTTATAGCTGAACATCTCACATCAAACGACAAATAATAAAATTTTGAAAAAGGCTTAATATTTAACCCTTTGGGATCTAACTTGTGTATTTAAAGCAATTTTTCTAACTCAGCCTCTAATTAAGTTGGAGACATGAAAGTTTGCATACTTATAGCTGAACACTTGCGATAACACGATAAATCATAAAATTTTGAAACAGTCATATTTAACCCTCCGGTCTCTAACTTCTGTATTAGCAATTTTTCTAACTCAGCCCCTAATTAAGTTGGAGGCATGACATTTTGCATACTTATAGCTGAACACCTCACATCAAACGACAAATAATAAAATTTTGAAAAAGTCATATTTAACACTCCAGTCTCTAACTTCTGTATTTTAAGCAATTTTTCTAACTCAGCCCCTAATTAAGTAGGAGACATGAAATTTTGCATACTTATAGCTGAACACCTCACATCAAACGACAAATAATACAATTTTGAAAAAGGTCTAATATTTAACCCTCTAGGCTCTAACTTGTGTATTTTAAGCAATTTTTCTAACTCAGTCCCTAATTAAGTTGGAGACATGAAAGTTTGCATACTTATAGCTGAACACTTGCGATAACACGATAAATCATAAAATTTTGAAAAAGTCATATTTAACACTCCAGTCTCTAACTTCTGTATTTTAAGCAATTTTTCTAACTCAGCCCCTAATTAAGTAGGAGACATGAAATTTTGCATACTTATAGCTGAACACCTCACATCAAACGACAAATAATAAAATTTTGAAAAAGTCTATTATTTAACCCTCTGGGCTCTAACTTGTGTATTTTAAGCAATTTTTCTAACTCGGCCCTTAATTAAGTTGAAGACATGACATTTTGCATACTTATAGCTGAACACCTCACATCAAACGACAAATAATAAAATTTTGAAAAAGTCTATTATTTAACCCTCTGGGCTCAACTTGTCTATTTTAAGCAATTTTTATAACTCGGCCCTTAATTAAGTTGAAGACATGACATTTTGCATACTTATAGCTGAACACCTCACATCAAACAGCAAATAATAAAATTTTGAAAAAGTCTAATATTTAACCCTCTGGGCTCTAACTTGTGTATTTAAAGCAATTTTTCTAACTCAGCCCCTAATTATGTTGGAAACATAAAAATTTGCATACTTATAGCTGGACACCTCACATCAAACGACAAATAATAAAATTTTGAAAAAATCTAATATTTAACCTCTAATATTTTAACTCGCGCAATTTTTAAATTTAAACTGTTTTGCAATGCTATTTTTTGTTCATTTTGCATAATAAGTGTAATGTGACGTAATTTGTTCTATTTCAGATTTCTAACGCATGTTAATGAATTTATTTTACAATATCCTTTCTCTTTTAAAATCCACATGTAAATATAGTTTTTATGGCGTAATTTCCAATAAGTGCCTGCTTTTTATACCGAATTATTTAATTCTAATTTGAAGGTTTTTTTCTGTTTATAATAGTAACGTGTAAATATTTTTTTTTTATTTGAAGCAAACATTATTGTTTGCGCTGTTTATACAGTTGGCAACAGTTTAAATTAATACCATTTTCTAAAATATGTAAAAAATATTTGTCAAAATGCTGAATATTTTAATTTAAAATAGAAATAAAACCTCAAAAAATGAGTCAAATTAAAAAAATTAATGAAATCTGCAGACCGGGATCTTCTATTGAATAAAATGATCTAAAAATGATTAAATTCCCATGTATAGCTTTTGCTCTTATAAATTTGTTTTAATGGAACGATTTTGTCCAACTTTAGCATTAAATAGCTCTTAAAATAATTCTTCGATTTGAAAACTGTATGCATTATTGTGTTGATCAAACATTTCGCTATAATACCACCGATTTTCATATATTTGTATGCAATAGTTTTCTTAGTATTAACGAAGAAAGATCTCCGGTCACAAAAAATTCAAAACCGGCGGCCGCGGCGGTGACAGCGTTAGTTACTTTTTATAGAATAGAGAGATATATAAAAATGAAAACTTGTCTATCTGTCTGTTTGTAATTCTATAAAAAATCCACAATTTGGAAGCCAAAATTGTGAAGAGATACGTACATGTGTATTAAAACATGGCCGAGACAACTAAAGTAATCCGGAATCGAAATAACTTATAGTTAATTTTTAATTAATAAAAACCACCAATTTAACAGCAATTTCTTATCAGATTTAAACATTTTTAGTTATAGCAGTTGCCAACAATTAAAAAACACAATAAAATTATTACTACAACAATTAATTTTCTACTGCAAGATTCCCACGTGAAAAATGAAAATGAAATAAATAGTTTGCCGAATTTAAAAAAAAGGTGAATATTACGTCATAACTTTTCTATTGCAAGATATTCACGTGAAATATGAAAATGAAATAAATGGTTTGACGAATTTAAATGAAAGTGAATATAACTTCATAACTTTTCTATTTCAAGGTTTCCACGTGAAAGAGGAAAATATTACGTCATATTGGAAATATAAAGGGCATGGTGGATATAGTATAACGTCATATGAGTGTGAAAAATGTATTGAAGCATGATAAAAACCCGATTAGGGAAATATTGGCGTATTTTAACATTATTGCTCCAATTATAAATTGAAATAAGTTCATTTATAGCTGTATTCTTTTGCGTCTGTTATATACATTTATACATTTTTATATAGCGTTTTCATATGATTCATTCAACAACATTTAGACTGCTTTTTTTAATGTTTGTTTTGTGTTGTATGTTAAATTTTGAAATTGATTTTTCAGAACAAACATCCTTCAAATTCTGGGCAACGCCGGCACTTTAGTTTGTAACAGATAAATGGCTTTTGTATCTGTACATCTAATGATAATATTATAAAGCGTTATAATATTATAAAGTATATAATATTATTAATGCTTGTACGTTTGTGAGGTGTTATCTCTGAAACTACATAGGCAACTTAAAAAAATGTTGGTGGCCATCTCTGCTCCGAAAAAAAGACTATTTTATGTCAGTGCAAGAACCTACATCACTGCAGGAGCAAAAAAGTTCTAAAATTGTGATTTCTGCGATATTGATTGGGTTAAAAACTTTAAATTTGGTGCGGTAGTTACTTTTAAGATGTAAATACTCGTAATGAACGATCTCTAAAAAGGTTCAATTTGACGGATAAACGTAAAAATTTCTAGAAAGGTTCTAAACTATGATTTATTTGGAATACTGAAATTTTTGGGATACTGTTGGGGTTAGAAACTAGAACTTTGGCATGGTAGTAATTAATAAGATGTAAATGCTCGTTGTAGAACGAATTCTAAAAAATAGAAAGACTAAACAAAGCGGAAAAAGATCTAAAGATGATCTAAGTAACGAAGAACATGGAACTGTTAGGAATATAAACATGAAAATTGACATGGCTGTATTTATCATGACGTAAATTCTCGCAATAGAACAATTTCTAAAAATGAGGCTATATAAAACAGTGCAGAAACAAAAAACTTTCAAAATTTTTCTATTTCTCTGTTACTGCTGAGCCCAAAATCTTGAAATTTTGCTTCGGGTTAGTTTTAAAATATACAATTGTCTCTATGAATGGTTTCTAAAAGATTTTAAATTTAAAAAGATGAAATTAACGGAAAGCGATCTCAATTACCATTAATTTGGAATTATTAGGTACAGCAACTTTAAATATTTCATAATGCTGCATTTCCTCCGCAAAACATGCGATTTAAATGCAACAAAACTGATAGATACCCACCTAGCATTAAATAAATTGTGTATATATTGAATAAAGACCTGTATGAAACAGTGAGTAGGTTGCCCGAAAGTACTTGTTAAAGTGTTCCTTCTCTAGGATTTTCTCTCTCTCGTCAAGGCCACTAACAGAGGGAAGTGCCGTTTTAAATGTGATATGAATTTTTTATCCGATTCATTTTTCTAGACATTTTATCATAAGGTCATATTCTCAATTATCATTAGTAGATTTTTTATATATTAACTTATTCTGGTGAAATTTTGTAATCGGGTTCATATTGGCATATGTTAGCTTGCATGACTTGCTGAATAAATATGTATGGATTTGTAAATTACTTCAAATGACATTTTGACAGCTCAAAAGTTATGCAGACGATATATTCAGATCTTGTGTCATACTTTATGTTGTAACCATTGCCGATTTCTTTTATTTAATACATGCTAAATACAGCTCAACTTGTGCAGAATATGTTTGAAAACAAAACAATACAGCGTATGTAGTGGCCAGCATACACTCATCATTTAAATTCGATCGAGCATATCTAAAACACACTCTAACGAAGCATTGCATGCCACTTTTGATGTATTCGGTACTTTGATACTATATTAGATTTTGAGAAGAGAATTCCTTAAATGTTATCGACAACCTCATTGCATCCGTGGAAAACAGATATTGTACAATATTAACTATTCCGGGGGAGCACACATCATATAAAGTATAGTCCATTCTTTTTAAACATCATATATTTGTCATTTAAAGTTACTCAAATTGGTGCGGAGCGTCTGATTATGCTCTTGACATCATTTTATACAGTTAAAATTCCGATATAAGTAAATTAGTGTTTCATTTTCTATTTTACTTTTAATATATTGCGTACTTTCAATTTTATATCCATGCATGGCTGTCTTGAATGGTTTGATTTCCCATTTTTTTAAACAGTGTATACGAATTTATATATAAGATTTTGTAATTCTACAATTCCTTTATTTTCATCATTTCAATTTTTCGCAGTATATGGACAATTAAAGATAACATCTCATTTTCTTTGCTTCCACATGTTATTATTAAATCTATGTTCTCAGTAATATCGCTCAGACTAATCCCTCTGAGGGAAGTCCTAGTATAAAAAATAGTTGCACATTGATGAGAAATAACTAATTAGTTCGCTTTTTACACAGTCGGGTTTTTGATTTTTTAAATTTAATTTTCTTTTATTACGGTCGTTACATTCCCTGTGATGGTCTTTATTTTTCAAATGTTTTGACTAAAGATTCGTACCTACCTCTACCTTTGTAAAGATATATTTATCAGTTAGTGATCTCAACATGGTCCAATAAAGTTCAGTAATCAAAGGTATTAACCAAAAGTGTTTTATAAAAATTTACATGTGGCGGTCTTTACCGTGACAGTCTTACAAAAGTAATTACATAGGCGACTGAAGGATGCCTATTAACTCCAGACCATATCGATGAAATGCTTTTTAATATACTTTTAATGTGTTTTTAGTAACATGTTTGAAGCAAATAAATATTTTAAAAAACCTATATTAACATGTTTCAACTCCTTCACTGAGTCATCGCCATATGTTATACATTCTGTTATACATTCTGATGACGACTCAGGACTTTTAATATACCCTATAGGTTTTTAATATACTTTTAATATGATTTTAGTAACGTCTTTGAAGCAAATAAATATTTTTAAAAACCTATATTAACATGTTTCAACTCCTTCACTAAGTCATCATCATATGTTATACATTCTGTTACACATTATGATGACGATTCAGTGAAGGAGTTGAAACATGCTAATATAGGTTTTTGATATACTTCTAATATATTATCAGTAACGTATTTGAAACAAATAAATAATTTAACATATGTTTTGACTTTTCCGTTTGGAATATATATTGTGATATGTTTATCTTAGACTAACAGGCTTGACGGTCTGTACAAAAAGCATCTCCATATTTATAACTTACTTAATAAAAAAAAAGCCAATAAATGTAAATTTTCCTTCAGCAGAGTGACGAGAAATGACAACTTGTTCATATGACACGGCATATTCCGCCCGTGTTACTATGACCAGTTGTAAACGACGACATACTGTGAAACTGCATAGATATCGCTTTGGAAAGTTTATCACAACACGGCGAGTACGCGTGACGGTCGTTACATTACTATTCTATTTTAGCGCATCTTCTTCAAATACCATGGAGTAAACTTAAATAAATTTACTGCGCACAAAAGTAGATACAATATGGACTATTTTAGAGATAACAAGTCAGAAATTGTATGTCAAACGTGGCAATTGAAGTGCATTCGTACTATAACTACTTTTATAAATATTAAGATCTCGGTGCAATAGCTGTTGCACTCATGCAAAAATGCATGAATACAAAATATATTACGGCTAGATATATTAAATTTAGTACTACGGAAACAATAGAATTCCATCTTAAATAGGATGTAATCACTATGGCAACCTAGAATCATTACCTATCACGGGATATCATCGAATTAATAACGTATAATAGGATTTAATAGGATTTGTAGAACTTTCCAAATACGTTTCTGGAATTTTATAAATAATTTTTTTGCGAAATTTTATTAGCTTTAATTTAGAATGCCCTCTATTAGCTATGCTATACTTTATAAGCTATGGGATATGACTGAATTAATAACGTATGATAGGATTTAATAGAATGAAGGAAACTTTTATTAATATCTTTTTAAGTTTTGAGTCGATTTTTATAAAATCTGAAATGACTCGACGAAATTCTGCAGCGATTATATGTACTAAAATTTAAGCCATTCGGATGGATAGTTTTTGCGCTGTTATATGCGGACAGACGGACGGACCAGACTATAGGTGCTACGTATTTATATAATTATGAATGCACCTAAAAACTTGGAAATTTCATTATTTGCAGATTCTGTAGAGGCCAGTAGGTGAAATCGGTCACTTTTTGTAGAATTAGACAAATGCGTTTTTGGAATTTTATAAATATATTTTTTCGAAATTTCACTAGCTCTAATTTGGAATACCCTATATAAGCTATGCTGTTTCCTGTGATCAAGATTCAATAAAATTTAGATGACAATACTTTTGTTAGTATGTACAGGGCTATTACAAATGATAGACCCGATTTAAAAAAGTCATATTTTCGAAACCACTATTACAATAAGTGATACGTGAATTTAAAGAGAAATGTACCAAGTTTTTTCAGTTACAAATGTTCGATGTTTGATTCTCTTGTTACATGGCATACGCCCAATCTGTAATCCAGTTCGTTCTAAACATTTTGTAGCATCACTCTGCCAATGGTTCTGAATTCTGCAGAAATGCGTTCTTTAAGTCCTGACAGTGTCAAAGACATTGTTTATGAACCACCACTGCCAAAATCAAAGTGTTCAGAACTTATAGAACGCATTTGTGAAGCTTTCCGAACCATTGTCAGAGGGATGCTACAAAATGCTTGGAATGATCTCGATTACAGATTGGACATAAGCCGTGTAACAAAAGGGCCACACATCGAACATTTGTAACTGAAGAAAACTTAGTATATTTTTCTTTAAATTCATGTATTACTTATTGTAATATGTGCAGTAGTTTCGAAAATATGATTTTTTTTAAATAGAGTCCATCATTTGTAATAGCCATGTATGATAGTGATTTTGACTAATGAGAAATTTTCCATAATCCTTAATCCACAACAGGAAAGTCGCTACAAGATGATACTGGTGTATTCGAAGTGCTTTTATAATATCTGTAACTGACACAACATTTTTCTGATGATGAAAGTTGGCTGCGTTATCTTTATCACAATTTTCGAAAGGAGTTAATGATATTTTATTACAGGAAAATTCTTCCTCATAAATAAATCAATTGATTTACTAATTGGCTGGATCATTCTTGCTATACAGAAATTAAATCCCAATAAAAATTCTTATTTATAATAATAGATACTTTTCTCGGAACTAATGTTCTGAAATCTAATTAACTTAACGTCAGAGAAAGAAGCTTATTACGCGCTTCAATTAATGCAAATACTTATTTGGAAGATAAAGATAATACTATAATCTTATAATTCATAGAGTATTAATTATTCGTAAGGGGTGATACTAATTCTTTCATAAGGTTTTATGGGAGAACGACGAGAGACGCTTTCTTTTATCTAGTCAATTAACTCCTAAAATAAGATAGCTAAATATATTAAATTCAAAATCGTCAATGAACGGGAACGTTTCCAAAAGTAATATTTAAAGATTACAAAAGTGTTTTGAAAAGTATCATAAAAGCTTTCAAGAATCAATTGGAGTAACTTTGTGCCTTTTTTCATCTTTCTATAAATTTTGATAATAAACAACAAATAAAAAACTGTAAGGTATTTTATTATTTCGGAAAAACTTTCAAGCTGTTATAACGATAATTATTTTTTTAATATAAAATGAAATACTATTTTACTTTAGACAACACGTAAATAACACTTTTTATAATTATTTTGTTCGTTCATTTATTTTTAAGTTCAACATAGTGATATTGAATATCTTTGAAAAATTCTTTTCCTATTACTAACCATTGGTCAAAAACTAAAGTGTAATTTATCTACATATCAGAAATTAAACTAGCTAATTAATTCGGCAATCGTATCGTTATAACGGTAGCACGTTGCATTTCTCCCCCACAAATCATTAAAACGCAGATGAACCACTCTAAACCTAGGTTCATTTAATACGAAATTATAAAAATTTGAGGTTTGTTTAAAAAAACGATCGGAGGGGGGGGGGGGGTACGCTGCCGAAGGCTATTCGATCCTCAACCCTACGTTTGTTTAGAAAGATTTTTTGTCTAAAAATAAAAAATCCCAATAATTCGAGGTTCATTTGATTGAAGGTAGGGTCGGGCGTATTCTAACAATTATAATCGGGCGTACGCTGCCTAAAGTAATGGGACCGTCAACTGGAGAAGTTGTGCTGTCTAACATAACTCTACGACTACGAGTATGCCAGTTTTGTATCTATTTACTATTTGCTATTTTATAGCATGTGTAGTGTGACAAAAATTTATAACGGAACTTTATGTAATGTATTCAAAACATTAAAATTCATAACTTTTAAGCTTCATTCATTTTTTTAAACTCCTAAATTTACAACGTTTTTAAATTATGATGTGCATTTTAAACCAAAAACTGCTTCACATATTTGAAATATGTGATTCAAATGTGGGCACGTCTCGAAATTTGGGGATATTTTTTAATCGTAATTATTAGTCATATGTGTGGAAAATTTTATTCGAATTAAGCAAACTTTATTTGAAATCTCGCATTCTTTGTATTTGCAATTTTAATTTTTGATACCAGTGCATTAAACTTGGGTTCATATTGTTCAATTTCAAACGAATTTGATTTATTTCACTGAAGGGGTATTTATTTTCTGCTTACTCTTCCAATAATTTAATCCTTTTAAATCTTATTATATATTCTTGATAAAACGTACAATCTTTTACTTTGAATAATACGCGCAAAGCTGCAGGAGAGAATGGTTAAAATCGATAAATTTCGGAGCTGTGAATTGGTTCTAAATATGTCTCGAGAAGAATTTAGTTATGCAAAATAAACTCCTGTGTCAATTTAAAGGAGATTATTGCAATGAAGCTTCTGAATATTTGCTAGCAGATAAAAGTAACGTGTCGGTGTTTGATGTTTGATTAAATGTTTTATTCAAGAACAAACGTTGTTTCGTTTAAGCAGTAAATACTGTTTGAGATATAAAATAAAATTACGTATACTTATTATACTTTATAAATAAATTAAACCTATTTTCTGTAAATTGTTTAATAAATTTATGGATATTAATAAGTAATCAGTTTGATATATCTTAAAAGCATTTCTTGTCTACGGTTGTTTTTCTCAAACATGTTTTTAAAATAACACTTTTGCTATTTTGTATTCTGTTTAATATATATTATTATAAAGACGTTTTAAGTATCTTTAAAATACTAGGGGGTCTGTCCTCTACAAGCTACGCTCGTCAACCCTAGACGGGTTTCCATTCATTTCCCTTTGATTTGTGAATTTTAACGACGTGTCAGCTGCTGTTAAACATTTTTAAAAATATAATATAAAATGAACTATGTAAACAGTCTTTGCCTCCTGGTATTTTTTTTAACAAAGCTACAAGAAAATTGTTTTAAATAAGATATTTTAAATGTATAGTTTTAAATCTGGTGTAGAATTCACCAAAGGTTTCTTTTTCTTTTTAATTTTCACTTGGAAATACTTTTGTTGTTAGAAAGGAAATATTATTTGCGCTGTCTTAGAATTCACAATAAAGTAAAAAAAGATGATATCAAAATTTTAAATAAATGTCTCGTGTAAATATATTTTTTAATTTAAACTGTTTTGCAATATTTTATTTAGTCATTTTAAATATCACGCAATTTCTCCTAGTTACTGCTTTTAACGCGTAGTAATAAATTTATTATTTAAAATTGTTCTTTCTCTTTTTAATATTCACGTGAAGATACTTTTGTTGCTATTTTTATTTATAATAATATTTTTATTTGCGCTGCCTTAGAATTGGCAAAAATAGTTTAAAAGATCATCTAGAAATGTGAGATAAATGTCTCTTGTAAATATATTTTAAAATTTAAACTGTTTGGCGATATTATTTTTTGGCCATTTTAAATATGACGTTAAATTTCCTCCATTTACGGCTTTTAACGCATATTAATGAATTTATTATTTTAAAATTTTCTTTCTCTTTTAATATTCGCATGTAAATATGATTTTTATGACGTAATTTTCAATATTTTCCTGCTTTTAATACGTAAACGTTTAGTTCTAATTTGAAAGGTTTTTTTTTCTGTTTATAATAGCCACCTGAAAATAAGTTTTTAATTTGAAGGAAATATCGTTCTTTTAGCTATTTTTACAATTGACAACAGTTTCAAATAATAACTTTTTATAAAATATGTAAAAAATATCTCTCGAGAAGCTGAAAATTAGAATTTAAAAAGGAAATAACACTCCAAAAAATCAGTCAAATTAAAACAAGAAATGCAGTCTGGAAATCGGGAGATTCTAATGGGAATTTCCTCGGAAAAAATGAGTAAATTTCTGTGTATGATTTTTGCTCCTATAAAACTTTTTTTAGTGGAACGATTTTGACCAACTTTAACATTAAATATCTAGTGAAATAATTTATTTATTTAAAAACAGTCTTTTTCAGCGTGTTTATCAAACATTTCCCTATAATACTACCCATTTTCATATGTTTGTGTGCAGTAGTTTTCTTTATATCAGCGAAGAAAGACCCTAGGTGGCAAAAAATTCATTTACTGTGGCGGTGATAGTGTTAGTTACTTTTTTAGAATAGAGAGATAATTATGGCCAGCTAGATATCCAATCATATGTATTATATAGCCGGAGTCCCTAAAAGTTCGGCTGGGGAAATTTTGAAAACTACCTGGCGAATTGCTTTTTCGGGTTATACCCTATGAAAAAGAATATTCCCGCAGTGGTTCATGTGTACAATATACAGGTATAACCATGGTTTTTGATAATAAAAATTGGTATTTTATTGTTATGTTGAACGAAAAGGTTGCCAGTGATTATTTTTTGGCGACATTATCGTGGGTTAAAGGATTGAAACGGCTATATAAGTTAGAAAATAATGTAAACATCTCGCAAAATAAAAGAAACCACTGTTTTTCGTTTAATTAAAAAGAAAGAGACAAACAAAAGTCCTTAGAAAGGTAGGTAATGTTATGAAATGTAAACATTTAATTTAAACATGAAAGGAATAGTTGAATACTTCAAAACAAATTCAGTGTGAAATATTTTAATTGATAAAATACTTGGCGATTGATCACTTGCGCCAGGTTAAGAAAAATGTAGCTCAAAAATTTTATTATATATAATCTCAGTAATTTTTTTGGTGAGACTAGAGAATTAACGATTGCATGGCGTGATTTAAAAAAATCGCCAACTTGGCGATTTCTTAGTTATTTGTTTACATATTATAGCCTCGAAAGATCACATTTAGTTTTGGCGATTTTCTCATGTGAGTCAAGAAGCCAAGCCTGCCAAGCTAAAACAAGGCAACCTAAAAGGGATTTTTTTCTTAGCCGCGTGAGTTACATCAGATAATCCAGCTATTAAAGAGTTCCTATTAATATCTTCTTGTAAAATTTAGATGATTAAAATTAATATTTTTCAATAACTTTTAAATAAAATGAACTAGTTATCGTAATATTTTAAAATGCGTCGCTAGAGGTACTTCCATTGTTCCACTTTGATGCCGAATAAAAAAAAATGACAGAATGTTACCATTCTAAATTTTTAAATAGCTAATAGATAGCAAAATTACAGAATTTAGAGATAAACGTCTCTGAAGAATAGTGTCCCCTTATATGAGATTAGAAACATAAACGATGTTTTTGCACAAAAGAATGCTAAGAATAATATAAGAATTTAAATGCATATTATTAAATTAAACACTAAACAAAAATATAATTTCTTTAGATATTTTAAATATGTATATAATATACTAGCAAACCCCGCGGCTTTGCTCGCGTAATATTTGAAATATGCCAAGTGATATTTATATGTCTAATTTTTATTAAAAGGTACTAACTAAAATTTCATTTTATTAAAAGGTAATATTTTATTTTATTAAAAGGTACTTATTACTTTTAGGAATAATTCAAAAATTACTATTTAAAACACAGTTTGATTAAACATCGTTATTACACTGCATTAGGCAGAAATGAGACTTAAATTAATAAAATGAAATAAAAATAAATAAATGATAATTTAGAAAAAATTTTGAAACTTTTATGCTCAATTAATACGCTCATTTCAGTATTCATTTAAAGTTTTGAATTTTTAGAAACCATCTTCTTACATCTTAAAATTAACCATCATGTCAAATTCCAAGTCTACAACGTCTCTCAACATAAAGGGCAGTGTTGAAACAATTTTGAAATCGGTTTGTTATTTCCTAATATTCCACAGAAACCTAATTTAAAAAGCTTTTAAAGCCCTTTTTTAGAACGTTTGTTGTTCCTGTGAACCTCAGGTGGTAGAATCACCGGCATAAAATATAGCCTGTGTAGGATCAGAGACTGTCACCATTGATTCGCAACTATTACTTTTATAATCTGTTTATATTCCCTGAAATTGCATAGAAATCGTAATTTAGGACTTTTTTAGAATGCTTTTTGCACCTCCCCTTCGCTTTACCCCTTTTTAATTCGAATTTATTTTCGACTTTCCTTCGAGGGCATTTATATTTTATAACTACCATGTCATATTTAAAGTTTCTAGCCATTTCAGTATCACAGAATTCGCAATTTAGAAAGTTTTTAGCTCCTGCAACCCTCTGGTGGTAGTGGCACATACATAAAATATAGCTTATGTTTGAGCAGGTTCTATCACCAAAATTTGTCATCATTATTTCTTTAATCGGTTTGGTAATTTATAAGTTTGCTTAAAAATTGTAATTTATAACGCTTTTCACTCACTTCATTTTTTTAAATTTGGAATTTTCTTTCGACTGTTCTTAGAAAGCAGTTGTATCTTGTAAGTAAATACCGTGCCATGCTTCAAAGTGTTAGACCCCTCAGTTGTGCAAAAAACGCAAATTAGAACATGTTTTGCTTTTGCAACACTCAGATGGTAGTGACAGGAACATAAAATATAACCTATGTTATAACAGGGACTATCACCATTGATTTGCAACCATTACTTTTGAAATAGCTTTGGTATTTCCTTAGATAGAGTAGAAATCGCAATTTAGAACGTTTTTAGGACGCTTTTCGCGCATTTTCACCCCCTTTTAAATTTCCATTTTTTTTTCAAAACTGTTCTTAAAGAACATTTATATCTAATAAATATATACCTTGCCTAATTTTAAGTTGCTAGCCCCTACCGATCACAAAAATCGAAATTTAGAACGCTTTTTTGCTCATGCAACGTCTTGGTGATAGTGATACCGACATAAAATAGCGTCTATGTTAGAGCAGGGGCTGTCAGCATCAATTTCCTACCATTGCGTTTGGAATCAGATTCATTCTTCCTGAGATATTGCCGACAAATCGGCATTTAGAACGTTTTTAGAACGCTTTTCTCGCATTTTGCTCCTGCATCTCCTCTGGGGTAGTGGAAACAGATATAAAATATAGCCTATTTTGGAGCAAGGTCTGTAACCGTCATTTTTACACCATTATATTTGAAATCGGTTTAGTACTTCCTGAGATTGCATAGAAATCGCAATTTAGAAAGTTTTTTACAACGCTTTTTGCGCATTTTGACCCCCTTTTAACTTTCTATTTTTTTAGGAAATGTCCTTAGAGATCATTGATATCTTATAACTAACTACCATTCCAAATTTCACGATTCTAGGCCCTTCCATAACGCAAAAGCCACAATTTAGAACGTTTTTCTCCTGCACCCCCTTTGGGGTAGTGGCACCGACATAAAACATCGCCTATGTTGGAGCAAGTGTTGTCACCATTATTTTTTAGATCGGTTTGGTATTTCCTGAGATTGTGCAGAAACCATCATTATAACGTTTTTTAGAACGCTTTTTGTGCATTTTCACCCCTTTTAAATTTCGAATTGTTTATGAACTGTTCTTAGAAATCCTTTATATCTAATAAGTAGCTAATATTTCAAATTTCATATTTCTAGGCCCTTCGGTAACGCAAAAATCGCATTTTTAGAACGTGTTTTGCTCCTGTACCCCTTTTCGGGAAGTGGTGCCGACATAAAACATAGCCTATGCTGGAGCAAGGGTTACCACCGTCATTTTGGCATCCTTATTTTGACACCATTTTTTAAAAATTGGTTTGGTATTGCCTGAGATTGTGTAGAAACCACCATTTAGAACGTTTTTTAGAACGATTTTCGCGCATTTTCACCCCTTTCAAATTTCGAATTGTTTAAAAACTGATCTTAGAAATCCTTTATATCTAATAAGTAGCTAATATTTCAAATTTCATATTTCTAGGCCCTTCAGTAACACGTAAATCGCATTTTTAGAACATTTTTTGCTCCTGCACCCTCTTTGGGATAGTGGCACCGACATAAAACATAGCCTATCTTGGAGCAAATGTTGTCATCATCATTTTGACACCAATTTTTTTTTAAATCGGTTTGGTATTTCCTGAGATTGTGCAGAAACTACCATTTAGAACGTTTTTAGAACGCTTTTTGTGCATTTTCACCCCTTTTAAATTTCGAATTGTTTAAGAACTGTTCTTAGACATCATTTATATCTTATAAGTAACTAATATTCAAAATTTTATATTTCTAGCCCCTTCAGTAACGCTAAAATCGCCTTTTTAGAAGGTTTTTTGCTCCTACACCCCCTTTGTTGTAGTGGCACCGACATAAAACATAGCCTATCTTGGAGCAAGAGTTGTCACCATCATTTTGACACCAATATTTTTTAAATCGGTTTGGTAATTCCTGAGATTGTGTAGAAACTACCATTTAGAACGTTTTTTAGAACGCTTTTTGTGCATTTTCACCCCTTTTAAATTTCGAATTGTTTCAGAACTGTTCTTAGACATCATTTATATCTTATAAGTAACTAATATTCAAAGTTTCATATTTCTAGGCCCTTCAGTAACGCTAAAATCGCATTTTTAGAACGTTTTTTGCTCCTACACCCCTCTTGGGGTAGTGGCACCGACATAAGATATAGCCTATGTTCTAAGTTGGACTAACACCATCATTTAGATACCATTACTTTTGGAATCGGTTCGGTAGTTCCAGAGCTTACCTCCTACAAATAAACAATTTTTTCCTCTTTATAATAGGAGTATAGATATAAATATTTTATTTCAGAAATTTATTATGATTCATTTAAACAAATTAATATAAGCAAGTAAGAAACAACGTTTTAATCCACAACTATCAATATTACAATAAAACTTAACGTTCATTGCAAAGTTAAAAAAAAAAATCTAAAATAAATTAAATTCTTTAATGTTGCGCCTTTATACCGCATATATAAGCGCTTTGTGCACATCAAAATAAAACAAAATATTTACTGGATGCAGCAACATCTTTGTGCAGCAGTCGCAAAAACACACTAAATTCTACCCGCGATCACTTTAACCCTTTATCTACTGACGGTACTTATTACGGTACTGAAGTACCATTAAAATTACTTGTTATAAAATTCATTTAATACATCTATTAGTAGTAATGCAGTTTAGAATGAGTTATAGATGCATTACTTTATCTTGTTCCAGAAGCATTATTCGTTACACAAAACAAAAATATTTTTAAAAGGATGATTTATTTTGCCTTTGTATCTTTTTAGCTTTCTTGGCGTTTGGGGGGGGGGGAGGATTTTTCAATTCGAAATATTTCTGTATTTCTATTGTAAGAACACAATATTTGTACATTTCTTAATCCTAAAAAATACTAAGAAAAATATCTAAAATAAATGATTTGAGTGGGGTTATAAATATTGCACAAAATCCCTATATATTTAAATTTAATTAATCCTTCGAAATCCTTCAATCCTTCTAAAGTCCTTCTAAAATTTATTAAATGATTATGTAAGTTTTCTAACGTAGTTTCAAAATTTCACGAAAAATACTTTAGAAGATAAAACTTTCATGAATAAAGTGCATAAAGGGCTAACGAAAGAATTTCGTTAACTCCGCGATCACTAACGAACTTAGGAGCGCATAGCGCTCATGAAAACCAATAAAAAAATCACTGGATGCAGCAACCTCGTTTATTATAATGCTGTACTGTGTGTGAAAAAAAAAAAAAAACACTTTTTTTTTTCTATTTTCATTATTGACAGAGATACCAACGTTATCGTTGGTTGAATAAGTTCCGATAAAAGAAAAGAGTTCCGAAAAAGGAAAAACTACCTGGATACATACTTTTGCAATGGATACTTCTTTACAAATATTTACTTTTTAAGAAAACGTTATCAAAGATATTATTTATACAGGGTTAATCAAAAGGCTTTAGATAAACTTTAAGCGTTGGTATAGCACACTATAACTAACATTTTTTATAAAAAGAAAACCAAGGTCGTTATACAATTATTCTGTCAAAAATGTAGAGTGTCTTACAACAGTCCCAACCCGGAGTTTTGTCCATAACTTTAAAGGGGTCAGGTAATTTTTACCCGACTGCAAAGAAGGGTTATGTGTTTGACGCGTATCTGGGTATGTGGATTTCTTTATACCCTCGAAACATCCCAACAGCCGGATGGATTTAAATGAATGAGATGTCTACCAATTCGTCTTAATCGTTCGATGGTTATAGGCTAGGTTTTGTATTTATAAATTCCAAATGGCGTCCTTAAAATACGAAATGGCGGTAGAGACGAAAAAAAATTTTTTACGCACCCTTTTGAGTGGCATATCTTTGGATAGGCATTTCAAAATGAAGACAATGTTTTATTGACCATTTTACAGTCAGAAGCTCCGTTTAAATATTACACAACCTGGAAGTTGAGAAGGTAGGATCTCTAGCTTTACTGCAACTCTAACCTTCACAGACAGGCCTCATCAAAACAGTGTGTATAGATAGGAATTAACAATTAAACACAACTTAAAAATCATCAATACAAGTAACTAAAAAAAAATAGGTAAGTAATGTAAAAAATAGTTTCACATTGATGAGAAATAATTATTTCGCTTTTTACGCAATCGGGTTTTTTGATTTTTTTAATTTAATTTTTGCTTGTTTTAGTGCCCAAATATCGCTTTAAAAAATAGCTGATAAATAACTATCATTATTTAGGAATGTTTAAAAACAATCTCCATTCAAAAATTCGCACTAGAAGAGAAATATCTAAAAAACTTTTTTTTCTGTATGATCAAGGATATATTAAGTCAGTTTTCGCAAAACGGCGATTTAGATCATTGCGCGCACGATTTCTGAAAAATGGTTGCCCAGAATTTCACGAAATGTTCACTGAATGTATGAAACGTATGATGACAAAAACAACAAAATGACCTGTTATTATGTTTCTCAAGTAAGCAGTTTAGAATTCACGAGTACTTCTGCATAAAAAAAATCTCAATATTTTCAGTTTCTCAAAAAAGAAAATATGGATATACAAGTTTTATTTTTTTCATTGTAGGTCATTTTGGTAACACATTATATCTCTACTCATTCAAAAAAATCTTGGTTTATTTTAATCATTCAAATGTGAAATATCATGCTCGCAATGCATTATGCAAGAATAATTCTTTCGTAAAAACTGTATAGCTGTACAAGCAACTTAAAAAAACTTTGTATATGTGCACACTTTTTTTGAGAACTTTAATTGATAAATAAATCTTTTTTAATATGTGTCTTAAATTTTATATTTAAAAGCAAATTAGTTATAGAGTGATTGCTATTTTTATAGAGGTCACTTTTTTATGTATTTTGTTAGTTCAAAGGATATTTGACCCCTTAACAATAATGAATATATTTTAATAAAATTTGAAACAGAACTTTCTTTGTGGGGAATATGACGATGCCAGGAGAAGTGGGAGAAGTGAGATCATCTACATCCAAATAGCAATAAATTTCACGCCCCATATTTCTGAATGCAATTACACTTCTAAAAATACTACATACTTCCAGAACTTTTCGTTATCTCATTTTATTTCACACAAAGAAAAGTAAAACTGGTAAAGTACCTTTATTTTGATTAAAAGTATGGACAATGGTTCATTTCCTATTAGCTTGGGGCACTTTGTACATTTTTTTTTTGTCTGAGACAATAGAATATGTTCTTGGGTTTCTATACAAAAATAATCCATTCAATTATGTCTAAGGATTTTAGACTCAATCTGTATTACATAATTATTACGCAATTGCATAACTCATGTATTTTTTAACTTTATCGGTGCTGTGTTTCTTTAGTCATATTGACGATCATTACAAAGTGCTTTAAATATCCAGTTTAAATGATCTGTAGACCGGAAAGTTCTGAAGCTGCCTTTCTTAACTGTTTGTTGGGATTCCTTAATCGGATTTTGCCGGTTAAGCCTATATTAGAGTTCACTCCAGAACCACAGCAATTTACTATCACAGTTTCTATATTTCCATTTTACCAGTTTACTCCTGAATATCTTTATAAAAAAGTAGCGATACTTGCAGAGGACACATGTTCTGATTGGTAATTTTATTAAAACTATGGCAACCCATGTTATAAAACATGTACGCTGTCACATTATTGTCAAATCTGGTTTTGTCCAAAATTCTGGCAATTATCCAAATATCATTGCCTATATTTCACTATAATCTTATAAAAGTGCTCTTTTTTACTTTTTATCTAACCTTTCTAGAAAAAGGCGATAAAACCTATGCTTACATTGTTTCAGAATGAAACTAAAGAATAATGAAGACTTCTTTTTGTTAGAACATGTCTAAGCAAACATTAAAATTGAAAACGATACAGTTTTCTTATGCATATTTTGAAGTCAGCCTCATGCTCTGTTGATAGTTAAGCTCTTTGTTCTTAATGGATTTTTTTACAAGTCTTCGCTCCTTTTTCTGGGTTTTTCTATATAATAATTTACTTCTTTTCTTCTTTACTTATATTAAGCTTGTAATATTACCCTGACAAACTGGACCATCTATTTATATAAAATCCAAGTCTCTGTGTGTCCCTCACTATTCCGGTAGGACCGCCTCACTGAAATGAGTAATTGTTGAAAAATATTAATGCAGGGTTACCACAGTAGTGCCAAATGTTAGCCAACTTGGCGACAGCTGGCTAATTTGGCGAAATTCCCGTTTAAAACCATTAATCTTTCATAGTGGAGGTCACCGAAATTTAATTTAAACTCCACTCTTTTAAGATATTTTTTCGAAATCTATGGGTGAGAATTTAAAGTACATCTTTACATCTTCCTCCCGATGCTACTAATAAAATAACCGCCAATAGACAACGGTGTACTGTGTGAGCTCCTAACTGCGCGATTTTAATGTGCTTTAGGTACTTTTCCAGTATAGGTGCCTTGGCGAAAAAGGAAATTTGGTAGCATATTTTCCGGGAACCTATTCACTGTTTCATTTTATATACACACGCATTTTTTCGATATTTATACGATTTATTTAACATAAAAAAGCCGTTTCTCTAATTTTATACAGAAACAGGTGTAATTTGTAAATAAAAACATCAATAATATACATATAAAACAAACAAAAACGCTCATCAAATTTGTTTTCATAGCTGTTTATATGATTTGACAACAAATCTCGATATTTTTACGTTATACGGACATCATGCCAAAATGTATGCTAATGCGCCAATTATTTCAAAATTCAAAAAGATATTTGTAATTTTATGCCAGCAGTTTAATATGAGTTTTATTTTATTGCTTTATTTTATAGCAGTTATTTGTTCACTTATTTTAAGTATATATTTGTGATTTGATGAAATAGTTCGTAAAAGTCTGGAATTTTCAAATGTTATATTTTTTAAACGCTCACTTAAGTATCGACAATGGTTTTTCTTTTATTTTTCAAATGCTTTAATTCACGATTTTGCGCCAACTATTACGCTAGGCGACAATGGTGTCCGCATAACGGAAAAGTACCCAAATCTCACTTTCTGATGCCCAAATTACACCAAGCTTTTTTTAAAAAATTCCAAAGCCCCTACAGTGGAACAGTACCAAACTGTCTATTATTTTGCACTATCCGTGTTATAGTTTGTACTATATGCAAGGGGAGTGGAGCGAAGAGTTTAAACATTAAATATTAAAGTTTCGGCACAGATGTCATATACCATATTGGCGCGATTTTTTCTGACGCCAATGTGATATACACAACGGGTACTTAACTGGCGCCAAAGTGTCATAATTTTGCTTGATATGGTAATCCGGATGTTGTTGTTTATGCTGTTGATATTTTCGCCAAATTGGCGTCGGAAAAAAATCGCGCCAATATATGATAGCGTATAAGACAACTGTGCCAAAGTTTCTATAAAGCAGTATAAGACTAAAAAATTAAGAATAAAATAAATGCAAAATAAGACTAAAGAAGAAAGAAAAATCATGCGTTAAGCATAGAATATGAAACACTTTCCAACACATCCTGAATGCTTTAACAAACTTCGTTATTTAGGGAAATAAGGTAAATAAGATAACGTTACTTCTTAGATATCCCGTCGACCAATTTCGCCAAATTATATAAATCGCCAAATCAGTAGTAAAACATTAATAAAAATACAAATAAAACGTCGAATTAATGGTTTTATTGTCCATTATTGGAATTTAATTGATTAATTAATGTCAACCATTATTGGCAATTAATCTTACAATTTGGCGACAGTAATTTGGTCGACGGGATAACTAAGAAGTACCAAGATAACTAAGTAAACATTTTAGAAAACGCATAAAAAATTTTAAAAATTGATTTCAGCAGTTACCGTCCATAGCCAATAGTACCGTTATTACATGCCACTATTTACCGAAAATTTAATTTAAACTACTCTTAAAACTACTGAAATCACATTTCCAGATATTATCATCCATAGACGGTTATGTACCCAATTCTTTGCGTGACCATGTATATCATTTTATCTATATTCTACAAACATTTCTTAGGAAACTAAATGCAGTTCAGCGTAAAAATGCATAACTCCTTTAAAAACCACCTTTAAGCAATTTACTCTTATACTCAGTAACCCTTACGAATTCTTTTGTGCAGCCCTACATATGAACTGTAGTATTTATACACACAGTATAGTATGCATAATTGTAGTGAAACATAAAAGCGCATATCATAATTAAAAATGCATTTCTAGCAATCATTGCTTATGTACAATACTTCGGAGAAAAGTTTCTTGGCGAGAAAGAAGTTTGCCAACGTATTTTCTGGCAACCTATTTACTGCTTCATACTCACAAGCAATTTTTTCCATATGTATAAAATTTGGCACAGATGTCATATTGGTGCGATTTTTTTCCGATGCCAATTTGGCGAAAACATCAAAAGCATAAACAACATTCGGGTTAGCATTAGAAGCAAAATAACGACACTTTGGCGCCAGTTAAGTACCCGGTGCGTATATGACATCGACGTCAAAAAAAATCGCGCCAATATGGGCATATATGACATCTTTGCCGACAATTTAATATTAAAAAAAGCTATTTACCCATTTTTATAAAGAAACAGAAGTAATTTTTGCACAGATGTCATATACGCATGGGGGTTGGCGTGATTTTTCTATGACGCCAACTTGGCAGAAATCTCGCTTTCGAATACCAGTTACTTAGATATTTTTCAATTATTTGCTATCATTTTGGAAAAGGAAATAACTACAAATAAATAAAAGTTTGAATAATAACTATAGAACAAAGCAGTTTATATAATTAAAAAACAGAAAATAAAAGTAAATAAACAATTTATTAATAAATAAAAAAAATAGCCGGGTTACCATAGCAGGCAAAAAAACACCATTTTGGCGCCAGTTAGGTATCCCGGTTCATATTTGAAATCTGTGCCGTAATTTGTATATAAAAAAATTTATATATATTTAGAAACGATATTTTATGCATATAAGTGCATATATAAACAAAGATAAAAGTTCATTAGATTTGTTTTCATAGCTGTTTATATATTTTCGCAACATATCTCACTTTCTGATGCCCGAATCACGCCAAGCTTTTTTTAAAAATGCGCTATAATGGAAAAGTACTCAAATAATTAACAGAAATAACAAATTATACAAACTAAAACTTTTTACTTCGAGATCAAAGCATTGCTTTTAACTTCGATTAAAAATACATATATCCTTGGATAACTTCAATTGAAATTAGTTCACATCTTAATATCTCATTCCATAAACCTAAACAAACACAAGTGATTCATTCATCGTGAAACGTCAAAAATATTAAATCATTGAGGTAATCCTTCACAAAGTAAGTTCTCCAACAATCAATGGGCAATATTCTAATGACGTCATAGTAGGTAAAATGGTGGCGGTATCGTTTGTTTATGGTTTGTAATCACAAAGATTTAATTTTGCAATGTCTCTTAGTTACATTATTTTATTGTCATATTTATGAGCTCAGAAAAAAGCCTATTTTTTCATTATTTAGTTATTAAAGACGAAAAAAAATCATAAATGCATGATTTGAAAATTTTAAATAATTTTCTTTCTTAATACTAAAAAATAACATCGGGAAGTAACAGCGGGTTTAAGTTAAATAAGTTTAACTGTTTAATTCTGTTGTAATATTCAAAATAACTTTTCTAAATTCCATATATACATGGAAAATCGTCAGTGTTAGAAATATTATTCCTAGGACTGACATAACACGAGAACGGCCTGCAATTTTACACAAGTTTTTGAAAGCTACTTTATATCAGAAATTTTACTAAAAACTGGTTACTTTTTTGGGTACTTTTCGGTTAGCCGGGCGCCAGTGTTATATATGTATATTTATTTACATACATATATGTAAATATACATATATATACACATACACATATTGTATATATACACACACATATATATGTAAGTATATATGTCTGTATACATACATGTATATATGCATATATATGTATATATAACACTGGCGCCCGGCTAACCGAAAAGTACCCTTTTTTGTTATAGCGGCCCACACTATTAGGATTATGACAAGTTGCAGCCAATTTCGCCAACGTCGTAATCAAGATCGTGTAGCACACACATATAATACCATATAATACCATTTCATGAAATCATATACGATAATTTAATAGTTTTTAACCTTACTTCAAGTGTGTTATTTATTTATTTTTAAGGCTCAACAATCTAAATTCTCCAATATATGAATTTAAAAAAATGTGAACAAAGATTGAATAGACATGACCGCAAAAAGCCTTTAAATCTGCATAACACTTGGAACCAAACTGTGCAGATTAGTGGTCTTCTAAATTACACAGTTTTTCATAAATGTGTTTCGTTCTTAAAATGTGTTATTTTCATCTATCACTGTGGAACAAGCGAGAAAACTCATATTCATGCACATGAGTTGTATATATCTTTATATCTAAATTTCCGTCATTTTTGACGGGCTACCTTTCTAGTTTATTATATTCTCCTAGACTGTAATGATGCACTGAATTATGCTAAAAGTTACTGTTGCACTCTTCCTTATTCCACACGCTGATGAATTTTCCCGGATCCACGATCACCGCTGTTACAGTCTTCAAAAAATTTTATTTGATATGCTGCCACCACCGATATAAATACGTGATATCGGACACGATTTGAGAAGGATTATCAAAATTGCTAAACTTATTTAATTAATATTAAAGAACAAATTATTTACATAGAAAGAAGGCGTTATTTAGATTTAAGTGCTCGGATATAGACGATCTGGTCGTATACTAAGTTATATAACAAAGTATCCGCCCCTCCGAGGTTGTCCGGAATCGACCACTTCAGTGAGGGCGATGACCCAGAGCCCGGCAGAGTTCGTCGTACATGAATGCGAGGGGGCCGGTTACGGATGTACCACACTGGATCGTCTGCAACAAGTGCAACCTAAGGGTTGTCCGTAAGTCGGTACGGTTCGGGGTGAGGGCATTAGACCCCGAAACGATGCCTGTGTTGTCAGGAGAGTTTTTCCTTGTCTCTCCGGTTTTCGTTAGAGGCGTCCTAGCCTGAGCCTTCGAGACTCACTGCAGCAGGTGTGTCCTAAGGGGTGTTCATAAGTCGGTGCGGTTCGGGGGCGAGGGCGCATAACCAATGAGCGAGGCGGTGACTATGCCGCCAGGCGAGAGTTTCCTCGCCTCTCCGGGTTCATGCTAGAGGCAACTTCATCTCCCATCGGTTGCTGACCAAAATATCTTTGCTAATTATAGCAGCTGATCTTGGAAGGCTTCCGTAAAGCAACCCCTCTCGGGAATCCCTGGCATTGCCCCATGGTCTCGACTAATTTCTAGGTGTTCGGTTCCTGTGTGTCGCTGAAATGAAGCGTGGGGGGACCAAGCGTAGGGACCATTCGGCTCTTCGATCCGGGTGGGGTTTCTGTCGTCCTCGATCAGACTCCAGAAGTTTGGGCGCAAGTTGCATGACGTGCGTTGTGCAGTGTGCATCCTTGGACGATCGCGGGTTGGCGGTGGCATCACGTGGAGCAACCCATCCCGTGTCAGCTCTGCGCATTTAGGGGCTACTCAGAGCCTCTGTAGTCGAACGAAGGCTCGCCGATTCGCGGCGAGAGCTAGTTTTATACATTCTACGTACTGTGTCAACTTATTAAAATGCACTATTTCCTTCTCATCCTATGGTATCTCATTAGATATATCGGAGGACCATATAGGGCCCCTCTGTCGGCTAACTTAACTATAAACGAATGCTGGTTTCGTTTTCGATAATAGTCGTCGGACCTTGCCACCTGGAGTATAACTTGTTGGTTGAATTGGGGATTAACAGTATTAATTTATCGCTTACTTGAAAAGTTTTTCTTTTAATCTTAAGTTGTAATGATATCCCATTCTACATTGTTGCCCTTCGGAAGATAATTTCGCCTCATTTGCGGCTTTTTCTAAGCGTCTCCTAAGTTTGCTTAAGTATTCATGAATTGACATAGTATCTAATTGAGCTGCTTTATTTTCTCCTGCCGGGGCAATTTTAGAACTGATAAGGGACCCTCCGGAGCTCTACCATACAACAGCTGAAAAGGTGTGATTCCTGTCCGAGAATTTGGAACTTCCCTATATGCCCATATTATAAATGGTATTTGCTCATGCCATTGTTTGCCTTCTTCTCTAATTATATTATGTAACATACGTTTAAGCGTTTGATTAAAACTTTCCACAATACCGTTAGACTGTGGGTATTGTGGAGTTGAAAACCGTGGACTAGCTCCTAACCTTATCTCAAGTTCCTTAGTTAAATCGGTTATCACAGACTATTATATTTGGAATACCTGTCCTCGTGAATATTTGCAGCAATGCATCACACGCTGTTCTAGCAGTTAAACTTTTTAATGGTATTGATTCCGCCCACCTTGTATGCTGATCAATTAAAGTTAGTATCTATAGTATTGTTTCAGGGTTGTATTTTTAACATCACGCCAAATCAAAAATCTTCATATCCATCTATCTCTAACTTCCGAGAACTTGAATGTAGCAATGAAAACGGAAAAGGTATCATTCACAGACAAACTGAAACAATACTCTTAATACATGTTAAAATTGTCTGCTGATAAAAATGGAGCCATGTTTAGCAGAGAATGCTCGTTTTCATCCTCATAGCTAAAATATTATTTTATGATTGTGTTAAAAGTGTGCAAATAAAATAATGAAAAGTGTGGTTTTAGCAGTGTAGGAAATTCTTTATATTTTGTTTCAAAAATTGAAGCTACACTACGCAGTAGCAACAGAAATGTTTTTTCTTGAATTAAATACATTCTACAGTTAAAGAGACAGAATTCTTAGAACTGCATTACTATTTCGTTTTATTTATTTAATTTGTTGTTTAAAGCAATCGTTGGTTTAAGTAATTTTAACTATTCTGGCTATTTATTAGGCACTTCATTTGGAAACACTTATAATGTGCACATAATTTCTCCATATAGGGCATTTTCCATCGTAACTGACGTAACATTTGTCATCAAATTTTATTTTCAAAACTATGCAGAAAATTGACTAATAAAGCTACAACAAATTTTTACAATTTAAAATATTTCTTACAAAGGACATAATACCGAAATACCTGCAGATTATTTCCATCTCTCTTTTAGTCCCAAAAATTGCAATTCAAAATTCTGTAACTGACGTAACATAAAATATACAAACATTTTTTCTGCCTTCATTGAAGTGTAAAAATTTTCAAAACTACCCAGTTTAAAAAAGTGATTTATTGTTCTCAACAACACTAAGTAATGCCAAATTATAACAGTAACTTGTTTAATTAATTTTTGAATAATAAAAAAGAAAAGAAATGACATTTACACGTGTAACTGACGTAATTTTTGTTGTGTAACTGACGTAACATTATGACTTTATACAAAGACAAAAATGGTACTTAACTTAGTTTGTAAACAGTAATTTACAATGCCTTTTTATTAGGATTTTATTATAGAATATAAAAATATAAAGTTTTCCAAACATACCCTTAAATTAAACATATAAATATTATTGCCCCACAAAAAAATTATAATTTTCTGTAGAATTGCCCTATATGAAAATATTAGCCCTATAAACAACAAAAGCCGGAAAAAAACTGACCAATTAAACTGAAGCACCTCTTCTTTCGAAACTTTTTTTATTTCTTCCCATTGCTAGGCTTTCCTTCATATTTTAACTCGTCTATAAAGAATTCTGAAAAATCTGATTACGCATAAAACAAAGCTTTTAGCAAAATATGTCACAAAAACATGTTTTCTTGAAAATCTATTTCCAGGTTGAAGAATCACATTTAACTCCAGAGTCATTTATGTACCGCTGTCGAAATAATCAAACGAGTGAAAAAATCGAATTCAGTTTCATTAATTGACGAAGAATGTTGATAAAAATATTCGAATGATATTATTAAAAGCTAAACTATAATGTCTATTACTTCTTGCAAAATCCGTAAATGATAATGAACAGAACATAACAATTTAAGACAAATAAATATAACTGAATGCTTATTAAAAAATATTCAAGCATTTTGGATTTTACTCCAATAAAATTTCGTTTTCAAACATTACAGAATTTGAGGATTTTTTAGTATTAAATTAGCATTTTCTACAAAATTTTGTGTGCATAAGGTGCTGATACGTATTAAAGTAAAATTCGATAATTCTGAATTAACGGGACACAGGTCATACATGGAGTGTTTGCGACGAATTAATGTAATTAGTATTCATTAACATAATTTAAAATATATTTAAGGAAATATAATTAAAACTGCTAAAGTCATAAAAAGAAATTACATACTTGTTCTCTTATATATTTTTCTAAAGAAATTAATTTTGTACGATTGTAATTTATTGTAATACGAAAGTATGTACGATTAGCCCTGTATTAACAAAACTGTAGTCGTGAAAAAAAAGAAACGCACCATAACCATGCTATTTACGCCAAATATTCTATATCTTCTATAATATCACTATGGCTCTTTTCCTATCATAGAAGCAAATTTTAACTATGTGTCTATCGTTTTTCCTTTGTTCTAACAAGGGAACCACTTTTGGTGCTGCTCCACCTATCACTGAGACCTGGTGCATTTTAATGGATGAATATTAGGAAGTTTGAGAATCGATAAAATTTTTCTGTCAAATCATATTTTTCGATTTTACAGCAGCACAACTTTCTGAAAATGCAATTTTCGAAACCACTTATCGGAGTATTAACATAGAATTTTTTTTAAAGAAAAGCATTTAAAAATGCAAATCACACAACAATAAGTATAAAATATTGAAAAAAGTTTAAAAATTCCTTCAAGAACCTACGATTTTGATTTTGAAAAAATACGTTTTTGGCGAGGAAAAATTCAGCGGTTTTTTTTTCTCAAAATTAGAGCTTTACGGCAACTCTAGCCGAATGTCATAGCTGCTTGTCGTGTGTGAGCCTGAACAGTGGTTTGAACTTCATTCTAAATTATAATGTCCGACATAAATCGTCACAGTAAATTTTCTAAATTGAATAAAAAATATTAACTTACCTTATGATTACTTTTACCAAATGGAGCAGCATTTAATACAACAACATTTCATTTTAAACATTCGAAACTTTGTTCCATATGACTTCAAAAGAAAATACAGTAGCCTCCCTCTTAACCGGAACTCCGCTTTAATCGGCCGACTTTTTTTCCCAACATCAGGCAAAATTCAGGGATGACAGCCTCGGGAACTCAGCTTACGCTTTCGAATTGAAGTGCAATCCCTAGGGGAAGGAAGCAAAATTCAGAAAGTCCTTCCGGCCAGTGCCAGGAGGAAGAGGTAGCTTTCATATTCCTTACTTTTAAAAAGCCAGCTTATATTATTCAAACACACGAAGCTCAATTTGGTGGAAACTGATTATAGGAGATTCAATACTAATTTTTATCAATACTAAATAATTATGAATGTGAATTTCAAGTAAATTTGTCAGCTTTATCCAAGCTGCTTTTATTTAAAGTAACTTATATTTGGTTGCCAAATTTGGCGATATATTGAAGTGCCTGCCATTTTAAGACAACATGGTGGATGAGGCTAACCAGTGAACTTGGTCGAGCCCTTAGTAATTCCTGTGCACATGCTCACTCACATCGGAATCGGTTGATATATACGAGTGCTGTCGCAGGCAAAAAGTCAGATTTTTCAAAATGTCACCCACATTAGAAATTCAAACTGCTATATCTGAGCCATTTTTTAAGATAAAGACAAAACAAAAGATTCTCCGGAATACTTATATCACGGTGAAATACTTAATAAAGAAACCTTTTCAATTTCTAATTTTTTTGCACCTCACTTTAAATATAATTTTTTTTTATTTAATGGCCGCCATTTTGAAACAAGATGGCTGATGAAGGTGGCCAGCGAACTTGGTCGAGACATTGATATATACTATCCACATGCCTTCTTACATCTAAATAGGTTAATAAATACGTGTGTTTTTTCGTGACAAATATCAGATCGTTTCAAAATATTAGCCATGCTAGAAATTCAAAGTGCTATAATTCAACCACTTTTTAAGATATAGACGAAACAAAAACTGCTCCGGAATCTTTGTATCAAGGTCAAACACATAAATTTTTTTTTTCATTTTCCAATTTTTTGATACCTCATTTTAAATTTTAAATTATTTTTTCTAAATGACAGCCTTTTTGAAACAAGATGGCGAATTAAGCTGGCCAACAAACTCCCTCGAGACATTGGTATGTACTATGTACAAACCAAGTTACATCCAAATCGGTTCATAAATACGCCTGTTATCGCGTGACAAAAATCAGGTCGTTTCAAAATGACAGACACAATAGAAATTCAAAATGCTATAACTCAGCCATTTGTTTAGATATAGACGAAGCAAAAACTGTTCCGGAATTTTTGTATTAAGGTAAAACACATAAAAAAAAATCTTTTTCATTTTTCAATTTTTTGGTACCTTATTTAAAATTTAAAATTTAAAATTTTTTTTAATGGCCGCCATTTTGAAACAAGATGGCGGAGGAAGTTGGCGAACGAACTCGGTCGAGACATTGGTATGAACTATGGATACACAAAGGTACATCCAAATCGGTTTATAAATACGCCTGTTATAGCGTGACAAATATTAGGTCGTTTCAAAATGTCAGCCACGCCAGAAATTAAAAGTGCTATAACTCAGCCATATTTTAAATTATAGACGAAAAAAAAAACTGCTCCGGAATCTGTGTATCAAGGTCAAAAACATAAGAAAAGAATATTTTTCAATTTTCAATGTTTTGGTACCACATTTCAAATTAAAAAAATTTAAAAAAAATTTAAATGACCGCCATTTTGAAACAAGATGGCGGGTGAAGCTGGCCAACGAACTCGGTCGAGACATTGGTATGTACTATGTATACCCCAAGTTACATCCAAATCGGTTCATAAATATGAGAGTTACTGTGTGACAAAGATCAGATATATATATATCTATATATATGGATATATATCAACATATGAACGGAAGGTGGTTTCGGGGTCTGGGGGTCATGACATCGATGAAAATATACCAAAACATTTTGAAATAGCTTTCCTCCGAACAGCTGCAATAGGTAGCTTTTTGTAATGAAAGCTACTTAAAAGAAGAACGTGCGTCGGTTCAAAATGCATACGCGTTGACCTACACCAGTGTTGAATTTAGAATGTGGCCCCGGGGAGGGATAAACATTCCCCCCCAGGAACAATGAGATGACTCCCGGAAGATTAGACAGTTTGTGTTTTTAATTGTTAAAAGTGTAATCCCCACCGGAGCTTTATAATATCTGATCTATCTGTAAACTGTATTGTGCAAACATTTAAAATGCTTGAGGGATGCGAACAGATCACCGTAGAAGATGTATAACAGTTATTTGAGTCTGACAAAGATCCCAAGTATGAAACATTATTTGACGAGGATATAAGTAGGACTGTAACTGGTGTTCTTCAATACGAAGACGATCCTGATGATGATCCTGTTGAAGTTGACAGTGCTAAAATTCCACACACGGAAGGGGTGAAAGCATTAGATTTGGCACTACCCTATGTTTCGCAGCGGCTAACAGCTTCCTGAGTTAAACTTATGATGTTAAAGAGATGGAGTGATTATCATGCAAAATGTCCGCCATTTTCTATTTAACAGAAGAAGGTATTTATGGTTGATTAACTGAAATATAGTACATAATGTAGAACAATTTCAACTTCTTATAAGGGTGTGTGACACGATTTTCAACAATTTAATTTGTGTTAAATATTTTTCATTATTTGTTATCAGTGATGATTTTTCTTTCAATTCAGTTAATTATAACTATTATTCATTTCACAAAATATAGAAAATATGTACTTTTTTAAAACTACACAAATAGAAAAACTAAATGCATCGCACGGGTTTAATTAATTAAATTATGCCGGTACTTATTTAAGTTTTTTTTTTTACTTCTCCGGTTTAACCGGTGTTTCTCTTAACCGGCTAACCCTCGGTCCTGTTTAGGCCGGTTAAGTGGGAGGTTACTGCAGTTTGCTTATTTTGTATTTCACTGGAAAAAATAGTTTTCAATAATCTTGAAAGTTCTGAACACAAATATATTTACTATTTATACATTTATCGTCTGCCTAGAAAAAAAAACCTAATTCTTGTTTCTTATGCTATCAATTATCAATCAAATTTCAATATAATTTTTACACGTACCATACATATACTCCAAGGATAATGCGGGTGAACAATTTTAGCGCCATTTTTGTCGCGAAACTCACTTTTGGCGTGAAATAAACAAATAAAGATTCAATAATAAAAATTTAAAAGTATAAAAATGTATATAAAATATGATTTTAACAGAGAAATTTGATCATTTAATTAACTTTTATGTATAGGTCTACAAAATGCACCAGGTCTCGATGCTAGGTGCGAGAAGCACCAAAAGTGGTTCCCTTGTAAATATTAAAAACTGTACCAACTTTGATTTTAGAATAAAGCAGAATGTTTATGATTAAAAAATATAAAAAAAAGCATTTTCTCTCTCCACGTTGTAACAAAGAATACATATAAAATGCTATAAAGATACTTTAAAGAATACTATAATTTTTTTTTTTTTTTTTGCTATTGTGTAGAAGCGAAAAAAAAAATATTTTAAGTCTTACTAAAAAACAAAAGTAGTTAGAAAACTTTATTCATACATTAATCTAATAACCGTGCACAATTTAATGAAAACAAGTTGGAAATTGCACGTCAAACGTTGCAAATGAAGCGTTAGTCTATAACTAGTTTCATAAATGTTTTTTGCACCGCATATTGTTAAGAATGTATATTTTAGCTCAATTCATAAGCGTAATTTCATTCTGTTCGAAATGCTATAACATCATTAAAATGCACTTGAAATAATTTTTTCCACTGGCCGTAATGTAACGGAAAATATTTGACTGTCCCTGTAATTAAACTATACATCCGATTTTCATAAAATTTGAAGTGACTCGATAAAATTTTGTAACAATTATATAGTATTTAAAATTTCAGACCATTCGGTTGGATAGTTTTTGCTCTGTTCTATGCGGACGGGCGGACGGACAGACAGACAGATAGACGGACCGAACGAAGAATATGGGTGCTACGTATTTACATAATTACGAACGCACCTAAAACAAGTCCTTCCGGCCAGTGCTGGGACAACTTTCAACATGTGAAGTCTATCCTGTTAGCTCGCTTTAGATTGAGTGGCGAGGCTTATAGACAAAAACTAAATAAACATTTACGAAACCCGAATAGTCCGTGGAAAGACCTCATTTTTGAACTAAATAGCTTTCTAGAAGGATGGTTAAACGATCTTGATATTACGAATTTTACGGAGTTAAAAGATTTGCTAATCACGGAACAAATTAAGAGGCGTGCCCCAGCGGATTTAAGGGAACATTTTATAGATTCGTGGGCCAAATATAAAGATCCAGGAACAGTAGCTAAGGATCTGGACGAATACGAAACTATAAAAGGGACGTCAAAAAAATCGTGGAACAAAAAGCTAAAATTCGAAGAATATTCGCGGGATGAGAAAATGGAAAATGAAGACGAAACGAGAGGGGGGCATTACGAAACCGAAACTAACTGGAGAGAACGAAATATAGAGAAAGAAAAGGAAAAATTCTTTGAGCGAAAAAGGGCTATTAGGTGTTTCATTTGCTCGAGTCCAAACCATTTGAAGGTCAATTGTCCCGAAAACAAAAGTAATGCAGAGCAAATTACCAGCGTTCATCATATTAGCGGAAGTACAAATTTTGAAGAAAGTTTTAAGCCTTATCTAAACCGCGCGCTAATCAACGGAAGGAAATGCACAACATTAAGAGATAGTGGAAGTCAATATGATGTTATTTCGAGGAAATTTATTAAACCCAATCAATTAGACGGTGGCACCATTCGAGTTAGACAGCCGTTAATGAACAATACTCGTCGCTTACCGACGCCGAAGTTGTTTTAAAAATTGAAGGACTCGGGAGCCTAAAAACAAAAGCTATCGTGACGGACAGAAAGACGAATTTGTCCTACTATATTTTAAGTAACAAAACTCAAAAATTAATTGATGATATTAAAAGGAAAAAAATGCAGATTTCAGATGCAGTGGTCATCCATAACAAAGCGAAAACGAAACACGAAAACGGGAATCCATTCCGAAGGGACGAGAATAAGATGAGAGAGGACAACTCAAAATTCACGAGCGTGAACTTGGGAGAAAGAAAGGAAATGGGAGGTACCCGGTCAAAAACGAGATATGAGAATTAGGAGGGAAGAAAGGATAATACCGTATCACCCACGAAAAAGGAAGATCAGGTTTTAGGATCGAATAAAAGAAAAAAGAAAGATGTCAAAGGGGATCATGAGATGGGTTGCCCCATACGAGAAGTCAAACTGAAAAAGGGGTTAGAAAAATCGCATCATGAGCGTGAGGATTTAACACAGGCAAATAGGGCGTGTCAAAGTATAGATAGCTCGGATAATCAAAGGGATACGTCGGTGAAAATAACACTGAGACGGAACAAAAGAGAATTTTGGCGTAGAAACAACGAGAACAAAAAGTATCTCAGGCCAGAAAATCTAGTAAAGGACGGGAATAAATAGCGCGAAAGTGTTACGAGACGGATTAGTCGGAGGACAGGCGACTCTAAAATGTCCACGGCTTATTGTGTGGCGAGCGCCACAGGTAGACACGAGAAGTTGCAAAATTATCGTGTAAATAGACAAAAACCACAAGAAAAAAACGCGGAGAAAATAAATATGTTGACAAACGAAGATTCACGTCCGAAACACTATCCTAAATATAGAAATAGGCCTTCACATGACAGGCTCTAGCAGTTAGAAATTTAGCGCCGGATCAAGTGAGTCGAATTCGATTTAACTAAGTGTACATAAGTGAGTCGAATTCGATTTAACTAAGTGTACATATTAAATTTCATCTTATTTTGTGTAGATGTCATAGTGTAAAATTTAAATGTGTTTTGTCTTTTAAAAGTGAAATTTCATAATCAAATGTACTCAGCATTAGTAAGTTAAAAGTAAATTGTATGAAAAGTTTTTTGTGAAAGAGGTGAGTGAGATATATAAAGGAGGGCCACTCTAATATATGAGCTAACCTTTTCTTTGCAGATATTACGTCTTGCAGCCGAAATATCATTTAAAGGCGGAGGTATTGTGAAGAATCCAATGTAATTCACAAAAAAAGTCCCATATATTTTCAAAAGAGAACTCTAGATAGGAAAAGCAATGTATAAGCATAACAGCTCACAATATTTCTAAGTCTCAAGGATCTGCAGGAAATGATAAAAAGAATCAATCCATCTAAACCAATCTTAAAGGTTAACTGAAAAGGAGAATAGCGAGAAAAAAAGAGGAGTTACGGAATCCCTTTTAAGTAGCAAGTTTGCCGATATTTTCCCAGGACAATTTAAAAATGAAACTAGATGCGAAATTTTCTCACGCTAGCAGCGAGGGTCTCTCTTGGCCTATGAGATTGAAGCTTGTTAGTGATGTCATTCAACCTAGAAACTAAGTGGGTCCTGAGTGTGATATAGATAGCCTTGGTGGAAAAAAAGGAAGGAACAGAGAGATGTGTTTGGGGTCCCAAGGAGGGAGTTGCTCTCAAAAAAAGTTTGAGGCTGAGATTTCGGAGAGGTCCGAAGCAGTCTGCCGATTCGGGCAGGGTAAGATTTTTCCGGTGGAAACCGCGAGATATGAGTAGTTGACAACGGATTGGTATACACAAGAAAACAGAGGCAGCTGTTTCTTACGGGACTATTGTGACAGGATTTTGGATTTATATCGGGAAAGAATCCAGTAGAATCTGAATGCTAATCCTATACTCTGAACATTAAGCCTTTAATGAACATTGTCGCCAGCTGTAAAGTACCCAAAAATATAAAATAGTTGTAAATTCAAGTATTAGTCAAGAAATATTAATTTATCTTATGCATTTAAATAAATTGTTTGATTTAATTATTACTTGGGCCTCCGCTTGACTGAAGTTCCACGCTACCACTTCCACCTGTTAGTCGAAGGTTTTACACTGCTATATCTGAGCCATTTTTTAAGATAAAGACAAACAAAAAATGCTCCTGAATCCTTATATCAAGGTCAAATACTTAAGAAAGATACCTTTTTCAATTTCTAATTTTTTTGCACCTCACTTTAAATATAATTTTTTTTTTTTTTAATGGCCACCATTTTGAAACAAAATGGCTGATTAAGCTGGCCAGCGAACTTGCTCGAGATATTGATGTATACTATCCACAACCCTTCTTACATCGAATACGCGAATACGTGTGTTATCACGTGACAAATACAAGATCGTTTCAAAATGTTAGCCATGCTAGAAATTCAAAGTGCTATAATTCAATCATTTTTTAAGATATAAACAAAAGAACAAATTTTCAGAAACAAAAATTGCTCCGGAATCTATGTATCAAGCCCCAAACACATAAAAAAAATCTTTTTCATTTTCCAATTTTTTAATACTTCATTTTCAATTTTCAATTTAATTTTTTTAATGGCAACCTTTTTGAAACAAGATGGCGGATGAAGCTGCCAACGAACTAGGTCGAGACATTGGTATGTAGTATGTACAGACGAAGTTACATCCAAATCGGTTCATAAATACGCCTGTTATCGGGTGACAAAAATCAGGTCGCTTTAAAATGACAGCCACAATAGAAATTCAAAATGCTATAACTCAGCCATTTTTTAGATATAGACGAAACAAAAACTGTTCCGGAATCTTTGTATTAAGGTCAAACACATACAAAAAATTCTTTTTCATTTTCCAATTTTTTGGTATCTCATTTTAAATTTAAAATTTTAAAATTTTTTAAATGGCCGCCATTTTGAAACAAGATGGCGGATGAAGCTGGCCAACGAACTCGTTCGAGACATTAAAAGCGATATTTTCATATCGGCCTCGAGTCAGGAGTCAGCCGTAGAAATCGGCAAAGATCGCTATTTACAATCAGCCTTTTTGATTCTGCTCCTTTCAGTGGCTGATTCTCGAAAATCGATTAGATGTCTTAAATATTGGTTTAATTTATGTCTTATTGCTTTCTTTATTGGTTGATGAATGTTTTAATTTCATTATGGAATACAAGTTGGAAACAAATGATGAGCTATTTATATTAATTTAAGTGCAAACGGATTTCTTCTTGACAATATTTTTTTCCTTATTAGACGGCGTAAAAATTGAAAATGTGCGATATGTAGAAGTTAAAAAATTGCAATAAAAGTTAAATTTAATCGTGTGCTTTTGCCATCGTCGAAATGGCGTCAGCGTTACGCACGGACACGTTTTCCCTTTACAATATAGATAAGTAACTCTGTTGTTAATATTGAAAAGAAAAATATGCATATATAGAGAGAGGGGTGATAAAAATATGATAAAATGCTGAATAAAGAAAAAAAATTCAAAACCTTTTCGAATAAAATTCGAAAAATTTTAAAAAAAAAAGAAAGTTTGCCTTGTTTATTTAACTTCTTGTGTGAAGCCATTGAAACTGTAAAAAGATTCTTCAAACGTAATTGAATGATTGATTATATTTCATTTCAAAGGAAACAAAAGAATAATAAAATAACATAGAAAGCAAGAACTGTGTTACAAGATATATTTATCTACAGAAGGAATAATTTGTCACTCTAACAAACTCCAAGAAAATGCTTTGAAGATTCTCTGGAGACTTTATTTATACAAATAATTTTTTTGCTAATAAGAATTACGTGATTGTAATATAATATTAAAACAACATGCTGCTATAGTATTTGAAAAGCTTCTGAAATGTTATTCGTAAGAAACTTTAATGCTTCATTGTCAAAGGAGAAATTGCCGAAAATATAATACAGTAGAACCCCGCTAATCCGAACTAATTCGAACCGGTGCCTTTTGGGATTACACAAAATTAGGATTACCCGAAATTCTGATAAAAAAATAGAAAAGAAAAATTAGTTTGCTAAAAGAAAATCTAAGTTATAAGTACTCAGTAGTACAGTGAAATCTTCTAAACCGGCATCCTAAGGTCCGGCATGCTGGATAATCCGGTACGACTTTCAGAAAAAAAAGTACTGCTTGTTTAATCACTCTTTATGTTTATAATACTCTAATCGAATTTCAGAATAAGAAATTACGGAACAACTCATTACAAACGGTACAAAATCGCGAATCTATAAATAGCTCAGTCACTACGTCAACGACGGTGTTTGTGTGTGTGTGTGCGGGGGGGGGGGACATTTCTGTAGATAGTTTGCGAAATGAAGCTGTTGAAAAGAAAAATAAATTTTTATCATCTGAATTAAATGCTTTTCGCATTTAAAAAAATCATTTTATAGTGACTGACAAAAAAAAAAAAAACTGATATTCGCGATGTTTTCTTAGTTGGCTTCTACGAGTAGGCTTACAGTGCATGTTTTCATTTTATATTTATGTATGTATGTTACACTTTTACATTATTGAAATTTTTTTGTTTTATCCAAGCTATTTAAAGAATAAAAAACATGTTTTACTGGCATTTTTTGTTTAATTATAACTTCTACACGTTTTCCCAACATTCATCCTATTATCCGGAAAATTTCGTACTAAAAAGTGTAAAAAGTACTCTTTTGTTTTGTTTATAGTACAATAATTCAATATTTTCAGTTAATCTTTTAAGTATAATTTTCAAAATAAAATCGGTTCGGATTAAATGGAATTTCAGATTAGCGGGGTCCGGATTAGCGGGATTCTACTGCAAATATACATAAAAATTTATCAAAAAAAATAAGAAAATAAAAAATAAAAGGGATAAAAGTAATTTTTTAATTAAGTTTGAAAAAAAATAATCTATGAGACTTAATTATTATATTTTCCTTGTGAAACATTAGAACAAGAAAGAACTCTGTTGCAGCTTTTTCTTTTTATTTATTTACAGAAGGAATACAAATACATACACTAACAACCTGTAGAAAATTCGGTTCTTTTCCAGTATAGGTGCCTTGGCGTTTATTATAAAGCTTGGCGTAATTCGGGATTCAGAAAGTGAGACTTGTTCCCGAATGATATAAAGCTCGTAAAAGTGCCAACATCTTGGATTTTGAAATAATTTTTAAATATTTTTTGAAAAACTTGGTTACATGATCTACTTATAATAAAATCCGAGTGGAGAAAAATGTAGGACACCATTCCGGTGCAAACCATTCTGGTTTGCGAATCGAACGTAGCTAAACGCCATGTTAGGCTTAATGGAAAACATATACTAACATATGACAGCTAAATGATAATTTCTTCTACTTAAAATAATGTTTGTTCAGCATATTTTCATATAAAACATGTATATCATGTCCAATTATAATGTATTAAGTTCCAAATTAACCCTTAAATGCCTGATTTTTCAAAAATCATTGTAATAATGTTTTTTAATAATGTTTGTAATAATGTTTTCATTTTTTAAATAAATCATGGGAAAAATACTTAAAAAAATCATATTTTGTTTTAAGTATAGTTTACGGCTAAAAAACAGTTTGTTACTAATCGGCAATACTGATGTTTAATTGAAAAAATAATTTGCCTTGATAAAATTCTATAATATTAAACACAAAAGAATTTTAGGAACTATAATAAGAAATAAATTTCACTTTCTCACTGCAGGTCAAAATAGGGTATTTCGCAAGCTCCCAAACAAAACAAAAAGAACAAGTAGCAACAATTGAAAAAATAAATCTATCTTTATTCTTAAACAGCACAAGTGTTGCCATCTACATGTTGAAAATCGATTTAATAATAATTTCAGAATGTATTTTATTGGCAACATTAGGCACTATAGCTTCAATATTATTCTAATAGTATTTTAGAGCCTAAATTGGGTATGTTGCCGAAAAGCAACACCGGGCATTTAAGGGTTAAAAATAAGCTATTATAAACATCAGATTACTAGATATAAGCAAAAGAACACTGTTGTCATTCACAATTTCTGAATCTTGAAATAAATTAATGACTCTTTGAACACTTCTTAAAAAAAAAAAAAAAAAAAAAAAATACAGGCTCTGATTCTGTTCTTAAAATATTTGTGAAAGCATATTAAAGTCTTTAAATATTTTAATTTTGTTTAAAACCATCAAAACAATCATATTAAGTTCTAAATTAAAAATAGGGAACTTTCAATCAGCTGATAAACCATTGTACTTAAAGTGGAGGTTAGGGTAGTTTCACCAATGAGAACTGCCTATTTGTAGTGTGTGACACCCAGCTTGACATCAATTGCAACTGCCCTTAGGAGTATCAGAAGGAAAATCAGGAGCTTATGTTTTTTTGCTAATTCTTTTGGCGCCATCAATGAGCAATTAATATAAACAAAAAAAATTCTGCTGTAATTGTACTTTTTTTTTTTAATGCATTTTATCAGATTCGAAGGCATTGCAAATGAAATGAATATTTCTTAACAATTCACATTGAAATTGAAACATAAAGAATGTATAACGCAGTTGTACAACATATTTTAATTATCTTGCAGATAAAATTATGAATTTTAATATAGTAAGTTTGTAGCGAAAAAAAAAAGAATTCATAATGCAATTAATAGCAGTTTACTTTCAGAAACGATGCAGTTTAAAATTATTAAAAAATTACTATTTAGCGTATTACAGAATATTTCAAAATTAGTTTCTGAGTAGTAAAATAATTTGCAAGTCACAAAATTAATATAGGGTAAAAAATAATATATAAAAACCCCCTTCTACACAGTAATATGAATATACAAAATATTTTATAAAACGTTTTGTAGAATTAAGCATAATTTTTCCTATACTACATATACACATATATATACATAGACATATACATATGTTACAAATGCAATGCAACTTTGATCTTTTCCTGCTCCATGCTGAAATATTTAAAATATGATTTTAAACTGTAGTTTACATTATACCTTTGTTCTAATCATTAAAAATCAAAGAATAATAATTTTTGATTTTAAAAATGCACAAAGAATCTTTCTTTTTTCTTTTTCTTCTTTCTTTCTTTTTTCTTTAGTCAGAAATATATATTCTAAAATATTGTTTTGAAGATTTATCATTCTCGTTCCATCATTTTTGACGGGTGTTATATACTAGTAGTTTCATAAAATATGCGGACCCTAAAACATTTTCATTGTATTTTGACTTCGCATTTTCATCTAAAGATGGTATAATTTATATCACAAAAGCTTTCTGTAATTAACTTTCAAAGAATGAATGCCTTAGTCTCCGGCTGAAATACTGTACTTTTGCAGTTAACAGGTTGGTATTAAATTATAATCTGAAATATGGCGGGTAAGAATTGCACTGATCAGTAAAAAAAAGTATTTTTCTTTTGCGGATCCTCACGTCCTCATAATAAATATACAGCCATCAAAAAGCTTTTAAACAATGAAGAAGTCAGCAACGATTTTTTATTCGCTGCATAGTTCGTCAGCAAAGTATCAACGTTTGTAGATAATTGCGGTTTTTGCAGTGTATCAAAGTCTGAGAACTTATGTGCCCGCAAATTCTGTATGTCCGTACGTACGTACGTACGTAACGCGATAACTCTTGATAGAAAAATCCAATTTGCTTCAATTTTTTTTTCAAGGTTCATTCTAATAGGAGCTTCCTTGATTAGTTTTGGGTTTCATTGGTTAAGTATAAAGGAGAGTTACGGGGAGTAATACCCCTTAACTTAGATAAATGAGTTTTTCATGCAGAATTCTCAGATTTGCTTCAATTTTGGTATACAGCTTAGTTCTGATAAGGCGCTTCCCTGATTAGATTTGAAGGTTCATTGTTTAAGTATAAAGGGGGGATCGGGGGGGCCATTACCCCTTAATTTAGATAAATGAGTTTTCTTACCCGATTTGCTTCAAATTTGGTATAGCAATTTATTATGATAAGGCGCTTCCCTGATTAGATTTGGAGGTTCAATGGCTAAGTAAATACGGGAGATCGGGGGGGGGGTGTAATACCCCCTTAATTTAGATAAATGGGTTTTTCTTATCCGATTTGCTTCAAATTTGGTATACTACTTTATTATGATAAGGCGCTTCCCTGATTAGATTTGAAGGTTCATTGGTTAAGTATAAAGGGAAAAGAGGGGGATAATATCCCCCCTTAATTTATATAATTGGGTTTTTCTTTCCGATTTGCTTCAAATTTGGTATACTGGTTTAGTCTGATAAGGTGCTTCCCTGATGACATTTGGAGGCTCATTGGTAAAGTATAAAGATGTGAAACAGGGGGGGGGTAATCCCCCCTTAATATATTTTTCGAAAGGCATTATTCTTTAAAGTAAGTGTATAATATACAATTTGTGTGAATAGACTGTGAGCTCAATGTCATCAGCTTAACTGGACAGTTTTCTTTTTTATTAGATCCTCCTATTACAAGTGGTTTCAAAGTTCCCGTTCCATCAGCATTACATTTAACCAACACTGGTAGTCACATTTTGATTTTCTTTCCGATTGGAATATTTTATTTTTAAAGCGAAGCGTCCTTTTAGGTAGATTTTGTAAGAAATACTACCTATTGCAGTCTTTACCATGGTGCGACTTTTCAAAAATATCTTCATAACTTTTCATTATATGACCCCAGGAACCCAAAACCACTCCCACCTAAAAAATTTATATATATATATATATATATATATATATATATATGTACTAAATTTTGTCCGCACGATAAATGTCGTAATTATGCACGGATCGTCTTCAAGCTCGCCAAAAACATTGAGATGGCTAATATAACGGTCGGGATTGCAAACTGGTAAAATTGGCCCAAGGCGCTAGAAATGGGCAGGGTTAAAAATTTTGAATACCACCTTAACATGATTCTGATAAAACCAGCTTTTACAGAAAAATGACAAGGGAAAAATAAGCATTTTTCGTTTATAGCAGTTGCCAATAATAATAATAATAATAATAAAACAATAAAATTCACGCCACAACTATTACTTTTCTACTGCGAGATTCCCACGTAAAAAATGAAAATAAAATAAATAGTTTGACGAATTGAAAAAAAAAATTAATATTACGTCATAAGTTTTCTAGAGTAATATTTCCACGTGTAAACTGAAAATGAAATAAATAGTCTGACGAACTAAGAAAAAAAAAAGAAAAAAAATTATGTGACATTGCAAATATAATGGACGTCAGCGGGTGAATATGTAACGTCATGTGAGTTTGAAAAAAAGTATTTAAACATGATAAAAACCCGACTATGACAATATTAACATATATTAACATTTTGAGGTTCTCTGAATTTGTTTTCGCCATTTTTAAACGTATTCCATATACATGCGCGTGTGTATCCGTGTATATTATAATTTTTACAATGCGTTTAGGTCCCAAGATCTCATTCTTAGTGGAGAAACGGGGTTTATCTCTAATCTTGATTTATGTTTCGTTGGTGAAATTAGTACTTAACTTCGAAATCTACCTCCGCCTATATGCCCAGACGGTAGGGATTTTTTACATTGTATATTATTAAACAATCCGTTGTAACTATTGTAACTCTTCGATAAAACTGGGCAATATTTCATTCCATTCGTTCACTACTTTTATTTTTATATACGACTTTCCCAGGCACCGTTAATTTGCATGGAATCTTCCGTTTATGAAACTATCAATCTATTCATTTGATGCAGAAAAATCTTTTGAGTAAATTCAAGTTCATTTTCCCTGTTAAGAGGCCCGTGGACAACATTGTTTCTCGGCAAAAACGTGGGACAATCTGAAACATTTCCACCAGACTAGATTCAATTTTAGAAAGAGGGATAGCATTCAACGATTTTTAACCGCGAATATATTTTTTTAAATTTCTGTTATTGTTTCACAATCGTAATTAAAATTGACCCAGAAATAAGCAGACGTACAATGAAAGTGTTTTAGTTTCCGATATTTTTGTGAAATTCGCTTAAAAAGTTAAACATTTTACTCAGCGAAATAATTATGTTTTCAGCAATCTTTCATGGAATCCCAAGGGTTTTGGATTTAAATATTCTGAAACAAAAAACTAAAATTACACAATTTTTCCCTTCTTGACTTCTAGGTAAAGATAATAATTAGCCGTAAGTTAGCGATTGGTGATAAAGCAGTTAGCGTCTGATAAATACGATGCTATCAAAATACATTTTCCAACAGCTGTTGGTAAAGAAAACAACTGGACATATAAAAGTGGAAGTCAATAGAAAAGAACCAATATATGAGGAAAAGGACAGCACAAGGGCAATACATTCAGATGTTAATTCAGACATTATTCAATATTTAACAAGCTACACATTACTTCCTAAAAATTTTGCAACATACTTTCTTGATGTGGAAATCTATAACTTCTGACTTAGCCATAAACGCTCCGCAGGTATGCACTCTAGGTAAAGAGTATACGCAGAGAGCATACGTTATAGTTTTATTTGAGAAACAGAAGGTATTTTGAGTTTCTTTAAAAAATCCAGAAGATATACGGCGTATACCACCGTTTACCTCCCCCCCCCCCCCCCCCCCGCACACTACACCCCTGTCTATGAGTAATAAATCTGTTGACCAGCGACCGCAGTGTAATTTGTGAAGGACACATTTTATTTGAACTTTCCTTAATTTTAGGAGTTCTACAATCGACCTTGTATTTTTTTTTTTAAATTAGTTTTATTGAGCGTAAGATTACAAGTAGTTTGAAGAAACCTAACTGCTTTGTTTTAAGTACATTGTCACTATACTGATTTTCTAGCTCTTTTTTGTAATAAAAGACACAACGTTGGCTGATAAATTATCAAAGTCAATAGAATGGAATAAGTGAGCAAAAAAATATAACATCAATTCTCTTAAAAGTGTATTCAGCAATTATGCAATCGTCAAATTTAATTTTATATTTCAGCAATCAATTCAATTCGATTTACAGCAATTCATCAATATTCAACATTTAGCATAATGATAGGTTTCAAGTCATTTCTTTAAGTGACAAGATTACTTATTGTTTTTAATCGCGAAGACCATGCCATTTATGTTTAAAGTAGCGCAATTACGAAGAATGTCACTGCTATAGAGGTTGTTGAGTTCAGGCTAAAGATTACAGAAAATTCCTCAATAATCATTATTATTTTTGATAGAGGAAAAAAATTGCAAAATCTAATGCGTCTAATTAAAATTATTGTATGTACATTTGTTGTAATACGTATGAATGTGTAGAAAACGTAGCAATTATGCCAGATGGATGTAGTATGTACTTGTGCAACGATGCGTATAAGTAAGGTAAGCATGTGCGTTTCTGTATAAATAATGCAATTAATGTGTTAAGTACGGAGCTAATTAAAAAACTAAAAAATAAGTATTTACCACAATCATACTGTCGCGTAAGTAGAATTTCCCATTAAGGCCATTTTCTGTAGTTTAACAATATGTTATGTGAATTTAAAAATTGTCTTTTCTGTTTGTAAGATTTTAAATAATTTGAGGAAATCAAATTGTATCTTTACAGCTTATTAATATTTGTAATTCTTTTCATTTCTCTATTCATAGCTGTAATTGTTATTTTTTATTTCACTCATTCCAAAAATTCCGTTTTCTGATAATCTTAAATGTTCATCAATTTTGTTAGTTCAGCAATCTTTTACTATAAGTAATAAGTCTAAATGCTCTAAGTGTTTTCATGAATATCCATTTCAATCTAAAGTTAATACAAAGGGTGTTTGTTTAAGTAATTTTTAAATAGTGAATAAAACTGACGCCAATTTACATATTTTAGAGAGAGTGAGCTCCCTATGGGTGAGCACATTTTTGTCGGTATCGCTCACATTAGACAAGCAGTCGACTATTCTATATTGAAATTTTGATCTATCTTGGTAAAATGAAAAGTATATAAAGTATGTAAAGTATATAAAAGTAAGTTTCAAACCTCGCCTTATCCAAAATTTAAAAAATCGAGTTTTCTCTATCAATCTATGCTATTAGTGAATCTTCAGTGAAAAAATACCACAATCTGCAAAACAACTAGTTTTATCGTGTATTTCTGACATTGCAAAATCTCGGTTTACAATGAAAACCAAAGAACACTGTCAAAGCTTTTCGCGATTTCCCACAATTTGATTTTCTGGAAAAGACAGAGTCCCACCAGTGGCCGAGAGATTCTGCTCTCGAAGCTGTTAGACGGGAGGTGCTAGGTTCGAACCCAATCGCGCCCGTCAGCCTAATCGTTCGGAGTTTTCCGTGGTTTTTTTCGAACATTGGATTTCCTTGCGTATATACGGGTTAGGCTCCCTTCGAAAGATCTCCACGGAGGGCATCCCCTCCTGGGCCTATATATCTATAATGTAGATAATCGGCCGTCATAAAACAACATCAACAACTGGAAAAGATGGGATTTGAAACTCACGTCCTCATATGATATTACGGTGACTTTTATAAAACGCAAAGTAATGTACTGTACCTTAACAAATTCAAATTTCAGGAAGATTAGCCAATTTTCACAAACGTTAGACACTACGATGACCGCCTATCCCCACCCCAAACAAAATAAATAAATCAATAAAAGAAAGAAAAAGAAAAAAACAGGAAGACAAATATTCGATTGTTGCTTCCGGATTACATTTATATTGGGTTATCATCGTAATGAACCTTTTCAAGAATTCAAAAATATCAAAATTGGATCATGCATCCATTAGACATGCACAAAAACATACAGTCTTACGCATCAGAGTTCTGCTTTTTAACTTTCTAAAAAATGGGAAAAAATATTATCGTCAATGAGGAAAACAGAAATTTGTTTTTGAAACGTTCACTATACATAATGCATATTTATTATTTTTTACATAAAAACCCTCACATTTTTAGTAAAACTTCAATGTTTAAAGATAGATGTGAATATAATAATCCTATTATGCATTCCTTTTCTTACATTTTATATGAATATTTAGCAAAACATATACATTTAAGTTCCTATTTGACTTTCTTAAGGCGTTTAAAATATATAACGCTTTGTAATCTGATTTTCTCGGCGCGTTTTTTTTTTTCAAGTTATGAGTATATTTGAATCTGTTATGGATTTGCGTAGAATGTTTTATTTAAAGAGGCTAGGGATTTATTTTACCACAAGAATATTCAGGCTATACTTACATTGTAATATGTAAATCTAATATTTACGACATAATAATGGCGACACGTAAATATAGTAAAGTTTGGAAATAACATTTTATCGCCCCATGTATTATAAACTATACAATAAATATTTTATTAACAAAGTACGTGAATATTCACCTTTAAATTTTAAGTAGGAAAAAAAGATAAAACTAATGACAAAATAAATTTTAGGGATTTTTATGACGTATTTCTTTACATTAAAATATAGCTAAATATATTATTGTGTTTTTATTAAATTATTTATTTGTTTATTATTTTTATTCGATTAATTAACCCTCTTTTAGATTTATAAACACAAAAGTGGTATTAAAAAAAGTTAAATTATCCATTCTTTCGGAAATATATGCGTATTTTATGCTTCGTTATTAATTATTATATTTAAAACCTCAACTGATATTACTTCAAATTACTTTTTTTTTTCGCTAATGCAATGGAATATACAGCTGACGTTATGAAATGGCTAAATGCCATCAAATAAATAGGAGCATTTAAAATATAAAACGCTTTGTCAGCTGATTTTCTCTGCGCGTTTTATCGACCTTCAAATATTAACAAATCTGTTACCGAATCAGATAAAACTTTTTATCTAAAAAAGCTATGAGTATGTTTTATCGTACGATTATTTAGGTGATAGGTGTAAAGATAAAGTTTGGAAATGCATGATAAGAGTAGGAAAGTACAATTTATATCTTTCCATTAAGAAGATACAAGGTGTCTCCCTTAATATAAAAAGGGTTAGTAGGAGTAGAAATTCAGCATTGGTAAGGATAACTGTAAGGGGCTGTACCTATATAACGTTATCAAATTTTTGGTAATTTTGGACCCCTCCCCATACAATATCATACGTTATCATTCCTCGAAAGCCCTCCCCCCCATCCCCGGCTTTAATGATATCGTTATCAATGTCTAAAAAATATTTTTATTTTTACAATTATTTTTACTTTATATATCTTTGCATCGATATAAAGATATAGTTATACATTTATTATTAGCATACTTTACTGATTCCAATGAAGATAAGAAGTCAATAAAGTATCGCTATTTAGCATAAAATAACGTTGCATCAAATAATATCTAAAAGCAATAGCTATTATTTAAAAGTAATATATAAATAATAGTTTTTTGTTATATAATGTGTTCAACAGTAATGTTGCTTTCTTTCACTTGTCCCTTGCGTGATGAGGGTACAAGCCGAACATTTTATGAACAAAACAAGTGTACAACATTCTTTCTTTTTTTTTTTTACTAGTAAACACAAGTATTGTTTGGAACGTACTTCACAGCTTGTTTCTCCAACAGCAGATTATATTCGCACATGGCAGAAGACTAGGAATGCCGAACGTTGAGATATTCCATATTTTGATGAAATAATTTTGAAATGATTTTCTAATCATTTAATGGTTTTAATAATAACTTTGTAATTTCTTAAAATAATAATAAAAAAAAGATAGCAGACTATTTTGAAGTAAAGAAAAAGTATATAAAAAAAGTGAAAATATTTTGGTTGGATCAAAAATGCTAACGATATCAAAATACAAATCCCTCCCCCTCCCCTGAAAATATCTTATGATATCAAATTCCATACCGCCCCTCCCCCCTAAATTTATAAGATAACATTATATATGCATAGCCTCTAAAAGGCTCTTGAAAACCTTTTGGTGTAATACTGGAATGTGTTATGTTCGTGACTAAATCTCCGTAGAGAGGGAATTCTAAATAATGTCGAGAAACGCGCATGCATGTATACGTCGCATGTAGTGTTGCCAGGTGTCCCTATTTTCAGGAGCTCCAACATCTGTCCTGCATAACGGGACGTCAAAAGTTCCGATTTTTCAAGATGAACAAACTTCTTTTAATTTCTGTTGTACCATGTTAGTACCATGTTATTCTTTAGTCTGCATCGAGTGGAACTAAATTTAATAAAAACTCTGTAGACAAAACCTCTCTATAACGAAATTATTTTTTGTCTCTTCCAAAGTGATACCTTAACAAATCTACCTGTCTAGACAGAAACGTGTCTAAATAATTAATTGTCGTTCCTGGTGATTTTGTTTTCACGAGTTTTACTGTACTCGGCTCAGTAAATTTTGTGTAAGTGGAACCTGTTTATAACGGAATTCTGTTTCAAAACTAAAAATTCCACAGCTCGTACGATCGGAACAATTGTACCGGCTAAATTGGAATTTTGTTCATAACTGAATAAAATTCCGAAATTATAATTGTGCACTTTTGTCCCCAATGATTCCGCTTTCAGATTTTTACTGTGGAGACGGTTGTGTTTATTTTATATAATAAAACCTGCAAAGACGAAATCGCAAAAGAAAGGAAAAAATTACATTTTAATTACATTTTGCTTTTTTGTTAGCAGATTGCATGGTATTACTACTGTAAAGTCAATGAAGTCTTTACGTTTAAGACAGAATTCCGCTACTGACAGGTTCTGTTTCGTAGGGTTTTCTGTATTTTTATGTTCCAATTTAGAACACTTGTCCTGATTTTTTTGTCTTCCTGTCCCGCCACTGGACCCGGCAAGGCTAGTTTTTTTTTACCGGATGAGTGTTTTTATATTACACAGAAAAAAACCGTTTTGTTGAAAAAAAAAAAAAAATTGTGCCAACTAAATTTTTTAGTTGATATAACTCCAGCCAAACTCTGTGTTGGACTGACCAAATCATTTCGTTAACTTAATGTAGTTGTCCTAACCAAATGGATTTAGTTACAAGTACAAATTCCATTTGGTTGTCATAACCAAATTGAAACCCATTTGGTTGTTGTAAACAAATGTAATTGTTTAAACTAATTATATACAGCTAATAAAATCATTTGTTTTTATATTAGGGGAAAGACGGGTTAAATGGCCAGTGAGGTCAAAATGCCATTTGAGTTTTTTCCACTGTATAGTGACCTCACCACACAGGAACTGGCCGAAACAGTCATCACAAATGATGGTAGTATTATCTGACACTTTGGAGCGGCAGATTACATTTTTCTAGTTCTGAACTCATTTTATTGTTTTTTTCGCACTTTTGGCAAGTGCTACAATTTCTTGATTATAGCTAAATAATATGTAGTGTTATAATTATTTCCTCTTATGCAGTTTAATCTGTGTGAAATAACCTTTTAAATAATGTGTGTTTGAAAACGCTAAATCATGTAGATTAGATACTAGGTCAGAGTTTTTGTAATGGCGTCATTCCGTTGCAAAATGGACACAAAGTGATCGGGTAAAATGGCCAGCTGGCTACTTTGCCCGGACACGATTTTTTATTCATTGTTCATAACAAAATACTATTCAAAAGTGTTTTCTTTGAAAGAAAGAAGACAGGTCGGGGCCTAACTTCTGCAGAGAAAGGCTTATTCTCGATATTTGCAGTCTGCATGCCTGCTGGAAGTACTTGTATTCCTCTACCTGTGATATTGATGCTCATTACTGCCTACTTTATCTTGTAACGATTTAAAACTTAAAATATTACAAGGCATAACACTTATTCGTAACGTGTGTTACTTTAGCTTGCGTTGATTAAATACAGGGTGGTCGTAAAAAAATTTTGAAAACTCGCAGACAATATGCCAGGTTACTTTATCATCGCTACGAAATCGCTTTTATCATTTTTATCAGTTATCGCATTTATCAGTTAATTATAGAAACAGATAACACATACTGTTCACAAGGCTTCTCATGAAAGAGTCTTCTTATTTCGATGAACGGTTTCTTCGTGGGAAAAAATTAGATAACGGAAGGAAGGGTAAAATGACCACTCTAAGGTTTCACGAATTTTTATACTTTTTTAATCAGTAAAGTTTTAGAAACAAATACCAATAGTAACTGTAATAACTTTAGTTTCAATCGCTATTTTACTTTTTTTATATTTATTTTAAAATGCACACGTTACTTTAAAATATAAACTACGAAATGCCCACTTTGACCACCTAGGCTGTGTAAAGAGGCCAGCATAGGGATATAAACATATCTCATTGATTTAGGATGTATACAGGGTAGTCATAAAAAAAACTTTGCCGATATATGGACATTTAGCGTCCGGTCCGTTCATCCGATCGAGATGAGATTTCAGTTATATTTATTCAGAGGTATAAGCATGGCATTCTGCGAACGGATACAAAGTAGTGCTCACGGTTGAGGTTATAGGTACAGAAAATTAAAATTTTCAAATGGCAACGCCCATTTTTTCCCATCGCAAAATACTCAGCGCATGCGATAACGCTAAGAGTGTTGGAAAACGGTACGTGTATCAAAAAAAAAAAAAAAAAAAAAAAAAAAAAACGGCTGCGTTATGCACGCACAAAAAAAGAACTCTGCGAACGGAAAAAAACACGATTTGGGTGCACGGATGAAATTTGCATATGACAAAGGCAAGACACCATCCACTGATAACAACTCAGATCGGAAAAAAAAACTTTTATTTGGATTACCAGGCAATTACGCATTGCATGCGGGAGACTGTGGGCAGTACAGCCGAACGTAACATAGCATGAGGGATGTTTGAAATCTCACGTTTGATAGTGTCTTTCAAACCTTTTTGCGGATTACGCATGTATAGTCTAGTTTTGAAATATCTCCAGAACCAGAAATGCATATGAGTGAGGTCGAGGGATCACGGAGAACACGGAAATGAAAAATGGCGTGAGATGAAGCTGTCAACAAAATGCTGTTCCAGGACCTTGTGAGCAGACTTCTGTATATGTGAAGTGCTTTATCTTGCATTCAAACGATGTCAGTCATTGCATTTCGCTGCATCAATTCTGGTATGACGTAATTTTGCAGCATGACTGTACAGAAATAGCCCTACACAGAGCACGTTACAAACCCCGTTGGTGTCGCTTCCTCTAAGAATTACCGGCCGAGTATAACTGCGCCTGGAATGTTGCACTACACATACACAGTAATTTTGGCATCGTATAAAGGTACGAGTGTCATAGCGTGCGGATTCGTGTCTGCTCAGTGCACAAAAGTTTTGGTGTTCACATTGCCAACTAAGGTGAAGTGTGCCTCGTCTGCACATAATATGCAAAAAAGCCAGTCGTTATCGCCCTCATATCGGATAAGAAATTCATTTGCGAAGTTCATACGAAATTGATGGTGAACCTGCGTCCAACATCTGGACCTGGACAAGCTGATACCGGTATGGAAACATGCGGACTACAGAGCACAGTAGCTTTAGGACCGTTAGTTTCGGTATATCCAACACACGAGCTGCACTTCTTGCAGTTTGCATGTGTCCTAAAGTCACTATGTGATGGACTTCCATAACAGTGTCCGGATCCAGTTTAACACAGGTGCAGCCAGTTTCTTTGAACTTCTTTAGTAAACCACGCAGAGCTTGCGTGGTACATGCGCCACGTATTTTGCAGTGGTTTCGACGGTAAACACACAAGGTTTCCGCGGCATTAATCCCGTTTTGAAAATAGAGTTTTACCGATTCATCACGAACTTTCGCTGTCAGAATCATTTCGTCGGCATGTGCGAGCTCCCGACTAAAGAACTAACATTTCCACCCCGCTTTTTATCCAATTTCTATGCTGAATATCTGGCGAATGGGATTCTGTGATTAGTGTCTTGCCTCTGTTAAATGCAAATTTCCTCTGTGCATCCCGATCGTGTTTTTTTTTTTGGCCGTTCTCAGAGCTGGTTTTTCTGCGTGTATAATGCGTCCGTTCTTTGTAATACACTAACCGTTTCAACGCTTTTTAGGGTTTTCGCATGTGCTGAGCTTTTTGCGAAGGGAACCATTGTACGTTTCTCTTCAAAAACTTCGAATTCCTTTACCTTGTAACCGTAACCGTCAGCGCCACATTGCGGCCGTTCACAAAATCTCGAACACATACCTCTGAATAACTATATCTGAAATCTCATCTCGATCGGACGAACGGACCGGCCGCTAAAGGTCCATATATCGACAAAGTTTTTTTTTATAACTACCCTGTATACATCCTAAATCAATGAGATTTGTTTATTTACTTATGCTGGCCCCTTTACACAGCCTAAGTGGGCAAAGTGGCTATTTCGTAATTTATCTTTTAGAGTAAAAGTACATTTTTAAATAAATATAAAAAAAGTAAAATGGCGATTGAAACTAAAGTTACTGCAGTTACTATTGGTATTTGTTTTTAGAGCATTACTATTAAAAAAGTATCAGAAAAATTCGTGATACCTTAGAGTGGTCACTTTACTCTTCCTTCCCTTATCTATTTTTTTCCCATGAAGATATCATTCATAGAAATAGTTTAGAATAGTTAGAACAGTTTCGTGAGAAGCATTGTGAACTGCATGTGCTATCTGTTTCTATAATTGATTGATAAATGCAGCAATTTCGTAACGATGATATAGTAACCTGGCATATTGCATCCAGTTTTCATGAACATGATTATTTGCACGCATGCTTATTTAGATATTAAAGAAGGGCAGTTTAAATGTTTATTGTATCTATTAGGGCATAAAAATATATTTTTGGAAATTCTTCGAAATTTTATTGTCGTTTTCTAATTGTAGTCCGCGAGCCAGGTACAAATTTCGTCAATTATTTCTTCTCGGTAACTTGTAAAATGATTAAGAGAGTTTTATCATGAAGCTCCGTGAACGTCAGATGCGGTTCCGTGGGTGGGCTGAGAAGCGGTAGCCTCCTACGCATGTAAAAAAAATGAATTTTAGTCATTTCCTCCCGATTGAAAATTTGTCAAATAATAGTTAACCCAATATCTTGAACAAAGAAAGAGCTCAGCTGATTATAAAGTGGTGGTTAATACGTCAGCTGGTCACACGAACATTAAAAAATATATATATATATTCAGTGATTTCCTCTCAATTGAAAATTTATCAGATAACAGTATATATGCTATTTTAAATAAATAAACATGTCAGCTGGAAAAATTGTCAGCTGATGTATAACTACGAATTGATTTTTTTAACTACGTACAGGCGAAAATGCGAGTGGAGACAATGGATTAAAAGGGGATGAGATTTTAAAAGTATCTATAAAGAATATTGAAGTAAATGAAACATCACAATAAATTTATATCTATCAGTTAGAGCATAGAGCGTAATGTCGAATAACTTAAGATAGGTTATTTCCTCCCGGATGAATATCCGTAAGCTGATAGTTGATATGATTCTGTACGTAAAAAAAAAAAAAAAAAATCAGCTAGCAATATGCCGAGGAAAATCTCGTCAGTTGGTGCATTTAAATAAGTGATAGGTGCTACTGTCTGGCTCCTGCGTAACACCCTTCAGGGCATCAGCTGACAATTTTTCCACTGAGATATAGCCAGCTGACATGTTTATTTATTTAAAATAGCATATATACTGTCATCTGATAAATTTTCAATTGGGAGGAAATCACTGAATATATATATATATATATGTTCGTGTGACCAGCTGACACATTAACCACCACTTTATAATCAACTAATTTTTTTTTCTTCAAGATATTGTGTTAACTATTAATTTAGAAATTTTCATTCGGGAGGAAATGACTAAAACTAATTTTTTAAAATAGATTTCGTATGAAATACTATCTATTACATTCTCCCCTATGTTGGAATTTCTGAAAAAATTTTGCCGATCTACACCGATCATGACCCCTAGAACCCAAAACCACCCTAAAAAACTTTATATATCTATCTATTTGTTTATCTATCTATCTATGTATCTATCTATCTATATATATACATAACTTTCTTCTGGACGCGATAACTTCCACAATTCTGCACAAATCTCTTCCAAACTGATACATAAAATCAAGGGGCATAAAATCTCAGTCAAGTTCGTTAATTTGCAAAATCGGACCAACGGGATGGAAATAGGAAGGGGTTTTGTGAAAACCGAAAAACCCCCATAACTTCTTAATTTTTGTACATATCAAATCAATTTATAGTTTTTATTACTTCGAAAAATAGGATCAAATATGTATGTATCACAGGTTTTCGGTCAGCTTAAAAATGGGCTCAAGGGGAGCAAGAAATAGGATTTTTGGGAGAGAAAAAATCATAACTTTGTCAATTCTCAAGACATCAAATCCAATTAATTTTATTATAAATCTCCATAATATTATCTACAACTTTTATATTCACAAGTTTTTGATAGGACCAATTCGTAACAACAACAACAACAACAAAAAAAAAAAAACGAAAACAAAAAGGGGGGGGGGGATGAAGAAGAAAAAAATCCATAACTCCGTCAATTCTCAAGATATAAAATCCCCATGAATTTATCATATATCTTCTTAATATTGTCAACAACGTTTATATGGACAAGTTTTTGATCGGACCATTTCTTACAGCAAAAACAAATTAAAAACTAGTTGGATGTGCCAATCCCAAGACTTTCTTCTATCTTATACATCTTAATATTTCAAAAAAAAAATTACACATGTTAATACTTCAATATTATTAGTTCAATACTATACCAACATTGATTTTCATCTTAAATTTCTGCTTCAGTCAATTAAACGGACTAAAAACGAGTTACTATATATCATGATATTTGTTAAAATTATTAGTTTTTCCTTATTCTGCTGTCATCAGCTGTTTCCGAATAGCCGACTTAGCAGAAAGCGAGTTCCGCTGCACGAGCCGCCGATGGACAATAGAACTACGAAAAATCAAGAAAAGTATACAAAAATCGGTATCACACAGCCCCTTTACCACGCAATATTTCCAAATTCGAGGAGGACCTGTTGGCCAAAGCCAAACACATGCACAAAAAATTTGGTTCAGTTGTATGCATAATTTTATACACTTTTCGATTGTACAATAAAGAAAATGGCACAAACATCGCTATTACAGCGCCCCCTTCCGGCAGATTTTTTCAAATTCAGGGAGGACTTGCTTGCCATAGCCAGAAACATGCACAAAAAATTTGGTTCAATTCTATGCATAACTTGATACACTTTTCGGTGATTAAATAATGAAAATGGTACAGACATCGCAATTATAGCGCCTCCTTCCGACAGAATTTTTCCAAATTCAGGGAGGACCTTCGTGCCACGACAAAAAAAAAAAAAAAAAAAAAAAAAAAAAAAAAAAAAAAAAAATTTGTTCAATTCTATGCATAACTTAATACACTTTTCGATTGTACAATATTGTAAATGGCACAAAAATCGCTATTACAGCGCCCCCTACCGGCGAATTTTTTCCAAATTAAGGAAGGACCTGCTTGCCATCGCCAAGAGCTTAAAACATTTTTTTGGTCCAATTCTATGCATAACTTCATACAGTTTTCGATGGTACAATATTCAAAATCGCACAAAAAACGCTATTACAGCGCCCCTACAGGCGAATTTTTTCCAAATTCTGGGAGGACCTGCTTGCCATAGCCAAAAACTTAAAATAAAAATTTGGTATAATTCTATGCATAACTTCATACACTTTTGGATGGTATAATATTCAAAATCGCACAAAAATCGCTGTTACAGCACCCCCTACCGACGAATTTTTTCCAAATTTAGGGCGGACCTACTTGCCATATCCAAAAACTTAAAATAGAAATTTGGTTCAATTCTATGCATAACTTCATACACTTTTGGATGGTACACTATTCAAAATCGCACAAAAAATGCTATTACAGCGCTCCCTACCGGCGATTTTTTTCCAAATTCAGGTAGGATCTGCTTGCCATAGCCAAAAACTTAAAATAAAAATTTGGTGCAATTCTATGCATAACTTCATACACTTTTTGATGGTACAATGGCGACAGACACACGGACCGACGAACACAAGGACAGACAGACATTTTCTATAAACATGTTTTTGGGGATCTCTGATCCCTAAAACGTGTAAATCCGTCGAAAACCGGAAGTCGAAAAAAATTTCGATTACAATACTTTCTTCTATTGAAGATAGAAGAAAGTAATACATAGCGGTTGAAGAAAAAAAATCATCTTATTAACCCCTTGGGTACGAGCGGCACGTATACGTGCTGCATGAAGTGCTCAAAATCCTTGTTTTTCCTCACCAGTAAAATTTACTTTATTTAATCAGCGCATTTTCTGGATTCAAGAAAACACTAATTTCTGTTTTTAAAAAACGGTGACTAAAGATTAAAAATTTCGTAAAAGGCTCCCGTCCCGAAAGTGTTAATGGTGTATTCAAATCCTAACTGCTTATTTTTTTACTCATTTCTAAATTCATTTTTGATCTCAAACGCATCCAGTTGGTAGATTCCCTTACTCAGAAACTATATAATGTACCGTAATGATCGATTTTTTGATAGAGGCAAAATATATTTCAAAATATAATGTCAAAGTGGGCATTTTGAAGAGAATTTCCCGATGCGATTGTGTTAGAAACGAAAAATATTGTCCTACTGAGAAAATAATTGTTTGTGAATCAAGTGTTAATTATTTGAACGAAACATAAAAACACAGGTCGCTTATAAATCTCTTCAAAAATCACGTCACCAAGTTTCATATTTTTTCTATTAAAAATGAATCTGAAAATGTGCCAGAAAATATCGAGTAGTTGAGCATGGAAAAGTACTTTTTTGAATACCTCCTTAACATGATTCTGATAAAACCAGTTATTATATAAAAATGAAATAAAAATTCGTCAAAAGCGACCAAATAAAATTGTTAAAGTGGATAAATCCCTAATCATGATTTAGTTTTTGTTGGTGAAATTAGTATACTTACCTTCGAAATCTACCTCCGCCTGTAGGCCGGGCCGACAGGGATTTTTTACCTGCATGGGAGGCTACCGTTGCTCAACCCACCCATGGAACCGCAGCTGACGTTCACGGAGCTTCATGAACAACTTTCTGAAGCATTTTACAAGTTATGGGCCGAGAGGAACTTGGTCATGAAAATCTGTTGCTGGCTCATGGACTATTGTGGGACACCTTGCATTTTTAAAACCCTTTAATGGAGTATTGAGTTTCAAAATTTATGGAAGCAAAAGACTAACAGAAAACAAATTTTAATGCTTGCTTGATGTCTGTCTTTTCATTAAAATACCGATATATACATCTTTCAGTATTTAAAAAATTATCTATAAATTATTTTTATTCATTTAATTAATGCATTGTTAGATTTGTAGGCATAAGTCAATTAAGATTTTTGTAGCTGAAATTTAGAATATAAAAATGTCCTTTATTTTAAAAATGCACCGGTTTGACTTTATATCGTTATTATTCTTATATTTAGAAAAATGATGTTACGTAAAATAAGGGTATTTTTACTAAGGATCCTTAACATATCTCCGAGCAATTAATATTAAAGCATAGATAAATGCTATCAAATAAATAGCAATATTAAAAATATAACGCTTTGTCAGCTGATTTTTTTGCGCATTTTATCGATCTACAAAATATCGATAAATCTGTTACCGAACGTAAAGAGAGTTTTCGATTTAAAAAGTACTTCCGGCCAGTGCCGGGAGGAAAAGGTAGCTTTCATATTCCTTATTTTAAAAAAGCCAACTTATATTATTCAAACACACGAAGCTCAAATTAGTGGAAACAGAATATAGGAGATTCAATACTAATTTTTATCAATACTAAATCATTATGAATGAGAATTTCGCGAAATTAGTCAGCTTTATCCAAGCGGCTTTTATTTAAAGTAACTTATATTTGGCTGCCAAATTCGGCGATTTTTTATAGTGCCTGCCATTTTAAGACAACATGGTGGATGAGACTAACCAGTGAACTTGGTTGAGACCTTAGTAATTGCTGTGCACATGCTCACTCACATCGGAATCGATTGATATATACGCGTGCTTTCGCAGGCAAAAAGTCAGGTTTTTCAAAATGTCACCCACATTGGATATTGAAATTGCTATATCTGAGCTATTTTTTAAGATAAAGACAAACAAAAAATTCTCCTGAATCCTTATATCAAGGTCAAATACTTAAGAAAGAAATCTTTTTCAATTTCTAATTTTTTAGCACCTCACTTTAAATATAATTTTTTTTTTAATTTAATGGCGACATTTTGAAACAAGATGGCTGATGAAGCTGGCCAGCGAACTTGGTCGAGATATTGATGTATACTATCTACATGCCTTCTTACATCGAATTAGGCGAATACGTGTGTTATCGCGTGACAAATACAAGATCGTTTCAAAATGTTAGCCATGCTAGAAATTCAAAGTGCTATAATTCAACCATTTTTTAAGATATAAACAAAAGAACAAATTTTCAGAAACAAAAACTGCTCCGGAATCTTTGTATCAAGGCCAAACACATAAAAAAATCTTTTTCATTTTCCAATTTTTTAATAACTCATTTTAAATTTTAAATTTAATTTTTCGTCAAATGGCAACCCTTTTGAAGCAAGATGGCGAATGAAGCTGGCCAACGAACTCGGTCGAGACATTGGTATGTACTATATACAGACCAAGTTACATCCAAATCGGTTCAAAAATCAGGTCGTTTTAAAATGTCAGCCAAAATAGAAATTCAAAATGCTATAACTCAGGCATTTTTTTATACATAGACGAAACAAAAACTGTTCCGGAATCTTTGTATTAATGTCAAACACATACGAAAAAAATCTTTTTCATTTTCCAACTTTTTGGTATCTCATTATAAATTTAAAATTTATTTTAAAATTTTTTAAATGGCCGCCATTTTGAAACAAGACGGCGGATGAAGCTGGACAACAAACTCAGTCGAGATATTTGTATGTACTATGTACACACCAAGGTACATCCAAATCGGTTTATAAATACGCCCGTTATCACGTGACAAAATTCAGGACGTTTCAAAATGTCAGCCACGCTAGAAATTCAAAATGCTATAACTCAGCCAATTTTTAAGATATAGACGAAACAAAAACTGCTCTCGAATCTTTTTATCAAGGTCAAACACATAAGAAAAAAATATTTTTTCAATTTTTAATTTTTGGGTACCATATTTCAAATTTAAATTTTTCTTAAAAATTTAAATGGCCGCCATTTTTAAACAATATGGCGGATGAAGCTGGTCAACGAACTCGGTCGAGACATTGGTATGTACTATATATAAACGAAGTTACATCCTAATCGGTTCATAAATACGCCTTTTATCGTGTGACAAAATTCAGGACGTTTCAAAATGTCAGCCACGCTAGAAATTCAAAATGGTATAACTCAGCCAATTTTTAAGATATAGACAAAACAAAAACTGCTCCCGAATCTTTTTATCAAGGTCAAACACATAAGAAAAAAATATTTTTTCAATTTTCAATTTTTGGGTACCACATTTCAAATTTAAATTTTTCTTAAAAATTTAATGGCCGCCATTTTTAAACAATATGGCGGATGAAGCTGGTCAACGAACTCGGTCAAGAAATTGGTATGTACTATGTATAAACGAAGTTACATCCTAATCGGTTCATAAATACGCCTTTTATCGTGTGACAAAATTCAGGACGTTTCAAAATGTCAGCCACGCTAGAAATTCAAAATGCTATGACTCAGCCATTTTTTAAGATATAGACGAAACAAAAACTGCTCCGGAATCTTTGTATAAAGGTCAAATACATAAGAAAAAAATATTTTTTCATTTTCAATTTTTTGGTACCACATTTCAAATTTTAAATTTTCTAAAAGATTTTAAATGAACACCATTTTGAAACAAAATGGCGGATGAAGTTGGCCAACGAAGTCGGTCGAGACATTGGCATGTACTATGCACACACGGAATCACATCGAAATTGGTTCATAATTACAATATTTACAGTGTGACAAATGTCATATATATATATATATATATATATATATATATATATATATATGTGTGTGTGTGTAACCATTAAATAAATATTACCGACCATCATCAAAAGCCGCATTATTATGAATGAATTGACATTAAAAATGGATGTTACAAATCTATAATATAGAACTGTATGTATAAAATAAAGTACCTTATACTTAATTACAAGAATTAATAAGGAAGAATAAAAAAAGAAGAACATGGACTCCGAAAAAATTGAAAAACTTATATATTGAATTACGTTTCCAAAAGTACAGAATTCAATGACATAATCAAATCGGTTGTTTTCTGTGAGAAAAAAGCTAAAAGCTGAAAATTTTCTTCTCCTGTACCCATTTTCAAGAGTACAGAATTCAATGATATAATCAAATTGGTTGTTTTCTGTGAGAAAAAAGCTAAAAGCTGAAATTATATATATATATATATATATATATATATATGGAGATATATATATATATATATATATATATATATATGTCAATTTTGAACGGAGGGTGGTTTCGGGATCTGGGGGTCATGATCGATGAAAATATACCAAAATTTTTTGAAATCGCTTTCCTCCGAACGGCTGCAATAGGTAGCTTTTTGTAATGAAAGCTACCTAAAAGGGGTAGAATATATTTTATCATAAGAATAGTTAAGTAATAGGAACAGGGGTAATTAAGAAAGGAAAATAGCAATTTATCAACCCATGCTTTATAACGTATACAATAAATATTTTGGTGAATATAATACTTGAGCAGTTAAGTTTTAAACTTGAAGAAGAAAAATAACCTTGTAAAAAATAATTTTTAAATGAACAATTCTGTGGTAGTGGTGGAAGTAGGATATCCAACATACTATACTGTTTAAATTATCTACTTAAAAATCAGAACCTGAACCTACTTGTTTTTTAAAGTGAAGTTGTATCGTAGGCGGGCGTGCTTGACATGCTCAAATGTAAGTAAACATAGGTAGTTAAAAAAAACCATTGAGGATAAATCTTGTATTACATGTTCTAGATTTCAAAAGAAAATGTTTAATATATGGACATGTGCAATTCCTAAATATTTATTTGCATAGTTAGGAGATAAAAGTTGAGTACATGAAACTTGGAAACTCTATCAGTAATTTATGCATAAAAAATCGTAAAGGTGAAGTTACATAGTAGCAAGTTTGTTTCAAGGTAAAATATGGAATAAACTAACGGTGAATTGCGAGTATTACTCGTGTACAGAGCGTTCCGTACAATAAATGTATTAATTAGAAAACAGGAATTCTGCTTTTTCAGAATTTAGTGTCGCCCCCGATGAAAAAAAAAATATATATATGTATATAAAAATAGTACAAAACATATTTCAATTTTAAGACTTGAAGTACAAACTTTTATTTTATTTAAAATGACGTCATTCGCATCCGCTTAAGGATTACACATTTACGATCCACTCTTAAACATCTACAGTAAAGCATGCATAGCACATCACTATCTCAAAATATTACACAAATGCAGCAAAAAGAGGCCGTCATTAAAGAAACTGGAGAAATAAAAACGGCTATCTAATGATTAATAGGCATTCATTTGTTTGTAACATTAATATAGACGATTTCAGAAGTGGAAACTGACTCCAAACAAATGGTTGCTATGTTGTACTTTCTATTTTGCTTGTGTGTTGCAGCTATATTTTATATTTATATCTCATATCTAAGTGTTTTAATACTTGATATGTACTGGTAACATTTTCCACGATTTATATTTAAAAAGAAATGACGCATAGCAACCGTTTGTTTGGAGTCCGTTTTCAACCAAAACGTCATGACTGACGTCACACTGAAAGGTACTACAGATATTTAAAATTAAATATAGTTTATAATAGCTTCATGTTTTATTATTCGTAGAAATTATTCGTTTATTTTTTTTTTCAAAATAGCACGTATTTTAATTACATTTTCTTTCGGTTGTTATGAAAAAATGGCAACAAAAAGATATAATTGCTATTTTTTAACTATTTTACATTTACTGTCCATATAAATGGAGTACTTGAGTTGCCAAAATTGAACAAATGATGCTAAAACCTGCAAAAAAAAAAAAAAAATTAATATTTCAAAAATAAATGGAGATACAGTTTTCAAACAAATTGCATTTAAAAGTACTTTTTTTCCCCCAATACGATGGTATAAACATTGAAAATGTGCGATGCTTAGAAATTTAAAAAATTGCTATAGAGCATTTAATTGTAAAATGATACATCTACTTTGTTTATTGCTAGAGTCTGTAAGGTAACGTTATTTTCTGGAGGCAAAATAATCTGGGAGAAAGAAATAGCATACCGTTCCGGGGGATAATTAGTAATTGCAATATTACAAAAAATGGTTGCTAAGCGAATTGCATTACACAAATATATCTTTAAAAGTAGTTATTTAGGCTTTGAAATCCGATGGCTCATAGAGTACGTCGCCCATGTCTTTAGGTATGTCCAAACCGTCTGTGTTTTTAAAGGTTAATATCTCGGCTAATTACAGAATTTTTTTTAGAAAATCTTTATCAAAAATTTTTTTATACTTCCGCGACGATAAGTACTTTGAGTGGCTCAAGACTCTGGGAAATTACAATTTAACCATGAACGAAGATATACAGGGGTTGGACAAAATAATATGAACACTTGTGAAAAAGATAGAACTCGAAAGAAACCTCTCGTAGACTCCTGCCCTCTAGCGGTGAAAGGTACCACCTAGCGGATGAGAGAGTACACACATCAGTCTGCTACTAGCCGTGATAGAAGTCAGATGCGAAATGTATTTCAATGTTAAAATTTCGTAATGGCTGACCTTTCTCATTTCGAAAGAGGCATCATTGTTGGGGCCTGTCTTGCTGGAGCCCCAGTAACGATAACGGCAGGGTCAATCCATTTCAAGTGGTCCTGAAAATCATTTATTCGTTGCTTGACCATTTTTAAAAAATCTGAAATTTTTTGTACAACAACCCTAACATGATGGAAGTTCAAAATGACTATTTTTTAATTTTATTAATTTTTGTTTGTCCATGGCGGCCATCTTTGTTTAATCGTTTGCACCAATTTTCTCACAAGAAGGGTTTACGAAATTGTAAATAATTCATCGTTTATTTATTTAATTCAACTGTGGATTAAAGCAATTTGTACAGAATACTTTGGGCTAAAAATTTGGTAATGGTGTAGTTTCCGAAACTAACTGCTTATTGGTGAAATTTAAGCATAAAATTTCAGTTTTTTTCCAAAATTTGCCCATTTACAAAAGGAAATTTTTCTACCAAGGAAAAATGTGAACATGACATAATTGTCTTACAAATACGCCGGAAGTACTTGTACTCACACGCCGAGTTCCAAATCTGGGACTTGCTTTCTCTTCGCTAAAAAAAATTCCAAATTTTTCAAAAATGTCAAAAATCGCACTTTTGAGGCTTTGATATCTCTGGTTGGGCACGAGATTAAAATTTGAAGTTCTGGTTTCTGACAGTATTGTATGACAGTGTTATGCTCAAGAAATTTCAGGATGGAGATTTGACTACAAGCTGAGATATGGCAAGGGCAACATGTCAAAACAATACTGCCAAACTATCGTTGAGAAAATATTGACTACTATATTGACTATATTGAGAAAATTGCTGCAGACGATGAAACAAAGATGGCCGCCATGCACAAACAAATATTAATAAAATTAAAATAATAGTCATTTTGAACTTCCATCATGTTAGGGTTGTTGTACAAAAAATTTCAGATTTTTAAAAATGGTCGAGCAACCAATGCTGGACCACTTGAAATGGATTGCCCCGGCAACCTTTTCAGGTATTGGGAGAAGTACAGTGTCGACTGTAATGTAAGCATATTTGAAACACGGAAAAACGATGTCAAAAAGCACAACAGTGGTCGAAAGGTTTTGAAGAGGATTAGGCAAAAAAACACAAGACAACAGACTCCCAGATAACATCTGAGGTGTACACACATCTACAGGCCGCAGTTTCATCAAAAACTATCCGCCGTGAACTGCATATGGAAATATTCGTGGTAGAGCAGCTATTTCAAAACAAAAAAAAATTTCTCTTTTCACAGATGTTCACATTATTTTGTCCAACCCCTGTATAATCTGTAAAACGTGTTTTCTGAACATAAAAATGTTCGCTTGAGAATTTTCAGAACTTAAGATTTGAAAGCATACAAAAAATCCCTGAAGACTCGTCCTACAGGAGGAGGTAGTTTTCGAAGTTAAGTATTAATTCCCCCCCCCCCCCCCAAAAAAAAAAAAAAAAAATCAATATTAGAGATAAACCCAGTTTAACAATTTTATCTGGCCATTTTTGCGAATTTTTAATTTCATTTTTCTCTAAGAGTTGGTTTTATCAGAATCATATTAAAGCGGTATTCAAAAAAATATTTTTCCACTCTCAACAACTCAAAATTTTCTGTCATATTTTCAGACTCGTTTTTAAAAGTAAAAAATTGAAACTTGCTGACTTGATTTTTTGAAAAGATTTATAAGCGACCCGTTTTTCTATTTTCGTTCAATTAATTAGAACTTGATTTACAAACAATTATTTTCTCAGTATGACCGTTTTTTTTTTTCGTTCCAAACATTATTGCATTGGGAAATTCGGTTCAAAATGCCCACTTTGACAGCATTGTTTGAACTATATTCTGCGTTTATCAAAAAATCGACCAATACAGCACATTATATAGTTTATGAATAAGAGAACCTGCCAATTGGATGCGTTTGAGAGCAAAAATGAATTTAAAAATGAGTCAGAAATTAAGCCGTTTGGATTTTTGTACACCATTAATATGATAATTTTTTCGTCAACCTTTGATTTTATTTAATTTGTTTTTGCTGTAAGAGTTTGTCCTATAAAAAACTTGACAGTATGAAAGTTGTAGATAATATTGAGAAGATGTGTAATAAATTTAAGCGGTTTGGGTATCTTGTGAATTGAGAAAGTTATCAATTGTTTTCTTCTTAAAACTCCCCTCCCCACCATTTTTTTCGATTTTATTTATTTATTTTTTCTGTGGTAAGAGTTGGTCTTATCAAAAATTTGTCAGTATAAAAGCTGTAGATAATATTAAGAAAATTTATAATAAGTTTAAGTGAAATTGATATCTTAAGAATTGACAAAGTTATGAATTTTGTCTCCCTAAAACCCTATTTGTTTCGCCCCTTGAGCCCATTTTTAATTTTATCAAAAATATATGATACATAAATTTTTGCCCCTTTTCCTAGAAGTAACAATAACTTTAAACTGATTTGATATGTATTATAATTAAGAATTTTTGGATTTTTTTGGTTCCCCCCCCCCTCCTATTTCCACCTTTATGGTCCGATTTTGCCCATTAACGAACTTACCCGAGATTTTCTGCATATATAAGCCGAATTTCCAAATATCGAGGAAGCAAATTCGCGGAAAAAATTCGATATATAGAATCTTGGTTTTATAATAATTACTGTTAAAACATTAAAATTAAAGCTAATTTTCGTATACGGAACCCTATTTCTAATTTATATGCAAATCACCTTAAACGAAATTTAAATAATGAAAAAAATGAATTAGTATGAAAGGTTTATTATTAGAGTACTACATACCTTTTATAAAAACAATAATACAGACAGTAGTTACAATGATCACAGTTAGATTCTATTAAAAAAGCTACGAATATTAATGCTGAAGAGCCAGTTTTGTGGAAAGTTCATCAATCAAATGTTCATTTATTCATTCCACTAACTACTTCGTGAGGAAAATTTTCCGCGAAGGGAAGTTCACAACGTATTGTTTGAAACGCTTTTCGCATTTCTTTTTCCGATGACTTGGAAATGTTTTCAGATTCATTTACTTCCTCTGGTTCTTCGATTTCTTTTTCAGATTCATGCAACGAATTCAGTATGTCTTCGTCTGTAGGATAATCAGCAACAATTAACTTATCATCGACAGTGAGAAATTCGGTAAGAAGAATACCGTCTGTAATGTGACTTTGGGAACGCAAATTTTCTCAAGACTGTTGGATTTGCGGGAACACGTCCTGTTCTTCGATTTCCGGTAATGCACTGAACCCAGCTTTTGCGAAACAGTTTTCTGTTGTAGATTCAGAAACGTCATTTTCCGACACTTTGGCTAATTCTGTCACACATATCCTCAGATCAATCACCTTATGTAAAGGTTTTTCACTTCCAAATGTCCAAATAAGCCGTCCGAGAATGCTTTTTCTGTAATAAAGTTTCAGGATATTTATTATGCCCTAGTCCATTGGTTGCAATTTTGAAGTGGTGTTCGGGGGAAGAAAAAGCAAATCGACATTTGATAATTTTGACGCCACATTATGATTGGCCGGGCAAATGTGTACAAGTAAAGCAATTTTTCTATTTTGATGACTCATTTTTCTATCCAATTTCAAAACCCACTTTTCAAAAATTTCACCTGTCATCCATGAGTTTCTATTAGATCAATAGTCAACCTCTAAAGACATTACATTTTTGAATACTCTAGGGTTCTTAATTTTACCCATTACCAATAATCGACGTTTTTCTTTGCCACTCATATTAGCGTTTACCAGTACTCTTGTTCTGTCCTTACTGTTCTTGCCTCCACGACAATCATCGTCTTTGAAGGTTAGAGTTTTGTTGGGTAAACACTTAAAAAAGAATCCCATTTCATCAGCATTAAAACTATCATCGGGCTGATGAATCTTTTAGAATTTTTTTTTCAAATAATTGCTTTTCCAGTCATCACAGACTGCTTCAGATACACTTTTGCTTTCTCCGGAAATAACCTTTTCTTGATGTCATGTCTTTTCTTAAATTTGTCCAGCCCCCCGGAACTTGCTTGAAATTCTCCAATGACATCAATTGTCCAATCTCTTTTATGAGAGGACCAAAGATCGGAAAGTTTTGGTCTTGAAAGCTCTTTATCCATTTTAAAAGGCCTTGTCCACTGTATCGTAAGTGGATGTTTTTGAACGTTTTCTGTTAGGTTCAATACATTCATAGGATTTCATTACGGCATTCCGAATTTTTGTAATAGTCGACACTGTGCTTGCAGGTATACCAAATTTAGAAGAAATGTCTTTTTTGAACATTCCGCTTTCTACATTCTTCAGCAATTCAACTTTATCCACAACACTAAGGAATTTTCTTTTTGACATTGTGATCGAGAGAAAAAGTAAAAGTTCAAAACGAATTTATAAAACACTACTTAAATTTTCACTGAAACTAAGCAGACTTAGAAGTATAGACCGAGCATCAGACAAAAGGGAAAGCTAGAAACTGGTTTCAGCACAGAGACCCAGATTTGGCAACCTTTTCTTGAAGCATACATCTCTGCCCTCCGTCACGTGACGCAGGACAGAAATGTGCGCCAAACAGTTTTTCTCCTGGCTAAAGCTCGTCTGAATCTCTTGCCGGATCTTGAGTTGACCCAGAATGAAAGTAAGCCAAAAGTAGCCAATGTAAATAGAGTAGATGAAAGTAAGTCCGAAAGTAGCCAAAAAACGGTTCACCGCCAAAAAAGACATCGTTTTGGCTATGAAAGAGCGAAAACATGTTGGATTCAAGTTCTGGCTTAAAGAAAAATGGGGTTCTCGTTTCACTACAGGACAGGTCGCAACCGAAATTCGAAAACGAGTTGGCAGAACAAAAACCCGTTTCCCCAACGCTCATTCCCAGCTTGAATGTGGGGTTCGTAGTAACCTTCACTAAACTTCCTTTATCTCCTGACCTTTATTTTTCGTGAGACAACAGATCTAAAGAGAAATAAAACTCTCAATATGTCTTGAAAAAAGTTTCGATATATAGAGGTTTTTTTCGATATACAGAAAAAGTTTTTCTATGTAATGAACTTGGAGATTTGTTAAAAGTGCGATATATAGAAAATTTCGATATGTGGAAGTTCGATATATGGGGGTTCGACGTATATATATATATATATATATGTAATAATAAAACTTTTCGCCCTTTTATCTTAGTAAAACTATTCCAAATTCTTAACATTTTTCCTTTTTTTTCCTATCTTTAATAATATCTTAATATTTTTTTTCTTTTATTTCATGCATTTAAAACTGCGTATTCTTTTATTAGTTTCAAAAAACTTAATCCATTCGCCTCATCTCATAAAACCCATTAAATTACTTTTTTCATTTTATTCTAAAAATAAATTCTTTTTCCTTCGAATGTTTCTTAATATCATGTATTCTTTGGTGTTCTATTCCCATCGTTCCTTGCATCCCGCCAGCCATTGTTTGCGTAATAATTCTGACGCCGAAGCGAAAGAGATCGCATCGTCGTCATGCGCGTTTCCCCCCTCCCCCTGGAGCTAGGTCCTATCGTATTCTGCTATAATCGCGTCCTTCCGGCTACTTTTTATGTGATTTGTCAGTTACCGTGTATCGTATTCATACGCGTGAAGCTTTCGCAAGTGCATAACCAGTTGCATGGACTAGGAGAGACAGAATTTGACGATATTTGAGTTGCCTAATAAAACCACGCCACCTATAGTGTGTGTTTTTCCTGAATCTTCATCATTTGTTTTATTCGTAACATCTAGTGGTACAATTTATTACGTAGCAACTGACCGCACATGGATCACCTATAACTAGTGGAATTGGTGCTTTACATCATCAATTAATAAACGTTTTGATGCATCTATCGGCTCTGATTATTTATGCTTCGGAAAACATTCCAGTGGACGACAGCCTGATCTTCCATTCTTCTATCACGATTGCTCGACTGCATAAAACAATGATTTCTTCATTGAGTAAATAATGTGGGTATGCTGTGCTTAAGATCTACATATTTATATGATACGAGTGAAACCGTACCATATATATATATATATATATATATATATATATATATATATATAGATAGATAGATAGATAGATAGATAGATAAAGTTTGAAACTGGGAGTAGTTTTGGGTTCTCGGGGTCATGATCGGCGTAAATATGCAAAAAGTTTTGTGAATTTTAACATAAAGGAGAATGTAATAGGTAGTATTTCTTACGAAATCTACCTAAAAACTGTATTCGTATTAGAGAAAACTGTTTCATATAGTCTAAAAACTATTCGGAAACGTTTCCGAAAATGAAAAGTCTTTTTTTATATAAATGTTTCTTCAAATCTTGAAACTATATTGACATCTGACTGATAAACTGATTTTTCTAAAGCTAAAGAACCCTTTTCTGAGTCATGGGTAACTCGAAATAGGTTGTTGTATGTTTCCGTTCGTGGTTATCTTGTGTTTTCCTAGCTTAAAAATAGTTGCCTTTTATTTTACATTGTGTAGGATACATAAATTAATCCTTATAATATTATAAATGCGAAAGTGCGTGTGAAAGTTTGAATGAATTCAACGTATAGATGGCTGAATTAATGCTTTTGTATTTTTGCATATTGATGGATTATAACCCGGAAACGAACATAGGCTATGTTTGCTTTATTTTATCTACCTTATATATATAAAATCCTAATGAAACGAATTTATGAAACGGATATGAAACGAATTTATGAAACGGATATATGAATCGACTGATTAAACAACTGATTATGTCTCAAGCGATTTCTCCTAAAATATGGGATACTTTGCGATGAAATTAACACCAAAAATCAGCATTGATCCACAGATCTCAAAACTGGTATTATAATTTTTAAATTCGAATAAGTTTTCGAAATATTAATTTTTTTCTAATTTTATATACATTTTTCTAATGATGGCAACTCAAATTTTAATCAAGCAGAATTTTTTTTTTTCATATTTCAGAAAAAGTTGACATGGTAACCCGGCTATTATTGTTTATTTGATAATAAATGTTTATTTACTTTTACTTCTTTTTATAAGTTATATAAATTATTTGGTTCTATAATTATTAATTATTTTTTATTAGAAAATAATTAAAAAATATGGTACTACTTAGTTATTCCGACGACCAATTTCGCCAAATTATATAAATCGCCAAAACCCTCGCCAAATTATACAAATTGACATAATTTTTATTTTAAATAACGAAAGAACAAATAAATTAGTATAACATTAATAAATATACAAATAAAACGTCGAAATAAAAATCACTTGATGACGTAAACACGTGTAACTTGCTTAAAGTCAAGTGAATGTGACATTTACGATCAACCATATTGGCATTTAATCTTATAGTTTGGCGATAGATTTTTGGTAGACGGGATAACTAAGTAATACCAAAAATGCATGTGTAACTGGTATTTGAAAACGAGGTTTTCGCCAAATTTTCGTAAAAAAAAAAAAAAATCACGCCAAACCTGCTGTGCTTATATGACATTTGGCCAAATATTACCACTCGTAAAAAAAAAAATGCTAACTGTCGAGTTGAAAGAAAGCTATTGGCGAGATTTGCATCCGGCTAGCGTAACAGTACCAAGAATTTTTTGCAACCATGGCAAATTTTATGTAGTTTTATTCGAAAAAATATTTTGATTTTTTAATCAAAATAGAAAATTTGCGGTCCCATATTGGCGCGATTTTTTTCTAAAGCTAATGTCATATACGGAACGGGCACTTAACTGGCGCCAAAGTATCGTCAATTTTCTTGATATGGTAAGCCGGATGTTGTTATTTATGCTGTTGTTGCGTTCTCCAAATTGGCGTCGTTAAAAAATCGCGCCAATATGGGACGTATATGACATCTGTGTCAAACTCTCATATGAACGGCGAAGGGATCAGATCGTATTTGTTTATGGCAGTTGATGACTTGAACTATTATAATATAGATGCAATGATGGCGATAGAATAATATTTGGCGACTTATCACCTGTGCCTGGCTAACATTAAAGTACCAAAATGGCACCTAGAGTATAAAAAGCGAAGTGGTCCGCCTGGAACTGTTGATGATAGTCACATGACTTAGGCTATTGTTATAGAGATTGTTTTAAAATACCGGGAGACAAAGACTCTGTATACTTAATTTATTTTATTTTAGCTTCTTTTCAAATGTTTAACTGATCCTCTTTAATCAAAAACGAAAACAACCATTGGATGTCTTAACAGCAACTGATTCGCCCTTAAATTTTTGCAATCAAAGGAAATTGAATGGAAACCCGTTTACAGGGAGATCTGCACAGCTTTTTTCAGTATAATTCAATCTTCTCTAATATTTTAAAAACCCATCAGATTAGCGTGTTTTTAGATTTTGCGGTGTCTGAACGGGGGTTGGCGAGCGTAGCTTGCAGGGGGAAGAGCCCCGTAGTTGAAATATATTTCTTAATAATTCAAAATTTCAATATTTTTCATACAGAATCGACATTTTTCTGGTAAAATTTAATCGTATTTCATTCTCGTTGTCCAAAAAAAAATTAAAATTCGGTATAATAATTTCTCCTCAATAATTCATTTTCATTTGAAAAATTTTCACCTGAAAAAAGAAAATAAAATAAAAGAAATTAAGAGTAAAAAATAATATATGATTTTGATGTATTATTGGAAATGAAACAAAAATTTTCAAGTATTTCTCTTTAATACAAAGAGCATGAATATGAGTAAGCAAGGGGTGGGCAACTGTGGCACGGCGGAAACTACTAATTTTATAAATAAATAGTCGACTTCTTAATCGCAGAGATTCGATGATTAGATAAGGCAATGATTGCTATAAAATTTTCACAGTTGGCCACCCCTGGTGTAAGCGTAAGAAGCATTATACCACGTCATATATGGAAAATACAACGGGTATCCTTCGATGTTGAAATAAATTAGTCTTTGGTTATAATATTTTTTTATCATTTTTTTTAATCTTTTTGTATTTCACATGGAATGAGTGTTTTTAAATGTAGGTAATATATGTATTTTACATGTATGTGTATTAAAAGCATTTTCCTTCATAAAACCTAAAAATTTGGTATGATTGCTCCAAAGTAACCTATTAAAGTAACTATTTTCTATCTGTCAGCATTGAAACTAAGGCTCGAGGTCTTGAAGTATATTGGTACGATCGAGACTTTGTAAATCGATCTTTGTAAATCGTGATTTAACGAGCGGATTTCCATAGAAGATGAAAACCAACCGGTGCCAGATATGGGTTATACGCCGGGTGATCGAACACTTCCTATTGAAATTGTGAAACAAGCTGTTGAGCCACCTATTTGGCTTGCCACTCAGGGACTGTCACATTTTTTCGAGAGCTGAAGACAGGTCTTGGGGGGAGGGCAGCGCTTCCATACCAACTAAAATCTTCAAGACGCCTTGGAGACTTATCTCAGCTGGCGGCAACGTTCTACGAAGAGGGTATTGCAATATTCGTCCACCGGCATGACAAATATCTCAATCTTCACTGTCACTATGTCGAAAAGTAACTTTGATTGCGCTTGACTCCCCGTTAAAAAAACATTTTGTTATTCACACTTGTCTTTATTTTATTACCGCCCTTGGAGGTTGAACAAAAAGCCCTATTAGATACCCAACGATGAACATTTCGTTTATAATGTATCTCATATTGGCATTGGAAAGTGTTTCGTAATCTATGCGCGATGAATGATTTTATTTTGTGTAGTTTCCAATGTTATTACTGTTCATTACAGAGTTATTTTTTGTGTTTTATATTGCAACTCTTCAATAGTTGCGAATTCTGTTTCTTAACGACTCTATTTATATATTAACCCTTTAGTGCGCAGCTTTGCATATATGCAAACAACAGTGTTTTGATTTTAATAGATTTTTTTTATTCGTATATACCTAATTCACACCAGAAAATTAAAATAGTAATATTTGCTTTAATTCATAGTAGATATTACGCATTTAAATAAAGCGAAATTAACCATTGAAACTTTCCGGTGTAAAGTCCGATTCTCTGACTAAGTAATTTCCAGAACGTATTCTATCATAGGAATTAAAGGGTTAAAGCCTAAATTTTATAAAATAAAAAATTATGTAAAATAAGGTATTTGGAGACATGCTTATTAAAATATTTATTAATTTGCAATATTGTAGCGCAAAACAGCCACACGACAGTAGATTTTTACTTATATTGCAGATGTGCAACAGAAGAAAATATTGACGTATTATATGAAAAATGTATCTCTGGTTTTTTTCATTATTTTTCCTGTGTAATAAGCCTTTCAGAGAATCATATATAATTTTTTCGAAATAAATTAAAAAATCGCGCATTTAAGGATTAAAAGATAATCCAGATAGAATATAAGTAGATGAATTAAGGAAATAAAAGGTCTTTTGTTTCAAAAATGTATCTACGTAATGTATTAAATGTCTCTACGTAAATTTAATGCATCATTACTAATCTTACATTTAGAAACCTTACTTGATATTCATCCAATTAAGGTTTCCCCCTATGGCAATGAAATATCTTGAAGGCAATTAGTATTACAGAACAGATAAATGTCATCAAATAAATCAGAGCCTTTATAAGATTCTTCGAAAAGGCAGTAATTCAGAATTATAATAGTATGTTTTTCATGCTTTTAAACTATCAATATATTTTGAAATAAGGTTGATTCCTTGTCCAATTACTTGCATGTTACACATTTTCAAATAGCATTGTGGTTAGTTAAAAAACTACTCATGCATTTTTATTGTTCTAGTATTACTAAACTAATTTAATAAAAAGAACAAAGCCCAGTTAAACTGATGGCATTGAGCTTACAGGCTATTCACATTCACTGTATATTACACTCTTATTTCAAAGGATAATTCCACTCGAAAAATAAAAAAAAATCGACAAAAAACCATTTAGCTGAATTAAGGGGGATTAGTTTCCGATCCCCCCCCCCGTTTATATGTAACCAATGAACTTTCAAATCTAATCAGGGAAGTGCCTTATCAAAATAAACAGTACACCAAATTTGAAGCAAATCGGATAATTCTGCATAAAACCCCATTTATCTACATTACGTGGGATTCGCCCTCCGTCCCCCCATTTATACTTAACCAATGAACCTCCAAATCTAATCAGACTAAACCTGTGACAGAGTTCTGTCACATATCAGGTTTTCTTTAAAATTAATTTAAATCATTTTTTTTCCTTTTGAAACATGTTGTTTCCCCCCTTCGTTAAGCTAAAATTTGTAATTTAATTCTATGCTTAAAATCCATATCGAATTTTATCTGTTCGTTTTTTTTCTTTCTTTCACTAATCTCTTTAATTTAATGCAGTAATTTTCAGTTTATAATTTGTAAGCTTTTCTCGCAGATGCAATTTATTTTACAATAACATTTGGACCGATAAATAAAACAGAAGAGATAAATGCACCTGCCTTTAATATTTGAATGTATGTTATTTTGTTTTTTTCACTTGCGTCGCCCACGAAGGAAATAATTCAGTCTCATTCTCTACTTATTTGAGAGTCGCTGCAATAAAATAGCAAAAAAGTAAAAGATATTTATTTTGGAAGCGGTCTTTAAATCACTTTCATGTTCGTTAAATTTATTTATCGGTTGTATAAACAGTCTCATTCTCTACTTATTTTAGAGTCGCTGCAATAAAATAGCAAAAAAGTAAAAGATAGTTATTTTGGAAGCGGTCTTTAAATCACTTTCATGTTCGTTAAATTTATTTATCGGTTGTATAAACATATGCCTTTCTCGGCATTGCCCAATTATAAGTAGCAATCATTTAACGTAATCATTTGCTTTAGATAAATATTGCCAGGTTTTCTGGCGTCGCTAGTATATACGTGTGAAGAACCGTTATTCTGGCAACCGCTTTACATCACGCGTTTTCATCGGGTTGCTAGATTATGTGGGGTAATCATTTGACTCGCAAATAAAACCTTTGTCTGCTTTTCGTTCACGGTGCTAATGCTTGAAATTGGCGATGAACTGTAACGCCAAGTGTTATAAGCTTCTTATGAAATCACCCACTTTCCTCTCTGCTCACAGAGATGTAACAGCACGTATTTTTGGAGTTGCGCCTCCACGCTCCTTTTTATGCAAGGGGATTTTCTCTCTCTCACTTGAAGTAAACAATAGTATATTTTCCCTTTTTGTAACTTGTTTAAATGTTTGAATAAATTGTTGGTTCCTGTAATTAAAAGTTGGAGTTTTTTATGCTTTTCTAAACACCCGATCCACTGAACCACAGCACAAAACCGGTATACCAAATTTGAAGCAAATCATAAACCGACACTCCCCCCTTTATACTTAAACAATTAACCCCCCCAAAAACTAATGAGGAAAGCACCAGAATGAATTTATTTTCAAAATTTGAAGCAAATCAGATATTTCTAACAAGACTTATCGCGCTACGTACATACACACATACATACATACATACATACTTAAGCTGTGGGCATATTAGCTCTAGGTTAGGGTTTGATATTAGGTTTTGATAGCCTGTGAGCTAAAAATTAGCATGAGTAATTACTAAAACTAAACAATACTAGTGTGATTGCTTAAAATGTCAATAATGTCATTTTGAAATATTTCCAAAATAAATATTTTCTCCTCAACAGGCTTGTCATTAACTCACAAGCTATCAAAGCCTGAGAGTTAATGTGCGGCAGGTTCTGTATGTACGTACGTATGCATGTACGCATGTATTTATGTATGTATGTATGTACGATACGCGATAACTCTTGAAAGAAATATCCGATTTGCTTCATATTTTTCTTAGGTTCATTCTTATTAGTTTTGGGGGTTCATTGGTAAAGTATAAAGAGAGGACCGGGGGCTAATACCCCCTTAATTTAGATAAATAGGTTTTTCATGCAGAATTATCCGATTTTATTCAAATTTGGTATGCAGGTTTATTTTGATAAGACGCTTCCCTGATTACATTTGGAGGTTCGTAGGTTAAATATAAAAAGGGGAACGGGAGTTAATCCCGCCATTTAATTCAGATAAATAGATTTTTCATGCAGAATTATGCGATTTGCTTCCAATTTGGAATACTGGTTTATTCTGATGCGACGTTTCCCTGATTAGATTTGGGAATTCATTGGTTAAGTATAAAAAGGGAAATAGGGTAGTTTATCCCCTCTTAATTTAGATAAATGGGTTTTTCATGCAGATTTATCCGATTTGCTTCAAATTTGGTATACCGGTTAATTCCAATAACGCGCTTTCCTGATTAGATTTGGAGGTTCATTGGCTAAGTATAAAAGGGGAAATGGTGGAGATATCCCCTTAATTTTGTTCAAAGGGTTTTTTCATGCAGAATTATCCGATTTGCTGCAAATTTGGTATGCAGGTTTATTCTGACAGGACGCTTCCCTTATTAAATTTGGAGTTTCATTGGCTAAGTATAAAGGGGATAAGCAGAGGACTAATCCCCCCTTAATTTGTTTTTCGAGAGGCATTATTCTTTCAAATAAGAGTATAATATACAATTAGTGCGAATATCCTGTGAGCTCGATGCCATCAGTTTAACTGTGCCATTTTCCTTTTTATTATGAATATATTATGAATCTTATATTATAATACGAGCAAAAATTGTGTGTGCATGTGCGTGTGTGTGTGTAAATTGTATCTTAAAAACCGCTCAAGTGATTTTCACTAAAGTTTGTATTTTACCAATTTCGGGCACAAGAAGACCATTGGGCTAGGTCATGTGTTTGAGAAAATTCGATTAGTGGGTCATAATGGGTCATAATGGATCCGGGTCAAGCTAATTACATCTAAAAAACGGCTTAGTCGATCTTGACTAAATTTTATATCCAACCGTTTTTGGGTACAAGAAAACTATTGATCTACGTCACATGTTTGAAAAATTTCGATTAGTGGGTCATTTTTGGGTCACTGTAGGTCAAGGTAAGTATATCTTGAAAACGGCTCTAACGATTTTAACGAAATTTTGTATTTTATCATTTTCGGGAACGAGAATACCATTGGGCTAGATCGCATGTTCATTTAGTGGATCATTTTGGGTCACAGCGTGTCAGGGTCAAACTAATTGAATACAAAAAATGGCTCAAAACATTTTGACAAAATTTTCTAATATACTGTTTCTGGGCATAAGATGACCATTGGGCTAAGTCATATGTTCGAGAAAAATCGATTAGTGGGTCATTTTTGGGTCTCTGTGTGTCAAGCTAATTGTATCTAAAAAAGACTCAAACGATTTTGACAAAATTTTGTATTACACCGTTTCTAGGGATGAGAAGACCATTGGGCGTATTCGAGAAAATTCGATTAGTGGTCATTTTTGGGTTACTCAGGGTCAAGCTAATTGTATCTAAGAAAACGGCTCAAAACATTTCGACAAAATTTTGTATTATATCGTTTATAAGCATGAGAAGACCATTGGGCTAAATCATATGTTCGAGAAAATCCGATTAGTGAGTCATTTTCGGGTCACTGTCGGTCAAGCTAATTGTATCTAAAAAACGGCTCAAACGATTTTTACAAAATGTTGTATTATATTCTTTCCGGGCACGAGAAGATTGCTGGGTTTGATCACATTTTCTTGAAAATTCGATTACTGGGTCATTTTTGAGTCACTGTGGGTCAAGCTAATTTTATCTACAAAACGGCTTTAATGATTTTGATTAAATTTTGTATCGTACTGAAAATTCGATTAATTGGTCATTTTGGGCCACAATGGGTCAAAGTCAAGCTAATTGTACCTGAAAAATGGCTCAAACGATTTTGACAAAATTTTTCATGACACCATTTCCTAGCACGAGAAGACCATTGAGATAAATGACATGTTCGATAAATTTAGATTAGTGTGTCCTTTTAGGGTTACCGTGGTCAAGTTAATTTTATCTATAAAACGACTTTAACGATTTTGACTAAATTTTGTATTCTATCGTTCTCGGGTTCAAGAAGAGCATTGGTTAGGTCGTATGTTCGAAAAAAATCGGTTTGTGGCTCATTTTTGTTCACTATGACTCGGGATCATGCCAATTGTATCTAAACAGCAAGAATGATACAGAGAGAATAAAATATCGAATTGAAAAAAAGGCTAATTTTGACTGAGCTTAGCTCGGTCATACCCGCTATTATATACTTAAACGAGAAAAAAAGAAATATTATCTTAACTTCTTTCTTAAAAAGGGGTTGATTAGAACTTCAATTAGTTTTCTTAGATAATCCGATTAAATTAATGATTTAAATTTTATATTAAAAATAATTCTCGCGTAAATGCGCTCGGATTGTTAGATAATTGATATACGTTATTCAAGCTTAGTATGATATATTCGGTATGGGAAATGGAATGCGTAACACTTCTAGTTTCTTTCACAAGACACACAAAATCGTTCCGTTACATAATGGTCCATGGAAAAACATCGTTTGTAGTATATTTTACTAAAGTTACACTATTTTAAACATACTGAAATTGATATACGATATTGAGGTGCAATAAAATACTCTTTTGTGGAATATAGCATACATTTTATCTATAATTCATTTACAGGGACGCACAAGAGAATTATGTTACATTATGACCCATGTCGAAAAATCATTAGCAGCGTATTTTTTAAATGTTACACTATTTGAAGCATAATGAAGTTGCTGATGAAGTACATTGCTGAGGTGCACAACGAGCTCATTACTGTAAAATATAGAGTGATGTAGATTACTGTAAAATACAGCTTTTATTTGTTCATTTGCAACGACACAAAAAAACATTCATTTACAGTACTGAGTGCAGTGATATAATCGCTGGAATTGCGTCTACAGTAACGGTATGCGTTTTAAAACTTAACCAAATTGTTGCACGTGGTGGGTATAAATGCTATTCATATGTTCATATTCAGGGACGTGCAAAAAATCACGTGCTGTGCTGTGAATTTTTTAGCTTAGTTATATTTAGTTAGGGTATATTAAGATGTGTTTGTATAATAAATAAATCCAAATACAGGGCTACGCAAAAAATTGAATATATTACTGCCTATGGACGATAAGTTTTTCAAGTGAGATTTTAGATGTGATCTCTGTTTTCTAAGTAAATCAGATTTTAGTTTAATATGCCTTGTGTATAAAAATCTGTTGATCATCTCTGGACAATATATTTCAAGTTACCATGTAAGGGCGATTAATGCTGAAAAAAAAACCCAAATATTTTTTTCATTCTGGGGCTGAATTAAATTTTATCAAAACATGTGGAGTATAACAAATCTTATAGATCAGATACACGGTTGCTGAAAAGAATTTCAATAAAGATTTAATTGCTGACATTGGTTATTAGCTAATTAATTGGTTATTAACTGTGTTATTCATTTTCAAAATTGTTCATACCAGATATATTCTTTTATCTTCTTAAAAATTTCTATTACATTATTCTGGGAAGTGTTGGAAATTGTTTCATAATCTATGCGTGACGCATTATTTCTCGTTCTGCTTTATTGATAAATTGGCAATTAACTTTTTTTAAAAACAGAGAATTTTTAAAAAATATATCAAATACGAAAAAAAAAAATCAAAATACAAACGCCATGTATTAGAAAGTTTGTTTTTTACAAGGCAAGATAAAGCTTGAAGATAAATATTTGATATCATATATGTAAGCTAGAGATGTTTGGGCTCTTTTTTTGGAACCCGAGTCTGACGATTTGACATTCGAGCCTACCCCGACCCCGAAAAAGTTTGTGACATCAGAGAACCAGCCCGAAAGTATGCAATAGAAAATTACCAATAACATTTAAAAATTGTTTCAAGATTAATTTTCTCATTGAATAATCTCTTCGCACATATAAATATACATAATCCTAAATACTCCCTCATGATAACATTTCATGGTTTTCATGTCCCTGAAATATTGTTCAAAACAGGCAATTTAATATTTATACACAATAATTGGCATAAATCTGCAAAAGTCACAATTCTTATTCTTTTTAAATACCATTGTACAACTATGTCTGAAAGACTCGATTTCTGTTTTCCAGTAATTCCAGAAGCGTAAAATTTATTAATAAAGCCCCGGCCGGCCAGTACATATTATTATATAAGTTATATTTTATAGACAATTATATAATTTGCATTTTTAAAGAGTATTGAAAATACAACAAATTCGTCAAATATGTTCAATAAAGAGTGTGATACACAATATATATATACAGACAGGTTGCAATATGTTATCTATCGCCGACTTCAATTTCTCAACCGTTGGTCGTAGACATATAGTTCCAATTACAAAAACTTTTCAAATGAAGTAAATATTCATGTTGTGGCATTATTTAAAGTAAAAAATGAAATTTATAAAAATTACGAAATCTAACTTTTTATACGGTCCCCCAGACCCTAGAGTTATATTTAGTAAAGGTTTACGCATAGCATAACAGATATAACACAAAAAGTTTGACATCTGTACTACAAAAATTGACAAAGTTATTAAATTTCAAAGTTTGAGATTTTTTTACATGATTTTGACTTTCAATGAGGGATTAGTTAAAAGATGAATTAAAGTAATTAGATATCAAAATCAGGGTGAAATGTCTTTTTTACGGCGAAACCATCTTTAGCCGGTATCTCCAAATCGGTTTATCACCAAAGAGGGTTATTTCATCTAAAAATTTGAGCTCAATTTTAGGGGTCAAACAACATTCAAAAGTTAAAGTAAGTACTGCTTGTAATCGAAAAGCAAAACCCTTCGTCCTTTAGTGCATGCGTCAGGTCTGTTTTGATTTTATCAAAATAAGGGTGAGTCGAGTTTGTTTAGCTGCGTTTGGCTGAATGCCAATCTTAGTGACGGCGTACAAGAAAAGGACTAAGTAAAACATCGGGAAATACCTGTGTCAAGGTAACAACGCTTTTGATAATAGTATCATCCTAGAGTGCTAGGCGCGACATTCGAAAACAAATAGCAGAATCGACATCAGTAAAATAAAACATACTCCCTAAATCTAGTTAAATGGCAATGGAATGCAAACTATTAACCGAGCTATTACGAGCATGAAAATCGGGGTTATGTAAATTACAATAGTACCGCAGCGCCACACGTTCGGGATAAAACGCGGGCCATTAGCACTGGATGTGCTAGTCAGCGCTAAGATCGTGATGGCAGGATGGATGAGTTATGGAATTTTAAAATCCATCAGTCATTTTTGGGACACCCGGTATATATATATACTACAATGTTAGTCTTTTAGCAGGATGCACCCACGAGTCACTGTGTCGATCCAGTGTAACAAACTCGTTTACCACTAAGGGCAGATCAAATATTATATACAGGGTGATCCTGAATTCATGGTAAAAAGGTAGGTACAGGACACTGTAACAATCATTTATTGTATAGGAATGTATGGACTCAAGTGACGTGTTGAGGTACAAACACAGTAAAGAGACATGAAAGGAATATTTATTGATTGTCTTCGACAAGTTCTATGTTTACAATAAGTGTTCAAAATTGTGCCAACCAACAGTAATATATGTTTGACAATGTCAATGAAGCGATTGGTGTACAGATTCAAAGACGCCAAGTATTTCGTGCACATGTGCAGCAGCAAGGAATATTCAATTGATGAGATCATCAACAGAGTCAAATTGGAGTAACTTAAACAAGATTCTTTAAATGTTCCAATAAGAAGAAATCGAGGATCAATAAATAGAGAGATCAGGATGGCAATGATCTAGCCCAGCACACCAAGGCAGGCAGTTGTTATCTTATTTTTCTCAAAGAGGTTTTACCAGAACTACTTCAAGATGTTGCGATCGCCATTTGTAAGCGAGTATGGTTTCAGCATGATGGGGTGCCAGGCCATTTCAGCACTATAATGTGCAATTACCAGAATGTTACTTTTGGGGCCCGATGGATTGTGGTTGTACGTTTATGCGAATCCAGGTAAATGACATTGCTCTAATATGCATAGTTGCTGCACGTGTGCATGATGTACTTTGCAACTATGGAAGTGTACGCCAATCGCTCCACTTACTAACGCTGCCAAGAATGTATCTATCACTGTTGGTTAAAACAATTTTGAACAGTTATTATAAATAATAAAACAACTGGACAATTACACCGTAAAAAGTTACATATAAACTTGAAAAAATATCATTAGTTTACTACACGGTGTACAAAACTGTTGCAAAGTCAAAAACAAACTTATACAAACATTATATAACTTTATTTTAATGTTTGTATAAGTTTGTTTTTGACTTTGCAACAGTTCTGTACACCGTGTAGTAAACTAATGATATTTTTTCAAGTTTATATGTAGTTATTATTAATATTGCACTTGTCAACGACGTTGTAAATAAGTACTTTGTCTTTCCTTTCATATCTGATTTTTCTGTGTTTGTGCCTCGCCGCGTCAATTGCGCCTATACATTCCTATACAATAAATGATTGTTACAGCTTACTGTACCAAACCGTAAATTTTGTGCGATGAATTAGAGACCACGCTGTATAATGCCATGGATCACATAATCCAAAATAAGAAAAGAAAATACTCAGAAAAGCAGATTTGTTACTGCATCCATTACATAAAGTAAAATGTGTAAAAACTACCACCATTCATCAGAAGAATCACGCAAGTCAGAGAAGCTAGTTTCTTAAATTATTTAAATTGTGCTACATTAAACCATTAGTTCTAAAAAGACTGTAACACATTTCATTAACCAAATTTTCAAAATTTGGTTGATTTTCTTTTTAGATATAGCCATTTTAAAAATTAATTGTACATACTAGTTTCTAAATTTTTATCTTTATTATTTTGTAAATACTAGGGGGCTCTGACCCCTACGAGCTACGCTCACTAACCCCCGTTCAGGCACACCAAAATCCAAAAGGCAGGCTAATTTCATACGCTTTAAAAATATTGAATTATAATTTAAAAAAAAGACAGTAGCGATCTCTCTGTAAACGGGTTTCCATTCGTTTTCCATGGATTGGGGATTTTTAAGACGAAATCTGCTGCTGTTAAGAGATAAAATGGCTGTTTTAATTAAAAAAAATTGTTAAACATTTGAAAATAAGATAATGTAAAATGAATTAAGTAAACAGTGTCATTGTTTCCCGGTATTTTTTAACAGCGGTATAAGATAGTTTTTTTAAATAATTCATTTTAAATGTATCGTTTCAAATCTGACGTAATTTACACCAAAGTTTTATTTCTCTTATTAATATTCACGTGAAAATACTTTTGTTGTTAGAAGTAAATATTATTTGCGCTGTCTTTGAATTCACGATAATAGTTGAAAAGATTCTCAAAATATCTCGCGCAAATATATTTTTGAATTTAAATTGTTTTGCCATATTTTTTGGGCATTTTAAATATGACGTAATTTTCTCCATTTACAAGTTTTAACGCATAATAAGGAATTTTTTATTTTAAGATTTTGTTTCTCTTTTAAAATTCAAGTGTAAATATGGTTCTTATGACGTAATTTTCATGCTTTTAACATGTAATCATTTAATTCTAATTTTAAAGGGTTTTTTTCTGTTTGTAATAGACACGTGTAAATAAATTTTTAATTTGAAGTAAACATTATTGTTTGCGCTGTTTATACAATTGGCAACAGTTTAAATTAATAACATTTTCTAAAAATTGTAAAAAATATCTCTCGAAATGCTGAAAATTTGAATTGAAAATTGAAATAAAACCTCAAAAAATAAGTCAAATTTAAAAAATAAATGCAATCTGCACACCGGGAACTTATAACGTCTAAAATGATCGAAAAATGATTAAATTCTCATGTATAATTTTTGCTCCAATAAAACTTTTTAATGAAACGATTTTGTCCAACTTTAGCATTAAATATCTCTTAAAATAATTCTTTGATTTGAAAACTGTCTGTATCAGCGTGTTTATCAAACATTTTTGTCTATAATACCACCGATTTTTATATTTTTGTATGCAACAGTTTTTTTAATATTAACGATGAAAAGCCATGCTTAAGCATTCAAATTGGATGCCGATCTACCCGGAATATCTACGCAGATTTTCATTGGTCCATTTCCAAATCAAAACTTTTTTCATATATAGAAGGATAAAATAGTTGTTTGCATACACACACTCTACAGTATAGTTGAAAAATGTCTTTTTTAAACAACTGGTTGACATTCACCAAAATTTGGGAAGATCTTCGTTTTGGCACTAAAAATAAAGATCCGATGAGTCCCCAGAAAATAAAGTTGTTTTACCATATTTTGGGGGGCAAAAAACGCGGTATATTGAACTTAGGGGGGGGGGAATAATTTTTTTAAAAGTAGGTCAAGTGAGGTATCGTTTCATATCTATTTTTTCATTCTGATGGCCCTCCGGGTTAAATAGACTAAAAATTGAGTAAAATACAACAATTGATGTCCATTCACAAAAATTTGGGAAGAACATCGTATTTGACGCTTGAAATGAAGATCCGATGAGTCCCCCAAAATAACGTTGTTTTACCGTGTTTTTTGAGGAAAGGGGTCATTTTAACTAGTAAACGAGAAGTCTATTTTTTTTTTTATTCAATCAAATGAGGTATCGTTTATTATGTCCTTTGTAAATCGGAATCGAATGACACCATCCGAAAGTCGATACGATCATTCATTACAAAGTCATAGCAGGTTTTATGAATACAAAGTCGAAAATTATACTTTATTATTGAGTAGAGCTTTGTCACATTTATTTTACGTTCAAAACATGTTCTTCATACCATATCAAATAAGATCAAACTTATTAAATGTCTCCAAAATCAGGATCATCTGAGTCTTCTACAAGATCATGAATTCTCAAAATCCGCGTATTCATAATTTTGCATTCATAAAGCCATTCGTGAGTTTGTATTCATAAAGACCTGACTAACTTTATAACGAATGATCGCATCGATCTTCGGATGGTGTCATTCGATTCAGAATTTAAAAAAATACATAACATCCCATATAGCACGAAAGCTCCCGAAAACTTCCCCAGGAGCTTCAAGTCATCCTAAATTCCTCCTGATACTAAAATGAAAAAATAAGGATTTTCTGAGGAATAGAATTTTAAGATTTCCTCAGAACTGAGCTCCCAATAAGGTCCTACGGTACAAAGTCCGAGGACGTCAGTCCTGGGGAAATACCTGGGAAGCCATTCCTGGGTAAGCTCCTAGGAAGTCCTTCCTAAGGAAGTCATTCCTGTGAAGGTATTTAAGAAGTCACAGTGCTGGCACCATGTCATGAGTGATTCTGGAATAGAATAATCATTTCTTTTGTCAAAAAATGTGAATTCGATTTCATAGGATTCGATTTCTATTGAAGTTAGTTTTATATTAAAAATTATCGATTTATTTTACTTATTACATCAGATAAGTATTATAAACTTTTAATTATTTTTATTTATTGAAATAACTTTTAACATTTTTAAGTTTAATTAAATATTTTAATTGCTTTAATTAAATGTTTCAATTAACTTAATTCATTAATTTAAATAATTATTATCATTATATTTAATTACAAATTTTGTTCACTTATTATTCTCTTATTAACTCTTAAAAAATATCATATATATTTCTTTTTTAATATTATTACCCTTTTATTAATCAAGGAACTGGTTTAATTTATTTAAATTAACTAGGTAAGAAATTTCTAAATAGGTGACTGATATGTGCCACATAGTTTTTCTGTAATTAAGGGTTTAAAATATCTATCTATCTATAATATAAAGAACAAACATACCGGGTGTCCCAAAAAGGACTGACTGATTTTAAAATTCAATAACTTGCAAACGGTGACAGATATTAAAAAAATTCTTGCAGGAGGTTTATGCATAAGGTCAAAAGTTTTATTACAGTGATTTTCGATTTTAGTTCGAATTACAAACAATAGATGGCGCTGTAAGCAATAGTCGCTAAATACAGGCTCGATTTCCGGTCCTTTCTCTTGTTCCATGCTGAAAAAAGAGATGGAAATGTATTATCCGGGCCACGAAGTACCAAAAATCGAGCCTGAATTCAGCGTCTATTGATCGCAGCGCCATCTATTGTTTGTAATTCGAACTAAAATTGAAAATCACTGTAAAAAAACTTTTGACCTTATGCATAACCCTCCTGCAAGAATTTTTTAAATATCTGTCACCGTTTGCAAGTTATTGAATTTTAAAATCAGTCAGTCCTTTTTGGGACACCCGGTATCTGTGCTTAACGCAACGTCATTTTGCGAATTGCAGCACTTTGAAATTTAAAATTTTGGTTTTACAATTTTCTCTACTGCAAATTTTTAAGCTTCTAAACATCGCACATTTTAAATTTTTACACCGTCGTATAAGGAAAAAAATGCTCTTTTAAATGCAATTTGTTTGAAAGCTGTATCTCAATTTATTTTTGAGATATTAATTTTTTTGTAGTTTTTAATACCACTTTTCTTATCGTGGCAACAAAAGTACTTCATTTCTATTGAAAGTCATTGAAAGTAAACGGAAAGTAGTCGAAAATAAGAGATACTGTATCATGTTTGTTGCCATTTTCTCATAAAAACTGATAAAAAAAATTGAAATTAAAATATGGACTATGTCAAGAATATTATGTGTAAGAATATTATTCTGTGATAATGACGTCGTATGCTTACTTTTCTATAGACGAAGTTTAGGACTCGATTGTAAAAGTGGATTCCTTTAGCAGATGCAAATGACGTCATTTTATAAAAAAGCGTGTATTTTAATTCTTAAACCTGAATTATTTTTGTAGAAGTGCGTCATTTTCACAGCCCAGCTGCTTTGAAATTCTTCACAGGTGAAAATGCTTCACTTTTGAAAATAATGTAATCGAAATCAGACACTGATAAAACGCAATGTTATACAAAAATTTAGAGTGACTTTATAAAAGAGAGGTGACATGCAAATAATAACGATTTATACTACAGAAATTGATGATCCTCCCCTGGATGGATTTGCTTCGCCGAGTTAGACATGCAAACAAATAATTCATGTTTAAAAATAATATCATGTTCCTGACGTTTTTGTCCAAAATTCTCTCGAATAATAAAATTTTAATGCTATTCTTTAGGACATTCTAGTATAATTTTTATCAAAATAACATATTTTGCTTAATTTAATTTTTCCTAATTTTATATAATATATATATATATATTTAAAACACGAGTATGTTTTTTAGTTATCTGCCCTGATCTTTCTGCTGAACAATTTTATAAATTTTTTTTTTTTAAACTGAAAGCTCTTCATTTGTAGATGTGATCGAACTATTTGTTTTTTTTTTTAATATCCTGACTTTTATATTTTAATTTTAAAAGTATTTTACGAAATTTCTTCAAAATGGTGAAAATTAGATAGCTTTCATTATGGCAGACAAGAGTGAAATAATGAGGTATTTTTATCGTTAATCATGCTATTATCTGAAAAAAATTCATAATTGTTGATAAAAATTGTTGTATAGGGTTTAGTGCTGCAAAATCCCATTAGGAGCAGAATAATATATTAGGGGCATAATAACGGAAAACGACATACTGCTTTTGAAAACACGCATTTTTCCTCATAAATTTTCTATATTGTTTTTCCTTCTGCATGTGCACTGATACTATGTTTCAGACACTGGGCGGAATGCTTATTTAAGGGAAAATGAAGTCATATTTTAAAAAAAAAACCTATCATTTTCTTAGATAAAACTAAACAATTTAACACAAATGCGTCTAAAAAAGATAAATTATGGAAATTTTTATTCTCCGGAATTGAGATTAGACTCTCGAGTAAAGAGTGCGTCTGTTCACATAAAAGATGTTGCTGACAATCCTGACTTCAATTTTTGAGTTAAAATGATTTTTAAATGATCAAACAAAATACAATTTAAAAAAAATAATGAATATGGATATGAGAAGTGCGTATGCAAATTTTGAGAAGGTGAAAATTGCTGTTTTTCATTCCGGAATACCAAGCATAAGAGCCTAAATTGATAACCACATCCTAATAACTGATCTTAATTTTATTTTACTGATTAAGTATCTATATTATAAAGAACAAACGTATCTGTGCGTAATGCTGACGTCATTTTGCGAACGGCAACACTTCACGATCAAATTTCGGTCTTGAAATTTTCGCTACTGCAATTTTTTAATCTTCTGACCATCTTACATTTTCAATTTTCGTCGCACAGGGAAACAAATTACTTTCAAATGCAATTTGCTTAAAAACTGTAACTTAATTGACTGACGTATTATATTTTCTAAAATAAGTTTTATGCATGATTTAAGTTTATCTTATCACGTGCCGGTTTCAATACATAATACAGTAAATTCTGTCTAAGGCGGACTCTATGTAAGCCGGAAATCTGTCTACCGCGTAAAATTTTTAAAGTCCCGGAGAACCCACAGAAAATAACATTAATTATTGCTGCATAAGCCGGAATCTGTCTAACGCGGAAACGGAAAGAGTTTTAATGTCCCTCCGAAAACAAAATTTTGTATAAGGCGGAAAATAGGATATTTTAAAAATGAAAGGCATTTCGTTTATGAAACTTTAAAACTGATATATATACGTCAAATACTCTATGTCGAGCATAAAAATTAAATACTTTTAAAAAGTTAATTCAAAGGAACAGAAACTGTTTAAATTTTAAGGAATTCTTGCTTATGCCATTTTTTCCTATATAAATATGCATTTTAAGCCGCTATCAGATTCACCGACTTTTCGAGCAACCAACTTTACAGCCGATTTTAACCCCAACTTTTTCCAGTTGAAAGGGAGAAAAAGGTTACAATTGTCTTTGCTAAAGTTGGAGGAAAACCCGGGAAAACCAGTACTACTAGTACCAGCCGTCAATATTTATCGCATTTTCGTATCAATCGCTTATCTCTGATTCGCTGAAATGTTGAAAGGTGGGAGGAAAAGTTGCGGCTAGGACAGACTTTTTTGAGATGCGAATAAAAAGTTGGGGATATTGCTGTTTGCTATCACACTGGGTGTCGAGGCAACATTTCGCGAAAAGTTGGAGGAAATCAAGAGTTGGCTCAAAAATTGCTCGAAAAGCTGGTGAATCTGATAGCGGCTTAAAAGTTATTATTATTAGTTGAGTGCACATTTATGAAAATATGTATTGTGTACAATATAAGTGCTTTAAGGTTGTATTCAAATTCAAAGTGATGGCTTTTCTGATGTCTCATTCCCGAAGTTATTATTATTATTATTATTATTATATTGTAAACTTCAAATTTGTAGGTATTACAGCTGTACTAAGAAATTAAATAGCATTTCTCATTTATTTATAAAGGCAAAGGATCTTCAGAATTTCAGTTTTCGACAGATTTTCGAGCCAGGACAATCAATGAAAGATCATGATGAAAGATCGCGAGCAATTCATTATAATCAAGATCCAATCTTTTTATCGAAAACATAAAACGCTATTCGACTGACGTATATTTCATTCCAATAAATCACGATCTTTTGCATAAGCCGGAATATTGCCTACCACGGAAAATTTTCTCGGTCCCGACCGATTCCGCCTTAAACAGAGTTTACTGTAATAATAATCATTTTGCATATAAAGCAACAAACATTTTTCAGCATTTGTTTCTGACTATTTTTGCACAACGAAATTAATACATCCTTTATAAACAAATAAAAGAATCATATTGAAAAAACACAAATCTAACATATTTGTAATCGTACAATTTAAATTTTTAGATCACCAAATAGGATTTTTTTTTCAAATGGAATTTGTTTGCAAAGTTCATCTCAGTTTACTGATTGTCTATGGTTTTAAAAACAATTTCAAAGCATGAAATATTTTTTAATTTATCTATATCGCGCGTAGCTCGATTACGAAAAATTAAACCGTTTGCCCTTAAAACAAAATAAAGAGTTCATCATTTTCTTACGGTTAATATCCATTAAAAAAAACTTCCTTATGAATAAATAAACTAGAAAACAGGAATTCTGCTTTTTCAGAATTTAGTGTCGCCCCCGATGAAAAAAAAATGTATATATAAATAGTACATCCACACTTAAAAATCTACAGTAAAGTATGCATAGGACGTCATTATCGCGAAATAATACACAAGTGCAGCAAAAAGATGCCGTCATTAAAGAAATTCTACAAAAACAAAAACGGCTGTCTAATGATTCATAGGCCTTCATTTGTTTGTAACATTAATATAGATACTGAAAATTAAATATAGTTTATAACAGCTCCATGTTTTATCAGAAATCATTCGTTTATATTTTTTCAAAACAGCACGTATTTTAATTACATTTCCTATCGGTTGTTATGAAAAAAAGGCAACAAAAATATGTAATTAATATTTTACAACTATTTTTCCTTTACTTTCTACAGAAATGGAGTACTTCCGTTACCAATATTAAGCAAATGACTCCAAAAACTTCAAAAATATTAATGTATCAAAAATAAATGGAGATGCCGTTTTCAAGCAAATTGCATTTAAAAGTACTTTTTTTTCCAATACGACGGTATAAAAATTGAAAATGTCCGATCCTTAGAAGTTAAAAAAATTGCTATAGAGTATTTAATTGTACTGCTTTGTTTTACGGCTGGCTTCTGTAAGGTAACTTTATTTTTTGGAGGCGACACGTAATAAGCTGGGAGAAAGAAATAGCATACCGTACCGGGGGCTAATAAAATAATATAAATAAAACACAAATTTAACAGACATGTATAAGCTCTGAAATCATCAGAATATAAAAGAATGTTGAAGTAGCAAAATCTTGGTCAAATAACTCTTAGCATGCGGCTAATAAGAAAATATCGCTTTTGGTAAATTTTAAAAATTTATTTCATTGTATAATTCGTATTTTCCATATGAAAAATGCTTTTTAATGTAAGTGGGCAATCTAAAAAAATTATTGCATATAAAAAATTATTAGTTTTCAATTAAATAGATGTTTTCACCTATATTCTTTAACCCGGGAAGCCCGGGTACGATCCCCTAGTACTAATAAGAGAAGGGAGTTTGTCCGTGTTGTGTGTGTGTACGATGGCTAGAAAAATCTACCACAGGTAGTTGTCTTGCTGTGAAATAAAAATTCCGCACACTTTAAATCTCTGGATTAGCTATTTTGTCCAAATATGGAAACGCTTATAGCACCACTTAAAGAGAGTACATTTTACACTGAAATGGCGCATTTGGTTTTTAAAAATATAAATAATGCGAGGTCTCCGATACGAGTTTTGTTTGGGAAGACTTTCGTTTAAAAGTACAAATTCTTCAGGAAAAAGATAGAAATTCCTACAAATTCCAGGGTTATTTAAATTTATTTACTCGATCCTGGGAAACAACGTTTTCAGCTCATGTGAAGAGAAAATATTTGCTAAATAGAAAGTGTCCACTAGTATAAAGTGTCTGTTATAGAAGTGTAAAAATAACAGCGTTAAATCACCAAATTTTTTTTAATTTTAAGCATACCGGTTTCGGTAACATATATCATACCTTTCTCAGAGCTAAGGATGGCGGAAATTTACTCACATATATAGGAGAGGTGGGGATTTAAGTTAAAGGTTTATTGACCAATAGCAAAACAGAGGATTGCAGATAACAGCCAATAGGAATATAGATGGGAAATGGGACCGAAGTAATGAGGAAAAAATAATTCTTCTTGATAATTTTGATAATTCTGTTATAGATGTTTTACTAAATTTTGTTTTATTTATTTTTTTTAATCATAAGTTTGATTTATTAAGGATTTTTCTCTTATCTTTTTCATATTTTTTTACATAATATTATTATTTACATTCTTAATAATAGAAGTGAAGTCTCAATTTTGCGAATTTCAGAGACATATATAAACTGTAAATTTCAGAAGATATAGATAAATATTAATCTATATTTTCTAAATAGCAATATTTTCTAAATTTATAATTTTTTCTCAATTTCTGCAGAGTTTTAAAATCAGGGTATTTTGCATCGACTTGTTTAATTAAAACTTCCATTTAGGAAACCTATTTCGTATTTAGCGACATTTTATTTTAAGTATTTTATAATAAATTTATTTTTCATGGGGATTTACTGCATTCTTTTTAACTTGCAGTGCCTAGTCAGATATGCAGGTCCGCCGCCAATCACTTTTCTCAAGTGAAGAATGTGCATGTAGCTTACCGAAATGCGTGCTTCTCATACTTGAGCAGGAAAATCGTTGAAAGGGGGAAAACGCGTTATTTTGAAAATAAGCAGTACATTCTTTCATCTTTAGCTCTGATACAACCAGGGATTCATGGATACAACCAAGGGAAAATGTTTGTTGGTACATTAGATATCAGAAATCTCTAAAAATTTGACAAAGGTTACTGTAACGAGCAAAAAATATATTGCTTTGAAAAGATTTTTAAGTATGGAATCTTTACACAATAATTCGATGACAATCATAAAAAGAAGAAGTGATATATTGAGTCAAAGCATCCATACTTTTAGACATTTTAAATCTTCTCAAATATTCGCTTTTTTTACCAAAATTATATTATATTTCAAGAAATCCCCCATAAATATGTCACATCGTTAATTAAATGAAAAATAGCACATATTGCATTTTCTATGCATTGAATATTTTCACACAACTTTTAAGATCGGTAAATGAAGACTTAACATTGAATTAGTTTTATTTATTACAATAAGAAAATAAAATTGTTTTGTTACAGATCTGAATTTTTTTAACAGTTTCTAATTTTACGCATTTTTATCTAACTCAACCTGTTTTCGGTGGGTAAAGATGGAATTCCGCTATCAATTTTTAATCCACTTTCTGACAGGCTAGAATTATAAAAATTGCGTTAACGAAAGAATAAGGGAGGGTGCGTTTTTATATTTGTGTCCAATGCCCACGCCAAACTAATTTATTCTAACGGAAACTTTTGGGGAAAAACATGAATTGCAGTCAAAATAGATTAAACTTGATTTCCAAAATCAACATTCAATGCTTATAAAATATTTTTTTTAACTGTTTCTATTTTTATATTTACTGTATGTAAATCATGTTTATACAAAATGTCTGTCTGTCCGTTCGTTTGTCCGTGTGTCGCCATTGTACCATCGGAAAGGGTATGAAGTTATGTATAGAATTAACCAAAGTTTTTGGGTATGCATTTGGCTGTAACAAGCAGGTCCTTTTTCAATATAGAAATATTCTGCCGGAGGGGGGGGGTGCTATAATAGCAATTTTTGTGCCATTTTAATTATTGTACCATCGGAAAGTGTATGAAGTTATGCATAGAATCGAAACAAATTTTTTGTGTATATTTTTGGCTATGGCCAGTAGGTCCTTCCTGAATTTGAAAAAAAATCCGCCGGAAGGGGACGCTGTAATAGCGAATTCTGTGCCATTTTCATTATTGTACCTTCGAAAAGTGTGAAGTTATGGATACAATCTAACCAAATATTTTGCGTATGTTTTTGGCTATGTCCAGCTGGTTTTACTTGAATTTGGATATATTCCGTCAGAAAGGGATGCTGTGATAGCGATTTTTGTATATTGTTTTAGTTTTTCGTAGTTCTGTTGTCCATTGGCGGCTCGTGCAGCGACGGAAACTTGCGTCATGCTAAGCCGGCTGTTTCCAAAAGGGTGATGTACAACAGAATAACAAAAAACTATTGATTTTAACATGTATCACGATCAAGATGAACTCGTTTTTACTACGCTTGGCTGAAGCAGAAATTTAAGAGGCAAATCAAAGTTGGTACAGTATTGAACTTATAATTAACATCTGTAACTACTTTTTGAAATAATAAGTTGTATGAGGTAGAAGAAAGTTTTGAGATTGGCACATCCAACTACACTGGTTTCCAATAATTAAGAAAAAATCACAAAAAGAGCGATAACTCGTTCAAAAATTAACCTATCCGTATCAAATTTGGATATGCTGTTAACTAAAAGATGCTGATTAAAATTACAAAATGCAAATTAGTGGCGCTGCAATCGTATTGCGCCATCTGTGCGGAGCATAAAAATGCATGCTAGAGAGTGTGGCTGCTCGTGTCGCTGTGACTATGAGATAAGAAAGCTGAGATAGCCAATTCATTAGTATGACCTCGAGGTATCATTTGTCCACACAACTGCGACATCGAGCTATTGGAAGATTGGATGTAGGCCAAAGACAGACAGAGGTGGCCATATGGATAAATGTGAGTCCTTCTGTTGCTCATAGGCTTTGGCAACAATTTCAAATCACTGGTTTGGCCTCCAGAAGGTTCAGGGAAAGGCGAACAAGAGCTATGACAAGTACCAATGACCGATATTTGCGGTTATGTGTACGAAGGAATAGAGCAGCAACCCCCTCTCATCTTAAATCCGTCCATGCTGCAATCACTGGAAGGTTGGTATCAACGTCTACTGTGCGTAGAAAGCGTCATGAAGATGGTCTTTAAGCGATGCGATCAGATATTTGTGTGCCGCTCACCTCATGTCCAGGGATGTAGTGGAGGGTATACGGGGGTATACGCCGTATACCCTCTGGATTTTTTTCAGGAACACCGTATACCCTCTGCTTCTCAAGAAAGCTATAGTATATATGCACTAGGGTATACCCTCTGCCTTGAGCGTATACCCTCTGCTTAGAACATATACCCTCTGTTTTTTTTACGACTACATCACTGCTCATGTCTCCGGTTTGAACGTTTAAGGGGGGCACGTCAACATGTCCACTGGACGGCGGATCAATGGAAGCGTGTTCTCGTCACAAATGAGTTCCAGTTTAGCCTCCAAAGCGTTATTAGTCGTTGTTTGATTTGAAGAGGACAGGGAACACGCTATGATCCATCAAACATTCGTAAAAGATATTCGTATGGAGGAGGCACTGTCTTTGTTTGACATGGTATCTCTTTGGACAAACGTACAGACCTCCAGGTCTTTCCACGTGGAACTGTGAATGCGCACGTCTATAGAGATGACATTCTTGATGCTTACGTGCACCCTTATTCCGGTGCAATATATAATGATTTCCTGTTACAGAATGATAACGCTAGACGCACAGGGTTCACATCGTAGACGATTATCTTCAGCAGCAAACAATTCAGCGCATGGAATGGCCAACGCGATCACTGGACTTGAATCCCATCGTCTGATAATTTCTTTTAATGTTATTTTATACCTTACTATGTGTTGTAAATTGTGTCTCAGTTTTATTAAAATCTACTTGTAACATTTTGAGTAATCGCTATTTTTGTTGTTTTTCCTTAATTTTTGGAAACCAGTGTAGTTATATATTAGCAAGTTGTATTGATATTTCTTTCGGCAGCTACATAATTTTTTTTAAATGTTTATATAAGAAACATTAAAAAAACACCCTTACCATTAAATACTGTTATTTATTCTGACAACAAAAATATAAATATCTGTAAACTGACATTTCAGCAGAGCTATTCTATCAGGGTTATTTGAAAGAATTAACAACCTCTACTATATAAAGAAAACAACCTGTACTGTATAAAGAAAGCAAAATTTGTGTCTCTTTTATGAGGTTCAGAGACATTTATTACGAACAAAACGTGATTGTATGTTTTACACGAAACCGAATGTCGTAAATTCTCTGCTTCTAAAATATTATTTTAGTCTTTTTTATAGATTTCAACGTGTCACATAAAGTAAAATAAAATAGTTCAGCATATGATCTTTTGTACTTCATGAAAAAGTTTGTAATAAAATATACGACATGAATTTTATAGGTCTTGCTTGGGAAAAGGAAAAGAATGACGCATCGAACATTTTTATAAAGAAATGTACGACTAGTTTTTAGTTTCACACTTTCTTTGTTTACGAAAGCATTCATGAAATGTATGTTTCTTGAATGCATAAATGTAGAATATACAGTGTGTCTCAAAAGTACACCGACAGGCGATATTTTGAAATAACAGTTCAGAAAATAAAGCAATAATCACGAAAAAATAATTAGCATATGAAATCATAACATAAGTTTATTACAATACAGAAATATCATGCTTATATCACAGATTGTCTGTCAAAAAATAAAATACAAAATAAGCTGTCCCAAAAATACATAGACAATGAAAAGTATCGCTTTTATTATCACCGTATCAAAATAAATTTTCATATTCTACGTTCTGTACATGTCACGTAACCACTTCAAAATGTAAAATCACTGCTCGTTCTTCAATTCTCGAATAGTTGGAAAATTCTTCGCAACGTTCAATTCTCTTCAGCTGATATAGCTAAAATTTAGTGTTTAAAGGCTCAAAATGTTCAACTTTTTGATATTACTATACAAATGAAGCATAGCACATCTGAAAGTTATGAAAACGTATCAAAGGGTTGCAATGCGATTGCAAAAAAGCGTTCAAGTCGACCCATAAAAACATCTCACTGACAATATAGAAATATTTTACGAGCAGTTTAAACCCCAAAAATGTATGTTCGTGAAATTGCGAGGACTTCAGCGTTTCCTATTTCGAGATCTAGTGTTGACCATCGCATACAGTAAAGAAAATTTCATAGATATCGGAGAATTTGTCGTACACTTATACTGCAGCATGACAATTAAATTGCACCATGGAAAGGCTTTTGACTAAAACAATACATGCATTGGACGGATGAATGGTTAAATGTTTTCTTCGGTGACGAAAATAAATTTATTTTGGATGGTTCTAATGGCTGGGGATACTATTGGGATGATCTACGATGATAATCACGTGATTTCTTTAGCGAACAACAAGCAGAGATTCTTTCATGATATGGGACGCGTTCTGTTTACACGAAACAAGGGATATCGCTTTTCTTAATGATCGACAGTACTCTGGGTATTATCAAAATGTACTTAAGAGCAATTTTCTTCCAATTGGAAACATTGTGGAAGAGAAAAACTGAAAATTACAGCGGGACAATGCGTCCATTACCTCCCACTCAACAACAGCTTGGTTTACGCAGAAAAAAGTGACTGTTATAGACTCGCCAGCCATCAACCCAGACCTGAATCTAATTGAAAACCTTTGGAGAGTACTTGCACAAGAGATGTATGCCCATAGTCGTCAGTTTTCGACAAGTCAGGAATTAAAGCATCAAGTAGAGCAGAGTTGATTCTCTTTACAGCTTCGAAACACTTGTTCGAAGCATGCCAAACATGATTTTAAAGATAATTCAAAGGAATTTATCCAAAATTTGAATTTTTCACAAAATACTCAAAAAGTCCATATATTTTTAAGACAGCCTATTTTGATTTTGATTTTTTAACAAAAATTCTGTAAAACTTATGCTGTATTTATTTGTTGTAATAAACTTATGTTATGATTCCATATACGTATTATTTTTTTCGTGATTATTTCTAAAATTTTTAAAATGTTATTTCAAAAAATTGCCTGCCTATATACTTTTGAGATTCACTGTATATTGAGTGTTTCCAAAATATTTAATTATTGGAAAAATTATATGGGCATTCATTAAATTTTCGTAAATAAAAATGCTTAAAAGTTTAAAAGAAATATCCGTCTTTTCATTATATAGCTTAGATTGTGAAAGCGAATTTTCCTCTTATAAACTCTCTCGACACGAAATTAAATTTCTGAAGCATACCAAGATTCATTCGTTTGTATTCCTGTTAATTTTTCTGATTAGTCAGCGTTTGCAGAATAATTCGAATTCTTTTTGCTTTTGTGATCTTTTTTATCCCTCATTTATATAAATATATTCTTCAAATCTCATATTTTTTTTATATTGAAATAATTAGACTGGAACGACAAATAAACGTTGCATAAATATATCAGTGTAAAATTCAGTACACTAGAAAAAGTTCTTAAATCTATAGTAATAGTAAAATTATGCCTGTTTGTTTGATTGTAGATGGTAATTTTTAGAACTACCGAACCGATTTAAAAAATAACATTGGTTAATGGCTGGTGACCATCTCTGCTCCAACATAGGCTAGATTTTATGTAGATATAGCAACTCCCAAGTGTATGCCATTTATATAAGGCAATTTGTGTAAGTTATTTGACAGAACTCTGCCTCTAAAAGAGCAAAATCGAAAGAATAAATATATATAATTACTATGGAATGAGCTACAGATATATCAATCTAGACGATCTATTAGGCTGCTAACGGGTATAGATGGATCACATCGAGCCGCAATGACGATTTCAAAGAAAAGGTAAAATAAAATATGCTACTAGTACCCGTTTGACGATTTGAACGAAAATAAAAATGAGCTTTCTCTCCGAATCGATACTGAATCAATGTTGTCTTAATCGACCGCAATGCCGATGTGGGTGCAAAAGAAAACGATTTTGATTTAGAGGATCTCTAAAGTAATCTATTCTTCACTCAATATCTCGAGTTCTATGTGTCCGATCCTCACACAACTTGGACCATTCGTCTTGGTCTGTTTCCCACAAATAACACCAACATTTGAGTTATTAGGGCCGCTGCAATTTCCTGTATTTTCTGCTGCATAGTGTACTGTTCTTCTTTATTCGATATCTCAGGTTCTATGGGGTCCGATCCTCACACAACTTGGACCACTCGTCTTGATTTGCTTCCCACCAATATAACACCAACATTTTAGTTATGGTTCTCTACGCTAGAGACACTGCAAATTTTTGTATTTTCTGCTGCATAGTGTACTCTTCTTCTTTTCGCTATCTCAGGTTCTATTGGTCCGATCCTCACACAACCAGGACCATTCGTCTTGGTTTCTTTAGCGTCAATTCTATCACTATTTAAGTTCTTGTTCTCTCCTCCTGGGGCACGGTAGTTTAATGTACTGTGTGCTGCATATCTGTACATTTCTTCTTTATTCGACATCTCAGGTTTTATAGGTCCGATCCTCACATAAACTGGATAATTCGTCTGGGTTTGTCACCCCCTGCCATTTTAGCTCTGGTTCTCTCCGCCAGAGGGTGCTGCAATTTGCCATATTGTCTTCAGCTTCTATTTTTGAAAGGCTTTCAGTGAACGAAGCTTCCCTTAAGCTTTTTTTGCTTCATTCGGCTCTTTAGAAACCCTAAACAAAATCTCCAATGTTTCAACAGCTGACGTGAATTTGTTAATGCAAAATTAAACTTATTACAGTGAAAGTAATATTACAGCAAAACAAATTTTTTATGGCAATTCTTCATAAAATTGGATCTGATGTCGATTAAGAATAACCATTTATTGACTAGAGCCATCGATAAAAAAATTGATAGTGTCGATATAATCGAGATGGCCATAGTATGCAATAAATCTATAAAAAATATCGACAACGCCCATCACTAGTATGAACATAGTATGTCGCCACTCACACCCTTCGTGAACGAGCCATCTACACTGTCATTTCTTTTACTTTCACAAAGTGTGTCCGAATCTGCCTGAATATGATATCTGTGGTTGTTTTATGCAGCAATATTTTAGTTAGGTCACTGTGTTCGACTAGATGTTAAAAATATGGCGGTAGTAGGGAATATTGCCGGACTTTGTGGGATCTGGTTCCTCGTGGAACCCCAAGACAGTTTATAAGCTTATATCGAACCTCGTGTCATTAGCACTGACGCTCACCTTCGATTATATTTGGATAAAAGTTCTTCAGTGGTGAAGTTTGTCTGACTTAAGGCCTTGTGTTAATTACTTCAAATGAATGTATATTTGGAATTCACGGGTTTCTCTTAAATTAGAGACATTTTCTATAGTGATATATTTAGTATTCGCAGTGATATTTTACAGCGACTTAAGAAGCTTTTCTAATGCTCCAGAATTCAAACGACTTTGCCATCTTCAGCGCTGCCACTGGTGACTATTAGTTTCTTCTATCTTCAATAGAAGGAAGTATTGTCATCGAAATTTTTTTCGACTTCAGATTTTTGACGAATTTCCACATTTTAGAGGTCAGAGATCTCAAAAAATGTGTTTATACAAAATGTCTGTCTGTCCGTGTGTCCGTGTGTCGCCATTCTACCATGGAAAAGTGTATGAAGTTATGCATAGAATTAAACCAATTTTTTTGTGTATGTCTTTGGCTTTAGGCAAGCAGGTCCTCCTTCAATATGGAAACATTCTGCCGGAAGGGGGCGCTGTAATAGCGATTTTTGTGTCATTTTCATTATTGTACCTTTGAAAAGTGTATGAAGTTATGCACAGAATTGAACCAAATTTTTTGTATATATTTTTGGATATGGCCAGCGGGTCTTCTTTATATATGGAAATATTCTGCCGTAAGGAGGCGCTTTAATAGCGATGTCTGTGACATTTTCATTATTCTACCATCGAAAAATGTACGAAGTTATGCATATAATTGTACCAATTTTTTTGTGTATGTTTTTGGCTATCGCAAGGAGGTCCTCCTTCAATATGGAAATATTCTACCGAAAGGAGGTGCTGTAATAACGATTTTTGTGCCATTTTCATTATTGTACCATCGAAAATTATATGAAGTTATGTATAGAATTGAACCAAATTTTTTGTGTATATTTTTGGATATGGCCAACAGGTTCTCCTTCAATTATGGAAATACTTCACCGAAAAAGGGTTCTGTGATAGTGATATTTCTCTAATTTTTTCTATTTTTCGTAGTTCTATTGTCCATCGGCAGCAAGTGCTGCAACGGGAACTCGCTGCCTGCTAAGCTGACTATTTGCAATCAGCTGATGTACAACAGAATAACGAAAAACTATGGATTTTAATCAAAATTGGTATAGTATTAAACTAATAATATTGAAGTATTAACTTTTGTAACTAGTTTTTAAAATATTTAAAAGCATGAGATAGAAGAAAGTTTTGTGATAGGCACATCCAACTAGTTTTTTATACTTTATTAGCAACACTATTTTTATAAAATAAACTTTGTTGTATATTTTCGTTGTACATGTTGTCAAGCAATATGTGGAATATTTTTGTTTCCAAAGAGGGGTGCGAGATTGAATTAAAAATAGTTCCCAGCACTTCATCTTCTAAAGCAGCGTTTCAGAATCTTTATTCTTTCATGTACCCCTTTCATAGGCTTTTCATTTTAGAGTATATTTCTCATAAACACGCCACCTTTCCCCCTGTATTCAACATGCATTTTTTACTTTCTTTATCTTTACAAGAAGACAGTATTGGATTCGTGAAAAATTTCGACTTCCGGTTTTCGACGGATTTATACGTTTTAGAATGACCAGAACACGATTTGATGGTTTTTAGAAAATGTCTGTCTTTGAGTCTGTCTGTCACTTAGTCACTCTGTCACACTATCACTCTGTGATTCTGTATGTGACAAAAAGTTTGTGGGCGATATAGCTCAAGAACTAATGCACGGAATTACACAAAACTTTATATTTAGTTAGACATTGATATAAACTGAACCTGATTAGTTTTTGGTGAAAATCGCCCAACAGGTGGCTCTGGTATGTGGCATTTTTCACGATTTCTGCAATAGCTATATCTCAAAAACTACTGCACGGATTTTCATAAAACTTCAGATTCAGTTAGTCCAGGATATAGTTTGGTGCTGATTACTTTTTTGTAAAAATCTCCCAACAGGTGGTGCTGCTATGCTGCATTATTCATGATTATCGCAATAGCTCTAACTCAAGAAAAAATGCACCAAGTTTCATCAAACTTCAGATTTAGTTAGTCCCTGATATAAATTAGTGCTGTTTAATGTTTTGTGTAAATCGCACAACAGGTGGATCTGCTATGCTGTATTTTTTGCGATTTCCGCAATAGCTTTATCTCAAGAACTAACGCTTAGATTTTCAAACTTCAGATTCAGGTATACCTTGATATCATTTAGTGCTGTTTATTTTTGGTGTAAATCGCTCAAGAGGTGGCGCTGCTATGCTACATTTTTCAGAATTTCCGCTATAGCTCTATCTCAAGAACTAATGCACGAATTTTCATCAAACTTCAAATTCAGATATACTTTGATATGAATTGGTGCTAAATTCATGTAATTTCTTGTACTATTTAAATGATTTAATTGACGTGCTTTATATAGAAGAAAGTTTTGTGATGGCCACAACATACTAGTTTCATTAGTAATCTTATCATAACCATATAATAAATCGATACAAATTACATTGCAATTTCCTTGCATTTTAAAGTTAATATCGCCTTCTTTAGCCAAACATTATGAAAAATTAATGCAGCAATAAAAGTTTTCTTAAGAAAACTTTTAATAATCACTAGGGGGATCTGCCCCCTACGAGCTACGCTCGCCAATCCCCGTTCAGACACCGCAGACTCTAAAAGCATGCTAATTTAACCGGCTTTAAAAAGATTTCGGAAGATTGAATTATAATTTAAAAAACAGTGCCGATCTCCCTATAAACGGGTTTCTATTCATTTCTCTTTGATTGGGGAATTTTAAGGCCAAATCAGCTGCTATTAAAAGACACAATGGCGGTTTCCGTCTTTGATTAAATAAAATCAGTTAAACATTTCAAAATAAGCTAATGTAAAATGAATTAAGTAAACAGAGTCTTTGTCTCCTGGTATTTTTTAACAAAGGGAAAAGACATTTTACATGAATCGTTTTTAATCTCACGTAATTTTCACGAAATTTGTTTTCTCTTTTTAATATTTACGTGAAAATACTTTTGTTAGAAATGAGATATTATTTGCTCTGTCCTAACAAAAATAGTCGAAAAGATCATCTCAAAATGTCAAATAAATGCCTTGTGCAATTTTTAAATTTAAACTGTTTTGCAATATTATTTTTTCTTCATTTTACGTAATAAGTGTAATGTGACGTAAATGTGACGTAATTTGTCCTATTTAAGACTTCTAACGCATGTTAATGAATTTATTATTTTACAATATTGTTTCTCTTTTAAAATTCACGTGTAAATATAGTTTCTATGACGTTATTTTCAATGAGTTCCTGCTTTTTATATTTTCTGTTTATCATATTCACGTGTAAATAAATTTTTAATTTGAAGCAAACATTATTGTTTGCGCTGCTTATACAGTTGGCAACTGTTTAAATTAATACCATCTTCTAAAATATGTAAAAAATATCTCTCGAAATGCTGAAAATTTGAATTTAAAATAGAAATAAAACCTCAAAAAATGAGTCAAATTAAAGAAATAAACGCAGTCTGCACACCGGGAAATTTTAATGCATAATTTGATCTAAAAATGATTAAATTCCCATGTATAGTTTTTGCTCCTATAAAACATTATTAATGGAACGATTTTGTCCAACTTTAGCATTAAATATCCACTAGCAGGAATGACCGAGCTAAGCTCGGTCAAAATTAGCTTTGTGTTTATCTCGATATATTATTTCCACTGACTCATTCTTTCTGTTTTAGATGCAATGAGCTTGACTTTGAGACATAGTGACCCAAAATGACCCACTAATCGAATTTTTTGGAACATGCGACCCAACACAATGCTCTTCTCGAGCCTGAAAACGACGGAATACAAAATTTAGTGAAAATCGTTAGTATTTTTTTAGATAAAATAAGCTTGACCCACTTTGATTCAAAAACCCACTAACCGAAATTTTTCTAACATGTGAGCTATTTCAATGGTCTTTTTATACTGTGTAACGGTATAAGTTGCTTGAAACTTTTTGAGATGCCGTTAGGTTGATCCCGACCCATTATCACTAAAATGACCCACTAGTAGAATTTTCTTGAGCATGCGACCCAGACAAATAGTTTTATCTTGTCCAGAAACGGTGTAGTACAAAGTTTTGTCAAAATTTTTTGAGCAGGTTTTTAGATACACTTAGCTTGATCCTGATCCATGAGGACCCAAAATGACCCATTGATTGAATTTTCTTGAGCATTTGACCCTGTCCAATGGTTTTTCATTCCCGGAAATGGTATTATACAAAATTTTGTCAAAATGTTTTGAAGCGCTTTTTAAATACAATTAGCTTGACCTTGACCCATTGTGACCCAACATGATCCACTAATCGAATTTTCTTGAACATATAACCTAGACCAATGGTCTTCTCCAGCCCGAAAACGATAGAATACAAAATTTAGTCAAAATCGTTTAAGCCGTTCTTTTAGATACAATTATCTGGACCCTGACCCATTGTGATCCAAAATGACCACCTAATCGAATTTTCTTGAACATGTGACTTTGCCCAATTCTCTTCTCATGCCCAGAAATGGTATAATATAAAATTTGGTCAAAATGTTTTGAGCATGTTTTTAAATTCAATTATCTTGACCCTGGCTGATTGTGACCGAAAACGACCCATTGATAGAATTTTCTCGAACCTATGACTTAGCCCAATGGTCATCTCATGACCAGAAAAGGCCGTACATTAAAATATTTTGTGAAAATGTCCTGAGCCGTTTTTAGACATAATTAGCTTGACCCTGACCCATAATGACCCACAATGACCCACTAATCGAATTTTCTCGAACACGTGATCCATCCCAATGATCTTTTCGTGCCCGAAAACGATAGATTACAGAATTTCTTCAAAATCGTTAGAGCCGTTATCTAAGTAAACTTAGCTGGACCCACGGTGACCCAAAAAAGACCCGCTAATCGAATTTTCTTGAACACATTACCCATCCCAATGGTCTTTTCGTGCCTGAAAATGGTTAGATACAAAATTTAGTCAAAATCGATTGAGCCGTTCTCTAGATATAATTAGCTTGACCCTGACCTATTATGACCCAAAATGACCCACTAATCGAATTTTCTCGAGTACGAGACCCACCCCAATGGTCTTTTCGTGCCCGAAAACAGTAGGGTGCAAAATTTCGTCAAAATCATTAGAGCCGTTATCAAGATAAACATAACTTGGCCCACGGCGACCCCAAAATGACCCACTAATCAAATTTTCTCGAACATGTGACTTAACCCGATGGTCTTCTCGTAATCCAAAACTGTAGAATACCGACAGAGTTTAGTGAAAATCGTTAGAGCCGTTTTTTAGATAAAAATAGCTTCACCCACAGTGACCCAAAAATGACCCACTAATCGAATTTTCTCGAGCACGTGACCCATCCCAATGAGATTTTTGTGCCCGAAAAGGGTTATATACAAAATTTAGTCAAAATCGATTGAGCCGTTCTTTAGATATAATTAGCTTGGCCCTGACCCATTATGATCCAAAATGACCCACTAATCGAATTTTCTCGAACACGAGACCATTCCAATGGTCTTTTCGTGCCCGAAAATGGTTAGATACAAAATTTAGTCAATATCTTTGGAGCCGTTATCGAGATAAACTTAGCTTGACCCACAGCAACCCAAAAATGACCCACAAATCGAATTTTATCGAACATGTGACTTAGACCGATGGTCTGCTCGTATTCCAAAACCGTAGAATATAGACAGAGTTTAGTGAAAATCGTTAGAGCCGTTTTTTAGATAAAAATAGCTTGACCCAAAGTGACCCAAAAATGACCCACTAATCGAATTTTCTCGAACACGTGACCCATCCCAATGGTCTTTTCGTGCCCGAAAACAGTAGGGTGCAAAATTTCGTCAAAATCATTAGAGCCGTTATCTAGATAAACATAACTTGGCCCACGGCGACCCAAAAATGACCCACTAATCGAATTTTCTCGAACATGTGACTTAACCCGATGGTCTTCTCGTAATCCAAAACTGTAGAATACCGACAGAGTTTAGTGAAAATCGTTAGAGCCGTTTTTTAGATAAAAATAGCTTCACCCACAGTGACCCAAAAATGACCCACTAATCGAATTTTCTCGAACACGTGACCCATCCCAATGGGATTTTCGTGCCCGAAAATGGTTATATACAAAATTTAGTCAAAATCGATTGAGCCGTTCTTTAGATATAATTAGCTTGACCCTGACCCATTATCATCCAAAATGACCCACTAATCGAATTTTCTCGAACACGAGACCATTCCAATGGTCTTTTCGTGCCCGAAAATGGTTAGATACAAAATTTAGTCAAAATCGATTGTGCCGTTCTCTAGATATAATTAGCTTGATCCTGACCCATTATGACCCAAAATGTCCCACTAATCGAATTTTCTCGAACAAGAGACCCATCCCAATGGTCTTTTCGTGCCGGAAAATGGTTAAATACAAAATTTAGTCAATATCTTTGGAGCCGTTATCTAGATAAACTTAGCTTGACCCACGGCAACCCAAAAATGACCCGCAAATCGAATTTTCTCGAACATGTGACTTAGCCCGATGGTCTTCTCGTAATCCAAAACCGTAGAATATAGACAGAGTTTAGTGAAAATCGTTAGAGCCGTTTTTTAGATAAAAATAGCTTGACCCAAAGTGACCCAAAAATGACCCACTTATCGAATTTTCTCGAACACGTGACCCATCCCAATGGTCTTTTCGTGCCCGAAAATGGTTAGATACAAAATTCAGTCAAAATCGATTGACCCGTTCTTTAGATATAATTAGCTTGACCCTGACCCATTATGACCCAAAATGACCCACTAATCGAATTTTCTCGAACATGAGACCCATTCCAATGGTCTTTTCGTGCCCGAAAATGGTTAGATACAAAATTTAGTCAAAATCGATTGATACGTTCTCTAGATATAATTAGCTTGACCCTGACCCAATATGACCCACAATGACCCACTAATCGAATTTCCTCGAACACGAGATCCATCCCAATGGTCTTTTCGTGCCCGAAAACAGTAGTGTGCAAAATTTCGTCAAAATCATTAGAGCCGTTATCTAGATAAACTTAGCTTGACCCACGGCGACCCAAAATGACCCACTAATCGAATTTGCTCGAACACGAGACCCATCCCAATGGCCTTTTCGTGCCCGAAAACAGTAGGGTGCAAAATTTCGTCAAAATCGTTAGAGCCGTTATCTAGATAAACCTAGCTTGACCCACGGTGATCCCTAAATGGCCCACTAATCGAATTTTCTCGAACATGTGACTTAGCCCAATGGTCTTCTCGTAATCCAGAACTGTAGCATATAGAGTTTAGTAAAAATCGTTAGAGCCGTTTTTTAGATAAAAATATCTTGACCCACAGTGACCCAAAAATGACCCACTAATCGAATTTTCTCGAACACGTGACCCCTTCCAATGGACTTTTCGGGCCCGAAACTGGTTAGATACAAAATTTAGTGAAAATCGATTGAGCCGTTCTTTAGATACAATTAGCTTGACCCTGACCCATCATGACCCAAAATGAACCACTAATCGAATTTTCTCGAACACGACACCCACCCCAATAGTCTTTTCGTGCCCGAAAACGGTAGGGTGCAAAATTTAATCAAAATCGTTAGAGCCGTTTTCAAGATAAAATTTACATACACACACACACAATTTTTGCTCGCATTATAGTATAAGATTAAAATAATTCTTCAATTTGAAAACTGTCTGCATTAGCGTGTTTACCAAACATTTCTGTATAATACCACCGATTTTCACATTTTTGTATGCAATAATTTTCTTAATATTTACGAAGAAATTCTTCCGGTCACAAAAAATTCAAAACCGGCGGCGGCGGCGGCGGTGACAGCGTTAGTTACCTTTTTTTAGAATAGAGAGATACGATGATTATTGATCAACACGTTTTAAGAAAAAACATCTTAAACAACGTTATAAAATCTGAAGGTCCGACGTATTTTGGGATCTGGCGTAATTTAACCGTTCTGCAATTATTATTAGGCTAATGTCAGACGGACGTCTTTTTCCACGCTTACGTATTATCCCTACACAATGCCACAGCATTGTGTAGGGGTAATACGTAAGTAAATAAGCGTACAAAAAGTCATTCGTCTGACATTAGCCTTAAACACGGAAGAATAAAAGAAATAGTGGTGAGAAAAGAATATTCCATAATGATTAACTCAAGTTTTCGGAAAGACGAGGGAAAATATATAAATACTCATGCATGCTTATCATTGTGCGGATCTACTGACATTGCATTTTCTATGAATTATTAGGTATAGTGTGCCTTTTCCCTCATTTTGAGTGTAACAATTGGATTTACAGACGAGAGTAACTTTGTCATCTAGAACTATCAATATTCTTTATGTCTTTTTAGTTAAAGTATTTTTCTGATTTCTGCCATTACCGATACTAGGGGATCGTACCCGGGCTTCCCGGGTTAAAGAATATAGGCGAAAACACTTTTTTAAATTGAAAACTAATATTTTTACTTTCTTCTATCTTCAATAGAAGAAAGTATTGTAATCGAAATTTTTTTCGACTTCCGGTTTTCGACGGAATTGCATGTTTTAGGGGTCAGAGATTCCAAAAAACATGTTTATAGAAAATGTCTGTCTGTCTGTGTGTCCGTCTGTCCGTCCGTCCGTCTGTCCGTCTGTCCGTCCGTCCGTCTGTCCGTCTGTCCGTCTGTCCGTCTGTCTGTCGCCATTGTACCATCAAAAAGTGTATGAAGTTATGTATAGAATTAAACCAAAATTTTATTATAAGTTTTTGGCTATGGCAAGCAGGTCCTCCCGGAATTTGGAAAAAATTCGCCGGTAGGGGGCGCTGATATAACAATTTTTGTGCGATTTTGAATATTGTACCATCCAAAAGTGTATGGAGTTATGCATAGAATTGAACCAAATTTTTAGTTTAAGTTTTTGGATATGACAAGCAGGTCCTCCCTGAATTTGGAAAAAAATCGCCGGTAGGGGGCGCTGTAGATGCGTTTTTTGTGCGATTTTGAATATTGTACCATCGAAAAGTGTATGAAGTTATGCATAGAATTGAACCAAATTTTTGTTTTGAGTTTTTGGCTATGGCAAGCAGGTCCTCCCTGAATTTGGAAAAAATTCGCCGGTAGGGGGCGCTGTAATAGCGATTTTCTTGCGATCTTGAATATTGTACCGTCCAAAAGTGTATGAAGTTATGCATAGAATTAAACCAAATTTTTATTTTAAGTTTTTGGCTATGGAAAGCAGGTCCTCCCTGAATTTGGAAAAAATTCGCCGGTAGAGGGCGCTGTAATAGCGATGCGATTTTGAATATTGTACCGCCCAAAAGTGTATGAAGTTATGCATAGAATTAAACCAAATTTTTATTTTAAGTTTTTGGATATAGCAAGCATGTCCTCTATGAATTTGCAAAAAATTCGCCGTTAGGGGGCGCTGTAATAGCGATTTTTGTGCGATTTTGAATATTGCACCATCGAAAAGTGTATGAAGTTATGCATAGAATTGAACCAAAAAAATTTTTAAGTTCTTGGCTATGGCAAGATTGTCCTCTCTTAATTTGTAAAAAAATCGCTCGTAGAGGGCGCTGTAATAGCGATTTTTGTACAATTTTTGTGCCATTTTGAATATTGTACCGCCGAAAAGTGTATGAAGTTATGCATAGAATTGAACCATATTTTATGTGTTTATTTTTGGTCATGTCACGAAGGTCCTCCCTGAATTTGGAAAAATTCTGCCGGAAAGGGGGCACTATAATTGCGATGTCTGTACCATTTTCATTATTGTACCATCGAAAAGTGTATGAAGTTATCCATATAATTGAACCAAATTTTTTGTGCATGTTTCTGGCTATGGCAAACAAGTCCTCCCTGAACTTGAAAAAATTCCGAAAGAAGGGGGCGCTATAATTCCGATCTCTGTGCCATTTTCATTATTGTACCATCGAACAGCGTATAAAATTATGCTTACAATTGAACCAAAATGTTTGTGCTTGTTTTTGGCTTTGGCCAACAGGTTCTCCTTGAATTTGGAAATATTGCGCGGTAAAAGGGCTCCGTGCTAGCGATTTTTGTATACTTTTCTTGATTGTTCGTAGTTCTATTGTGCATCGGCGGCTCATCCAGCGGCGGGAACTCGTTACCTGCTATGCCGGCTATTCGCAAACAGCTGGAACGACAGAATAAGGAAAAATTAATAATTTTAACAAATATCATGATATAGATTAACTCGTTTTTAGTCCGTTTAATTGACTTGAGCAGAAATTTAAGATGAAAATCAAAGTTGGTATAGTATTGAACTAATAATATTGATGTATTAACATGTGTAACTAGGTTTTGAAATATTAAGATGTATAAGATAGAAGAAAGTTTTGGGATTGGCACATCCAACTAGTTTTTATATGCAATAAATTTTTTAGATCGACCACTTACATTAAAAAACCATTTTTCATATGGAATATACGAATTATACAATCAAATAATTTTTTTTAATTTATCAAATGCGATATTTTCTTATCTATCTTAAATAAAATAAAAACTTGCTTAAAAGGTGGATTTTTATACAACAGATGTCACAATATAAAAGATGTTAACACATATTACACTTTTTAAAAACTTAAAAAGAGTTTACAAATATAATACACGCGCCGAGCGGATACATTTTCAAGGTGAATGTGACATTCCCAACAATATATGAATATATGAATATATGATTATTCATATATATATATATTTATGATATTTTCTTATTTGCCAAGATTTTGCTACTTATGGATATTTTTATATTCTGATAATTTCAGAGCTTATACATGTCTGGTAAATTTGTGTTTTATTTATATTATTTTATTTACTTATTCATCAGGGAAGTTTTTTAAATGGATATTACCCGTAAGAATATTATTAACTCTTTATTTTGTTTTAAGGGCAAACGGATTAATCTGTCGTAATCGAGCTTCGCGCGATATAGATAAATTAAAAAATATTTCATGCTTTAAAATTGCTTTTAAAACAATAGACAATCAGTAAACTGATACGAACTTTGAAAACAAATTCCATTTTTTAAAAAAAATCCTATTTGGTGCTCTAAAAATTTAAATTGTACGATTACAAATATGTTAGATTTGTGTTTTTTCAATATTATTCTTTTATTTATTTATAAAAGAAGTATTAATTTCGTTAATTTTTCTTTCACAAATATGTTAGATTGGTGGGTTTTGTAATATTATTGTTTTATTTGTTTATAAAGGAAGCATTAATTTCGTTATTCAAAAATAGTCAGAAATAAATGCTGAAAAATGTTTGTTGCTTTATGTGCAAAATGTTTGTTATTATTATGTATTGAAACCGGCATGTGATTAGATAAACTTAAAAAAAAAATCATGCTTAAAAATTATTTTAGAAAATATAATACATCAGTCAATGAACACAGTTTTTAAACAATTTGCATTTGAAAGTAAATTTTTTCCCCTATGCGACGAAAATTGAAAATGCACAATGGTCAGAAGATTAAAAAATTGCTGTAGCGAAAATTTCAAGACCGAAATTTGATCGTGAAGTGTTGCCATTCGCAAAATGACGTCAGCGTCACGCACAGATACGTTTGTTCTTTATAATATCGATACTTAATCAGTAAAATATAATAAAGCTCAGTCATTAGGATGTGGTTATCAATTGAAGCTCTTATGCTTGGATTTCCGGAATGAAAACAACAATTTTCACCTTCTCAAAATTTGCATATGCACTTCTCATATCCATATTCCTCATTTTTTTTTAAAAAATTGTATTTTGTTTGATCATTTAAAAATTATTTTAACTCAAAACTTGAAGTCACGATTGTCAGCAACATTTTTTATGTGAACAGACGCACTCTTTACTTGAGATTCTAATCTGAATTCCGGAGAGTAAAAATTTTCGTAATTTATGTTTTTTAGACGCATTTGTGTTAAAATGTTTAGTTTTATCTAAGAAAATGATCGTTTTCTTTTAAATATGACTTCATTTTGACTTAAATAAGCATTTCGCCTAGTGTCTGAGACTTAGTATCAGTACACATGCAGAAGGAAAAACAATATAGAAAATTTATGAGGAAAAATGCGTGTTTTCAAAAGCAGTATGTCATTTTCCGTCATTATGCCCCTAATATAATATTCTGCTCCTAATGGGATTTAGCGCCACTAAACCCTATACAACAATTTTTATCAACAATTCTGAATTTTTATCAAAAAATAGCATGAATAATATTAAAAATACCTCATTATTTTTCTCTTCTCTGCAATAATGAAAGTTATCTAATTTTCATCATTTTGAAGAAATTTCATAAAATGCTTTTAAAATTAAAATATAAAAGTGGGGATATTTAAAAAAAAAACAGATAGTGCGATCACATCATCTACAAAGGAAGAGATTTCAGTTAAAAAAAAAAAAAAAAAAAAAAAAAAAAGTAAAATTGGTTCAGCAGAAAGTTCATGGCAGATGACTAAAAAACACACTTGTGTTTTAAATAGATAGATTATATATAAAATTAGGAAAAAATAAATTAAGAAAATTATATTATTTTGATAAAATAAAGAATAGCGTTAAAATTTTATTTTTACTTCAGGAACACGATATTATTTTAAACCACGAATTATTTGTTTGCTTGTCTAACTTGGCGAAGCAAATCCATCCAGGCGAGAATCATCAATTTCTGTAATATAAATCGCTATTGTTTGCATGTCACCTCTCTTTTATAAAGACACTCTAATTTTTTGTAAAACATTGCGTTTTATCAGTGTATGATTTCGATTACTTTATTTTTAAAAGTGAAGCATTTTCACCTGTGAAGAATTTCAAAGCAGTTGGGCTATGAAAATGACGCACTTCTACAAAACATATCAGGTTTAATAATTAAAATACATGCTTTTTTATAAAATGACGTCATTTGCATCGGCTAAAGCAATCGACTTTTACAATCCAGTCTTAAACTTCGTCTATAGAAAAGTGTGCACATAACGTCATTATCACGGAATAACAGACAATATTCTTGACTCAGCCCATATTTTAATTTCAACCTTTTTTTTTCAGGTTTTATGAGAAAATGGCAACAAAAAGATACAGCATCTACTATTTTCGTCTATTTTCCGCTTATTTTCAATGGTTTTCAATAGAAATTAGGTACTTTTGTTGCCACAATAAGAAAAATGGTATTAAAAACTACAAAAAAATTAATATCTCAAAAATAAATTAAGATACACTTTTCAAACAAATTGCATTTAAAAGAGTATTTTTTTCCTTATACGACGTTGTAAAAACTTAAAATGTGCGATGTTTAGAAATTTAAAAATTTGCAGAAGAGAAAATTGCAAAACCAAAATTTTATTTCAATTTTCAAAGTGTTGCCATTCGCAAAATGACGTAAGCGTTACGCACAGATATGTTTGTCCTTTATAATATAGATAATTTTCACTTACTCCTAGCACACCCGCCACGTGCCCCAGGTTGGGAACCTCTATTCTAAAGGGTTATCATTTATAGAACTCTCTGCTTCATCTTCTTACCCGATCGTTATTCTTGTGATTTTCATTTGATCATCTTTAGTTAATCTTTTCTCGCGCCACTGCCATTTTCATCTTCTATTGTTTTAAATAAACTTTATTTCCGAAACGTCAGTGAAAGCTTACTGTGGAGACACGAAAAGTTTTAGTTTCCGTTAGTCTGTCTGTTAGTCTGTCTGTCTGTTCCGCGATAACTACCGCAAAAAGCATCCGATTATGTTGAAATTAAGTGGGTATGTTAGTGAAGTACCCGGATTTAGCTGTATAGTTTTTTGTTATATTTGGTTTATTCGTTCGGAAAATATAGAATATTTTATTTTGCGCAATAATGCTTTTCTATAGCAATTCAGACGATTTTTTCATTCTTATTTGTTGAGAGGAAATAGGTCACATGATTGAAGGATTTAAATGGTAAATTATGGATAATGAAATTTCCTAATTAGATCTAATGCATTATTCATATTAGTTTGAAATTGTGTGTATACATTTGTCAGAGATTTTAAATTCGGTGTATAACTTATGGAGGGATTTTATATATGTGTTCCAATAATATCAAGTATTTTCTTTTACAAATTTTCTTTTTTTTTAATCCACATACTTCATTGTTTTAATTTTCTTTTAACTGTTGCCTAGCAACGGAACTACACCTAAAAATATCGTAAATGTAAAAGTATGTGTAATTGTTTGTAGTCAAATCAACGCCAAAAGGGATGAATTAATGCCTTTTGCGTCTTTACATACAGATGGAATTTACCCCAGAAATAAAGAAAGGCTATTTATTTTGTTCAAATATTTTTCTTTTAAATTAAAAAGTTCATTATTTTCATAAGGAATAAATTGACATTTTGCTATAAAATTTAGAAATCATTTTTTTTTACCGTTGCCAAGAAAATCAGAACCCGGAATAATAATTTATCGTAAACAGTTAATTTTGATTTGAAAGATTTTCATACGCAAGAGGAAAATGAAATAAAAAATAGACCAGATGAATATGAGAAAATAGATGAATACGTCTTCATATTGGAAATAAAACAAAAATACGAAAAGAAGGTTAATTTGACCGCATATATCAAAAATAAAATGAATACTCTTTGAGGTTGAAATAAAAGGGCCTTGTGTTATGATATTAATTCTTATTATTAAAAAAAAAATGTTACCATGGTTATCGTCTGCACTCGGCTAACAGAAATGTTTAATTTTTAATCGAAAATTTCAATGAGGGAAAAAAAAACTTTTGGAAAGCAAATAGATAGTAAATGTCAAAATTATGCACCGCAAAATTATCTCTGTGGAAAAGGACGTCATTTTATCGGGAAATAAATATTTTCTTTCTTAAAAACCAAGCATTAAATAGATTGCCTCAAGAAATATTTTTTGACGAGTGTTTACATTTTCGTTCATAAAACCTAAACTTTTAATATAATTGCCTCAGTGTAAATCATTTTCTGTCCACCGATATTGCAAAATAAGGCTCGGAAGTGTAAAAAGGAATCTAAGATTTACAATAACCCTTAGCGCAATCAATGAAAAGTTATATATGTAAATTTAATGAGAACATGGGGGGTTCAGGGGAGCTCTGCTCCCCTGCAGAAATCTACTTTATTATCTAAAAAAATTCCAGAATTAATAGCTCATGAAAATTTCAAAATATCCTTACATAACAACGTTTTTAATTTAATGCTTCTAATATCTGAAAGCTTTGTATTTTTTTATTCTTATAAATAATTAAGCAATTTCAAAACTTTAAATTGCGGTTTGCAGGAAATTGAATATTACCAAAGTGTGTTTAAAAACAATGACTTGCAGAGCTGACTTTGAGGCTCCTGATCTGCAGATTTACTAGTTTAATGTTAATGTCGTGCCATGGAAATTCATTTTCCTGACGGGCACGAAAGATCTTTCATACACCTTGTTTACTCTACTGTATTAACGATACACAAAAAATGTAATTGGAGACGTATTTTGCCCTCGTTGAGAAGTTGCGAAGAATAAATATATCGATTCCCACCAGTGAGTTACTAGATAATTACTTTCACATATTTTTACTTTCTTCTATCTTTACAAGAAGAAAGTATTGGATTCATGAAAATTTACGAATTCCGGTTTTCGACGGATTTACCCGTTTTAGGGATCATAGAACCCGAACACGAAAAAGTCCTTCCGGCCAGTGCCGGGAGGAAGAGGTAGCTTTCATATTCCTTATTTTAAAAAAGTCAACTTATATTATTCAAACACACGAAGCTCAATTATGTGGAAACCGAATGTAGGAGATTCAATACCAATTTTTATCAATTCATTATGAATGAGAATTTCGCGAAATTAGTCAGCTTTATCCAAGCTGCTTTTATTTAAAGTAACTTATATTTGGCTGCCAAATTCGGCGATTTCTTAAAGTGTCTGCCATTTTAAGACAACATGGTGGGTGAGGCTAACCAGTGAACATGGTCGAGACCTTAGTAATTGCTGTGCACATGCTCACTCACATCGGAATCGGTTTATATATACGAGTGCTGTCGCAGGCAAAAAATCAGATTTTTCAAAATGTCACCCACGTTAGAAATTGAAACTGCTATATCTGAGCCATTTTTTAAGATAAAGACAAACAAAAAATGCTCCTGAATCCTTATATCAAGGTCAAATACTTAAGAAAGAAACCTTTTTCAATTTCTAATTTTTTTGCACCTCATTTTAAATATATATATTTTTTAATTTAATGGCCGCCATTTTGAAACAAGATGGCTGATGAAGTTGGCCAGCGAACTTGGTCGAGATATTGATGTATACTATCCACATACCTTCTTCCATTGAAATAGGCGAATACGTGTGGTATCGCGAGACAAATACAAGATCGTTTCAAAGTGTTAGCCATGATAGAAATTCAAAGTACTATAATTCAACCACTTTTTAAGATATAAACAAAAGAACAAATTTTCAGAAACAAAAACTGCTCCAGAATTTTTGTATTAAGGCCAAACACATAAAAAAATCTTTTTCATTTTCCAATTTTTTAATACCTCATTTTAAATTTTAAATTACATTAAAAAAAAATGGCAACCCTTTTGAAACAAGATGGCGAATGAAGCTGGCCAACGAACTCGGTCGAGACATTGGTATGTACTATGTACAGACCAAGTTACATCCAAATCGGTTCATAAATACGCCTGTTATCGCGTGACAAAAATCAGGTCGTTTTTATAAAATGTCAGCCACAATAGAAATTCAAAATGTTATAACTCAGCCATTTTTTTAGATATAGACAAAACAAAACCTGTTCCGGAATCTTTGTATTAAGGTCAAACACATACGAAAAAACTCTTTTTCATTTTTCAATTTTTTGGTATCTCATTTAAAATTTAATTTTTTTTAAAATTTTTTTTAAATGGCCGCCATTTTGAAACTAGGTGGCGGATGAAGCTGGCCAACGAACTCGGTTGAGTTATTTGTATGTACTATGTACACACCAAGGTACATCCAAATCGGTTCATAAATACATCTGTTATCACGTGGCAAATTCAGGGCGTTTCAAAATGTCAGCCACACTAGAAATTCAAAATGCTATAACTCAGCCATTTTTTAAGATATAGACAAAACAAAAACTGCTCATGAATCTTTTTATCGAGGTCAAACACATAAGAAAAAATTATTTTTTAAATTTTCAATTTTTTGGTACCACATTTCAAATTTAAATTTTTCTTAAAATTTTAAATGGCCGCCATTTTTAAACAAAATGGCGGATGAAGCTGGCCAACAAACTCGGTCGGAACATTGGTCTGTACTATGTATAAACGAAGTTACATCCAAATCGGTTCATAAATACGCCTTTTATCGCGTGACAAAATTCAGGACGTTTCAAAATGTCAGCTTCGCTAGAAATTCAAAATGCTATAACTCAGCCATTTTTTAAGATATGGACAAAACAAAAACTGCTACGGAGTCTTTGTATAAAGGTCAAATACATAAGAAAAAAATATTTTTCCATTTTCAATTTTTTGGTACCACATTTCAAATTTTAAATTTTTTTAAAATTTTTAAATGGCCGCCATTTTGAAACAAAATGGCGGATGAAGCTGGCCAACGAACTCGGTCGAGACATTGGTATGTACTATGTACACACCGAATTACATCTAAATCGGTTCATAAATATGAGAGTTACAGTGTGACATATGTCAGATATATATATATATATATATTGATATATATATATATATATATATATATATATATATATCAATTTTGAACGGAGGGTGGTTTCGGGGTCTGGGGGTCATGATCGACGAAAATATACCAAAATTTTTTGAAATCGCTTTCCTCCGAACGGCTGCAATAGGTAGCTTTTTGTAAAGAAAGCTACCTAAAACATGCTTTTACAAAATGTCTGTCAGTGAGTCTATCTGTCTGTCTCTGTGTCTGTGTGTGATACAATTTTTTGGGGCGCTTTATCTCAAGAACTAATGCACGGAATTTAGTAAAAATTTATTTCCGGTTAGTCCGTGATACAAATTGATGCTGATTAGTTTTTGGTGCAAATCGCTCTACAGGTGGCGCAGCTATGCTGCATTTTTTACGATTTCCGCAATGGCTCTATCTCAAGAACTAATGCACGGATTTTCGGGAAACTTCGGATTCAGTTAGTCCTTGATATGATTTGATGCTGATTATGTGTTGGTGTAAATCGCTCAATATGTGGCGCTGCTATGCTGCATTTTTTACGATTACTTAAATGGCTCTATCTCACGACCTAATGCACTGATTTTCATGAAACTTCAGATTCAGTTAGTCCTTGATATGGCTTGATGCTGACTACGTGTTTGTGTAAATCGCTCTACAGATGGCGCTGCTGTGTTGCATTTTGCACGAGTCCCGCGATAGCTCTATCTCAAAAACTAATGCACGAATTTCCATCTAACTTCATATTTAGTTACATGTTAACACATGTTGTTGCTGATTAGGTTTTGGTGTTAGTCGTCCAATAGGTGACGCTACTATTCTGGAATTTTCATGATTTTCGCAATAACTCTATCTCAAAAGATAATGCACAGATTTCCCCCAAACTTTAGATTCAGTTAGACTTTGACATAAGTGGTTGCTTGGTGGTTTTGGTGTAACATAGGTTTTAGTTTAAAGCACCCAGAAGCTGGCGCTGTTAGGATGAATTTTGCTGGATTTACACGATTTCAGAGATAGCCATATCTCAAGAACTAATGTAAGGAATTTCATATCTTTAGAATCCTTATGATGGGCATAGATTGCCGTATAATTTTAGCAGTGTAATAGCGATTTTTCAAGTATTAACATGTATGAGATAGAAGAAAGTTTTGGGATTGATACATCCGACTATTTTTCCGTATTATGAGCTGTTTTTTAAATACAATGGATGTTAGAATTTTATTTTAAAAAATATTGTTATTTTATGCGTAATAGAAGTATAACGCAGGTTATTAATTTGGTAAGAATTTTTTTTTTTTTTTATTTGAATGTGTGGCTTTAATTACGAAAATAAAATGATTGGTCACAATTTCTAGAATGGAACCAGTTTGTGAATCATAACTACATATTAAAATGTATTTGGAATTTTCTCACAATCTTTTGACTCTCATGTCCCAGAATAATAATTTTTATTTCAATACACTTTTTTGCGTTTTTTTTTAATTTCATATACTGTGAAACATCCCATTGCATGATTACACAACAATATTAATGAGATAAATAAGTTTTGGACGATGTTGGAGGTCCAAATACCAGGAAAACTCCTATACCGTCCCGTGTCCCTGATGCTGATTTTTAAGTTTGGAGCTGTCTGTATAAAATTGTTTCAATAAAAGTAATTCGACGTAATTTTTTTCCGAAACTGGGACGATTGTTTTATGTAAATATGTATCAAAAAATTAATCTGCACTCATTTTTACGGTTGACATTATTTTTTGAACTCTGCCCCTGACTTTTTCATCTTTACCGTCCCTCTTGTTTAACTTATACAGATAAATCACTTCAGATGCAGCCACAGAATTTTTTTCAAGTTTTTTCTCATGCAGAAATCCGCTAGAGAAAGAATGTCTAAAATTCTTTAACAGGAAATTTACTGCAGAATTTAAATCAACGCTTAAATATCAATTTCAAGATTGTGGCTTTATTGGTAGTCTTACCGTCTCCAAGGTTTATACCTGCACTTTTCGAGGTAAGTTAAAAAAAAATTAATTTAATCCAATGTTAACAATTGTTTCTAAAAATCAATGAACATGGTGGCTCTCACTTAGTCTCAACATGATTCGCCTAAAAATAGGTGGTAATTTTCCTTACCGTTCCTTTTTTTTCACAATTCGTCCGTTTTTTCCTATACCGTCCCCTTTATTTACCTTACCGTCCCTTCTTTAACACCCCTTTAAGACAATGTTATACAGAAATTCTGTATTAAAAGTGCTACATTTTTATTATTTCTTATTTCAATGTCCTGTGGGTACTACGCAAATTCATTATAAGTAAAAATTTAGAAGAAAATAAAAAGTTATAGTGGTAAAATGGTAAGGAAAATTAAACTCGCAAGTTTAACTTGAACCTCAGTTAAATAAAATATTTTTCGCTGCTGACCATTTTTTCTCTATTTTGAATCATTAAGGCATTCATCTAATATCAGATTAAAATGTTATTTAAGCAAGTTTAATTTCACCAGATTTTTCCCCCCGAAAGTCAAAAGATTGTGAGAATGCCCCATTTGTTCTGTACCTGTTTAAAAAAGGAAACTAATCGTAAATTTGAGTAATTTATCAAGTTATTTCTTGCATTTTTTTATCACAATTATACGCTTTTGAGTATATATTTAAAATAAAATTTAATAAATTAACTTTAAGGAAACTGTAAAGGTTTTGATAATTTAGGAGAAACCTGCTTTAAAATGAAGAGTCAATCTTGGTGGAAATCCTTTGAAAACTCAAATGAAAGAATTTCCCCAGGGAGAAAATATTCTGAAAGTTTAAGTCATATTTTTTAAATTTTTCGAGAGAAATATACAGACGTGATATCAATAAAATGAATCAAGTTTCTGAAAATTTTGATTTACGAATTTTATATAATATAAACAAAATAGTGTTCATTCCGTAAGGGGACTTGATACCCTTTGAATAACTTTGAAGAATTTTTTTTTACTGGTGTGCATTTACTTATTATATACACATATTATTTATTTAATTTTTTTTTAAGATTATGTGTATATAATAAGTAAATGTACATCAGTAAAAAAAAATTCTTCGAAGTTCGTCAACCGAGTTCCGTTAAAGATTTCGTACTATAACTAGTTCGTACTAAATCTATATATATGTATATATTACGCTATCATACGTGGCACAGAAATCGCAATTATTTGTTAATTGTTTAACGGAAACGCCAGAATGAAACGCATCTCATTGGTTATTGAACATTATTTAATGCATCTACATGCCTGTAAGGGGGTTACCATAGGGGGGACTCTGTTCTGACGCCAAATGCCACCAAGTTTGTCTCCAACTTGCCGATATCTCTAATATTTCGCCAAATTCTTTTAGACTTCCATTATCAACCAATAGGGTTTACTTGCTTACAGAAAATCAACAGATTGAGATATTTTAATGCAACAAAAACTAATATTAGCTTAAGGAATATATTGATTATATTTAAGGGAGTCCAAGTAAATTAAACAATGAATAAAAGTAATATGATACAATTCTTAGCATGCTTTCTCAAACATACATTTTAAGGGAGATCAAACTGGTCGCCTATGGCGGCTAGTTATTATAGGTCCATGGTCGGCAACAGGCGGACCGCGGTCCAAGTCCGTACCGCGGAAGGTCCAATCGAGGACCGTAAAAATATTTGAACTTGAACAAGTACTTTATTAATATTTACATATAATAGATACTTTGAGCGATATCCTTATCAATGTTTCATAATTTTTTACAAGTAATAGTGCGGTTCATTTGATTTTTAATAGGGATGCATAGTTCCTATGTTGTGAATAATAATTAAAAAAAAATGCGTTGGAACGCAGACTCGGCGGTGGGGCTGTCCGACTCAGGGCCTGATTATCACAGGGGCACGTGGGGTATGTGCCCCGGACTCACATTTTTAGGGGACCCTAAAATGCATTTTGTCCACTTTCTAAAGATACAAATTAATGCAAATTTCCACAGAAAATATAAATTTTTCCATTAATCTAAACTATCTCAGTGCTGTTCACTAACGATAATGAAGTGAATGTGACCTTCACAATTCCGAGAAGAACCGACATTACATCAAACATATTTCATTAAATCCTTTAGGTGTAGAGTTTTACTTACTCTTATAGAATATAATGCAGAACATTTTACCGCCCTGCACCTTTTTAAATGTATTTTCACACATGTCTATAATATATATATATATTTTTCGTAAGTCTATGATTTAAATTTTCAACAGCACATGAAGCTGTTTGTTATTTATAATACAAATTTCTTAACCAAGGGGCCTCAAAATGACTTGTGTGCCCCGGGTCCCACATAGAGTTGATCAGGCCCTGGTCCGGCTGCGTTGGAGCGCATGCGCGAGAATTCGTCTGGGAGGGAGTGGATTCGTCTTCTCAGTCGTAGATTGTGATCTTGTGCGGGCTTTCGTTCATTTGCATTGTTATTGTCATGTGCTAAAATAACGTTTTGTGAATCAATATGTAGCGTAAAAAAAACGTAAAGTTGACAGTGAAAATAGGAATTTTCTGGCTGAGTGGACATAACAATATTGTTTTACACTTCCTGATAGGGTAGAAGCTGTTTCAGTTTACCTTATATATGCAACAAAACGATCGATATAGTTAAAAGTTCCAATTTAAAGCGACACTACGAAAAAACTCATCGGCAGTTCCATAAAAAAGTTTCCTCTTGGCAGTTCAACTCCTTAAGAAAAACTCCGGGCATTTCTTACTTCAAGCTCAAGACCGCAAATGTAATTTTTCCCATTAATTTTTCACAGAATTACTGCCGTTTCTATTTCATTATGTGTAAATTTTTTCAGAACGTATACCTGAGTACGTAGTAATTTTTCGTGATGAATACCTGACTTTTCTGTTTTACATTACATGCATGTGTGTGTAAAAATAAAAATTTTAAAGTAATAAATATCGATGGACCTCGATAAAAAATTTCAAAAGTATTCGGATCCAACTTAAAGTTACTTGCCGACCCCTGTTATAGGTAATACTTAAGAAAAATATTTTTGACAGGAATAAAAAAATCATTTTGTGGGTAAACATTGAGAATTTGATTTTTTTAAATAAAAATTTAAAGAATTTTAAAGTTTGCTATTTTTTTTTACATTATTGTGTTTACTTACTGTACAGTACTTATTGTGTTATGCATTATTGTGTAAAACTTCTACAAATATTTGCGAAATCGCTCCATTATTTTTTGTATCCGCAATATAGTGTACTTAATAAAATTAGGGATCGATTTTAGAATTAATGAATTAATTTATGAGAAAAAATATATAAAATCATAGGCAAACAAAGCAAAAAACATGATTTCTTCAACGTTTCGATTTTTTTTTTTCATAAAATTGTAAAAACCATCTCTAATTTTATTAAGAACACTATATTGAGGATACAAAAGGTAATAAGGTGATTTGACAAATATTTATAGATGTTTTAGTGTTTTAAACACAGTAATGTATCAAAAAACAGCAAACTTTAAAATTCTTTAAATTGAAACAAAATTAAAATTCTCAATTTTTACCCACAAAATGATTTTTTTTCTTGACAAAATTAGTTTTTCTATGTATTGCCTATAATAATATGTGTATACTAGCAAACCCTGCGACTTTGCTCGCATAATAGTAGTTGAAATATGGCAAGTGATATTTCCATGACTATTTTTTATTAGAAGAACACTTTTGAAATAATTCAAAAATTACAAATTAAGCCACAGTTTGACTAAACTTCATTATAAAAGTGCAATAGGCAGAAATGAAATTTTAATTAATAAGAAGAACTAAAACTAATTTCAAATAAATGATAATTTAGAAAGTATTTTGAGACTTTTATGCTCATTTCATATGCTCATTTCAGTATTCATTTGAAGTTTTGAATTTTTTAGAAACCATCTTAACACATTTACATCTTAAAATTAACCATCATGTCAAATTCCAAACTTCTTGTGTAACAGTCTACCATCTCTCTGGTGTTAGTGGCACCAGCATAAAATGTCGAAATAGAGTTGAAATAGAATGTCTCGAAAAATATTGAAAGAGAGACTGTCACCATTAATTTGCCAACATTAACCTTGAAATCGGTTGAAGCTTCGTAATATTTTATAGAAAACGGAATTTAGATGTTTTTAAAGGCTTTCTTGTTGTTCCTGCCAACCAAGTGGTAGTGACACCGGCATAAAATATAGCCCATATAGGATCAGGGCCTATCACTCTTAATTCGCAACCAATAACTTCTGTAATCGATTTATTATTTCCTGAGATTCCATAGAAATCGTAATTTAGGACTCTTTTAGAATGCATTTCGCTCCTTCCCTTCGCTTCACCCCTTTTTAATTTCGAATTTATTTTCGACTATTCTTAGCGTACATTTATATTTTATAAGTAACTATCGTACTATATTTGAAGTTTCTAGCCTCTTCAGTACCGCAGAAATCGCAATTTAAAAAGGTTTTTTTTTTGCTCCTGCAACCCTCGACATAAAATATAGCTTATGTTTGAGCAGGTTCTATCACCATCAATTTGCAACCATTGTGTTTGAAATCGATTTCGTATTTCATACGATTGCATAAAAATCGTAATTTAGAACGCTTATAGAACGCTTTTCGCTCACTTCATCCTTTTAAATTTGGAATTTTCTTTCGACAATTCTTAGAAAGCATTTGCATCTTTGAAATAATTGCCATTCCAAATTTAAAATGTTAGACACCCCTCAGTAATACAAAAAAAAAAAAAAAAAAAAAAAAAAAAAAAAACGCAATTTAGAACATTTTTTGCTCCTGTAACCCCCATGTGATAGGGACAATAACATGAAATATTGGCTATGGTGGAGCGGGGACTGTCACCATCAGTTTGAAACCATTACTTCTGAAACCGTTTTATATTTCCTGAGATTGCGTAGAAATCGCTATTTAGAACGTTTTTAGAACGCTTTTCGTTCGTTTTCACCCCTTTTAATTTTCAAATTTTTAAGGAATTCTTCTCAGAGAATATTTACATCTCATAAGTAATACCTTGCCAAATTTCAAGTTGCTAGCCTCTCCAGTATCACAAAAAATCACAATTTAGAACGTTTTTTAAAATGCAACAGCAAGATGGTAGTGATGCTGACATGAAATAGTTCCTAGCTGTCATCATCAATTTCCAACCAGTACTTTTGAAATAGGTTAGGTACTTTCTGAGATTGCGTAGAAATCGCCATTTAGAACGTTTTTTAGAACTTCTTTCGCGCATTTTCACCCTTTTTAAATTTCGAATTTTTTAAGAAATGTTCTGAGAGATCATTTATATCTGATAAGTATCCATAAACATCCATTCCAAATTCCATGTATCTGGGCCTTTCAGTAACAAAAAAAATCGGAATTTCGAACTTTTTTTGCTCCTGCAACCCCTTTAGGGGTTGTGACGACGACATAAAATGTAGCCTAAGTTGGAGCAAGGGTTGTCACCATCATTTTGACACCATTATTTTTTAAATCGGTTAGGTACTTTCTCAAATTGCGTAAAAATCGACATTTAGAACGTTTTTTAGAACGCTTTTCGCGCATTTTACCCCTTTTTAATTTCGATGTTTTTAAGAAATGTCCTTGTAGATCATTAGTATCTTATAAGTAACTACCATTCCAAATTTCATGTTTCTAGGCCCTTCAGTAACACAAAAATCGGAATTTCAACCTTTTTTTTGCTCCTGCACCCCCTTTAGGGGTAGTGGCACCGACATAAAATGTAGCCTATGTTGGAGCAAGTGTTGCCATCATCATTTTGACACCATTATTTTTGAAATCGGTTTGGTACTTTCTGAAATTGCGTAAAAATCGCCATTTAGAACGTTTTTTTGAACGCTTTTCGCGCCTTTTCACCCCTTTTTAATTTCGATTTTTTTAAGAAATGTCATTAGAGATCATTAGTATCTTATAAGTAACTACCATTCCAAATTTCATGTTTCTAGGCCCTTCAGTAACCAAAAATCGCATTTTTAGAACGTTTTTAGCTCCTGCACCCCCTTTAGGCCAGTAGCACGGACGTAAGATATAGCCTATGTTCTAAGTGGACCAACACCATCATTTTCATACCATTACTTTTGGAATTGCTTCGGTAGTTCCAGAGCTTACCTTTTACAAATAAACAATTTTTACCTCTTTATAATATTAGTATAGAATAGATATAGATAATAAGTAAATGTACATCAGTAAAAATTTCTACGAAGTTCGTTAACCGAGTCCTCCTAAAGTACTAGTATATGTATATTTTTTCTATTTATGAAGGAGGAAGCATTGTAATCGGAATTTTTTTTGACTTACTGCTTTCGACAGATTTACATGTTTGAGGGGTCTAAAATTCCCAAAAACACGTTTTTACAAAATGTTGGTCTGTCCATGTGTCTGTTTGTCCACTTTATATCATCGGAAAATGTACGAAATTAGTATGCATGGAATTGAACCTAACTTGATCCATATGTTTTTGGCTATAGCCAGCAGGTCAAGTTGAAATTGGGGATATTTCCCTGAAGAGTGCGCTTCGGCAGTCATTTTTATGCCATTTTCCTTATTGTATCATCGGAAAGTGTATGAAATTATGCATATAATTGAACCAAACTTCATTTATAGTATGTTTTTGACCATGGGCGACAGGCGCAGTTGAAATTCAGGATATTCCTCCCAGAAGCGGGCTCTATGATATTGATTTTTTTTTGTATCATCGGAAAGTGTACGAAGTTATCGATAGAATTGAAAAAAATACACGTTTATATACGTTTTTGACTATAAATGCCAGATTCTAGTTGAAAAGGGGGCTATTTTCCCAAAATTGGCGTATAGTGATAGACATTTTTGTAGGAATTTCTCGCTTTTTTGCAGTTTAAGTGTAAAATTTACGAATATTTTTCGACGAAATTTTATACTTAGATTTAATGTCAAGGAGGGAGGAGTTTTGTATAGAAAGTGGTTTGTCTAGAGGCGGAGGTTTGTATAGAAATCTTGGAGAAAATCTGTCCGAAGACGGCTCTGTGATAGCGATACCTGTTGTGACATAGCTTTCTCAGCAAACGTTTGACCGTGGGAACCAACAAGTATTTTCATGGAGGACAATAGTCTTTTGTGTAAAGGTATGCAGATAGAGAGACAGCATGTCTATCTGTGTCCTTACGATATGCTCAATAAAGTATTTCGACATTCGAAGAAATAGCGGGGGTGAATGAACTATGAAGCAGCAAGATCGCCTGTCCCCTAAGGAAGAAAAAAAAGTTCAAGAATGTGTTAGCTAACAGTTCTGGACATTAGACATGGGACCTTTGTAAAGAGTTGAATTTTGTCAACGTGAGAGATGTGAAGTACGAAACGTTCACTCATGTTGGGTGTTCGAAGTATAGATCTGGTTATAAAAAGTGAGAGTGTCTCTCTATTGATTGTAAAGTTATTATTGCATTTTTCAACTTAATTTTAATTGTTCTAATAAAGAATTTGGGAAAGAAAAATGTGTTATATTTGAACGATAATCCTATACGAGCTAAGGAAATTAAAAAGCTCCGGCCCACTACACCACACTGTTGACAAAAAAGATATTGAAAAACCCAATTTTCCAACCTATTTTTATTTTGCATATTTGTTATAAGCAAAAATTTTGACTTTTTAGGTAGATTTCATAAGAAATACTACCTATTACATTCCCCTCTATGTTGGAATTTCTAAAAATTCTTTTTCAGATCTACGGCGATCATGACACCTAGAACCCAAAACCACCCCCTTTATCTATCTATCTATCTATCTATCTATATCACTTTTTTATGGACACGTTAAATTATAGAACATATCAAATCCGGTTAAAATATTATTACTTCTAGGAGAAGGGCCAAAAATTTATGCATCACAGATTTTTGATAAAATATAAAATGGTCTCAAGGGGCGAAAAAAATAGGATTTTAGGATTTTAGGGAGAAAAAAATTCACAACATCGCCAATTTTCAAGATATTAAATTCAATTAAATTATTATAAAACTTATTAATACTATCTACAACATTTATTTTGACAAGCTTTTGATAGAACCAACTCTTACATAAAAAAAGGGGAGTTGAAGAAGAAACATATTCAAAACTTCGCCAAATCACAAGATATTTAATCCGCTTAAATTTATTATACATCTTCTTAATATTATCTTTAACTTTTAGATTGAGAAGTTTTTGATAGGAACAACTCGTACAGCAAAAATACATTAAACAAAAATAGGGGTTAAAGAAAAAATTATCGTATTTAAGGGTGTACTCAAAACCAAACGACTTATTTTCTGACTCATTTATAAATTCCTTTTTGCTCTCAAAAGCATCCAATTGACAGGTTCTCTTATTCAGAAACTATATAATGTGTATGGGTCGATGTTTTAATAAACACAGAATACATTTCAAAAAAATTATGTCAGAGCATTTTGAACCGCATTTCCCGAAGAGATAGTCCTGGAAACGAAAAAAAAAATCGTACTGAGAAAATAATTGTTTGAAAATCAAGTTCTAACTAATTGAATGAATAATAAAAACACAGGTCGCTTATAAATCTCTTCAAAAAATCACGTCAGAAAGTTTCATGCTTTTACTTTTAAAAATGAGTCACAAAATTTCGAGTTACTGGGCGTGGAATTTTTTTTTTTTTTTTTTTTTTTTTTTTTTTTTTTTTTATACCGACTTAACATGATTCTGATAAACCAGCTCTTACAGACAAATTAAATAAAATAAACTCATCAAAATCGTCCAGATAAAATTGTTAAACTGGATTTATCTCTAATCTTGATTTAATTTTTGTTGGTGAAATGAGTACTTAACATCGAAATCTGCTTCGGCCTGTAGGCCGAGTCGGCAGAGATTTTTTGATATATTACCTTTTGATTAGACTTCATTACGAATTTTGTTGTCTTTCCCGCCCATGGTTTCGAAATGTTTATTAACAAAAAACTTGAGATGTAATAAAAAAATATCAATCTGTTAAGTACTCATTTTATGCTTTTAAAATGCCTAATTAAAACAATTACGCTTTTTAAAATAATAAGATGCATGAGATAAAAGAAAGTTTTGGGATTGGCACATCCGACAAATTATGATACAGCGAACATAATTTCAAAATTTTTGGCACATCCGACTAGTTAAGATTATGAAAATTTAATCTTATTATTATTTTTGATTAAATAGAAACAGGATCAGAAGCAAAAAACTATCAATTTCAAATATCTTTCACTCAAGATGTGATAATATTCTTCTGTTATAAGTAATAGTTTGTGCTAAAAATGTCATAGAAGTTTATAACAAATAGCTGTCATAAAATTGTACACACACTTTTTCGAACTCTCACTGTGTTCAAATTAAAAGGCATAGGGAAGAGTAGCCTTATTTGGACCACCGCTTTAATTGGACCGTTGCCATTCTGCCGTTAATTACAGGAAGAGACTCCATCTACAGCTGAAATCCTACTCATCAGAATGACGTCACTCATGATTAGAAAAAGCAGCCGCCTAATACGTGCTGTTTTCAGACAATTTAAAAAAACCTAAAGTTAGCTGTTTTGATCTAAGTTTTTCCTACTAAACGTAAGTGAATATTTTAAATCTAAGGTAAGTTGTTACTCTTTCATATACATATATGAATTCATCTGTTTATTGCGCATATCTTTCACGCGAATTTGTTTGATTTCGTTTTTGTTCTTATTCTTGGAATTAACTGTTTTAAAAAATGGCGCAGATGCCGTAATTGGACCAATTTAAGTTGCTTAAATTGTACCAGATATGCGATCATAAATTTGAAAAGTAAGTACTGAATTTCGATGACGGTACGCTCTGTACACTATTTTTTTCATATTTTGTAATGGCTTACCATCTCCATGCAAGTTTCTTTTTTTATATAGCTGGATAAATTTTTCCATACAGCTACGCCAATATAAACATAAAAATATTTTTACATGTCTATGCAATAAATTTTGTTTGCAATGTCTTTTATCTTGTATATAATTGTATTTATTTTCTTTGAATTCTTTATTCCTACGGCATATTTCGTTTACAGAGTTGAATTCAAACACTTTGCTCCTGCAGAATATTTGTGATGGAAGACTTTTTACATGTTCTGGAGGGTGGAATTATACATTTTTGCCATTAAAATGCATAAAATCTCAAACATTGATGAAAATGTTGAAAAAGACATCGACAAACTGTCTGGAAAAAAAACACCCGTGACAGCAAAAGCTGTTAAAGATATAGGAAACAAAAAGCAGACAGTAAGTTGTGAAGAAATTGATCTACAACAAGGCTTCAGCTACAAGTCCTCCCCAAAAGCAAAAAAATCATTAGAAATGTTATTTCCCTTGCTAAATCCAGTTAAATCAAAGTACAGAGGGAGCAAAAAAACAGTTGTGTTAATATCATCGCCATATAAGCTAAACCTTGAAATGAAAAAAAAAAGAAAAAAAGAGTAAAGGGAAGCTTTCACAGCACAAAAGCAATTGGAACATAGAGTTTTAAAAATTAGGCGTAATCCAATTAGCCAGAAAATGATGGAAGAGAAGAACTACAAACATAATGTAAAGAAAACTTCTGTTGCAAAAAAGGCTGATAATTCAGAATCTAAAAAGAAAAATTTAGACAGTGATGATTGATTTTGCCTAATTTGTAAGAAAAATAAAATAGCAGAAATGATTCGGTGTTCAGATTGCCATATACGGTTCCATGCTGTGTGCTCTGGAAAACAAAAACAATAAACAAAATCCCTTTAGCTTTGCATCACTCCTTACATGATATTCAAGTAACTGACAATTAGTTACATAATTTGTATTCTTAATTACTGATAACTTTGATTTATATCTCGAATATATTTTGATTTAAAAAAATTACTCTTCTTTTCAGATATTTGATTTCATTATATTTCATTGCTGTTATTTTGTTTGATTGTTTCATTAATCGCAAACTTTGCTTTTAATAAAATTAGTTATATTCCCTAGTCATTAAAACAACCTGATATTATTTGCTCCAATTTAAGAGACTGGGGGTCCAACTTAGGCGACCAGTTGCTGAATTTGGACTACTTTTAACAAAATTTTCAAATTAAAGTAAAATTTAAGATTTTCAAAAAGAAATTGATCTGAATATTTATTTACTTAGTAGATGAATACATTGACCCTGTGTAATGAGCTTTTGCAGATATTCAAAAAATTAAGTGAGTTACACCTGAAAATATGTGAAGTGGCCCAAATTTGGCTACTCTCCCCTGTGTATTAACGCGTAAATCGAAAATATATTGACACATAAATGTGTCACATTTGTTTACACTGGGATTCATATTATTATAAGGGATAAACATGTTGCATTTTTCTTAGCTTTTAGTAGTTACAATTCAATTTTCATTTCCAAATTGAATTTCTTTAATAAATAAAAGGTGTTAGGCTAATTACAATTTCCTTAGTATTTTTCGTGAAGGTGTTTAAAATAATTTGGAAAAAATTAAAGTGATTAATTAACTTGTTAATCTCCTATCCTTTTTAAAAATTAAATAACTTTCAGGTAAAAATCTATTTATTTATAAATTTTGCATTTAAGATTGAAAAATACCATATTTGTAAAAAACAATTTACAGAAATAAATAACAATGAGGTGGAATCCGTCGAAATATTAATATAAAAGACAGTAAAAAAAGTTTTTAAGTGCCATCTTCAATCATTGTTCGTTTCAATTTCATATTTTCTGAAACGCTTCCTCTGTTTTAAGCTAATTAATTTTTATGTAAAAATGGAGAAATTATCTTAATCTAACTCTCAAAACAATTATTATTTAAAGTTTCTTCTTTTTAGGGTTCCGTACTTAAAAAGTGAAAACGGAACCATTATAAAATCACTCCTGTGTCTGTCTGTCTGTCACAGCCACTTTACTCGTAAACTATAGGACGTGGAAAGTTCAAATTCGGGAAGTAATAAAGATTATAAACCCACATATTTACCGATTATTAAACATTCATAAATATGTTTAGAAAAAATGTAGAGGGGCTAATTAAGTTACTTGAAAATAAAAAATCTTTTCTGTGTATATCGTGCGGGGTATCGTGTGAAAGCTTTCGTAACGTTGAACTCAAAAACACATTTCATTTAATTTTAGGTATTTTATTTTCAAAGTTATCGTCGAAAATGTAGTGCAAAAAAATGTTCGCCCCTATCTAATTCTGAAAAAAATAGAGGTAGTAAACGTTAATTCAAACCTTGCAGGAAAATTATAGAGATTACCTTGGGTCAAATATTTTTTGAGAAAATCGCCTTTTTCCGTTACACACAAATTTCGATTTACGGGCATTCCGTAAAAGTGTTGGGCAGCGCTGGAGGTAGCTATCGTAGCAGAAGTATAAAAGCATTGTTGATAATGATTTTCGTAAAAAAGCGTCGGTAATTAGCCGAGATATTAACCTTTAAAGACACAGACAGTTTGGACATACATAATGACAGGGACGGCATACCCTATGTTCCATAGTCTTTTAAAGCCTATATAACAATTTTTAAGGATATATTTGTGTAATGAAATTTCCATTAGCAGTATAAAAGCAATAAACGTCAAATTGTTAAAAACATATTAATTTAATTAGAATAAATACCATAAATACTATGGGATTCGCGACTAGTTTGCATTGAGTGACTCTCTCAATACACCTCCCATGTCTTTAAAGGTTTAATAAAAACCTATCTGGAAAAACGTGGCACGGACCAAAGTGGCGTTTCAACTTTGCGACCTCTTTCGAAGCGTGCTTAGGACAATGCTAAGTTTAAATTTTGAATAATGGTTTTGCTTTAGGTGCGCTGTAAAAGAAAAGATTATTACAACTCTGAATTTAGTTTTATGAAATGCCAAATGAAGTTTAAACATGCAGTACATTTATTGTCACCGAATCAAGTTTATCAAAAAAAAAATTAGCATAAGATTTAAAAAAGAGTTATACAGAATATCTGATATTATTTAGACTCCATATCTCTTTGGACTTTTATGGTATGTCCTTTTATTCTTTTGTAGTATATACAGCTATACCCAACCCTACGTTGTATAGTTTTTTTACAAAGTCTTAGTACTCTTTTAGCAACGGATTTTTTTTAATTCAGTTCCTAATTCATATATTTATTGTACGGAACTCTCTGTACGCGAGTAATACTAGCACTTGACTGTTTATTTTTATTGTAACACCATTTTTTATTAATCTTCATTTTCTTAAAATTCTTTACTTTCCGGATTCTTTATTAAAAACTTAATTCATCTTACCTATAATAATAATTATTTTCAAATTAAGAAGTAACAAGCAAGGGCAATTCCACGGAAAATTATCATTTTGGGGGGGAAATAAAATTTATAATATGTTTAACTTAAGGGTATGATTGGAAAACTTGATATATTTATATTCTATAATAAAATCCTAATAAAAAGTCATTGTAAATTACTGTTGACAAACTGAGTTATGTACCATTACTGCCTTTCTAATGTCATAATGTTACGTCAGTTACACAATAAAAGTTACGTCAGTTACACGTGTAAAGGCCATTTTTTTCTTTTTTATTATTCAGAAATTAATTAAACTAGTTACTGTTATAATTTGGCATTACTTAGTGTTGTTGAGAACATTAAATCACTTTTTTTAACGGGACAGTTTTCTTAATTTTTACACTTCAATGAAGACAGAAAAAATGTTTGTCTATTTTATGTTACGTCAGTTACAGAATTTTTAATTAAAATTTTTGTGACTAAAACAGAGATTGAAATAATCTGATGGTATTTAGGTATTAAGTCCTTAATAAGAAATATTTTAAATCGTAAAAATTTGTTCTAGCTTTATTAGTAAATTTTCTACATAGTTTTGAATACAAAATTCGATGAAAAAATGTTACAACAGTTACGATGGAATTACCCGTAATCAAGATGAACTAATCAATAAAGTCTCTCCAATTTTAATCTTTATAATTAATAAATGAATAATCAGTGAAAATTACGTCATGTTGACACCATCATATCAATTTTTCTCTTTATTTTTGTCAGGTTAAAAACATCCTTCATGGTATTATATGAATAAAATATCTTTCACCGACACAAACTTTTCGCACGTAGTTTTATGCTTATCCACCTTCTACTAAATTAAAAACATATTTTATATTTCCTTGTAATGAAAAAAAATTGTCAAAAAAATTATAATGCATAAAGATAAGACCGTAATATAAACCCAATAGACAATAATCTCGCGACGTCACAGTAAATATGAATTTTTTTCGCTAATCAAAATAAAGTGCACTTGCATAAATATTGTTTACAGAAATTTAACTTGCAAATTAAAAAATATGTTCAAATAGCCACGTGTCTGAACATTTTTCATTATTTCTCTTTTCTCTGCATCATTGTATGCAATACGATTGCCACCGTTTTGAAAAAAAAATTGATAAAAACTTTTTTAATTAAAATTAAAATCTAAAAATGGGAATATTTTTTAAAAACATTTAGCCCGGGTACATCTGCAAATTAACAGCTATCATTTTTAAAAAAATAATTAGCAAAATCGGTTCAGTAGAAAGCTCAGAGCAGATGACAAAAAAAAAAAAACAGTCTTGTCTTTTAATTAAATAGATCACAGCACTGCGTTGGGCGACTATTTATCCGACTGCCAAGAAGGATTATGTGTTTCACTCGTATCTGGGTATGTGGATTTCTTTATACCCTCGATACGTCCCAACGGTTGGATGGATTTTAATGAATGAGGTCTCTATCGATTCATCTTAACCGTCCAATGGTTATAGGCTATGTTTTGTTTTTATAAATTAAAAATGGCAGCCGTAAAATACAAAAGGGCGGTAGAGACGAAAACAAATTACTCACCCTGTTGAGTGGCATATCATTGGATAGGTCTTTCAAAATGAAGATGATGTTTTATTGACTGTTTTACAGTCAGAAGCTCCGTTTAAATATTACACAACCTGGAAGTTGTGTAAGTAGGATCTTTAGCTTTACTGCAACTCTAAACATCATAGACATCTGTAGGCCTCATCAAAACAGTGTTTATAGATAGGACTAACAACTAACAATTAAACACAACTTAAAAGTCATCAATACACGTAAATATAAAAAAAATAGGTGAGTAACAAAAATAGTTTCACATTAATGAGAAATAATTAATTAGTTCGCTTTTCACGCAGTCGGGAATTTTGATTTTTTAAATTGAATTTTTTCTTGTTTTATATTCTATTCGATCACTATTTGTAAAAACTACATTTTGTAGAATATTTCTCTTGCAAATGTTGTCAAAGCTTATATAAAAGATTTTTGTTTTGAAAAAAAAATGGTGCAAAGTAGAATAAAAATAGTCGCCTGTGGCAGCCCTGAGATCATAATCAAACTAATCCTGATTTTATGCGTAAAAACGTTATCATGATTTAGATAATTAAAGAAAACTTTTGTCTGTAATTTCCTTTATAAAGTAGATTTTTAAAAAAATGCAAATCAAACCCAAAATTTGTGACCTTTTACCTTATAAAAACTTATCTTCATATGTAATTAACTATTTCGAAACATAATACGGCGCAAAAATTTGAAGGAAATTAAATAATATCCTTATTCGAGAAAACGTAATGGCTGCTAGCTATCTTTTTACTAGGAAACATTGTTTTATAACTGAATTATAAAAATGTATATACATGTTAAAATGTTTTCTTGTTTGTTAAAAAATAATGATATATCAATAGAGAAAAATAAAATAATTTTTATTAAGAAGATATCAAGCCTTAAAAAAAATCTATTTATTATATAAACAAATGAGTAAGAAGCAAAACTGATATTTTTAATGCGTATTCATCGAAAATTTGAAATTCACAATACAGTGAAATTTGGCGATTACAATTCACTAGTCTACAACGATAATTTACGCAGTTTTTACCATGATTTCCATGAAAACTAACAGATAGGAAATTTGCCTAGAACATTAATTCGCTTTTATATAAACTTGTTTAAAATGAAAATTTCCTTTTTTTACTATATTCTATCTTTACAAGAAGAAAGTACTGGATTCGTGAAAAATCTCGATTTCCGAGTTTCGATGGATTTATACTTTTTAGAATGTCCTGAACACGATTTGATAAGTTGTAGAAAATATCTGTCTGTGAGTTTGTAAGTCTGTTTGTCTATATGTGACACAAGTTTTGTGCGCTATCTATCTGAAGAACTAATGCACGAATTTTCAAGAAATTTCAGATTCTGTTAATCTCCGGTGTAAATTGGTGCTGATTACTGTTTGGTGTAAATCGCCCAAAAGTTTGCGCTGCTATGCAGAATTTTTTAAGATGTTCGCAACAGCTCTATCTCAAAAACTAAAGCATGGATATTCACCAAACTTCAGATTCAATTAGACGTTGACATAAGTTGTAGCTGATTAGGTTTTGGTGTAAATCATCCAACAGGTGGCACTACTATGCTGCATTTTCAGGATTTACACGATTTTAGCTATGATAAATGTATCTTGAGGTAATGCACGAAATTTCATATCTTTGAATACTCATGATAGGCATAAATTGTCATTTAATTTTGGCACTGTGATAGCGTATTTTGAAGAATTAACATATCTGAAATAGAAGAAAGTTTTGGGATTGACACATCCGAGTAGCACTTCCTTCTATGTTTAAAAGAAAAAAGTATTAGATTAGTGAAAAGTTTGCAAATCCGGTTTCCGGTGCATTCATACGTTTTAGAAGGTCCAGGAAATGATTTGACTGTGTTTAGGAAATGTCTGTCTATGAGTCTGTCTGTCTGTATGTGACACAAATATTGTGTACACTCTATCTTAAGACCTAATGCAAGCAATTTAATAAAACTTTAGACTCAGTTAGCCCCTGATATCAGTTGGTGCTTATAAATGTTTGACGTAAATCGCCCAACAGTTGGCGCTTCTATGCCACATTATTCATGATTTCCGTAATAGCTATATCTCAAGAACTAATGCAAAGATTTTCATCAAACTTCAGATTCAGTAATACCTTGATATAATTTGAAGCTGATTACTTTTTGGTGTAAATCACCTAAAAGGTGGCGCATTCCCGGTTTCTGGAATAGCTCTCTTTCAAGAGATAAGGCACGAATTTTTAATAAATTTCAGATTCAGTTAGTCCCTGATATAAATTGGTGCGGATTACTAGTTTTTGGTGGAAAATCAGCAGGCAGGTGACACTGCTATGCTACATTTGTCACGATTTCCGTGACAAATGCCTCTATGCGTCTATTTCAAGAACTTTAAAAGGTCTCAAAACATCATCACAGGATCTGACGACTGCCGCAGAGGAGGATAGGAGAAAGAATTGACTTGATTGCCTAAGAGAGACTGCTCAAACAAAAAAAACAAGTCTGTTGAGCATAGTGGCTCTCCCGATCTCCTTTATTGAGGTATTAAAAATAATACAGTTTTCAGCCAGAGTTGTAGCGCCAGAAACAGCGACAACGTCGGTATTTTCATAAATATTCGTGTGAAAAATTCTGGACCTACGGCCGGCCCTGTCAGGAAAATTGCAATCGCGAGCAAGACACAGGGACAGTCTTTATAGGAGTGGGCAATTGCTGTTAGAAAACAGATTTCTCACGCGACACTGGGCAGCGAGGGGCATCAATGGGTGGTGGGAACTTCTGGCTGCGCACGGAGAACCCCCCTCCCCCTGTTACTCTGTGAAAGTGGACCTCTACTCTCGACAGGTGACGGAGATTAAAAGTGTGAATTCACAGACGCGTCTCCCAAGTTAAATTATTGAGGTATGTTAAGTGTTCATATATGTTTGTGAGTTTCCTGCTAAGAATTGGGCGAGTGAGTATATTAGTAAGCCGATTTCTGAGAGGATTTTGAATGTATCTGAAATGCCATTGCCTTGTTAGTGTATAGTGAATATATAGGTGTTGTGTTATCGCTGTACCTTATTCACAGTGGTACCTTATTTACTTTATTCACAGCACCGAAAGGATGAAAGGCTGAGGGCACCGAAACTAAGTCCGGAGACAAACTATGTTAGCGTGACACGCTGACCATTAAATTACAGGGAGAACTTTATTTTACTTACACAACTTTATTCATTTACTAATGTCACATATATAAAATTTTGTTATATAAAATAATTTTGTACAAAATTTAAAATATTACAAAAAAAGAAGAATCCTTTTATAATCCATTTCATAATTTTTGAACCAAACTAATTTCTTTTTTTCTTTTTTCACATATATAGTAAAAAAAAAAAAAAAGATTTTGTCAAATTGGATTTAATGAAATTCAGTCAATTTAATAGATTTAATCGACTATGAGTGCACTTAATTAAGCCTTGGTTTAATCAGGATATCGTAAGATTAACCATTAGTCATTGTTTCTTTCACTTGTTAAAAAAATGGGTTATTTCACATTTAAAAAATGATGTATGTATGTTATAACATATGTGTAATTATCTAAGACAGGCATATCAAACACGTGGCCCGCCGACAATTTAGCTGTGGTGCGTCAAACCTTTGGCATTTTCCCTATATTTGGTTCAATTGATGGTTTATGCAGAAAATGCACTTTGCATGAACACACTTTCGCTAGCCGTAGGTGCAATGTTTCCGACTTGACATTTTTTTAAAAATCTGTACCATTATTTCAGAATAGTAATGTACGCTTCACATTGTCAGTACAATCAGCATAGTTTCACTTTTAAAAAAGCACTTTTACAATGAAAATAATAGTACTCCTGTTGCGATTGGTTTTACAAAAAGAAGCAATCACAGAATTAAAAGAAGAGAAGCAAAGATCTATGTAATATTACATTTTTGTACCATTATGAATTTACTTATGAAATATTGTATTTAAATTTTTCGTTGAATGTACAGTTTTTCGCTTTAGAATTTTGCTTTTTTTTATAAGATTGTATTTTAATTTGTATATACAGTTTAATTCGGTGCAATAGAAATAAATTTGATTTTTTTTATGTGGCCCTCGGCTTTGTATACAATGCTAAATTTGGCCCTAGATGGTCAACGAGTTTGACATACCTGAACTAAAATGATGCATATATATAAGATGTGCAATGTCTGTAAATGGTTTAAGTAGGAAAATAATGCAAATAAATAAATAATGTAATGAAGTAGGTAGAGGCAAAATCTGCACAGATGAATGATTTTGTTTTCTTTTGACTAACGATGATTATGCCTCGGAAAATGATTTGTTAAAGAAAGGAAAAGATTTAATGGAATAAGTATACCTTTAAATTTAGAACTCGAGATAGTAAAAGAAGAAACCAATTAATAATTGTCATGCTTATGAATTATTAACTATTAATTTAAGTCTGCCTTACATAATTATAAATAAAAATTTAACGAGGGTAAAAAAAATAAAAATATATATGACAGCTGTATTATATTTAAAAAAATTAAAAATATATAGTTTGTTAATTTTAACTTTTCTGAAATATATAATAACATATTTTGAGATTTTCTAATTTTGAATTTTGTCATTGTGTCACCTTTGTATCATTTTTTTTTATATAAAATTCATAATAAGAAACGCACCACTTTTTTATACTTTTTTTTAGAAATAACATGAGTTAAAAAAACCAAAAACAGTGACATGGAAAATAACGCAAATGACATGTCACAGTTTGTTACAAAAAGAAAAATTAAAAAGAAAATATGAATAAACTCGAATTGTTCCTAAAAAATAATTTCAACTTTCAAAAGTCTTAAAACAAAATCATGTTTTGATCTCTTCGAAAACATATAAAAAGCTTGCATAAAATATTAAAGAAATAAATTATTCATGAGTGCTAAGATATCTAATTTCCACATATGTTGGATAAAACTTTAACTATTGTTTTGCTTTTCAGATACAGCAAATTCAATTTGAATACTGTTTGACAAGATAGAAGACATTAACTTTTATTGAATGACATACACATTTTATCACTTCTCATTCAGACATAATAGGATGCAAAAATATATTTTGAAGATAAAAAAAAAAAAGAAAGTCTGATGATTTCAAATTAGAGAGATATTTTTTAATGAAATGCTTATTATTTTAAGCATCGTAATAATGTGGAATATTATTCAGAAATTTAACTTTTTCATGCAATGAAATGACTAATAATGCGCCTGAAGCGAAAGTCCAACGGTTGTCCTATGGATTCCGTACCCTTTTAATTTAATAAATTTCTCTTTTAATTTTTTTCCGGTTTCAATTTTGAATTTGTTTTTCTTTTCCTTCCTGGCTTCCTATAGAGCAGTGGTTCCCAACGTGGGGCGTACGACCCACAGGGGGGCAATTTAACATTTTAGGCGGGCAATTCTAAATTTCTTACTCACCCATTCGGTATCAGTTACCTTTGTCTTTTTTTTTTTTTTTTTTTTTTTTTTTTTTTTTTGAAATGTTGCAAACTAAAAGTAAATAGAATACAAGGAAATTTTTAAAGATCAATATTTTTAATTGAATTTTAAAAATTTTCCCAATCAAAGGTTTAAAATAAAATCTACTCCATAATAATTGTAGGAATAATGTTTAAGAATATTCTGACATACTTTTTGTAGTATTACAAATCCGTATAATTTTTCTGGTTTGTATTGTATTTTTAATTTTTCCTAACGCTTTCGATTATTTAATAAACGACCTTTCCGCTTCTACTCGCTTTGCTATATGTCACATGAAAAATCTTTTACATGTAAAACGACTTAAAAAAATATATAAATCTGACTCTTTTAAACATATTTAACTTAAAAAGTATGTGAAATATCAAAACGAGGTATTACCAACGTTATAAAATTTATAATGCTTAAATAGCATTAGAATAGGAAATGGGTAAATATTTATGGCTCTACTGCAAGCACCCTACACAGTCAATAAATTTACATGACCACATATACATTTTAAATTTTAAAATATACAGGGAAGACAATTGAGGTGTTCAGAACCAGAGTGTTCCAACATTGCCATCTGTTATTTAGAGAAAAATGCTTTTGAAAATTTGGAACAAATGTTTGTCAAAAACTTTTAAGCCAGTTTTTAAAGTTGCCAGCGGAGACAAAACTTCTTTAGGCAACATTTGGTGATTAAGTTGAAAGTGCCAGAGTAACGTCACTTGAATCACTTTTGAACCAGCAGTTTGATATATAAGATAAGTTGGACAATATATTTCAGTTAAATAGTTTCGAAATTATTAAAATTCATTAGCGAATAGATGTCATGGCAGACAATGCTTTGAAACTTCAAAATCCGTTTTCACAAAATTATGAACTAGTCCTCTCTGTTTCTCAACGTGCCTCAATGAACTACATTGGGAAATGAAAAATGTGTTCTGAATGAAAAATGTGAAAAATGTGTTCTGATGGGGAATAAAGGCTACTTAAAATTGCTAAAGATGAGAATACTAAAATGCTTTTTTATGTCATCAATATGTCAAAAGCTTTTCCACCAACTCATAAAAAGTTTAAAAAAATGAATTATGTGAGTGTTATGAATTTTAATGCTAAATGTAAACACCACTTCACGATATTTTTTAAAGATAAAAATGCAGACCGTATAACATCTTACTTTAACATTGAGGGAAGTTGGAAAAGTACAAAACTCTTTTTGGCCCAAAGGCGAAGATAAATTTATAGAATTATGTTAAAAACACATTTGTGACAGAATATTTACCTCTTTGATAAGTTAAAAAATGTGAAATGGGTTTGTATTGTTAAGGCTGTATTACGCTTCCACCGTGTGAATAGAGTTAATTTTTTAAATAATAATACACATAATTTACAGAGTTAATGGGGGGGGGGGGGGATGGTGATTTTTTAGATGCTTTGATGGGGCGTGACAATAAAAGGTTGGGAAACATTGCTCTAGAGTCTCGGCAAAAGGGACGTGGGCAGGGATCTCGGAGGGACAAGCGAAACGCCTCGCTCCGCGAATTCTGCAGCTGAAAATAAGTAATTTAACAAAATTAATAAATAAGTTATTTAATAAAAAGAAAAGTGCTCAGTTAAACTGACGCATTGAGCTCACATGCTGTTCACACTAATTGCTTATTATACTCCTATTTCAAAGAATTATGTCCCTCAAAAAATAAAGAAATCGACAAAAAAAAAAAAAAAAAAAAAAAAAAAAAACATTTATCTAAATTAAAGGGGAACTAGTCCTTCGTTCCCTTCTTATATTTAACAAATGAACCCTCAAAAGTAATCAGGGAAGCGCCTTATCAGAATGAACCTAAATCCAAATTTTGAAGCAAATCAGATATATCAAGAGTTATCGTGTTACGTACATACATACGTACAGTCGTGGAAAAAAAAAAAGGTAAACAGCCCCCACTAACTCCTCAACAAATTATCGTAGAAGAAATTTACTGGTACCGAACGATTGTAAATAAAGTCTACTTTTAAACGACATAGATAAAATTTTCTTAGGGGTCCATCTACATATTAAAACGAACCATAACTTTGATTTTTCAATAGCAGTACACAATTCTGACAGCATAAATGAACCCTACACCATTCAATTAGCCTAAAAACAAATTTTTATGCAATTCGTACCATACGTTTCTGAGAAATTAATTATTTTAAAACGAGCGTATTTTAAGGGCTGTATCCAAATTGAAGTTCGGAAATCGATTGTTAACCGAGAGAGCGCCCATCTTGATCAAGGCACCTTAAGAAGTCAATGAAGCCTGCTAGATTACAGAACAGCAGAAGAAATCTCAAACTATCTACTCACTTCTATTATAGACGGCCCCTTAAACCATCATTTTGCCGTTTTTTAAGCATAATTTGAAAACTACTTGGAATAAAAATGTGAAATTTGGGATTTACATAACGCAGAACTTAATAAATCTAAATCCATCAAAAAAAATCGTAGGTTGCAATTCATAATTTTTTCGAATATTAATTTCATAATTCATATCATAAAATTATAAAAATTGCAAATTCATCGTATTTATGTTTCGGTATATTAGTATTATTGCTACAAAAAAATTAGCACATTAGGAGCATAATTTCTGGAGATATAAATAAAAATATGAAAATGTAATTTAACATTAGAAGCACTAAATTTTGAATGTTTATAATTCAAAAACTTATCATTCAAATGACTTGAAATTCGGTGTCTAGGCATAATTTGAACCGAAGATTTGAATTATGTTGTTAAAATGGGGTATTGTCATTGAAAAAATGAAGTTTGGATTCGTTTTACTATGTAGATGGCCCCCTAAGCAAATTTTATATACATCATTTAAAAGTAGACTTTATTTCCAATCGTTCGGTATCAGTAACTTTCTTCTACGATAATTTGTTGAGGAGTTAGTAGGGGTGTTTACTTTTTTTTCCACGACTGTACATACAGAACTTGCGGATACATTAGTTCTGAGCCTTTGATAGCCTGTGAGCTAAAAAGCATGTAACTCAGCAAAAATTTTCTATAATTTTAATTATTTTTTCAATTAATTTTCAGCAGTGAAATTGCGCTCTAAATTATTCAATACTACCGTATACGCCCGTCCTAGGACGGTAGGTAAAAATCGTGGTTTTCACTTAAAAATTCGAAATAACTGATAAAAATATTCATGTACTATTCATCGGCAATAAGGAAAACTGACCTGAAATGTTAAGTTCAAAGCATGATTAATACATGGGACTCGCTGTTTGAATCTGCTCTATAACTCCCAGTAACGTCCAGAACTCTCGCAAATGTGTCAAAGTGCCAAATGCTTAATTATGCTAAATTAACGCTATCGGCACTGGCAGTCACATATATGTTCCTTACTTTTAAAATGCTATGTGCATTCTAAAGCATTTAAGATATTACTGGCATGATTTACAAAGTGAGCCATATTTGCTTTCAAAACATATACAAGGTGGTGGCTCAGTCGTGATTTGGTCAAGCTTTAATGCAAAGAAAACAAGTTTGGTTTTCACCGAGACAAAGATGAACTCCTTTCAATATGAATATATTCTTGGTAATGATTTTGTAACACTTAGAGATGAACATATGTGTCAGAATTTGGCATTGCTTCAAGATAATGATTCGCAAACCTGTGTCAACTTCAGATTGGTATCTGCAAACAACGTCAAAACTTTACAGGCATCCCAGCTAAAAGTCCTGACATAAATCCTATAGAAAGCGTATATGTATAAGTGGGAAATCTTGATTCATCAAGTTTATGCCAACAAAAAGCAGTTTGATTCGATTGTTCAACTAAAAGCAGTCATTTTGGAAATATGGAAAAAAAATACCCATTTCCACGTGTAAAAACCCGGTCAAATCCTTCCTAAAGCGTCTTTTGGTGGTCATCAGTGTTAAGGGGAAACAGAAAAAGTACTAAAAATTAATGTTAAAATCATTTACATTTGTAATTTAGATTTTAAATATACTAGTCCGAAACTTTTTCCACCAAATTGTATTATCGAGAAATTAATTTTACTTATTTAAAAAAATGTATATTATTGTAATTTAAAACAAATAACAAAATTTCTATAACTTTATGTGTATAAGTTCGATGTTATTGTTATTTCCTTAAAGTAAGAGCTTTACTGTTTTTGTTGGTGGTCCTAAACTTTTTTCCAGCACTGTACGAGACAGATTATTTTTCTCATCACACATTATGTTTTTAATACACACATTTAGTTTTATTTATTACACCAAGTTAATCTTATTTATTTACACACACATTTAGCTTTATTATATAACACACTTTTTTGTTATGAAACAGCAGGTTGCCATACGAAATAAAGGTCGCCGTGTTACCACGTTAGGGAAGAGATGGCATTATGCCGCCAAAAAGAAACTCTGGTGAGTGTGTAACATTTGTAACAAACTTATTTTTAATACATTTCAAAACTTTTTTTTAATTGTTTCTAATTATAAACGCGAAATATAAAAGCTGATATCGGTGACGTAAAAAATGAAATTGACGAGATTTGCGGTATTAAGTTTTTCTTTTCTTTCAAAAAAAAAAAAAAATTCCGTTTGATTAAATTGAAATATATTTTATTGTACTTTAATATTAGTATGTGTGTAAATTTTGTGCCCCATATACTCTCATACGGCTGTCAACAAAAATATGCAGTCGGTGGAAATGACGTACGCACTAATTTTTGTGACGCATGTAATTTAATTACGTTACTTTATCTAGTTTTTTTTACATAACTTCCGAACGGTTTGGAACTTACTCTTTATAATAGGCGGATTAAATTTGTTACCCTCATAGGTACTTTTTTTTATCAGAATGAAATCCGACAAATATTTTTTGAGTTATGCTTGGCGAAAGGTTTCATAAACCATCGTAGCTATGTATGAACGGAAAGTAATATTGCGCTGTGTATTAGCCTTCGCTTCGCTCATACAATTATATGTTATTTATAAAAAGATTTCAGTCAATTAACTCTTTTTTTTCTTCATTTATAATTGCATATTTTTATATTAATTATTCCAAAAATATTTATTTTATAAAAGAAAAATGTTCATAGTATTTTACATAAAAACAAATTACACCCCGAAATAAAAAAGTTTGTGACAGATTCAATGACGTGATGAGATAATGGCATCTTGTCTTATATAAAGATTTAGCGAGTAAGGAAAAGGGAACAATGACGAAAACTAAAAGATTGCAAAAACCTTCACTTAAACTACCACTTTCTTTTTTTCTTCTGTATGTGCGTATTGATAGAGAAAATTAATTTGCAGTTTTAAAGGAAATATCCGATAAGAACATTTTGTGTATTCTACGTATTTTTTCAAACATGAATAAATAAAAAGCAAACATTATTACTTACTGAAAACTTTTCTTACATTTTGAAGCGCGTGCAGGTTTTCTTTCAATACATTTTTAAAGAAGAAATTTTCGTAGTGAAAATTGACGCTAGAGATTCTTTAGAGATCTGAAAGATATTGTGAAAATAAAAGTATCTGACATTTATTATAATTATGTGTTGTAGATATTGATGTGTCATACCGACACAAAAATTGTTAGCTTATAAAATATTAAATGATGTAAAACATTTAACTTATCTGAATGCCTGTCTGAAACTTAAATGTGAAGAAATAAGTAATGTTAAACGTAAAAGTATATTATGAATGTAAAATACATGTTTTTAAAAAGATAGTCACTGTAATTACAATGTTATTTTTTATCAAACATTACATCAGGGAATTAAATTTGTTAGTTGTTGCATGATAACTACTGGTGCATAGTTAATGAATTTAAAGCTGTATAGAATTTGTCCTTTAATAATATTAATGTTTAATTCAAAATAATATCTACGTGCATCGTTTAGCTAGAACATAAACATATTTTACTTGGAACAATGGTTAAGATATTACGCTAGATTGAAATATCCATTTTGGGCATATATCACACATTTTTAAGTATTTTATTTTAAGGACAAAATTATTGGCTAGATAAAACTATTTTAGTTTTCTTTGTACGGCCGTTTGAAGTGCAGTTATGGCTACTTTTGTGTTAGATCCTAATCCAGAAAGTGTGTGAATTCAACTTACCTGAAGCTGCTGATTAAAATATCTCAAGAACGAAAAGAATTTCCAGTACGATATTTAAAAATGTAGAATCTGTAGAATTTTAAGAATTTGAGCTAGAATCAGGCTAGATTTAAATATCCATTTTGGGCATATATCACACATTTTTAAGTATTTTATTTTAAGGGCAGAATAATTGCCTAAATAAAACTATTTTAGTTTTCTTCGTACAACCGTTTGAAATGCAGTTATGGCTATATTTGTTTTAGATCCCAATCCAGAAAGTGTGCGAATTGAAATTACCTGAAGCTGTCGATTAAAATATCTTAAGAACGAAAACAAATTCCAGTACGATATTAAGAATTGTAGAATATGGAAAATTTTAAGAATTTGAGGTGGCTAGTTTTATTAGATTTCACACTTTAACCTTCAATGACGTTTTCTTTCAAAATACGATTCTCATGAGTAAACATTTAGGAATATCGTTCTGTCTCTAAACATTATGGTTATATATATGCAAACATGATTGACTCCAATTTACGTGATGTTATGAGAGTAATGAACCTCAGGTTTAAATATCTGAGAATTTTGAAATTTAGCAGCTATTTTCATAAATTAACATACAGAAAGTATGTGAAAAATTATGAAAATTGTAATTTGGATGAGCATATTTATTGAGATTTTTATTGTATGGTTTAGGCAACTTTAACTAATTCCGATCGTAAATTTATAGAAAATAATTAGTAAATTTGTCGTGAAGGCAATTTTGGTAAGTATGGAATATTCCATTATTTATCCTTCATTATTTTGTTTTATTGCTAAAGAAATTAAATCAAAATAATTCAGGAAATAAAACTCTTTTTATATACTAATGTATTTGAAAAAATCAGTATTATACTCTTTATTCCCTAATTTAAAAAAAATGGGTGTGAAACGTGGAATGATTTAACGACATATATTTATATGTCGTGATAGTAAGTCGTATGTGAACAGATGAAATCCATATTACATAAAACAAGGAGTAAAAGTTTTGTAGAAATACATCGTATCTTATATGATTACAAGGAATTTTAAATATAACATGTTGAATAGAGCTCATCGCATTAAAAGAAAGCACGGATAAAATATAACATCATACCATCACAAGATGTATTCATCGCATTTTGAAAATTTGAAGTACTTCATCCCATGAAAATAAACTAAATGGCAATTTTGAAAATTATTTAACTTAAAATTTGCATAAAAAAATAAATAAAGTCATTTATGTCGCTGAAAAAGATTAAAAACAATTAAAGAATTTTACTATAACTTTGAAAATGTAAAACAACTTTATCAGTCGTATTTGGGTTGCATAAACAATGATGTAACGCATACTCGAAAATCTTATGTAATTTTTTTCTGTTACATTAAAAGAGTTAAACATCTTTCTAAGAATTTAAACGAATACGTAATCTGAAAAAGAAAATATGTGTGTAATACATTAAAATCTAACAGTGCGTTTAAATTTCTCTACTATCCTATCTAGAACATGGAACGTTGCCCGATGAAGCTAGCACCAGTTATTTATGGAGATCTGAGGATATAATAATAACTCTTAAAATTTCGAGACTTTCATTTTTCTAATTTTAATAACATTTCTGTAATGATGGTATAACTCCCTTTTGTGGAAGAAAAGTAACGCCATAAGAAAAAATGGAATTTTGTATCCTATCGGAAATGGTTAACACATTTGTTTTTTGTTTATCATTTTGTTTTGTATATCCTTTGAAATATTGTTAATTTACCATTTTTTTAAAAAAATATAATCTAAAAATTGATGTTTTTGAAAAAGTACGCATGAAGTACATTTTTCCGATTTTTTTTAACTGTAGGAGTACTCATATTGGATGAGTTTGTCCAAAACAAAATGATGCGCACTACAGAATGTGAAGATAGTCGCCTGATCAGTTTTATTAAGCAAAAAGTAAACAAACAGTGTCTTGGTGATGTTACAAAGATAAGCTGTGATAAAGATAAGCTCGCTGTCTGAAATTTCGCCGACCAATCAAACTTTACCGCCCACAGGTTCTCATTTTCTTATAAAAGCATACATGCTACATAATTCCGTCAAATTCACGAAATTTTCAGTTAATTTACATTGTAAATATAATTTCTTGGTTTAATAAGATATTTATTAAAATTAATACTACAATTTTTTCCTAAATGAAGAAATTAAATATATTTAGCCCCTTGAAATCCACCTAATAAAATGCAAATGCGCACACAGCATTAACACGCCATATAGTGTTTACTATAAATCATGAACAACACATATGAGACATGGTATATGGCACATAATGTGAAGTTTTTAAAAAATTGCTTTTATAACATTATTTGATTTTATAGTTTGTTGATGCTATATTTATTGATGGAATATTATTAGAATGTGGGGAATATATCTAGATTACAATTCTATCACAATGCGTAAGTTGCATTTAATTATGCATGATATGCTATACGCGATGCATTAAAATATTATGAGTGATGTTATTCATGCAACAATGAAATGAAGCTAAATATATAACGACAATGAAAAAAAGAAACACCTACATAAATAAAACAAAGAATAATTAAATAAAAAAAAATAATAAATACTACTCAGAGACAAAAAACACGATGTATGACTCCCAAAAAGTAATGAATGTCTCTCTTAGGATTTCTCAGAATAATGTTAAAAATAAAAATCAATCTTTTAGGAAATGCGTACTTATGAAAAGAAAAACAACTGCTGAATTGAAAGCTGAAAAATGCATGTGCATATTCAAATTCTTTTTATTAATACATGGCATAAGTTTAAATACTGGAAACAAAAAACGATGGTTTAAAGCTAAAACATTTTCTATATTATTATCTGTGTTTTACGAAATAAACGCATGGTTATATTTTTATGTAACATATTTAAAAGATGATATGTCAAAGACTAGAAACAAAACAAGGATGGCTATAAATGCCTTATTTTGTATTTTCGAATTAATACAAAGGGTTTATCTTTACAAAAGAGAAAGAAAACTCATAAAATTATTGACCAGGATCACAAACTTTTACTATACAGTATGTAAAAACAGCGTCCGAAATTTAAACCGAAAATTAATTATTGTAATTTTTGTCTTTGATGTTTTGAAAATTCTTGTTTATTTGTCTATTCATAATCATATAGCACATCGTCCGTCGTACAATAATTTGAAAATTTTTAATAGTGATTTGAAATATCCTATCATTTCTGTGTACGTAACTTTTTTCTGTATTGTTTGGAAAACTACGAATACTTGCATGGCTGTCTGTTTTTATATCATATGTTCTTTATTGAAATCAGTCTTTTCTAAAATAGAAAAACACGTTGTTCAACTTGAGCAGGATGTAAATATTTTTGTTTCACTTTATAACAAATCACTGGAGATTATGAAAGAATTTAATGATCTCTTTCAATTAATATTTTTTTCAACATTTGTGTTTACACTAGGATCAATATTTTACCAAGCTTTTAACATTACTGGACACACTGATTTCAGGAATACTATTTACCGATTGCTTTTTCTGACACTATATGTCATTACGTTTTTGACTATTTGTTTATCTGCATCTTCAGTATCAAATTGTGGTGAAAATACGAAAAAAGTTCTTTTAAAACTCAGACGAAAGAAATACAGAATCAAGGAGTATGCCAATAAATTAGACAATGAAACGTTATGGTTCACATTATGTGATTCCATCATTATTGATAAAAGTTTTATACTGTCTTCTTTTGGTGTCCTTTTAACGTATGGTGTCATGATTGCTACTTTTAATAAGACACAATAGATTTTTTTTTTTCTTTAAGGCACTAATAAAGTTGATTTAAACCGTGTTTACGATTTATTCTATTTTCCTTGATGCGCAAAGTTTTCTCAAGTGTATCTCGTAAAATATATAAAATTAATCCTCCAATTTCAGAGTTATATTATTGTACAGGGTGAGTTTCTTATTACTCAACCCTGTCTTTAAACGTATTTCACACCCACAAAATGTAAAAGAGAAAGTTCTCAACAGCTGGGCAAGTGAACACACTGGACCAAGATACACACATCTGATAAGTGGTTATACTCTACGTAATTTTATTTGGCTTCTCAAGGTCAGTTTCCCTGTCCTGATCTTACAAGAAAGGTCTCCTTACTGGGCATACTCAGAATATTTTGAAAAAAAAAAAAAACCCAATTAAACTACTTATATATGTAATAAAGGAACAGTCATATTTAGCGGCGGAATTACAGTAGAATGTCTGTAAAAAAATAAAATACTTTCGAGTATTTGGCGCGAAAAGATGAAAGCGTCACGCGATTTGGCGAGCAGTACTTTTCCTCGTCAAAAGCAAACGATTTTAATGCACCTGAAAATTGTTTGTTAATTGATTTTTAGAATGCGTGTAAAAAAGTATTTAATGAATTTAAACATAAACAATGAGAGAGTTTAATAAATAGATTATTTCGTATTACATACTTATGTTGCTTGTTATTTAATTTTATTACTTTAAAAACAATTTCATATATAACAAATATTTTCATATATTTAAGCGTATTCCAAAATAAAGGCAGGATTCATTTAGCAGTTATTCATTTCAGTATCAAAGAATTCGTCGTTTACATAGCAACAAAATTGAATCGACAGTGCTCAATTGGACCTCATTCTGAGATATTGAAACAATTTTAATTTATTTTAATTTTGTTTTCATTCATAAAATTTGATATTTTACTTTCATTATAAATATATATATATACGACAAAACTCTTGTTAAATCAAACTAAAACTGACAAAACAAAAGTTATTTACATTAAATTTATTTAAACAAGTTCAATATGAAACATTTTTATCTTAAAGAGTATTCGAAATAAAAAAGTATTTTTCGAAATTTCATTTCATCGCCAACTGATGATAAATCGCCAAATAAACGAAATTTTCATTATTTTTTTATGAACGTTCTATCGAGGTTCCGCCAAAATTCTTTTTATAAACATATATATCCACATGAGAGGAACACTCTGTAATTTTTTCAGATTTTTCTGAATATGCCCGCATGGAGACCTTCCTTGTTAGGTCAGTAACTATAGTAGCGATGGCCGCCCTTATAGGCGGCTCGAATGAGTTCTATAGAAGAATGAGCAACCCCCCTCCTTCTCAAAGGAGTATCCCTTGAAAAAGGCCAAGTGTTTTGCTTGAAACTGTTGGGAAGTTTTTAATATCATTTTAATGTTTAAACGTCATGCACATTTTAAATATCATATAGATTTTAAATGTGTTGTATAGTTCCCATTGTACACTGTTTAGCAATTGTATAAATATTTTTTCATATCGTTATCACACACTGTAAAGTCCAATCTTAATTATTGTTATAAACATATAGAATAATAAAAAAAAATAATGCATTTTAAGAGTAATTAAATTATTCAATATTATTAATTTTAATACCTTCTGCATTTACTCCCTTTTATGTGAATACACATCTGCGGCTGTTTGTAAACATGAAGGCTAGGGGAGGTGCAGTTGCCCCTCAAAGAATATGATAAAAATGTCGTAGTTAATAGGTCAGATTTAAAAACTGCACAAAATCGAAAATAACTTGTTGAATTTTACTAAAACAGGAACATTAGCAATAAGACAACACTTTAAGCCTAGGAATTTTAATCATCAATTTTATTTTCCATTTCAACATTCTCAAAGTAACACATATTTAACTATATTGAGTACTCTAGCAAATTTAAAAAATGTATGTAAGAATAAAAATGTACCAATTTTCCCCAAAATGTGCACAACAAGAACAAAATAAGCTGCGCACCCTTAAGTAAGTTTTGAAATGGTGCTCTTATTTGGAAATTTTGTTTCCGGGGTCCAAATTAGCTCTCTTTGCCTCTGATCAAAACTTTTTATTTTCATATAATATAAAATGTAATTAATTTATCAACAACACAGAATGATTTTCTAATTATATGGATTTCATCTAATTAAAATATCTTTTAGGTACACATAACTCAATTTATCTTTTATAATGATTTTTGTAAATGATCTTTGTCTGTTTTACTGCACCTTTCTTAAATAGCCTTCATTCGAAACACTTCTGAGGTTTCAAACTAAAAAAAGCACGTGGAAAGTGTCTTCAAAGTTTAGTCATGCTTCAAAGTTTAGTCAAAGTTTGCTTGCTTTATAATTTGCACTCACGTCTTGATTCATTGATGACTGATAATTAAAAATAGTGAAAATCACAGCAATAAATAAAAAGTGTGACATCTGAGCCGATACAGAGCAAATCAATGAGTAATGTTGAAAATTTCAGAACGAAGAAACGAGATTTTTGGAATACAGATCTTCGTCGAATTATCAGCGAAAACGAATGTTCGGCGATAATTTTATGTAAAAACAGAGCTGAGTTCATTGAATATTTTAATGGACATTTAAATTCAGCAAACTCTATCTAAGACGAACTCTGTGTTAGGCTAAAATCTGCGAAACGCGGAAAGATTTTAAAGTGTCGCAGAACAATTTTCGGTACTTACGTATTAAAGCCACCGCAGCTTATATATATATATATATATATATATTATAATGTTACAGTTATAATTAGAGGCTAAATTTATTAATTTATTGAATTAATTATAGTAATTGGAAATAGATGATGATTTGTAATTATATTATGGTTATATATATGTTACATTATTAGATCTAATTCCGCGATTTCCTTATCTTATTCTAAATTACTACTTTATTTTCACTAAATCCTTATCCTTAAATAATCTCTATCGTTAACTCTGTTTAATACCCTTTAATTTAATGTCTCACTTGTCTTAATCGCTTAAATATTACGCTTTTAGTATTCTTAAATTAAATGCTCCATTTCCGCGCTTTTTTCTTTCGAGAATATTCTTTTAGCTTCCATTTTCACTTTCCCGCGCATTTCTAAGGTATCCCTTTTCCCTTCAAATTCATCCGCGTGCTCTGTCCGCACTCTTTATATGACGTGACATTCTTAATTATTCATTGGTTGAGAGCGCGACCTACGCCATATTTGTATTCTTACACGTGAGGAACAAAAAGTTGATACTCGCTGTGTTTCAGCAGATTTTGGAAGATTTGAGTCGATTTTCCAGTTTACATCCATCCTCTGGTCACCGTCCTTTTATTCGATTATCTGGAACTTTGTTTAGACCTAATTACTACTACGGAGAGATGGCTAATAAATAATCTCGGTGGAAACTGCGCCATTTGAAAGATGTTCTAATAAAGTGCTGAGCTGATCTTATGTGTCGTTTCAATTCATTCTGGGGAAACTTCACGGAACGATGTATTCCATAGTCTTCACTCGACTACTGCAATTAACAAATTGTTATACTAATAAAACAGGTTCGAATTACCTGTTCTGACCACCTATTATTGCTGTATGTGATCCACAACTACTATCGAGACAGCTAGCATTGCATTTTCAAAATTGCACTACTGGTAACTTAACAACCAGTTATTTCGTTCACTAGTAAAGCCTTCCAATGTTAGAATAATCTAACAATTCTATTCTAAATCATAACATATATATATATATGCATATATATACATATATGTATATTTATTTTATATGTATACTAGGGTGCTCTGCCCCCTGCAAGCTACGCTCGCTAACCCCCGTTCAGACACCGCAGAATCTAAAAACACGCTAATCTGATGGGACTTAAAAATATTAGAGAAGATTGAATTATACTGAAAAAAGCTGTACAGTTTTTCCTGTAAACGGGTTTCCATTCAATTCCCTTTGATTGCAAAAATTTAAGGGCGATTCAGCTGCTGTTAAGACATCCAACGGTTGAATTTGTTTTTGATTAAAGAGGATCAGTTAAACATTTGAAAGGAAGCTAAAATAAAATAAATTATGTATACAGAGTCTTTATCTCCCGTTATTTTAAAACAATATGTATAGCAATTGCCAAATTCATGTGACTATCATCAACAGTTCAGGGCGGACCACTTCGCACTTCGCTTTTTATACTCTATGTGCCTATGTGCCAATTATTACTTTAATGTTAGCCAGGCACAGGTGATAACTCGCCAAATATTATTCTATCGCCATCATTTCATCTATATTATAATAGTTCAAGTCATCAACTGCCATATACAAATACGGACTGATCCCTTCGCCGTTCACATGAAAATTTGGCAGAGATGTCATATACGTCCCATATTGGCGCGATTTTTTCCCGACGCCAATTTGGGGAACGCATCAACAGCATAAACAACAATATCCGGCTTACCATATCAAGCAAAACAACGATAGTTTGAGGCCAGTTAAGTGCTCGTTCCGTATATGACATTGGCGTCAAAAAAAATCGCGCCATTCCATTTTGATTAAAAAATCAAAAAAATTTTTTTTCGAATAAACTACATAAAAGTTGCCATTGTCGCAAAGAATTTTAGGTACTGTTACGCTAGCCGGATGCAAATCTCGCCAATAGCTTTTTTTCAACTCGCCAGTTAGCATTTTTTTTTTCGAGTGGTAATATTTGGCCAGAAGGTTTGGCGTGATTTTTATTTTTTTGCGGAAATTTGGCGAAAACCTCGTTTTCAAATACCAGTTACATATTCATTTTTGGTATTCCTTAGATATCCCGTCGACCAAAATTCTATCGCCAAACTATAAGATTAAATGCCAATAATGGTTGATCGTAAATGACACATTCACTTGACTTTAAGCAAGTTACACGTGTTTACGTCATCAAGTGATTTTTATTTCGACGTTTTATTTGTATGTTTATTAATGTTATACTAATTTTTTGTTCTTTCGTTATTTAAAATAAAAAATATGTCAATTTGTATAATTTGGCGAAATTGGTCGACGGAATTAGTAAGTAGTAACGTATTTTTTAATTATTTTCTATTATTTTCTAAAGGAAATATCAAAAAAATAATTAATAATCATAGACCAAAATAATTCATATAATTTAAAAAAAGAAATAAAAGTAAATAAACATTTATTATCAAATAAACAACAATAGCCGTGTTACCATATCAATCACAATAATGCCATTTTGGCGTCAATTAGTTATCCCGGTGCGTAGATAACATCTGTACCTAATTTTTTTCTTTTCGTTTTGTTTTTTTAAAAAAAGAAAGAAGTGAAAGCCATCAATTTTAAATGAAAGTTGTGTATTTTAAATAAAATGTATGAAAGGTTTATATTTTAAATGAAATGAATAAAATATGAAGAAATGCGACGGGAAAAATGTTTAGCGAATTATCACCTGCGTCTCGCTAACATAAAAATACCGTCAGAATTGATTTCTCTATCAGAATCTTTCGATTTTACGAAAGATTGTTCAAGTAAATTGAATTATGAATAAAAGTAGCATGATACATTTCTTAGCATACAGTTAATGTAACCTTTTCTGAAATATGAAAAAAAAAATCTGTTTGATTAAAATTTGAGTTGCCATCATTAGAAAAATGTATATAAAATTAGAAAAAAATTAATGTTTCGAAAACTAATTCGAATTTAAAAATTCTAATACCAGTTTTGAAATCTGCGGATCAATATTGATTTTTGGTGTTAATTTCATCGCAAAGTATTCCATATTTTAGGAGAAATCGCCGTGAAACATAATCAGTTGTTTAATCAGTCGATTCATACTTCCGTTTCATACTTCCGTTTCGTAAATTCGTTTCATTAGGATTTTATATATACTAGGGGATCGCACCCGGGCTCCCAGGGTTAAAGAATATAGGTGAAAACATTTTTTTTTAATTCAAAACTAATAATTTTTTTACATGCAATAAATTTTTAGATTGCCCATTTACATTAAATAAGCATTTTTCATATTGAAAATACGAATTATACAATCAAATAATTTTTTTTAATTTATCAAAAGCGATATTTCTTATTAGCCGCATGCTAAAAGTAATTTGACCAAGATTTTGCTACTTACGGCATCCTTTTATATTCTGATAATTTCAGAGCTTATACGTGTCTGTTAAATTTGTGTTTTATTTAGATTATTTTATTTATTTATAGGGGAGTTTTCTTTTAAATGGATATTAGCCCTAAGAAAATGATGAACTCTTTATTTTGTTTTAAGGGCAAACGGATTAATCTGTCGTAATCGAGCTTCGCGTGATATAGATAAATTAAAAAATATTTCCTTCTTTAAAATTGTTTTTAAAACCATAGACAAACAGTAAACTGGGATGAACTTTGGAAACAAATTCCATTTGAAAAAAAAAATCGAATTTGATGATCTAAAAATTTAAATTGTACGATTACAAATATGTTAGATTTGTGTTTTTTTTTTTTCAATATTATTCTTTTATTTGTTTATAAAAGAAATATTAATTTCGTTAATTTGTCTTTCACAAATATATTAGACTGGTGTTTTTTTTTTAATATTATTCTTTTATTTGTTTATAAAGGAAGTATTAATTTCGTTATGCAAAAAGTGTCAGAGACAAATGCTGAAAAATGTTTGTTGCTTTATGTGCAAAATGTTTATCATTATTATGTACTATTGAAAGCGGCACGTGATAAGATAAACTTTTTAAAAAATCATGCATAAAAATTATTTTAGAAAATATAATATATCAATCAATTAAGATACAGTTTTTAAACAAATTGCATTTGAAATTAATTTTTTCCCCTATGCGACGAAAATCGAAAATGTACGATGGTCAGAAGATTAAAAAATTGCAGTAGCGAAAATTTCAAGACCGAAGTTTGATCACGAAGTGTTGCCATTCATAAAATGACGTCAGAGTTACGCACAGATACGTTTGTTCTTTATAATATAGATACTTAATCAGTAAAATGTAATAAAGATCAGTTACTAGCATGTGATTAGCAATTGAGGCTCTTATGCTTGGTATTCCGGAATGAAAAACAGCAATTTTCACCTTCTCAAAATTTCCATGCGCACTTCTCATATCCATATTCATCATTTTTAAAAATTTTGTATTTTGTTTGATCATTTAAAAATAATTTTAACTCAAAACTTGAAGTCACGATTGTCAGCAACATCTTTTATGTGAACAGACGCATTCTTTATTTGAGATTCTAATCTCAATTCCGGAGAGTAAAAATTTCCGTAATTTATGTTTTTTAGACGTATTTGTGTTAAATTTTGTTTAGTTTTATCTAAAAAAATGATCGTTTTCTTTCAAATATGACTTCATTTTCACTTAAATAAGCATTTCGTCTAGTGTCTTGAACTTAGCATCAGTACACATGCAGAAGGAAAAACAATATAGAAAATTTATGAGGAAAAATGCTTGTTTTCAAAAGCAGTATGTTATTTTCCGTTATTATGCCCCCAATATAATATTCTGCTCCTAATGGGATATGCGACACTAAACCCTATACAACAATTTTTATCAACATTTTTGAATTTTTATCAGAAAATAGCATGAAAAAAGATAAAAATACCTGATTATTTCTCTCTTGTCTGCAATAATGAGAGCTATGTAATTTTAACCATTTTGAAGAAATTTCATAAAATGCTTTTAAAATTAAAATATAAAAGTGGGGATATTAAAAAAAACAGATAGTGCGATCACATCTACAAATGAAGAGCTTTCAGTTAAAAAAAAATATTAATAAAATTGGTTCAGCAGAAAGATCATGACAGATGACTAAAAATCACACTTGTGTTTTAAATATATATAGATTATATAAAATTAGGAAAAATTAAATTAAGCAAATTCTGTTATTTGGATAAAATTATAGTAGAATGTCCTAAAGAATAGCATTTAAATTTTATTATTCGAGAGAATTTTGGACAAAAACTTCAGGAACATGATATTATTTTAAACCATGAATTATTTGTTTGCTTGTCAAACTCCGCGAAGCAAATCTTTCCAGGCGAGAATCATCGCTATTATTTGCATGTCACCTCCCTTTTATAAAGACACTCTAAATTTTTTTAAAACATTGCGTTTTATCAGCGTGTGATTTTGATTACTTTATTTTCAAAAATGAAGCATTTTCACCTGTGAAGAATTTGAAAGCAGCTGGGCTGTGAAAATGACGCACCTCTACAAAACATAATTCAGTTTTAAGAATTAAAATACACGCTGTTTTATAAAATGACGTCATTTGCATTCTCTAAAGCAATCCACTTTTACTATCCAATATTAAACTTCGTCTATAGAAAAGTATGCTTATGACATCATTATCGCGGAATAACTCACAATATTCTTGACATAGCCCGTATTTTAATATCAATTTTTTTTCTGCTTTTATGAGAAAATGGCAACAAAAAGATACAGTAATCTCCTATTTTTGACTGTTTTCCGTTTACTTTCAATGACTTTCAATAGAAATGTGGTACTTTTGTTGCCACGATTTGAAAAATGTTATTAAAAACTACAAAAAATTAATATCTGAAAAATAAATTGAGATACAGCTTTCAAACAAATAGCTAAATCGCTTATGCAAAGGAAAATAGATATAGGATTGCTCATGCTAAGGGGCTTATAGAGCAACTCTACATGATTGACAAACATTGGAAAAATACATACAATTTTGATGTATGTCGTGAAAATTCGTCGCTTCGGCACTCAGTGTGACGTTGTCGTTAAGGTGGTTTTTGTTTACTCTTCTTACGTTTCTAAATGAACTCCTAAAAACGTGCGTCGCGAAGTTCAGTGATGCCATATTTTGTACAAACATTTCTACTGTGAGCATGCGCCTTGTGTGTTTATTGTTGCTTTCTTATACAATTGTTTTATGTAGTACATCTTCACTTTCAGCAACATATAAGGAAATGGCATGTTTATAAGCAAACACTTTCGTCATTCAGTCTACAACTACATTTTTGTCGTAGCGATCATTGCAGGAATGGTCTTAGCGGCGTATGCCAGTCATATCATAGACCTGTTAAACATTGACCAATTAAATTGCCCAAACTCATGTGTACAATAGTAGTCATAAAAGACGGACTGGTGTTTTTTGCTGATCTACAATAATTTGATCAGCATTGATCTCAGCTGCCCTTTTCTTTGACCGTATATTCCGATTTACGAGTCTACTTTTTAAATTACACGAAGACAATTCAACAGACAACTTGCACACGGGATATAACATCGGACATCCAATGATTACGGTATGACATCTTTCATACTTGAGACTTTGTTTTCGATATTATCGGCTGTTTTTAAAATATAATTAAATGTTAAATATTTTATAAAAATATTATAATTTTACACATAATAGCAATATAAAGCAGGTTATTAATTCAGTCATGCAGAAAATCATTCTTTTTTCCGAAAAGATATGATTTTAATTATGGAAATAAAACCGTTGGTCGCAATTTCCCGAATCGAACGAGTATGGGAATCAGCACTGTATAATATAAAAAGAGTTACTTGCTCTCCCGCTGTTTCAAAAAAGAAAACTAATCGTGAATTTGAGTAATGTATAAAGCCATATCTTGTATCTTTGAACATTATTATACGCTTTTGAAAACTATTTCCGAAAAATTAGATATAAATTTTCGGAAGAAAATTGCTTATTATTATTAGATTAAACTTATGCTAAATCAGGTGTATATGAAATATGAAAAATCTTTGTCTAAAAATAATAGGATATTGCAATATCATATAATGACAACCATAAATTTTAAAATCAGGATCAAAGAGTATATATCAAATACAACAAGAGAACTATATCTTTCCTCAGACTACATAGCAAAGAGCCTTTATGCGATTGCTTTTAAAAATAGTAAAACAATATATCCATCAAGATTTTATTTCCCATCAATTATCCGAGAGTCAATAGAAATCACTTTGCGCGGCGAGAATATATGAAATGATTCAGCCTCCTTTGAATTGCCTAGAATTTGGAAAGAGATTATTTTCAAAATAAAAAACAATAGATAAAATAATTCACGTTCACAGATGAACATTTGTATTGGAGTACCTGCTGTTACTATACCTGTTATCTCGTGATTTTTGTTTAAAAAGGTCATTTTAATAATTTTTGTGGAAATAGTTTCCTTATCAAAATTGATCTTGATAAAGTCGCCACTTATATGCGAGCGAAGCATATAGATTTAGATTAATTTTAACGCAATTATTTTAATTGGTAAATAAATCATATTAGATGTAAATTATTTAAATGTATATATATTTATTTAGGTGTATTATAATCATATTAGATATATTTACATCTAATATGATTTATTTACCAATTAGAATAATTGTGTTAAAATTAATCTAGTGTAATTACGCATCCAGCAATTTCTGGAGTTCCATTACCTGTGATTTATTCTATTGAGCTGAACCAGGTTTCAGACCAGATGCTATAACCATTAACCCTTTCAGGGCGGTGTTTTCATAAAAATACCACTTAATTTTAATTCTCAAACGGTACACTGGCACCAGAATTTTGATAAAGTATTTTCCATTTAATGTGAAAGGGAAATATAGCGTTATTCTTATTTCCAATTAAATTTGTTGATAAATTCCGGTGCCATTAATTTATTTCAACACTTTAGCATTGAAAATGCTTTGCCCTTGAAAGGGTTAACGTTAGCTGGGTGAAAAAGGTTCCACCAGATTCTTCCGGGATAGCTTAGATGGTCCAGCACTGGCGGCTTCAGCCAGGAGATCCCTGGTTCGAATCCTGGTCCGGACATTTTTCGCCCAATTGGAAATTTGCATCTAACATGTAGATCTATTTATTTATAAGTAGGGATCGACGAGAATTTCGTTTTCGTTTTCGGACCAAAATCAGCGTTTCGCGAAAATTCGTTTTCGGCGAAAATGCTGTCGAAAATTCGGCCGGACCGAAGCTGTCTTTATTCCAAACATTTCGTTCGTTCTTTCGAAAATTTTCAACGTTACTCATTCATTTGAGCTGTATCGGCTCAAATGCGGCACTCTTTATTTATTGCTATGAACTTCACTGTTTATAATTTTTAGTCATGACTGACTCATGAAGTGAATACAAATTATAAAGCAAGCAATGCATATATGACGCTTTTCACGTGCTCATGAAAAGCTGCAGACTTAACAGTAATAGAAAAGTTTCATTTTGAAACCGCAGAAGTGTTTAGAATACTCTTTGAGAAAGTTCAGGTATAACAGATGGTCAGAGACACTGGGTCATACGTATAATTGATTAATAATTATGTATGTTTAATAAACACGTATATTTAATTAATAATTATGCATATTTATGTATGTCTTAATCACTAAAAATTTTTTGGACATTTTCGTTTTTAGCCGAAAATGGGAAGATTACCGAAATCCGGTTTCTGTTTCTGTTGCGGTCTTAAAAGCCTGTTTCGGTCGATCTTTATTTATGAACCTTTAAATGTATTGTTTCACTTTTAGCATGTTATAACTTTAATTTAATAAGCAAAGTTTAAGTAAGCAGTGAGTTTAAATAAGCAGAGAGTTTAAGTAAGCAGGCTTTAATACTTTAAAAGAAATGCGCTTTAAAATGTCTTGATCTTGGTAGAAATTGTTTGGAATACTGAAATGGAAGATTTCCCATAGAGAGAAAATATTCTTAAAATAACAGTCATATTCTTAAAAATTTCGAGAGAAATGTAAGGACGTGATATTAATAAAATAAATCAAGTTTTTGGAAACTTTGATCTCAGAATTTTATATAATATCGACAAAACAGTGTACATTCCTTAGCTTTTTACAAAAAGAAGAATATTTGTAAGACATGAGGACGAAATATTTTTTTTACGTGAATAAAAACAGGATAAGAAGCAAAAAAAGAAAAAAAATCAAATGCCTTTCATTAAAGTAATGTTTTGTGCTAAAAATGTTAAAGAAGTTTATAAGAAATAGCTGTCAGAAAATCCTACACGTATTGTGTTCAAATCAAATTCGTGTGAATTAATGTGTAAAGATAAAATATTGTGACACATAAATGTGTCTTGTTATTTTACATTCAGAATCACGTTATTATCTATACTAATTTAATGAAGAGAGAACTCCTGACTGACTGACTGACCCACCAACGCGAGCTGAAACGGCTAAAATCAGGATCGCGAAACATGGATGGTAGATTGCTGTTATGACTTAGGCAAGCAATAAGAAAGGATTCTCGAAAATTTCATTAAATGGGAGGTCTAAAGTTTCAAGTAATTTCGCCGTCTCTCAGCAGCTATTTTAGGCTTGAGCGAAAAATTCAGCATAACAAATCTATTATTTTAACACAATCAAACTGACTGTCAAAGTTATCATACGAATTGAATATTTCCAACTGAGCGAAAAATGCCCGGGCTGGGAATCGAACCCAGATCCTTTTCTTACAAGGCCAATGCTTTTCCGAATTAGCCTAAATGGAAAAGCACTGGTCTTGTAAGCCAAGGATCTGGGTTCGATTCCCAGCCTGGGCATTTTTCGCTCAGTTGGAAATATTCAGTTCGTAGGATAAATTTGCCAGTCAATTTGATTGTGTTAAAATAATAGTTCATCTACGTATCCATCGTTTATATGGAGTTCCTTTACCTGCGGTTTATTCTGTTGAGCTGTCTACATGACAGACCAGATGTTCCTTACCAATAAGGTTATTCTGAGAGAGATATGCTGGCTGGTTGTCGGCCCAGTTAGCTTAAACGGAAAAGATTTGACCTTGTAAGCCAAGGATCTGGGTTCGATTCCAAGCCTGGGCATTTTTCGCTCAGTTGGAAATATTCAATTCGTATAACAAATCTACTAAAAAAAATAGCTAAACATGTATTTTAGCGATTTAGAAATTCAACCACTAAAGGTGTTAAATGGGGGAGGGTGTTCGAAAGTTTCAGGACATTTCTCCATTTTTCAGTAGCAGTCTTTTGTAGAGGAGTGACGTCCAATATAACAAATCTAAAAAATAGTTAAACGCGTATTTCAGTGATTTTACAAGTTCAGCCACTAACATTAAAAAAATTAAGATTTTAGACAAAAAAAAATATTGTTTAGATAAAATTAAACAAAACTATTGTCTGTAATTTCCTTTATAACGTAGATTTAAAAAACAAAGTAAAACACAAAATTTATATATCTTGTACCTTATAACAACTTATATTCAGATGCAATTAACTGTTTCGTAACATAATACAGCGCAATAATTTGAACGATTATAAATAACATCATTATTCGAAATTATAAAGATCTTTGGCTGCTTGGTTGTCATTTTACGAGAACAAATTGTTTCATTTCTGAATTATAAAAATGTATGCATGTAAAAATGTTTTCTTGTGTGTGAACAAATATTGATGTATCAACACGGAGAAAAAAATGAAATAATATTTATTAACAGGGTATCAATCCTTAAAAAAAAATAAAATAAATAAATAAAAATATTAAATATTTTAATAATAATAATATTAAATACATATAGACAAATGCGCAAAAAACAAAACCTGATATTTGTAATGCATGTTATCTATAATTTGAGATTCATAATACAGTGAAATTTGTCAGTTACAATACACTTGTCTATAGCGTTAATATCCACAGTCCTAGTACGTTTTAAAGGAAAACAAAAACTTAGTAAATCTGTCTGTAACAATAATCCGTTTTTTATAAACTTTATTTATAATAACATACAAAACTTTAATATTTCATTTATGTTTCAGACTATCGAACTAAAATGAGATGGAGACCATATTTTAAACCAGATTATTGTTTAACTACATTTGTGGATTCTTAGAAAGTTGGAATACACGAAAATTGGTAAAGAAACTTGATATTGACACAAAGAATCTCTAGATATTTTTTGCTAAAAAATTAAAAAAATACTATTGTTAGTCTAATTCAGGCGTGTCCTTCTTTTTACCATGCCGAATCATACCATAGCTGGTAGCAAACAATGAACAGACATATTGTACCCACGATTGAAAACATGCAGCAAGATTGTCTCACAGGAGTTGTGGTAGCAATACACACATATTTACACGGTATGCATATATCTCACAATGGTTGCTATAATGCCTCAGACAATAGAAGTGCCCAATGTGAGAACAAATTGTAAAATAACAATGATTATTAATCTTATTATAATAGTAATAGTCTTAGTAAATATAGAGTTAAATGTTTCTCGAAATTACGAACCATTTCAAAAATGCTTACTAGGAAAATGCGAAAAACCTCAATGTAGTACCTCAATAATTAATCCAACAAACATTAATGCTTCTAAAGATAAGCCTTTTGAAAAATGAATTTTAGGTAGATTTCGTATGAAATACTACCCATTACATTCTCTCCTATGTTGGAATTTCTGAAATTTTTTTTCTGATCTAAACGGATTATGATCCCTAGAACCCAAAACCACCCCGAGTAAAAAAAATTATATATATATATATATATAGCTCTATTAAAAGTAAATGATTTATGAAAATCATGAAAAGAGGGTGCAAAACAACAATAAAAATCTATGAAAATTTATAACGAAAAAACAATAAACAAACCACTCCCTGCTCATCAGAAAGTGGGAGGAGTGAAAAAAGCAGGTACCAAAAACAGAAATTGGATCCTCACGGGTTTCTCAAGATATGGCCAACCCACATACTCCAAAAGTATAAAAATAGATTTAAACTTTCAAAAACACAACATAACAAAGCTATTTTAAAAAATATTAACGAATCAAAACTGCTTTAAAAACAAATATAACCAACCAATTCAAAATCCAAAAAACCGATTTAGCTTGTAAAACGTAAATAAAAATTAATAAAAATTAATAAAAATTCTAATATGACTAAATCATTAAGCAATTAAAAGTATTGAACATGTGAGAAGGCCATACCCCCACCTTTACCCATGAAGACCTGAAAAAAACTTGCTACCTTTAAAACAATCACTACGCTCCACTTCTTTCCATCAGCAGGAGTTGCAAGCAAGGCCATAATCCAAGTTAGACCAGCGTCCTGAAGACTTGTCTTTCCATTATCCTCATAATCATTAATTTTCTTTCCAAGTCACCGCAGTTTCTACTTGAAGCACATCAACATGCAGACGTTCTTAAAAAGACTTTAATCCACACCCTTCATATATTCAAGCAGCTACCTTGGCATCCATTACGGTGTTTGGCCGCTTAGCTGTTGCCACTTTAGAAAACGCTTCTCAAGCTGATTTACATAATGAAAAATAAACTGGTATGGAAATAAATTATTATAAAAAAGATTAGCAGTAAATTTAAAAATCTGTGAACTCAAAAATTCTCTATTACTACAAATTTTATAAAATCTATTAACTTGTCCCACAATAATGTTAATAAAAACCTTTTTACTTAAATTTGAATACCAGTGTGGCATCGATTGAGTATCAAAATTAAAAAAATCCCGTTTATCAAAAAGCTTAATTAATATATTGCTATCTTTAATTAAAATGTCTAAATCCAAAAAATTAACATGTAATCTATCAACAGAGGCCTTATTTAATTTTAAACATGGATGATAGATATCGTTAATCGATACCAAAAGTTTGTCATCGAATATTATTAAATCATCGATATACCTTAAAACTGAACAACTCTTATTATTGTTTAAAACATAATTAAATTCATAATAAAAAAGAAACAGATTTGCAGCAGAACTCGAAAAATTAGTACCCATACCGATGCCACATACCTGGTAGAAAAGTGAGCTATTGGATGTAATGAAATTATTAAGAAAACAGAAATTACATAAACTTAAGAAAAAATCTCTTTTAATTCTAAGCTCCTCCTCAATACAAAACATATCAAAAATATTTTTTAATGTATCATAAAGTAAATCTATAGGTATATTAGAAAAAAGATTTTCAAAATCAAAGGTATACAAATTTGTGGGCGTTATGGGCGTTTTTTTAATTTTATTTAAAACCTCATTACTATTGTCTATACACCAAAAATAACTAGTATTTCTATATTTAAACTTCAAAAAACCATAAATGCGCTTCAAAAACTCCTGTAACTTAACATTTAAACTTTTACCTATGCCTCTTGAATTAAAACATATAAATCTGAATTTAATAGGTGTCTTGTGAAATTTTGTGAAATTTTGGGGTCATAAACAGAAATGGAAAAGTATGCTGATTATTAATAGCAAAATTATATGAATACATCTTTCTAGCCTTTTTGGTGTACGCATTAAATTTGTTTACAACAACCTTGTGACTTAATTTACATTCTTTATACAATTTACTATTATTTAACTCATTTTTAACTTTGTCAATATAAAAAAGCTTTCATATAATTGCATAATTTGAAGCCGCTTTGTCCAAAGGTACTATTACAAAATTGTTATGTAAAAATTGAATATAACCTATATCTTCTTTATTGAGACTATGATAAACATAATCCTTACTGTTCAAATAATTATTAACAAAAAACTCAAATTCCTTTAATATATGCCACTCCCATTCGAAAAAAGCTTCAAAGGGGGTGCTAAATCTGTAACATAATTGCATAATGAATTTTTTCAAATCCCTCTCATAAATCTGAATAGCAGTTTTCTTGCTAATTGTTTTATTTAATCTAAACTTAGTACCCAATCCCATCATAAAATGTAAATTTTTGTTCTGTATAATATCTAAATTTCCAGTAATAACATGTTTATGGAAATCATCAATAAAATCTAAGAAATCTGTGTCACATTTACATGTTTCAGGAATTTCATCAGAAAAAGCAAGAGATCTATAATTGAACAATTTTTTACTAAGAGGAATGTTATATTTATAAGCAACAGCTATATCAATATCTCTAAGAGGGAAAAAAGTGTCATAATATCTGAAAAAATCTTTAATTTTAAAATTGTCAAAAGACTTCTGTTGAAAATTCAAAGTAAAGAAAACCCTGTCAGTTTTGGAATCTAAAAAATTCTTTAATCTAAAATTAATAAAGTCACAAAGCAGGTCCCTAAAATGAAAATTAGAAAATTTATAAATTTTACTAGCTTTCCTAATTTTATTTAAAATTTTAAGCTTAAGTGTGAAAACCGCTTTCTTTACATTTTTAATACTGAAATTTACGATAAAATCCTTTTCAACATTACAGATCCATTCCTCTGGCACTAAACAATTTAATTTATTGGATAACACATGTGATCCCCTTGTATCTCTTTTAATTTTCAAATTACTAAACAAATTTAAAAAACTATAAACATTATCAATACTTTTTATATTGTAAGAATTTAATACTGTATTTAGGCCATAAGGATACAAAGTCCTGGGTTTCAAAATGAAGTCATTTTCTATTTTCAAACGCTCATTCTGATTCTCAACATGTGCTAAAATTTCAATCAAAATGTTATCAAAAGTATGCAACTTAAAATGCATAATTTCAAAAGATGGATATTGTAAATCACCATTGTGAACATTTGATCTATGATTGTTAATTCTAATATTAAGAGAACCAGAAGTCTCACCAACATAAGCCTGCGAACAAGTCAAACATGTAATTTTATAAACAACATTATTAAATTTGCAAAATGTACAATAACCTGATGGTAGATCAACAGCAGTGGCGTGGCGTGAAAATTTTCGGTGGTCATCGCAATTATTTAAGTTTGTGGGGAAAAATTATTAACTCTAAAATTCAATGGTTGAATGCTCAAAAAAGAAACTTTAAATCTTACCTTCACTTATACATGAACTCCAAATGTTCTGCTAAAACTGGATCGTAGAGTTTTAAAAGCTTATTAAGAGTTTTAAAATATTGCTTGGTCATTGCCGCATCCAGCGATGACCGGACGCCACGCCACTGATCAACAGCTTCGGCACGACTCACCAATCATGTTTTACAAGGCCTATCTTTTCATTTAATATATTTCATAATTTCAATAAGGAATTTATACAAAATTCCAAAAAAAATTTTTTATATCATAACTTTTTGTAGGCACTTACACCTAATTGCATAATAAACTACACCCAATTCAACATATGACATATGGAATGACTAGTTGAATACACAGCAAAAGAAGCGCAAAGCAGCTTATCAAATTGCCAAAGTATATAATGCTTTAAAAAAAAATTTAAAAACAAACAACCTAGTGCATCAGGTGCAACGCAGCTTCTTATATGCACTAAGTGAAAAAAATTTTTAAAAGCATTATATATATATATATATCAAGCAGGACGGTCGTTCTGCCAAGCCAAGCTGAAAAAAAATGCTAACCCCGCCAAACAAACAAACGCGAAGAATAAAGGCAAGACACCGTAACTGCTTATTATACTGTAGACAACTTCTCCATCTTAAATCGACCAAACATGGCAGCGTAAAATTTCCCATATCAAAAGAACCAATCATCGCAGTAAAATAAAACCAAAACCAGAAGGGCCTAATCAAGAAGATCTTCAATTTGAGATCAAATGCATCCTCATAAATTAATTATAAACAGAGATATTGATTTTTTAAAATAACGTCGAGATACTAAAAATGACAGATTTATTTTCTTCGTCACAACTTATGTTTCAATCGAGGTAGAGACTTAAATAATGGACAGAAAAAAGTAAGGATTGAATTTTTGGATAGATATTTACTCAATCTACGTGCTTTTATAAAATTCAGCTTTAAAAACATAAATTTTCTATTCATAATTAGCGAAAAACTGTTAATTATTTCTAAAGTTTACAAATTATGCCAAATAGCGATAAACCCGCCAAAATATTTTAGAAATCTTATACTTTTCTTTTATATTATCCTTTTGCATTGATTTCATCGAAGATAACTATGGCTGAGATTCAGATAGATTTTTCGCTGTTAGCGAAATGAGTTTGACCAATCAGAAGCCTGCATGTTTGAGAATATTTGCTGTTTCTGGATCCCGGCCTATGTCATGAAAGTTTTGAGTCATTTTTTTAGTGCCGTAGATGAAGTGCAATGTTTGTAGAAATGTAGGCCATGATCCAGATAGATTTTTTGCTATTAGCGAAACGAGAATCACCAATCAATAGCCTGCATTTCTGCAAACAGCGAAAAGTTCACAAAAATGCAGGCTTCTGATTGATGAATCTCGTTTCTCTAACAGCCAAAAATCTATCTAGATTGCGCCCAATGGAGGATATTCCAAATATGGGTTCGAGGCTGAAAAAAGTCACGTGATACCGGTAATTTATCCAAGGAACTTCTAACTGATAAGAAGGGAAGATACTACTACTTTGCCTCATGAACCGTTTCACTGGCTAGCGGAGATTTACATTACACGTCTACGGAGCCTTCCCTTCTTTACAATAGAAGTTTTTACCTTGACTACGTGATCAAAACGTAGATGGAATATCCTCCATTATGTTGAACACAATTTTGCATTTCCACATCCAGGAAGGGTATTGATTGTCATAACAACAATACATATTCGAAACTATTTAAGGCACTGATTCTGAACTCCTTTGTTATACATTTCGATATTAAAGAAGTTGTTGTTTCCATAGTAACAGTACTTTTCTGTATTGCTTTCTCTAAAACACAAATATAGAAATTTAACAAAGAGCGCTCAGAATCAACACCATACCAGAGAGCCTTTATACATAAGAGTGGTGATATATGCACAGGAGGCATGCTCATTTCAAGTTTTTGCCGAAAGTATGGCTACAGCGTCTAGAATACCTTGTGTGGAAATATGCTATCCAAACAACTCTAAAATTTTGTATCCCTTAAATTTGCGACGATACTGCTAAAATCCCAAGTATCGACCACAGCGACATCTGCGGGATTTAGTATTACATTGTATAGACTAGCAATATCTTGCAGTTTGAGAAAATATCCTGCAGATGTTGCTGTGATCTGTATATTTCAGCAGCATCGTTGCACAGTTAAGGGATACAATATTTTAGGACTTTTTAAGTATTACAGGGACAGCCAATTTCCACAATATATATTCTAGGTGCTATAGTACGGCAATCCACTTTCTTGAATAGAGGCTATTCTATCTACGTATGTAAATCCCCGCTAACCAATGAAACAGTTCACGGGAGAAAGCAGTAGTAGTTTCCTATTTCCCTTCTCATCAGTTAGAAGTTTTTTATGTAAATTGCCGGTACTACGTGACTTTTTCAGCCTTGAACCCATATTTGGAATATCCTCCATTAGACGATACGCGCAAGGACGAGCTTTATTAGACTAGGGAAATAATTCAATATGCATTAGCCTGACGATAATGACACGCTCGCAAAGACCTTTAACGATTTGTTTTTATCTCTTCTACCAATAAACCTTTATTGGCCATATGTCGCTACTTCGTTATAGCGACCCACTTGTTCCTAATTGGATCCCGGCCTTAATGTATCAAAATACGGAGTTTGCTTTCCGTACTATTCCTGAGCTCAGTTACAGTGCCTAGAAGATACAGTGTGGAAAACGGCTATTCCTATAATGCTTTAAAAAGTGCTAAAAACTTGTATCCCATAAATCTCCAACAATGCTCAGCGGCAATATGCTGATACGAGCGCCATCTCGTAACTCTTTTCAATATAAACCCTGTGTTTTCAAAAATTATAGAATGTTAAATATCGGAAACTATAAATATAAGATATTTTAGTCTGTTATAAGCTAATTTAGTTAAGGAATGACGTGAAATAGGTTAAAGAGTCTCTTTTAGAATGCCTATCGTTTTTAAATCACTACGATGGCACTACGATCGACATCTTGTTATTCAGCATCGTTGTACATGTATGGGATTAAATTTTTAGCACTATATTGTAGCCGTTTTCCACACTGTATCTTCTAGGCGCTGTAGCTCAGTTATAACGTCTAGAAATATAGGCCGAGATCCAGGTACACTTTTGCAAACAGTGAAAAGTTAGCAATAATTCTGGCTTCTGATTGGTCAATCTCGTTGCGATAACAAACAAAAATCTACCTAGATCACGGTCATGGTGTGGAAACCGGCTATTCCAGTAATACTTTAAAAATTGCTAAAAATTGAATCTCATAAATATTGAAAAATACTGAATGACAAATGTCGATAGCAGCAACATTTTCTAGATCTTCTCTAAGCGAAACGTTTTCTCAATTTATGTCTTTTGAAATAGTTACGTTGGAATTACCATATGTCGCTGTGATCGACATTCATCGTTCAGCCTCGTTCAACATTTATGGGATACAATTTTTTAGCACCTTTTTAATAAGCCGATTTTTATACTATATCTTCTAGACACTATAGCTCCGTTATAGGCCTAGATCGAGGCTAACGAAAAAGACAGGCTACCGCGGTGGGTCTGATTCTTCTTTTTTTACAGACCGCTGGAGTCACGTGATGCTCGAATGCACCAATGAAGGTGTGCGAAAAGAGCATCACGTGACTCCAGCGGTCTGTAAAAAAAGAAGAATCGGACCCACCGCGGTAGCCTGTCTTTCTCGTTAGCCTCGGGCCTAGATTATATGCTGTAGAAATCGACTATCCCAGCAATACTTAAAAAAGCGCGGAAATAGGGAATCCCTTAAATGTACAACGATGTTGAATTCCAAACAGTCATTTGCAGCGACATCTGCAGGATATTTAAAAAAAAAGAAAGACACACGTGTAACGCACCGCTATAGCGTCTAGAATACATAATGTGGAAATTTGCTATCCAAGCAGCGCTAAAAAGTTGTATCCCTTAAATGTGCACTGACGCTAAAATCCAGGGAGCTGATCGCAGCGACATCTGTGATATATTTTAAAGTAAACATCGTATTATTACAGCAGGCTTGACGCCAAGCACACAAGTCAGATGTATGTTAATAAAATGTAAAAAAAAAAGCTACAGCGTCTAGACCAAATTATAGCGCCTAGAATATATAGTGTGGAAATTGGCTATCACTGTAATACTTAAAAAAGTGCTAAAATTTTGTATCCCTTAAATGTGCAACGATGCTGCTGAAATATACAGATCGCAGCGACATCTGCAGGATATTTTCTATAACTGCAAGATATTGCTAGTCTATACAATGTAGTACGAAAATCCCGCTGATTTCACTGCGATCGACACTTGGGATTTTAGCAGTATCGTCGATCATTTAAGGGATACAAATTTTTAGCGTTGTTTAATAAAATATTTCCACACTAGGTATTCTAGACGCTGTTACCAAATTGTCAGGAAGTTTTAGGAAATATCCTGCAGATATCGCTGTGATCGACTCATAGGATTTCAGCATCATTTGAAATTTAAGAGATCCAATATTTTAGCACTTTTTTAAGTATTACTGGGATAGCCGATTTCCACACTATATATTCTAGGCGCTGTGTCTTTTTCGTTTACCTCGGAGTAGATATAGATGAAGTCATTTGTAGTTGCTCCTAAACTGTGGCCAACAACATATAAGGCCAGTTCATAACGTCACACGGAGTTGATTATCTGTACACGGCAATGGACACAAAAAAAATCGGCGAGCAGCTTTGTACTAACCATCGTGTAAAGATGATCCAACTCTGAAGCTAACGAAAAAGACAGGCTACCGCGGTGGGTCCGATTCTTCTTTTTTTACAGACCGCTGGAGTCACGTGATGATCGAATGCACCAAAGAAGGTGCGTGAAAAGAGCATCACGTGACTCCAGCGGTTTGTAAAAAAAGAAGAATCGGACCCACAGCGGTATCCTGTCTTTTTCGTTAGCCTCGATCCAACTCCGTGTGACTTTTAAATATCATGAACTGGCCTATTATGTCATTGGTCGCGCTAACACCCTCCCTCCTGCGTCCACCGTATATAGCGGCATCTTGTACTGGAGACTGCTAAATGGGCTGCTATCGGTCAAAATCAAGAGAGAAAAGGGCAGAAGAGAGGGAAAGAACTCGTTTTTTTGGTAACTAGTTTTTCACACGGGATGATTGACATGTCGGTTCCTCTCCTTTCATAACTTCATGGTGGTGAAATAAGCCAAAGTCCCCTAAATATTTGAGAAAGTCTTGATTCGCGTCACGAAAACATCACACAAAGCAGGCAAAGCAAAGAAACAAAATCATTCATTGGCTCGTGAATATGAACGAGCCAATGAATGATTTTTCTTCTTTGTTTTGCCTGCTTTGTGTGACGTTTTCCTGACACGTGTCAACGCTTTCTCCAATATTTAAAGGGCGTTGAATAGGCCGGGATCAAGATAGATTTTTTGCTATTAGCCGGATGAGATTGATCAATCAAAAGCCTGCATTTTTGCCAACTTTTTGCTGTTTGAAGTAAACACCGTAGCCTGCATGGATGGAAGCTTCTGATTGGTTAATCACATTGCACTAACAGCGAAAATTTATCTGGATCCCGGTCATTAGCTTTGGTTGGTTAAGACGATTTTGGATAAAATCGAATCAAGAAGCCAATGTTTGTTAACTTTTCTGGTTAGTTTAATTGAAATATTCCTCGTCTATTACTGAAAACTGAGTTACCGTACTTTGGACAAAAAATTGAATATGAGTACACGACTTGTGCATATGTCACCACTCTAACACAGTGTTGCCAGATGGGCTACTTTTTTTAATTCAGATACTTGATTGACACCACTTTTTTGAAATTATAAAATACGCCTTATTTAGTGACATATTAATTAAGGCGAAAACAAAGGGAATTTTACCGTTTATAATTAGTGCTGGCAATCAATAAATCTGAATTTAAAAAAAGTAGCCCACTGGCAACACTGCTCTAACATATAAATGTTCTCTGTTATGACCATGATTCTAAGTGCAGTTGGTTAAATTTGAGTATCTGGGCATTAGAGAAAGCAATAGTGGCCCACCGTGGCTGAGTGGATAAGACACCATGCCGCTAATCGCTTGAAAGCGTAGGTGGAAGCAGATTCGAATCCCGCCGTGATCCGCATGTGATAGGATGTATGTGTTCAATAAAACAAACAAACAAACAAGCAAGCAATAATGAAAGGTACAGTTGGCATGGAAACAACGACTTCTTTAATTCGTTTAGAAAATTAATGAATAGTAGTAAATGACTCAAGTTTAAAATGTAGGCAAATGGTCTGGAAATATCAATGGCTCCCATCTTGTATTTCACAATATTAATTTAATTGATTCACATGATTTATAACTTGATGCAACTCTTAGCTAATGAAAATTCTGCAACAAGACTTATGTAGGTAGATCTTTTGAATGAATAATTCAGAACTCTAAGAACAAAACGAAGTTCTTAAGGGCTCTTCCTCAACCCCTCCCCCTCAAAAAAGGAAATACGATAGAAAGATATAAGAATTTGGATAGATTCAATATGTCTGTGATCTTTTGTCAGAGTTCAGAAAAAGACTCTGGGCATTAAAAAAAAAAAAAAAAAAAAAAAAAAAAAAAATGACGAAAGATAAGACTATAGATTTCAGGCAATTTATTAACCGAAAAATATGCGTATATATGCGGCTTTAATAATAGACTATTAAAGATAATCAATTTAGGGGAAATTTTATAGTAAATTAATATCATCACATTTATGCAAATAGGTATGGATAAACAGACTTGAGTAAAATTACATATTTATTGTTTCTTCTCTATAACACGATCTAAATAAAGATGAAGTTATATGTACAGTTTATGTATTTAAATTTTTAGATTTTTTTTAATCCAAAATGTTCCTTTATTATGTCTAGAATTGCTAGATTTACAGATCTTCGATTCTTTAGATGCCTGCGGGGTTTCATTCTCGGATTAACCGTAGGTATTTGTAAAGGTAAATTTATTTTGCAAAACCGTCAGCAAAAAAAGTTAGAAAAAACAATTAACTGACAGACTAACTGTAAATATATATTTTATTTCGATTCTGTTTTTTACTATATTTTCATCTTTCGTAGAAAATTTTAAGGAGATATAAATTGAGAAAGACTGATACTTTGAAAGAAGAAATTGACTTTCCTTACTTTTAAATTATTAATCACTATAAAAAATGAATGATAGGTAAACAAAATGTATACTATTGTGTTTGCTCCCTTCTTATAAAGGCTATACAAGGACTAATTTTAATTTGAGCTAGTAGAATTATTTCAATTATATATCATTTGTTAAAAAGAACTGATACCTGCTAAAAAACAACTTTTCAAAAGTAAAAAAAAAAAAAAAAAAAAAAAAAAGAAAAAGAAAAGAAAAGAAAAAGAAAAAAAGGTGAAAGTTGTGGCTAAAAAATAGTGTGATATCAAATTTCCAAACTTATATTACGGTATTTATTTAACATTTTTTGATAAAAATTTACCATATGTAAATCGAGTACCTAAGTATGCGTTGATAGAAAGCCTTTTCTCCTTTACTAAATACATCATAACGTGTTTCTGAAAATTAAATTTTTTTTTAATTATGCATGATGGGCTTGGCGGCAATCTTTCCATATTTTACACAAATTTCTAAGCACTCATCTCGTAACATATTTGCATTATTAAGAATTTCGAACTTCTAGTTTTATCTACAGACAGATAAATTAAGAAAGTTTTTTATTTTGAAAAAACAAATTGATTTTTACTGCTTTAACTAATTAATTAACCCCCCTCCGAAAAAAGAGAGTCATAAGATGAAACCTGAAGTTACTTCAACATTATTTTTAGACACAAATTTTTAGGCACTCATTTCCATAAATTAAAAGAATAAAATGTTTGCTTTAGTAACAATTTCGAACTTCCAATCTTAACAATGAACTTGTGTGCTTAGAAATTTGTGTAAAATATGGAAAGATGGCCGCCAAGCCCATCATGCATAATTTAAAAAAAAATTAATTTTCAGAAACACGTTATGATGTATTTATTAAAAGAGAAAAGGCTTTCTATCAACGCATACTTAGGTACTCGATTTACATATGGTAAATTTTTATCAAAAAATGTTAAATAAATACCGTAATATAAGCTTGGAAATTTGATATCACACTATTTTTTAGCCACAACTTTCACCTTTTTTTCTTTTCTTTTTTTTTTTTGCTTGGCTTTTTTTTACTTTTGAAATGTTGTTTTTTAGTAAATATATATATACAGGGTGGCCATAATTAAATTGCAAGTGTTCAAGGGGTGCTGGAGAGAAAACTACCGGGAATATTCCAATGAAATTTGGTATCTACTCATTTCAAAACATGCGCAAGTCAAATATGCAAAAAAAAAAAAAAAAAAAAAAAAAAAAAACCTTCACCCGATAGATGGCGCTATACCGTGTTTCAATGCTTATCGACGTCATATAGGCAAATTTTAAGCCCATCGAACAGTATAAAAACATCAATATATTGAGTAAAGGCCAGTCATGACTCTGAATAAGAAGGAACGTGCATTGTTAGTGAAGATATTCTATCAGAATGGTAGCAATTATTCAGCTACTCTGAAAGAATACCAACGTATGAAACGATTAAGAAGAGGTCCAATGAGTGTCAATGGATTGAAAAATATGATTTTAAATTTTGAAGAATCATGACAATTGGGCGTTATTCCAGGCACAAGAGGGCGACGTCCCGTAAACCCGGAAAGAGTGCAACAAATTGATGACGCCCTTGCGACTACGAGTAGCAGCTCAGGAGCCAGTATGCTGCAAGAAGTGAGCGCAAGAAGTGTGGCTCGGACATTATCTCTTCCCTGTTCAACTGTGCATAAAGTGTTGCGCCACATTCTTCGGCGTTATCCGTATAAAATTAAAATTCTTCAAGAATTGAAACCCCATGATGACACCCTAAGATTTGATTTTGCAAACCTTGTCCTGTCGAAAATCAGTGAAGATGACACTTGGATACAGAGAATATTGTGGACAGACGAGGCGCATTTTACCCTATCAGGTAGTGTAAAATGCACATAACTGCGGATATGGGGAACGAACAAACAATACGCTAAACGTGAAGAACCCCTCCATTCCGATTATGTAACTGTATGGTGTGGAATGACTTGTGATTTTCTTGTGGGCCCATATTCCTTTGAGACCCCAACTCCAAGTGGTCCCAAACGCTGTAGTGTTACAGGGACTAGCTACGGTGCGATGTTAAGACAACAATTGATTCCAGCATTGCAAGAGAGACATTGTTTAGAAATTACGGTATTTATGCAGGACGAAGCACCCCCTCACATCGCTAAAGATGTTAAAAAATTGCTGCATGATACCTTTGGTGCGGACAAAGTCATAAGCAGAGGTTTCGACAAAGCTTGGCCCCCACGTCCACCGGACCTTAATCCTTGCGATTTTTATGCGTGGGGACATCTGAAAGATATGGTTTATAGAGAACGACATGCTTCTGTTGCTGAATTGAAATCTAGCATAACGAGACACGTGAGGTGTGTTACACCAGAGATTTTAAACGCGACGGTGGACCATGCTGTTTTACGTTTTCAGCATGTGTTTGCATCTGGTGGTTCACATATTGAGCACATCATGTAATAATTTCATTGAATAAATAATGGCTTGTTTTCCAAAGCGTCTTTATGGATTGTTTAATTTGCGATTTTAATTTATGAAAAATTTGTAATTTTTATTACATGATACTGTAAAAATTTAATTACTGAAGCGAATTGTATGGAATTTTGATAGACTGTAAATGATATTTAATATTGTTTATATGCCTCTTAGAATGTCATTATGCTCTGTCTATCGATTTTGGAGGTTGTATATGCCACCAGTGAACATTTAAATACGGTACAGCTCCATCTATCGGGTGAAAATGGCGATGTTTTTTGCATATTTGACTTGCGCATGTTCTGAAACGTGTAGATACCAAATTTCACTGGAATATACCCGGTAGTTTTCTCTCCAGCACCCCTTGAACACTTGCAGTTTAATTATGGCCACCCTGTATATATATAAAGGACTGACTGATTTTAAAATTCAATAACTTGCAAATGGTGACAGATACTTAAAAAATTCTTACAGGAGGATTATGCATAAGGTCAAAAGTTTTTTTTTACAGTGATTTTCAATTTTAGTTCGAATTACAAACAATAGATGGCACTGTAAGCAATAGGCGCTAAAAACAGGCTCGATTTTTTGGTCGATCTCTTCTTCCATGCGGAAAAAGGAGATGGAAATGTATTAAGTGGGTCCCGAAGGACCAAAAATCGAGCCTGAATTTAGCGTCTATTGATCGCAGCGCCATCTATTGTTTGTAATTCAAACTAAAATCGAAAATCACTGCAAAAAAACTTTTGACCTTCTGCATAACCCTCCTGCAAGAATTTTTTAAATTTCTGTCACCGTTTGCAAGTTATTGAATTTTAAAATCAGTCAGTTCTTTTTAGGACACCCGCTATCTATCTATCTATCTATCTATCTATATATATATATATATATATACCACTTTCTTCTGGACACGATAACGTCCGTAAATTTGCACAAATCTCTTCCAAACTGATACCTAAAATCAAGGGGCATAACATCTCGGTCAAGTTCGTTAATGGGCAAAATCGGACCAAGGGGTCGGAAATAGGGAGGGGTTTTGTGAAAACCGAAAAAACCCCATAACGTCTTAATTTTTGTACATTTGAAATCAGTTTAAAGTTTTTATTACTTCTAAAAATTGGGCCAAAAATTTATGTATCACAGATTTTTGATAAAATTAAAAATGGGCTCAAGGGGCATAAAAAAGAGGGTTTTAGTGAGGAAAAAAAAATCAAAACTTCGCCAATTCTCAAGATATCAAATCTAATTAAATTTATTATAAATCTTCTTAATATTATCTACAACTTTTATACTGACAAGTTTTTGACAGGACCAATTCTCCTGTAGGCCGGGCCGCAGGGATTTTTTATTTTATGCTCAAAAACGTATTCGAACGAATCGACGATATTATTTGAAGAATCGACGTCTTAAAAAGGCACCAGGGCGCCTAATTTATGGACAACCCTAGTCTAATTTCTGTCTTTCTCTAAAGACAACCCTGGGAACAAAGGCAGTTTTGATTATACAGCGTGTCCACAAATTATCTTTACAAATTCAAATCTAAATAACTAACGAATGGAACAAGATATCTCAGTTCGGTTTTCTTCATTTAAAAGAGGATCCCTGAAAGTATTATTTGCTTTGATTTTCAGATACCATTGCTGGACAGCTTCAGTCAACTTTGCTACTGGAAATCATCAGATAAAATTCTGGTGGGCTTCCGTTTTATCTCATGCCCTAGTCCACCACTACATTGAAGTGCACGAACTTTTGCAGTATTATTCCTGGGAACCCTTACGCTAGGTGACATTGCGAATATCGAAGACACTGAGTGTTTGAACACAAATCTGAAATGAATATCTTAACACAATTTAAACTGTGAAGCTAATTTTTTTTAAACTGTAAATAATATAGCACCACTGCTACCAACAAAATAAATAAGTAAATGAATAAATGAATAAATTCTTTATTCCAATGCACTTTTTTTTCTCCTTAAACTTGGTTTTACTAAATTACAAAGGATTTTGGTTTTCATAATTTACACAGTTGACAAACAATAAAAAAAAGCGTAAAAAATAAAGCGTATAAAATATATAGGATTTCTATACAATACAATAATTTCTATACCAGCTTAATGATTGTGAACGTAAATTACAAAAGAAACAAACTTGAAATAGTGGAATGAGAGCTTGCAAACTACGAGCGGTCGTAGAATACGCTGAAAGTACTTGTTCATGTCCGATTACGAAAACCGAACAGCACCGAGCGCGGTTAGTACTTGGGAGGGTGACCACATGGGAACCGCTGCTAGTTCAAATATTTCTGTAGACACTTCTACAGGTATTTCTATAGCTATATACGATGAAACTAGCTTATAGAGAAAAAGGGCAATAATACTTTTTTTTTATATAGAATTCTATAAGAAATTTTTGCAAGGGAAAGTGCTGGGCCAACAAAAGAATAGCAGTAGTATATGTGCTAGCACCGCAGGAAAAGTACCGGATTGAAGTAATGTGATGGCATGCCAATTCTGGCCTGCTGTTGGCCATCACTGATCGGCCAGTTGCATTCCGCAAGGACACATTTGTACTGGTTTAAGTAATGGCACAATTGCACTTTACCGCTAATGGCAGTTGCGGCTGCCATCTTTTTCCAGCTGATGGACCACTGTTTCTTTCTTTTCTCGGTAGAAACAAGATCAGATACACAGATCCAACGACATTTCAGGACTAAATATGGAAGAGAATCACCATCAAGCCCAACAATCCGTTAATGGCACAGAAACTTTATGGAAACTGATACTGTCCTGCATCAAAAGGGAGTTGGACGACCAAGCACAAGTGAAGAGGATGTCGAACGCGTTCGGGAATCACTTGTGCGTTGCCCAACAAAATCTGTTCGTACCGCAGCCAGGCAGTTGAACATTCCACGTTCAACCGTACGCAAACCGTACAAAAGGTATCGCAAAAGGTACTGAGGAGGTACTAGAGCGGATATGGCAGGAAATCGATTATCGCCTTGATATCCTACGGGAAACAAGGGGTACACACATAGAGGTGCATTGATGTAGTAAACAAAACTTTCAGATACTCACTTGTAAATAAAGAAAACAGAACTGAGATACCTTGTTCCGTACTTTAGTTATATAGGTTTGATGTTGTAAAGATAACCTGTGGTCACCCTGCAGTTCTCTCACAAAATGCGAGATATTGTTCTTACTCTTCTGTATTGATTCCCGTTCATTTAGAAACTTACAGGTTCAGCCACATTTGCGTAATAGTGTAAGATTCGTTCACATGTTATACGCAATTACCCAACAGCTAAATCTTAAACGATAAATTTCGAGGTACGTTTAAATAAAATTCAGAAGTAATAAAACACAAGTGCAAAAATTTTTCAGATATTCTTCGTTATCTTAGAATCCATTTAGTGTAAAAAATATCTATTTTTGTGAAAATTGCGGAATTTTATTTTATTTTTTATAAAATTCATGTGTGTCAGAAAAATCATTTTAATATAAGTAATATACCGATTAATGATTTCTTGAATTAGAGGAATTTTTTGAGTTTTCCGTCGCTAAAATCGTGTATTTTATTTGCTAGAACGGGGCGAATGTTTTCAAAATAGAGCTTATAAGACATGGGATCGAAATAAAAATTAAATTTAATAACTTTTAAAATAATTTCATTAGCTGGTTGCTTTTTGACGGCCGATTATCTACTCTAGGGATATAGGCCCGAGGGGGTAGTGCCCTCCGTGGGGGGGGGGGGGTCTTTCTAAGGGAACCTAACCTGTATTTGCGCATTGAAATCCATGGCTCGAAGAAAACCACGAAAACTCCGAACGATTAGTCCGACGGGCGCGATTGGGTTCGAACCCAGCACCTCCCGTCTACCAGCTTCGAGAGAAGAACCTCAGCCACTGGTGGGGCATAAATATTTTTTCGTATGATGGGAAGCAGCGTTTGAACCTTTTTTCTGTTTGGAAGATGTAGTTATAATTAACAGTTGTCTGTACCGATAATCTGTCTTTACTACATTTTTTCAACTGCATTCTAATCGTTACAAACAAATTTGTGACATAAACTACCATATATTATGATCCTCCACGCCTCCCCCCCCCTCCAAAAAAAACAAAACTAAACTAAAACAACTAATTTCAGAATAATAATACAAATAACCTAAGAACAAAAAATCAGTTAACAGATCTGATTTCCATTCTTTTTTTTCAGGTATTATTACTATTCATTGCGCATGTTTAACACTTTAACTTACCCATGCTAAAAACGTTAAATTCAAAAAACAAAGTACGGTAAAATTATAATAATTTATCACAGTAAATGATGTCATGATGAGATCATTATCATTTAGTTACTAAACGACTCTAATCACACACACACACACACACACACACACACACACACAAAAAAAAAAAAAAAAAAAAAGGCCTGTTTAAGGCAACAACAGAACATTTACTTCCATTCGAATCTTTAAATTAAATCAATGCTTTCACATTTACACACATTTACAAAGGATTATTCAGAACCTAATGCACCAAATTTAAGATTTAGTAAAGAATACAAACAATTTTTGTAAAAGAAACCAGGATCGGATTCCATTTATTCAGTCAAAAATACAGGGGCATTTACTCGAATCCGAACAAACTGTTCCTCAAAATTTTTCTAGTAATGAATATAATTTAACGAAATGTTAACAGACTGGCCTTGCTTTGTCTGAAATGCAATGACATCATAAGCAGCGCTATAAATGTAAAATATAACACGAATATTTGTACATCTGTATAGCGGGAACATACGTGTAATTAACATTACATTAGGAAATAAGGAGCGCCTATTTAAGTAATATTTGGATGTAGATGGTGACCAATATACCATTTCAAGTGATGACGTTTCATTTCACAAAAATAAATTTACGTGTGTAGAAAAAATTTCTAGAATATTTTCATTGTTCTAAAGTTATGCAGAAAAACTCGCATTCGGATTTGAATGGAATCAGATACCCTGTATTTGGGTTGAATGAACAGTTTACAACCTTAGTTTCTTATACAAAAATTATGTGTTGTAGTTCGATTTACCCTCTTTAAAGTTTTTACCCTGGATACTTTCCCTATATAAAATATTTCTCTTTACTTATGTGAGCATGAAAGAGTTTAATACTATACGAAAGGAATTTTCTTACCAAACTCGGCTCAGAAAGCATAACATCTAAATCAAAATTAGGCGTAAGGTGTTACTGAAAACACCATGGAAATCTCCACATTAACTACTTAAATGTCTTATTAATGTTAATTCATCCTTTAAAGGACTATCTGCTTAATTACGTTCGTAAATTTCCTTTCGCCGAGATAAGCAGAGGGTCTTGCCAAGGATACATTATAGTTTCTTTTTAATAAGCTTCTCAAAATACCTAAATATTATGCAGTATTACCAGGATTATTTTATTTACCTTCGCTCTTCGATAAATTGTTGGATAATTTACCATTTATCGTACCTGGATTATACAAACAATATTGCCATTTATTTGACATAGAAACATTCATTTATATGCTTATACTAGTCCGGTCAATATATTTTATATTTTTAAAATTAGCTCGTAAAAATGCTGCGATATTACATATTACTTAAGCTACTTTTTAGGGATTTGGTACATTTTACGAAAAATGACGAAAAATTCGATTTTCTTACCACTCGTTTAAAATGAGTTTAGACATTCGTGGTATATTTGGAGTCATTTCGTAAAGATCCAAATGAAAAAGACAGGCAATTGCACTGACTTTCGTGTTAGACCGCTAGTGTCATGTGACGTTCTTTTCGTACATCTGCATCTGTGCATTCGAACATCATGTGACTCAAGCGGTCTAGAAAAGAGAGACAAGTGAAACGCACCGCGGCATCCTGCTTTTTCGTTAGCTTCGGTAAAGATCCATTTTCCTTTACAGAGTTGTAAATTTTAAATTAATTATTCTCGCTTGTGTCTTTTCAATATGCTAGTATGATTAAAATGCTTAAACGCCAATATGCATTATTCAACTCACTCGAGTTATTTAATGGGTGAACTGTTTTTCCGCTTTTAATAAAATTAAAAGTAAGCTTTATCTATAAAGAGGTAAAAATTGTTTATTTGTAGTAGGTAAGCTCTGGAACTACCGAACCGATTCCAAAAGTAATGGTATCAAAATGATGTTGTTAGTCCAACTTAGAACATAGGCTATATCTTATGTCCGTACCACTGGCCAAAAGGGGGTGCAGGAACTAAAAACGTTCTAAAAATGCGATTTTTGTGTTACTGAAGGGTCTAGAAACATGAAATTTGAAATGGTAGTTACTTATAAGATACTAATGATCTCTAAGAACATTTCTTAAAAAATTTGAAATTTAAAAGGGGTGAAAATACGAAAAAAGCGTTCGAAAAAACGTTCTAAATGGCGATTTTTACGCAATCTCAAGAAGTACCAAACCGATTTCAAAAATAATGGTCAAAATAATGGTGACAACCCTTGCTCCAACATAGGCTACATTTTATGTCGGTGCTACTACCCCTAAAGGGGGTGCAGGAGCAAAAAACGTTCGAAATTGTGATTTTTGGTGTTACTGAAGGGTCCAGATACATAGAATTTGGCATGGTAGTTACTTATTAGATATAAATGATCGCTAAGAACATTTCTTAAAAAAATTCGAATTTAAAAGGGGTGAAAATACGCAAAAAGCGTTCAAAAAAACGTTCTAAATGGCGATTTTTACGCAATCTTAAGAAGTACCAAACCGATTTCAAAAATAATTGTGTCAAAATGATGATGACAACCCTTGCTTCAACATAAACTGCATTTTATGTCGGTGCCATTACCCCCAAACGGGTGCAGGAGCAAAAAAAAACGTTCAAAAATGCGATGTTTGTGTTACTGAAGGGCCTAGAAACATGGAATTCGGAATGGTAGTTTCTTATAAGATATAAATGATGTCTAAGAACATTTCTTAAAAAATTCGAAATTTAAAAGGGGTGAAAATGCGCGAAAAGAGTTCTAAAAAACGTTCTAAATGACGATTTCTACGCAATCTCAGAAAGTACCCAACCGATTTAGAAAGTAATGGTTCGAAATTGATGATAACAGCCCTTGCTCCAATATAAGATCTATTTCATGTCGGCGTCACTACCACCTTGCAGCTGCATTTTAAAAAAATGTTCTAAATTGTGATTTTTGTGATACTGAAGGGGCTAGCAACTTGAAATTTGGCATGGTAATTACTTATGAGGTGTAAATGCTGTCTGAGAAGAGTTCCTCAAAAATTTGAAATTTAAATGGGGTGAAAATTTACGAAAAGCGTTCTAAAAACGTGCTAAATAGCGATTTCTACGCAATCTCAGGAAATATAAAACTATTTCAGAAGTTGTGGTTTTAAATTGATGGTGACAGTCCCCGCTCCAACATAGTTTATATTTTACGTTGTTGTCACTACCATCTGGGGTTTACAGGAGCAAAAAATGTTCTAAATTGCGGTTTTTTTGTGTGTTAAAGAGGGGGTCTAACATTTTAAATTTGGAATGGTAATTACTTCAAGGATGCAAATGCTTTCTAAGAATTGAAAGAAAGAAGGAATTCTTCGAAAGAAAATTCCAAATTTAAAAGGATCAAGTGAGCGAAAAGCGTTCTATATGCTTTCTAAATTACGATTTTTATGCAATCGTATGAAATACGAAACCGATTTCAAACATAATGGTTGCAAATTGATGGTGATAGAACCTGCTTAAACATAAGCTATATTTTATGTCGGTGCCACAATCCCTAGAGGGTTGCAGGAGCAAACAACTTTCTAAATTGCGATTTCTGCGATAATGAAGAGGCTAGAAACTTTAAATATAGCACGGTAGTTACTTTTAAAATATAAATGTCTCTAAGAACAGTCAAAAACAAATTTGAAATTAAAAAGGGGTGAAGCGAAGGGAAGGAGTCAAAAGCATTCTAAAAGAGTCTTAAATTACGATTTCCATGGAATCTCAAGATATATAAACCGATTTCAGAAACAATGGTTTCAAATTGATGGTGTGAGTCCGCGTTCCGACATAGCCTATATTTTACATTGTTGTCACTACAACCTGGAGTTACAGGAGCAAAAAATGTTCTAAATTGCGTGTTTGTGTTACTGAGGTTGTCTAACATTTTAAATTTGGAATGGTAATTACTTCAAAGATGCAAATGCTTTCTAAGAATTGCCGGAAGAAAATTAAAAATTTAAGAGGATGAAGTGAGCGAAAAGCCTTCTATAAGTGTTCTAAATTACGATTTTTATGCAATAGTATGAAATACGAAACCGATTCCAAATATAATGGTTGCAAACTGATGGTGATAGAACCTGCTCCAACATAAGCTATGTTATATTTCGGTGCCACAATCCCTAGAGGGTTACAGGAGAAAAAAACTTTCTAAATTGCGATTTCTGCGGTAATGAAGAGGCTAGAAACTTTAAATATAGCACGGTAGTTACTTTTAAAATATAAATGTCCTCTAAGAACAGTCGAAAACAAATTCGAAATTAAAAGGGGTGAAGCGAAGTGAAGGAGCGAAAACATTTTAAAGAGTCTTAAATTACGATTTCTATGGAATCTCAAGAAATAATAAACCGAATACAGAAGTTATTGGTTGCGAATCAAGAGTGATAGTCCCTGATCCTATACGGGCTATATTTTATGTCGATGTCACCACCACCTGGTAAGCAGGAACAACAAGAAAGCCTTTAAAAACATCTAAATTCCGTTTTCTAAAGAATATTAGGAAATACCAACCGATTTCAAGGTTAATGTTGGCAAATTAATGTTGACAGTCTCTGTTTCAACATTTTTCGAGACATTCTATTTCAACTCTTTTTCGGTATTTTATGTTGGTGCCACTAACACCAGAGATGTGGTAGACTGTTAGACAAGAAGATTTGAATTTGATATTATGGTTAATTTTAAGATGTAAATGCGTTAAGATGGTTTCTAAAAAAATTAAAACTTCAAATGAATACTGAAATAAACGTATGAAATGAGCATAAAAATCTAAAAATATTTTCTAAATTATCATTTATTCGGAATTAGTTTTAGTTCTTCTTCTTAATTAAAATCTCATTTCTGTCTATTGTACTTTTATAATGAAGTTTAATCAAACTGTGGCTTAATTTGTAATTTTTCAATTATTCCAAAAAGTGTTCTTCTAATAAAAAATAGTCACGCAAATATCACTTGGCATATTTCAATTAATACGCGAGCAAAGCCGCGGGGTTTGCTAGTATTAATATAAAAGGTTCACTTTTTAAAAATAGCAATGTTAAGAAAAAAGTCATTTTTACTGCGCTTTTACCTTTATCATAACATTTTATTTATTTATTAATTTTTAACTCATAAATTTTTGGCTATCTTGTCCTTACAGTTATGGACTACGCTTGTTAGAAAAGTATAAACAAAATTGTTATTAACAGTTCAAAATTGTAGAAGTAAAATAGAGCTTCGATTATCCGAAATAATTGGGACCGATCATATTTCGGAAAATTGAAATTTTCGGTCAATGGAGAATGCTTCAATTTTAAGATTAAGGAGAAATATATGTAATATTCCTTATTATGGTAACAAGTGCTTAATAAAAATAAAGCAATAGCAAAATAGAGACAAGAATAAATTGCCTAATACCTTTTACATATATCACAAGGGTTTGAAAAAAAATGTTTTGTTTGTCGCGGTTTCGATTGTCTTTGCTTTGAAGCTCTATCACGGAGTCTTTTAAAATTATCAGTTCACCAATATCACAGTCTTTCTGCTGCTCCAGCCATGCCAATCCTTTTGCAAAACATTCAAAAGCTTCAGAATTGCTAATTTGTTCGTTTGAATCGTTCCCCTCCGCAGCTTACAGGGGCTCAAGTTAAATTTAAAGAAACTCAGCAAGGGGGTCGAGAATATTTATATATACTCGTAGTTCGGAAAAGACCACTTGCATACAAGGAATATGATAGTTAAAAAAAAAGCTCTAAAAATGGATTTCGGTTAACCGAGAGTTTCGAATAAAAAGGGTTTAATTTATATATTAAATTAAAAAAAAATTGGAAATTTTTAGAAATTTTATCATAAGAGATGCACTTTTGTTCTCAATTAAATCCTTTACTTTATAAAAACCACTAAATACTATTAAAAAAGTATTATAAAATATTCAAATATCGTGGCTACCGAATCACCTTAAATTAGGAGTCTTCAACCTTTAGCTTCGGGGCCACAAAACTTTGACTATTTTAGAATAGAAATCTAACCACAGAAACTTTGAGACTGACATAAAAATAGAAACTTCAAAAAATTTGCGATTGACAGAAACATTGCGACTTTTTACCATTAATAACGTGAAGATTGCCTGTCGAAGGTAGCAGGACATTTCGGTCCCGCTGTTCCGCTTCAGCCGTTTCGTTTCCGATATCATTTCTGTCCGTGGACTTTTCGCTCCCTTGTCATTTTCGACCCTTGCCGTTGTTGATGGACGCATTTATATTGTTAAATAAAAAAATTCTCAAAAATTAAATTGTTTTTATTAAATGTATTTATTAATAACTGTTCAAATTTATTTCAATTACTAATTGTTTACATAATTAATTTATCAATTACTTGTTTAAAAACTATTACATGTACTATATAATAGTTATTACAGGGTAAATGCAAATATAACTTTTTTAAATTTTGGCTACTAAAATATTATTAACTTCATAAGGATGTATAAAAATGATAAGGAATTCTGAGGATAAATATATTGCTTATTTATTTATTAGTGAGTTTATAATATTTTTCTTGCTCTTAAAATTTAATTATTTAATAATATCTTGCTCTTTGTGAATTGTAAACTATAACTCTGTTTAAAAAGAATCAAAATCTACATCTGGACAATACCACTTAACACAATTAAAAATTAATTTTACGTATTTGTACAGTGTTGCATTATTATTATTATTGTTATTAATTAATTGATAATTACTTAAACATTATGTTTTTGACTGATTTTTCAAAAACTTTCTTTATTTTTTGGGAATAATAAGTCAATAATTTTGAAGAAAAAATTTAATTAAGAATAATTGCTATTAATTAATTATTAAAATAGTTAATAATTTTGGCATAAAAATTAAATTAATACTTTATTAAGCATATTTTTTTAATTTAATATATTCTATTTTTTAATTAATAGCATTATTAATATAAAATACAAATTTTTTCTTTAAAATAAAACCAATACGTAATTATTATATATTCAGTTTATCATTATATTTTACAGTACCTATAAACTGAAATTTTAAACTATTAACATAATTGACAGTAAAACTGAAATAAAAATTTATTAAATTTATTTTCTCGGAATTAAAAAAAAAATAAAAATAAAAGGTAATTATAAACAATAAAACAACGACAAATGCAAGAAAACTTAGTTTTGTCAGTTAAAAAATGAAAATAAAATTAATTAAAATATTACTAACAGTATTATATAAAATTAAAAATAATCATTTTATTTAAAAGAAATAGCCCCAGTTTCAATAAAATTTGCACACGAAAATCTGCTTCAAGCAGTGGGAAGATTATTAAAAAAATGTAAGCAACCGCCTTAAAAAGATAACATTTTTTTAAGGAGGAGGGGGGGGGGGGGATCTAAAAAGTTTTCTGAAAAACAAAATATTTTTCATCCTAGTAAGCAAATCGCTGTTGCTTTCCCAATCTATATTAAAAAGGACAAACATATCTGTGCGTAACGCACACGTCATTCTGCGAATGGCAACGCTTTGAAATTTGAAATGAAATTTTGCTTTTGCAATTTTCGCTACTGCAAATTTTTAAACTTCTAAACATTCCACATTTTAAATGTTTACACCGTAGTATGCAGAAAAAATGCACTTTTAAATGCAATTTGTTTGAAAGCTGTATCTCAATTTATTTTTGAGATATTATTTTTTTATAGTTTTTAATACCAATTTTCTAATCATGGCAACTGAAGTACTTCATTTCTATTAAAAGTGGATTAGTTATCTTTATTGATTATATTCTTGCTGATGCCATTTTCTCATTAATATTAAAAATATATTTTTAAAAATTTGAACAGAAAATGACGTTACGCTTTAAAAAAGTCCCTGATGATGCTGTTATATTTCACTTATTCATTTCGCTGATATTGAGTTTGAGTGAATAGGCAAAATATTTCAGAGACTGAAAATGACGTCATATTTAAAAGTAAACGATAATTTTATTTGATAAAACGAGATATTTCCCTTGAATACGTCTAAAAGTTATAAATTTCTGGAATTTTTACACGCAGGTACAGAGATTATACTAAGACCTCAAATCACGAGTGAGAATTTTAACATGAAAAGTTGTAATAGTTGACAAACGTAACTTCAAGCTTGAAAATATACTTATTAATAACCTATTGCGCATTAAAATGTTTTTAATGGTTAATATGGATGTGAAACGTGGAAAATGACTTGATTTGGTTTAGATGTAAAGGTAGAAAAAGTCTATGATTATGTCAAGATGAAATCATTTTTGCGGATTTTTCATTCCGTAATACCAAGCATCAATTAATAACTTAATCAAAATTACTTATCTTGATTATATTTTACTGATGCCTTATATGAATTAAGTTTAATTTTTCAATAATTTTAACAGTTAAAGTTTATGAAGAAAGTATTTTGTTAATCTTAGGTTAAAATATGTCTTTGGAGAGTTAAATTAACAAGTGTAAGATGTATTTTTTATTCTAATTATTGTTGTTGATGTATTATAAATTTGATGCGACAGTTCCTTTGTAAACATTTTCTTTCGTCGAAATTCGGCGGGTTCCACCTCGTGTTTATAATGATAAAATAACTCATGAAAAGAAATTCATAAGATGCAACTTTGCATCTCTCTATTCTAAAAAAAAGTAACTAACGCTGTCACCGCCGCTGCTTATGATTTTTTGTGACCGGGGGGGTCTTTCTTCGTCAATATTAATTAAACTACTGCATACAAAAATATGAAAATCGGTGGTATTACAGAGAAATGTTTGATAAACACGCTGATGCAGACAGTTTTCAAATCCAATAATTATTTTAAGAGATATTTAATGTTAAAATTAGTCAAAATCGTTCCTTTAAAAAAGTTTTTTAGGAGCAAAAACTATACATAGGAATTTAATCATTTTTAAATCATTTTATACATTAGAAGTTCCCGGTGTGCAGACAGCATTTATTTTTTAATTTCATTCATTTTCTGATGATTTATTTCCGTTTTATATTCAAAATTTCCTCATTTCGAGAAATAAGTTTTACATCTTTTAGAAAAAGATATTATTTTAAATTGTTGCCAATTTTTAAAACAGCGCAAAACATAATATTTCCTTCAAATTAAAAATTAATTGGCACGTGATTATTATAAACAGAAAAACTTTCAAATTAGAATTAAACAATTAAGTTTTAAATGCAGGAAAATGTTTAAAATTACGACATAAAAACTATATTTACACGTGAATTTTAAAAGAGAAAAAAAATTTAAAATAATAAATTCATTAATCTAATTTTCATACACTATGCAGATTTGACTACATTAAAACAGAAGTTAAATAAAAAAATATATAAAAAAACATTTAATTAAAACAAAAATATATACAAAAATAGACGTATAAGGTGGTGTGCACCGAAATGACCTGGGACAGAAATGGCATCATAACCGAAACGACGCGACGGGACAGAAACACAAGGACCGAAGCGGCGGTACCGAAGTGTCGGTACCGAAATGTCGTGTACCCCTATCGGAATTTGTGGTGGCAAACGATTTTCAGGCAGAAGAGTTGAACATTTCTACCTTAAATGAAGTAATATTGTAGGTGTAAAATGGAATCTGCCTACCCCGATTATAATTCCATATTTCGGGAAAAGAGTTACGAAGTTATATTGAAAGTTTAAATTAAGAAAATTTAAAAATTTACGATAGAAGAATAAACACCCTACCCCATGATATTCCGTTTCATCACGTTTCAACTGTTGTTGTAATTATTCATAAAATTTCTTTTTTGTTTCTAATTCATGAAATTAGAAAAAATACGAGAAAGAAAAATCATGCGTCAAGAATAGATTATGAAACACTTTGAAACACTTACAGAATTTTGGTAGATACTGTAACGAAATTCCGCCGTTTAATAAGGTAATGAAGATATCTTAAATAAACAATTCAGAATTTGGAAGCACAAAACAGCTAAAAACGTACTTTCAGAGTTAACCATTCATAGATGCGATATATCCAGTTCTTTGTGTTGCCCTGTGTATCAATTTATTTATATTCTACAAGCATATCTTTGTACACTAAATATAGTTTTGCCGAAAAATGTTAACTTAATTAAAAAACACCTCTAAGCACTGTGAATTATCGTAAAGCTTACGAATACTTTTCTGTAGCCTTGTATATGATCTATAGAATTTAAACACCTATGTAGTATGCTAAGAATTAATTAATCTTGAAAACGCATACCGAAACTGAAACGTACTTCCAGCATTTATTGTGTATAGGCAATACAGTAGCCAAATTTTTTGTGCGTCTATGTAAATGAAAAATTATGCAATCATGCACTATTATGTCCATTATTAAATATTAACTACACAAGCCTTCAAAAATTGGGTTGTGTCATATTGCTTAGGTTTTGATAATTGATTCTTACGTATTTTGTGGAGCTGAATCCGAAAATGTCCTTCATTTTTTACCATCACGTCAGGATATTTTTTGCAAAATTGTTACTTTTTAACTTCGAAATTTACGATTTGAAAAATATTCTGACGTGATGGTTAAAAATGAAGGTTATTTTCAGATTTATTGCTAAAAAGTTCATAAAAATCAGTTATCAAAATTAAAAAAACACAACTGTCACATCTATTTTATAGTATCAGAACTTTGCTATTTTTTGACTTTGAAATTTACGATTTGCAAAAAATCCTGACTCAATGGTTAAAAATGAAGGTCATTTTCGAATTGAGCGCTAAAAAATATATAAAAATCAGTTATCAAAAGTTAAGAAACACAACCATATCCTGTACCTTTCAATATCAGATGTTCTCTATTTTTTACTTTTCACCATTGAAATTTACGATTTGCAAAAAACCCTGACGTGATAGTTAAAAATGAAGGTCATTTTCGGATTCAGCGCTAAAAAATACGTAAAAATCAATTATCAAAAGTTAAACAACACAACCATCGCAGGCACATCATATTCTATAGTATGTATGTTCAAATTCACCTCAATAATGCTAAAATTTCATTTTCACGTGGTAGAAGAAATCAGATACAAGATTTGAAATCAGCTCAAAAAACTAGTTTAGAAACATATTAGCGTACTCGTGCGGCAGAAATATTTGAACGTTAAGAAACAATATTTGAAAAATATGCAAATTAGGTACTATATTTCACAGTCACATGTCAGTATAATCTCAGAAACAACGTTTTTGTGAAGTAAATTAGGTAATAATCAAAACATAAAACAAAAAATCCTGTCTGATATTGCTTTACACCTTAAATTTGCAAATAATTGTATAAAATTTACTAAATTTCCATAAATTGATATATGCAAATATCTCTCAAACTTGACGTACTGGAATAAATCTAAAACTAGATTCGGAATCAGCACAAAAAACCGCATAAAAAACAAGCAATTTCTGTTTTAGGACAGAGCAAAAGTTCAAATTTGTTGACCAGTGTTATATAACAATTTTAATAAAGACATATGAATTACTTGATGAACAATATTATAAGGTGAATTTTTATGAGTTAATCATGTAATTAATTAGGAAATGTTTCAGAAATGTTTAATTTTTCATCAGATGTTCACGTTTTCGTGGTTTGAACATGCAATACATATCTAAAAGTTTATTTTGTTTAATTGACTGACTTAATTTGAAAGCACGACATTTGTTAAGGAGACACTAGACAATTCCATATGCTTAAAAAGTTTTTTTAAAAAAAAATATAAGTATAGAGTATTCCTAAACATTATGAATTATTAATATTTATCTATAAAACTGCATATATAGATGAAATATACTTTGTAACCAATTTATTCTTATTTTCACCGTTTAAAATTGTAGTTTTTCTTATGAATCATTCCTCAAAATAATTGATTTTATATTAAAAAAAAATGTTCGAAACATTTTGTATAAAAACAAAATACGCCCCGAAATAAAAATTTTTGATAGATTCAAATCACTCATTGAAATAATGACATTATATTTTATATAAACATATAGCGAATAATGAAAATGGAACAATGACAGAAACTAAATCTTTACTAAAAACTTTTACAGGAATAACACTTTATTTTTGTATTGTATGTGCGTATTGATAACGACATATAATTTGTAGTTTTAAACGAAATATGCAACAATAATGATTCATATATTCCATATGTATATATATATATTTACAGAAAAAAACGCAACTATTGTTATTCATAGAAAACTCTTCTTACATTTCAAAGCGTGTGTAATTTTTATTTTAAATCCGTTTTTGAAGAAGAAATATACGTAGTGATAATTGTCAGATTATCCTTTAGAGATTTGATATGTATTGCAAAAAAAAAATAAATAAATAAATAAAAAAAAATAAAATGTGTCTGGCATTACGTATAATTATCTGTTACAGGTATTGATGTGTTATAGCGCACAAAAAATGCTTGCTTATAAAATATTAAATGAGGTAAAACATGCAATTTTTCCGACTGCGTATTGGAAATGTAAATGTGAAAAAAAAATAATAAACGCTAAATGTAAAAGCATATTATGAATGTGAAATATATGTTTTTTGAAAAGAAAATCACTGTAATTACAATGTGATTTTTGTGAAACTTTATCAAACTTTATATTATATTTATGTCAATTTATCAGTTGTTGATAACTACGGGAGTAACTTTAACGAATCTAATACTTAACGAATCATCTGAGCGAAAAAATACCCAAAGCGGGGTATATTCAATTCGTATGATAACTTTACCAATCAGTATGGTCGTGTTAAAAATAATAGTATAACTTTAACGAATTTAGAATAACTTGAGTATACCTTTAACGAGATTGGAATTTCTCCTTCATAAATCTTAATGCATAATTCAAAATAAAATTCCAAGTGCACCAGTATCTTGAACATGAACAGATGTAAATTGGAACAAGGAGGAATATCTGGCTGCATTTAAATTACAATTTTGGGTATATACTGCACATTTTTAAGTATTTTATTTTAAGACCAGTCTAATTGGCTAAATAAAACGATTTTAGTTTTCTTCGTACGATCGTTTGAAGTGCAGTTATGGCTACTTTTGTTTCAGGTCCCAAGGCAGAAAGTGTGTGAATTTTACTAAAATGGAGCTGCTGGTTAAAATACCCCATGAAAAACAAAAATTCCCCACGCTGATAATAAGAATTAGCGAATCTAGATAATTTTAAGTATTTGCGGTGGATTTTTTTAATTATATTTCAGACATAAAACTTCAATAGAGTTTTCTGGTAAAACATGATTCTCGCGAAAATATATTTACGAAAACCGTTCTATCTCTAAACATTATGGTTACATTTAAGCAAACCTGATCGTATACAATTTATGTGACAGTATAGAGTAATGAAGTACCGGTTTAAATATCTGAGAATTTTGAAATTTTGCAAATATTTTCTTAAATTAACATAGATAAAGTATTTGAAAAATTATCAAAGTGATAATTTGGATAAGCATATTTATGGAGGTTTTTATTGGCTTAGGCAACTTTAACTAATTCAGCTTGTAAATTTATGGGAAGTAATTGATAAACCATCATAAATATCGTCATGAGATTATTTTTGGTAAGTGTCTGATATTCTATTATTTATCTTTATTATTTTTTTTTAAATTAGAAAGAAATTACATCAAAATAATTTAGAAAATAAAATTTTCTCTTTATATATCGGACATTCATTAAAATCTAACTGTGTGCTTGCATTTTACTACTACTCTACCTAGAACATGGAACGGTGAGCGATAAATTAGTTGTTCCTGGGGATCCGTGGGTATAATAACAACTCTTAAAATCTGAAGATATTATTTATTTTCTCGTTTTATAAGACATTTCTATAATGATGTCGATAAAATTACTCCCTTTAGTGAAAGAAAAGAAGGGCAAAAGACAATAATGGAATATTATTTCCGATTCGAAACGGTGAAGAAATATTTTTGTTTTATTTTTTGTTCTATAAATCGACTGTGTGATTTTTAATTTACATTTTTTTCTTTTTTTTTCTTTTTTTTATTAATATAAAATATAATCCCATGACTCACTTGCAGATTTTCTAAATGACTATCAGCATAAGACTGAAAGATTTCGATGTTTTAGGTTCATTTGAAATACAGTTTTCCGAATTTTTTAAAACTGTGGATAAATGTATTGCGATAGAACACAGAGTCAGAACATAAACACAGGATATGTTCTCAGTTTGGATATGATTATGTCCTAAACAAAGCAATATACACTTCAGAACGTGGAGATTCATTCGATTCAGTGAAAAGTAAACAAGAATTAGTTGGATGATAACGACAAGATCGCGAAAGTATAGTCTGAAATTCTGTCGGCCAATGAAAGTTTATTGCCTGCATATCGTCATGTTCTAATAAAAGCATTATACTACAATTAAGATTACTACGCCAGCTAGTTTATAGGATAATGTTCTTTTATAACATTAGTTGATTTCATTGTTTGTTGATTCTATATATATTTATGAAATATTACTGGAATAGGGTAAATATGTTTACTTTACAATTTTATCACAATATATAAGTTTCATTATATTATGCGTCATATTTTATATGCAATATGTTAAGATATTATGAGTGATGTTGTACATGCATGAATGAAACGTAACAAAATACATAACGACAAAGGGGGGAAAAGGGCTATGTAAATTGAAAGAGGATAATTAAATTGTAAGAAATTAAATAAATAAAAAATACTCCTGAGACAGAAAACATGATGTACGTCTCCCAAAAAGTAATGAATGCCGCTCATATTTCTCAGAATAATGTTAAAAATAAAAATCAATCTTTCAAGAAATGTGTATTTATAAAGAAAAAAGCAACTGAAGTATTCAATGCTGAAAAATGTATCTGCATATTACAAATGTTCTTTTTGGTGCATGGGATTAATTTAAGTACTGAAAATAAAAAATGGTGTTTGTCAACTAAGACGTTTTCTCTATTATTGTCTGTGTTTTACGAAATCAACGCATTGTTGTATTTTTGTGTAACATATTTAAAAGATGATATGTCAAAGACTAAAAACCAAACAAGGATGATTATAAATGTCATTTTTTATATTTTGGAATTAATACAAAGAGTTTATCTTTACAAAATGGAAAGAAAACTCACGAAATTACTGATCAGGATATCAAAATTTTACTTTAAAGTATATAGAAACAGCATGCGAAATTTAAGCCGAAAAATTATTATTGCAATTTTTGTCATTGTTGTTTTGAAAATATTAGTTTATTTGTGTATACATAATCTTATATCACATCACATAGATTACAACAATTTAAGAATTTTCAACACTGGTTTGAAATATCCCATGATATGTGTGTACATAATTTTTTTCTGCAGAGTTTGGAAAAATCTGAGTCCTTGCATAGCTGTCTGTTTTTATTTTGTGAGTTCACTACAGGCAGCTGTCTTTTCAGGAATAAAAAAACACGCTGTTCAATTTGGCCAGGATATAAATTTATTCGTTTCACTTTATAACAAATCACTTGAAGTCGTACAAGAATTTAATGATCTCTTTCAGTTAATATTTTTCACGACATTTGTCACGACACTAGGAACAATATTTTATCACATTTTTAACATTTCTGGTCACAATGAATTCATGAGTAACATTTATCGATTGCTTCTGGTGACTTTGTGTCTTATTACATTTTTGAGTATTTGTTTATCTGCATCATCTTTATCAAACTCTGGTGAAAATGCGAAAAAAGTACTTTTAAAAATCAGAAAACAGAAAAAGAGAATAAAGGAGTGTGTTATTCAATTAGACGACGAAACTTTATGGTTTAGAATGTGCGATTCCATGATTATTGATAAGAGTTTTATATTGTCTTCTTTCGGTGTCCTTTTAACGTACGGTGTCATGATTGCTACTTTTAATCAGACACAATAGATTTGGATTCTTAAAACAAAAACACTTCTAAATGCTCATTTAAACTGCTTTACGATTAATTGTATTTCCTATCTTGATATGCAAAGATTTGTCATACTTATCTCGTAAAAAATGCAGAATTTAAACTTTGACGAAACTTATGGTTTAGAATGTGCGATTCCATGATTATTGATAAGAGTTTTATACTGTTTTCTTTCGGCGTCCTTTTAACGTACGGTGTCATGATTGATACTTTAATCAGACAGATTTAGATTCTTAAAAAAAGCACTTCTAAATGATGATTTAAACTGTTTTACGATTAATTGTATTTCCCATCTGGATATGCAAAGATTTGTCATACATATTTCGTAAAAAATGCAGAATTAAAACTTTGACGAAACTTCTGGTTTAGAATGTGCGATTCCATGATTATTGATAAGAGTTTTATACTGTCTTCTTTCGGTGTCCTTTTAACGTACGGTGTCATGATTGATACTTTAATCAGACACAATAGATTTAGATTCTTAAAAAAAAGAACTTCTAAATGCTGATTTAAACTGCTTTACGATTAATTGTATTTCCCATCCTGATATGCAAAGATTTGCCATACATATCTCATAAAAAATGCAGAATTAAAACTTTGACGAAACTTTATAGTTTAGAATATGGGATTCCATGATTATTGACAAGAGTTTTATACTGTCTTCTTTCGGTGTCCTTTTAACGTACGGTGTCATGATTGATACTTTAATCAGACACAATAGATTTAGATTCTTAAAAAAAGCACTGCTAAATGCTGATTTAAACTGCTTTACGATTAATTGTATTTTCCATCTTGATATGCAAATATTTGTCCCGTATATCTCGTTAAAAATGCACAATTAAAATTTTGATTTCAAAATGTTATAATTGTACAAGGTAACGTTTGTAACAGTCAATCGTTACTTTAGACATATATCACACCCACAAAATGTAACAGAGAGAATTCTCATCTGCTGGTCGAGTTTGGACCAAGATACGCATGTCTGATGATTGTCTGCTGAAATGTTGGTCTTCTCGGCTCTTGTTCTGTGTGCAATGTAGCACTTTGAAATTGTTAGTAGCCATAGTGTTTGAAAGCGTGTAAAGTCTCTTTGTTCAGCTTTATTTTACGTCACTTGTACCAAAACATGAAAAAAAAAGTTTTCTGGTGCATATTCTGATGCACAGGCACAAGTCCTTTTGCAGCCCGCTGGCATATTCAGGGGCTCATTTTTCTCCTTATTCAGTGCTCAATGTCGGGTCGCAACTTTGTATAATATTATCTTTATTATTTTTTGTCATTTTATAAATTTTATTATTGCCACATTTATTTGCATGTTGTATATACCACAACCGCTCTCTATTGCGCTTATCGGCCGGTTCAGCTTTAGCTGAAATTTGGGTTTTGTATTTTTTAAGACCTAAAAAAAGGGGAAGGGATTAAAACAATTTCCAGTTTTCTCCTAACTAATTCTGAGTTCAACCCCCTGACCACCGGTCTAAAACTTTAAAGTAGAATTGTGACCTTATTATTCAAAAAAAAATATTAAGTGTAGGTACTCATTTTACTCAGACTGTTAAGCTCTACAACATTTGTATTGACAATGTTTTTGACAGAGTTAGCTGTTTTGAGATACTGTTATGGTATTTAAAAAAATGTGTTTTTTGACTATAGATCTGTACATATTTTCTAACGCTCACCTACTACGAGGGGGAAAACTTGAAATATTCATTCTACACCTAAACTAAATGGATTAAAACAATTTCCAGCTTTCCCCTAATTAATTCCGAATTCAACCCCGTAACCACTGGGCTAATACTACTAATTGTAAAATAAAAAAAATTTAAAGTAATATATTTTGTTTATATTGAAAAATATTTTCGAAAAATGCCGAGATATGAGCAGTAGAATGTAGAAAATCTCCTTAAATAAAAAATACGTTCTTAAATATATATTTTATATATTCCGCTTTGAAACCTGTCCTTGCTCCCACAATAAAGATATAAATATTTCTATATATTTTTTTCTGTAGACCATTTGTCCGTTTCTATAAAAATAAAATATAATATCCACTGATATATATATATATATATATATATATATATATATATATATATATATAACACGATTCTTATCTGCTTTATTAGGTTGGAAGATATGTATTATCTTTCGTGACAAAACGTGACTATACGTTTTGTCAGGAAGGAGGTGAACTTCATACGTTGTGTACGTATGAAGCATTTTTCTAGCCTTTATTCTCGACACCAATAAATCATACAAAAGGAAAGAATACGATGTAGCATAAAGCTTATAATTTGCTACGACTTTTTGGAATTTTATTTTTTAAGAGAGTTTTTCATAAAGAAATGCTTAAAAAATATTCATTCAGACTTTTTCGCGAAAAGAGAAAAGATACAGTATTGTATATTTTATAAAGAAATGTATTTTATTATATGTATTAATCTTTGACGAATGCACAAGAAAAGCTTTTCTGTATGTCCATATTTAACTAGAATTCCTCGCTGATTTGCTATTGAAACTGTGTGATTTTAATTACCCATCATACGTGGTATAGGGTAAATCTTGTAATTATTTTAAAAATCGAAAAAATTATTTTGACGGGTTTACACGTTTCAGACACTGAAGATTCCGAAAAAAATACTTTTAGAAAAAAATAATTGCCGTCCGACTGTCTGTGTGTTTGTCCGTAAATGCTCTATCTCCCGAACAAATTGATATATAGACTTGAAATTTGTCTTATACTTAGTGTGTAATAATGAGAAGAAGCCTATTGAATTTCATTGACCTCGATTATCCGGAAGTATTTTTTTCGGACTCTCGAATTATTCGTTCTGATAAAAGGTATATATATATATATATATTTAATTGTTTATTTTAAGGAGTAAATATAAAAGACATTAAAAAAACATAAATTTTGCATAAAGAATAAAGTCGATCGGATAATTAGTAGTCCAGATATTTGTAATCCTATTTTCCACACTCTTCTATTTTTCATGGCACTGTATTTCATTCAAATTTGAATTCAAAGATATATTTTAATTGGAAATGCTTAATCCAACGCAGTAAAGCGTCAGTTAATATGATTATCATTTTTAGAGTTATTTTTTTACGCAATTTTGTAATAGAGCATTTAAAGTTTATGACGTCATCAAGCCACAATTTAAAAAACTCTATCTATCGAACAAATCGAGATAGAGGCTTGAAATTTGGTATTTACTTAGAATGCAATAGTGCAACAAAGCCTATTAAATTTCAGTATTGAACATTTATTTTCATATTGTATATTATGCATATCCATGATGGATAAGTATTAGGGTGGCCCCCAACGACTAGTTTTCATTTTTGTAAAAAAAAAAAATATATATATATATATAGATAGATAGATAGCATGTTTACAAAATTTCTCAAATTTTAAATTATAAATAAATTGTGATAATTAAGGAAGTAGTTGTAAATTATAAGAGATACATCCTTCAATTACTTGTATAAAGCAACATATGCAGTAAGAAAAATAAAAAATTGAATTTGACAAGAGTGGAGTTAAATATGATTCACTGGAATCAATAACTAAACTAGTCGGATGCGGCAATCCCAAAATTTTCTTGCATTTCATACATATTAATACTTCATGAAAATGCAACATATCAGCGCCACCGGTTAGGTGATTTACACCAAAATCAAATCATCAACAACTTACGTCAACTTCTAACTGAATCGGAAGTTTGATGAAAATTCGTGCATTAGTTCTTGAGATAGAGCTATTGCGGTAATTATGATTAAGGAAGCATAGCAGCGCCATCTGTTGAGCGATTTTCACCAAAAAGTAATCAGCACCAATTTACATCAAGGACTATTGAATCTGAAGTTTTATGAAAATCCGTGCAGTAGTTCTGACATATAGCTATTGCGGAAATCGTGAAAAATGTAGCATAGCAGCGCACCTGTTGGTCGATTTTCACCAAAAAGTAATCAGCACCAGATTTTATCAAGGTCTAACTGAATCTAAAGTTTTGCGAAATTCCGTGCATTAGTTCTTGAGATAGAGCGCCCACAATATTTTTGTCACATACAGACTCATAGAGTGACAGATAGACATTTTTTAAAAACTATCAAATCTTGTTCAGGACCTTCTAAAACGTATAAATCCATCGAAAACCAGAAGCCTAAATTTTTCACGAATCCAATACTACTTTCTTCTATGTAAAGATAGAAGAAAGTAAAAATACTATGACATACATGCATTTGGTTGAAATGCATGCACTCAAGAAAATTCTGGAACTATTTAATAATTTTAAATTAAATTTTTCATGCATTATAGAATATATCTACATTTCGATACTGAATCTACATTTCTTTTTTTTTCTTTTTTTTTTTTTTTTTATTCACAAAAAAATTTACGCATGTTTAAACTCTAAAAGATATTAGTAAAGACATTTGTAATAAATTCAAACTTCATTTAAATTAGAAATTTTGCATTTAAAATGTAAAGGAGTGTTTGAAATATGTTGATAAATAATGTTTTTGCTGTTAAATTTAAAATATTTTTATTAATCTTCCACGCATGTTTTCATATCCATTTTATGAAGAAACAGTTAATGATTATTTAAACTCAAAGTATAGATACTTTATACTAAACTCAGTAAAAGTATCTATTTAAAAACATATTTAATTTTATTAAAAGTAAAAACATACAGTGTTGCTGTTAAAGACCGCCAAAAAACATCCCATAACTACAATATAGTTAACTCTAATTTCTAAATACTTCTAATTTCTAATTTAAAAAAAACTATATACTGCTCATACACATAGAAGTGTGTAATGTGAAGTATACAGGTGAGTATATATGTGAAGTATACAGCATTTGTTCTTAGAAATTGGAGTTATGACTATATTGTGGTTATGGGATGTTTTTTGGCGGCGTCATTTATAAACCTCAAAATCAATATCTTTTCGAGATTTACTGAAGCATTTATACAAAGCTTCTGTTGCTGTCACTCATTTTAAGAAACGTTTCCGAACAGTTTTGTAATATTTTAATCACTTTTCTCAAACCGGTTTATTGGTTTTATGGTGTTCGATTAGGAAATTGAAAAGTTTCCGCTACATAACGGAATTTATATTTGCAACAGTATCCTAAGATAAAAAAATAACACAATGAACGCGTTTCGGAATAGGGATTTTAACAGCCCGCCACCAGGCAAAGAAAACACGTGTCCGAAAGCGGATAAGGTCACAAATGAACAGAAAGGGCAGAGAGGAGAACTTACAAAGAATGCGACAGGTGGCGCTATCTAAAGGAAGAAACGCGTCCGGTGTGTTATTTTCTATTTTATGTTTATTTTAACAAGATTTTACCAGATTTTTTAAGTTTCATTTTTCTAATTGTGATTTATCGTCAGATTTTCGGCGCTGCTTCATACGAAAATGTTTACTTGATAATTGGTACCATTCAAAAAATTTATGTTCCTGGTTGAAAAATTACATTCTGTATATAATATATCTCAATAACCTGTTTCGAGTTTCCTACGATTCATAAAAGCGTAGTTAACTTTAGAAACCCCAGAAATTAGTATATTTTCGTGATTTACAGAAACATTTATAAAAACATTGTACTTTTGCTCCCACAATTTTCAGAAACATTTCCGAGTATTTTTTATAGTGTTTTAATCACTTTTCTGAACCTGGAATATCGGTTTTAATGATGTTATCGATTCTCAAATGAAAATTTTAAGCTGCATAACTGAATTTATTCTTGCAAGAGTAACAAAGTAATATTAAATTTAATGTCAATGTTAATGCTTTTAATTTACCTTATTTGTATGCAAAACATGGTTGTTGAACATTAAAATGTTTATTTCATATAGTTGTTAGCATCTGAAAAACCTATATTCTTGAATGAGAAACCTGATTAATGTTCTATAAAAACTACTCGGAAACGTTTGCAAAATTCTGTGGCAGCAATAGGAACTTTGTTTTTACAAATTCTTCTTTAAATCTCGAAAATATATTGGTTTCTATAGTTTCTAAAGATAAGGGAGACTTTTCGGAATCGTGAGAAACTCGGAATACAGTATTGCATATTACAGTATGTGATTATATTATATTTTCATACACTAAGAAACTTATTTTTAGGTGCGTTCGTAATTATATAAATACGTAGCACCTATAGTCGTCGTTCAGTCCGTCTGTCCGTCCGCATATAACAGAGCAAAAACTACCAATGGTCTGAAATTTTAAATATATGATTGTTGCAAAATTTTGTCGAGCCATTTCACATTTTATGAAAATCGGATGTATAGTTTAATTACAGGGACATTCAAAAGATTTTCTTTACATTACGGCCAATGGGAAAAAATTATTGCAAGTGCATTTTAATGATGTTACAGTCTTCCGAATGGTCTGTTATTTTTAAATATATAATGTTTGCAAAATTTTATCGAAACATTTCAAATTTTATGAAAATTAGATGTATAGTTTAATTACAGGGACAGTCAAAATTTTCCCGTTACATTACGGGCAATGGGGAAAAAATATTGCAAGCGCATTTTAATGATGTTACAGACTATGCACTTATGAAGTGCAAAAAAATATACATTCAATACAATATGGGGTGCAAAAAATATTTATAAAATTAGTTATAGTACGAACGCACTTCATTTGCCACGTTTGACGAGCAATTTCTTACTTGTTTTTACAGTGTACGTTCTCTGAAAATATCCAGAGTAAACCCTGTATTTCTCTATATCATTCGATTTCTCATTTCTGCTTAATTCGATTTACAAATTTGCATAGGTATATTTTAATGAACATGTTTTAACACTAGAATGCCTGAAAGGAGTCGATCCGACACCGACCATGTGACTGGAACGAGAATCAAAAATTCAACTGGACCCAGAAATTCTTTCATAAAATAAGTTAAATTTAAAACACGCAGATTTACGTTAAATAAATCAGACAAATAATTTTAAATAAAAATTCTGTGTTAAAATGGAGGGTGGACTGTATGAATGCTGAAAACACATTTTGAAGGTTAAATAATACGTATATGATTTAATAATATTTAGTTTGTTGAGATTTATTCTTTTTTAGTCGAAAAAAAATTATTTTTTTTTTCTTTTTTTTGCATTTTTCTATTCCCTATAGTCTGTAGACTATCCCTGTAAAACAGTTTGACTGAACGTGAAGTTTTTTCGTAGTTATTTAACTTTGGAGCGTAATGCGACAGCTGGCTTAAGGGGAGGGTGGACTTTAATTGTTTTTAGGGTTTCGTTCATCTGACGAAACCCTATTCGTCTCACTCCTTTGTCTGTCTGCCCGTCACAGAGTCCGTTCTCAGAAACTATACATGTTAGAGTCTTGAAATTTTGGGTACTTATAGCTGAACACCTCACATCAAACAACAAATCATAAAATTTTGAAAAAGTTGATAATTAACCGAATTACGGGCTAATTAACTTCTAAAATTAACAAATCCATCTTTTTAACGCGGGTTCAAACGGAACTTCTCCAAATCATCCGTGTTTCTTATAAGGGTTGCTAGTAAAATCAGCCGATGCACGGTTACCACGGAGGAAATTAAGCCGAAAAATGAAGTGAACATTTTAAAGCGAAATCGCATATCAGAAAATATTGGTCCGAGAAATTTGTAAATGGAATATACAGACGCAGAAAAAAATCTACTTTCATTTGGTATAAAGTTCACATTTCTGCGAGCTGTATAAGTTTAAATATCCACTAAAAATCGATCGACAAAAATTTAATTTCTTTAATTGGAAAGACAAGGAAAAAAGATTTTATTTCCGCGGGAAAGCAGCTGTCAGACATAACGACGCTGCGGTTTTCCCTAGTAGCATATTCTAATACGAAATTTTAACTTTTTAAATATTAAATTTTTTTGATTAAATTTCTTGGCATCCCGATGTCAAGTTTCTCGCTGATTTCATTGATACCCATATCTAAGTCCTATCTTTATTACAAGCTGAAATATTGATTATTATTTAATTAATCGGTTTATTGCTATCAAATGCGTCGATAAAAATGGAGACACGTGCTTTTTTAACCACGAATTAACTTAAATTAGGAAATCTAATAATTTGCATGGGTTTTTTGAACAGCGCTATGAGATAAGTATAATTCATCATCAGAAAGTTTATAAGTATTCATACCACTATTTTCGAATAATAATTTCAGGAAATATCTTGAATTATTGGTTAAGACCGCCACTCGATCTGTTTGAAACTTTAAGATAGTTTATAACACATAAGAAAAAGTGTAAAAAAAATGGAGTGTGATATTTAGACACCCAGCCAGGACGCCAACCGCAAGGCTAATGGACAAATGTCCTGGCAGGTAAATCCCTCCTCCACCCAGTTCCACCTTACCGCAGAAACGGGCTAAACCAGTGGGCGATTATATAACTAAATAAAATGACAAATCGCATAACCTATATGCTCATAGCAACTCGCTATGTCAACACAAACGTATGTTTAAGTTAACATACAACTGAAAATACACAGTACAAGAAAAGGGTTTATGGGTAACCCACAACCAAAACAAGAAAATTAAAAATAATAACATAATATGGGGGTTTATGGGTAACCCTCAACCAATAAATAGACCAAAATACTAAACAATGATACTACAAAAGCACAGGTTTATGGGTTACCTGTAACCAAATATAATGAAGAATGATGCAATTAAAAGCCTGCAAGATTAAATGTAATTCTGTAGAGCAAGTTCTAAATTGTTCCACTATACAGATCAGCTCCAATCCTCGCTCTTCATAACCAAAAAAGATCTAAACCAAACAGCTTCTCAATTGATGATAATAGAAAATCAATCAAACTGAGTTCATCAAGTGATTCTGGTAGTTGCATAAAATAAAACATAGATGATAACTTGTAGAATAATATGAAATGACAATGGGCAATCAAACTATGTAGTGTCACACACAGTACACACAAACTAATGGTCAGTCCACCACTCTAAATCACAACCATTACGATAGAATGTTAATGTCATAAGTGCGAACATTAATATACTGATATAAATGCAAATAAAACACAATGTTTATATCCCAAGAGATGGCATATAGTAAATAAAATAAATTTTAATATGTCCATATGCAAGAATTACTCTTGAACACAAAGTAGAAATGGAAATTACGAAAATGAGATAATGTAACACTATTCGATACATCCAATATACTTCTTCATTTCTGAACATTAGTCAACAGGCAATGAAACTGATAATAATGCACCAGCATTAAAACAGATAAGTAAAATATTTGAACCATCTCGTACCTTGTGAGATCTTAATTCACATAGTCTAGTTGCTTAATAGCCCACAATAACAGAGACTTCAAATATAAGCTAAAATGTTAAATACAGTTAAATTACATAGAAGACTCAAAATTTATACCTTATGAGTGAGTAATTAGCATTCAAAGCATTATAAATATCACATAATTTCCTATAGTTGTGATTATCAAATAAAATTCTTCTAATGTTGTATCTGACGCTTGCAGAGGTATCAAAATGAAAGAAAAAAGAAAGTAATGGATACCTTCCAAATAAATAATGAGTAACATTGCCTTCCTTACCGCAGTCACATTGCCTTCCTTACCGCAGTCACATTTTGTTGAACTTCTCTTCCCAATTTTACTTAAAAAAGATGGAAAGCTGCCATGTCCAGTTATAAAGTACTGTACCACCTGGTTTGAGCAAATGTAGTTAAAGTTTACCTTCCTGATACCGCCATATGTATCACTTCCTTTACCGCTTGAATTCCAGTATCTTTGCCATTCAGCACAAGTATTTTCCCGAGTTACACGTTTAATAAGAGAAATAGGAAAGTCCAAAGCAGCCACAATGTCCGCATTTTCTCCAATAGTTGCTTGCTTTGCTAATTCGTATGCTTTCTCATTTCCGATATTCCCAACGTGGGCTTTAGTCCAGCCTATTGTAACTATTTTTAAGGGATCGCTGATTAATAATTCGAAAATATCTTTAACCAAGGTATTAGATGGAAAAGTTCTCTAAAGAACAAGAAATGAAGCCTTACTATCCGTAAATATCCAAATTTTTTGAAAGTCAGAATGTAATGACCAATCTATTGCATACTTTAACGCAGATAATTCCGCTTGATATATTGAGTTGTGCTTATCCAATGATATTTTAAAGTCAAAAATAAAAGATCCACAATGAAAAGTCGTAAATGCTGCACCAACGCCAGATTCCGTTTTAGAACCGTCCGTATATATCACTGGAAGTCCCAGATCAACAAAGTATAAATCGGATTTCTCTGTAAAATTCAGATTATTTATATCATTATAACTTAGAAAGTCACTTGTTGTAAGATTTCTCATAATATTAGTAGAGTTAATAATACAATCCCCTACTTGTATGCTTGCATTACTAAACATAGTTTCATATTTTCTAAATTCATGTTTAAGTTTAATATGGATTGGTGGAATTCCTGTCAGAGTACATAAAGCATCAGTAGATACCGTTTTGTACGTTGAAATAATAGATAATAGTCCAAGGCGTTGACATGAAGATAATTTTCTTAATGCATGAACGTGTAGATCTGGGAACCAGATTTCGAAGCCATAGCAGATCTGTTTTTCAGTTACTTGATTATACCAAGTTTTCCGAAAATTAGCGTGCAGTCCCTTATCTCTACACTTCGTCTTGCGAACATTTGATGTAAAGTTGCGAATCTTTTCTCTTATTCTTTCAAAATGGCCGATCCAGTTAAATTTACCATCTAGTTGAAATCCTAAATATATAATATTATCCTTCACCGGTACGGTAACCCTGTCTATCTTAAAAATCGGGTGTCGATTATCTAATGTAAATCTTCCAAACAACATGCTAACACATTTTTCTTTACTTATAGTTAATCTGAAGTCCTGACAGATCAAATTCATCAATTGGAGCTTGTCATTCATATTATGTTCCAAATCGTTACGAGTATCCCCATAAGCAATAACGACAAAGTCGTCATCATAGGACAAAATATCTTCAAAGTTTAAAGTAAATCTCTTAATCAAGTGATCTGCAATAATTAGCCACAACAAAGGTCCAAGGCAACTGCCTTCAGGACACCCCTTAAAAAGTTGAAACCATTTGATTCCATACGTATAACTAAACCCAATTTTTCTGTTACTTATATAATTTTTCAAGATACATTTTATATACAGAGGAATAGGTAAATGATCTATCAAATTAGCTAAAATTTCCCAGGCAACAGCATCAAATGCAGCTTGTACATCTATGGATGCGATTGCTACATATTTATATCTCTTTAACTTATTTTTAATATTGTTCCTCAGAAAATTCATAGCTGTGATCGTGCTGTGCTTTTCTCGAAAGCCATGCTGAGCCTCGTTCCAAAAATTAGCAGCTTCAAGGTTTGGGACAAGTCCGATTTTTACTATTCTTTCCAAAATCTTCCCAAAAATGCTCAATAATGTTATCGGTCGATAAGATCTAGGTGTTTTTCCGTCTTTGTTACGCTTCCTAAAGAATATAACCAAACCGTTTTTCCAAATAACTGGAAAATGTCCAAAACGTAAACATGTTGTTAGTAATCTTTTAATATATATCTTACTTGTTTTACATACACTTTTAACAATTAAGCCGTCAAACAAATCTGAGCCCGGAGCTTTATTTACATCATGTTTGCTTAATGCATAGTTTAGTTCTCTGGAACTGACTTCTCTACAGCTTCCATCATTATTTACCAAATTATGTGAGTTATATTCAAAGATGTTATTAGGGACAACGTCAGTACTAAAATGCTCTTTCATTAAAGAATCTGCAACTTCATTATAAGAATCAAAAGCCTCAGATCCGTCTAATCTTGTAAAAATTAAATCCGTGTTACTTAATTTCTTTTTTGAAATGTAAGAATACAGGCTACCATAGGTCTCATTTGTTCTGTTACAAAAATTCAACCAGCTTTCTCTTTTCGCTTGTTTAATATGCTTTTTATAATTATTTCTATATGTTTTGTATATATTATGTAAATTAGCATTAGTTGGATTATTTTTATAATGCTTGTAACTTGCTGCCACCTTGTTTCGTTCAATTCTTAATGTATCTGTAAACCATCGAATCGTCGGCTTGTAGGACAAAGGACCTTTTCTAAAACATGAGTTACAAATATCCGCTACTTTCTTCATGTAGTTGCCGATATGGTTATCCAATTCATCTGTAGTTCTTACCTTTAATAGATCATCCAGCATATTCTTTTCTATTTCTTTGATCTTTTTATTAAACGATTGAAAGCTCTTCCTCTTTGTTTTATATCTTATATTCTGTTTCCTTTCTGGTATATAATTTAATTTAAATCTAACGTATAAATGGTCGCTGAAAGAGAAGTTTTTATCATCCACAGTCCAGTTATCTATCTTCGCACAGATTTCAATTCCACCCAGAGTCAGATCAGGACGACCCCCCCCAGAGATCCTTGAACGAATGTACGTGTGATATTTCGAGGAGGGGGGGAGCTAGAATTATTTTTAAAATCTTAGCGTTTGTTACCGCAGCAAATGTTTTAAATTCTTGTTTAAGACCGCCACCATCCCGACCCATGTATCTACGGAAAGATTGCGTAAAGCAGTTTCGTTCAGATATGCTATTGTTAAGAATAGAGTGCATTTCCTGGTGGTGGAATGTGGAACTAACATAAAGCGATCTTGTTAAAATTAGGAAATCTAACAAGTCGATCTGTTTGAAACTTTAAGATATTTTATAACACATAAGATAAAGTGTAAAAAAAGAATGACATGTGAAATTCCGGGGAGGGGGGGGGGGGGCGCGCTAGATTTCTATTTAAAAAATTAGCGTTTCTGACCGCCTTAGGTGACTTTTTTGAGGGAGTCCTGAGACATATGCTATTTATTTAATATAAAATTGTCTAAAGTTTAGTTACCACTATTTCCGAATAGTAATTTCAGCAAATATCTTAATTTTCTTATTAAGACCGCCACCACCTCGAGTGACATATCTACTTATAGGTTGTTTAACGGAGTTTCCTTCCGATACAGTTTTGTTAAGAATAGAGTGCGCTCCCTGGTGGTGGAATGTGGAACTAATGTAACGCGATTTTGTTAAAATCTTGAAATATAACAAGGAGATCTGTTTGAAACTTTAAGATAGTTTATAACACATAAAAAAAAAGTTTATAAAAATAGCGTGTGAAATTTCGGGCAGGGGAGGGGGCGCTAATTTCACTAATTGATTTATTTCTATTATATACTTATCTTACAAGGCAGTCACGTGATGTTTCATTGCAGTATATTTCTGAACGGTGTCCGATTTTTAAAAATACAGCATAAATGTTACTTATGCCAGATAAAAATGTCAAAAGTATTGATACCACTATTTTCGAATAGTAATTTCAGCAAATATAATAAAATCTTGGTTAAAACCGCCACCCCCTCGACTAGCATATCTCCTGATAGGTTGTTTAACGGAGTTACGTTCAGATACAGTTTTGTTAAGAATAGAGTGCGCTCCCTCGTGGTGGAATGTGGAACTAACAGACCGCGATTTCATTTAAAGTAGGAAATCTAACAAGATGATCTGTTTGAAAATTTAACATAGTTTATAACACATAAGAAAAAGTTTATAAAAAATAGCGCGTGAAATTTCGGGCAGGTGGGTAGAGGGGGAGGGGCAAAATATTACTTTTTTGTTTCATACCGTTTCAGGTGCGTTTTTTGACGGAATCCTCAGATACATGCTACTTATTAAGTATAAATATGTCAAAAGTTAAATTATCACTATTTCAGAATAGTAATTTCAACAACTATCTTAAATTCTTGCAGAAGACCGCCACCCCCTCGAGTAACATATCTACTAATAGGTTGTGTAAAGGAGTTTCGTTCAGATACACTTTTGTTAAGAATACAGTGCGCTCCCTGGTGGTGGAATGTGGAACTAACAGACCGCGATTTCATTTAAAGTAGGAAATCTAACAATGCGATCTGTTTTAAACTTTAAGATACTTTATAACACATGATAATGAAGTATAAAGAAGAATGGCGTGTCGCATTTCGAGGGGAGGGGCGCTAGCAAAATTAGGAAATATAGCTGGACGATCTGTTTGAAACTTTAATATAGCTTATAAAACATAACAAAAATTTTAAACACCAGGCCGCGTCAAAAATCATGCTGACCATTACCCCGCTTCACCCCCCCCCCAAAGGGTGCACTTTTCTAAATTTGGCAGATACCCGACATGTGATATATCGTAGCATTTCGGGGGGGGGGGGAGTGGCACGAACAAAATTAGGAAATATAACAAGGCGAATCTGTTTGAAGCATTTTACAATAGTTTAGGAAGGATTTGCCGAAATTTAGTAGATTTTCCATGGCGATAAATGTACTGGACGTTTTGAAAGGAATATTAAACGGAACCCTTTGTGCGATCTATGATCACACTTACCCACTTGTTTTTTTTTGTTTTTGTTTTTTTTCATCATAGAGATATGAAAACTTTGTGGAAATATGCATTTCACCATACGTATTTAGAACACCTTAAAAGAAACTTCCAATCTTATTATAATTTTAAGATTTCTTTTTAAAATTCCAAACTTTTAAAACAAAATTTTAAAATGCTTCATATGTCTTAATTTTTCAGATATTTCCTTGATTTTGCCTTTTAAAGGGATCTCAGGACTCTTAAAATTGGAAAAAATGAAAAAAAGACGATTTTCAACATTTAATATCTTAAAATGTATTTTGTTTTACGAAACAATTTTTTTGGAATTAAAAGATACAAATATGTTCATAATTAACACATACAGAGGGCTTCAAACTGTCAGAGATTTCTCGAGCAGAAAATTGGCATAACAGATTACGCACAGGATTACAAAATAAATTTTGTAACTAGAATGAAAATTTTGGTATCTACTTATCTTCAGATAATAATAATTACCCTGAACTTAAATAAATTTGTATTTAAAGCATTTTTATGTTTTTAATACTCAGTTGTATTTAGCAAATGAAAATTTAGAAAATTTCAACAGTATAATCACCTAAAACTATTTATTTGAACATTAAAAAGGAAATTTTAGGTTCAGTTTATACAGACTAATATGAAACATATATTTAGAAAATTTCATGAAAAAATATTCAGAAGTTTTTGAGATATCGTGCGCGTTATGACCAAAAACGCCATTTGGAGAAAAATGACTTCAAAGTTTATGAAACGCCGCTTCAACTATTGAGTGGGTGTAATTCTAAAAGCTGTTTTTAACTTCTATTCTAATGGGAATTACAAGGAAATAATTATATCAAAATTTTCAGAAAAAATAAGAGTTTAACAACTGAAAATATTAAAATTTCGAAACTTTTAACGCTTTATAAGAGTTCTGAAACTCCTTAATCACTTAAAACTCTAACAAATCTGTGCACATATTTTTTACTCCCTTGAATAGTTAATTTTTTAGAGATTTTTTTTAAAACTTCCATATCGATTTTCATCAATATTTTGTATTTTAATAAGTTAAAAATCAAATTTAATTATCTTAATGAAGTCGAATTTTAAAATACATACTCAGTTTCTTTGTAAGCAACATCAGGATTATTCCTTATCAATCTCAGGAATTTTGATCAAAAATTAAGACGCATGGAGCATTTCAAAAATTTAAAAAACGTTAAAAAATCAGTTTTGAGAAAAACAGATTTAAAGTTTAGTAAAAGGCCAAAAAATTGTTTGTGTACAAAATCGAAACGCTTGTAACTTTGCAAAAAATAATTGTATCTGCATGAGGGTTTTTGTAAATGGCTCAGATAAAACTGATATGAATAATGATATGCACAAAAGTAATTTTCAATTTTGGGGTCGATTTTTGCTCAAATAAAAGTCCAAGGTCACTTTAAACGTTTTGGAGCACTTATAAACGCATTTTACGCAAAACGACTTCCTTTTCAACCTGGGCTGGATCAGAACACAAAAACTATTAAACCGACCCTGTTATTATATTTTTATTTAAAAAGAACATAAGTTATTCAAGCTTGAACCATTTTCAGCCATTTTTATAAAACAATAAACATTTTTAGAAGCATAGCAAAGCGCGAAAAAAGGCATCAAAACAGATTTTTTGTTTTTTCAAATGCCCTCCACTTTGTTGATTTTTAACTTTTTCATTGAACCTTCAGGAATTCTTATCTACTTTATTAATCTTTAGCGACAATTGATTGCAGACTACTCTGGTGATCTATCGGATCCCGACCGATTGAAGTGGACGCTACGACATCTACCCACGCAACTCGAATCACGTCATCAATTTTTTATTAGGATGAGCGAAGCGAATCCTCTACTAGACTACAAAAATTACATTTTGCCGTACACTTTACAAAAAATCTATTCAATATTTTGACTTGAAATTAAACATAAAAATAAATTATGATCGGTAGATTTGCACAATATTACGTTTTTACAGAATAACCTTAAAAAAAATATTATTTTAATTAATGTATTTTACATGTTTTTCCATTACGGATGCATTTTTGCAAATAAAAAATGAAACACGTATATTTTCAGAAGAAAAAATAAATCATGGAGTTAGTCATTATAGATAGAATCATGATTAATTAAATAGTTTCACGATTTGTTTTATGAAAATTTTAAAATACCCTTTTTTATGAAAATTACAGCATATTTTTAATGAATTAAAATTAGTGAAAATTCAATTATTTACGTTCAATTATAAATGTAGTTTTCAGTGTTAAGAATTCAAATACACAATTTATTCTTATTATGTGAAATCATTTACGCAGACGATACTTACGCATTTTAAAATAATTGCATGATGATTTTTTTCTGTAAAGTGGCAGCAAAAGAATTGCAAAAAAAATAAAATTAATTCTTAAATTCGTTAAATAAAGTGTTATTCGAATTCGAAGGTTGAAAATTGAACCAAATGAAACATAAAATAACGTTTTTGTTTAATAAAGATTCAAAAATAAGCTAAAAAATATCGTTACTTTCAAATATTTATCTTATTAAATAATGCTTCGAGCATCCAAACAAAGCATGACTTTTGCAAGTTAAAAAATATTGATATATAGTTGTAAAAGAAAAATGTTTTATTTTCGCATTTTTCCCCAGCACCGAGTCTTTTAAGATAACAAAAACAAAATATAGTTCTTGCATTCCAAACTCTCTGAAATTTGAATCGGTTATACATGTAACTCTTTTCAAGCCCTCTTTAAAATTTCGTGAAAATATGAGCCGAAGCTGCGCCAAAAAAGCCCGAGTTTAAAAGATTTCATGTAAAATATAAAAATTCTCAGAGATGATTTAAAAAAGAAAAAATACTTTTACTCATCCAAAGATTTCGAATTTTTCGTAAGTGGTTCAAATGTGGGCTGCTGAGATGCTCTAAAAATATTTTCTTGAAATAACGACGTTTAATTAATTTTAGCGCGGAAAACAGATTGTCTTCGGGAGGCCCAAAATGACGTGCAGTCGCGAATTTTTTCGAAGAGGTTAATACAAGTATATTTCAAAACCGATTTTACTTTCGAAAATAAGGTCTCTGATTAAAATATTATATTTTTGTGAACTGGTACCTCTAAATTCGAGACCTGGAGGGGCGAAACCGAAGCGTAGAAAATTTCAACTGCGAAAACGAACCTTTTGACAAAATTTATTCAAACTGTTAACAGCAACATTCTTTCAAAATGGTTGCGGAGTTTAAGACATAAAAGTACGAAATTTAAGATTATGCCTTTCTTTCTTCAGTATACCGAACGGTTCGGACGATGGGCGTTAAAGTATTTGGCAAAAAATGCAGCATTTGTTTCATTTCTTTCTACGCGCTCCGGAAAGCAGATATTAAGTATGCGCGGACGCGCTTGTCAATTTTAAGAAAAGTAATGCGTTTTCGGTGAGTTTATAATTAATATCTCGTGTAATTATCAAGAGAATAAAAATCTGCGCCCCAGGTTTATCAGGACCTGCCTTGGACTACCCTCATCCAAATTTTCACACTTGAACGTGCGGTAGATTTTCTTAGCCATTGCCGACAAACAGACACACACACACGTAAACACACTCACAGAATGCTTTATTTTACAGAAAATTAGCAAACATCATCATCTCAAAAGCAAAATGCCTGTAATTTACTTAATCATAAAATCACTAGAAATTATAATTTTATATTTCAATTAGTAGTTTAGACTGTTTTAAAAGTTATTGGATTTCTGGATGTTTTTATTAAAGTGTTATGTAAGTTTAAAAAATGGATTTAATTATTATAGTTTAATAATAAGTTCGATAAAGCATAGCTGCCAATTTTTACGATTTTTGATGACACTACAATTTAATAAAACATTTTGCTTTTTATAACTACTTTTTTCACTATTTAAATAATATAAAATGTACTTCTAAATTTTAATTATAAGAAAAATGTGTCAAAATCGTTAGCTATGGAGTAGATGGTACTTGAAAAATGTTGATTCAATATTTAGACAAATTTTAAATTTGTGTTTATTTCATGTTCAAGTTATTTCGCGTTTGCTAAGCACTTATAACGTGAAAATTGCAAATTTTCCGTTTAAAAATTTAAATTCACAAATAAGTAAATATTGTTATCTGTGTGCATCAAATAGAATTGATGATAATGATTTAAAAAGTTGTAACAACAGCGTAAATTATTTTTTCTATTGTTAAAAACTTGTATTCCTATGAAATAATAATGCTTTATGTGCAGTTTTATTAAATGAGATTAAAAAAAAAAATATTTGTTGCAAAAAACAGATTGTCAATAATGGCCACAATTAAAAGCCACAACACTATAAAAATTCATTAGTTAGGCAACTAAAAAAATGCGTCCTTCAATTTTTTTTTTTTGTTGTTGTTGTTTCAGGCTGTTTTGACCAGAAAAAACCGCATTAGTTTACGACGAAAAAAATTCGAGACCATTATTTTAAATTTTTTAATAGGAAAACTCAAGAACAATAATTAGGCAGAAAATAATTAGGTTAAAACGATAATTATTTGATGCAACAGAAAAAGAAAAATAATGACCGTAGGTAGCATTATTATAATATTTTCAGAAACTTCATAGTCTAGATTACACAAATCGAATTTAAAGAAGATTTAAAACAAATTTATTAAAATATTTTAATTATAAAGACCAAATAAATAAAAAATAATAATAAAAGCAAAAGAATTAATTTCCTACAGTATTAAAATTGCGCTTTAAAAACATTTCTACCCTACATATATAAAATCCTAATGAAACTATTTATGAAACAAATATATGAAATGACTGAAATGAAACGAATTTATGAAACGATTCTTTGAAACGACTGATTTAACAGCTGATTATGTATCAAGACGATTTCTCCTAAAATATGGAATACTTTGCGATGAAATTAACACCAAATATCGGTATTGATCCGCAGATCTCAAAACTTGTATTAAAATTTTTAAATTCGAATTAGTTTTCGAAATATTAATTTTTTTCTAATTTTAAATACTTTTTTCTAATGATGGCAACTCAAATTTTAATCATAACAGATATTTTTTTTCATATTTTAGAAAAGGTTATTATCTTAAACTAATTTGGCGACCAGTTTGGCATCCGTTAAATAAATGCTAAGAACAATGCTTTTTTTTTTTTTTTTTTTTTTTTTTTTTTTTGTATTTCATTATCATTTTATTTAATACAAAACTTTCATTTAAAACTGAAAATTTTAAAATCAATGGCATTCACTTCTTTCTTTTTTTTAAACGAAACGAAAAGAAAAATATTAATTGCAGATGTCATATACGCAGCACCGGGAAACCTAAATAGCGCCAAAAGGACGTTATTTTGCCTGACATGGTAACCCGGTTATTGTTGCTTATTTATGAATAAATGTTTATTTACCTTTATTTTCTGTTTATTTAAAAAATGTTATAAATTGTTTTGTTCTATAGTTATATTAATTAATTTTTTTTATTTATTGTTATTTCATTTTAAAAATAGTAGAAAAAAAATTAAAAATAGATGTGTAACTGGTATTCAAAAACGAGGTTTTCGCCAAATTGTCGTAAAAAAAAAAATCACGCCAAACCAGATTAAATATGCAACAATTTCTGATATTTATTTTCAAATTCAAAGCTATGCTTTGTTCCATTGTTCCTATGCTTTAATCGTACTACTTAGTTGCCCTGTCGACCAATTTCGCTTATTTATATAAATCGCCAAAGCACTCACCAAATTATACAAATTGACGTAATTTTTATTTTAAATAACGAAAGAACAAATAAAGGCACAGATGTATATACTCCCCATATTGGCGCGATTTTTTTCTGACGCCAATGTCGTATACGCAACGGGTACTTTAACTGGAGCCAAAGTATCGTTATTTTGCTTGATATGGTAATCCGGATGTTATTGTTTATACTGTTCATGTTTTCGCCAAAATGCCGTCGGAAAAAATCGCGCCAATCGCGCGACATCTGTGCCCAAATAAATTAGTATAGCATTAATAAAAATAAAACGTCGAAATAAAAATCACTTGATGGCGTAAATACGTGTAACTTCCTTTTAGTCAAGTGAATGTGACATTTACGATCAACCATTTGGCATTTAATCTTATAATCTGATGATAGATTTTTGGAAGATGGGATAACCAAGTAGTTACGTTTTAATTTACCACTCGGGAAATAAAAAAATGCTAACTTGCGAGTTAAAAAAAAAAAAAAGCTATTGGCGAGATTCGCACCCGGCTAACATAACAGTACCAAGAATTCTTTGCGATCATGGCATCTTTTATATAGTTTTATTCGAAAATAACTTTGATTCTTTAATGAAAATGGAAACCTTTCTTATGAAAAGCGAAGGGTTCTAATTGTTTATGGCAGTTACATGACTCGGACTATTATAATAATAAGTGAAATGATGGCGATAGAATAATATTTGGCGACTTATTGCCTGTGGCTGGCTAACATTAAAGTACCAAAATGGCCGCCTGGAATATAAAAAGCGAAGGGATACGCCCGGAACTGTTGATAATAGTCACATGGCTATTATTATAGATTGTTTTCAATTCTAAAAACAGCGCAAAGAATAATATTTCCTAATGATTAAAATTTTATTTACACGTAACTATTAAAAACATAAAAAAAAAACTTTAAAATTATTACTAAATGAGTAAGTGTTAAAAGCAGGAAAATATTGCAATTATGTCTTGAAAATTATATTTACACGTGAATATTAAAAGAGAAAGGAAACTTTAAAATAATAAATACATTAATATGCATTTAACCCTTTCAGGGACAAGATACTTCTATTCGTAAAATGTTGAAATCAGTGAATGGCACCAGAATTTACAAACAAATTTCGAAATACGAAAATGCTTTTGATCACTTACTTGATCACCCGACCGGAGCACCAACCAAAGAATGGCATAGGATGTAACGCTCCGGGGAAAATATCCACAACAATCACCGATGCCGGACATCGGAACGCACCCAAAATAACAAAGAAAATGGCACATATTCTGACGTACTTACATCAGTAAATCGTAAATTTACAAAACATTTGATGTTGCTTTCATCATAATAATAAAAATAAAAAACGATAGTGAGTTGACTTAAATGTATAACAAAAGTTAAGACTATTTGTTCAAGATTATGAAGTGTAAATGTTCATTAAATTTCACTGTTTACTAATGTTCATATGAGTTCAGTGCTCGAAAAACAAAATGTTCATAAAAGTTTTATATAAGAAAAACTAACTTGAAAAAAGATCACCATAATGTTCAGACCTGAAGAGAAAATCACCGTTAAAAGAAATGTCAGACAAAGTACATTTACTATAAAAGGCACAATGTTGAGCTCGATTTTGATGTAGTGTCAGAAATCCACGTAATGTCCGTAGCGAACCACTGATGAGTATTAACAGTATCATAGAAGCAAATAGTTACAAGTGTAAAAATTATCAAAATTTATACCCAATAAATGAGTATTCCCTATTAAGTGCGTTGTACATAGCACACAATTTTCTATAGTTTGAATGGGTGGAGAGAACGTTTCGAATGTTCCATCTCAGTGTACAATTCCTGTTGAAATTAAATGTACAAGGCATTAACGAACAATGTCCAAACAAATAATGTTGTATACTTCCTACATCACCACAGTTGCACCTGTTATTTGGGCGCTTTCCTATTTTAAACAGATACTGTGGAAATGCTCCATGTGAAGAAAGAAAATAACATATCACCTGGGATTCACATAGAAATAAATTGTGAACCCTGTTTAATATCGCATAAGTATCTCTTCCCTTGTCCAAATTTTCCCACGAAACCTGCCATTGATCATGGAGAAGTGTTTTAAAATGACGATTTCAAATAGAACTTGGTGCAGGAATGCGTAGAACTTTATCATAAAGATCATTTGTAATAACTGATTTTGCTAACATGTCCGCTCTTTCATTTCCTGATATTCCAACATGCAATTTTATCCAGCCAACATATATGACTTTATTATGTAACAAGCGCAAAGAGTTGAAGATATTAAAAAGCTGACCGTTAGATGGAAATAAGCGCTGAAGAGCGTAAATTGATGACAATGATTGAATCATGAGGTGAGCCGATGCACCAACTGATAGCGTCGTCTATTGCGCCAATTCCGCTTGAAAAACAGAGTTATAGTCATGTAATTTTAATCTCATGTCTAGCATAAAAGAATCCCTATACCAAACCGTAAATGTAGCTCCTACACTGTTCATCATTCGAGAACCATCAGTATACAATATCGGATTATTCACCACTGGTACTGTATTAACCACTGGCTTAACAAATTTTATATTTAAGTTTTCAAAAAAGTAAGGATAATTACATGTCCTCATTTTATTCATAAAATCTTCATCTTTAAAACACATATTGTCAATCAAGACTGTACCATTTCCATTTTCCATAAATGATATTATAACGCTTAGAAGACAAATTCAGTTCTATGCCAAGTGGTGGAGCACCCACCAAAACACACAGTGTGTCATTAGAAATCGTACGATATGCCTTTAAGACAGATAGCAGACATAGACGTTGACATGAGAGTAATCTTGTTATTCCATTTTGATTTAAGTCAGGCATTCAGATCTCATGCCCATATGAAATACGTTTCTTCAAGACGATATTGTACCATATTTTAAGATAAATAGAAGGAAGACCTCTATCACGGATTCTGGTTTGGCGCATTTTACACGTGAAATCGTTAAGCGTAGTTCGAATCATATCTAGGTGATCCATCCAGCGAAAATTGCTGTCAAGTAGAAATCCCAAATAAAGAATATTGTCCTTTACACTGATACTTTTGTCATTATGTTTAAAAATTGGTCTTCTTTTACTAAGAGTGTGACTCCCAAACAGCACTGCGGCTGACTTCTCTGCACTAATTTGCAATTGGTGTATAGAACAGATATCCGAAAAGTGATGAACACTAGTATTCATTTTATGTTCTAGGGCGGAGCGCGTATCTGCGCCCTCTATGATGACGCTATCATCAGCATAAGAAATAATTAGTAATCCTCTCTGCTTGCAACTCTTTAAAATCCTGTCAGCAACTAGTGTCCAGATAAACGGCCCAAGGCATGACCCTTGCGGGCAGCCTCGTAAAACATGAAACCATGTTAATCCATGCGTATATTTAAAACAAATAAGTCTATTACTCATGTAATTTTTAAGTGTAGACTTCGTGTAATCAAAAATAGGTAAGATATTTATGATATCGGCTACAATACGCCAATCCAAAACGTCGAAGGCACCACTGACATTAAAAGGAATCATTGCACAGTATTTATATACTGATAGTGTTTCTCCAATGATATTCTTTAACGTAGAAAGTGCTGTCAGGGTCAGTCACGAAAGCCATGTTGTCGATCATCAAGATAATTAGAAGACTCCAGCATTGTAATAACTCTAAGTTTTAAAAGTCTTTCATATAACTTACCCATCACAGGGAGAAGAGTAATAGGTCGATACGAATTAATTTTTTCAACTGTCCTATTAAGATTTCAAAAAAAGATGATCATTCCTCGTTTCCAACATTTTGGGAAGTGACCAAGTGAAAAACAAGTATTAAATAGCGTCAACATAAGAATTGTAAATCTGTTACACAAATATTTAATAATTATTCCATCAATATCGTCCGGTCCTGGAGCTTTATTTATGTCTTGAGGGCGCAGCACATGAAAGAGTTCTTTTTCTGTAAATGGAATAAAATCTTTTGATGAGGAAAAATTGAATGAGTTAATGTACTCATAAGGGACAGAAGGTCGATAATCCACGTCAAAATGACCAGACGGGCTATGTGCTACGCTATCATATGTGTCAAACACAGAAGATTTTTACACATTGTAACTAATGTAATAAAGATCATGTCGTTACGTTTTAGATTTTTACCTGAGACATGTCTGTATAGGGACCCATAGGCATTATCAGTGCGTTCGCAGAATGACAGCCAACCCTGTCGTTTTGTGCGACGTAAATTACTTTTGTATTGTCTTCTAGCAGTAAGATATTTATCCTTGTAATCTTCTTTATTCAAATTCTTCCTATAACGCTTATACAAGGCGTTAACTTTATTTCGTTAAACCCTAAGAATTTCTGTATACCATTTTGCTGTAGGTTTATATGACAATGAACCTCTTTTAAAACAAGCACTCATAATTTCATGCAAAAGGTCATACAAATTAGCCGTCCAATCCTCTAATGCATCAGGACTAAAAACTCTACGTAAAGTGTTCATCAACTGAGGAAGATACTCCAAGAGTCTTTTGTTGAAATTATATAAACTCTCGTTTTTTGTTTTATATCTTGTGTAGGTCTTAAATGAGGGATCAAGAAAAAGGTGAAACCTGATGTAGCTATGATCGCTGTAGGAAAAGACACTATCCTCTACAGACGAGCCATCTAAAACCTGTACAATTTCGTTACCACCTAGCGTAAGATCTGGACGGCCCTTTCGGTTTCCTTGAAGATAACTATGAGGTGCCTCTGGGTCATTTAGAATAAATAGGCTGTGAGACATTAGTAACTCCAAAAGAGGCTCAGCCCTATCACTGTCGCAAGTATATCCCATCATCTTAAGTGGGACGTTGAAGTCTCCTCCAATCACATGCCTGGAAAAATCTGGATAAAAGTCAGTCCATGGGTCCATGTCATCTTGATAATTTCCAGAAGGTGGTGAGTACATTGAGCCAATAATAATGAAATCTTTTGCTGTTTGTAAGTTTACAAAAATACTGTTACTCGACTCAAAACTTTTTCATACATGCATGTCCTGACAAAGTTGAAATAATAGCTGCAGTACCATTAAAAGAAAGAAAATAAACTCAGTCAGGAGGAAGACCAACAAAACAACCGTTTACCAAATATGGATCTTGACAAAGTACAAAATGTACGCTCAAAGAAAATACGTAATTAATAGGAGCATTAGTGGCGTCCGCACAGTGATGAAGATTTATCTGGACAAAATTTAATCCGTAATCATCCACCGAAGAGCCCGAAACAACTATCACAATCGTTTGGCTAAAAGTCCATCCCTGTAGGCTTTAAAAGACGGACAGTTAAGGCCATCGGCACGATGAGAATGATCAATTTCATCATCCTGAAAGGAGCAATTACTGCAAGTAACTGTGTCCACGGTGCAATCCTTTATGTTGTGCTTTCCAGCACATTTTACACATTTTAGATCCCCAGCACATCTATTTGCAACATGACCAAAGGCTTGATATTTATAGCATCGCACGAACGGTATATACTGAACCATGCGGTACCTCTCCATGTCTATACAAATCCTACGACGTGCCAAAAGATAATCAAAACTTTCCTTATCCATGTCCAACAGCCAGTTATGTCAGCCCGCTCTAGTCACAATCCTCCTAACAACCTCAAAAATATCTCCAGGAGCCCCAAGAGTCCTATCTGAATCTTTTGCATCCACTCTAAATCCCTCCAAAGCACATCTGACCGATCTCAAAACCTTCCATTTCATCAACAACAGAATCGACACCCACAATCAATAGTCTTTCTCTTTTCCTACGTGGAGTCTCCCCTTTTATTTTGTCCTTGATTTCCGATTCAACAAGCAAATTCTTCAATTTTTCGCTATCACTCTTTGACTTAACCTTTAAAATCAATTTCCAGCCTTTGTAACCACAACATCTCCCGGAGTCTGGATATCTGTAATTCCTCGCACATATTCTTCACTTCTTTTTTAACATTGTCTATGTAATCATCTCCAGAGAACGTAATGATAACTGAGTAGTCAGAATCTCGCACGTGCCTAGTTTTAACAACGTCTACTTTGTTATGAGAGTCATCCAAAACCTCCCTAACAGTAGAGAAACGCGGGGCAAGGGCCTCATAGGCCTTGTTGTCAGTGATCATAGTTTTTATCTTCACCTCAACGGCAACACAGTCTCTGTGAGCCTTAACCAATCTTTCAGAAATGTAGTCGAAACAATGTCTGACAGTTGTCATAATATTTTCAGTCACTTTCCCACTTTTGTTCCGCTGATTCTAAGTCTCATAAAGAAATGAATGAACTTTTCTAATAGAGGTTGGAAACTCCAATTCCTCTATTTCCTCCAGTAAATTCTCCAGCTTCCCCATTACCAATGAACAATTCAATATAAACTGTGAGCAAAAAATCACCGAAAGACAACTTAAAACAAAACTACCACAGGATCACGTAGAAGGACAAGCAACCGGTCACAAACGGAACAAAATCTCAGCATATATATATATATAGCCACCCAGCTGGATCGACAAAAAGACAAATGAACCAAAGTAAAGCAAAACTACTAAAACCGGGGGAAAAAAATCCAAATTGCCAACCGCTAAATACACAGGGCATGTGATAAAAATAACCAAATAATCTACAAATCTCAAAGCGTAACCAAGAAACCACACACAAACTAAACCAAGTACAGATTAAATTAACAAAATAAATTTAAATCATTTAGACAAGGCTAGCTCCATAATACAAAATCTCCAACACACTACAGAACTCAAAGCGTAACCCAGCAACCATATATAAACTAAAACAAGTAGAGATTAAATTTAAAGCATTTAGACAAGGGTAACTCCATAATACAAAATCTCCAACACTCGACAGAAATTAATTCGTAACCAGCAACCATATAAAATCTAAATCAAGTACAGATTAAAACATCAAAGTTCATTTGGTCACTTACTTGATCTTGATCACTCTACCAGGGAGCCAACCAAATAATGGCAAAGGCCCTGAATCCCTGGCAGAAAAACGTCCTCCACCATTTAACTCAACCCCAGCCGCCGAAACAGACCCGGAAACAGCGACAAATAATAAAACTAAAAAGTCATAAAAATATGGCACACTCTGCCTAGAAAATAAAATACAAAAATTAAAGTCATGTACAAGTTTTAACATATGACTGTAACCCTAGTTACTATAAAATAAAAATAAAGCTAAAACTAAAACTAAGACTGGGTGAAACTGAAAAACAAAATTTTAAGTTATTTTCAGTTACAAATGACTGTATAAAAGTACGATTTACACTAATAATCAAGGCAAGATAAAACATTAAGCCTATAACACATTGTAGGTCAATTCAAGTTACAAAAGACCATCAGACCCTGAAAGTCCAGAAACAACTCAAAAATGCGTGAAGGCAGAAAGATTAGCAAAGCACTATGTGGCTAGCAGTCCGGCAAAAGTCCACCAAAAATTCTTTAATTACACCAAAATAATCAAAATTTGTACTTTATGAATGAATACAATTTATTCAGTTCATTATAAATAACAGTCAGTTTATAATAATTCGATCTCAGCAAGAGAACATTTTGCAAATTCCAAGACAGAGTTCTATTTCGCACAAAGTTAAAGAACAGAGGCATCAGAGGACACTTGCCGAAAATAAAATGCTTAACGTCACCGACGTTACCGCAATCACACTTATCTGTTGGTCGCTTGCCAATCTTAAATAAATACACTGGAAAAGCACCATGCGAAGAAATGAAATAGGCTACTACCCTTGAATAACACAAATAAGAAACGTCCGGTGAACGCAAGATGAGGAAGGTGTCCCTACCCTTTTCACTAATTTTCCAATCATTAGTCCACCTCGTGATAATGTTACTCTTATAAAAACATTTGACGAAGGAAACAGGCATTGGAATATCCAACCTCTCATCAAACTCATCATCCAGAATAACAGACTTTGCCAGATAGTCAGCCCTTTCGTTACCAGCAAGGCCAATATGAGATTTAATCCAACCCATAAAAATAATTTTACCACTCAACAGTCTCAAGTTAGAATATATGTTATACAAAATCTTATCAGTTGGAAATAAGTTCTGCAAGGCTTGTATTGAAGAAAAACTATCAGTGTAGATGTGGAATTCTCTGAAATCAGCCCTGCAACACCAGTCGATTGCCTTGTCAATGGCTGATAATTCAGCCTGATAAACAGTATTATAAGCGTAAAGTTTAAAACGGTTTTCTAAAATGATCTTTCCATCATTATAAACAACAAAAGCGGAACCAACTGTGTTGTTCATCTTGGAGCCGTCTGTGTAAATTACAGGGTGGTTAAAAATAGGTACTACAGAAGTGACTGACTTTACAAACTGTATATGATGAGTTGACACAAAATAAGGATAATCAAATGTATGTAAATGTGGCATAATATTTTCCTTAGTTACACAAATATCCTTTATCCATACTAGATCTTCATGATGCACCGTGTTATAGTGACCAGACATCTGTTCCAATTCCAGCTCCAGGGGAGGTATACCCGAAATTACGCAAAGAGCTTCCGTAGATACAGATCTGTAAACTCTGATTATTGACAATAAACAAAGACGCTGGCATGAAGACAAGCGTCTAATTCCATGGTATCTCAAGTCCCGGTACCAAATTTCATATCCATATGATATCTGCTTCTTAATTACCGAATGATACCAAGTTTTCATGTAGTCCAAGGGAAGACCCTTATCTCTAATACGGGTTTTGCGCATGGAGCACGAAAAGTCTATAACTTTGTCACGTACAAGATCCAAATGATCAAGCCAACGGAAACGGCTATCCAGAAAAAATCCCAGGTATAGTACATTGTCCTTGACCGAAATGCTGGTATTCCTAAGCTTAAAAATCGGACGGCGTTTGTTCAAAGTATATTTACCGAAAAGCATTGCTGATGATTTCTGAGCGCTGATTGTCAAGCCAAACTCTTCACATGCGTTCATAAAATATTCGATACATCTGTTAACTCTATCTTCCAGCGCTGCACGAGTATCGGCCCCTTCCACAATAGCTGAATCATCAGCGTATGAAATGATTTTTCTAAAACGACGCTTATAATATTTTAATATTTTATCAGCAACCAGAGTCCACAACAAGGGACCCAAACAGGACCCCTGTGGACAACCTCGAAAAGCATGAAACCAGCGAATCCCTCTCATAAACTTGAATCCTATCAATCTATGACTTATGTAGTTCCTCAAGATCTCTTTTAAATAATCCTGTTTAGGAAGGTCATCTATAATACCAGCAAGTATTCGCCAATCGATTACGTCGAAAGCACTAACGATATCGAAACTAATTAATGCACAATATTTAAAATCATTCAAAGTCTCCCTAACAAAATTCTTTACAGCAGCCATTGCCGTTATAGTGCTCTTAGACTCTCTAAATCCATGTTGACCTTCGTCCAGATATGCAGAAGATTCCAGAACTGTAATTATTCGCATTTTCACTATTCTCTCCAAAATCTTGGCAATAATCGGCAGCAATGTAATTGGTCGGTAAGACATAGGCAACTCAGGTGGTCGGTTGCGCTTACGAAAAAACAAAACAAGACCCTTTTTCCAACACATTGGGAAATGAGCAAAACGAAGACAAGTATTAAAAAGCTTAAGAACAAAAGGCGTGAAACTTTTACAAAGATTTTTTACTACCAAGGCATCTATCTCATCAAATCCTGGAGCCTTATTGTTACCCTGCTGGCGCATAACATAAAACAATTCTCTTTTTGTAATGGGATGGAAATCCTCCTGATTAGTATAATAATTTGTACTGGTAAATTCATGCGGATCTGTAAAATTAGCATTAGCATCAAAGTGATGATTCATTAGGTCTTCGGCCACGTCGTCATAGCTCGCAAACACATGAGAATTTTCTAAAGTAGTAAATATTAAATCTTCATGTGACAATTTCTTCTTAGAAATAAATTTATATAAGGATCCGTAAGCATTATTTGTTGAATCGCAGAACTTAAGCCAAGCATTTCGCTTCGCCTTGCGAAGGTTCTTCTTATACTCACGTCGAGCTATGTTATAGCTTTCTTTATACGTAATAACATCTAAGTTTTTTAAATATCTCTTATGCAAGGCACTGACTCTGTTTCGTTCCCTTCGAAGATCTTCATCGTACCAAGTAATAGTTGGACAATGACGTAGGCGACCTCTGCGAAAACACTGATTCATGATATCCTGTAGTAAAGCGGAAAACTCCTCAGTCCAAGTATCTAATGCACTTTGATTAGGAATTCCGTCCAGAGTAGCATTTAGACGAAGCAAGTGTTGTGAGAACAAAGCATTGAATTTACACATCTTTTTATTCTTAGTCTTAAATCTTGTATAGAAATGTTGGACTGGAGACAGACTCAGGGTAAAACAGATATATCGATGATCACTATGCGAGTAATGATCTATATCAACTTTCCAATCTTGTAAAAAAGGTAAAAGATCTTGTCCGATCAAAGTGAGGTCAGGACGACCACGTCTCCCGTCTTGAACAAAGGTGTGATGCGAGTCCGGTGAGTTAACTATGGATAGGTTAGTGATCATCAAATATTCTTGGAAAATTTCCGTCCTTTCGCTTTCTCTGGTATACCCGAGAGAAATAATAGGTACATTGAAGTCTCCTCCAACGATGATTTTAGAAAAGTCTGGGAAGTAGTAACACCAGTCTCTGAGGTCATTCTCTATTGGTTTAGAAGGTGCAGCATACACCGATCCGATGATTAAAGAACCTTGATCTATAGTTATATTAATAAAGACACTATTGTTTAAACTCAGAGTGTTTACACATGCATAGTCGTCCGATGTACAGATAATAGCAGCAGAACCAGTTAAAGAGAGGAAGCAGATCCAGCCTGTGGGGAGACCAACCAGGGAACCGTCATAGATGTAAGGATCTTGGCAAAGAGCAAAGGTTATATTGAAAACGTCCATATAATGGAAAAGAGCATTAGAGGCATCAGAACAATGGTGTAAGTTAATTTGAACAAAACGTAAACCAGAGCTATTGACAAAAGACTCAGTAACAACTATCACAACCGTTTGCTAAGAGTCTCCGCTCGATAAGATTTAAAAGTGGGACAATCCGTGCTATCGGCTCTATGACCAGCATCAGTATCAGTATCCTCCGCAAAAAGACAGTTAGCACAAGCTATCTCCGAAACCGTACAGTCCTTAATAGAATGATGTCCTGCACACTTAACACATTTCATATCATTCTCACATTTGGCTGCGGTGTGTCCGAAAGATTGACAATTGAAGCAACGAACTATAGGAATAAAACTTACGACCCTGTATCTCTCCATATCTATACAGATACGACGCTTCTTGACCAAAATTTCGCACTCACCCCTTTTGACGCCAACTAACCAATTAACCTTCCCCGAACGAGTCTGTATTTTCTTGACAATTTCAATTCCATCATCATCTCCGTCTCCGCCGGCACGTCCCTCAACGAACAACGATCTGTGAAGAGAAGCACGAACAGCATCTTCATCAACGTCAGGCTCCACACTAAGAACTAGGACCCGGTCAAGTCTTCGCCTGGGCACGGTGACCTTTATTTCTTCCTTTAAAGTGTCCATTTTATCTAAGGTCTCCTTGAATCTTTGCGTGTCGGCCTTAGTTTTAATTTTGAATATGAGCCGCCCTTCTTTCGTCGTAACCACATCCTCCGGAAGAGGCATCTGTACTCCAGAACGACATGCATTTTTAATTTCCCTCTTTATTTCTTCAATTTGTTTCTCTCCAGAAGACGAGATCACAACAGAGAAGCTCGGCTCAGCTGGTGGTTCCGCCATCTGAACAGGAACACGCTGGGGAAACGCAGAATGGCCTGACGAGCGAGAAAATCTCTCTGCAAGAGCCTCATATGCCTTAGAATTCGAAACCAGAGTCTTTAATTTGGCCTCGCTAGCCACATAGTCACGATGAGCACGAACAAGACTTAAACCTATATGGTCAAAACATTTTCTTGTTGTTGACATAATCTCCGCAGTGAATTTTCCACCCTTGTTTCGCTGACCCTCGAAAACACCATATAAAAAAGCATGCACCTTATTCACAACTTCCGGAAATTCCAAATCCTCTGCTTCCTGAAATACAGACTGCATAGAAGCCTCCATCACATTAGCTTTCCTCGACATTAAATGCAACACACGGCACTAAGTTATAAATAATCAAAAATAACCAAAAACTCAAAAATCCCGAAAAACTACAGTACACCACAAGACCGATCCACCAAAATAAATCTCCAAATCAAACATAAATCGCAGAAATATAGTACACCACAGAACCGCTCCACCAAAATAAATCTCCAAATCAAAAATAATTCACAAAATACAGTACACCAGAAGACCGCTCCACCAAAATAAATCTCCAAATCAAAAATAAGTCACAAAATACAGCACACTACAAGACCGCTCCACCAAACCAAATCTCCAAATCAAATATAAGTCATAAAATACAACACACCATAAGGCCGCTCCACCAAAATAAATCTCCAAATCAAAAATAATTCCCAAACAGATCAGAAGCACAAAACAACTCAACACAACAAGGTGTCAAGATGGCGACGTAAATAGAAGACAGTCACGGAAACACCGACATCAAGAAAATGGATAAACTAACTAAAACTGCATTAAAATAAGCCACAGAAGTCTCAAATGAAAGCGAAAAGCAAGGAAAGATACCAGTTAATTAATTAGTATAAATAAATGTAAGAAAAATGCATAAATTAAAGTAAAAATAACATAAATGCAGAACGGCAAGGCCTAATAACTAAAGCACATGTTCTCGGAACTTCAAAAATTTCAAAGTTCCAGAAAACATAGAAAAAAGCAGCTAAAATACAAAATTAGTATATAATTATAATAAGAGGAAGCACAGGAAAACTATGCATGTAATACTGAGTCAAAATAATGTATATTTACCAACTTAAAACTTGTAATATCAGGAGCTCACAAAAACACGTCAAACACACGCAATGGCGGAAGGACGCTTTTTTTTTTTTTTTTTTTTTTTTTTTTTGGTCACTTACTTAAAAAATGGAAAATTTTCATTCCAATATTCTGGTGTCAATGTGGCATATAACAATTAAAATTAAGTGGTCCAAAAATGAACCGCCGCCCTTGAAGGGGTTAAAGCGGTAAATTGTAGTAATTGTAGTAAAATGTATTATGCCAATCGTTTTATAACGCTGTTAAAAAATACCGGGAGGCAAAGATTTTGTTTGCTTAATTATTTTATTTTAGCTTCCTTTCAAATGTTTAACTGATCTTCTTTAATCAAACACGAAAACAACCATTGAATGTCTTAACAGCTACTGATTCGACCTTAAATTTTCGCAATCAAAGGTAATTGAATGGAAACCCGTTTACAGGGAGATCGCTATAGGTTTTTTCATTATAATTCAATCTTTTCTAATCTATTTTAAACCGATCAAATTAGCGTGCTTTTAGATTCTGCGGTGTCTGGACCGGGTTGGAGAGTGTAGCTTGCAGGGGGCAAAGCCCCCTAGTTTAAAATATTAAAAATTAAATAAAAAAAACACGACAGAAATCTGTCATATTGACATGTGTTATTTACACACCGGGGTGGGGAAGAACTATCTATAATATAAAGGACAAACGTGTCTGTCTGTAACTCTCACGTCATTTTGACGGTGGCAACAGCAGACGATTAAATTGAACTTTTATTAAACTTTATTGCAATTTTTGAAATTTTTAAATACCGAACATTTTCAATTTTTACACCGTGGAATAAGAAAAAAATGTACTTCCAATTGCAATTTGTTTGAAAACTATATCGTATTTTGTTCGAAAACTATATCGCAATTTATTCAATTTTTAGTGTTTTTTTTTTTTTTAATTCAAGCATAAATGGCTTCCAAATCTATCTCTATCGTGTGTAGGCGATTGCGAAATATAAATCCGCTTGGCCTTTAATTTATATATATAGTTCATCATTTTTTTACAGCCTATAATCCATAAGGAAATTAAAACATTCGTAAATCAATAAATAACATAGTAAAATATAAATAAAACACAATTATTTTTTTAGCATTGTTAGTGGGCATTCTAAAAAATATGTTTAAACCTAAAATGTCTGTTAGAGTTATCAATAAAAAAAAAGTTAGACACATGCGAGACCTTTTCACTGCAATGTATGGGATTATTTACTGATACGTTTATTCATTCAATTTTGATTAACTGAAGTTTTTTTTTTATGAAACTGCAGATTTTAACTGTATATAAATATACTACGGCAAAAGCCGCTTAGAGAACCTTTCGAAAAAAACCTCCTTCATCGCTGTGATTTAAGTATGTACAGAGAAAACGAAGATGTTATGAGAGAAAACGAGGTGTTAACATCCGAAGTAATACATATGATGGTTTTCACCTACAGGGACTGTCCAGTAAGTAATGAGACTGATTCCATAAAATTCGTTTTTTGAACATAATTTTACAGACACTTAATATTCTTCAAAATAGCCTCCTCCTGCATTAATACAGCGTTGCTAACTACTCTGCCACCCATTTATGCGCGCCTGGAAGTCTTCAACTGGAATGTTCTTCAGAACGCGCGTTACGTTTTTCTGCAACTTCTCCAGATTGTCAAAACGATATCCTGCTATGCTGGATTTTTAACCGAAGAAATAGAAAAAAACACCGGCAGTAACATATTTTGGCTGTGTGGTGGTAGAGTAACATTGTAATGCTATATTTTGTAGGAAGTGGGTCACTTTGAAGGATGTACTGGAACCAGATTGTCACAAATTTTCCGCATTTGAAGTTCTTCCGTGGCAATTTGACGCACAATCGATTTCGTAAGTCCCAATGTCTCTGCAATCATCCGGATACTCATCCGACCAAAAGCACTTACATTTTAGCCACATTGTCTGAAGTTCGAAAACTTGATGGACGCCTAGCACGTTATTCCTCATCGATGTCCTCTCTTCCGTCTTTGAAAGTTTTGTGCTACCTAAACACTTGAACCTTAGACAAAAAATCATTTCCCTAGGGTTCTTTTAACATGGGAAGCTTCTTAGCAGCCGATTTGTTTAGTTTTACATAGTTTTATTTCTTTGTTTACTTATCTATGCTCGACAGTCCACGTCATTCTGAAAATATAACGCCTCATGTCACGAGCAGTCTGTGCGCTGCAAAGGCTCAAGGTCGACTGACTTCCGGTCGAATCTCTAGTTTACAGTCCCCTCCGCACGTATCGCTCGTAAACTTCCTGCATTTCGCCTTCTACTTGGCGCGAAAAATTAAGTCTCATTACTTAATGGACAGACCATGTATGTTCTGTAACCGGGAAGCCCCTGTTTATCCCCTAGTATATATTAAAGCTCTGAAGTTGCGTCAATAAAATATGTATATCAGGCGGATTTTCAATACAATAGAACTTAAATAGTACGAACCGTGTTAAATCGAAGTATCGGATAAATCGAACTGTTTAAAGTTCCTGTCAATCGGAACATGTAAGAAAACACGTTATGATCAAGTTCGCGAATAACAAAAAAATTTCAAGATCCCTTCATCCTAGTTAGAATCAGTTTGCATTGCACTTTTATTAGACAGTTTCTCTGTAATATTTCTGTATTTTTTTCTGTCTTAGGGGAACCCAGTGCAGACGAAACTACACGAATCTAAAGGCAATTAAACGTACTTCAAGCATGTACTAACTATAGTTGTAATGTAAACAAATATGTATACCTTACCTTAGTTACAAAATCATCATAATTTAGAATACAGGAGCAAACAAAAGGAAAAAAAAAGCAATTTATCAAATTACAACGACCATTTGGAAAATGATTTTTTCGAAGACTGAAATTTAAGACATAAAAAATCGCACGGAGTTGATCATACATTACGTACTCCATGAATTAAACATTAATAGTGTTATTACACGTAAAAATTCCAAGCGACAAAAATTGCCTGCGGCTCGTACGTATTATCCACATGAAACTTATGTATTATCCAAGCATTTCATTGACTGTTCGGGAAAAGACTTTTCCATCGTCAGATTTCCAAGAAATCTGACGGCCCATTTTAAATGAAATTTAATTCTTAAACTTCTAAACATCCCACAATATTACTTTTTACACCGTCGTATATATATAAAAAAATGTACTTTTAAATGCAATTTGTTTGAAAGCTGTATCTCAATTTGTTTCTGAGTTATTAATTTTTTTTGTAGTTTTTATTACTTTTTTGTCATAGTGGCAACAGAAGGTATCCATCTCTGGTTGAAAGTAAAGGGAAACACAAATTACTGTATAGACCATTCAGAACACGAATAAAATGATGATTAAACCAATAAAAACCTTCAGATATGCTTTTAATTTCCCATCCTGTCGAGAACAATAACCATTTTTCCAATTGGTTAAAAAATCACACAACTAAAACGTCACACACCAACGCTCGAGAAAACTAGACTAGCATGGCTGCGGAACAGCAACAGGTTGGCCTAGTTTTACTTATTGCTGCTCACTGACATAACCTCCTTGACACCTAAAACATCGAACTTCATTCCTCCCCGGTACATCTTTGTGCCCCGGGTTCTCTATATCTTATGGTCTTCCTTATTCTTTATACTTTTTCCAATCTTTTTTCGCTCTATAGTATGTAGAATATATTTTTAAAAGTTGAAAAACATGTTTCCCATATTTACAAAAGGGGATGCATGTAATTTTCTTTTTAATTGATTGCCATGTATGTTATAAAAGTCAAACAAAACAAAACCTTAAAAGCTGGTTAAAAGAATGTATCATCATGTCATTTTTTTAGTTGTTTTCTTCACACGTCTTTCTATAGATTTCGTTGCACTTTGAAGCAAGAAATAATAAATGTGCAATTTTTAAATATCCCAGGCATTCAAGCTGTATTTTAAACTTTCAAAATGATAAAATTATTTGTAAAGAAAATGTTTTCGTTGAATACATGACAATCTATATTATTCATGATATTTTAAATCACAAGGCTAATTTCATGAAATACACTACAGCTTGAAAAATGTAACTCTGTTTGGAAAAATTAATAACTGAATTTTTATCATTTTAATAAAACTTTATAATTTTTTCTGCTATATTAAACCATTTTAACTTGCATCTAACTTTACTTTTTAAAACTTATCTTGCCACTTTAATTTTTATTTAATCTGCGATTTATTACTTTACTCTTAATTATTTACATTTTCCCCATTGTTTCTTCCATTTTGTGCTTTACAAAATTTTCATCTCCTTTTTACTTTATTTATCATGTCAACTTCAACAATTTCCTGATGGATTTGTTTCCTCTTTTTTTCCCATTTTTCTAAGTGATTTCCCCCCATGTATTATTCTCTTCCCCCTCCTCATATTTACAATCATTCTTGTGCCTAATCTCATAGAAGTGGAACATGAAATTGCTTGATAAAGCACAATTCATTCATTAGAAGATCATTGATTTACTTGGCATACTTCCATGCTGTATTGGTGAAATCATTTTCATTTTCCTTGTAAAATGTTGTCAAGTCAGTAATGGCGTATTAAATAACTTTTTGGATTTTTTTTTATTGTCAATCATCCTGTTTTACACAGTTAGACCTTCTATTTAGGAATATTCATAAGTATATCAATATTTTTACTTGCAATCAATTAAATCCCAAGCGAAATAAGAAATAGTTTCTGAAAATCCATTTCAAAGAGAAATGATTCAAGTTGTCGAAGCAGTTTGGGTTGAAATTTTTAGAAAGTGTTCTCAAAAATGTGTTTTAAACACTTCAGATCTGTAATTATTATGGTTAATGCGATTCATTTGTTTTTAAATAGTATTTAAGGGGTCTCAGGACTCTTAAAGCTTTAAAAATTTCGAAATTTTAATTTTTTTAGATGTTAAACTCCTATCTTTTCTGAACATTTTTATATAATTGTTTCCTTGAAATTCCTATTAGAACTGAAGTTATGGCTTTTACATTTATACACGTTCAATAGCTGAAGCGTCGTTTCGGAAACTTTGAAGCCAATTTTCTCCAAATGACGTTTTTGGGCATAACGCGCACGATATCTCAAAAACTTATGAATATTTTTTCGTGAAATTTTGAAAACATATGTTTCATGTTAGTCTGTATAAACTGAACCTAAAATTTCCTTTTTATTGTTCAAAACAATATTTTTTCTAGGTGATTACACTGTTGAAATTTTCTTAACTTTGCATTAGCTAAATATAACTTTGTATTAAAAATATAAAAAAGCTTTAAATACAAATTTATTTACGTTCAGGGTCATTATTATAATCTGAAGTATAAGTAGGTACCAAAATTTTCATTCTAGTTGCAACACTTATTCTGTAATCGTGCGCGTAAGCTGTTATGCCGATTTTTTGCTCGAAAAATGTCTAACAGTTTGGAGCCCCCTGTAAATGCTAATTCTGCATCTTATAATTTTTTAAATACACGAAATGAAAGAATGCTTATATATTTTATTCCAATTAAAATTGTGCCTTAAAATCAAATACATTTTAAGATATTAAATGTTGAAAATGGTCTTTTTTTTTTTTCATTTTTTCCAATTTTAACAGTCCTGAGACCCCTTAAAGCGAGATTACGAATTAATTTAAAATTGGAAAGGGAAAATGCAAAATTATTTCACTAGCAATCAGCCCATGTTTATGCCTTCAGAAGATTACGTTCAACAAACTGAACCAAATCTTATATGTATGCACGAGCTAAAGGAGAATCGGAAGATTGGTAAAAAAGGATCATGTGTGTTGTTTTGAGCTATTTGGTTTTCTCATGTAGCTCAAAGTTTTTCCACATAATACTCTAGAAATAGTGCCTTAAGAATGCTCTTTTTTTCCATAATATTACGAGAACTGTTCTATTTTTCAAAAATTTCAATAGATTTAAGAAAGTTTTCCCCAAAGATATTTGAATGTTTCTGTAACACAGCTCGAAATGGAAAAATCCACGAACCGGAACGCTATTTCAAAATTATTGTCGACTAATATTTTTATTATTATTTTTTTTTTTTACAAAGTACAGTAAAGTCCCGATTATCCGAGTCCCGCTTAACCGAGTTTCCGCTTTAACTGAGTTATTTTCTTCTGGTGGACTGATATCTTCCACTATTATGAAACAGCCATTATAAATGAAGTGTTAGGTGAAGATGAAAGAGCAGTCTTAAAAAGTTAGGATTCTGATTTTTTGGTCAGAATGGGAAAAAAATGGCCATGATTTAAAAAAAATGACGATTTTTCCGCCATTCTGACCAGAAAATCAGAGTTCTAACTTTTTACGGCCGTTCCTTCATCTTCACCCAACACTTCTTTTATAATGGCTGTTTCATAATAATGGAAGCCATCAGTCCATCAGAAGAAAATTATCTATTCCAAAGGTATAAGTTTGATTAAAAAAACTATTTAATACTTTGAGTAGAAAGAAGAGGCTACACCTGCAATTTTCATGACACGAATAGAATCACATAGCTGCCAATTTGTACGGTTTTGTTACCTCTAAACTTGAATACAGATTTCTGCCATATTTAATAGTTGACAATTGTTAGATTTTGATTAGGCAAAAATTTACTGTGTACGTTTTAGTGGCAAGAAAAAATCTTAGAAATTGGTAGCTATAGGAGAGCGTAATACTTCAGGAAAAAAAAAGAAAAAAAAACTACAGCAATATTGACATTCAACAAAAAAAAAACTATCAAGGACTTTTTCAAATATACAATTTTATTCCCCGTATTTCTTAAAAGTAAAGGAAATGCGCATCAAAGAAATTTTATTACCATACTGCTAGTACCATAAAAATAATTGAATTAAGTGAAAATTTATATTTCATCTCCTTAGTTGGTGACGATTTGTGTAGGTTTATACGAGATTTTTACTTATCCGAGGTGAGCTTGGTCCATATTAACTCGGATTTAGTGTATAGCAAATTTATATTTAACCATACAAAAACCAATTTAAAAAAATGCATTCAAGATTCTAAATAATTAGAAAAAAAAATTACAAGCGTGGTAAGCTATATGTATGAAACTGCAACAATATTTTTAAATAATTCCACGAACCGGAACAATGTTTTCCATACTTTCACGAACCGGAACAATATTTTCCATAATTTCACGAACCGGAACAATATTTGTCACAATTTCACAAACCAGTTCCGGTTCACATCGTTCCGGTTTGCTCCGGAAGATTTCGAGCCCTGCTCCCTAGATTTACGTCATTTTTCCTGGATCTGAGAACGTTGAATGAAAATCAATCCTAACGATGATTGACATCTATATTTTGCAATACTTTTTCAGATCATTCAACTATCAAAATAACTTGAACGTAAATAATCCGATTATCAAAACAATTAATTTTGCCCATCACTAGAATATTACCGCAATTTATGTAGTAGTCTTGTGTAGAGATCGACCAAAAATTCGGTTTCGTTTTCGGCTCAAAATCTGAGTTCCACCGTCGACAAAATGCTGCCAAAAATTCGGCCGGACCAAAACTATCTGTATTCCGAAAATCTCGTTCCTTCCTTCGAAAATTTCCAACATTACTCATTGAATTGAGTTCTATTGGCTCAAATGAGACACTCTTTATTTATTGCTATGAACTTCGCTGTTTACTCAAGACGTGAGTGCAAATTATAAAGGAAGAAATGCATATATTTCTAAACTTTGAAGATGCTTTTCACGTGCTCGTTAAAAGCTGTAAACTTAATAAGAATAGAAAATTTTTAGCCTGAACCGCAAAAGTATTTCGAATGCTCTTTTAGAAAGTTCTATCTTTCTGTGTCGTTGAAAAATTAATTACATTTTATTTTATATGAATATAAAAAGTTTTGGTCAGAAGCATAAAGAGTCAATTTGGGAACCGAAGATAAAATTTTCAAATAAGGCACTATTTCAAAACTTCCTTAGGTAGGCGAGTGAATGGTGGTACAGTGGTTTTGGAAAGAGTAAGCATTTAAGTATATATCTTAACTGCATTTAAATCTCTACTAAACTAATAATAATTTCAAATTATAAAATGTTTATTTTTTTATTAAAACATATTCAATGTCAATTTCCTGAAAAAATTAAGTAGTTTATTTAAATTAATTTAAATGTAAATATTTAAAAATTATATATCCATTATTTAATTTGTTCTCCGTTATTTAACTACATTGTTAATTAATTTTTGACAAATGACTATGGTTATTGGTTGCCATAAAGTAATAAAATATAAAAGTTGTATTATTATTTATTTTTTGTTTTTATTTGAAACTTATACATACACATACCGACATATGGGCGATTCTTACGTGATGCAAGGGACATTTACATGTGTTTAAACTATTAAATTTTACTGAAATTAAAGTTATTAAATACTTTGATAATTATGAGGCATAAGACCTTAACTTGTACTTCAGAAAGATATGCTGTTTTTTTCCCACATTAAAAATGGAATAAATAAGAAATTAAAATATATGCGTGACGCATGGGACTAAAAAAAATCAAAATGCATGCATCATATGGTATTAACGTTAATTTCTGTGATGTTTCATGGATTTATTGATTATACGTTTTTTTATAATGAAAGAACATTTAGTAGATTGATTTGGTGCAATATTAAGTTCATTTTAAAATTAATTAATTAATTATGTAGATTTTATGGATGTGATGCACGGGACAAATAAAAGTGATACGCATTTTTCAACATATTTAGGATGTTAAATTATGAGAATACATGATAAAAAGATACTAATCATACATTCCCCTTGATGCAGATATTACTGACTTCTTAAAAAAACTGCCAGTAGATGACACCAATATACTTATAATTTGAATTTTTTAAAAATGTAAATTTTCTAAATGTGTTTAAAAATATGTTTTGTTTTGACATGTATCGATCAATGCAAATGTATGATTTGTGAGGCTTTCTTCTTAAAGTTAAGATGTATTAAGATAACGCATAATTTTGAAATGTTTTGGGATGAAGCATTATGTAATAATACTAACAATTCTCACTGTTGGCAAGGTGTTTGTAGCGATTATTCTCATGGAGAAAAGATTGAAAATGATGAGCTGGATGAAAATACCGTCATATGGACCCAATAGGCAAAGGACAGAGGAGGCAAGTTAGGATGCAATGCGAAAGAAGGCTGCATTGGCAAAGTTTTATCAAGCTTAAAAGAAACCTTTTACTTAGTCATTTGCCACTTAAATATTAAATTCAAAATTAAGAATTTCAGAATGATAAAGGAGAGCCCAAAGTAAAAGTTCTTCAGAAAGAATTTGCTATGAATTATAACTGTGAATATCAAAATGAAATTCACAGTGCTCTAGAAGTAGTGTGACATTCACAGCAGCTATGTTGTCTCAGGACATTTGTTCAACATTTTTAATTTGTTTGGATGCAAAAGAAAAGAAAAAAAATACAATCAGAGCTTTTATTGAGTTACTTTACTCTGATCTGAAGCCCCTTTTCAGATGAAAAGAAAAATTGAAGTGATTAGCTGGAAATACTAGAAAACTTTTAGCTGGAAATACTTTACTTCTTCACACTGAAAAGTGACATAGATAGAATAGGTGGAAGAGCAAAATCACTTGTTCGTCAAAAAGCAAATCAAGCAAAAGCAAAATCAAGAGCAAGCAAATTTCTCAAATTGTGCATTCTGCTTCTGATTTTTACAACCTTGTAAAGATTTTAATACCAGCAATAAAAGTTTTATTAGTTGAAGAGAGAAATATTCCACGGAATGAAACATATGCCAAATAATGTACCATATCTCTGTTACAGTTTTGCGGATTTATGTTAAAGAACATGTTGATGCATGATTTCTTTCTTTCTTTTTTTTTTCGAAACCATCATTTTTGTATTTTTTCAAAACCATTTTTTTTTATTATTTTCTGCATAAAAATATGTCAAGCTTTAAAATTTCTAAATTAGTCTCTTATTTTTTTAACAAAATTTAACATAAATGATGCACAGGACAAGGATGTGTGATGCACGAGACAAATTTAAAATGCTTATAATTTGAAAAATTATTAACATGAATTTATTTTAACAATGCATATATTTTTCTTTTTAAAAGTATAAAGTAAATCAAAAATGCTTTCCATCTAAAATAAATATTACTACTTCTAGTAAAACTTAATGCAGTTTTAATGTGATGCACGGGACATCACTTTAAAGTATCTTAAATCACAAGCTACAATTTGAAAATATTAAAATGAAAGTAATTTTTCATTAAATTAAATAGAAATATACCTGCAGCTACATTGAAAAGCCAAAAATTTAATAAAAGTGCAGTATATTTGCTTATAGAGATTAACGAACTATATAGGTGTATGAATGCATGTGTTTTTCGGTACTGTAAACATCAGTTTTGAACTTCATGAACATGTAAAAACAAACACTGTAAAAAAAAAATTAAAAAAATGCATGAATTAAATACTTCAGACTGTGTACTTTAATGAGTCATGAATTAAAAAGAAAAATTTTATAGTTTATTTTTTGAGGATATGGTTCACTTTTGGGAGAATCGCCCATATATATGTTTGTTTGTTTGTTAGAAATGTGCTTTTATACACGCATAATTAATTAATAATTGTGCATATTTATATATGCATTAATATGCACTTATGCAAGTTAAAAAAGTTTGGAAAATTTCGTTTTCTGCCGAAATTCGGTTTCGGTCCTGAAAAGCAGTTTGGTCGATCCTTAGTTCTCTGTACAGTAAATTATTTATTTAACGTTTTATATATTGCGGGTAAATATAAGGCTTACTTCTAAATTAAATTGAGACGGGTGAGATTTTTTTTCTCAAACTATGCGTCTTAATAAAATAAGAATCTTAGAAGATTTTCTTTCTGTTCAAAAAACAAAAAATCGTATTCTGTAAAAACGTTGTATACTTACTACAAATTATGCTGTGCATTTGCACACATTGTGTGTGTAGGATCAGCTAATAAAGCAAATACTTCATCAAATAAATTAAATTAAGTGTATAAGTCAACAGACGATGGTTTGATTGTTTAACTGAAGAAAGAGTTTATTCTGAAAATGCTTAAAACAATTATAAAAAAGTTAAATTTAAAAGTGCAACTTTTTTGTTAATCTTAAGGATTCTTTCTTTAAATTTTAGAACGAATGTAAATGCCGTGACTTTGTTTTTTAGTTAAATGGATTTTCTAATTTTTTGGCCTAAAATTTGTATGATTTTTTTTTATTTCACAAAGAAAAGAGATATCACCTTCGGACTTTTTGGATTACAGTTATTGACATTTCACTTATACAGGGTGCAATATGTTATCTATCGCCGACTTTTAATTTCTCAACCGTTAGTCGTAGACATATAGTTTCAGTTACAAAAACGTTTCAAATGAGCTAAAAATTCATGTTGTGGCATTATTTAAAGTGAAAAATCAATTTTATAAAAATTACGAAAACTAACTTTTTATACGGTTCCCCAGTCCCTATAGTTATATTTAGTAAAAGTTTACTCATATCATAACAGATATAACACAAAAAGTTTGACATCTGTACTGCAAAAATTGACCCAGTTATTAAATTTCAAGGTTTGGGATTTTTGCACATGATTTTGTCTTTCATTGGGGGATCAGTTAAAAGATGAATTAAAATAATTGGAGATCAAAATCAGAGTGTATTGTCCTTTTTACGGCGGAACCACCTTTAGCAAGTATCACCAAATCGGGGAATCACCAAATAGGGTTATTTCATCTAAAAATTTGAGCTAACTTTATGGGTCGAACAACATTCAAAAGTACCGACAATACCGGCTAAAAGTGGCTGCTCCGTAAAAAGGACATTGCACCCTGATTTTGATCTCGAATTACTTTATTTTATCTTTTAACTGATCCCTCAAAGAAAGACAAAATCATGTGCAAAAATCTCAAACTTTGAAATTTAATAACTGTGTCAATTTTTGTAGTACAGATATCAAACTTTTTGTGTTATATCTGTTATGATATGTATAAAATTTTGCTAAATATAACTATAGGGACTGGGGGACCGTATAAAAAGTTAGTTTTCGTAATTTTTATCAAATTGATTTTTGACTTTAAATAAGGCTACAACATGAATATTTACCTCATTTGAAACGTTTTTCTAATTGGAACTATATGTCTACGATCAACGGTTGAGAAATTAAAGGTCGGCGATAGATAACATATTGTACCCTGTATATTTACATTTTTGTATACAAAAAAATTAACAAGTCTTGTACGACGATGAGTACTTACAAGTGCGGGCCGTTAACTTCTAATCGGACAGCCGTTTTTTTTCGGTCACATGCCTCTTGTACCGCCCTTAACCTTAAATGAAAATATCAGTTACTTTGATAAAAATCTGTAGCTTTTCAGGCATAGTCACTTCGCCGCTTTTATAGAAAACGATTACTTGACGATATTATGGAGCAATCTCATTGGTCAGATTAGAGATATTCTACAAAAGCGGTGGAGTGACTATACTGCTAAATCTGCAGATTTTTATTAGTGTACACTAGGGTGGTTACAAGAAATCAATTTTCGAATTTTTATTGGGGAACCCCCCCAAAAGTTGCCTATAGACTAGAAAATGAGATTGGCCCAGTTTCAACTCATTTGGATAATATTAACCCGTGCCTCATTGAGGTTTAAGTTTGAAAAAAACGCGATTTTTCACAAAAAAATGCTGTTTTTCCTTCAATTGATACAATAAGTACAATTGAACCTAGAAACATAATTCAGCTGTCGTTTTATAAAATCAAAGTTTTACTTTGAAGAACCACACACCATTTTTTTCTGAAAATGTATAGATTGAAAAATATGCACCTTTTTCAGGACCAGACTTCACCCAAATTCTGAAAATTTACTTTTTACGAAAATGCAAAAGAAAAAAAAAGTAACATACTATTTCATCTGCTTTCCACCTTTTGTTTTTCTTTTTTTTTTCCATTTTGTACACAATAAAGGGTTTAATTTTTTAAAAAATTCCAAAGAAAATGGAAAAAAAATCGTATTTTAAACTGAAAGAATTAAAAAAAAGCGGGCAAAAGAAAGTATAAAAATAAGAACATATAATGCTCAAATGCATTTTATTATTAAAGTTGTGTTACAAGAAAGGAAGCATAATAAAAAAAAAGAAATTATTATCCCTTACAATTGTCACGTTAATCATTTCCAGTGCAGAAAAATTTTGTTCGTAAAATAATGAAATGATTGACTTCACCGAAATTTACAAACGACTTTTTAGAAATTAAAAACACATTACTAATAATAAGCGGTTCGAAGATGATTTGGTCGAGGAGCCTGGGGCCACTTGCCCCACATCCCCGTCACATAAGATTGTGCAGGTTAAATGGAATAGCAATAGAAGCATCTTTAATTTGTGTAATTTCCCTTTTAAATTTGTCCGGTTTCAATTTTTGTTTTTTTTTCTTTTCAATCTGGCTTTCGCTAGAGTGTCTTTCACTTGGGACGTGGCTCGGGACCTAAGAACCTTGTTTCTGCAGAAGAGTCAGAGTAAGTGGAAGAATAAAGGGCTGCGGACGAATAGGGGCCGCTCGCCGCGGCGGTTGAAACAACCTTTCATTGTAAAAGAAAAATTTTATTAAAATATTCTTGGTGCCGTTTTTAAGTTTGGAATTAAAATTAGGTAGTCCTGACATGGGACTACTGCGCCGGAAAGGATTAAGGTGATAATGGCTTAGATAAGGTGGCTCTTGAAGAATCTTGAAAAGCTTTTCTACATTGAGATACAACTTTTAGAATATACTGTTTTTATTTTTCGTCTTTTGTTAAAAAGGAATTGAAATCTCGGGTTAATTTTCTTCCCCTTTCAGCTGTGTCATTGACAACTTTAAAACCATTCAGTGTTTTCTTGCTTTCAAATAAGGTTTATTTTGATGAGAGTGAAAGTTGAAGGCAACAACAGCTTCTATGAAATAAACCAAGAATCAGGTTCGTAAGAAAAATATTTTTCACGTAAAGAAAGAACAAAGAGAATTTTTTGCCAGAAATTGCAAATTTTCAAGAGTTCAACCTCGATGAGAATGTTATTCATTTGAGATGAAACTTTGGCAATCTCATTTTCTAACTAATTGGCAACTTTTAGGAGGATCCCCTCCAAAGAAAACGTTAAAAAAAGTGACCCATGTTGCTTGTGACCATCCTAGTGTACACTGAGCAACTACATTTATTCACGGTACAAAAAAAAAGCACACTGTTAAACAGAAGTGCACAAAGGTAATTTGCACTTGTTTTAATTTAGGAAAAAGTAAGGATGCCAGCGTTCGCTAGCAAACCTCTATCCAGAGTTCTAGAGACCTCGTCCCTCTTCGGTTGCATAAAAGCATTACCTTCCTTGTCCCCTCAGCATTTGAAGAGCAATTATAACTTCTATATAGATTCCCAATTAGTCATGTTTGAATTTAAAAGTTTGCACAAAATCTTACAATCTCAAACAAATTTGGTCGCCAAATTATGAAATCGCACTAAGTTTTCTGAAGTTTACATCAGCGTTTAGTTTAGAGAGTTGACTTTTGGCAAAATAGCGGTCATTTAAACAAATAAGAAGGTAAAATAATGCGTTAAGCATAGATTATGAAACATTTTCCAACACATTCCGAATTCCATAACAAAACTTTACAGTTTAATAGGGTGTAAAAAGTATCCAAATAAACAATTTGTAAAACGCATAGCACATTTGAAAACACAATTTCATCAACTTCCATCAAAAGTAAAAAAAAAAAAAAATCTAATTTTTTTGCGCAGTTCTGTATAAGAACTATAGATTTATCATATAAAGCATACACTATGACGCAAAAGTTTAGACAATGACGTCATTCAGCTTTAAAATGTAGAATTATGACGTCAGAATTACAAAAACCTGTAAATATATTCAAAAACTGATTTAAAATGCTATGTACAAAAGACAGTCGTTTTATTTGCTATAATACTAATTTTTTTCATAAAAATTCAAATGTGCTTGTCGCAAAAGTTTAGACACTATTCTAAATTTCTTTGAATATTCGCTGGCATATGCAAATTTAGAATCGATGATGTCACAAATTTGGAGTACTGAAGTTCTGCAAACGATTGCGCTTCATAGTCGACATGCCGAGAGCTAAAGAAATTCAAGTGAATGAGGTTTCAAGGATTTGGCAGTTGAAAGGTGAAGGGAAGAGCGTTTCTGAAATTTCTGCTATTATTAATAGGTCAAAAAAATCTATTTATCGAATTTTATCGAGTGGTTCCGAATATAAAGCAAAATGTCGGTCTGGGAGGCCACGTGTGACAAATGTACGAGAGGATCGCCTGATACAAAGACTAGCGAGTACTCAACAAATGAGCGTACGTGGAGTTCAAAGCTCATCGGGACTCTCTGTATCAAAGGATACGATTCGTAGACGAATTTTGGAAAAAGGAACAATCGTTTATAGCAAAATGCAGAAGAAACCAGCTCTAAAAACACATCATAAGTTACAAAGACTTATGTGGGCTCGAAAGCATATGTCATATGGAGAGAAATGGCAGTCATTCATATTTAGCGATGAAAAAAAGTGGAATCTGGATGGTCCAGATGGTTGTTTATCGTATTGGCATGACTTGCGGAAGGAACCTCGACGTTTTTTTAGTCGCAGACAAGGAGGGGGCTCGGTGATGGTTTGGGCAGCCTTTTGCTATAATGGACAAGTATCTCTGACCTTCACCAGAGGTCGTCAAACTTCACAGCATTATACACAGACATTAGAAGAAAACCTACTGCCATTTGCTGAGCTTCTAGGGGGTCCTCAGTGGGAATTTCAGCAAGACAATGCTTCAATTCACACTGCAAAACATTCAAAATCTTGGTTTAATTCCCATAATATAAGAGTTCTCGACTGGCCAGCATGTAGCCCAGATCTTAACCCTATAGAAAACCTTTGGAGCATCATGTGTCGCAAAGTTTATAGCAACGCTAGACAATACTCTTCTGAAAAGGAACTTAAGACATCTATTGAGAATGCATGGTACGATATCGATCCACAAACTATGCAAGATTTAGTTTCTTCCATGCAATCTCGTGTATATGACGTAATACATAAGCATGGATGCGCAACCAGGTTTTAAAAATTGTTTATTTCGATTTTATTTAATTTGTGTCTAAACTTTTGAGACAGCAGTTTATTTTTGTTACCATTTAATTTATTGCATATGCACAATTCCACTTTTCTTTGTTATAAATATTGTTTATATGTACAGCACATTAATTTCAAGCAGTGATTTGAAAATTGAATAAATATTTTTCAAAGTATGTAAGAATTTCTTCATTGTCTAAACTTTTGCGTCATAGTGTAGTATGCTAAAAATGAGTTCAATTAGAAAACTCATAGCATATCTTAAAACTCCCCTTAAGCAATTTCCTTCAATAAACGGAAATGTACTTCAGATGTTTTGTGGAACCCGTATGCGGTATGTAGAATTTATACACACTGAGATATATTTTTTTAAAGTTTTATTAAAAAACGCGTACCACAAAATAAAACACACTTCCATCAATTATTGTTCATAGAGAATACTGAACCCGAATTATTTTGTGTCCCTGTACATGAATGATGGCTGCTTGCACATCACATTTTATAACTAGGACTTCCCTCAGAGGGATTCGTCTGGGCGATATTGCTAAGAACATAGATTTATTAATATCTTGTGGAAGCAAAGAAAGTGAGATATTATCTTTAATTGGTCATATACAGCGATAAATTAAAATGATGAAAATGAACAAATTTAGGCGTGGAATTAAAAAATATATATTATATATAAATTCGGACACACTGTTTTCAAAAATGGGAAAAAATCCATCCAAGACAGGATAAGAGTTAAGGAATTCTCTCTTCAAAAAGTATAGTATCAAAGCATAATATAGCAATATAGCATAAATATAGTATCAAAGTACTGAACACATCAACAGTGGCATACAATGCGTCATTAGAGTGTATTTTATATATGCTCGATCGGATTGATAAGTGCATGCTGGCCACTACATACGCTGTAGTGTATTGTTTTCAAACATATAATACACAAGTTGAGCTGTATTTAGCATGTATTAAGTAAAAGAAATCGGCAATATAACACAATAAAGTATTACACAAGATCTGAATATATGGTCTGCATAATCTTTAAGCTATCAAAGTGCCATTTGAAGTAATTTACAAATCCATACATATTTTTTCAGGAGATCATGCAAGCTAAAATACGCTAATATGATCCCGATTATGAAATTTCACCAGAATAAGTTAATATTTAAAAAATATGCTAATGGCAACTGAGAATATGGCCTTGTGATAAAATCTCTAGAATAGTGAATCTGAAAAAAAAACCATATCAAATTTAAACCGGCACTTCTCTGTGTTAGTGGGCTTGGTGAGAGAGAGAAAGGCCTTGAGAAGGAACATTTTAACAAGTACTTTCGGGCGACCTACTCGCTGTTTCATACAAGTCTTTATTCAATATTTACACAATTTATTTAATACTAGGTGGGTATCTTCCCGTTTTGTTGCCTTTAAATTGCAGGGTTTTTTGGAGGAAATGCAGTATTATTAAATATTTAAAGTTTCTATACCTAATAATTCCAAATTAATAGTAATTTAGAACGCTTTTCGTTCATTTCGGTTTTTTAAATTTTGAATTTTTTAGAAACCATTCTTAGAGACAGTTTTACATTTTAAAAGTAACCCGAAGCAAAATCTCAAGTTTTTGGGATCAGCAGTAATTCAGAAATAGAAAAATTTGGAAAAGTTTTTTGTTACTGTTTAACATAGCGACATTTTTATCAATTCTTCTATTGCAAGAATTTACGTCTTTAAAGTAACAGCCATGTCCATTTTCATGTTTATATTCCTAACAATTCCTTGTGTATCGTTACTTAGATCATCTTTAGATCTTTGTCCGCTATCTTTAGTCCTTCTAATTTTTTAGAATTCGTTCTATAATGAGTATTTACATCTTATAAGTTACTGCAATGCCAAAGTTCTACTTTCTAACTCCAACAGTATCCCAGAAATTGCAATATTCCAAAGAAATAGTGATTTAGAATCTTTCTAGAAAGCTTTACGTTTATTTGTCAAATTAAATTTTCAATCCTTTTAGAAAGCATTCATAAAAAGTATTTACATATTAAATGTAACCACCTCACCAAATTTCAAGTTTCTAGCCAAATCAATATCACAGGAATCGCAATTTTAGAACTTTTTTATTGCACCGATGGGTTGCACCGACATAAGATGTAGTCTTTTATCGGGGCAGAAGATAATTACCAACATTTTTTGAAATCGGCTAGATAGTTTTAGAGATAACACCTCAGAAACACACAAACTTTAATAACATTATTCATTTTATAATATTATAACTATTCTAATATTATAACGCTTTATAATATTAGCATAGAAGTAGAGATACAGAAGCCATTTATCTCTCATTATATACAAACATAAATAATTTATCTAATACGTGTTAGCAGATGCATTTATATATAAATATATAAACCAGTATAATATTTCTTCAGTTTTATTTTCATAGTCATTGATATCATTTGGCAAAATATCTCACTTTCTTATACCCGAATTGCATCAAGCTTTTTATAAAAGCTCCGAAGCCCATATAACAGCGAAATACCATGAAGAATATTAAATGCATGGTAATAAGGCACTTAGCCGGGCGCAGGTGATATGTCTCCAAATATTGTTCTTCTCGGCCTCTTTCGAAATGCATTCTTTCCATATAAAATACATAAATTTAAAATACATATATTAAATACATTAAAAAATCACGACATTGACCCATCTCATTTAAAATACAAATAAATAAATAAATAAAAAATAAGAAAAGATAATAGCATAAATCAAAACATTTTATTTCAACATCAAAGAATTGTATCTAAGTTACACATGTGGGAAAAAGCTGTTTTTGGCAAAAATCATAGTCTTGACTAAATTTGAACTCGTCTAAAAAAAAGTACCGTGATTAATTAAAATGTTATAGAAAATCCATAATCTAGATTTCAACCAAGGTCGTATTTTAAAAAGCGACGCTTAATGCCAATTTAATTGTCGGAGCACAGCTCCGGCTTCCCTGCAAAAAGTACACTTATTGTTAACACGATAGCGTCCAAAATATTTGCCGTATCGACACAAAAAAAATAAATGGACGTTGGTAGTGCGAAAATCTAGGTGCGTATTGAAAATCATAAATATTCGTCAACCCTAACGGCATGAAATGTCTGCTCAAAATTTTCCCATAGAGATAACATTGCGGGTTTAAATCTATATATTTGAAAGATAAGGCTTTTTTCATTTTAGACATCTACCTTGAACTTTTTTCTCAACCAATTTTAATAATTCTTTTTTTAAATGAAAGCTGTTTCTTGGTAGATTTGCAGCACTAGCTATTTTCCTAAATATTCCCATTTTTATATTTAAAATTAAAATTTAAAAATTTTCTATGATTTTTTTTTTCAAAATGGTAGCAATTGAATTACTTCCATTGTTGTAAAGAAAAGAAAATTAATAAAGTATGTTTATCCTTATTGATGCTAATTTCTAATAAAATTCAAAATTAAGTTTGTAAAAAAAAGGGAGCAGAAAATGACGTCACGCTTTAAAAAAACACTAAATTTTTCCTCAAAAAGTTATTACAATTAAATACTTTTTCACTCCACTGAGTTTGAGACGCTATGTGAAATGCTTCAATGAGGCAAAGTGACACCATATTTAAATGAAAACCATCATTTTCTCTGATAAAACGAAATATTTTACTACGAACGCCTCTAACACATATAAATTTCTGGAATTTTACTCGTCGATACGGAGATTAGAATCACAAGTCAAGAGTGGGAATGTACACATGCAAAGTCGTAGTTAACAAATTTGATTTCAAGCTTGGAGATATATGTATTAATAACTTATTGCGTAATGCGACATTTTTGAAATGGTGAATGTATGTATATGTATGTATTCTTATGTAGGTATGGTTGTATTAAAACGTATATATGTTTGTATTGCGAAATTTCCGTAATTGGGTTTGTAGATGATTTCATAATTTAGTGAGCGTTGTTTGATGCGCAAATTTAACTATTTGGTAGCGGTCCTAATTTCAGAAGGTTATTAATTTTCCTTTTTAATTCACCGTAAGTGAATGTGCTGCAACTGAAATGCAAGTGAACATTTTTTGTAACACACCAAATCGATGCGATTCACTTTGAGTTTTAAATTAAGAGAAATAAAAAGAAATCGAATATGGGGAATGCGATTTTGGATGTTAGTTGCATGATAACAGATTCAGTATTAACCGCATGGCAACGAATGATAATAAAAGAAGTCGAGAAAAATATAATGTTATGCATATATTACTTATATGAATGTATTCTTATGTATGTTTATATTCAGAGGTATGTATGTCTGTATTAGGAAATTTCCGTAATCGGGTTGGTAGAAAATTTCATAATTTAGTGAGCGCTGTGTTATGCACAAATATAATCATTTGGTAGTGGTCCCAATTACAGAAGATTACTCATTTTTTTTAATTCACCATAAGTGAATTTGTTGCAACTGAAATGCGAGTGAACATTCTCAAGTGATAAGCATTTTTGGCCTAGATGTACACTTGAAAACAGAAATATGTAGATTACAAAATAAAAAAGTCCTAAAAGCGTAAAGAAAAGGTAGCTTACTTATTTCTTGATTTTAAGATTTTAGCTAATTTTACGGTAAAACACTAAGCTAAAATGCGAAGAACCTGATTAGAGAAGAATAATCAGTGCTGAATTACAGTGGAAATTTCGCCAAATTTGGCAACTACAGCCAAATTCGCTGCATTTATATCAACGTATTTTTGGTCGCCAAATTTGGCAAAATTCTGCGAAATGGCTCCAAGCTTGGCGAAAATTTTGACGTTAATATATATGACAATATAGTTTTATGCTTATAATCGGAAAATGGATACAACAATGAAAGATAATTCGTGACAAATCAACTTCACTTAAAGTCATAAATCATTCCGTGATTTTTTTAAACTTGTACCCTAGAAGTAGGGTACATTTTAAGAAATGTACATATTTTTATATGTGTAACATTATACACAAAAGTTTCGAAAATGCCGGTTAAAAGAAAGCAATTGAGATGAAAAGAGTTATTCAGCGTAATTGTATGTGGTAAAGCCACATAAAAATAACCCAGCTGCCTACGAGTAATTGCGCGAATGATGACATAACAATAACTCAGATGAACAAAAGTATCAAGTTCGATAGAGGAGTATAGCAGTGTACCCATGTGGTGCGTGTTACATACGTGTTACAAACCTTTCCCTTATACCATATTAAATAAGTCTGGGCTATGCCAGACATGCAAGTCTTTGAAGGGGCTTTGAAGTTTTCTGCCGTTAGCTCGATAGATCCAGTTCCAATTTTTGATTGTCTCAAAGATCGGAGCTACATTAAACAAATCAAAATCGCTCAACACATCCCCGGTGGTTATTCTTTCTCTTTACCGTAGACTCTCTTATTCAATGAATTCTCTTTACTTTTAACATTTCTGAATTATTTTAAAGAACAACAAATCACGCTGCATGAAAATTTTGATGATTCTGACATCAGATTTACAGATGAGCAGCAGAAAATACTTTAGTTATGCACAGAACAGCTTTCGTCACTGCAAACAAAAGTTACTATTTTCCCTAAGTCAACTTTTATTAATGGAAATGCAAGAGCTGGAAAAAGTAGGATAAAGAAAGAAATTAGTAAAACAATCATAGAGCAGTTAGGATCAGAAGCTGTCATTATTTTGGCACTAACATGTACTGCTGCGCTTAATGTCGAAGGAAAGTTAAATCACTCAGCGTTTAAAAAGCACCGTGTTTTAAATAGTTCGCTGATTTAAAAAGTCAGGCAGAAAGAAATCTACAGCTCAGCATGGATAGAGTAATATTTATCTTTATTGACGAATTTTCAATTGTCTTATGGCCGAACTTGAACAAAGATGTCGCAAAGGTACTTTATTTAAATCCTTGGATGTATTAGGTAGTTACATCGCGTAAAAGACATATATAAGAGACATCCTATAAAAGACATTTTGGCTCTTCGCAGACAAAAAATGCTTTGAGCTTTTGAATATTGCTCCACATTAACAAACTCATTGAGACTAAATGACGATCAGCAAAGACAGTTTCGAAAGACTCTAGGTTCGCTTTTCGTACATTCAAGTTTCAGACTACTCTCATCTCTTATGCAACGGTGGAAAGCTACACTGCTTCCGGCTCAACTTGAATGATTTCAAGATGCTATATGTCTTTTTTCCAAAAACAAGCAAGCGAAAGAACATAATCAAGAAGTACTTCTTAAATCAAGTCAATCACAAGAATGTTAGCAGACCACAATAATTAAAAGTAAGATGTAGTGAAGATGTTCACGTCTTTGGACTTCAGGCTGGACTTTTTTCAGCAGTTGGATGCAGAGTTATGTTACATACCAATATCTTGATGGAGGGGAGATTGATAAGCGGTGTACTGAGTATAGTAAAAGATATTGTCTATGACCCAAAATTTCAAACCCTAAGCTTGCCATAGGCTATAATGGTTCATTTAGTTGATTATCATGCCACAAATTCGCATTTGAGCATTACCTGAGGCAACTGATGACTGAATTAAACACTAGAAAATGAGGATTCAACGGGTGTTATTTCAAATTTAATTTTGTAATATTCAACGGTAATCATGAAAATTAAACTTTTTTTTTAATTTTAAAATGTTATATGTTAAGTTTATACGACTCCATGCTCCGACATTTTGGCCTGACGGATACTAGTTCCACCGTTGTAACTTTCTTGGGAGAGGAAAGAGTGTTCGATGTTGCATATATTTACATTTGAATTTAAACTTTTCATTTCGCATACCATGTACCGATTGCAATATTGATACTTTAATGTTAGCCGACCACAGGTGGTAAATTGCCAACAATTTTTCTCATACCATATTCGTATTGCATTTATTTCGTTAAAAATATAAACCTTTCATTCACTTGATTTAAGTTACATGAGTTTAACTAATTTCATCATACTTTTGAAATATTACTTTGCCTTGGCGTTTTTTTTTTTTAAATCTTTGTGCAGTTTTGGCTTTAAAAAGTGAGATTTGTTGCAAAAAGATATAAACAGCTATGAGAATAAACCTGATGGATATAATAAAACACACATAAATAACGCCTGCATTCAACAGTTAAAGGTATATATAAATATTATACAGACATACAAACAATAAATACAATAAACCCAACTGGAGTGAAAAATTAGCCAGAGCCAGGAATCGAACCCGGGACCACAGTATACAAAACTGCTGCTCTAACCACTGAGCTACTCCGGCCGATGCCTGAGTTTGCAATTTCTCACTAATAAACCAAGTTGGGGAAGTCACCTTCTTAAATTTAAATATGTTTTATTGTACTTCAATATTACTGCGTGCGAATGTATTTTTTAATTTGCTCCATGTGCTCTAATACGGTTGTCTATGAAAACATCAACCGGTGAAATGACGCACACCAAATTTCTGTGACGTATGCAGATAAATTGTGCTTTTTTATTAGTTTTTTAATTTAATCTTTAAACGGTTTGAAACCTATTTTTCATAACATGTGCATTCCGTAGGTTACCCACATTACCTTCTTACCTTCTGTAGGTTACCTTCCGTGACAATCAGAAACGAAATCCGACAAATATTTTTTGAGTTATGCTAGACGAAAGGTTACTATGATAAGGGGGTATTGGCCTTAATATCTATCGCAGCTGTATATGCCCGAAAAGTAATATTGCGCTGTGTATTAGCCTTTGCTTTGCTCAGACAATAAATATCTTGCAGAGCATCTCAGATATACAAAAGATGTGAAATACAAAATTTAAGATTGTTTTAAAGTCAAAACTGGCAAATTTTTGATACATTCAAATGCCATTGTTCTTCTTAAACGGACAAAATTGGTCTGTGTTCTTATGAAAGATGAACTAAGCAATCCATTCCATTTTCCATTTTCTGGATGAAGACAAAAAATCGTTCACAAATTGTTGGTAAAGTTGCGTTTTACGCTGATTTCGAGGGCTACATTGACCGAGTAAACAAGCAGTTAGGAGAAGGAAGAATAAAGTAGCCACTCTAATGTTTGATAAATTTTTATGATACCTTCTTAATCAGTAAAGTTCTAGAAACAAATACCAGTAGTAACTATAATAATTTCAGCTTAAATTGCTATTTTACTTTTTTTTAATTGTTTTAAAATGCACACATTATTTTAAAAGAAAAACTACAAAAAGGTCACTTTGCCCTCCTACATTGGATAAAGTGGCCAGCATAAGTAATTAAACAAATCACATTGATTCAGGGTGTATATTTAATTAACACAGGCTAAATTAACTCTCATTAGAATAATGTTTTGTAATATTTTAAGTATTAAATCGTTACAAGATAAAATAAACAATAATGAACATCAATATGACAAATGGAGGAATACAAGTGCCCCCAGCAGACATGTAGACTGCCTGTTTTCTTCCTTTCAAAGAAAATACTTTTCAGTAGTATTTCGTTACGAACAACGAATAAAAAATAGTTTACACTCTTTGTGGCCACTTTGCTCGGAATGACGCCATTACGAAAACTGTGACCTCGCATCTAATCTACATGACTAAGCGTTTTAAAACACACATCATTAAAAAGGTTATTTCATACTAATGAAACTGCATAATAGCAAATAGTTATAATGCTACAAGTTATTTAGGTATAATCAAGAAATTGTACAGTCGTGGAAAAAAAAGTAAAACCCCCTACTAACTCCTCAACAAATTATCGTAGAAGAAAGTTACTGGTACAGAACGATTGGAAATAAAGTCTACTTTCAAACGGTGTATATAAAATTTGCTTAGGGGGGCATCTACATATTAAAACGAATCCAAGCTTCATTTTTTTCAATGACAATACCCAATTTTAACGAGATATTTCAAATCTTCGGCTCAAACTATGCCTAGACACCAAATTTCAAGTCATTTGAATGATAGGTTTTTGAACTATAACCATTCAAAATTTAGTGCTTCTAATGTTAAATTACATTTTCATATTTTTATTTATATCTCCAGAAATTATGCTCCTAATGTGCTAATTTTTTCTGTAACGATAATACTAATATACCCAAACATAAATACGCTGAATTTGCAATTTTTATAATTTTATGATATGAATTATGAATTATGTAATTAATATTCGAAAAAATTATGAATTGCAAACTATAATTTTTTTGGTGGATTTAGATTTATTAAATCCTGCTTTATGGAAATCCAAAATTTCACATTTTCCTTTCAAGTAGTTTTCAAATTATGCTTAAAAAACGGCAAAATAATGGTTTATGGGACCGTTTATAATAGAAGTGACTAGATATTTTGAAATTTCTTATGCTGTTCTGTAATCTAGCAGGCTTCATTGACTTCTTAATGTGCCTTGATCAAGATGGGGGCACTCTCGGTTAACAATCGAGTTCCGAACTTCAATTTGGATACAGCCCTTAAAATAAGCTCGTTTTAAAATAATTAATTTCTTAGAAGCTTATGGTACGAATTGCATAAAAATTTGTTTTTAGGGTAAATGAAGGGTGTAGAGCTCATTTATGCTGTCAAAATTGTGTACTGCTATTGAAAAGAACAAAGTTATGATTCGTTTTAATATGTAGATGGACCCCTAAGCAAATTTTATCTATATCATTTAAAAGTAGACTTGTTTCCAATCGTTCGGTACCAGTAACTTTCTTTTACGATAATTTGTGGAGGAGTTAGTAGGGAGTGTTTACTTTTTTTTCCGCCATTGTACCACTTACCTAAAATCAAAATGGCGAAAAAACAATAAAATGAGCTCAGATCTAGAAAAATGTTGTCTTCCACTTCAAAGTCGCAGACAATATCATCCGCATTTGTGACGACTGTTTCGCTCAGTTCCTGCCTGTTGGGGGCATTATACATCGGAAAAAATTCACATGTCACTTTGCCCTCACTGTCCCATTTATCCGCCCTTCCCCTATAACACAAAATATATCTATCGATTACAGTCAAATCATTATTCGATTCGAAATCCCGTGGATAGTCATGCTTGAACTTAGTCATACATTCTTTTATGTATAAAAGAATTTAGTAAATGCATCAGAATGTTTGGCGTTGTTCAGCGAAAAACACTTTTACAAAAATGACATTTCATGCAAACGTTTCTAACAAGTCAGTTAATCCTATACATATAATGTTTCTTCGATTTACTTAAGGAATTAGTATCACTTAATGTCTTTCATTATTAAATTTTCATCAGCAGTCATTTTCAAATGCATTAAATATCTGTCAAAGAAAGACTTTAATTTGTGAGAAAAACTTAGGTTGAATGCAGCACTGAAACTATTTTCTGTATTAAGTTTGAAAACTAGTTTACATGGAAATTAAAATGAAAAAAATAATTGCTACATATAAACTGTTAAGTTATATCAAAATACCATTTCATTTGCGATGTCAATAACTATTTCGCAATCATTTTAAGCTTTAGATTCAGAGTGATGTTAAATGAGTATTATTTGTTGAATTTAGATCTGAACAACACTTGAGTAAATTTTCATATTTTATTGCATAATTAGTAACCTTCACTTGATAAGATTAATTAAATATACATTGCCTTGGATCAATTAGAGAATTAAAATTTAAATTAAAAATAATCGCTACATATAAATGGTTAATATAGCAGTATACTATTTGATAGTGGTGTCAATAACAATTCGCAAGCAATTTAAGCTTTGAATTGTGATTGACTTTAAATGAATATTATTTATTGAATTTAGAGCTGAACATCTGTCAGGTAAGTTTTTCACATTTTATTGCATAAGTAGTAACCTTTACTTGTTAAGATTTATTAAATATACATTGCCTTCGATCAAACAAAAAATTTAAATTTAAAAATAATCAATACATATAATTGGTTTAGTTTTAGCAGTACTCCATTTCATAGGAATGTCATTAATTTATTCGCAAGCAATTTAAGTTTTGGTTATGAGATTGGTGTTAAAGATTAGTATTATTTTTTTTTTGTTTTGTTTTTGAGCTGAATAAGTATTGAGTAATTTTTTCATATTTTATTGCTTAAAAAACAATTTAAGCAGCCCCTTTAATTGTTAAGTCTGATTAAATATACGTTGCATGGGATAAATCTGAAAATTAAAACTAAGAAAAAATTAATAATAACTACTTATAACGGTTTTAGCTTTACAAGTATTGAGTGAGCTTTACATGTGTTGAGTCAGTTTTGTTGGCAATACTAATCTCTTTCAGAATTAGATAAACTCATTATAAATCAAATTAACTGCTTTTCAAAAAACTATTAATGCCAGTCGTAAATAAGACTTGATTATTCTTTCACAAAATGACTTTCTTGTTTATGTAATGTGTCAATCAAAAACTGATAAACATTTAGATTAAAAGACTGCGATTTTGACAGCTGAAAGAACTATATTAATAATTTAAGACTTTAAATGATATTCAGTGTTTTATCGATAAATATATAATCGAGAATTTTTTTATTTATGTTATTTAATCAAACATCAGTAATGTTTTTTGTATGTTATAATTTTTTTAGTGTGTATATAGATATGTAATCAGAAAGGAGCAAAGGTGTATGCTTCAGTTTTGTATTTTAAGAAAGATATAAATATTATAGTTTAAAACCAGAAGTCAAAATGTTCCTGAAATATATATCACAAAAGGATACACAATCTTTTAATAAAATAAATTCACAAGTTCTTATAGGTGAAACATCGCAGAATATTTTGGTTTTAATCTTGGATTTAACCCACCTTTTTCTTCATTGGATATGTTGAACAAAGTTCCGTTTTTATCGTGGACGACCATGAACCAAAAGGTAAGCAAATTTACCTTATCTTTATTTTATGATTTAATGTGATTATTATTGTAACACGTTAAGTCTCATTTTTTATCTAACAAGTTTTTCATATTTTATTACATAAAAAAACAATAACTGTTTTGGCTTTGCATATATTTAGCAGTCGTCAGTTTATCAGAAATCTCAATAACTAAGTCGCAAGCCTTGTACACTTTGAATTGATATTGATGTTGTAAATTAGTGCAATATGTGATCTTTAGAGCAAAAAGAGTATTTATTTTTTTTCACATTTAACTTCATAACAATAGCTTAAATGATGCTTAGGTCTGTTTAAATATTCATTACTTTGAATGGATATTAGTCTATATTTCTCTCAGTGATAATTATATAAATATATGAAAAACCACCTGAAAGGGAGTTTCCTCTTTCTAAGAGATGAAAATATTATAACTGAGATGAAGAAATATTTAAAAAAAATTTTTGTTGACAGAATTTATATTTTTTGAATGAACGAACAGTAGTGATATTTCTTTCTCACATTTTTACGAAAATATATTATATTTCACTTCGTTTGGAGAAAGTTCGAAATTCATTTCTTTCTTTGAATGCAACTAGTTTTCTATAACTTCAGCAACCTTTCTCTTTCAATGAATATGTCATTTTTCTCTAAGTATTTTTTGGAAAAAGGAACGTCCTCTTTTAGAACTTTATACAGAATTTGTAGGAAACGTTTTATATTTATGTCGTAAAATAAGAAGTGGATTTTGAAATTGGGTCAAATCCATTTTGCTAAAAAATTCTTTAAGCTAAATCTTATTAGAAATTAACACAAAAGTTATGTTTTTAATTAATTCCCAATATTTTTTTCCAAATAACAGTATCAATTTATTACTACTAATTTATCTACTCAACGATATATCAATTGTGTTGATTTTGAAAGTGAGGCAAGTCCACATTGAATATAGTTATTTTTTAGGTCGCATAATATTAACCAGCAAAATCCAAATTTCCCCATGGATATTTTCAGTAGATTAACTATTTAAATCAAGAAATATAATTATATACATACAACTTATTACTGAAAAATTTTCTCTTTTTCCTCGAAAATTCAATTTATTTTTTGTGTTATCGGAATTTTTCTACAGACGAATAAAATATAAAAATAAAATATAACTATATTAGAACTATTTTTAACACAAGTATTCAATTGGTAAATAAATCATATGAGTTGTAAATTTCTAAGTGGGTGAACTTGGAAATTTACAACTCATAAAATAAATCTATACTAATAAAAGGAAGTTCCACTCTGTGTGCGTGTGTCTGTGTGCGATGGTTAGCAAAATCTACGGCACGTACGAAACTGAAAATTTTTGTGAGACTTCAAAGTGACTTCTGAGACACCTGAGACTCAGAATTTTGAAATTCTAATAATTAGTTTTTCATTAAAAATCGCAACTTACTGTTATTAAAAACTCATCTCGATCCTTGCGAGATGGGAAAAGGTCTGGCGCAAGCGCATAAGCCTTATTTACGCATTTGTTTAAAATGAAGAACGAAAAGAAGAAATTTCGGGAGTATTTTGTCATTATTTATTAACTTAAATGGTCCAAACCACTTAGTAAAGTTAAAAACGGAAGACATATTCTAAAAGATCGTAGTCTTACGTCTCAAATGCCGCAATAAAAAAAATATCGCAGTTAACCCCTTGTTTTTTTTTTTCAAAAAGTGTCTTTTTTTCAGAAAAAACATATTTTCTCCCTTATTGCAATGCCGCTCCAGGGCGTAATTTTAAAGGTACTGGTAAACCAAATACATGCTCTTAAAGCTGAAACCGTCTTCTAATAGATGGTGTAATCGGTTTTAAAAAATATGAATTTTAACCTATTCAAGTACACCAGAAAACGCAGGTCACTTCGCGCCTTGCGGTGACATTTTTTTTTACTCTAAAAGTAACTAAACATCCTTATTTTAACACAGTCTTTTTATAACATCTCAATATATCAGATTTATATCTCCTACGAAAATTTTGAAACGTTCGAGTGGGTAGAAATGTTTTTTACAAAATAAAATGATGGAAATTTCGACGAAGTGGGTAAAAATCTGAGTGTTTACTCGCGGTTTCGCTCGCTTTTGCGCATAGACACCAAAAATTAAATTACGTAGAAAATAATATACCAAACAGCATAATATACTTTCAATTGAATATTTTTTAATTAAAAAATATAAATTCAGATAAAATGGAGTTAAATACATAAAATCATACAAATTTGAGGTTAATTTAATGGTCATTCATCACGGGCCTGGATCAGCTAGTAATAAAATAAAATAAAATAGTCAACTTTTTTATATTATAGTTATATTCCATAAAAAAAAAAACAACCTTTTCAATAAATCATTGCTTTTGAAAATGATGCAAGTCTTTCCGCACATATCAAACAAATGATTTCTTTCATTTAACCCGGATAGCAATTATTTCATGTTAAATTTGCATGAAATAAGACCACAAAAATACCAAATAAATCTATTACTGCTTACAAATATTTTAAAACCTATTCAGATCCAAACAACTAACTATCTAGCTATAATATTTGTTCCATGTTCAAAATTATTGACTCATTTATCGCATTTAGATGTAAATGACAATTTAATTTGCTATTTGATTGCATAAAGAATAATTTAAGCGGCTCCTTAACTTTTGCTATTGATTAAATATCCATTTCTGTGTATGAATATTATGACAAGGCCATATATTGGTGTTATATTTTTATTCAAAATTAATCCTTTTTTCTAAATTTATTTTCCTTTCTTCTGTTAAACTCTTGCATTCAAAAAATATATCTCTTTATTTCTAATCTAAGCGCAATTCTTTATCTCTGTAATAATATTCTTTTATTTATATTTTATTAGATAAGTACTGATCTTTTCATTTTATGTTTACGCAATCTAAAAATCAGACATCTAATTTAAGCAATCTGGCGCCTAGTATAAACGTTAAAGGCCTATAAATTATATTTTTACATCTGTCTGCAAGTACACTGCTGGACAAAACTTAAGAACCACTGTTATTTTCAACGATTACAGTTAGAAATAGATCCGCAACAGCACGTGTAAATTAGCATGAATGCAGGATGTACTCTGTTTTGTGAAACTTATGCAAATTTTGTACTTCCGCTTTTGCCGATCACATGACAGCAGAGATAAGAGATTTTAGGCAATTGGCAGGTGCTGAGATTGTCATTAAATGTAAAAATTGAAGGATATGGAGTAAAGCTTGACCATTGAAATTTTAAATATGTCTTCGAGGCATTATTTAGATGGTATTACTCGTGGTAGAATAATCGGAAAGTTGGAAGAAAGACGCAAAATGAGTTATGTGTTCCATGAACTTAACATCGCGCATAGTATTATTTATAGGCTATAGGCGGCATTCCAAAAGAGTGGAATATGTACTAGGGGCACGGGAGGAGGTCGCCATAGCAGTACGACGTCCCAAAAAGATCGCTATATTGTTATTTCGGCAAAAAGGAACCAACGCAGCACAACTGGTCAATTAGCAAATCAACTTTGTGCTGCCACAGAAACTAAAATATCGTGGAAACCTGTTGCAGGACGTTGGAAAAAGGGTGGACTATACGCTTGAAGACCTGTTGTGTGCGTCCCACTTCTCGAGACTCCAACGTAGCGCCCGTTTACAGTGGTGTCGTATGTATCGCAATTAGACTGATGGCGACTAGTCTACCGTGCTCTTCTCAGATGAGAGTAGGTTCAGTTTATCGTCTGATTGTAGACGTAAACTGATATGGCGCGAGGTTGGTAGTGCTTACTGTTGCGAAAATATTCTAGAAAGAAATCGATATGCGACTTCAAGTATCATGGTGTGGGCAGGCATCATGTTCACAGGCCTCACGGATCTATATGTGCTTGACCAAGGATCCATGACGGGTAGATGGCACATTGAAGACGTCCTGCTTCCACATGTTCGACTTTTTCTAGGTGCTGTCGGCGAAAAGTTTCGTTTTATGGACGATAACGCACATTGTCATCGCACACAGTCTGTACAAGATTGTCTTGAGGCCGAATATATCCATCGCATAGACTGACCAGCACGTTCCCCTGTCCTGAATCCCATTGAAATTGTATGGAATGCCTTGGGGAGACGTATTGCTGCTCGATAATTTCCTCCCACAAACAAGGAAACCCTCATCCGTGCAGTGAAGGAGAAATGGCTCAACTTGCCTCAACAGCTACTGAATCATGTATGCCACACTGTGTTGAAAGTTGTCTCGCATTACAAGGTGGCCACATCCCTTATCGATATGGCACTGACGATTGTTAATTGTGAGTATTTTTCTTTCTTTGCACAGTCATGTTTTCGGACAATATTTACGTTTCACAAAAAGAACCTCTGGTAATACCCTGTATACATCCTTTCAACAAAATTTTTATATTAAATCCTGTGTAACATTCTGTTAATACTGTCGTTTGCTTCTTGACCCACAATCTCAAGTAGATTCTCATTTACGTGTACATTTCTTCTTGGTCCTTAAGTTTTCTCCACCAGTGTAAATATTTGTCATTAATTAGCCAGGCCGTTAGACCTTCTGTAAGCAATGATAGGTTTGCCTTTTTATTTGACTTTTTAATAGATAGCAAAATGTAGATTCCCTACTTGACATTTATCTCGTTCAAATGTTGATATAGCTCGCAGCCTAATGCGATAATTTGTGATTGGCATATTGGCTTAAGAGGCTACTTCAGTCACTTGCAAACATCCGTTCGCTAATGTTAATCCTATGGAAGAATTTTTTTAAAGATATCTCGTTTGCATTTCAATATGTTTAAACGATTTTTCTGCATTGGTAGCTGAGATTGATTTGTACGAATGCCGTTTTTTACTTTTATTAGGTTACTTTTAATTTCGGAACCTGTTTCGAAAGTAAAAGTATTCTCATTAAAAAATCCTTAAAAGGAAATCAAGAAAGTTAAAAACAGTCTTTGTACAGATTGATTTGAACAATCGAAAAACAATTGTTTAAAAATATTGAAATGCAAACGAGATATCTTAAAAAATTCCTTCCGTAGGATTAACATTAGCGAACGGGTGTTTTTCGCGCGTCTGAAGTAGCCCCTTAACACATATGTATGCTTATTGTTATTAACTTACGCAGACTGATTCACTTCGCCTCTGATCTTGATACTAGTAACAGCTAGAAAGTTTTACTGCAGTTAGGAGAGATCACCACTATTTTACACCAATGTCCTTTTCCTTCGTAAAATAAAATATTTTTCCATGGAAAGGTCTTCTGAATTTTTGCCTATTAGATTGTACAGGAAACGGATAATAAGATACTGGGGTTTGCTTTGGTAATCAGCGTGTTGTACTTATCATTTTGTGTTTATTATCACGACCGATGTATAAAATCAAAATAACACCTTTAAAAATATGAATATATTTATCTCAATAATAATGATTTAAAAAAAAAACAACACTTGAAATGGAATTTCCTCTTTGTAAGAAATTAAATATTATTACTGAGCTAAAGACATATTTTAAAAAGATTCTTATTGAAAGCATTTATATTTTTTGAATAAACGAACAGTTGTCACATTTCTTTCTCCCATTTTTACGAAAAGATATTATATTTCACTTTGTTTGGAGAAAGTTCAAAATTGATTTCTTTCTATGAATGCAACTAGATTTTTATAAACTCAGTAGCACTTTTCTTTCAGAAAATATATATTTTTACTATCTACTTTGTGGGAAAAGGAAATCATCATCTAGAATTTCTTGGAGAATCTGCAGAATATATTTTATAATTACATCCTAAAGCTTCCTTTGTCAAATTAAAATAATAATAATAATAATCACTACTTATAACGGTTTTAGTTTTGAATTTTTTTTAACAGTATAGTCCATTTATTAGAAATCCCTATAACTAAGCCGTAAGCCGTGTAAGCTTTATATCGATATAGATGTTACAAATGGATAATATTTATGGTCTTTAGAGATAAATGATAAGTTAGTTATATTTTTTTCCTATTTGATTGCATAAATAATAATCTAAATGACGATTAAAATCAAATGAAACAATAATGTAAGTGATCCTTAGTGATTCTTAGCTTTTTCACTTGAAATGGAGTTTCTTGTTTTTTTTAGGAAAAGAAAATGTTACAACTGAGCTGAAGAATTATTTTAATAAAATCTTTGTTGAAAGAATGCAAATTTTTTGAATGAACGCACAGTACTCACATTTCTTTTTCACATTTTAGGAAAATAATATAGTATTTCGCTTTGTTTGAAGGACCTTCAAAATCGATATCTCTCTATAAATGCAACTGGTCTTTTAAACTTCAGTAACATTTTTCTTTGAAAACACATATCTTTTTTTCTGAAGATTTTTTGAGGAAAGGGACATCCTCTTTTAGAAATTCTTACAGAATCTGCAGGATACGTTTTATATTTACGCGGTAAAATGAACCGTTGGTTTTGAAAGTGAAATTTTTTTTTTTTTTTTTTTTTTTTTTTTTTTGGTTTATTGCAACATTTCTAAAAAAGAACAAAATAGTGAAATAAAATAAATTAATAAATAGGATAAAATATTCAACTTTTTTGACACTTTCCAACAAAGTTGAAAATTGTTTATGCATTTCGTTTGTCTGTCCTTCTGTCCGTTTGTCCACACTCTAACTCCCTTAAATATTCTCGGATTTTCATGCAATTGATAAACGTTATTTAAGGCCAACAAGGTATGTTTGGTATTGTATATGAAGTATGTGGTATTAATAGTTCATTTACAGGGGCACTCAAAAGTATTCCATTACATTATTGTATATGGGGAAAAATCGTTTGCAGAGTATGAGATTACGTTATTTCAAATGTATTGAAATTGATATAAATCACTGAATTTCTGATTATGATAGAATAGGGCGGCGAACCTATCGCACGCGTGCCATAGGTGGTGATGGGATAGGTATGAAAAGTATGAAAACCTCAAGTAGAAACCTGTTGTCATGTGTCTCCAATCCAGCTGGCATTCTAATAAGGAAAAACTGGAATACGAAGCTGATCTGAATTATTTGGCATCTAAGACGTAATAAGAGAAGTAAGATTTTGTAACATACATAAGTATGTTACAAAATGTTACTGATATATTTTAAATCCTAAAATCAGTATTTTAATGAATTTTGCTGCTTCGATCCACTAAATTTGTTGGCACGCCGTGATCATTTAAAATATTTTTGGGAAAAAATTGGCACGCAGATGCGAAAAGGTTCGCCGACCCTGGAATAGGGCATTCATAGCATCTGTCGTTCATCTAGAGGGACACACAAAATAAATCGATTACAGTACTGACTTTAAGTAATAATTGCTGGAAATACGTTTTAAAATTCGGTATGAGGTTAAAAATTTAACTAAGTTTTTGCATTTTACTCGTTGTATATGAACTATATACATCATATACAGGGCTGCACAAAATACTCTTCTCCTTATTAGCGGAAATATATAATATATGTATTTCTTAACTGAACTAAATTTTGGCATGCATGTACTTAATAGATACAAATCTATGTATTATATACAGGCCTATTTAAAGAATTCGGATAATATTTCGATGATAGATGGGAACAGCCAAAATTGGGTTTTCAAATGTATGCATATGGTTGGATTAGACATAATATTTTAACTTATTAAACGGTGCAGTTTTGTTATATTATTCTGAATGTGTTGGACAATGTTTCATAATCTATGCTTGACGCATGATTTTATTTTCTTGTTTTATTATAATTAGGGTGAAACTCCCAGTTATTGACATCTAACCAGTAACTGACACTTCAGAAAACATCTAATTCAAATAAGCATTTTCCTGTCAAATTCTGCAAATTTATGTCACCCAGTGGTAACTTAGACACTTATTTTTAATTTTTAGACAGGTTATTCACCACTAGTAGGCCAAGAACATATTCAATAAGGAAGAAACTTTTGAGAAAACAAAAACAACCATTTTGAGGCATTCATCTTATTTCTAAAATTAAGTTAAGGTAGTGCTTTTTATTCATCTATTTATAATGCAATCCTAAACTTTGTTTTAATTTATACTTTTATAAATTTGTTAAAATATGCCTATGATACATAGGAGCATGATTTCTGGTTTCCAGCTATTTAATTTAGTTTAATGGGTATTGCATGCTATTGGTTCCAGTAATTTAATTTCAACAGTCAGCGACAGAGGTATTAATCATTGGTAATGTTAAAAACAGTTGAAATCTATTATTTGAACTGTTTAAAATATATATATATAAATTAAATTTATCTTCTAGTCAACACCACTAAAAAATAAGTTGTTCTTTGACGGCCTCACACCATTTGTCAGTTACTGGTTCATAAATGTCAGTTATTCGATATCTGTATTCCCAATAATTTAAAACATGAAAAAATGGACACATTCATCTGTAGTATGATATTATATATAAATAAACGTTTAAGTATTTTGTTTTTATATTAAAGATTAAAGTATTTTTAAATCGTAAAATAAGTAAACAATGGTTTTAAAATTTTATAATAGTGATTTGAACAAGACAGAATGTTTAAGGGGTCAGCTACAGGGGGGTTCATTCTATATTCCATTAAAAAACTTTAACTTAAAATTACACTACCTGCAAAATACTTAAAAGAGGACAAAAATATTTAAAAAGATGTTAAATTACTTTAATACTTCTTAGTACTTTGAGCTATAAACGCAGCTTTCGTCAGAGAAGGCAAAAATACTGTTATTAACGTTTTATTTTAAAATTTCAAGTAGTTGGTGTCGAAAGGAGTGAAAGTGAAAGTCCATTTTTAGATCCGGATCTAAAAAAAGACACTTACTATTTCTCATCCTGAACTGTCAGCGTGCCCCCTGCTAGCTAAATTAGTAGTTAAAATTTTGAAAGCTTTGACGTTAACCATCCAAGATATTTACTTATACACAGATTCCCAGATAGCCTTAGCGTAGATACAGACAGCACCTTGGAGACTAAAAACCATTGTCAGCAATCGTGTTGCGAAGATCCAAAGTTGTACCAAGAACTTTACTTGAAAACATATTCCATCTAGTTGCAATCCAAGTGATTTAATTTCACGCTATTAGATGCCACTGGCTTAGTGGATAATCAGTGTCGGTGGCATGGACCAGACTTTCCCAATAATCAGATTAGTGTCGCTCCACCAGAAAATCTTAATTTATCAAGATGACCAGGAGGTTATCTTGAAAGAAATTAAGAACGTTTTTAATGACATTTTAGCTCAGAAAACTTGTGGACTAACAAATTTAGCTATCGCAGACACTTTTAATGATTTGATATTTAATATTTTTTCTGTAACTAATGATTTTATGAAATTAATTAGAATTTGTAGATTTATTTTAGATTTTTATACAATTGTAGAAAAGGCATGAGCAAGTTAGGACTCTTCCAGTACCCAGTCTAGAAAATATGAAAACATTTCTTATCAAGCATGTACAGTATAAATGTTTTGCAGAAGAATTAAAAAATCTTCAGAAACCGAGGGTCTTCGCAGTAAGTTAAGGTTTTTGAACCCATTTTTTGACTCTGAAAATATCTTAACACTAGAACGTCCGGAAATTTTACCAATCCTTATTAAAAACATTTTAACACCAGTATTTTTTTGAAAACAATTTACCTTATTTATTTAACCGAGTTTTCGCTAGTTACAATTTAAATGACTAGGGGGCTCGGCCCCCTACGAGCTACGCTCGCCAACCCCCGTCCAGACACCGCAGTCTCTAAATGCACGCTAATTTGATGGGCTTTAAAAAGATTTCGAAAGATTGAATTATAATTTAAAAAACAGTGGCGATCTCCCTATAAACGGATTTCTATTCATTTCTCTTTGATTGGGGAATTTTAACGCCAAATTCGCTGCGGTACTACTTGATTATCCAGTCGACCAATTTCGCCAAATTATACAAATTGACATAATTTTTATTTTAAATAGCGTAAGAACAAATAAATTAGTACAAATTAATAAAAATACAAATAAAACGTCGAAATCAAAATAACTTGATGACGTAGACACATGTAACAACATTTCAAAATAAGCTAATATAAAAGGAATTAAGTAAACAGAGTCTTTGTCTCCTGGTATTTTTTAACAAAGCGAAAAGAAAATTCTTTTAAATGAGACATTTTAAATTAATCGTTTTTAATCTGACGTAAATTTGACCAAGCTATTCTTTCTCTTTTACAATTCACGTGTATACTTTTTATGACGTAATTTTCAATAAGTTCCTGCTTTTTATACGCAATTATTTAATTTTAATTTGAAAGTATCTTTACTATTTATATTAGTCACGTGTAAATAAATTTTTAATTTGAAGCAAACATTATTGTTTCCGTTGTTTATACAGCTGGCAACAGGTTAAATTAGTACAATTTTCTAAAAAAAGTAAAAAATATGTCTCGAAATGCTGAAAATTTGAATTTAAAATAGATATAAAACCTCAAAAAATGAGTCGAATTAAAAAAATAAATCAATTCTGCACACCGGGAAATTATAACGTATAAAATGAACTAAAAATTATTAAATTCCGATGTATAGTTTTTGCTCCTATAAAACTTTTTAAGTGGAACGATTTTGTCCAACTTTAGCCTTAAATATCTCTTAAAATAATTCTTCGATTTGAAAACTGTCGGCATCAGCGTGTTTATCAAACATTTCTGTATAATACTACCGATTTTCATATTTTTGTATGCATTATTTTTCTTAATATTAACGGAGAAAGACCTCCGGTCACAAAAAATTCAAAACCGGCGGCGGCGGTGACAGCGGTAGTTACTTTTTTTAGAATAGAGAGATTTTACAAAAAAAAATTCTCGTTCGAATCGACATTTTATCATTTGCTCGGTGTCCAATAGACACCAGCTGGATATTCTAGTGTTAAGAGTGTGTGGGCGTCTATAAAACTGTAGTGTAATTTATTGAAAAATTCATCCTGTTGTCTTGTCCGGTAATCCTAAATTGAGTGAAATGATATTTGAATATATTCATAAGAAGTTTTTTCATCTAGGGTCTCAAGCTTTATTACATCAGGTAAGACAAAATTATTGGATAAAAATGGACGCGCTTTAGCTTGTAAAGTAGTGCATAAATGCGTAGTTTGTTTTAGAAACAAACCAATAGCTCTTGATCAAATCATGGGAAATTTGCCTCAAGAAAGAGTATATCCTAACCCTCCTTTCCAACAAACAGGTAGATTTTTGTGGACATTTTCTTATCAAATAAAAAAATCAAAGACATGGAATTAATAATAAAATCTATGTAGCATTGTTTGTCTGTCACGCAACTAAAGCAATCCACTTCGTTGTTGTTACTGATTTAAAATCAGATTCATTCATTGCTACCCTTAAAAGATTGTTTGCACGTAGGGGTAAAAGTTCTACTATAATGACAGACAATGGATCAACTTTCGTAGGAGCAAATACTGAGATTAAAAAATCACGTGCTATGTTAATTAAACCGGATAACGCGTTAACTAATTATTCAGAATCTGAAGGAACAAACTGGAAATTCATCCCTCCTCGATCACCCAATTTTGATGGTTTATAGGAAGCTGAGGTAAAAACATTTAAGTGCCACCTTAAAAGAACCTCAGGTAATTCGAGAGTCCCTTTGGAAGAATTCTGGACTCTAATAGCACAAATAGAGGGAATTTTGAATTCGAGACCTTTGACACCTTTATCTTTGGACCTAACGAAATAGAAGTATTTACACCAGGTCAATTTTTGATTGGGCGTCAGATTACTTCTTTAGCCGAACCTGACATAACCCATATTAATGAAAATAGATTAGGTAATTGGCAAAAAATCACCAAAATGATACAAATTATTTGAAAGAGATGGCAGCATGATTATCTAAATCATTTGAAACAAAGGAACAAATGGTTCCTTGAAAAGAAAAATCTGAAAGCAGGATGCATGGTTATCATAAAGGATGAAAATTTACCCCCAGGGAAATGGGCTTTGGGCAGAATCCTTAAGGTAATACCTGGATCAGACCGGAAGGTTAGAGTCTTTGAGATAAAAACTTTATCAAGAATCGATACTTGATCGATATCCAAAATTTGCTTTCTCCCTATCAAAGAAAATGATTAATGTTGTTATAAACTTCCAAATTATCTGTATTATTCTCATTTATCTATTATTATATTTGCACGTATCTTAATATTTCTTATTGTATGCAATTTGTTTATTTAGTAATGTGTTTTTATCATATGATTGAATGATAGTAAAACATCTCAATGGGGGCCGGTATGTTATGGCTTACCTTGGAAACCATGGCAGCATCCCAGCATTGGCACGCTCATCTATTAGAACTTTGATTTAATTGTATGGCAACAATCGTTCGTTTTTTGTTTTCGTATAGAATAGAACGCATTTTTTTTGTTAGCTGTGGTATTCATCCACATAGAAATTCTGGCTATATGGTTATCGTAATGAAACTGTATACATTTAATTACTGTAAGTATTTATATAAAGTTTTAATCTAGTTAAAATAGTTTCTTTAATTTTAGTTTTAAATTTAGTATACAGTCCGCTTAGAATATCGCTCACCAACCTTACGTTATATAGTTTTTTTTTACAAAGTCTTATTATTCTTTTAGCAATATTTTTTTTGTAATAATACAGTTACTAATTAATATATCGCACCCTTCCTTAAACAGCGCAACAACTCAAATATTGGGTTTTTTGAGTTATGGCTGCCATCCTACTTGGTTTTATCGCTTCTACCAATTACCTAAAGTACCAAATAATGCACTGAAAATCCAGCCATCAGGTAGCAGTTGTGTTTTTAAGATGGCCACTGACCCTTCCACCGCCCGGAAAGCAGTTTTTCGTATTTTTGAAAAATGAAATTTTTAGAGTTATTGGACTTTTGAAGCAAGGAGGCGATATTTATTGTACGGAACCCTTTGCACGCGAGTAATAATCGCACTTGACCGTTTATTTATTAGAACGTTTAAGGATTTTAAAAGTATTATCTAACGCAAAGTCATCTTCCGAATTAGTAACCTTTTTGGATTTTTTGCCAGTAGTAGTTTTAATAATTTCTTTATCGCCTAATTTTCCACAAATTTCGAAATCATTGTGTACTACTACATATAGAGAAAATTTTACATTTCCACAATTTTAGAATTTTACTTTGTACAGTAAACTTCCGACTATCCGGTCTAATGTGGCGAAAGGGTAGGCCGGATAACAAAAAAGCCGGATAGGCCGGAGTGCTATAAATGTTTACTCCTTTCCTCTCTTCCTTCGCCATGATGTTAGAAAAACATGTTACACATTTTAAGATAAATTTCATATTATACCGTACATACAGTTTCAGAATAAGCAAAACATTAACGTAAAACGTAAGCCTAATTCGGAAAAAATGAGTAAATCTTATTTTACTTTTTATCAATAAATGATTGCGCAAATATGAGAAGTTATGCATAAGATAAAAGAGTCAAAATTTACAGTTTTTAGTTTTTGAAAAATCATTTAGTTTTTTTTTGCTTCTCTCTGTTAGCCCTCTTCCGCGAAGCAATGTCCCCGCCCCCTTTACGCAATCAGATGATATCAGCTGGCGTCGCTTCCTCCTGCTGACTAACGTAGTGCATTGCTGCCTCAATCATCTTGAACCCTTCCGAATGCGGGATGAGATTTTTCCTGCAATCCTCTTCCTGTTTTCTTCTGTTACTTCTCCCTCTGTCACCATTTCTACAGTACGGCTATCAGTTAATTCTTTAAATTCGTCATGTGCTATCCATTCTGTAACATCCTCTTCATTGACATCGTCAGAGCCCGGTATATTTTTCAACAACGAAAGAAGCTTATCGTTCTCACCTTCCACTTCAGTTTCCCACACTTGTTAATGTCCCCCTGTATGGTCCAAAAGAGTGTTCCAAGACCTTGCAACTACTATGTCTCGAATTCTCTGCTACTGCATTTTGCAAACCCTTCTTGCTCCTTCCTGTCGTGAGTCAGCCCTTTCCCACGGACGGGAATCTGCCTGTCTCGGCCACTTGCAACTGCTGGTAGAACTTTCAACTTTTTACTAGGCCGGATAGTGGCGAACCGGATAGTCGGAAGTTTTGTGTAGTTGGAAAATTCTGCTATCGTGTTCATGTTATTATCACAATTTTCTATTGTAAATATTAGACGATAGTCCGTAAATAAGAATTTCCGGAAAATGGGACACTAAACTAGTTTTGGGTTCTTATAGTAGCGATCATTGGACATTTTTAGTATTTTGCAATGTTTTCTTTTCTGTTTCTGAAGAAATGGGGCAGTTTTTGTAAGTAAAAAATAAACAATAAAGTAAAGTAGCCACTCACTATTATGCAGAAGCATCATAATTTTATTATATTTTTATCTTTTTATTTATTTTTATTTTATTTTTTTTAGATATTAAAATATTTTTCGAATTAATCGATGTGATAAAATTAGCGAACTAATTTCAAACATTAGTTCTAGCAAGGTTTTAAGAACTTTATGCATAGTTCGAATTTACGGATTTATCGCGCAAGTTCTGCGATTTTAATAGCCAATTTAAAAGATTTTAATTGTTTGCTGATATATATTTTTATCATACATATATCTTAAATGGACGTTTTAAAATTGGTATGTACATATTTGTGGCATTAGATCTCAACTAGCCAAACAATCGTTTAGTCAACATATCGTAATCATAAATTAAGAATTCTAGATTTTTATTTTTTAAGCTTTAAACTGTCAATCTAATATATAAAAATGAAAATTTGTCTGTCTGTCTGTAACTCTATACAATTCCACAGATTGGAAGTCAGAATTGGGAAATGTTACGTACGTGTGTATTAAAACACGGCCGAGCAACTAAAATAATCCGGAATCGGGATAATTTATAGTGAATTTTTAATTAATACAAAACAACCAATTCAACAGTAATTTCCTACCAAATTTAAACATTTTACGTCTTAGCAGTTGCCAACAATTAAAAATCCATAATAAAGTTCTTACCACCACAATTACTTTTCTATTGCAAGATTTACACGTTCACATATATACATGTGTGTATGCATGTATATTAGAATTTCGAAAAAGGTTTAGGTCCACAGAGCTTATTCATAATGAAAAACTGAAAAATAGATTTCAGATTTTTTAAAAATAAAATTCATAGAATTTTTGTACTTGCCATTTTTTTTATTACGAAAAAATTATTTAAAAATCAAAATACTCGAAAACAACTTTTCATCAAAAGGTTTTATTATCGGTTTCAATCCAGATCACAGATTATATAGGTATACTAGGGGGCTCTGCCCCCTGCAAGCCACTTTCGCCAACCCCCGTTCAGGCACCGCAGAATCTAAAAGCACTCTAATCTGATCGGTTTTAGAAAGGTAAGAGAAGATTGAATTGTAATGGAAAAACCTGTAGCGATCTCCCTGCAAAGGTGTTTCCATTCGGTTCCCTTCGATTGCGAAAATTTAAGGCCGAAACTGTTGCTGTTAAGACATCCAATGGCTGTTTTCGTGTTTGGTTAAAGAAGATAAGTTAAACATTTGAAAGGAAGCTAGAATAAAATGAATTAAGAAAACAGAGTCTTTGCCTCCCGGTACTTTTTAACAGCGTTATAAAACGATTGACATAATACAATTTACTACAAGTACTACAATTTACTGCTTTAACACATTCAAGGGCAGTGGTTCATTTTTAGACCACTTAATTTTAATTCTTAAATGCCACATTGGCACCAGAATATTGGAATGAAAATTTTCCTTTGATTAAGTAAGGGAACGAAAGCATTTTCGTATTTCGAAATTTGTTTGTGAATTCTGATGCTATTCACTGATTTCAACAATTTACGAATAGAAGTACCTTGCCCCTGAAAGAGTTAAACGCATATTAATGTATTTATTAATTTAAAGTTTCCTTTCCCTTTTAATATTCACGTGTAAATACAATTTTCAAGACATAAATTTCAATATTTTCCTGCTTTTAACACGTACTCATTTAATAGTAATTTTGAAGTTTTTTTTCTGCTTTTTATAGTCACGTGTATATAACCTTTTAATCGTAAGGAAATATTATTCTTTGCGCTGTTTTTAAAATTGAAAACAATCTCTATAATAATAGCCTATGTCATGTGACTATCATCAACAGTCCCTTCGCATTTTATATTCCAGGTGGCCATTTTGGTACTTTATTGTTAGCCAGCCACACGTGATAAGACGCTAAATATTATTCTATCACCATCATTTCACCTATATTATAATAGTCCAAGTCATGTAACTGCCATAAACAATTACGAGCTGATCCCTTCGCTTTTTATATTCCAGGCGGCCATTTTGGTACTTTAATGTTAGCCAGCCACAGGTGATAAGTCGCCAAATATTTTTCTATCGCCATCATTTCACTTATATTATAATAGTCCAAGTCATGTAACTGCCATAAACAATTACGTACTGATCCTTTCGCATTTCATAAGAAAGGTTTTACATTTTGATTAAAGAATCAAAATTATTTTTTCGAATAAAACTACATAAAGTTACCATGATCTCAATGAATTCTTGGTACTTTTATGTTAGCCGGGTGCAAATCTCTCCAATAGCTTTTTTTTAACTCACCAGTTAGCATTTTTTTATATTTCGAATGGTAAATTAAAACGGTACTACTTGGTTATCCCATCGAACAAAAATCTCTCGCCAAACTATTAGATTAAATGCCAATAATGGTCGATTGTAAATGTCACATTCACTTGACTTTAAGGAAGTTACACGTGTCTACGCCATCAAGTGATTTTTATTTCGACGTTTTATTTGTATTTTTATTAATGTTATACTAATTTATTTGTTCTTTCGTTATTTAAAATAAAAATTATGTCATTTTGTATAATTTGGCGAGTGGTTTGGCGATTTATATAATTTGACGAAATTGGTCGGAGGATAACTAAGTAGTACCATTAAAACATTGCTTTCAAGTTGAAATTAAATGCCATGATTTGTTGCATTATTTAATATTTAACACAGATGTCATATGTTTGGCGTGATTTTTTTTACGACAATTTGGCAAAAACCTCGTTTTCGAATACCAGTTACATATGTATTTTTAAATTATTTTCTATTATTTTTAAAATGAAATAACAATAAATAAATAAAAATTTTAATTAATAACTATAGAACAAAACAATTTATAACATTTTTTTTAATAAAAAGAAAATAAATGTAAATAAACATTTATTGATAAATATGCAACAACAGCCGGGTTTCCATGTCAGGCAAAATAACGCCATTTTGGCGCCAATTAGGTACCCTAGTGCATATATGACATCCGTGCCTAATATTTTTTTACGTTTTGTTTAAAAAAAAAGGAAAGAGGTGAAAGACATTAGTTTTAAATGTTTCAGTTTTAAATGGAAATTTTATATTAAATAAAATGATAATGAATTACAAAAAAAAAAAAAAAAACACGACAAATTGAATTATGAATAAAGTAACATGATACATTTCTTAGCATACATTTATGGGAGGCCAAACTGGTCGCCAAATTTGTTTAAAATAAAAACCTTTTCTAAAATATGAAAAAAAAATATCTGTTATGATTAAAATTTGAGTTGCCATCATTAGAGAAAAGTATTTAAAATTAGAAAAAGAATTAATATTTCGAAAACTAATTCTAATTTAAAAATTTTAATACCAGTTTTGAGATCTGTGGAACAATACGGATTTTTGGTGTTATTTACATCGCAAAATATTCCATATTTTAGGAGAAATTGCCGTGAAACATAATCAGTTGTTTATTCAGTCGTTTCATAAATTCGTTTCATTCCAGTCGTTTCATAAATTCGTTTCATTAGGATTTTATATATATAGGCTAGATAAGTAAGTAGGTAATCTGTCGTCCGGATTAAACGAAAAAAAAAAAAAAAAAAAAAGACTGAAAATTGCTTCAATTACACGCAATCGTTGATTTTTCAAAACAAACATTCTAAAAATTCTGGGCAACGTCGGGTACTTCAGCTAGTATCGTACAGAAAAGAAAAGTTAAGTTTAAACATATGCAAATTTTTCTTTTATGATGGCTGATATTCTAAATAAAATCTATGAAATAGCATTTTCAGCGTGTTACAATAAATTCAAAGACTTTGAAATTATAGCATTTGTAAATTTCCAAGTGGGTGAAAAATTGCGGACCAGGTTTCGAATAAGGGATGTCTTGGATGAAGCTGTGAATGCTCTACCAACTGAGCCATCCCGGCCGAAAACTATGATTTATTTACCAATTGAATAATTGAGTTAAAAATTAATCTAATATGTGAGAGTATCCATATTTGAAACGCCCGCCGCCCGCATTAAATGGACCGCTGCAGTTCCGCCGTTAATTACAGAAAGAGGTGCAATCTACCGCTGTAATCCTACTCATCAGAATGAAGTCATTTGTGAGTAGAAAAAGAAACCACCTAACACGTGATATTTTCAGGCAATTAAAAAACCCCTAAAATTCGCTGTTTTGATCTAATTTTTTCCTACTAAACGTAAGATAATACTTTAAAACTAAAGTAAGTTGTTATGTTTTCATATACATATCTCAATTCATGTGTTTATTGAGCATATTTTTCACGCAGATTTGTTTGCTTTCGTTTTTGTTCTTACTCTTGAGATTATCTGTTTTGAAAAATGGCGCAGTTGTCTTAATGGGACCAATTTAAGTTGCTTAAATTAGTTCAGATATAGTATCATAAATCACAGACAAACAGTCTGGAAGAAAAACATGGAAGAAAAACAGGAAAAGTTGTAGGCAAAAGATATAGGATATAGGAAGCGAAAAGGAAAGAGTAAGTTGTAAAGAAATTGACCCGCAAGAGGGCTGCAGCTACAACCCCTCCCCCCTCCCAAACAAACTACAAAGAATGATTAGAAACCTACCTTAACAATATCAATTAAGTCAAAGTACAGACGGAGCCAAAATACAGCTGTGTTCCATCTTCGCCATATAAAGTAAACCTTGAAAATAAAATAAAAAAAACGACAAAAGAAATCTCTGAAAGGACAAAAGCAACTGGAACAATACGTTTTAAAAAATAGGCGTAATTCAGTCGGTAATAAAATGATGGACGGGAAGAACTACAAACATAAATAAAGAAAACTTCTGCTGCAAAAAAAAAATAAAAATAAAAAAAAATAAAAAAATATAATGATTCAGAATCTAAAAAGAAAAATCAAGACAGTGATGATTGGTTTTCCTTAATTTGTAAGAAAAATAAAACATCAGAAATGATTCAGTGTTCAGATTACCAAATAGTTTCCATGTTCTGTGCGTGTGAATACAAAATGAAGAAAAGAAATGATTGTGTAAGCCTTGCATCTCTCCTTACATGATACTCAAGTAATTGGTAAATAATTACATAATTTCCATTCTTAATTACTTATAATTCTGAATTATATTAATGAATACATTTTGATTTAAAACAATTACATACTCTTACTTTCAGACATTTGATTTCATTATATTTCATTGCTTTTGTTTTGTTTGATTGTTTCATTAATTGCAAACTTCGCTTTTAATAAAATTAGTTATATACTTTACTCATTAAAACAGCCTAATATTCTTTGGTCTAATTTAGGAGACTGGGCGCCCAACTTAAGCGACCAGTCGCTGAATTTGGACAACTTTTGAAAAAAAATTTCAAGTTAAAATAAAACTTACGTTTTCAAAAAGAAATTGTTCTAAAGATTTATTTAGTTAGAAGATGAATAGATTGACCACGCGTAGTGATATTTTGCAGATATTCTAAAAATGAAGTGAGTTACACATAAAGATTTGTGAAGTGGTCCAAATTCGCCAACTCTCCCTTATAATTGCGCATGCAGCGTTTACTGCAGTTCCAAATATCACTTTCGATTTATTCTGTTGAGCTGATTCAGATATAAGATCAGATTTTGTGATTGTCAAAGGTTAGTTGGGAGAATTAGTCCGCCAGATTGGTCTGGAATGGCTAAATTGGTAGAGCATTGACGACTTCAGCCAGACATCCCTTGTTGAAATCCTGGCACGGACTTTTTTCATCTACTTGTAAATTTACAACTATTATGATTTATTTCCTAATTGAATAAATGTGTTAAAAATTAATCTAATACTTTGAAATTAGTTTTAGTTTTTTACGATTTTGAATAAAGAAAATACACATTATTTATATTTTCATTTTAATATAGTAATTACATTTCAGTTGTTCATTCTCAGTGATTTATATGATTATTTCTTTTTTTTTTTTTTAAATATTTTTCTAGGAATATTTATAAAATCATCACAGAGTAACATAAAATTCCTGTCCTTGACATTTCAGACGACGACGCCAGAAGATTCATGAGGTAATCGAAAAAATGCCAAATTGATAAATTGAATTCTTGTTTACATTGAACCCAAATCTCATTCAAAATTCTTAGTAAAAACAATCATTTGTCGTTTCACCATATTAATGCATATTTTTCAATGGCATATTAAATAAAATGTAATGAATTACAAAAATTATCACCCCGTTTATTTTTCTATTGTTGTTACGCGTTATTTAGTACTTTAAGTAAAAGTATATTTTCAAGAACTTCATAAAAATTTCCTGACACAGTGGAGAATTTTGATACAGATATATATAATGAGATATTAATATGGAATTTAAATTTAATTGGATATTTTTTATTTGTAGTTTAGCATTTTAAATAAAGCGTTAAATTCTAACAGATGTCCCGATTTTCAGATGTTCCCGCGGAACCCCTGCGCGAGCCGCCAAATATCCCAATTCTTCAGGATGCATAAATCCTTCAAAATTGCTTTTTAGTACCACGCTATTCGTTATTCTATGTAGGAAGAAACTTAATACAGGAAATTCTGGAAAAACAAAACCTGTTTATAAAGGAACATTTTTATAATTTCGCCGAAAGTAATAGCGTTCAAATATATCTACTAAAACGGAATATTTCCCACACTTCTAGCTATTTTGTTTTTATTGGTCTAAAACCAATGTATTTTGATTAACAAAACTTGTGAAACCGGTATCTGTGTATAACGGAATGCTACCAGAATCGTAAAAATATTATACACTCTCCCTAATCTATACAATACAATTATAACTGCTCAATCAAAAATCCCTCCAAAACGGAATTATTTTTCTGTCCCCATCGATTCCGTTTTCATACATTTCCCTTCAGAAGATTATTGTATTTATACAATACTGTAAAACATGCTAAGATGGAATCTAAAGTTACCGGAGAAAGACTTCGTTTTAGGGAGGTCTCCGTCTTAGCAGGTCTATTTGTGCAATATTTCTTCCGTAAGGAACATGAATATTTTCTTTTATAGACAGGTGCAGTTTGATAGAATTTAGTCTTTCATTAAGGATCGACCGAAACATGTTTTTAAGACCGCAACCGAAAACGAAAAAAAAAATTCGGCGGTCCTTCTATTTTCGGCCAAAAACTAAAACGAAAACTAAAATGTCCAATTTTTTTTAAGTACATACATACATAATTATACATATATAAATATAAATAATTATTAATTAACTATACGTGTAATTATGCGTATGGCCCATATTGGCTTTCTGTGCCTCTGATCAATTTTTTTTATTTTGATATAAAATAAAATGTAATTAATTTATCCACGACACAAAATAATTTTCTAATTATACGAATTTTGTCTAAATAAAAAACATTTTAGGACTACGCACCTCGATTTATCTTCTATATGATTTTTGTAAATGATCAGATCATCTGCTATATTAGAACTTTCTCAAAGACTATTAGATACACTTGTAAGTTTTCAAACAAAAAAAATTCTATTACTGTTAAGTCTGCAGCTTTTAATGAGCACGTGAAAAGCATCTTCAAAGTTTAGCTATATATGCATTGCTTTATAATTTGCACTCACATCTTGAGTCAATCATGATTGATAATTATAAGCAGTGAAGTTCATAGCAGTAAATAAAGAGCCGATAGAGCTCAAATCAATGTGTAATGTTTAAAATTTCTGAAGGAAGAAGCGATATTTTTGGAATATAGATAATTTCGATCCGACCGAATTTTTTGCAGCATTTTCGCCAAAAACTAGTTTTTGGCGAAACGAAACGAAGATTTTTGGCCGAAAACGAAAACGAAACCAAACTTTCGGTTGATCTCTAATTTTTATGCCCCGATTTAGATGCCACTGATCCGCTTTTATTTTTTCTCTGTCCCGATTTTTGTGACAGTGGACCTAGCAACACTAGTTACGGCCTGTGGAAGTAAATCATTTGCAGTATATTTTAATGATGTTACACAATTTCAAATGTATTGAAATTGATATACATCAATGAAGTGCACTACTAGATGCTTTCTGTAGAATAGGGCATGCATAGCATTTATCTTTGATTTACGGGACTGTGAAAAGAACTCGGTTATAGTACTGTCTATGAGAAATAATTGTTCGAAGTGTGTTTGTACTTGTGGTATGCATTTTCAAATATATATATATATTTTTTTACATTACTTGATATGTATACAGAGCTCGCCAAAAGGAAAAGTACATTTCCGCTTATTGATGGAAAATGCTAAATTGGAATTTTCAACTGTTAGGGACTGTACGTGTACATATATAACGTTATCACCTTTTTGACAATTTCGCACCCCCCCCCCCCTTATGATATCATGCGTTATCATTCCTCGAACTACCCCCCTCCCCCAAATGATACCTTTATATCAGTGTTTTTTTTTTTCAATTTTTTTCTTTGTTTTTCTCTTTATACGATTGATATACAGATATGGCTATACATTTATCATTCGGATTACTTTACTGATTTAAATGAAGTTAAAAAGTTAATAAAATATCACTATTATATGAGAAATTATTTCTAATCAAATAACACTAAGAAATACTACTTAAAAATATTTAATAGTAGTTTTTTGTTACATAATGCATTCAATGATAAAATTGTTTTTTTGCACTTGCCCTCTGCACGGAGCGTAAGCAGAATTTCTTATAAACAAAGCAGGTGAACAATATTCTTCTCCATTTTTTACTAGTAAACAGAATAAGCATCATTTCAAACCAGGTTTCTCTAGTAACGAATTATATACGTGGCAGGAGAATAGAAATGGCGAATTTTGACATATTCCATATTTTGGAATGATCTCTGATGATTTCATCATCATTTAATGGTTTTAATGATAACTTTGCATTTTTATAAAAAGGTAACAAACTAAAAAAAGACTAATAGACTAATATTGATGTAAAGAAAAAATTACCTAAAAAGGAAAATTTGGGTTGGATAAAAATTGATAGCGATATTAAAAGACGAAACCCCTCCCTCTAGAGATATCTTCGGATATCATGTTCCAGACCTCCCCCCCCCCCTCCCTACCTAAAGAGATAACGTTATACATGTACAGACCCTTATGCATTTTCTTATGCATATAAATTTAACGCAGCGTCAATTGTTACCTATTATCTGATATGTATTCAGTTCTATAGATATTCTATATTCTATAGATTCTATATAGATAAGATTCGATATAGATATTTTATAGATTTTATAGATCATATACAGAGCAACACAAAAGAAATATGATATTTTTCCGACTATAGATGGTTAACTGCTGAAATTAAGTTTTCAAAGTTGTTGACTTTAGAGTTATACCATAGAGTTTTGAGTTATTACAAAGTTCTGAATGTGTTAGAAAGTGTTTCCTAATGTATGATCGACGGATTATTTTTCTTTCTTGAACTATGGGAGGATAATATGAAAACTCACATTTTTTCATTTTTTAAGAGGTCCCAGGACTCTTAAAGTTTCTAAATTTTCCAAAATGTTAATTTTTTTAGATGTTAAACTCCTATCTTTTCTGAATATTTTGATATAATTGTATTCATTGAAATTCCCATTAGAACAGAAGTTATAGCTTTTAGAATTATACCCGCTCATAAACTGAAGCTGTGTTTCCGAAACTTTGAAGTATTCTTTCCCCAAATGACGTTTTTGAGGATAACGCGCACAATATCTCAAAAACTTCTACATATTTTTTCATGAAATTTGCAAAACATATGTTTCATGTTAACCAAAATTAAAATTGTTTACTAAAAAGGTACATAAAAATTTATTAAAATACTCCGTTACATAATGAACTGGTCTTTAAAAACTTAAAAACCATTGATGTTAAAAATCATATGATAACAGAAAAGATATTTCCTGAGATCTTTCGATCGCAAACGCGATCATTTTCAAAGGATACCTTCACTGGAATGTCGCAATCACTGAGCTATTTATACACTAGTATGGGACAAAGGATCAGTCTATTATTTGCCGGGGGTGTCCATGAAAATTGTTTCTTTCCGATGCTGAAGTGTTAGATAATTTTAAAATATTAAACCAAATATGAGGTATGTCATAGGATAAAACATCGTTACATACACTATTTTCTTTACTTAAAATCTCCAATGATTCCATAATTCGCAATGCATAATAATCTGATGTAGGTATAATAACTTTTGCGTTTTCGAAATCTAATTTTAAATTTTGGCGTTGATTTAATCTGGAAAGTGCTGTAGATGGTCGGTTAAACTTGATATCTCTCATGTGCTCCCCCAATCTTTCTTTAAATTTTCGAGTGGTCATACCTATGTAGCTTAACTCCCTCTGTTTTTCCGTTTGAAATGGGATAGAATAAACCCTTGCAATTTCCTTATTAGGTATGGGATCAATTTTCCTTCCAATTAGAGATTTTAGTTTTGTAGGAGGTTTGGCTATTAAATTGATATCAAATTTCCTTAAGGCGTATTTTAATCTTTCATATAATCTTGGTACGTAATCGAAGCTACGGATTTTAAGTTCTCTCATGTTTATTCTTTCTTTGTGATTTTTCTGCTTTACTTCTTAAATTAATTTATTAATGTGCTGAGGGGAAAATCCGTTCTCTATTGCAATGTGTTTAATTGTATTTAATTCATTTTGTAGATACTTTTCACTGCAAATATCAAAAGCTCGTTTTGCGTAAAATCTCTAAGCAGAAATTTTATATTTGAAAGGGGAGTTACAGTCATAAGAGATGGTGTTATTCGAACGACAATGCTTCCTGTATACTCTTCTTTCTATTTTTCCCTCATCCATATTTCTTATTAGTTCTGTATCCAGGTATGGTAAAACTCCCTCATTTTCTACTTCTAAGGTGAATTTAATGTTCGTGTCTATTTCATTAACTTTCACTAAAAACTCATTTAAGGTTTCTATGCCATGATCCCAAACGATAAACACATCGTCATTCATGTTCGTCTGCATAAACTGAACCTAAAATTTTTGTTCTTATTGTTCAAAACAATAAGTTTTTAGGCGATTATACTGTTGAAATTTTCAAAATTTTGCATTAGATAAATACAACTTCGTATTAAAAATATAAAAATGCTTTAAATGCACATTTATTTAGGTTGAGGGTAATTATTATAATCTGAATTATAAAAAGGCACCAAAATTTTCATTCTAATTGGAAAATTTATTTTGTAATCCCGCGCGTAAGCTGTTATACCAATTTCTCGTCAATCGTCTGACAGTTTAGGGCCCCCTATAAATGCTAATTCTGCGGCTTGCAATTTTTTAAATACGTGAAATGAAAGAACATTTTTATATGTTTTATTTCTATAAAAACTGCAATTGTGTTTCAAAATCCTATACATTTTAAGATATTAAATGTTGAAAATGATCTCTTTTTTTTTCACTTTTTTTTTCAATTTTAAGAGTCCTGAGACCCTTTAAGAATCATTCATGGAGAGAAAAAAAAATCGCTTGTAATAGCTGAAGACTTTCTAACATGTGTTACTAATTATATGTCAGATAGTTTCATAAATGATTAAAGAAGCTTGAATATAGTTTTCTAACATATGTAAGCCTGTAAATATAAGTCCAGTAGACGTATTTTTTATTTAAATTATCTTTTAAAATTTTATATAAAAAAATATAGCTTATTAAGGTTATACATAATAGTAGTAGAAGGAGAATGACTTGGCAGATAAGTTACGTTATGTTGAATATTTGGCGAAAGAAGGTCTAAATACAAAGTGCTTACACAGAAATTTCTAAAGTGTGAGTTCATTCCAAAAATAACAGCATTTTTAACAATACACAAGTATAAATTATAATTTTAGTTCTTCTAACATGCACAAATTTATGTTCTAAAATGATAAATATCTTTAATTTGTCCGCGTGCCAAACAAGATTTCTTACTTACCACTTCCGGACAAGCGTCCAATGGTTCGTCACCTCTGGTTTTTAAAAGCATTTCTTACAGCTATGGATCATATCGAACTTTTTATGACACAGAGATTGAATTAAAATTAATCCGTTTTATAGTGCATAATCACCTTGTTATACCGAGCATACATGGAGACTGCAGGGGAAAAAAACCCGTTTGTGTCCGAATGCGCAAGGTAACAGTAGGTAGTTATATATTAAGAATGACAAAAAAGAAAATGGTTTATAATTTTTCTAAAATATTACTGCGTATACATATTTTAACTTATATATTCTTTATAAATAATATAAATTACAGAAAAATAAGTTAAACAGTTTTAAATAAAATCAGTGTGAAATATTTTTATGGAACTTCAGTAAAATTACCAGTATATTTAGTTTTAAAAACTCATCAAATTAAAATTATATTTATGAAATTAATTAATATTTGCATGTAAATGTCAATGATAGTAGTTTACACTTCAAAAGAATATCATATTTTCCATAGCTGTAAAAAATGTAAAAATAATAATAAATAAAAATTGAAGAACCCGCAAAAAGTAATGAATACATGAATTATTCAAGAGCATTAAAAAGGCTAATTTGCATACATGTTGAATAAACTGTAGATTTAGTTGTGTTTCAAAATAAATTTTGTTTTCGGTATTTCGATAAGATGCATAAAATTTACTTCACAGGGAATTACACATTTTTCTTTTTTTTACTTCTTATAAGTAAAAGACATATATTGTGAAATATGTTTTTTAATGTGGAAAATAAATGTATAGTAATATATGAAGTGTAAAAAAATTATGTCAGCCAAATAAAATTACTTTAGTATTAAAAAAATAGTTGGCTACCTTATGCCTAAGTTATCCTGATAATAGTTATTTTACTAATGGTATGTACTTATAAGGTATACAGGGTGTCAAAAAAATATAGTAACAAACTTTTATGGGAAGTAGGCACATCATAATGATTGAGAATTACATAGCAACCCATGACTGGAAATGTCATAGTACGCCGCTAGGTAGTGGTCTACACAAGAGCGCTGGAGGGGAAAGTAAGGATTTCCTCATTTGTGGGGAAGCCAACATACGAAGAGCCTGCAACGGTATACGAACGGTGAGCTTGCATTCATGCACTTAGTGTATGGAGTAGCTGAAGGCAGCAAACGAGAAGCTGAACAAATTTATTGAGAACACTTTCCAGACAGACATCAACTGCACCATAGTTTCTTTGCACGTATGCATGAAAATTTGTGTGATTACGGGTCATTAAGAAGTTGCAGGTGCAGTGAGGGCAGGCCAAGATTGATGCATTTTGTCGTTATGGAAGAAAGTGTGCTGGATGCCGAGGAGACTACTCATGGTATCAGCATACGTGCGTTGCCTCAACCTTAGGAGTATCTCCTTTTTGTTGCAGTGTACATTGGTTTCATGGTCCCCACGCTCGCCTGATTTACTGAGCCTTGATTTTTTACTGTGAGAAGACCTCTAAGCTCTCGTTTAACACGAGCCTGTGGAGTCTGTAAAGGAACTCGTGGCAAGACTCATCTGCGCTGCTGCTACAATCAAAGAAACTCCGGATGTATTTGTCCAGCAATCAATGCTCCGTCGGTATCAGGCGTGCTTGGCGTCTGATGATGCAAACTCTGAGTATCTGTTATAACGTTATGAGCTGTATTCATCTCGTATACCATTTGTACTCATGATGTCCAATAAATGTTTCTAATTAATCACTCTCTTGTGTCATTTCTAATCTTATACCTCTGCTACCACTTCCCCTTGACTATTCCGGCCATGGGTTTCTATGCAATTATCAATCTTTTTGATGTACTCTACCTCCCCTAAAAGTTTGTCGCTTCATTTTTGAGACACCTTACTAAAATCATTCAGATTTTTACGCAACAAGATAACTCTCACGATCACCTTCGATCGAACGTAAACGATGGCATTAAGACCACCTTAAGAACTTCTGTCTTATCTGCATTGGTTCATTGGTTATGTTTTTGTTATTTTATGGAGAAATTTCTGGTTCTAATCGAAATATTTCCATTTGGCATCTGCCAAATGATCAGTTGTTGACACATTTATTGTTAATGGATAAATGTCAATATTGTATATATATATTATACATACAGGGTGTGAATTTGTCGGTATACATATAGAATTCGACCGACTAATTCCGAGGGATGATAGAGGAACAAAAACTGCAATGGAACGTGGTGTGGAAAACCACCAGTTTAATCAAAAGTACAGGGTGTTCTACCCTAACTCAACTTGTGTTGCCGGAAATAATTTTCAGAAAACTGACGTATGTAGTAATGGAACTTTTAATACACATACTCACTGTTGTTGTGAATGTGATAACATCAAACAAAGTGGCAGAAGTTTCCATTACACGCGCCAGCAGTATGCACTTGATGCATCACATTTTGGACTGCGATTGCCCGTTCATACGGTATCATCGATTGCGTGAACACCCTATTTTTCCAGAACTTTTCGTGATTTATCATATTTCATACCAAACGAGGTACATATCGTTACATTTTCATTACAGTATTTTAATTTTTCTTAAAATTATTACCATCAACACGAATTCAGTTAGGGTGAAACGCCCTGAATCTGTGACTAAATAAGTGGTTTACGATCCCATGATCTACAGTAAGTTTTCATCCTCTTGATGTCTACTATCACACCCCTCTGAATTTGTCGATTGAATTCGACAATACCTTGTATATATATGCTATAAGTACCTACCATGAGAATAAATAATAACTTTTATCAGGATAACTACGGCAGTAAACGAGCAAACATATGTTATTTGTAATGCAAATACTATATGTAACAAAAATCTGAAAAGTAGGTTTTTATGGTGTCAAGGCTTGTCCCAAATGTCAAAATCTCAATTTTTAAATTACCATGATGTTAATGAATGTCTCGAATGTGACGTAACATTTTTTGGCAAATATGCCATCAAGATATTATGACAAAATTGTGGAATTATGAAGACTTATTTGATTTTCTTGAATTTCAATAATATGTAGGTTTTGTTGAAATTAAAGGGTCCGTCTAGTTGTGTTTCATAATGGAATTGAATCCAGATCGTACGCTAAAGATACTTAAAAAAAATTCTGTGCAAGATTTCTTTCAATTTTCTTTTCTTTCTTTTGTTTTTTAAGCGGAATGCCCTAATTGCAGCAGACAACGTTTCCATTGTTCAAAGGGTAGAAATGTTATCTAGAAATTTCGGCTTTCAAGGTCTACTATATGCATCCAAAAAGTTTAAATTCCTATTATGCAATATATATAAATATTCTTATCAATTCTACTTTTGCATTAGTTGCTGTTTTTGCAAATTATGCTTCACGAGATATATACCGCTATCCATCGGCGACTTGTTGCCCATTATTTAAAAATATATCATAAGCGCTTAATCTGAACTGCTTGTTACGAACCCGTATAACTCCTATATATATTGCCCTCTGAGACAGTTTCCAAAATATGTTTTATTCAAATTTCCATTGAGGGAGATACATACAAGGTACCTAGAAGAAAGGTAAAATGTCCAATTGCTATTCCTAGAAAACAATTGTAAAAATATGTGGAGTGGTGTAGGGATCAACACGTGAGTCGTGCGACTGTCTTTGCAAGAAAAGAATGTTGGTGCGAGGTGCATCATGCTTTGTCACTGAAACATATAAAGTCATAATAGGAACAAACCACCATCCTTTAATGTATCAAGCGTATATTGCATTCCATATAGTCATTTAGACCGAAATCATAACCGAAACTGAATTTCTGTAATCTTCCTATTTTTGACCGAAAAAGAAAACGAAAACGTTAAAAAATTATTTAAGTAATTAATACATACATAAATATACATAATTATTAATTAATTATATGTGTAGCACAGGTTGGCTCTCTGTGCCTCTGACCAAAACTTTTTATTTTTATGCGAAATAAAATGTAATTAATTCATCAACGACCTAGAATGACTTTCTAATTATACGAATTTCATCTAATTATAAAAATGATTTAGGTATACATACCTTAATTTATCTTTTATAGTGATTTTTGTAAATTATAATCTGTTATAGTGGAACTTTCTCAAATTCGAAACACTTCTGCGATTCCATACTAATTTGCACTGACGTCTTGAATCAGTCATGGCTGATAACTAGGTTGATAATTTCCGGAGGAAGGAACAAGGTTTTTGGAATACTGATAGTTTCGGTCGAGTTTAAGTCTGGCCGAAATTTCGGGAGCATTTTCGGCGAAAACGAATTTTTGGCGAAATTCATATTTTAAGCACAAAACGAAAACGAAACAGAATTTTCGGTTAATCTCTAATTTTTACACAGTGGAAGCGCCTTTCATGTTCGTGTTTTGGGCTGTTAGATAAATAATACCTACAATTTTGCTTGTTGAAGTTGCCTTTTAAGTGAAAATGAGGTTCGTCACTGAAAAATTAAATGCATTCGGACAAAGAATTACCATTCGCGAGATAAGCTTCAGTGGCAAAAGCGCGATGCTCCAACAATTCATCTTAGCTAACAAACACGCACGACTCCGCGCCGAATAAGCCATCGGTCTACTGCAACCATTTTTCAGTCACTAACAATCCTGCAGAGATTGCAACCGTTTTCTATCTCTAATAGTCCTGCAGAGATTGCAACGGTATTCCAGATCTAAGAATACTGTAGAGATTGCAACCGTCTTACTACTATAACAAATACTGCAGAGATTGCAACCGTTTTCCAGCTCTAACAATCCTGCAGAATTGCAACCGTTTTCCAGCTGTAAAAATTTGAGATTTGGAAATTTCTGCTGGACCCGCTGTATACAGACAAGTGAAATAATTTATACAGAAAGTTCTTCGCTTACGCCATATATATTAAATTCACTTGGATATATTTTGCTTGTAATCAGTAATTATTTTTTGCTTGATGCCGCAAACCAGAAGTCACAATATCATAAATTAGATTGAAACAATGTCTTTACCAGGGGTGTAGGTGGAGGGTATACGAGGGTATACGCCGTATACCCTCTGGATTTTTTAAGGAACACCGTATACCCTCTGTTTCTCAAGAAAGCTATAGTATTTATATACTAGGGTATACCCTCTGCCTTGAGCATATACCCTCTGCTAGATATGCAAAAAGACAATTTCAAAACGCGATTTAAAAAAGTAAGAAAAAAATCTTTAACAAAATATAAAGACTCAATGAATTAGAGAAAATAAAGAAATGACTAAGTGAGAATTTAGAAAAGCTCAATGAAGTTTTTATTTCTTATTATTGAAAATTTAAAGCAAATTTTTTTAAGTTAGCTTTTTAAAAGACAAAATTTAGCATTTGATTCCGATTATAACATGTTTTGCATCGAGATATTTGTATATTTTTACGCTGATTTCGTTAGAAATCGAATTATTGCAATCAGTTTGCCTACCTATTTATTAAAACTCTTAGAGTTCAAGAAAATGTTTAGAAGGTGTTTACTACTGAGGTAAGATTTATTAAAAATTTTTGATGTCAATTATTGAATATTTTAAGTTTGAAACTCATTTGAGCGTCGAAAATATATAATACCTCATGAGCAATTTTTTAAAACTATCATCATAACCAAATCGATATATGAACATTAAAATAAAAACAAAGAACCTACTCTTATATTTGAACTTATTGAAGTCGTTTTTAATTTAAGATGGATGTTGATTGCCTGTAAATACGATATTAAAACTATCTTTTGTTTTCTTTTTGTTTTCAATCTTTAATTAAGAGTTGTCGTTTAATAAAAAAAACGCAAAATTTTGTCAAGTTTTGCGAACAAACTTTTAATAAAATTTCAAATAAGCCTCATTTTACTCTATTATCATTTATAAGCTTTTATGTAAGATTTTAACTGGCTGTAGTAACAATACATTATTTACTTTAAAATAAGATATTTAAAATCAGAAATTTTATTTCATAGAAATGTAGGTTTTTTTCGGTATTAATTTGATTTACGAGAAAAAAAAAATGTTGATCTAAAAATAATTATTTGACCAGTGGATTACATATGCCGAAAATCTATATTGTAAAGGGAAAAAATGTCCGTGCATAACGCTAACGTTATTTTGACGGTGGCAATAGCAAACGATTAAATTTAACTTTTATTGCAATTTTTTAACTTCTTAATATTGCACACTTTTGGTTTTTACATCGTCGAGTAGAGGAAAATTGTATTTTCAAATGCAATTTATTTGAAAACTGTTTCGCAATTTACTCACATTTTATTGTTTTTAAATTAATTTTCAAGTTTGATTATTTTTTTTTTCAATTCTATCTCTATCACATACAGATGATTACGAAATATAAATCCGTTTGTACTTAAATTAATATGGATAGCTCATCATTTTATTCCATCTTATATTCCATAATGAAATTAAAACCTTTATCAATGAATAAATAAAACAATAAAATATAAATAAATTACAAATTTAAGACAATTATTCGAATTTCGCGCTTAATCCACTGAAATGAACGGAATCAAAAAGACTGATTATCAATAGCGATCTTCGGAGGCTTCTTCGGCAATTAACTTTTGACGTGAGATCAATGTGAAGATATCGCTTTTAATAGGTTTCGAAACTTTATTTGAACGTATTATTCCTATTTTTCATATAAATATGATTTTTAGTATTGTTAGTGGGCATTCTAAAAAATATATTAAATATAAAAAATCTATTAGAGTTGTATGTAAAAAAACTGTAGGACCTCTGAGGCTTTCTCACCGCACTCTTTGAGATTATTTTGCTAATACGATATGATTATATGATATTTTTTATTTATTTCTGATTAAATGCGTTTCTTTATATTAAACAACGTGTTTTAAAGATATACAAGTATATTAAGCCAAAAGACGCTTGCAAAAAATTACTCATTCATCGCTGTGCCTTTAGTATGTGAACAGAGCAAAGATGTTAATACTAGCAATAATACATACAAGCGGGAACATTTTTAGCTAAACTCTGATTAGTTTAACCATGTATATTGAGTCCTATTAAGAATTTCAAAAATATTCTTTCACACTCTGAATGCCTATTCTTTCGACAAATATAGCAAATTTTGGCGACATTCTTGCATTTGGCGCCAAGTATGTGTTTTGGCATTTGTAATCTTGAAAGTCGATTTTTCGGCCAAATGTCGCCAATATTTTGCCAACTTCGTGACCTTGACCCGTAGTGACCGAGACTGGGGATACTCCAGAAACAATGCATGGGGTGACCTGCGGCTAGACTATCTAACATTGAACGAACTCTCCATAATTAACGACCCAAATACAAATTATACCTACAAGCTAAACAAAAGAAAAGGAACTCCCGACCTCACTCTTTGTGGTTTACATACAAGAGAACTCATAAACTTCTGGAAGACAGACGAATCTCATGACTCTCTCAGCGACCATATTTATATTATCTTCCAACTTCACATTTCTCCTCAAATGAAGCAAAATTATAGATATAAAACTAAATATACCAAATTCATAAAGTTTAACAATATATTTAATAATTACTCGACTAATCTACAATCAGCATTAAAGGATATTGAATCCCCTACAAACTTAGACAAATGGACGGATTATCTGCAGCAGGTCATCAATTTCACAATGAAAGCATCATTAAAAAAGAAAAAATTAAACTATGATATAAAACTGCATTGGTATAATGACAAATTAAGAATTCAAAGGAATAAATTGAACGCAAAATATAAAAGATACACTCGAAATCCAGACAACCAGCAATTCAGAAGTGATTACAAAAAGGAGCGAGCAAATTATAAGTTGGCAATTAAAGAGGCAAAATTCTCTGCATGGAGAAATTTCTGTACCACTACACAATCGACATATGGTACAGCTTTTAAACTGATAAAACAAAAATATCTTAAAAATACAGACTTCATCTCAACAATCCTAAAAACCTCAAATACTACAGACACATTTCACAATATTGAAGAACAATTAATGTCTCACCATTTTCAACTGAATCAACCAATTCAACAAGATAATATCCACGAATTTATTAACGAGCAATCCCCAACCAATAATTTCTCAGCAGAAGATAGAATTTCATTTAGAGAATTAAAATTAAATTTCATTAGAAATTTCATTAGAAATTTCATTAGAATTAAATTTCATTTAGAGAATTAAAATTCTGTATCCATCAACAAAACAAAGGCAAAGTCCCCGGATACGATAATATTGATGCTCGCCTGATCAAAAATCTACTCAAGACATTCCCATCCTTAATTATTGATCTATACAATAAATGTTTCTAATTACAACATTTTCCGACTCCATGGAAAAAAGACCTAGTAATTTTCTTTAGAAAAAAGAACAAGGATCCTCAACAACTGAAAGCCTATCGCCCCATCAATTTACTGCCTATGTTGGGGAAAGTTCTGGAGAGACTCATAAAGTTGAGAACAATGACTTATTTGGAATCGCAAATTTTTTCCATCCAGCCCAATTCGGTTTTCGCGAAAAGAGAAGCACAACAGATGCACTAGACAACATTATTAAAAAAGTTGACGAATTATTACAACGTAAAAAATATTGTTCGTTGATATCTTTTGATATCGAATCAGCCTTCGATACCATCAACTGGTTTACTATATACCAAATCATAGATAACTCGCCACTTCCTCGATATCTTAAAAACTTGCTAAAAAAATATATCTCTCAAAGATTCACAGGCACGGAACAATCTGAACGTGGTTCCGAACTTACAGAGGTTGTCCGCAGGGGTCATGTCTCGGACACCTGCTGTGGCTTTTGATTGCTGATTTCTTAATAAAACTTCTCCAGTTGCTGGCTGACGACTTTACGGTTTATGCAGATGACTTTGCAGTTCTTGCATATGGTGACACCAGGACACAACTTGAAGCAGATGCCAACAACAAAATTAAACAATTTTCAGATATTTGTGAACAACTTGGCCTAACAATCTCCCAAGCGAAGACAACAGCAATAATGTTTGGCCGCTTTTTACTAGAAAAACGCCACCCAATTTTCAAACTGCGGGGGCAAACCATTTCAATAAAGAATCTCACTTATTTAAGCTTCGTCTTAGATTCAAAGCTCAATTTTAAACATCATATTATCCATCTACGAACAAAAATCCCACAATTTTGCACTGGTTTCGGCAAATTGCATTTTTTAACCCCCTCACTGACAAGCCCGTGTTAACACGTTCATTAAGTTCCAGGTTTCACTGCAATACAAGCAATATTTAAAGTAATATAATTCTATTGATTTAATGTATTTTTAATACATTGGTGAATGATTAATACTTCCAAGGGTTGCATTCATATTCGTTATTAAGTTTTTTTTTATAAAATGTTCAAAGAATCATTTTTTTTTTAGCATTTAAAACAAAATGCAGAGAAAACAACATTACAATTTTGCCCTTTTCCAAGACAGTCGGAGGGTTAAATAAGGGAATAAACCCCTCCATCTTGAAAACTTGGTATAATATGGTTACCCTTCGTCAACTTCTAAATGCAGCAGTAATTTGGTTCCCTCATCTAAACTGCCATGGTATCCGGAAGGTAAAATCGATACAAAGAATGGCACTGCTCGGCATTATCAAAGTCTATCGCAGTATCTCAACTGACGCTTTGTGTGTCCTAACGGGTTGCTTACCTATTCAAATAATTTTGGCAAAAGAACTCTCTTACTACAATACTTTAAAAGGACGCAGAAATTACATCATCTAAGATACCTCATTAACCATAGATAATTTAATGACCAAGCTTCCTTCCTACAGTTTCCCAGAATATTACAAATTAAACAACTTGCAAATTTTAGAAGATACCTTTTCGGACAATAACCAATTAAATCAAGATTTAACAATTTGCACAGATGGCTCCGTCACAGACTCAGGCACTGCCGCAGCCTTCATGGTTGAAAAAGACAGCTCTTTTATCTTTGAAAACTCTTTTCGACTACATAATTTAAACTCGATCTACCAAGCAGAACTATACTCTATATGCCAAGCAATAGACTGGTTTCTAACATCATCTTACTCTTCACTACTTCTATTAACGGACAGCCACTCAGCAAAAGATGCCCTTAATCTAGCCTTCCCCTGTAATCAACTTTTTCATCAGATATATGCTAAATTACTAGATTATCCACATGAAACAGTCTACATCAAATGGATCAAAGCACACGCCGGAACCAGAGGTAATGAAAGAGCCGACACTTTAGCAAAATCAACAACAACATCCACCACGTCACCAATCATCCGTTTAGTTTTTCCAGTCTCTGTGATAAAAAAAAACACTCAAGGTCAGACTGGGAACATTATTGGACTTCATCTGAAAAAGGGCCGATTTACTTATAAAATCTTGACTAAAGTTGATTCTGATTTTATCTGCAAAAGTCATATTATTCCATATTATGTTAGTGGACACGGCAGTTTTCCCGCCTTTGTTAATAAAATAGGGAAACGAGACTTTCCATCCTGCCCATGTGGCAAGGGGATAGGAGACCCGATCCATTACCTTTTCTCAAAATGTTCATTAATGACACATACCTTTGAGTTTAAAAGAAATAAAACTGTACGTTTCAACCTTAAAAGGACCCTATTTGATCCAACAAATTATGCCAAGTTAAGAGCAAACTATAATATTTTAAACAAATATTTTTTATTTATAAAAAACTACTTTTACCGCTCATCTGTACGATGAACTTTTTACTTGAAGTCACTTAGTTTAAATATTTTAATTATTTCATTATATTTTGTCATATTGTTTAATAATCATTTTGATTGTTTTGTCATTTTAATCAAGCTCTGTCATATTATCCTACTATTTATTGTTTACCTTAAATAATTCTCCTATCTTAAATTTTAAGTGTAAATACTCACATTTTAAATGTTAAATTACTAAATAATGAGATGTAATTAAGTACCTATATTAACTTTATTTTATAACATAATTTTAACTATTCATTATCAACTATAACTGTAAAATTTCTCGGGTTTGCTCAATAGTGCAACCCATTGTGAATTACCTGTAATAATCATGTAATTTTCATTAAGCAGGGTCTTCCAGCCTGCTGGAGCTTCCGGGATCGTTCACGAGTACTGGAGTCTCCGCGGGGTAGTAGATATGTGTTTTCCCCTCGTGGACTAATAGCTCCTATACCGAAAGGTTGGCTGTCCACGAGTGGGTGATTAGTGATTAGTGATTAGTGACCCGTAGTGACCAAAATGACGCACTAATTAAATCTACTCGAACATGTGACTTAAGTTCAATAGTCTGCCAATCAAAAATGGTAGGATACAAAATTTAGTCAAATTCATTTAAGCCATTCTATTGATAAAATTAACTTGACCCGCAATGACTTCAAAATGATCCACTAATCTAATTTCCTCGAACACGTGACACAGCCGAGTGGTCTTCTCAAGACCGAAAGCAATATAATACAAAATTTTGTCAAAATCGTTTGAGCCGTTTTTTAGATCAATTAATTTGAACCATGGTGACATCGAACATGAGACCTAGCCCAATGGTATTCTTATGCCCGAAATCGACAGAATACGCAATTTAATAAAAATAATTAGTGCCGTTTTCAAGACAAAAATAGCTTGACCCGTAGTGACCCCAAAATGACCCACTAATCGAAATTTCTCAAACATGTGACCCAGCCCAATAATCTTCTCGTTCCCGGAAACGGTATAATGCAAAATTTTGTCAAAATCGTTTGAGCCGTTTTTTAGATACAATTAGCTTGACCTGACCCATTGTGATCCAAAATGACCCACTAATAGAATGTTCTTGAACATGCGACGTAGGCCAATGGTATTTTTGAGCTCGAAAACGATAGAATACAAAATTTCGTCAAAATTGTTAGAGCCGTTTTTTAGATAAAATTAGCTTGACCCAAAGTGACCCACAATGACCGACTAATCGAAATTTCTCTAACATGTGACGTAACCCAATAGTTTTCGCGTGCCCCAAAACGGTTGGATATAAAATTTAGTTAAAATCGATTGAATCGTTTTTTTTAGATATAACTAGTTTGACCCTGATCCATTATGACCCAAAATGACCAACTAATTGAATTTCCTGGATCATGCGACCTATCTCAATAGTCTTTTCGACCCCGAAAACGATAGAATATAAAATTTAATCAAAATCATTAGAGCCGTTTTCTAGGCAAAATTAGCCTGACCCTAACCCAAAATGACAAACTAATCGAATTTTCTCGAACATGCGATCTAACCCAATAGTCTACTCGACCCCGAAAACGATAGAATACAAAATTTAATCAAAATCATTAGAGCCGTTTTCTAGGCAAAATTAACCTGACCTGTAGTGACCCAAAAATGACCCATTAATTGAAATTTCTCGGACATGCGACCTAGCCCAATGATCTTATCGTGCCCGGAAACGGTATAGTAAAAATTTTTGTCAAAATCGTTTGGGCATTTTTTAGATACAATTAGCTTGACCCTGACCCATTGTGATCCCCTATTCTAGGGTCGGCGAACCTTTTTGTTGTCGCGTGCCAAATTTGATAAAAAAAATATTTTACGTGACCATGACGTGCCAACTAAAAACAAATTTAATAGGTGGAAAAATAATGGAATAAAATTGCTTAAAATTTTCTATTAAGATTTTAAAAATATGAGAAACATACATGTAGGTATTACACTGTAATAACTACGGCAAAAAATATATTTAAAAAAATTAATGCTATGTAATTTGATTTCTGTTGTTGCATATTAATATGAATTTAATTTTAATGCAAAATAAACGCCGGGTTTCTGACAAGTACTTTCAGTATGAGTTTTGATATAATTCATTTGTGAAAACAGTGGCTTGAAAGCATAGATAGGCAGAAAAACTGTTAAAATGGCAAACACCAGTTTCTTTGAATAGCTCTGAAATAAATTCAAAGTTTCCAAAACTTTATCATTAGAATTTAATAATGTATAATAACCAATTCTTGTCGATAGTTTTCAAATATCGTCTTTGTTTGAAAAATTTTTGAGACCATAATTAATTAGATTAGAATATAATATGCCGCGATTAAAATTTTTCAATTTCCATGTAATCGAATTTAGAAAAGATCAGACGCAATTTTGTGTAATCTCACTTTATTTTGATTTAGAGCCACAAGCAATGCCGTGCCAAAATTATTCTTTCGCGTGCCAAAAGTGGCACGCGTGCCATAGGTTCGCCGACCCTGCCCTAATCGAATGTTTTTGAACATGCGACCTAGCCCAATGGTATTCTTGTGCCCGAAAACTATACAATACAAAATTTTGTCAAAATCGTTAGAGCCGTTTTCTAGATAAAGTTAGCTTGACCCACAGTGTCCCAAATATGACCCACTAATCCAATTTTCTCTAACATATGACATAGCCTAATGGTCTTCTCGTAACCCAAAACGATAGAATACAAAATTTAATCAAAATCGTTAGAGCTGTTTTTTAGATAAAATTAGCTTGATCCAAAGTGACCCAAATATGACCTACTAATCGAAATTTCTCGAACACGTGACCTAGCCCAATAGTGTTGTCTTGCCCAAAAACGGTTAGATATAAAATTTAGTTAAAATCGATTGAGTCGTTTTTTAGATAAAACTAGCTTGACTCTGACCCATTATGACCCAAAATGGCCAACTAATTGAATTTCCTCGATCATGAGACCTATCGCAATGTTCTTTTCGACCCCGAAAACGATAGAATACAAATTTTAAGCAAAATCATTAGAACCGTTTTCTAGACAAAATTAGCTTGACCCGTAGTGATCCAAAAATGACCCCATAATCAAAATTTCTTGAACATCTGACCTAGCTCAATGATCTTCTCGTGCCGGGAAACGGTATAATAAACAATTTTGTGAAAATCGTTTAAGCCATTTTATAGATACAACTAACTTGATCCTGACATATTGTGACTTATAATGACCCACTAATTTAATGCTTTTGAACATGCGACCTAGCCCAATGGTATTCTTGTGCCCAAAAACGATAGAATACAAAATTTCGTCAATATCGTTAGAGCCGTTTTTTAGATAAAGTTAGCTTGACCCACAGTGACCTAAAATGACCCACTCATCGAATTTTTTCTAACATATGACATAGCCTAATGGTCTTCTCGTAATCCGAAACGATAGAATACAAAATTTAATCAAAATCGTTAGAGCCGTTTTTAGATAAAATTAGCTTGACCCAAAGTGACTCAAATATGACCCACTAATCGAAATTTCTCGAACATGTGACTTAGCCCAATAGTGTTGTCTTGCCCAAAAACGGTTGGATATAAAATTTAGTTAAAATCGATTGAGTCGTTTTTTAGATATAACTAGCTTGACGCTGACCCATTATGACCCAAAATGACCAACTAATTGAATTTCCTGGATCATGCGACCGATCTCAATGGTCTTTTCGACCCTGAAAACGATAGAATACAAAATTTAAGCAAAATCATTAGAACCGTTTTCTAGACAAAATTAGCTTGACCCGTAGTGACCAAAAAATGACAACATAATCAAAATTTCTTGAACATCTGACCGATCCCAATGATCTTCTGGTGCCGAGAAACGGTATAATGAACAATTTTGTCAAAATCCTTTGAGACATTTTATAGATACAATTAGCTTGACCCTGACATATTGTGACTCATAATGACCCACTAATTTAATGTTTTTGAACATGCGACCTAGCCCAATGGTATTCTTGTGTCCGAAAACGATAGAATACACAATTTCGTCAAAATCGTTAGAGCCGTTTTTTAGATAAAGTTAGCTTGACCCACAGTGACCCAAAATGACCCACTAATCGAATTTTTTCTAGTATATGACTTAGCCCAATGGTCTTCTCGTAATCCAAAACGATAGAATACGAAATTTAATCAAAATAGTTAGAGCTGTTTTTTAGATAAAAGTGGCTTGACCGAAAGTGACCCAAACAGGATTTACTAATCAAAATTCCTCGAACATGTGACCTAGCCCAATAGTTTTGTCGTGCCCCAAAACAGTCGGATATAAAATTGAGTTAAAATCGATTGAGTTGTTTTTTAGATATAATTAGCTAGACCCCGATCCATTATGACCCAAAATGACCCACTAATTTAATTTTCTCGAACATGTGACTTAGCCCAATGATTTTCTCGCGCCCGAAAATTGTAAAATACAAAATTTGGTCAAAATCGTTAGTATCGTTTTTAAGATAAAATTTACATACACACACACACAATTTTGCTCGTGTTATAGTATAAGATGAGGCATTCTCACAAAATTTTAACTTTCAGGAATAAAAATCTTGTGAAATTACACTTAATAAAATAACATTTTAAAGTTATAGACGAATGCTTTAATGATTCAAAATAAACAAAAAATAGTGAGCAGCGATGATTTTTTTTATTTAACTGGGGTTTAAGTTAAACTTGTGAGTTTAATTTTCCTTTCCATTTTATCTCTCTAACTTTTTATTTTTCTCTAAATTCTTATTTATAATGAATTTGCATAGTACTCACAGAACAGTTAAATAGGAAATAATAATAATGTAGTATTTTTAGTACAAAATTTTGGTATAACATTGCCTTCAAGGGATGTTAAGGAAGGGACGGTAAGGGAAAAAAAGGGGACTGTGAGAGAAAAAAAGGAACGGTAAGTAAAGAAAAAGGAATTGTAAGGATGGGACGGTAAGGAAAATTACCACCTATTTTTAGGCAAATCATGTTAAGACTAAGTAATAGCCACAATGTTTATTGACTTTTAGCAACGGTAATTTACATTAGATTAAATTAAAAAAAAAATAATAATTTACCTGGAAACGTGCAGGAATAAAGCTTGAGGAGGCAAGACTGCCAATAAAGCCACGATGCTTGAAATTGATATTTAAATGCTGATTTAAATTCTGCAGCAAATTTCCTGTCAAAGAATTTTAGCCATTCTTTCTATAGCATACCTCACCATGAGAAAAAAAAGTTAAAAAATAAATTCCGTGGCTGCATCTGATGTGACTTTCTGCATAATTTTAGCAAGAGGAACGGTAAGGAATCTAAAATCCAGGGACAGAGTTAAAAAAATAATAACAACCGTAAAAATGCGTGTAGGTTAATTTTTTGCTACATATTTATCTAAAACAATAGTCCCAGTTTCGGAAAAAAATTACATCGAATTACTTTTATTGAAACAATTTTATACAGACAGCTCCAAACTTAAAAATCAGAATCAGGGACACGGGACGGTAAGAAATTTCGTGGTATATTTGGACCCCCAACATCGTCCAAAACTTATTTATCTCGTTAATATACAGTGGTATACAGTCATGCAATGATATGTTTTCTAACATAAGAAATAAAAAAAATCCCAAGAATATGCACAAAATAAAAATTATTATTCAGGGACTTAAAATTCAAAATTATGCGAGAATGCCTCATATGATGGTTTACATCTATATTCTGTAATCCCGGATTTGTCTCCCCTTGTTACGGTAACGGGATTAAAAAGTTGACGAGTGTTCTGAATCAATTTCAATAAAATGTATTTAAAAAATATATATTATTCGATTTACGAGCATTACATGCATCTTTGGTTAATACTTTTTACTGTTTACAAGGGAACCACTTTTAGTGTTGCTCGCACCTAGCATCGAGACCTGGTGCGTTTTGTAGCCCTATACATAAAAGTTAGAGAACCGAAAAACTTTTTCTGTTAAAATAATATTTTATATACTTTTTTATACTTCTAACTTTTTATTATTACATATTTATTTGTTTATTTCACGCCAAAAGTGAGTTAAGTCGCCAAATATGGCGCTACAATTTTTCCGCCCGCTTTATCCAAAGAGAAAATATACAGAACATATTGCTAGAATTATATGAGATTCCTTTTTTATAATTGATAGCATAAGAAACAAATATTAGGTTTTTATTTTTTTTTCTATGCAGACGATAAATACATAAGTAATAAATATAATTCTATAAAAGCTTCGAAGATCATTGAAAACTATTTTTTAGTGAAACATAAAATAAGCAAACTCTTTTCTTTTGAAATCGAATTAAATAAAGTTTCGAATGTTTAAAATGAAATGTTGCTGTATTAAATGGTCCTTTTGTAAAAGTAATCATAAAGTAAATTAATATTTTTACACAATTTAGAAAAATTACTGCGGCGAAATAGGTCGGACATTGCAATTTTTAGCTATTACAAATTCAGCTATGACATTTGGCTAGGGTTGCAGGAAAGCTCTACTTTTGAAAATAAACGCCAACCGTTTCCCCGCCAAAAATATGAATATAAAGTTGCAATTTTTCAAAATAAAATTTGTGGGTTTTTGAAGGAATTTTCAAACTTTATTCAATATTTTATACTTATTATTAACTAATTCTTATTTTTAAATGCTTTTCTTTAAAAAAAATTAATTTTAATAGCCCGATCAGGGGTCTCGAAAATTGCATTTTCAGAAAGTTATGTTGTTGTATAATCAAGAAATATTATTTTAACAGAAAAATTTTATCGATTCTCAAACTTCATAATATAGGGCTTTAAAATGCACCAGGTCTCAATGCTAGGTGCGAGCAACACCAAAAGTGGTTCCCTTGTTAGTTCATTACATTCATTTAAATAATTTTTTTTTCGTTTTTTTGCTAACTTTTCTTTAACATGAGGATAAATAGAAAGATTATTTTTAAATCTGTATAAGATTATTATATAGATAGGAGTATTATACATATACGAACTTTATATCCCTATTTTCGTATTTCTTTAAATTTCCAGTGCAGAAATGAAATGATATATTAGGCTTTTTGAGATTTAATTTTCCTTTTAAAATTCACCCTTTTCAACATTAGGAAATAAAAACTCAATCTTGAGCTGTTTATTTGTAAAATATGTTAAAGACGTTTGCAATAAAGATATTTGGGCATGTCATATCAATATTCTTGATCTGATCCATTTTCTATTTAAATGAAGCTTGTTCAGCCATCGAATTAATGATGAACATGCAGCTCCTAATTGAATATCGCATATTTGGTCGATCTTCAGTCAGATTTTTGGACTAGAGAAAAGTTTTAAATATTCCTTTAACTCTGTAAGAAGAGATGATAGAAAATAAAAGATTTAATACAGTGCAAACCACTTATAACAAAACGTACGGAAACCTGAATATCGCTTGTGAGACATGGTTGAAAATTTTTTCTGAGAAATGGTCTCTTAACAGTTTAATTTTTTTAACACAATAAACTAAAAATAGGTTTGCGAAAATACCCATTTTTCAATACTAAAATATCTACTTTCTCTAATAAAAAATATCTGCAATTAATAAAGCAAAAGTTATAGTTAAAAACTACTGGTGTCCAGAAGCTTTCAGTAACGACGTAAGCAAACTCTTTTTGTTCGAGCAGTGTTTGTCAAAAACTGTCAAGTTTTTAATACAATTTTCGTTAAGATATTTAAGGTAAAATCACCTATTGTGTGCCATGTACCAGTAGTGGGCCACTAACTTTTAAAGTTTAAAACCAAACCCAAAATTTATTTCTGGAAAACGACTGAAAGAAATATGATTGACTAATATCCTTAAATGTTAACTAGATAACGTTAACTAGTATAGATAACTACTATAGATAACTACTATACTATAACTACTATAGATAACTATAGATAACTGCTTAGAATAATTGCTTTTTTCTGCTGTTTTATTCGTTTATTTTCTAGAGTGTCTTCAAAAACAGATATTTTGGCATAAGAGATAAATTTTTTATTTAAAATATTGTTTCTTTAATATTCTGTTTTGTTTTAAATCAAACTGCTGATGATATACTCAGTTACATTGTAAATAATTGTTGGAAAACATTGTTGGATAAACCGAAAACTTAAAAATTCATGCATCAGAAATTTACTATGCCCACTACTGGAGCATAGAGGAAGGTAACATTTTTTATTTTTCATTTTTTTTTCCAAATAATGTATTTTGAAACTTTGAATACTTATTCTGATGCAGGAAGGTCAGGACTAGGCTAAATGTATATATATATCTTTTGGAATTCCCTAACACTTTAATAATAATTACATAAATGTGACCCACTAATGGTGAGTTTACCTTACATGCATCTTTGTTAACAGGGCACTAGTTGTACGTAAGATATTTGTAATAGTGTACAATAACAAAAACAACATCTACACACTGTAAAAAAAAATTTGTAAGGTTACTAAGAATTTTGTAGGAAACTGGGATGCCTAGAACTTTTTATGTAATCACAACATAAGATAATCATGTAAAATTACAGAAGTTTCTTCAGTAACTGTTACTAAATATTGCTTAGTAAGCGTACTAGTGATTTTTTAGGGAGTTTCCTCAAAAAACTATTGTAAATTTACTAAATATTGTTTAGTGAGGTTACTAATGCTTGTTTAGGGAGTTTACTAAATAAGTTTCAGTAAATTTATCGGGGAATATGTTGTAAACGTACTATCCATTTTTAGGGCGTTTTCTAAAATTTTTTTTGTAAATTTACTAAATATTGTTCTGTAAATTTCTAACGGTTTTTCAAGGGAGTTTCTCTAATTAGTTTTTGTAAATTTACTAAATATTTCTTAGTAAACTTACTAGCGATTTTTTAGGGAGTTTACTAAAGAATGTGGTATTTTTTCCAAAGATAGTTTAGTAAACGTACTAAGGATTTTTTAGAGTGTTTTCCAAAGAATTCCTTGTAAGTTTACTAAATATTGTTCAGTAAACTTACTAACGATTTTTTAGGGAGTTTACTAAAGAATTTTTCGTAAATTTACTTAGGATTATTTAGTCAAGGTACTAACGATTTTTTTAGGTAGTTTCCTAAAAAATACTTTGTGAATTTTCTAATGATTTTTTAGTACACTTACAAAGGAATTTTTAGTACATTGACTATGAAATTTTTTTGTAAATTTGCGAAGGAATTCATAGTACATTTACTATGAATTTTTTTAGTATTGCACCCAAAACTTTACATATACTTTAGCAAAAAATGTTTGGTAACTTTATTAAAGTATCGTCAGAAAAATTACCAATGATTTTTTAGTGTTGTATCTAAAACAGTTTTTGTATTCTCGACAGAAAGTTTTTTGTAACCGTGCAAGAGATTTGCAGTAAAGTCAAAATTCTTCGATCAAAATAAGTAATATGGCCTTACGTGTTTTTCAGTAATACCACAGCAATTGCCAGAAATATTTGTATGTTATGCATTAAAAAATTGACTGAAGCTTCACTGTAGATATTCAAATAGGTACAAAATCATTTCCATATTAAATTAGCATTATAACAACAGCAGTAAATAAGCAGATAAGCAGAATCAGATCTTACAGTTATTAGTTAAATTAAAAAGGCGAATAGAAACAATAATGAATGTAAAGTATCATTACTAAGTTTATAAAGTATGCCTAATTTTTTTTTTTTAATGTTATCGATACACTGTTAAAAATAAAGTGTGATGTTTCACCAAGAAAATGGTGAAAAGTCGCTGAAATTTAGCTGCAACCAAGATATTGGCGATAAGTTTTACCAGTCTATTGGTGCTTTCTCAAATACCATTATATTAGTGAAATGTTAAACAATGATTCAGGTTTTTTATAAATCCAATTTTCTGGTGAAAGGTTGAACCATAAATCAGGTTTTTCTTTTTAAATCCAATTTTCTGGTAACAGTTTGAACCATAATTTAGTTTTTTTTAATCATTTTTTCTGGTAAAAGGTTGGACCACGAATCAGGATTGTTTTTAAATCCAATTTTCTGGTGAAAGGTTAAATCATAACTCAAGGTTTTCTCTATTCCAATTTTTTGCTAAAAGTTTGAATCACGATTCAGGATTTTCTCTCATCTTTATGTGGAATGGTTACACCGGATTGTAGCTTTTTTTTTTCCCTCACTTTGGTTTTAAATTTACCATTTTATGGTGTAATAAACCAAATTTCAGATTATGCGAGATTATCTTGCAGTAGGAAAGCTTACTTTTTTTGTTTTCATTAAACCGAAAATTATTTAAATTTTAATTATTGATTCTATTGTCTTTGAAATATATTTAAAAAACAAATGTAAACCAATTTGATCTAATTTCACAAAATAATTGCATTTTTTTCACCACAAATATTACCATTCTGTTCTTTTACATTTTGGTATATTTCTTCAAAATCAGTTACACTAATAGTCCATTTAGTGTTTGCTTATTCACAAAGAAAAAAAAAATTCTTTAGATTTAAATACATACCCTGTTTTTATTATTGTTTTAATTTAAACAATGGCTGAATAAATTTCTTCAACCAATATTAATTTTTGCACGAGTTTGAAAAGGTTTTTTGCATAATGCACTTAGCTGTTACTTTCATGATGTTTTTATTTCTTTAATTGTTGTGAATCTATAGATGCTGAAATTTTCATATTATACAGTTTTTAAATTTTTACCTTCTTTTCACAAAACAAAAAATAAAATAGAAATAATTTTAAAATTTATATTGCAACACAGCTCAATTATGCAAAATTAATTGATTTGAATATAAAACAACAAAAGGTTTAGTATTTGTTTCTGTTTAACATTCAATAATGAATATAACACATTTGAATAAATAAAGCACAAACATAACGAATATATAATCAAAGTATATGCGTAAATACTGAAATAATCAGCATTAAAAAGGCAGCTATAAGTAGCAGAATCCATTTAACCTCTAATATCAGCGAATACAAAATATTACTTTAAACTTTAAAGCTTTTTTAAAATACACAATGTATTTCTATAGTATATTAAATATTTACTTTGAAGGGTTAATTTAATAACAGCAGTGTCGCCACCAAGCGACTAATTATTCTTACATATATAAGTATTTTTTCAGTATTCCTAAATGATAATCTATGACGACGATTTATTTATTTTTTAACAGTACTCGTAAAAAAGGAAAATATTCACCAGCAGCAGCCTTGCAATAGCTGAAAAAGAAATGGTTACAGACACTATTAAATAGCAACACATTTAAGTTGGTTTGCGGTATGCCGCTCCATTTATTGAAAATACAAATTATATAATCATTAAATTATATGTATATTATGTCAGACTAATATTTACTGTAATATAATATCATTTTACATAGAGTTTCTCTCAGACAGTTTTAGGAGGGTGCTGCACCCTCTCTGACTATTCGGGTCATCAAATATAAAGAATTCTTGAAGCTTAGTATGTTCTGAATCAGGATTTCAAGTCAGGAATAGATCCAAGCATCAGGTTAAGTTATCCACCTATTTTAAATGAAAGAGTAAATATTTTAAGACATAAAATATTTCTTGTGCAGACATAACAATAATCAAATTTCACACAGGGGAATTAATCAAAAAATTAAGCAGTATATCAATTTAAATCTCTTTTACGAGGAAATCTTCAGCATTTAAAAAATCAATCAGTGTTCGAAATCATTGGATTGGTGGTCCGCTGGTCCGAGAACATTAAAAATTCATTCGGACCACTAATTTGAAAATTTTAGTGGTCAGCAGGAACAGTAACCCCCCCCCCCCCCCCTCTCTTACAGGGTCACAAGTAAACTTAAATTTTCCCGTCTCAGGGAAAACGGCGACCAAACACAAATCACAGAATTTTATTTTAAAAAATAAATAAAACTGCATTAAACCTTAGTCAATTGAAATATTGGAATTAAAATATCTAAATTAATAATTTTATAGTTTTTCTTTATGTGCTGTTTATTTAATTTTTAGTTATAATTTTATATTTTATTGGGCTGAAAATTTTGGGTAACTGCAAAGAAAGTTTGTAAGAAAAAGCTGCAAAATTCTCCATTTGTTAGGTAGAAGGAAAATATTGTGAAATTCTTAAATCAAATGTGGAAAAATATTGCAAAAAGCGTCAGTTGGTTGAGGGAAAAAAATCGTCAATCAATCGTGATTAACAAAAACTAATGCTTGCCATTTGGCTGCAATAGGGTGTTAACGATTTTAATCAACGATTAAATCATGATTTTAATCAACTGATTTTTTTTTTAGAAAAATTATGATTTTATCAATGATTTTTTATGGTCTATTTCAATGGTCTGTAGGGAAAAATCATTTGTAGTATATTGGAATGATATTACACTATTTCAAACATATAGAAATTGATACACATCACTGAAATGTACAAAAAGATGCTTACTATAGAGCATGATGAGCATAGCATTAATTTAATCGTTTATTTATGGGGGAAACAAAAGGATTCGCTTATAGTACTGCATAAATAAGCAACAATTGCTGGAAGTTAGTTATCTGTTGTGGTACGAGTTTTTTTTAATTTAACTAATTTAGTTACTTCGTATGTATAAAATCTGTAAATCATATACAGGGCTGCAAAAAAGATGTATACATTTCCGTTTATTGACGAAATATGTTGAAGGGGAATTTTCAGCTGTGAAAATGCGTTTCTTAAATGAACTAATGTTTAGCATACTATTTGGTATATATTCAAATCTATAGATCATATATAGCGTTGCACAAAGGAATTCGGATATGTTTCTGATGACTGATAATAATTGCTGAACTTTAATTTTCAAATGTGTTACGTGTTTTGTAATTTGCTTACTTAGCCAGCATATTTAACTTTATTAAACTTTTTTTTTTTTTTTTTTTTTTTTTTTTTTTTTTTTTTTAACATAATTCTGAATGTGTTGGAAAATTATAATCTGTCGTTGAAGCTTGATTATTTTACGTTCTTGTTTAAAAAAATATTTTAATTTTGTATGTATATATATATATATATATATATGGGCGAGTTGTAAAAAACAGGGTAGGTGGGTTAAGCCGGGTGGCGCAGATCCCTCCTTCAGTTGTACTTCTGTCTATCAGCCAACACGAGGAATTACTTGTCGGTAACCATTATGGCATTTATAGCTGATTGAAACGTTACTGTGTGCGTTTTTTTTTAGTGTGAAGGAATTAGATTCAATTACTCTTAAAAAATTGTTTTATTTGATTCTAGATTTTACGCGTATAACTACTATTTTTCAGCATATTAAATATTCCTGAGTACTACATCTAATTTTTTCCTTTCCTGATAATATTTAAAAAAATTTACTGATCTTTTGTTTATAGGATTAAGAGTAGTGACGCCATATTTTAAACTCTGTCATGTTGGGGTAAAACCGGGTACTTAAGAGTGGGTCAAAACTGGGTATTCTCGATTTTGTCCGACACTCATAGAATGTTTTTTAGTATAGTTAATAAATTAGCATGGAATTTTAAATTGAATTCTTAATGCTGTTAAGTTATAATATAATTCTAAATCTATCTAGTTATAATGAAAAAAACTAATTTTGATTTTGTTTTATATTAAAAAGTGGGTCTAATTTTTAACTTACATTTATGAAATTAAATAATTTGCAATTATTAATGAACAAAATAATGGTACTAATTAAGGCATAATTTTATATTATGCTTATTACATTTTAATAACTTTCTAATCTGAGGTGTAATAACTTGCGTTATAGGTCCACTTAAAATGCAATTATATTTCGTGACTTGTTTCTCTAAATAAAATAATCTGCCCAAATTGACAAATAATCCATAAAATCTCAATCCTATATAACTAGGCTATATAATCTATAACAGGATTTTTTTTTATCAAATATTAAACAGGCAAGAAAAAAACCTCTTGATGAACGAAACTTTCCCAGACTCATTTGCTGTATATAATAGGAGTGGATGGATTACGAAATTAGGTCTTTATTTTATTTGGTTTAAAAATGTATAGATTTTTCCAATCCTTGTCGTGAAAAGCCCGTTCTTTAAATCCATAACAGGTGTTCAATTCATATAAAAGAATCCTGTTAATCTAGTAAGAGAAAGCAATGTATTTATTTATATATGATTCTTTCCTTATGCAAACTTCGATTTCAACCCCTTGATGTGTCATTCATGTATCTCTAAGCTCATACTAAGAACAAGAGGTGAAGAAGTGGTTATTTTCCAACTCTACGCGATCTGTAACAATTTACCAAATTGGAAAATTATTTAAAACTGCATTTTCGAGAGCAGCAATTGTAAATACTGCAATCAGAAAGTTCGAGAAAACAGGGAGTTTTCCCTACAACAATGTTTTTCCAGACCATCTTTTTGCTCCTTCGGAAGTGAGAGAGAAACCCATGAAAGTCATGATAACACACCTAGGTCTATGCAGCCACAGGTTTGCATAGCTGCAGAAATAAATATTTCTGAAACATCACAGGATAATGGAGCTCAACCTTCCGAACATAAACGAGTTGACAACATCCAGCGTCTTTCACGTCGAGCTGCTTCCAGATGCAGCAGTTAACATCACAGTCACAGACGTCATCACTCATTCAAAATTTTACATCTACAAAATACATTAGTAAAATTATCCATTCGACATCTTCAGACTATATAGCGCAGCAATCTGTATTTCCGATTTCGCCTAAAATGTTATTATCCCCTTCTAAAGAAGGCTTTAGAATTGAGAAAAGAAAGCGAAAAACTTATTTTGATTTCTTCTCCCTATAAATTACAGGTCGAAACAGATATTAAGGAGAAAAAAGCCAAACAAACTGCAAGACGAAAAAAGAAGTTTCTTTAAAAGAAAAAAAAAGAAACCAAAAAAGATTGCGGAAACATCTTTAGAAGAAGAGGATAATGAAACCTGTATGTTTTGCTATGAACTTTACTCAAATTCTAAATCCAAATACGATGTTTGAAATGCCACGGATAGTCACACGAAGCATGTAGTATTGCAGAAGAATATGATGACAAATTCATCTGTGATTTTTGAAGCTAAAAGAAAACTCTTAAACGTACAGTGTAAAGTAAGCAGGCCTATACAAGGTAGAAAATTTTCCAACGAATTATTTTTTTACACATGGAAGAACACATGTGCGATTTCGTTTTGTTAAAAATAATAAAAATGTATTTTTTGCTATATTAAGCAAGACCTTTTTGACCAAAATGGTTGGTTGGTTGTATTTATGACGGCCAATTATCTGCACGAGGGATATAGGCCCAGGGGGGAGTGCCCTTCGTGGGGGTCTTTCTAAGGGAACCTAACCCGTATTAACGCTTGGAAATCCAAGGTTCGAAGAAAACCACGAAAACTCCGAACGATTGGGCCGACGGGCGCGATTGGGATCGAACCCAGCACCTCCCGTCTACCAGCTTCGAGAGCAGAACCTCTCGGCCACTGGCCACTCGGCCAGTCAATTGACCAAAATGAGTTTTCCAGTAGTTTTAAATGGATACCCACCCAGTTTTACCCAACCAGCGAGGTAAAATCGGATTTTTGCATACGTTTGAAAAAAGCTACTTTTTTAAATAAACAATTATATATATTGTTTGAAAAGAATGTTTTATTATAGCCAATGATTCATTTTACATTAAAAACAGTGTTCAAAGTTTGTTTTTCCATTTCACAGCATTTGAGACTAACAAACTTATATGGTACCCAATTTTGCCCCACCTTCCCTATATATATATTTATTTAAAGGATGCTGTAGAAGAAAATAGCATGAAACATTTATTAGCTCCTTTGTACATCTGTTTCTACTAAAATATTTGGTAACATGTCATTTATCTTTTAAAATAAGCAATTTTTCTATTCGCATACAGATTACGGTAGTTATCGTGATATATCACCAATATTAACACGTTGATACATTCCGATATTAAATTTACGATATTCTCCCCACCTAGCAGTTAAATGTTTGAAAAAAAGATGAAAAAAGGTTTTCCGAAAATTTGTAGCAATTTATTCCAGGATGATATTTTAGAAGTATCGGCAAATATATATATATGCTCTAAAAGTTAAAATCTTCTAACTGATGATGCAATTGATTTTTAAAAACATGAGTTTTAACTCTTTGAAATACATTGGTGAGCGTAGGTCACTTCGCCCCTCACAAAGACTATATTTTCTTTTACCATAAAACTAACTAAACGTCCGTATTTTAACACAATCTTTTTTAGAGCAACTCAACAGGCCAGATTTACATTTTCTTACGAAAATTTTGAAACATTCGGACAAATATAAATATTTTTTACTAAATAAAATGTGTAAAAACTTCGTCAAAATTAGCAAAAACCTCAGTTATATCGTGGTAAAAATCTTACCAGCCTTTTTCACACTAAATATTAATTTTTTTTCACTCGGGCTACGAAAACATTATGTTTTTAACATCTAAAAATTTCAAAGAGTTTGGATGATAACGGCAAACTAAGAATTTAAAATACTGGAAGAACCTTGTCCCTCCCCCACCTCCCTTTCCAGGCATATTTCAAAATTACACATAAGACTCCAAAAATCAAATTATGCAGAATATTAATACCAAATAATAATAACAATATCAAAAAGCATATACTTTCAATTCTGTTTGAAATACTGCAATACATTTAAAAAAAAAAAATACAAAATTAATCTTTAAAGAAATTCATTGTCCGAAGTCACTTTTCTGTTTTTCTGCACATTTTACTGTACGACTCACATTACGTATATATTATTTTAAAATACACGATGTTATACAGTAGCTTTGAAATTATCGAGTATTCATTTGATTCAGATATAAATGGATTTAAGGGTGAAAAAAATTAGTTTGAAAAGAAAAAAAAAAAACCCACCAAGATTTTGATATGAAAATAAAATCTATATCTATCTATATTATAAAAAACAAATATATCTGTGCGTAACGCTGACGTCATTTTGCAAATGGCAGCACTTTGAAATCTCTAATGAAATTTAGGTTTTGCAATTTCCGTGTTCAGCTCGTCGTCAGCTTAAAATTCCGAGTAAAATGAGAACTACATTTAACATTTTTGTTGAACATTGTCACAATTCTATTTCAAAGACCCGTGATCGGGGTATGTAACTCACAATTATGTGGGTGGGAAATTGGAAATTGTTTTAATCCCTTCCGTTTAGGTCTAAAATGAAAGTACTAAGTTTTATTCCACGTACTAGGCGAATATTAGAAAATATGTACATATTTATAGTCGAAAAACACTTTTTTAAAATTATCTTAACAATATCTCAGAACAATTCTTTCAAAAACATTGTCAATACAAATGTCGTAGAACTTGAAATTCTGAATAAAATGAGTACCCATATTAATATTTTTGCTGAACATTAAGGTCGCAATTCTATTTCTAAATTTTATCTTAACCGCTAATCAAGAGAGAGAGACAGAGTTATCAATCCGCCCTGCCTTTGTTTATTACATACATGCATTTTCTTTAAGTTGTTGAGGCCCTCGCGATGTTTCTGTAATTATATTAATGCTTTATTTTGTATATTTTGAGGATTATAATTTAGTAGTTATCGAGAAAGAGGTACATAATTGACAGCCGTTTTACGTGCCATTTCTCAACTGATATCGTGAACCTTAAACCTTAGTTTAAAAAAAAAAAACGTAAAGATTATAATACTTTTTTTTCAATATTCCAAAGGATTTAAAATTTTATGAATTTAACTTAAGATGCTCGTATACTAGTCGAAAGTAATTTTTATTAAAACCATCTTAGTCCTTTTCGTTAAATATCGAAGTTTAAAATCGTGCTATTGGTTGACCTATAATTCCTCTAGCGACAAGAATCCTGCACACTCATTTGTTCCCTCGCTCCTACCCACTATTTTCGACCTCCTTAAATGTGTTTCATACGCACTGTTATTCGCTATATATGTCTAATTAAATATGACGCATAATTCAAATACAATATCAGAGATCATAAACAATATTTCCCATCATTTACAAATCATTTTTGAAATATGCTAAAAATCATGAAATAATGCACTTTTTAAGTTATCTATTTGTTCGTAGCGACAAAGCCGCACCTAGTAGGGCGGGAAAACTTAGTACGTTTATTTCTGACCAATGTCAAAGGTATTAAAACAATTTCCAGCTTTCCCGTATTTAATTCCGAATTCGGCCTTTTTTTTCATTTCCTACCACTGGGCTATAATCCGTAATCAAGAGTTTAAGCCATAACTCTGAAAATATCCAAAATTAAGCCTAAAATATTTAAAATCCTCAAATAGTACCTCAATAAATTAAAATATATATAGGGGAGATGGGGGCACATGTGAACAGTTCGTATAAATATAGCTTTTTCTCATGACTGGACTAATTTCTATAAACAAAACCTACTCAATATAGTAGATAGAACTTTCTTTTATACATGGTAATTTTTTAAAAATCACCTGTATAGTTCTTCTTACATTTTTAATAGTTTTATAAATTCGAAAAATTGTTCACATGTGCCCCATCAGCGGCGTAGTTGTGAACACACGTGAGGCTCATGTGAACTTAAGGAAAAATATCCTTTGACATGCTTTTTATTCTGTTATTCATTTGTCGTCGTAATGATTAGTTAATTACCTGTGAAATTTGCCATAAAAAAGTATATATTTATATATTTCTCTAGTTTCTGGGTGATATGTTTAAGCAAAAGATTATAAAATGAAAATAAGTAGATTTTGGGGGTAGAGGCTTAGATGATTCATTAAGTATTGCTGAAATAAAATAAAAAAATAAAGAAGCAATTTTAAAAAAGAAATTAAAACTTAAATTTTGCTTAGGGTTGGGTTGGGTTGATTTTTGACGGCCAATTATCTACACGATAAATTTTGCTTAGGGGTTTTTGTTTGGGGAAATTTTTGGGAAGGGGGCGTTTACATACTATTTATCTCAAATCTGCCGAAATACCAAAGATTCCCACTGCTTTATTTGCCTTATTTACTTGTAAATTATAGATAAAGAAGGGGTTTTTAATGATTTAAAAAAAATCTCGACTATAACCCCCCCCCCCCTTTCCCTAACTTCTTTTCCTTTTGAAGGAGGGAGGTGTTACAATAGGGATTTTACGGTAGTTATCAGTTTAAAAATTTTACTTTCTTAAAATATTACTCATATGTATCTCCATTCAAAGCGTCATATACATAACTGTTTTAGATATGGAAGTAAGCCATCATTGCAAGTTTAGAACAAATATAATACAAAAATTTGCAAAGTTGTTCAGGGTAATACTTTGTATTAACAATGCATAAAAAATATTGTTGTAAACTGTTTAGTAAAATAATATATAACACTTATTGGATTTTAGAAAACATTGAATATATTTAAAGTACAATTGAATGTAAAAGAGCTTGTTGCTCTATGTATTTGCTGAAAGATGTGTTTGATGAAGTTTCAATGCAAAATCAACTTTGTGTGAGGAAAATATCTTCTATTTCAGGAAAATTATAGGTAATGGAACTGACATTATTTATCATTAAGTTAACTGAAAGTAACAGAATCACAGAATGATTATTGGGGCACTTAAGTACTGTTCATATCTGCCCCCAACTTGTCTGTTCACAAGTGCCCACATTGCTGCTTCTGTTAAATTGATAAATTATTAACATTTCTCAAATTTAGAAGAAAAAGAACTGTATTAGAAATATTTATTAGTATTCATAGTGCATGTTAAAACACTCAAATTCAAATAAATGAATAAATAAATAAAGTTAAACGCTTATGAACTCGGAACAAAGATTTTACTTTTGAGATCTAAAAACAGTGTTTTGGCTACAGGGGACAAATAAAAGGTCAAAAAGCTTCAAAATATTTTTACCGTATGTCTACAGGTGTTGTCATCTTTAGTAATTTTTTTCAAATAAAAAAACTTACAATAACCATTGAAAAATTGCGATGTTCACATCTGCCCCCTGTTCACATGCGCCCCCATCTCCCCTATAAATTAGAAACAGGGTGAACTGATAACCTCGTCTTGTCTGGCTTCAATCACTTGATTAACGAATTAGGCAAAACTTTGCAATATAATTGTAAAAATTCAACAAAAATATTAAGTACACATTTCAATCAGAATTTTAACTTCTACAACATCTGCATTGACAATGTTTTTAATAGAGTTAGTTTTTTTTAGATATTGTTATGGTAATTAATAAAAATGTGTTTTTTGACTATAAATCTGTACATATATTCAACCACTCACCTAGTAAGAGGGGGAAAACTTAGTACATTCATTCTAGACTTAAAGTAAAGGGATTAAAACAATTTCCAGCTTCCCCTAATTAATTCCAAATGCGGCCCTTTTTTCCTCCCGTACCACTGGTCTATAAAGAGTTTTAAAGACTTTAAAATTCTATGCGCTCTAAGTTTTTTTTTTTCGGGGGGGGGGGGGACACAGAACAGATTATATATATATATATATATTAATTTAAGCAGTTTTAAAGAGTTTTGAAACTAAGTACTATTACTGTGAGAGATGAAGAAAACGGGGAAACAAAATTTTGAAGGTGAAATTCAGATAAAATTTTAATGAAATAGATATGATGGAATGAATAGTTAAAGAAATTTTGGACTGATTATTTATTCACTTAAAGTAACAAATACAGTAGAGCAATTTTTTTTAAAACATGTAACTGATGTCAAAGAAATTGTCACATAACTAGTGTGAAGCGGTCTGTGAGACCGCTCCAACGAAAGATGAATAAAAGCCCCGATAAACTCATAGGATGTTGTTTTTGTACTAAACTTTACGTACAGTAGTGTTATAATTAAAATTCACCTATTCAAAAGTCTCTGGTGTTAGTACTAAAGTTTCAAACGAAACAAAATTTCAGTAGTGTTTGTAGATAAACTGAAATTTGAAAGTTAAACTATGAAAATTGAAAAAAGCAGTGGTCTGCGAGACCGGTAACATCAGTTAAAGGATAAAAAAAAGTTTTAAACAGTTTAAACTTTGGTATTGTGGAGAAGGAAGTAAAAGGGGGAGGTAAAATTTCAGAAGAAAGGTTAGCAATGGAGGTTTTATCTTTATTTTTTAAATAAGAAATGAAAAGAAATGCAGAAGAGTTCCACCACCGATTAAGAAATAATATGACAGTAAAGCACTTTTAAGGACTTTTAAAAAATTTTGTATGAAAATAAGCACTTTCAAGCACAAAAAAATCCTTTTTGAAAAATGCAAGTACTTTTAAGGACCGTACGAATCCTGATATATTGAAAATTTCTCGACTACAGAGTAGTCCTGCACGGGTCAAGTTGCAAAAGACACAAAACCGAATATTATACTTAAGTCAACCCGCAACTCGACCCGAACCCTCCAAAAATATTTCCTCGATCCACAACCTGACCAGAATCAGCCAAAATAATTTTCGGCGACCTGCAACTCAACCCAGACTTATTTTAACCCGAACCCGAAATAAAAGGAAAGGAAATCTTGTTTTATTGATATTATGAAATTTAATCTACAATTACGTCTCTAATAACAATTTATGTTTTATGTAGGAAAATGGACAAATGTATATATTTTAATATTCAAACATATGTGGGTATCATGCCCACAAGTATTTGAAGTGAGGACAGCTTGTTAAAAAGCGCCATCGATATTCACCATCATGGTTGATCTCAATGGCGCTTGGTGACAAGTTGTCCACATGGCTCACAACAATCACATGACACACCTAAAGGATGTTCTATAGGTGGGGGCTAAAGTTACGCACTTATCATTAATTTTGATTTTTAATGAACACATTGATCTAAACTTATATGACGACTTATTAAAATGTTGTATTAAAACCTTAGGCACGTTCCACTATGTAACGACATTCTGTCGAGTTATAATTCCGTGAGAAATTGTAATAAAAAGAAAAAAAAAACATTGCTGTGCGTATCTTTGCCCCAATGGTTGGGCTAAAAGTACGCAGTGATGAGGCAAAGATACGCAGTGCGCATTTTTGCGCCATTACGGCCGGAATTTGCCCCATTTTCACTAAAATGAATGAGTAATGTAAAAGTATTAGTAAATTTCGATAGTATTTAAACTGAAAATTCTAAACTAGACCATGAAAAAAACAGCGGTCTGCGAGATCGCAAATAACAGTTAACCTCTAACTGTTGTGATAAAAATTGTTTCATAAATACTGTAAACGGTCTCCGAGACCGCTTAATCGTTGATTGAATAAAATGGTTGACTGACTCATAAGAGGCGGTTTCTGCGCTAAACTTTATGCAAAGGGCTATTATAGTAAAATTTCCCGCATTCAGAAGTCTTCAGCTATACTTCTAATTTACCAAACGAATCAAAATTAAACTAACATAACTACTTAAATTGAAAGTTACAAGTTAAACTGTGAAAACTGAATATTGCAGCGGTCGATGAGACCGTTAACAGGAGTTAAGGATTAATGTTTAAAACAAAAGCGATTCCTGAAACAATATTGATTTTTAAAAGTAGGTAGGTAGATACCTACGTTCTATATTAAAAAAAAAAAGAAAAAAACTTAACTAGAAAAAGGAAAATGTAGTTTACTAACTTATATTAGTTAAGTAGCTATTATATTTTATATAATACAAATTTAGAAATTGTGGAAAGCTTTGCATCTAGCTAAAACGATAGGGCAAAGTCCCGTATCTTAAACATGTGCGTATCTTTGTCCCAAGAAGGATGCGTACTTTTACCCTATTCTGCAGTATTTTGCTTAACCGGCTACGCATACGTATAAACAAATGTGATAGAGGTAAACTGCGGCATTTAGAAGCTAAAAATCTTTCTATCTCCACTAAAATTTTGGATTTGTAAAAATTCCAGGTACTGTTAGCTAAAGAATAAAGTGAAATTTTAAAAGTATTAGATCAAAATTCGAAAATTTAAACTTACTTCATTTTCTTAGCACAAATTGCTACTTTTATCAAAGGTTTAAAGAAATGACTAGTACCTATTGGCCAAGAGAGCCGAAATGTTACTTCATATGAAATCAGCCGGTGCGTATTTTTGCCCCGCTCGTATCTTTACCCCTACCTACCCTATATCTATCTTTGCATGAGAAAGTAAAAACTCGGCATTTTATTGCTCAGAAACTCACGTAAAATTAAAATGCAAATGATTGTATTTAGGTTTTTTCCAAGTCTAAGATTTTCACAAAAAGTTTGAGCAGAACAATTTTTCAGATAAAATAAATACATATTTCAATATGAATGAGTTATTATTAAATTTACTCCTTAACCTTTAACTGATGTCACAGAAATTGTCTCCACTAGTGTGAAGTCAACTAGTGTGAAGTTGTCTGTGAGACCGCTTTATTGAAAGATGAATAAAAGGCAAGATTAACTCATAGGATGGTGTTTTTGTACTAAACTTTTTGTACAGGACTGTTATAATTAAAATTCACCTATTCAAAAGTGTCTGGTGATGGTACTAAAGTTCACAACGGAACAAAATTTCGGTAGTGTTTGTAGTTAAACTGAAAATTGCAAGTATATAAAAAATTGCAAAACTATAAAAATTAAAAAAAAGCTGCAGTTTGAGAGACCGGTAACATCAGTTAAAGGTTAAGAAATAAAAAGTATATAAAAAATGTGATAAATTCTTTTTATTTAAGACACAGTTAAGAACGATTTTTTCTTCTCTAGGAATAGGAAAAATATTACCAACATTTCATTTTTCATATACACGCAAACACATGTATAATATTTCTGATAGTTTTAAAACACATACCCAAACCCATGATACGTGTGTATGGATAGAGAAGTGCCCAATATTCAGAGTTAAAAGCATAGGAGAGAGTATGGAGGAATGGGACACCTTTTACAAAAATAAGAAAAAGAACTTTGTTTGACACAAAAACAATATTTCAGTTTATAGTATACAAAATGAAATACTTTCTATTGTCCTTGAACAATGTAGAAACACAATTTTCAGAAACAATTTTATAATTAAAGGAATGGAAATATAACAAAATTTAACTCATAAAGAAAAAATATTTACTTGTATCCTAATTTGAAATCATAATCAAGATGGATGCCTTGAACACCTCTGTGGCTGCGTGAACAGTCATTACGTCATCATTGAAGTCCTTTCTCATTGGCTGACAGGTGCGACTAAGATATTTCATGTATTTGTACTATGCGAGTGGTAAATATTTTACCCGGTTACAGATACAATTCTAGTAAACATACAGATTTCTGTAGTTTTACAAAAACTAGTTTTGTAGGATTACAGTATTTTTTTTACAGTGCAGAAGTTCAAAAAATTAATTAGACTTCTTTTAATTACATTTTAAATTACATTATCTAATACAAACTTTAGGAGTGAAAAATTAAAGTATTTCCTTAAAGCTACATAATAAATCGTAAAGCATTCAATAATTCTAGGTTTATTAAAAAAAAAATTACACATTTCAAATAGAAACTGTTTAATTTTCATAAAAGATGCTTTAAATTTCCCGCATACTTCATTGAAATGATAGATTACTAGTTATATTACACTAAAACCCACACAAGGAATAAAACACTTATTAAATTTAATATATTCAATGAGTTTAAAATATAAAATATTTAAGTAAATGGAATTGAAAATATCAAGAATGCGAATTTTTAGACAGGCATTTTGAGAAATTGCAACTACAGATTGTAGTTTATATACACTTATATGGCCATTAACCATCCTTTCAATTTTAAACATTTTGTCGAATATTTAAAGATATATTTATCGGATTTTTCTGGAACTTCAGGATTAGGAAGAATATGTTCGAGTTCATACTTAGAACAAAAAATTAACTTATAACAAAGGCCAACAAAAAATTAAAGAAAAATAATAATGTTTGGGATCACCCTGTAAAATAAAATGCACAAAATGATCTATCGCTATAGCTTACGAATATATGGATATTGTATAATGTAAGTATTCATTTGTGGAAGAATAGAACGTATATTCATGGAGGTATATCGATTTATTTTTAAGTTCAAAAGATTTTTGAATAGTTCTTGTTTATATCATGCACGGCTTTTTACCAAACTTAATGCCAGTTTCAGGAAATTTGGCAAAATTTTGTAGAAATAATATAATGCGATTGGAATGTAAACATATTAAATATTTGATGAAATATGCTCAGATGTATGAAATATTTTTTTATCTGCGCATTCGCGCAAGAAAATTTTTTTTTTCATGATTTGATAGACAGCTCTATGGAGCAACTTATTAAAAAAAAGCTAGTCAAATATCGTGAAAATTCAGAAAAGTATCAGCAATATAGTGAGCGAATTTTTAGTTGCTCTCGAAAAGCTGCTAAATGATAAGGGATTTTCCACATATTGTCATTTTTTATTATCTGGATTTCAGCAAAGGAGTAAGTCAACGAGTAGACTTAGAAATGCTTAGATTTCTTCTTTTTTTCTTGGAATAGGCTCGTTCATGTGGGTTTCCAAGAAGACCTAAAGCATCAATAAAAAATTAAAAAGCAAAAAAAAAAGTAAAAATTAGAAATGACAATTTATAGAAAAACCCTTATCATTTAGCTGTTTTTAGAGAACAACTGAAAATCAGCTTAGTCTATCGGCGATATCTTCTCAATATTCACGATATTTGACTGGCGTTTTTTTTATGAGCTGCTCCATAGGGTTGACTATTAAATCCTGAAAAAAAAATATTTCATCAAATATTTAATGTATTTAAATTCTAATTACACCATATTATTTCTACTACATTTTGTCAAATTTTCTGAAACTGGCGTTAAATTTGATAAAACACCCTGCATGATATAAACAGAAAACATGCAAGAATTTTATGAACTTAAAAAAATCGACATATCTCCATAAATATATGTTATATTCTTCCCCAAATTAATACAAATATTGTACAATATCCATATATTTGTAAGCTATAGCGCTGGGTCATTTCGTACATTTTATTTTACAGGGTGATCCCAAACATAATTTTTTAAAAAAAATACATACATAATTACGTCTGGATTATTTAATAATTAACACAATTTACATAACTACAAACATACACATGTTAAAATTTTATTAAAAACGATTAAAATATAATTAAAAATATGTATAAACTTTTCGGCTATTTTCATAGCCCTCATCAGTAAACGAGAAGAGTCACAAAACAGCAAGAGCCAAAGCAAACGAAAAAACAGTTAAAATCACGGTTTAAGTAGGATAGAATAATCAGCAGGAACCTGGGTCGCTTCGTTAATTGGCGATTCAGCTAAAACAATCATCCAACCCTTAAGAAAGACACGACTAAAACATACGGGGCAATTGGCTTCTACAATACGTGCATTCTCAAAATCGGGACATGATCGAACTGAAGTGCATGAGCAACCAATCTTGAATTCAGAGTACCTTTATTAAAAGTACTCCTCGATTATCATTTTTCGTATGACCGACATATTTTCTGCTACTGCTGCTGACAAAGAGAAAGAAAGATTTTAGATCTTTACGAAAGTCTTTAAACCATCTGATTACAATAGCCTAAGATGGAGCGTAATTTCCATATGACGGGGATAGACGATAAGGATTTTCTTCTTGATTTAGCCCCACTTTACAATCATAGAAAGTCCTGGAGAGATTATGTTCTCGCGTCGGCTCTATTTTACTTTCCCTAAAAATTTATATTGCGATAGCTTAATTGCAACTGTTATCATGAATTATAATCTTTAGGAAAAAAAGATTTTTGCTATTAGAGTTACTCAAATGTGTAAATTACGTTCTATTAATGTTGCTTAAATGACTTAAATGACTTAAAAATGCTTAAATGACTTAATTTCAAGCGTAATAATATCTCAAAAAATCACATTTTTTTTTTTTAAAATTTGAATCACGGTACGTGTAAGTATTTGGTACATAATACACTTTTTATGCATGTAACGTTTTCAAGCGTAAAATAATTTTGATGAGACATAATTTAAATGCATGTTTATTATGACTAAATTTACGCGAGAAAAATGATAAAATGAACACCTGCTTTAAAATAAAATAAAGTTAAAACTGCATACTAAAATAATGTGTAGACCGATACAGAAAAAAATTAAATTGCCTGATTCAAGATAATTTTTTTTATTATTAATTTAGTTTAAAATTAAATATAGAACAAGTTAAATCCTATAAAAACATGTATAACAGATATAATAACAGAACACTTATAAACAGATTAAGTAAAATAATGCTATAAAGTGATAAAATATCATTTATTAAGATTGACGACCGTTCGTCAATCTTAATAAATGATATTTTATCACTTTATAGCATTATTTTACTTAATAAGTTAAATCTTGATATTTTAATAGGGAATAATTTTAAATTATTTGTGTTCTTTTTAAATATTTCACTAAGTAGATAGGCCTTTATTATCGCATATACAAATCGTGACTTTGCCTAGTGGCATCTGACCTTAAGAGACCCTCAAATCCATATTAATCCCAATTAATTTATGATATTTACTTTTTTTCCTAATTCCAACTCTGAAAATTTTCAAATACAAAACACAAATTTCATCTTTAAAAGATTCTACTAAACTTTCTGAAAAACAAACTTCATTAAGAACTCGCAGAGCTCAATGCCTTTGCAAAGCTAACCTCAAACATTATTCAATAAGAAATAACATTTTGATTTTAATAGATTGTATTAGCAATGAACCTAAACCATACCTGAACTTCAGTAGCTGAAAATAATCAATTCTAATTGTCATGAGATATATTATCTTCCGTATTCAATTTTTTTGAGTTAAATATGAAAACAAAAATCACCAAAATTGGCATCTTTTTTAGATTTATTGAAAAAACACTTTCTACTTCTGAAGTAGAATGTACTTGATTTGATGTTATTTTGTGTGTAGTACCTACAATTTAAAAAGATGTCAAAGAAAGTTACTTTATTAAGTCATATTACATGTTAAAGTATTTGACTTCCATAAGTTGAAGTTATTAAATTCATCTTAAAGTAATATAACAAGTTGCTAAAGATATATCAAAGACTTCTGTCTAAAGAAAAAAAATCTAAAGAAAAAAAGAGTATTTTTATTATTTAACATACTTAATTTAGAATTGACGAAGCTAAGAGTTTTCTTCTATTTAAAATCCAAGACGGAAAAATACTATTTATGCATTACACATATAACTGACCATCTATTTGAATAATGTTGCAATGATTCGAATGGGGCTCCCTAATTTATCTTTGCTCAGGGCCCCAATTATTCATGATAGGGGTCTGTAAGTAGACTTTATCTGAATACAATTTTGTTCCAGTATCTGATAGATATTATAAATCATTACTTTCTATGTATATGTTTTGAATTAAAGAGTATTTGTCAGTAATGTAAATATATTTCTAAGGAGTTATACAACATAATTTATATCCAAATATTTTTCTGTTGTAGGGTTTTGTTTTTTGTTATTCGTTTTACCGGTATATTACATAAACATTTAAAATGAAAATATCTTTAGAGTAAATCTTAGTGGAGTTTAACAGAAATGTTACCTAGGAGACATTATCATATTGTAACAGGAATAATATTATTCAACATACGTCAATATACTCTATTGCTTTAGCGCCATGTATCAAGATCATGTATCATTCGCAAGATCACAAGTCTCTTGTCTCCTCAGATATCCTGTCAAAGTTTTCTAATATTGGCTAACAGTATATAAACAGATCAGTAACTAAGTACCACCACTGGAGAATCTTTTAATACTTGTGAAATACTTGTGAGACTCTTACGCTCCAACTATGTCAATGACTCTCCATTTTACAAGAAAAATTCAAGTGAGAACTCACCTTTCGTTTTAAAACAAGATACGGAAATTTGATTTAATTGTATCAGTTGAAATTGAGTAAAATACATCATTTTATATATTCATTCAATATTATTCTGTCTGAAACAGCGAAAAATTAAAACGTATTTCGTCTATATCCAACCATGCATCATAGTGTATCCGAATACTTTAATGTCCGCTTATAGAAGTAGAACATGCGTTGGTCTACATCAGTAAGAAAGATAAATTTTGTTGATTTTGAAATAACTTGGGGAGGGGTCCTACCCTTGTACGCTTAGCCCCATCACAACTCCTTTCACTCGCTCACCCCTTTGTGCAGTCTAGCCAGAATGAGAATTACCAGAAATCATTTCAACATTTAAATTTATATATTTTTTTAACGTAAAAGAAAGTAATTAAAAACTTCGTTTACTGGGAAAAAAAAATCTATAAAGTTACAAAAAATTTTCTAGGAAACTGGGATGCCTAGAACTTTTTATGTAACTACAACAAAAATATCATGCTACAGACTTATTTTTACACTCTAAAACAAAAATCTGTAAAGCTACTAAGCATTTTCTAGGGGACCGAGATGCCTAGAACGTTTTATGTAACTGTAAGGAAAAAAAATTATGTAATTATCTCCAGGTTACAGATAAAATTTTAGTAAGCATATAGATTTATGTAGCCTTACATAAACTAGATTACATCATTTTTTTACAGTGTACAGATAAAATTTTAGTAAGCTTACAGATTTCTGTAGCTTTACATCTGTAAAATTACATCTTTTTTTTTTTTACAGTGTTGGAGACACAATTAAAAATGCATATAGTTGGTGCTACCAATGGGCATAAATCATTTTAACATTATAAAATTTTTATATTTTGGAAATGTGAAATAATTAACTAAGAATAAAATACCTCGAAAACGCAATTATTTTGTTGATTTAAAACTTCTTTGGTAATACAATTAAAAAAAAAATTTAGTTAGTGCCACCACTGTATTTTGGTCTTCTGGCGTTCGATTCTTCTAATGTTTCATTGGCGCGTTCAGCCATATCAAATGACATGAAAAATACGATATCACTCAGACACTTGGCAAGTTAACAAAACGTAAACAATACATTTACTGCTACGTCTAAAAGAAACTTTTGATCAAAATGCTGATTTCTTGAATGCATCACGAGACCTTAAGAAAAAATGACAATTGCTATTCACATCGGCCAAGAAATTGGGCTGCGCTTAAAAAGAGCTCATGCTCTGAATTTTGATTTGCTGAATGGATCACGTGACGGTAAACTGAACCATCGAGAATCATCTCTCTGGAAATTACGGTTGTTGCCAAACGGCAAGCTAAAAATTCATCCTTATTTTCGCGACACTTTTCTCGTAAGAAAAAAAATAGAGAAGAGATATAATGACATTAAAATGTATTTTTAAAATTTAACGTCTATCGTAGGCATTGCTCCAAAATTCATCGTACTATTCTATAAAATAAATTTTCGTTATAAACACTGTTTTCAATATGGAATTCACAGTAGTGAATTTCTGTCGTAGATTTAAATTTCACAGATTTCTAAACATATTTACTATAATTATAGAGTTGACAGACAAATATACATACGAGCAGGGTGACAGGCGATCAAATTCATAAACATTTGTTGTTGTTGTTGTTATTGGAAAGTGTTAATTATAGAATATTTTTTAATACGTGATTTATTACATTACTAACTAAGCGTACAGCCAAGAGATTGGAAAATGTCCAAGCCAGAAACCGAACACGGAACCCTTGGAATAGCGCTCCAAGTGCTCTACTATTTCAGCTATGAGGACGATACCTAGCTCAGCATATCTCACTCAAATATGTAGGCTACAAATGTAGCACAAGATGGAATAGTCTTCATGAGCACACAATCGTGCGGCGAAACATGAGGCACAAATAAACCCAGCATTGGTGAACACATATTTTTCAATTAATTTTCAGTATTTTGATGGTTTTTGTCGAAGGATACACATTCCATTGTGTTTGCACCCGTCGATGAACATGCATCACACATTTAAATTTCGTTAACCAAAGCACGCAATGCACCTTTTACTGTGGTCCACATCTTTACTAATGAAACCCATGGAATAGGTTGTTCGCTTTCGTGACAATTGCCGACTACTATACCCATACACGGCTAGCAAACATGCTAATCTAACATCTCCACACATAAAAATGTATTTGTATTAAAACTTAATGAGATGGGCTTTCTATTTAAATATATTTAAAAATTTTTAATGATTAGTTCAGTAAAAATAAGCCATCACTTTTGAATACCTTTAGCCCGGACACCCTTTATAATCGCGCGATTGCAAAAGGCAAGTTTTTAGTTAAGAAAATATTGTTGTTAAGTCACGAATATGTCAGGGACTTCCCTGACACGTATCAACCATGCAAATATTCTATGTGCATACCTTTCGTAACACGACAAACATCTAATATGTAATCAAGTTCATTCTACACATTTTGCAGTTTTACACTGTCAACGGCTCTTAATACAGCTCTCATGGGCTCTTTAAGTTTTTTGAGTACAGAAGTCTTTCAGTGTCTTTGGCAATGAAGGTTCATAAACAAGGTATTTTATATAACGCCACAAAAAATCACATGGTGTAAGATCCGGTGTGGCAGCTTTCTCTGCAACATATCAATTTCCAGCCCCCCGTTAATCAAAATCTACTTTGAACAAGTAAAATCATTAAATTAATTCTTTTTCTTAAAACAATAAGTAGTTCTATCTTCATGTATGTATATATATATATATATATATTCTTTCTCTCTCCTTTTCGCAAAGAACTTAACTCAACATGTTCAAATACAAAGATTTACGATTTCATTTTCCACTTATTCAAAATTCCATTCTCGCATAATTAATTTCTTTTTCTTAACGGTCTTTATTTAATAGTAATCAAATACACAAAAAAACCTAAGTGCAGCTGTCTTTTTAACATTACATTTTCTTTTATCGTATTTTATCTGCGTTGTAAATAAGTCACTCTTAATTGCAGTTAGAATTTGACGGATAAAATTAAATAAAAAAAAATAAAAGTATTTTATGGGAATTGCGGTTTCAAATATATTTCATTTGTCTTAGCACATATGCTTTTTCTCTGCATTTCCATACATTCGTTAAGATTTCACAATCGCACTTAAACTAATTTGTTGGTGTTAAAGTAAACAAACCCAGACCTCATGTCGCTGTTACTCATGAAATAAAGTATGGTTGCTTTACATCCCGTGAGTGTGTGCTGAAAGGGAGCTGTTACATTATTTTCTGCTAAACCTACCGCCAATGCTTTGTCTGCTTTTTTCAGGCATAAAAAAACTTTGTGAATTGGCGATAGTGTACTACGCCAAGTCATGTGAATCGGCGTTTAAAATGTTCAGTTGTTTCTCTCTCGCTGTAGCTGTAACGTCCGATAAAGGGCCGCTGTTTATTCCTGTTTGACGTTACGAAGCACTTCGCCATGGATGGCTATATATATATCTACAGATCTCCATATATGATTTTTTTTTACGAATTGTCTGTTTTCATTTGAAATGAATAAATATTGACTTCATTTCCTTCACGTATAATGTTGGAGATTTTTTTTTTTTTTTTTTTTTTTTTTTAATCTTGCAATACCATTGAACCCCTGAACCATCGTTGCATGGCGGATCAAACTCCTCCATACCGGGGATGTTGGTGGCCAATTAAAATGGGTAAATTTCCATTATCTGCTCATCCAACGCAGCATTGAACAGCCAGAAAATTTTGAAATAGTCTTCTGTACATTGATGTATTACTCACAATAATGTGTATAGTAAATTTGAAAATATAAATGTTAAATTTCGGTATGCTAACACTATGCCTAAGGCATGTTATAACTTTTTTTTTTTAATTCCACTTTTTTGCGATTTTTTTAGCGCAATTGCACAGTAATAAACATTTTTTTGAAAATAAAAGAGCATGTCTTGAAGTTTTAACCAAAATTTTTTATTTGGAAATTGGTTGAAAATGGTCTTCTAATGGCTTTTGATACCGGGGTCTACAAAAAGTGAAGCGTTCTGTGGTACCAGATGAGTCTTGGAATCTGCTTATCTGAAAAAAAACCCTTAACTATTACCCCTTAAATATTGAGCTATTTTGTAGTCTGTCTCAGAAGGGTTTATCAATTTTTCGATCCTGAAGGAAATGGTAGCCGTTCAAATTTTAAGTTATCGATTTTAGACAAAAAGTTTCAGATTTAAATAGCGTAAAAAAATTTCAATTCGAATATTGGAGAACTCGTCCGTGAGGGACTACGAAATCGTATGCATTAGAAAAGCATGAAAAATCCAACTAAATCGGTCGATCCAATCTCGAGTTTCCAGAAAAACAGGTTTAAAGTTTTACAAAGTATTTAAACATAGATAATAGTGACAAGATAGGAAAGGGTGAACTTCTTAAAACACCATAATTTTTTTTAATTAAATGCGCAAAGCTTTTCTAAAGAGCTAGTCCTTCTTTATCAGGCACAGAGAACACGTCCTACTACTTTGAAAAAGGCAACACTGACTTCGGTCAGTCAGTTTTGCCCATATGATGTAATCATATATTAGGCCTAATTTATTAATTTAAATGTATTAAAAGGTAATTAAATCCCCTTTCTTTTAATGTTTATCCCTTCAGTCTTTTTTATTTTAAACGAAAACTCTCAAAATTCTATATCTTTTACTCTATTTTATCCCAGTTAAAAGGTCATTCTTTCAGGCAGATGTGTTAATTTAACTCATTTTGGAAAATCCATTTGATAGATTTATGGGTTTTGTAATCACAAAAGAAAATTACTTTCTATATTATCTTCAGTTTCACTTATAATGCCTACGTAACGTACTGCGGTTATCTTAACCCGAGAGTAGTCGCGACATTTTTTAGAACGTTAGTAGTCGCGTTCGGTGCATTTGCCGCCGTTACCAGCAGGCCGAAAACGAAGGGGAAACTTGCCGGTGTTATCGGATGATCGAAAACGGATAACGTAGGGTGAAAATATTGACTGAACTTTAAAAGATTACAGCAATTATTCATTTTACAACCTTTTACAGCAAATTATTTATTTCGCTTAAGTATATATTCAGTTGGCATCTAGATAAATGTTTTTAATAACTCTTTCTTCGTTTTGCATAAATACTTAAAAGTAAATAGTAAATGATTTGATTGAATTTCTGATGTTACTATGAATCAATAATTAGTAGGAAAACATTTACGAATATAAATCTAAATTCGTGATAGGGGTATTTTTTTTTTTTTGGAAGGACAGAATCAGAGTCAGGTAGATTTTTATGATACTCCGGCACTCTATATCCATTTAATAAAATAAAATAAATAAATTTAGCATCAATATATTACACCGACATTAAATTGAACAATTAAACTGAAAATAAAAATGGAACCTATGACATGCAACAGAAAATCAAATACAATACCACTAATTCACCAGCATATTATATATATATATATATATAATAAAGAAAAAGGTAAAAAATACTTAATTTCGAAATTATAAATGTAAATGTTTTAACTACGTTTTATTTATTTATTTTGTGGGGTGTCTGTGTGTGTATGAGGGGAAGAGGATGGGGGAGGGGGGCTCTCGAGATTTTATGATTAAATCCATTTTTCAAATGAAAATGCACGATTTGTAGTTTTTCTACTTATTTCAGGGTGGGAGCAGCGCCCTTGAATAAAAACTCTGGATACGAACTTCGCTTACATAAAGTAAATACAGTAAACTCTGTCTAAGGCGGAATCGGTCGGGACTGAAAAATTTTTCCGTGGTAGGCAATATTCCGGCTTATGCAAAAGAGCCACCCCCCCTTCCAAAAAATGCGTAAATCGTATATTTTTTGACGTTCGTAACTTTTAGTAATGTTCTTTATAACGAAATTTTTAATGAAATTAGATTATTAAATTTATTGTTTTTAATAATTTCGAAACACATTATTTGAACACAAAAATAAATATTACTAATAAGAAATTGCTCTAATTCAGAAATTTAAGGAAAATCATTTAATTTAATCAATACAATTACATACTTTATATTTCGCATGATAGTTTAAAAAATAAAAAAAATAATCCTTTATCGATGTTTGTTTTTCTTTCGGTTTATCATGCATTCTACATACTAACGCGTAAGTCCACTGTTAAAAATTTGCAGCATTCTGTCCAATCATTCGACCGTTTTTTGAAAAAACGGTTTTATAACCGTAATTTAACTATATTCTGACCATGAAATGGCCATAATATGGTCAGAATAGTGTTAAATTACGGTTGTGTAACCGTTTTCGATAAAAACGGTCAAATGACTGGACAGAATGCTGCACATTTTTTAACAGTGTCTGTTATTATCGGTATTGTTTTTTTTAATTTCCCTGAACAAGAAATATAATTTCGAGGTACCTAATTCTTCTCAAGCCGTCCTGTTTGAATTGCACCGCTGTCTTCAACGTTTTCAGATACGTGGTAATCCTCATTTGCTTTCCTAAGACAACGGTTAGTTTTTTCAGGCGGCATTTCGGAGCAAAGTTTGGCAATCCATTTAACAGCATCGAAAACACTGATGTTTTTTTTTTTTTTTTTTTTTTTTTTTTTTTTTTTTTTTTCTTTGTCAGGTCGATGGCTGAAGAACAATCATCAAAAGACGCAATAATCGACCTCAACAGATATCTTTTGCAGTAGGTTTCAGCATTTTAATAAATCATTAATCCATTAGTTGTGTCACTGCAGTAGTACCTGCCGGAAGAAATTTTAAATTTATATTCAACAGTTTGATGTCGGCATGACAAGATGCATTATCGAAGATCAAATTTCATTTTTTAGTTTCTTCAATCATTCGTCTATTGAACTCCTTCAGCCACCCCTTCATTAAAACAATTGACAACCAGTATTTTTTCTGAGATCTCCATGTCACAGGCAGTTTAACAATATTTACATTCTTGAAACATGACGTCGTTTTCAATTTCCAAATCACTAAATTTTTTTATAAACTGCCCTACAAATTCGCAAAAAGCGAACAGTGACACGCTCGTTGGAGGTTTTACCTCAGCGGCATTAGCTTCATCTTTTTACAAGGGACTTATTTGGCACACACGATAAAATAGTACAGTCTCATGGCAATGATATATGTCCTTCTCTTGATACATTTCAATCAGTAGATGAAAGTTTCCTTTCCATTAACGAATTTCATGCTGTGGGACATCTTTCGGGCGTCAAGAAGCACGCAACATGGCAATGTTGTGTAGATTATGGAAACTCATTAACTATTCACTAGGGTGTAAAATCCATTTTACCTATGCTTTCGCAATATAGTCCAGATGCCCACAAAATTTTCACTGTACCCTGTTAAAAATTTGCAGCATTCTGGCAGGTCATTTGACCGTTTTTTTCCGAAAACGGTTACACAACCGTGAATTTAACACTATTCTGATCATATTATTGGCCAATTTAGGGTAAGAATATAGTTAAATTATGGTTATGAAACCGTTTTTTCAAAAAACAGTCGAATGACCTGCCAGAATGCTGCAAAATTTTTAACAGTGTAGCAATCGAAAAACATTCACAAGTTAATGCATTAATGTCTTTATTTTTCACAGCACGTTTCCTCTTTCTATTGGATGTTTTCAACTCTTTCTTTTTAAGCATCATAAATTTGAGTTTTACCATAATTAAACCTAATACAAAGATCTCCCACAGGATAATTATTTTTCTTTTAATTTGGTAACTTCTGCATTATCCTGCAGCGATTGAGTATTGAGTTTAGATTTTGAAGCCACTTTTACGATACACTTACTAATATCCTTAGACAAGATAAAACGACGAAGAACAAATAACCCGTGCAATGACCGAGTTTTCTGAACACGCGATTTATTGGAATGAAACATATGTCAATCGAATAACGTTTTATGTTTTCAATAAAAAGGTTGGATCTTGAGTTGTAATAAACTGCTCGACGATGGCGATCTTTCATTGATTGTCTTGACTCGAAAATCAGTTGAAAACTGAAATTCTGAAAGTCTTTACAGATAAATGAGAAATGCTACACTGTTAAAAATTTTGCAGCATTCTGGCAGGTCATTCGACCGTTTTTTGAAAAACCGGTTTCATAACCATAATTTAACTATATTCTGACCATAAAATGGTCAATAATATGGTCAGAATAGTGTTAAATTAGGGTTGTGTAACCGCTTTCGGAAAAAACGGTCAAATGACCTGCCAGAATGCTGCAAATTTTTAACAGTTTATTCAATTTCTTAGTAATGTTGTAATACCTGAAAATTTGAAGTTTACACTCAAACACGCACACACAGACAGAATAACTTTGGGAATGAGACAGTAAGCTATCACTTTGAATTTGAATGCAACCTTAAAACATAATATTGTACTTAGAAAATACTTATTTTCATAAATGTCCATCCTTCTAATAATAATAATTTTTACATGCAAATTTATATAGGAAAAATGATTATTTCATTTTTTAAATGCAAAAATTCGTTAAAATTTAAGCAGTTTCTATAATTATTTAAATTAACTTTTTAAAAATATTACGGAATTTAATTAAAATTCTCGGCATTGAGTATATGATGCATATATATCGGTTTTAAAGTTTCATAAACGGAATGCTTTTTATGTTTAAAATATCCTTTTATCCGCCTTATGGAAAATTTTGGTTTTGGTGGGACCTTAAAAACATTTCCGTTTCCGCGTTAGACAGATTCCGTCTTATGCAACAAGAATTAATGTTATTTTCGATGGGTTCGCCGGGACTTGAAAATTTTTCCGCGGTAGACAGATTTCCGGCTTGCACAGAGTCCGCCTTAGACAGAATTTACTGTAATAAGTTATTCAAATTATATATTTAATTTAAATGCATTTGCAATTGTAGATTGAAATCCTAAGATGGATGAATTATTTTAATTAATAGAATCACTGAAAGGTTCATCTTAATAGGGATGTATTTTACAGCAACTATTTAATTAAAATAAATATTCAATTGTACATTTCATAATAAGGTATTAATGTTATAATTTATTGTTTTATAATAACATTCATTAAAATAATAAAAACAATGAGAAAATTTTCTCCGAAATTATAAATATGCAGCAATAATTTTATTTAAAGGAATTTTCTCTCGTATTCTGGAAAACATTATTCTGAAAAATAGTTTGAACAATGGATGAAGGACAACAAATTTAAATTTGTTAGATACCGTCCCGAAGCCTATATTGGATTTCAATAATAAGGAAAAAAAACATTTTCTGTGGCATTGTTAAAAATAAAATGTGTTTTTACCAACAGTATGAAAATTTAAAAATAGATAAACTTTAGAAAAATACTTAAAATATTTTTTTAAATCATGGTATAAATATTCACTGAATTATCCAAAAGAGATTTTTATTTGCGTAATTTCTAACCTACATTATAAAATTCTCATTATTTTTCTTATTATTGTACAAATAAATTATATGTATGTTCTTCGCAGATATACATACTACATTTCTGAGAAAATTGTTTTATCTTTCGAATTTGTTTTATTGTGCAAAAACGATACTTTTCAGATTTTGGAGATACGGCAATTTTTTTTACTGATTCCCACAAAATTCTCTTTTCTTTTTTTGATGGTTAAGCAGTGTTATTGTCTGTTTTCTTTCATTTATATGTTCCGGTAATAAATGGAAAGCAACTTCTTTCAAATAATGATGATGAATTTCCCTTTTTTTTCATATTTAAACGATTATCAATTTGAGAATTTATTCCCGCAATTTTTAGTACTTTATGAATGGGGAAAATAGCAGAAAGAAAGAAAGACGAAATAACAACAGTCAGTGAGTCCGTACTTCGAAGAAACTTTCCCTCACAGATTTCGCAGAAATGGGAAAGGATGAACACGAGTGGGAAAAATCCAACTAACGCAAATGGTCGCAACGCTTTTATTTAGACCGATTGAAACTTAAGAATGCGATAAAATGCTAAGAAATAGCAGAATGACTTGCAATTTTACTACACAAGAGTGTGAACACTCAAGGTCAGCTACACGGAATTTGGCTATCGTACTTTAACGGGAAATGAGTTACAGGAAGATAACGCATTTCGGGCGTTGAAAAGACCAACGCGCGACTATTAACGGGTTAACAACAAAAGCAATAAATAAAGTTATTATGACATATCTGCGGTGCTTTCAACTGCTTTAATTTAGGGCTGACTGTCACTGTCCAATATGTTGGTTAAAGATGACGGCGTCAATTCTGGTTGACCCTTGACAGTTTTTGTTTTAAATTTTAGAATGCATTTCTTCGTAACGTAAATGTTAGTTGGCGCACCATGACTCGATTTGGAAAATGTTCTTTTGGCTTTGTAAGTGTCATTATTCCTCTTCTCTTCTGAGAGGGTCTGAGCATCTGTGAGGCTGTAATTAGCAATGCTGGCGGGAGGCCACCTCATCTTACTCATCAAATAAAGTCTTTCCATGGAATCGAACTGTGAGTAATTGATTTTTAGCATTCTCGCATTTTCAGGATTGGAGCCTTTGCGGTACTTAATGCAAAAATGTGAAATTATATCAGAGCTCTATACGATTTCACGGCTTGGTACAAAAACTCTCTATTTCAAATTGATAATCTACTACAACATAACCCATTTATTTAAGGGGGTCCGGGACACCATTGAAATAAAATCCATTAAAATAATTGTTATTTATTGAGTTAAAATTATGAAATTTTTTGTGATGGTTAACCCATACCATTTGTAAATAAAATCACATGATAAAATTTCTCATAATAATAAAAAAAAAATTTAAATAATTTTTTTTAAAGAGTGGGGTAGTTTAAAATCGTTATAACTCGAAATATTATTTGTAGAATTTAAATTATTTTCATTTAAATGAACAGAAATATGCAAGCTTTAATTTGTTTCAGCATTTTTAAAAATATTAATTTAAATAAAAATAAAAAATATTTAAAGTATAAATTTGAAAAAATGATGTAACTTTAAAAAAAATCCTATTTTCAAAAGTAAATATTATTTTTCAAATTTGCTGAATCAAAATTAAAGTAGTAAAAAAAGTAAAGCAATTGGAAAAGACATGTTCCAAGTTTGAACCATTTATCTTCAATGGTTCTTGACTTATAACAATTGGGGAAAAAAAATAAAAATAAAAAAACCAAAAAATTAATATTTTCTACTCTAATTAAGACAGAAACAAGATTTAAACGTCATTTTAAGCAGAAAAAAAAACAGAGAAAATTTTAATGCAATAAATTTATTTTAGAAAATTAGAAGATTTTTATGTCCCGGACCCCCTTAAAAAAAAAGCTATGGAGTTTTAAGAAGTTCTCTCTTTTCTATCATTGGATACCAGCTTATTTAATTATTTAATAACAGTGACAATTTTGAAGTTATATAATATGAAAAATTGAAATTATTACATGAATCGGTTCAAAAGAAATAGTGTTGAAAGTGGCAGAGTTTCTACCTGCGCGCCACGCACAATATGCTAAAAATGAACCTGCTTACCGCAACAGCAAAAGGCGGATAACATTTGAATCAATAAGAGTTTCAAAAAAAAAAAACTGCTTTACCACAAAATTTATGAAGCTTTAAGGAGTGAAAATATGTAATATATATTTTTTTTTTCCTTAACTGTTTTATTCACCTTAATCTTTACGATATTATGGTAGCCATGTGCGAGTGGATATATTGAAAAATACTGAAATTTTAATCGGTATGTTGTGTATTATTTCTATTTTATATCCTATAAATATTTAAACTGGTTTCATTGATTTTTCCATTTCATATTATTTGTTTCTATTCTGTTTTCATTTTTAATCTATTCACTTGATTATAATGGTTGTTCGGGCACAGAGAAAAATAATTTTTAGCTTTAGCTTTTTTTTTCTCACAGAAAACAACCATATTGCTTATATCATTGAATTCTGTGCCCTTGAAAACGTAATTCAATATATAAGCTTTTCCATTATTTGTCGGTGTCATCTTTCTTCTTTTATCTTCCATAATAATTCTTATAATAAATTATTGGGCACTTTGTTTTATACTTACAGCTTTAATTCATAATATTACGGTTTTTGATGGTGGTAGGTTATGTTTAATTAATGGTTATATATATATATATATATATCACTCTTAAATCAAAAGAACGAATTATTAACTCAACAAAAGAACGAAACGTTTTACGCGTGTTTTTGTTCTTTCTGAGTATCTATTTTATCAAAAAGAGACATTTTCCACAAAAAACTGGTTTGCCAAATCATCCTTTTAGGAGTAGCATCCCAGGGCAGCTCATTTCAGATCGGAACAGAAAAATATCTCTAAAAGAGCGGTTTAAGAAGCTTCCCTATTGGTTGAAATCCTGTAACGCGATATATAGTTTGGCAGATGGAGAACCGTTTTGAAAAGGGAGTCGCTTGTTTATTTCAAGCGTCAAAGCTTAGCGTTACCTACATGATTAAAACAACAATATTACAATTATAATTTGATTGATTTAAAAATGACATAGTATAAGATAGATGGATTATGCCCACGAAAGCAGGAGGGGGGGAGGGGGGAATCATCCCAAAGAACTGGATAAATTTCGTTTTTGTTTCCCAGCTAAAACCAAGATGGCTACCGGCGATTCTAGGATTTTACTGATTCTGATAATTCTAAGGTAAAGTACGTTGTTTTACTTCATCTTTCTTGCAATTCCTTTGCCATTTCTTGTTGTATTTTCACATTGTATATATGATTTTTTGCGTTATTTAACGTTATTACTTTTAAACCGGAAACATGAACTTCTTAAATTACTTTTTTTTTCTTTTTTTTTTAATGCGTCTGTTCCATAATTTTTATAATCAATAAAATGCACTTAGATATGTAGTTTTCTCGTATTCAAATTGTGTAAAATTTCTTTAATTGGTATTTACATTATTAAACATATATCATTTTGTGCTTATATTATTGATTATTAATATACTACTTTGCTCATGACACTCAGAAATATTTGCGGAACACAACCCATGATTATAAAAATTATTAAATTATTATTAACTTATGATATATGTTCTATTTTTTTTATGTTTCAGTAAGTACAAGTATTTAATAAATTGTGTTCATTTAGATAGTTGCACACATCTACACTTTATTTATTATTTTTTTAATTGCCACAGTATTATGTAAATAGTACGAAATGTAAAAGATAATTTAAAAAAAGTATGAGAAAATAATAGATTAGTAAAAAATATTATCAATTTATTTTATTTTTATGACACAACTAGCTTGATCTTTTTTTAAATTATGATTTTGTGAATTTTTATTTTTGTGTTATACTTCGCTCTGTTCATATTCAAAAGTTTAACTAAAAAAAAAGTCTGCAGTTATGTAACACATGAATTCTATATTCCATAATTATTTATCTGTGTCATAAGCAAAATATATTATTAAGATATAATAATATCAGATATAATTAAAGAAATCGACTTTTCCGGATTAAAACTAATAATGTTAAAATTATATATACAATGTGAAAATATTAAAAATAAAAAAATTATAATAAGAAAGATAAAGTAAACGCAGCGCACTTCAGGATATTGACAAGGTAGAAAATCTTGTCTTGTTATGGCGCGAACTATCTTTTATTATTATTATTATTTAATTTATCTTTCGGAAATGAAAAACAAAATTTCTTCTGCATCTAGATTAAAATAAAACAAAATGGAGTTTTAAAAATAATACATTTTGCAATCTGGGGAGTTATATATGTTAAAAAACAAAATAAAAAAAATTCTGAAAATAAGAAGGAAATAATTTATTTGCCTATTAAATTTGACAAAAAGGGGTTTAAAAATGACTTGTCAATAATGAGTGCAGTCACTCGTTTTGCCTATTAATTTAGTCGAAAAAAAGAGCGAAAACAGCTTATCAAAAAGGAATGAAAAAAACCACTCCGCAAGATGGATGAAATTCACTCCTATAGGATAAGTGCATTTTCAATACTGAAAAGGAGTGAAAATACACTCAGTGGGAGTTAAAATCGATGAATTTTTTTAAGAGAGTATATACATATATTATGCAAGTTGAAATGACGTGTATTACAGTTAATCCGCGTAGCGAATTAAATAATATTGATCTTTGTATTAGTTATTTCCTTTCAGGATAATACAAAATGGAATTTAAAAAGAAATACTCTAAAGTCAAGCATAAACCAAAAATCCAATGTAAACTGGCGAATTAATCTTACACGAAGAATCAAATCCAGTTTTATTACTTTTAAAGATAAAAGAGAAAATTTATTTCCCAGTAATCATTTTCTGCTTATTACCGTTGAATAAAAGAGAAAGTTAATTAACTTTGAGACGTAATCACTTTTGATCTTGTTTGAATTATAAACACAAAATTTACTTTATTGAGCAATATAATTTTTATTTAATAACTATCTTTAATCGGATTCATATTTGTTAATATCAATTTAATCTTAAGAGAAGCATTTTCAAATGAAATATTTAAATTGGTGATTTACACAAATATAAAAGAGAGAATATTTAAGTACAAAGTTATTACCTTATTTAAAAAAAATGTGGAAGGCATTTCTAGCTTTTTTATGTGGTTAATATTTATTAATAGTACTAGTATCATTTACTCGTTTATAAGGTATATGATATACTTGAAGATATTCGTACCAAGTGCGTTAAAATACATTGACTAATTTTAAAAATATATAAATTGCAAATCGTGACAGCTGTTAAAAACTTTCTTGCAGGAGGGTTATGTATGATGACGAGAGATTTTTTTTACTACAAATCTTGGTTTTAGTTCTAAATAGCAGCGATAGATGGCGCTGCAAGCAATAGGTGCATTTATCTATAAAGTACAAGTTTTGATATTTTTATATGAAATAGTTTTTCTTTTAAATATAAGCACCGGTCATAATAAATTCAATAAAAGTAGCGACAGCAGCAGCGTTAGTTAACTTTCTTTTTAAAATAGAGAGATACTTTGTCTGTGCAACTAAAACCGAGATTTACAGTAAAACAAATTCTCGGCATCATACATAACCCTCCTGCAAGAATGTTTTTAATTGCTGTCACGATATAGAAGTTATTGATTTTTAAAATTAGTCAATCCATTTTAAATAAATAAATAAATATATTGTCAAATGAAATTGCTTTACTGGTCTATCTAACACATAATAAAACAAATATAAAATGCAAAAATGTTTCATAACAATTATTTCTATTTTGGTTTAAATATGTAAATTTCCTTCGTCCATTGACGCCTTTTAAAAATTAATCAATAAATAAATAGAAACGAATGTAGCTGGTAAATATGATATTTACATAAAAAATATATAGCATTTTGCAAAATTAAATTGAAAACATAGATGAACTGTTGAAAATAATCATGGCATTACATTAAATTCTTATTAATTTCTTTTTGTACAACTATGTTTATTGTGATTGGTTGTTTAATGTAGCTTTCTTTCACGGCCGCCAATTCTCCGCCATGGGCCTTGCAAAATCTATAAATACCTGTAAATTTTCTGACGCCGTTATTTTTCTGTTTTTCATTTCTGCTGGGATTTTGAGTGAAAAAGATTTTATCTTACTTTTTATATATTTTATCGAGCAGAATGGATTCTTCAAAAGATGTTTACGGCATCCCTCTTTTTGAAGGTGATGGAAAAGTTTTTTCGGTATGGAAACGAAGAGTAACGGCAATTTTTGCTGCTAAAGAATTGGAAAAATTCCTGGAAAATGAAGCGGCTCTAGACAATGCCGCCGATGTCGTGAAAGCAAAAGAGGCTTACGCTTAATTATTATCATTATTAAGTGATAATGTTCTTGCATCACTTCAAGATGAAAATACAGCTCATAAAATTTGGAATAAATTGGAACGCACTTATGATACAAAGTGTGCAGTGAATCAAATTTTAATTAGGAAGAGATTGGCAACGATTAAGAAAGATCGTACAGTTTCTATGAGAAATCACATTGATGAAATAAATAAATTAATTTCGGATCTTTAGCTGTCTGGGGCAGAAGTTAATGAAACGGATACTATTGTTTATATTTTGATGTCATTGCCTCAGGAATATGAAAATGTTAAGATTGCTTTAGAAAACCAACCGAATTCTGTTTTGACATTAGATTTCGTGACACAAAGATTATTAGATGCTGAAGCACTTCTTTTGGATTCAAAGAAAGAAAAAGTATATACTAAGGCTGCTCATGATAATACTGCATTTGTGTCGACTCGCAAAGAATTCTTTTGCAAAATTTGCAACTCTAAAGGGCATACAGCGAAATATTGTAGAAAGAAAATTACTTGCCATTCTTGAGGAAAATTCGGACACATAAAACGTAACTGTAAAGCTGTTAAAAATTCAAATGAAGAAAAATTTGCTTCTTCAGCTGTTTCTTTCGTTGCTGGAAGAATTAAAAGCAATGAATTTATAGTAGATTCCGGAGCAACTTCCCATATGTGTTCTAATGAGAATTATTTCGCATCCTTAGTACCTTCTTCAGGAACTATTAAATGCGCATCAAAAACAACAAATCTAGAAATCAAAGGTATTGGAAATATTAATGAAAAACTGTCAAATGGAATGGAAATTACTTTAAAGGATGTCCTTTATGTTCCAGACTTAAACGGGCAACTCATTTCCGTTAGGAAAATTGAAAGTGCAAATTATACAGTTATTTTCAAGAATCAAAAAGTATTTATCGAAAAAGGGAGAAACCGTTTTTACTTCGGTGAACGTGATTTGAATGGACAATACGTAAGTGACTTTGTCCCTGTTTACGAAACCGTTCTTACTTCAAAGAAAAATCATTGTGATATCTGGCATCGCAGACTTGGTCATCCGAGTGACAAAGTATTGAAAGATATGAAGCTTCCGGTACCTGATTCTTTTTGTGATATTTGCGCTCGGGTAAAACAGAGTGCAACACCAATGGGAAGAGGACCAAGAAAAAGAGAAACCAAGCCAATGACTTTGATTCATAGTGACATTTATGGACCTATTTTACCGACAACCTTTTCTGGCGAGTGCTATTTTATGACTCTTATCGATGATTTTTCTCGTTTTACTGAAGTACGTTTACTGAAACATAAAAGTGAAATCTCAGAAGAATTAAAAATGTTCTTAAAATCCAACCCTACAGTGAAGAAAATTAGATGTGATAACGGGAAGTAATATTTTTCTAATGATTTAGTGAATTTTACTAGAGATCTTGGTATAGTGATCGATCCCGCTCCTCCATACACGCAATCTTTGAATGGAGTAGCTGAACGCTGCAATAGGTCGCTTCTGAATATAGGACGTGCTTTGATTGCTGAATCAAATTTACCAAAGACTTTTTGGGGTCAAGCTATCCTTTCAGCAGCTTACTTGAAAAACCGAATGCCAAGCAGCACTATTGAGAACAAAACTCCGTACTTCCTGAAATATGGAGAAGAAGCCGATTTCAAGCACATACGTGTTTTTGGATGCAGTGCTTACATGTTAATTCCTTCCGTTCATCGAAAGAAGCTTGACGATAGGTCTAAACAAATGATCTTCATTGGTTATTCTTCAACGGGATATAGATTACTAGATCCTGAAACGAAACGAATAACTGTATCAAGAAATGTGAAATTCGATGAAGAGAAAAAGGAAAATGTTCAGTCGAAACAATACATTCTAGAAAATTCAGAACCAGTCGATAATGAAATTCATCTAGATGTTCTAGAAAATACGAGGGATGAATTAGATGATCCTGAAGAGAAAGAAGACAAAACAAGAAAATCTGAAAGATTTAAAAAGCAACCTGTATGGTATCCAGATCCTGAAGTTTACGAAGCATTACTTTGCCAACAAGAAACATTAACGTTTGATCATATCAAATCCCTCCCTAGTGATGAACAACGCTTGTGGAAAGAAGCTATGGACGCGGAGATTGAAAGTATGAAAATCAACGATGTCTGGCATCTTCAAAAATTACCACCTGACAAACGACCCATTTCCTGCAAATGGGTATTTACCATCAAAAGAGATGGTCGACATAAGGCGAGACTCGTAGCTCGTGGATTTATGCAAAAAGAAGGGCTAGACTATAGTGAAACCTTTTCCCCTGTAATAAGTATGCCAGCTTTACGTTTGGTTCTTATTTTGATTTTAAATGAAGACTTATATGCATTTGTGTTAGATGTTAAAACAGCGTTCCTGAATGGTAAGTTAAATGAACTTGTTTTTACGGATCAGCCGCAAGGCTATGATGATAATAGTGGGCGAAAGTGTAAACTTAAAAGAAGTTTATATGGTCTAAAACAAGCCCCACGACAATGGTTTGAAAGGTTTCATGAATTTATTTCAAAGTTAAATTTTAAATCTTGTGATAATGAACCTTGTATTTTTATTCGGTATAATAATGATCATAAAATAATTATTGCTTTGTATGTAGATGATATGTTAATTGCAGGCTCAGATGTAAATGAAACTAATGTAGTTATTTCCCTATTACATAACGAGTTTCACATGTCAAAATCGGAAAGTGTTTCAGAATTTCTAGGTATTCAAATGAAATTCAATTCTGATAGTTTAATAATGGATCAAGAGTCTTACATAATTAAATTGTTAAGTAAGTTTAATATGCTAGATTGTAAACCCAGTGACATTCCTATTTCTCCTAAGTCCATACCCCATCTGATTTCAAAAATGGTAAACCTTTTAATGGCCCATATCGTGAACTTGTAGGTTGTTTATTATATTTAGCTTATATTTCTCGCCCTGATATTTTGTATGCTATTAACTGTTTAAGTCAATTGCAAGAAAATCCTACTGAAATTGCATGGAAAGCACTTAAGAAAATCTTAAAATATTTAAAAGAAACATTGTCTTTAAAACTTGTGTATAAAAAGCAAAATTCTGATCCTAAATTATCCATGTATGTTGATGCTGATTGGGGGGCTAACACAAATGACCGCAAATCAGTAACAGGTTATATCTGGGAGCACGGCAGTGCGTCCGCCAAGTTCGCACAAGCCGTAAGCTACCTTTTCCTGAACATACGGCATACTTTTCACCCCCTCATAACGTCGTTTTGGGAGAGATGTAGAAATTTTTCTTTTATACACATGTTCGTATGGTCAAACTGAACTAAGGTTCCACGGTTTCATGCTCCTATATTTAGTAGTTTTCGAAATATTAAATTCCGAAAAAGTGCTTTTTTGTCACTGACTCACTTCGCATCATCAAATAACTAAGGTACTTCTAAAAGTCGTAGAATCATGAAATTTCACAAGTAAGTCGGGTTTGTAGCACAATTAACCAGAAAAATCTGAAAACACAGAATTTCCGCCTCTAAATCCTTAAAACAGGGGGTGTTCATTTGGCCGTAAACAGTTCCTTAACACATTCAATTGCGCCAATGTTGGTCGCCAATACTCGATTACAGAGTTTTGAAGGGGTCACGTAATTTCAAGCAGAATAAAACTTTATATATATGCTTTTCCAAAGATGTTTGTTAAATAGAAAAAAATGAATATACCTAAAAATTTTAATCAGTATAGGTTATGATATATTTACGATATTAAAACAATAAAACATTTAACAAAATATAACCGCAAATCGGTAAGTTTCCGATATAGTAGCCTTGGCGAAATACAGAAAATAGCCATGACGAGAAAAGAAATTTTATAACGTATTTTCTGGCAACCTATTTACTGTATCATATACACAAGCAATTTTTTCCATATGTATACAATTTATTTAATGTAAGGAACCCTTTTTATTTATTTTTATATACCAACATAAATAATTTGTATATAAAAAATAATATTTTATACATGTATAAATAAAATGTTTATATGTATATAAATACATAATATAAATAACATAAAAGTTCATCAGGTTTGTTTTCATAGTTGTTTATATCATTTGGCAAAATATCTCAGTTTCTGAAGTCCGAATTGCGCCAAGATTTAAAAAAAAAATGCCAAGGTCCCTATAGTGGAAAAATATCCTAATTCAATATGAAAGTTTTTAAAAATCTCCTTTTAATTAAATGAAATGTGTAACTAATAGACTGTCTTTAACGATATGCGACAGAAGCGGCGTCCGAAGTCCGCTGCTAATGTTATTATATTTTATTATTAGCCTACTTACTGTTAATTTATTGTTAATTTTAAATCTGTAAAAGAAAGATTATAGTTATAGATAAGATATGTTGGTCGCCAAAACCCGATTACAGAAAATTAGCCTGAGTTATAAAGGTGTTACATGAGCTCAAGCTGAATGAATTTTTATATGCTTTTACAAAAATCTTAATAAGACAAATCTTTCAGTTTATCTGTCCATCTTTCTATCTTTTACTTCCTTAAAACAAATTTATTAAAGACCGGGAGGCGTCTGCACAGATCACAACCTCATCGAGTTGACGGCTGAAATTTTAGGATTAGTTAAATATCGATTAGCGTATTGAAATGTAACTGGTCTGTCAAGTCATATCTTTATGGAAACCACCCACAGACCTGATTTAACGGGTTAATTGGTGGATTTTCCATTGTGTTTTCCTGCACCCATTCCTCCATATTTCCAAACTTTTGGATGCAGGAAAATACAATAGAAAACCTATCAGTTAACCACTAAAATTAGGTCTTCAGATGGTTTCTACCAAGATATGACTTAACAGACCAGTTCATTTAAATATGCTAATCTAGTTTTAACTAATCCTAAAATTTTAGCTGTAAAATCGATGAGGTGATGGTGTGTACAGACGCCTCCCGGTCTATTATAAATGTCGGAATTCTAATCTCAATAGCACTCTGGTCAATCTGGCAATTATCCCTACTATTTATGGAACACTATTCCTTTAAGTGCGTTTTAGTGATGTTAATGAACTTATGCATATATATCATACATATTATACATATGCATATAATACGTAATACATTTGCATCATATATATTATAGGTATGTGTATAATACATAATACATATGCATCATTATGACGTCAGAATAAGCAAAATATTTTTTGCCGCCAAATTTGAAAATTGACATGATATATTATCAAATTCGGCGAAACTTTGCTATATGTCGCCAAGCTTGGCGAATATTTGACGCTAGTGGCTATTTTTCAATGAGTAAATTATTAATGCGAGCCATCTATTTTTATTTTTCCGCATATCATCTGAATAGTTAAATGATATAACGTACTAATGTTTCCAAAGTGCTAATAGTTTCGTCACTGCCCGTCACCTCTGCTATTGTTATTATATTGTACTGTTATTATGCTTACTGTGACTATGTTGTTAATCATTACACTACTAAAACTTCTGTATTATATAAAGAGAATTTACGGAAACTATTAAAGCATTGAAACTGCCAGTTCTCCTTATGATTATTATAATTCTATAATATGTAACCTGTTAATCGATATGTACGTTAGAATGAATCTTCTATAATCAGGTTCCTCGCATTTTAGTTTTCAGGTTTCGAATAAAATTAACTAAAATCTTAAAACCATGGCACATTAACTAATTCTTCAACACGATCAGATGAGAAGAATGATAGATTTTCAAATGGATCATAGCAGTGATCCGGTAGACCTTCTATTCTTCCGTAATCGAGTCTATTGAAAAGGTTAACGTGAAACAAAAATATATTAGCATCAATATGGTTTAATGCAAATGCAGATATTGCCAAAGAATTTCATAAGAACCATTTCACTTGTACCCAGTTGTATCAGTTAAAATACAACAATTGGCAGTGAGCCCAATTAGAAAAGATTACTTAATAGGATTAAAAATTTCCGCATTAGAGAACGAATCGTAACTGCTAAGGAAACATGCATAAGTGAGTTAAGAGGTATTTGTCACGAAAGATGAATTACATAACAACACAAAATATATGATGTGCTTCCATGATCGTAAAGAGTTATTGATTTCTCTATCAAAAGCTTCCGACTTGGCGAAAGAATGGGCAAGTAAATTAAATTGTGAATAACAGTAACATGATGCAACGTTTAATATGGAATTAATACGGTAAATACTGCTTGCTAGAGGCGACTAGTACTTTAATATAAAAAGAAATAAAGTATAAATTTGTAAAGCACAATAAAATTAATTTAGGTATTTTTATGTTAGCCGGGCGCAAGTGGCAAATCACCAAGTACTGTTTCCAACTCCATTGTTCATATTGCATTCATTTCATTTAAAGATACATACTTTTCAGTCATCTCATTTAAAATAGATGCATTTCCTTCATTTTATTTAATAGAATATTTAGCATAGAAATAAATAAATAAATAAATAAGAAATAATAACATAAACCAAAATATTTTATTTGAAAATCAAAGCATTGTTTCTAATTTACACATGTAAAAAATGAAAACTGCTATTGGCGAAAAACAAAAGTCTAATTTGTAGATTTGCTCCAGGGTAACATAAAAGTACCGAAATTTAAGTTTTTTCATATTAATATAGTTTAGAATAACAAACTTGAAAAAACTTACAAAAAGTAGTGATATCCCAACAAAAAGTTTTCGGTAAAAAAAAAAAGCGCCAAGTTCTCCTTAATGTTTCGGCCAGAAAAAGTTGTGATATCTGAAGTTCGCACAAGTTAAAAGCCAAACATCCCAAATCTTTCATTGAAAATGGCTTCCTGCGACTTGGCCGTGAATGCCTTAGAGAGAGTTTTTCAAATTTTAAAATATGTACAAATGAGCTACATGCCAACTACATTTTGTGATTACTTTAGGCATTTTGTGGCACAGAGTACAGAAAAAAATACACATTTGAAAAAATGCATTTAAACAACTTCAGTCTATTTAAATGCTTAGAAATTAAAAATAACAAAATACTTGTATTCAGGAGATAATATCCCTAATTGCTAAAACATAATTAGTATCAGCTTTTAACAGTTTATAAATCGAATACCTCATAATGTATGCAAACAAACTATAATAAATGTTCAATCGAAAAAATTCTCTTTCGTCAATACACAAGGTTTCAATATTATACAATAAAATATAATGTAACATATTGTGAGATTTGAAGTAAGTATTTTTTTTTTATTTCTTGTGTTTTACGTTAATGACTTTAGCTTTAGACCGTACAAAATGGCATTTAAACCACAAGGGGACTAAATGATCTGCAATCAAAACGAATGTTTGTTGAAACTGAATGGTAGTTATAAGACATCTTTTACTTATGTCTTTATGTGAATTTGCCTCTTTGCATTCTAATATTACTTTTAATATTTAAATAATTCATAAAAGCGTAATTTCCAATCATTAATTTTGAAATGTTGTAGCAGGCATTAACGGCCAAATCGCAGGAAGACATTTTCAATGAAAGATTTGGGATGTTTGGCTTTTAACTTGTGCGAACTTCAGATATCACTACTTTTTCTGGCCGAAACATTAAGGAGAACTTGGCGCTTTTTTTTTTTTTTTACCGAAAACTTTTTGTTGGGATTTTAATGTTTTGTAACATGCCTGTTCTGTGGTGTTGTAATAAACAAAAATCAGTTGCTTTATCATCAACTGAAGCTGAAGTCATTGCTTTAACTAAAAGTTTGCAAGACTTGTTATGGTTTAAAAATATTGCTAGTGAAATTGTAAATATTAAGGATTTAGTAATTTTTGAGGATAATCAATCATGTATAAAATGTATCAGTAATGAGAGTAATTATGGTAGAATGAAACACATTGATATCAAATTGAAATTTCTTTGCAATATTATAAAAGAAAATAACATCAAAATTGAATATGTTCCTACGAATATGCAAATTGCTGATTTATTTACAAAGGCATTACCTAACGTTAAGTTTTATGAACTATTATTTCTTTGTTGTTTGTACAAGTAATGTTTAAATTCTGTCATATTATTATTAATGATTGATTTCAAGAAATTTCTTTGTTTTCTGATGTAATGCTAGATTATGGGCGGGTGTTGAAAATAATCATGGCATTACATTAAATTCTTATTAATTTCTTTTTGTACAACTATGTTTGTTGTGATTGGTTGTTTAATGTAGCTTTCTTTCACGGCCACCAATTCTCCGCCATGGGCCTTGCAAAATCTATAAATACCTGTAAATTTTCTGTTTTCTTTCAGTATGTTTGTGTAATTGTTCTTGTATCAAATATACTCAATTCGATCCACACCTTTATGTCTGCCTTTTTATTTATTTCAACATGAACATTTAAACTAGTAGTATTTCCCCCCATTAATTACTAGATAAAATATCGGGTGTCCTTAAATGGGCTGATTGTTCTTAAAAATCAGTAACTTCCAAACGGTGACAGCTATTAAGAAAATTCTTTCAGGAGGGTTATGCATGATGTCGAGAGTTTTTTTTTTTTTTTACTGCGATTCTCGGTTTCACTTCTAAATAGCAGCTAAGAAGGCGCTGCAAGCAGTAAGTGCTTAATCGAGTTCAAATCCGATGTCACTCAACCAGATGTGTAAAAATCTAGGCGCCAGCGAGCAGTCTCTCACCACTAAATTTTATTCGTTATTTTTCTAATATTTTGTCTAAATTTTTTGTAAGAATGCTAGTAAAATTTAGGCTAAGAAAACTAATAAAATTTAGTGGTGAGAGACTGCTCCCTGGCGCCTTGATTTTTACACCCCTGCGCTCAACATTAATGCGAAGGAAGGAGGAAAAATATATGGAGTGAGTATTATTCTCTAATAAAAATATTGTTCTTAGGAACCCACTCCATATATGTAATCTCCTTTCTTCGTATAAATGTTGGATGGCATCGGATTTGGCCTTGATTGAGCACCTATTGCCAGCTATCACTGCTATTTCGAACTAAAACCAGGAATCTCATTAAAAAAAACTCCCGACATCATACATAAATCTCCTGCAAGAATTTTTTTAATAGCTGTCACCTTTTGCAAGTTATTGATTTTCAAAACTAGTCAGTCCATTTTAGGACACCCCGTACTTTATCTAGTTATAAATGAAAAAGAAAACACAATTACTTTAAATGTTCATATATGTATTCAATTTAATTTTGCAAAATTCCATACATTTTTATGTAAATACTATACTTAACAACATTTCGTTTGTATATATTTATTAATACATTTTTCGAAGGGGCCAAGGAAATGTTATACATTTTAAAACAAGGTACAAGCAAGCAGGAAGCATGAATTCTGCTTTTTCAGAAATTAGTGCCTCCACCGACGAGAAATTTTTTAAAATTATTATTATGGGGTGTAAACTGTCGAATTTCGACGAAAGAAAATGTTTAAGAAGGAACTGTTTCATTAATTAATAATAAACCTACAAAATTAGTTACAATAAAAAATGCCTTTTATATTGGTTAGTCTAACTCTGAAACAAATATTATTTTAACCTAAAGGTCACTGCTCTTTTATAAAGACACTCTAAATTTTTGTAAAACATTGCTTTTTATCCGTGTGTAATTTTAATTACGTTGTTTTCAAAAGTAAAGCATTGGCAACTGCGAAGAATTTCAAAGCCGCTGGAGTGAAAATGATGCACTTCTACAAAACATGTTTCAGTTTTAAGACTTAAAATACGCACTTTTATTTTATTTAAAATGACGTCATTTGCACCCGCTAAAGAATTTCAAATTTACGATCCAGTCTTAAACAAAATCTATAGAAAAGAATGCTTATAACGTCATCATCGCGGAATAATACACAAACCCAGCAAAAAGCGGTGTCGTAAAAACGACAAACAAATCGGCTATCAAAGGATTAATATGCCTTCATTTCTTTGTAACATTGATATGGATACTTAAAATTAAATATAGTTTATAACAGCTGCATATTTTATCATTTATATTTTTTCAAATTAGCACGTATTTTAATTACTTTTTTTCAGTTGTTATGCGAAATTGAAAATAAAAAGGGATAGTAATCTACTATTTTCTTTTATTTTCTACAGAAATGGAGTTCTTCAGTTGCCACCATTACAGAAATGGCATTAAAAACTACAAAATAATTAGTATCTCAAAAATAAATTGAGACGCAGTTTTCAAACAAATTCCAGTAAAAAGTACTTTTTTCCCCTATATGAAGGTGTAAGAATTGAAAATGTGCGATTCTTAGAAGTTTAAAAAATTGCAGTAGAGATTATGAGTATTTAACCAAACAATGATACATCTGCTTCGTTTTACGGCTGGCCTATGCAACGTAACGTTATTTTTTAGGAACGACACTTTTATTGTTGTCCGAAAGAAATAGCATATCGGGGACTAATAATTGTTATGAAACACTTTTCCATTTTATATTTGTTTTCTTAGACGTTAGATAGACAAGAAAAGCAATTTCATATGACAATTTATTTATTTAATTAAACGTAGGTAAATTGTGTTTCTATTCTTGAAGAAAGGCAACTAACGCTGCTGAAGTCGCTACCTTAATTGAATTTATTATGACTATTACTAGGTCTCGTTCTCGGCTTATATTAAAAAAACTATCTAATATATAAAAATGAAAATTTGTCTGTCTGTAATGCTATACAAATCCACAGTTTGCAAACCAGGAGTGTGAAATGTTACGCACATATGTATTAAAACACGGCGGAAGCAACTAAAGTTATCCGGAATCGGAATAACGTATAGTTCATTTTCAATTAATAAAGAACCACAAATTTAACAGCAATTTCAAATCAAATTTAAACATTTTTCATTATATTAAAAAGCAGAAAAACCAACATTTGAAATGCACAAATAATACATGAAAAGCAGCAAACAGCTGTTTCGAATCTACTAGCGAGATTCTTCTTCAGTGCAACAAAGGGAAAAAGGAACAGCGTGTAAGAAAGAGCAAGGCTGAGCAAAATCATAGACAGAAACGCGCTGGCTTATATATCCTACCCTTTTTTGGTTTCTTTTTTTTCCTTCTCTGGTAGATGTCGCTACTTGTCCAGCCAGTCGTTTCCACTGCTTCTATCTCATTGGTTGTTTTTGGCGCCTTCGCTACCCGCATAGGGTATATAAACCAGCGCGTCTCTGTCTATGATTTTGCTCAGCCTTGCTTTTTCTTGCACGCTGTTCTTTTTTCCCTTTCTTGCACTGAAGAAGAATCTCGCTAGTAGATACGAAACAGCTGTTTGCTGCTTTTCATGTATTATTTGTGCATTTTAAACGTTGGCTTTTCTGCTTTTTAATATTGATGCACAAAGGCTTTATTTGCTATTTTTATATATTTTTCGTTATAACTGTTGCCAACAATTAAAAATACATAATAAAATTCTTACCACAACGATTACTTTTCTATTGCAAGATTTCCACGTGAAAAAATTAAATAAATGATTTGACAATTTTTTTTAAAAAAAGGGAATAATACATCGTAACTTTTCTACTGTAAGATTTCGACGTGAAAAATGCAAATAAAATAAATAGTTTGACAAATTAAAAACAAAAGTTAATATTACGGCATAATTTTCCTGTTTTATGATTTCCATGTGAAAAATTATAATTATTTAATTAATTTGACGAATAAAACAACGAAATATTACGTCATATTGAAAATATAAAGGACATGGTGAATACAACATAACGTCATATAAGTGTGAAAAAACTGTATTGAAGAACGATAAAAACTCGATTATGAAAATATTGGCGTATTTTAACATTATTGCCCCAATCATGAATGGAAATAAACTTATTTATAGCTGTATTATTTTGCGTCTGTTATATAAATTTATACATTTCTATATTGTGCTTTGTGATACAGATCTGTCACATATCCTTATTGCTTCAAAATTAATTTAATTCATTTATTTTTGGCTTTCGAAACATGTCGTTTTTTCCCTTCGTTAGGTAAAATCTATTATTTAACTCGACGCTTAAAATCCATTTAGAATCTCATCAGTTTTTTTTTCTTTCTTTCAATATCCTCTAGGATTTAGTGCAGTATGTCTCAATTCAATTATTTATTATAGCTTTCCTAATAACATCTACGGCCGTTAAAAATAAAATATAAATAGATAAATCAGATGCACCTGCTGTTGATTTCAATGAATATTATTTTGTTTTCTTTTTCTTTGGCATTGCCCACGCGAGATGTAATTATTTCTCATTTATTTATTTAAGTAAGTGACCGTTGAAATAATTTATCTAAAATACAAAATGAATGATTATTGATGCGGTGTTTAAATTACTTGTCATGTACATTAATTTTCTTTATCAGTAGTGTTAAAACATATCTTTCTCAGTATTTCGCAATTTTAGGTACCATTCATCGAACATAATCATTTTGTTTTGATAATTTATGGCCGGCTTTGTGGCGTCTGTAATATACATATGTAGAACCGTTTTTCTGGCAATCTGTCTGCATCACGCGATTTATTTATTGTTTTTTGTTGGGATGCTAGATTCTGGGTTAATCATTTTGGCGTGTAAATATCACCTTTTGTTTGCTTTCCGTACACTAATTGTAATGCTCAGAATTTGGCGATGTTGTGCGCCAAGTCTCATATGTTGCTTATGAAATGGCCCTCTTGAACTTCTGCTCTAAATCGGTACAGATGTAAAAGACCTTGTGGTCTGAGGGTACGCTCAGGCGTACCCCTCTTGCTCGTATTTCCTCTCTCCCCCATTTAATAATTCTAAGTAAATTACCCTTTATTATTATATCAAAAATGTTAAAATAAAGTTTCTAGTTCCTGTATCTTGGGTTGGAGTTTTTCTTAGGCACTTTTACGAACCCGAACACTGAACTACACCATATGTTTTGGCGCATCGGCCGTTATTTTCTCCAACCTTAAAAAAAAAAAAAATGCATAGAGAGAGAGAGAAATTCACCCTCCAGTGATTTTTTTTTAAAATTATTTATGACTTTTCTGTTCTTAAAGAGTTATACCAGAAGAGCTGAGTTCCTGCATTTTTTTCATGTTCTATTGGATTGGATCATGTTCTATTGGATTGGACCTCCCTTCCGCAACTTCGGGTCATGAATCACCTACAGACGTTCGGCGCTCCGTACGATGGAATGAGAAATGTGCGCTCCCGCACGCTCTGGTCTTCTGGTTCGGACCTGTCAGCCTGTCTCCGGTCGGCGATGTCCTTCGGACAACCTCATTTTCTTGGAGTACTTTATGTGCTGGACTATATATGGAATAAAATCTTAAAACATCGACTGCCTAGTCCTGACATGTGACATTCCCTGATTCGTCATAGCTACGTTCTCCGGTTTGGAAAATCGTCTAAGTGTGTGATTCTGATCGCTGTGCTCACCTGCGAAAATTTCTCCTATTTGATCACAATGTCTGCTAAGACTATATTAGTGCATTTTTATATAAACACCGAGGTATGCGACTAAAGTATACTGGCTCAGTTTTACCAAGAATGTGTTTCACTCCATTTTTTTGCCTCTCACTCGAAATGAATCTTCTGCTCTTCATTATTTTTTTTATTTTGTGGTGCCAAAGTTGTGTCGAATATTATCTGCCAGGACCAAAAAAAAAAAAAAAAAAGCGAAGTGTTGTGTGTTAAAAAGTGCTGTGTAGTGATTTATACTCACCTGTTCTGATGTAAGGTTCTTCAAAAAAAGCTACGTACATTGCAAAATAACTATTATTTTCAGTTTACATGCTGTGAACTAAATTCTTCCTTTTTCATGCTGTTTGTTAAAAAAAAAAAGAAGAAAAGAGATAACAAATGCTTATTCTTATTTGTTAGATTTGTTTGGATGGAAGAAGAGGTTTTTTCTTTTTAGCTAGGTTGAAATTTTTTAATTTTCAAAATTTTAACTGCATTTATATGTGTAATTTCCTCTTTTCACGCTTTACTTTGAAAGGTAAGTTTTTTTAATTTGTTCCAGTACAGATTTATGTTAAGTGTGTTTAAATTTTTTCATGCATGACAAGGAATTTCTTGATTTAATATTTATCTTTAATGATATTTGTCTGACATTCCTTGTCGCTCTTTGCAAAAAAAAAAAAAAAACCTTTTTAAATTTTATCTATGCTTGTCTCTGGCACATTTTTTACTTGCAGTTATGAATCACATTTTTTTTAAAGAAAAGTATCTTTACTTTTAATTTCATTTCTATTTGGATTTCAATGATATGTATTTGTAACTATCTCAGTTAAGAATATTTAATATGTTTGTTAATTTTTTCTGCTTAAAAAAGAGAAAGAGTTTGGTACAGGATTACTTTTGTAATGTAATGTAAAATTTACGAATATTCCATATACATTACTCATTTAAAAAAAAAGGTGCAGCATATTTTAATGTTTCATTTGATTTGTATAAGATAACCACTAAATGTCTTGCATTGGCACATTGCCGCACTTTCAGAGATAATATGTTGTTTTTACTGTCTCTTTGATCAGGAAGTGCTGCCCTGTGGGTTTTATCGTCTGTTGGACGTAAATTACGCTGGTTCGTATGTGTCTGTTGACAGTATGATTTAAATTGCACAGTTGTGTTCAGTGCAACATATTTAGTACTGTCTCTTTTAAGAGTAGTTCTCTAGTAATTATTGAATTTTAATGTGAGTTAGGAAGTTATTATACACCCTCTCTTAAAAATATAGATATAAAAAAGAGTCTAGATATATTTGTTTTATATTGTGTATAGCGTGCTTTTAAATATTTTTTTACACAGTTACATCTTGGATTCACTTTTTACAATTCTTGAGAGTTAATATTCTTATAGGCAGAAAATTTTATGTTTTGTGACTATTATAAATTTTTATCTGCACTGATTAGAAGTAATGTGAAGTGTGTGGGATTTGCAGATTGGAGATAATTTAAAATAGTCATAGAGAAGCAGATGAGCGTAACATTTTTTCATTTAGATGTGGGCACTTGATTAGAAATTTACATTCAGTAGGCGTAATCATAATAAAAAAATATAATACATTCTTTTCTCTTTCACATATATGTTTTGTTGGATTGTAAACTTTGGCAAAACTTTTAGTAATCTTAGATTAATTTATCCTGGCATACATTTAGTTTAGGCTTATTACTTAAGAGCTCGAGTCATCATGTCATTGTTACAAAAAAATATTTTTTCCCTTTTGGCTCTTGTTTGCTTTTGCAAAATACATACATAAGATGTACAACATAGGTTTGACGTATAGTTTTAAACAGTTATTTTTATGTTTCTTAATGACATGCATTATATTAATATATTGTTTTGATCCTTTTGGGTAAGTTTGATTGCTAGTACCTCTGTCGTGTTTTATGTGGGATACTTCAGTCATTGCGCTATTTTCCATGGGATAGCAAAATGTCTGAGGTGTGTATTTCGATCTATGGTTAAGCAAGTAGGCCGCTAGCTTAATCAGGGATCGGATATGTTTCCTAACATGATTGATGGAGTTACACTAATATTAATGTTACAATTGGAGTATTGTTTACATTTTTTTTTAATTTTTTTAATTTGCTAAAAATTCACCTGTAATTGTTTCCTAATGCTGATTATGGATACCACTTTTACACTAGTTGACACTTTATCACTAACTTGCTATGGGCAGATAGCATTGTTAGGTATTAATCACACACATTTTTCCCCTCTTATGCACATGGTTGTTGTGATGTCATGTTTGGCCTGGTACTTCACACACACACACACATTTATTCATTCAGTTTAACTGATTTTGTTCTATGTCAATTAACACTCACCATGGTTAAGGACATTCATAACTATCTGTGCATGTTTTGGTTTCTTTTTATCAGCATTTGTGTTTAGCTTAAGATTGCATTTTTTTACACTGCATTCACAATTTCGTATTTTTTTTAGATAGATTTATTTTAATGTAAGATATTTTTTTGTTTGTGTGTTTTAAAGCTTGCAAAAATTATGTCATAATTTAACTAGGGTACATGGTTTACACATTCATCGTAAATTTTATGCAAGAGATAATTAATTGGGTGTACATTTTTCTACATACAGTTAATGTACTGTTTAATTTCATTGTTTACGCGCGGCTGGTGACTCGTTTCTATTTTATTTATAAAGCAAGGTAATATTTGTATAACTGACATGATATTTGATATCGGTAAGTTATTTTTTTATAACATTTATTCAAATGCATAATGTGAGCGGTTATGTGCATTATTTTTTTAGAAGCCTATTCACATATAGTCATTAAATTAAATATGGCATTTTTTTCACATTTTAAATTTCTTTAGTAAGTTAAAAGTCTCACAGGTGTCTTGTGACGGATATATACATTCATATGACATAAGGTATATAGCTTGTTGTCTAGTTTTATCTCTTTCATTCTTTTGCTTGGAACATGTTTAGCTTGCCATAATCTCTACATTTTAGCGTAGATTTATGCAATCTGCTGATCACTTGTGCATTTTTGCACATTTTCGTTTACTTTTACAGTAATAACTTTGGCAGATAAATCGTTATTTTTAACCCTTAGTCAACCACTTATTCATTTTTTTTCACAAGTACTTCATGTGTTGAGTATTTGTTTGTGTTACACAACATTTGCTTATTTTGAATTTTTTTCTGCATTCATTTACATACATTACACTAGTTCATGAGTTAAGTTACATATGTAGCTCATTTCCTTTTACGCATTGCACTTTGCTAGCGATTTATTCAGCAGTATTTCTTTTTTTTTTTCTTACAAATAGTTCATTGAGTTGTACACACTGGCTGGTTTAGAGTTTAACCAGAGATTACACACACATTACAAGTAGTTCATTTGTTTTATTAACCCTTATTCATTGCATTTTAATGATAACTCATTAATTATGTAATTGAATCTCACTCGTATGCAAGTGTTTTGGGTTATTACACACATACTGTCTGTTTATTTTGTTGGCAAATATATTACAATTTTAGTTCATTGAGACATTAGTACAAATAGTTCATGTGGAAATATACAATTTGTTCATGTGTTTATTTCAAGGAGTTCATGAGTTTGGGAGTTTCTTTTCCCTCCCTTCATACACAAGTTTTTTTTCCCCTGTTACTTTTCTATATTTTAAATTTTACACCATGTTCTATATTAAAATACTCTACCATTTTTTTAAAAATTTTAACAGGATTATTTTTTTGTGTTTGCATAATGTCATAACATATCAATGACACCATCACTTTGTCTATGTACAAAGATTTTAAGTTTTCTAGGAGTTATCCGTCACATGACATATTTAACTACACATACATTTAGAATTTGTTGACTTTAAACATGTAACATATTTTTACACTTTCATTGGATATTTCTTACTTGAAGGTGGTAGATCGAGTAAGATATCTTGTTACACTATACAAGATACTAAGTAATTTCTTAGTACTTTTTAATCTTGCCAGGAGTTAAATTTTATTCAATACACAGAAAGTCAGGATGGCAGTGTGAAAATTCATAATATACTAAATTAAAATATACGTTGATTTTTTTGGAAGCGGGAACTTAGTAAAATTGCAGGAATTAAAAACAAAAAAAAACAAAAAATCTACCCCTTGTTGTTTAAGGCAGAAGCCATAAGCTGATGCCACTTTAATTCACAATATTTCAATATTTAGGGCTACACTTGTTTGAGAACGTGCAACATGCACATTTTTGTCTCTGGTAGTCCTGTGCGTAATGCACAAAGTTTTGTTTGTTTCCTATGCCAGTAATGAAGCAACCTAAGACATTACAAACAAGCTTCAATTTTATTAAAGGATTCACCTTTACTGAAAGTTACAAAATTTTTACTGGTGTATTTGTCGTCTGTGTTTTTTTATTTGCTTGCATTTTATAATATTATGATCTCATGTAAGATCAAATTTTTGAGAAGTGATAAATACAGTAAATGTGAATGCTTCTCTATATTAAAATATACATGACTAAAATGCTGGTACCAGCGCCACAAAAATTAAATATAGGATCCTATGTCATCAACAAATGTGGCACTTTAATTTTTGTGGATAATATAATTTAAAAAATATATATATTATTTTGAATATTATGAGCGCTCAGTCATGAAATGATACAATTCTTTGTAAATTGACTTTAAAGCAAGCAAATATATTTTTTTTCTACTTATGTGTTGTTGTATAAAATATTTACAGGAACTATGGTGTACTAGCTTCAGAGTCTAGCTAAAAATAGTTTTCTCTTTGTGTGTCAACTTAAATAGTTTTTAGTTTGTAATAGTACATATTTGTAAGTGCGAAGGTAGACAAAGGGTGTGTTGATTGAAAGCTGCAACGTAGACGTTGCATCTTTTTCGGGTGTCCCGGTGAGATATGTGATACAGATCTATCACATATCCTTATTGCTTCAAAATTAATTTAATTCATTTATTTTTGGCTTTCGAAACATGTCGTTTATTCCCTTCGTTAGGTAAAATCTATTATTTAACTCGACGCTTAAAATCCATTTAGAATCTTATCAGTTTTTTTTTTCTTTCTTTCAATATCCTCTAGGATTTAGTGCAGTATGTCTCAATTCAATTATTTATTATAGCTTTCCTAATAACATCTACGGCCGTTAAAAATAAAATATAAATAGATAAATCAGATGCACCTGCTGTTGATTTAAATGAATATTATTTTGTTTTCTTTTTCTTTGGCATTGCCCACGCGAGATGTAATTATTTCTCATTTATTTATTTAAGTACGTGACCGTTGAAATAATTTATCTAAAATACAAAATGAATGATTATTGATGCGGTGTTTAAATTACTTTTCATGTACATTAATTTTCTTTATCAGTAGTGTTAAAACATATCTTTCTCAGTATTTCGCAATTTTAGGTACCATTCATCGAACATAATCATTTTGTTTTGATAATTTATGGCCGGCTTTGTGGCGTCTGTAATATACATATGTAGAACCGTTTTTCTGGCAATCTATCTGCATCACGCGATTTATTTATTGTTTTTTGTTGGGATTCTAGATTCTGGGTTAATCATTTTGGCGTGTAAATATCACCTTTTGTCTGCTTTCCGTACACTAATTGTAATGCTCAGAATTTGGCGATGTGCGCTAAGCCTCATATGTTGCTTATGAAATGGCCCTCTTGAACTTCTGCTCTCAATCGGTACAGATGTAAAAGACCTTGTGGTCTGAGGGTACGCTCAGGCGTACCCCTCTTGCTCGTATTTCCTCTCTCTCCCATTTAATAATTCTAAGTAAATTACCCTTTATTATTATGTCAAAAATGTTCAAATAAAATTTCTAGTTCCTGTATCTTGGGTTGGAGTTTTTCTTAGACACTTTTACGAACCCGAACACTGAACTACACCATATGTTTTCCTTTGATTCATGCGTACAACACTGTTTTAGGTAGATTTCGTAAGAAATACTACCTATTGCAGTCGTTACCATGGTGCGACTTTTGAAAAATTCCTTCATAACTTTTCATTATATGACCCCAGGAACCCAAAACCACCCCCACCTAAAAAGTTTATATATATATATATATATATATATATATATGTGTGTGTATGTATGTATGTACTAAATTTTGTCCGCACGATAAAAGTCGCAATTATGCACGGATCATCTTCAAACTCGCCAACAACTTTGATATGGTTAATATCTCGGCGGGGATTGAAAATGGGCAAAATCGGCCCAAGGGAATAGAAATGGGGAGTGTTCAAAATTTTGAATACCGTCTTAACATGATTCTGATAAAACCAGCTCTCTCACAACAATGACAGAAAAAAATAAATATTTTTCGTTATAGCAGTTGCCAACAATTAAAAAAAGCAATAAAATTCTCACCACAACAATTGATTTCCTATTGCAAAATTTTCACGCGAAAATTAATTAAATAAAAAGTTTGACGAATTGAAAACAAATTGAATATTACGTCATAAGTTTTCTAGAGCAAGATTTCTGCCTGAAAACTCAAAATGAAATAAATAGTTTGACGAATTTAAAAAAAAATCAAAATATTGCGTCATATTAGAAATATAATGGACACCAGCAGGTGAATATGTAACGTCATGTGAGTTTGAAGAAACGTATTAAAACATGATAAAAACCAGACTATGGAAATTTTAAAATATTTTAACACTTTGAGGTTCTCTGAATTTGCTTTAGCTATTTTTAAACCTATTTCATATACATGCTTGTGTGTATTCCTGTATATTAGAATTTTCACAAAATGTTTAGCTCCTTAGAGCTCATTCTTGGTGAAGGAACTGGGTTTATCTCTAATCTTGGTTTAAGTTTTATTGGTGAATTTAGTACTTAACTTCGAAATCTACCTCCGCCTGTAGGCCCGAGCCGGCAGGGATTTTTTTTTATGTTGTATCTTAAATTCTGAAATTGGTTTTTCAAAACAAACATTCTTAAAATTCCGTGCAACGCCGGGTACTTCAGCTAGTTACATATAAAAATATGAAAACTGATAGTTTATTGAGAAATGTAATGTAGGCACGCTGAAGCGGAAAGTTTTTAAATGGTAAAATTGTTTTAAGAGCCATTTAATGCTGAAATTGGTCAAAACGGTTTTGTTAAAAAAGTTTGATGGGATCAAAAACCATGGATACAGTTTAATCATCTTTTACAGACACGAGGTCGAACCCGTCGAATTTCGACGAAAGAAAATGTTTACAAAGGAAGTGTTGCATCAAATTTATAATACATTGACAAAAAATAATTAGAATAAAAAATCCATCTTACACTTGTTAATTTAACTCTCCAAAGACATATTTTAACCTAAGATTAACAAAATACTTTTTTCATAAACTTCAACTGTTAAAATTACTGAAAAATTAAACTTCATTCATATACGTAATCAGTAACATATAATCAAGATAAGTATTTTTGATTAAGTTATTAATTGATGCTTGGTTACGGAATAAAAAATCCGCATAAATGATTTCACCTCGATATAATCATAGAATTTTCTACCTTTACTTCTAAACCGAATCATGTCATTTTCCACGTTTCATATCCATATTAACCATTTAAAAACATTTTAACGCGCAATAGGTTATTAATAAATATTTTTTCAAGCTTGAAGTCACGTTTGTCAACTATTACAACTTTCCATGTTAAAATTCCCACTCGTGATTTGAGGTCTTAATATAATATCTGTACCTCCGCGTAAAAATTCCAGAAATTTATAACTTTTAGACGTATTCAAGGGGAAATATCTCGTTTATCAAATAAAATTATCGTTTACTTTTAAATATGACGTCATTTTCAGTCGCTGAAATATTTTGCCTATTGTCTCAAACTCAATATCAGCAAAATGAAAAAATAGTGAAATATAAGAGCATCATCAGGGAAATTGTGTCTTTTTTAAAGCATAACGTCATTTTCTGTTCAAATTTTTAAAAATGATATTTTTAATTGCAATGAGAAAATGGCATCAGTAAGAATATAATCAATAAAAATAACTAATCCACTTTTAATAGAAATGAAGTACTTCAGTTGCCACGATTAGAAAATTGGTATTAAAAACTATAAAAAAATTAATATCTCAGAAATAAATTAAGATACAGCTTTCAAACAAATTGCATTTAAAAGTGCATTTTTTTCTGCATACGATGGTGTAAACATTTAAAATGTGGGATGTTTAGAAGTTTAAAAATTTGCAGTAGCGAAAATTGCAAAAGCGAAATTTCATTTCAAATTTCAAAGTGTTGCCATTCGCAGAATGACGTATGCGTTACGCACAGATATGTTTGTCCTTTATAATATAGATATTACTGGACTGAATTGCGGTGTTAAATGCCCAATCATTTTTAGGTAGATTTCGTAAGAAATACTACCTATTGCAGTCGTTACCATGGTGTGACTTTTTAAAAATTCCTTCATAACTTTTCATTACATGACCCCAGGAACCCAAAACCACCCCCACCTAAAAAGTTTATATATGTATATATATATATATATGTATGTATGTATGTACTAAATTTTGTCCGCACGATAAAAGTCGCAATTATGCACGGAACGTCTTCAAACTCGCCAACAACTTTAAGATGACTAATTTCTCGGCGGGGATTGAAAATGAGCAAAATCGGTCCAAGGGAATGGGAAGTGGGAAGGTGAAAATTTTCAATACCGTCTTAACATGATTCTGATAAAACCAGCTTTTACACAACAATGGCAGGAAAAAATAAATATTTTTTGTTATAGTTGTTGCCAACAATTAAAAAAAAAAGCAATAAAATTCTCACCACAACAATTGCTTTTCTAATACAATGTTTTCACGTGAAAAATTAAATTAGATAAACAGTTTGAAGAATTGAAAACAAATTGAATATTACGTCATAAGTTTTCTAGAGCAAGATTTCTGCATGAAAATTCAAAATGAAATAAATAGTTTGACAAATTAAAACAAACAAACAAAAAAAATATTGCGTCATATTGAAAATATAATGGACCACAGTAAGTGAATATGTAACGTCATGTGAGTTTGAAGAACCGTATTAAAACATGATAAAAACCCGAGTATGGAAATATTAACATATTTTAACACTTTGAGATTCTCTGAATTTGATTTAGCCATTTTTAAACCTATTCCATATACATCCGTGTGTGTATTTGTGTATATTAGAATTTTCACAAAATGTTTAGCACCCTAGAGCTCATTCTTAGCGAAGGAAATGGGTTTTATCTTTAATCTTGATTTAAGCTTTGTTGGTGAATTTAGTACTTAACTTCGAAATCTACCTCCGCTGTAGGCTCGAGCCGGCAGGGATTTTTTTTGTTTGTATAATTTCTTAAGTTTTTTTTTCCAATAATTTATCGAAATTTCATTATCTGGATAAAATTTTAATGAATAGTTGAAAAAGTTATTTTATTTTTCAAACCTGATGTTGCCAGATATTAAAAAAGTGCGAATAATAATATTGCCAAACATTTTACAGTTGCAAAATATATTTACACGTGGATATTAAAAGAAAAATAAAACTAGAAAATAATTATAGTATTACGTGCGAAAAGCATTAAATTAGGAATATGTATTACGTTATATTTAAAACAATATATTTAAAACCATTTTTCTAGTACTGTCTAAAACAGTGGTTCCCATTATTTTATTACCCACGCCCAACCAAAACATGTGTAAACTCGCGATCCCCCCCCCCCTCCCAACATATGTTTTTTTTTAATTATTTAAAGATGTGAACTCTAATCGCATGGTGAAAGAAAACAGAGCCTTAACAATAACTATTCATTTCGCATTATTTAACTTATCAAAGACGTGAATCTTCTGTCACAAATGCATTTTTAATATCTATATATATAAAAGAAAGTCTGGATTTCGTATTAATCAACGCGCAGCCGAAACTACTGAACCTAAAATCTTGAAATTTAGGGTAAAAATACTTCTTATGATATTGAGTGCCGCTAAGAAAGGATTTTCTAAAATTCAACCCCTAAGGGGAGTAAAAAATAGAACGAACTTTTAGAAAATTCCTTAAAAATCGGATTTTATAGTTATTTTTCAACTGATAACATATTTTAGTGTATTTTTGTATGCTGAATCGAATGGTACTAACCAAATTATTTTAAGTCTAATAGTTCATGAGATATTTCATATTTTTTCTAATTTGGCGCTATCTTTGGCGCCAAAACCTCAAATTTTCAAGTGATAATTTCTAAAAATTTGTTCTCTTCATTCTGTTACTAAGCAAGAAAAGAAATTCAAATTGAATAATTTTTTAACCAATTCTTTTGTTAAATAAAAAGAACTTCGTCAATTAGAAAAAAAATTCAAACGCCTCAAAAATTAAAATTAAATAAATAATTAAAAAAAAAAACTGTGGTACTGTTTCATTCTAATTTTCGTCGCGATACCGTGCCAAAATGTATGGTATCGCGCCATTTATTTCAACCCTAATCGTGCAAGCGATTTTTATTGCAAACCGTGCCCCACATTAACATTTGCTATTTATTTCACGTGGATATTTTTTATGAGTATTATTCCATCGTAATCTCGTAAAACTTTTTAATTTGTTATTTTTTGAATAGAAAATATTTATTTTTAAATTATACCTTACATTTATTATTGACACTGGCATGGAGTTTATGATTTGGCAGTTACTTGATGACTAGGAAGGTGCAATAAAATTACTTCAGAACTTAGGAATTATACCTATAAAAATGTTTTGTTAAAAAACGCTGAACGTCTTTATTCAAAAAATAAAATGTTTACTGCAATGACAGATATGCTTATTACGTACGCCACTCTACAATGATAACCTGAAAGACATTTACAGTTAGAAACCTGCAGATTAAATTGACTTTATTTTATTGTAAAATATTTATTTATTCTTTTATTTTAAGTATTGATTTAAAAAAAAAATAGTTGGTGAAAGTCTGTAATATTCAAATGTCATATATTTTAAATGCTCATTTTTGTATCAGCAAAATTATTTTTTTTCAAATGTTTCATTTCATTTTGCACTAATTATTATGCTTGGCGACAACGGTGTTGGTATAACGGAAAAATACCAAAACAGTTACTGATTTTATTTAAAAGAAAAAGAAAAAAGGTTTAATAAGAAATAAATATTATAAAATTGAAATATTTAATTTAAGTATGAAAGCAATGTTTGTACTGTTTAAAAAAATGTTCATATTCAAAGGTTTAAATAGAAAAATATTTTGCAATTTGTCATTTTCTCCTATGAATAAAAAGAAAAAAAATGGATACTTTTATGTTAGCCGTGCATAAATCTCGCCAATAGCATTTAATAAATCGCAAATACCAATACTTAAAATTTTACTCATCATCATCTACTATATTTACAAAACACAAATTCTTATTTCATTCTGATTGACTATAACTCAGGTTCTACTGAACATAATTTTTTAGAACGTACACCGTTAGTTAGGTAATTTGTTTTAGAAGAGTTTTAATGTAAAAAAAAAATAGTTCTACTTTCAATTAGTGATAAGTACGCGACTTTTAAAATTAGGTGAACCCGATTATGAAAGATTACCTTTAATGTAAAGTTCTACTAAATGGATTTTGATGCTATGAAAGTTCTTTGTGGTGTAGTAAATTACTATAAGAAGATGTACGCTATATGCAATGTGTATATACTAGAGAATATATATTCTATAAAGGTGTGCAGAGTTTCTTATAAAATCCAGTGGGTATATAAAGTAGACCTACCCCTACATTGCTGAGAGTTCTATAATCTGGTTAACGCGATTATAGAAGCTATATTTAAACTTAAGTATCTATAATATGTATGAAATGCAAAGAGAAATTTCGTTTGGGCCGCTTACAACATGAGTTTTGCTGAACAGATTTTCGATGGGACTTACATTATTAGATAATTTTTCAGAAAAAAAAAATAGTACATCATATCGTTTAACGTTGCTTAGTTAAATAATTATGGGGGAAAATTCAAAATCAGAAGAACACGACTAGGAAAGATTGGCTTTTTTAACCTTCCGTCTACCAGACGGGTCCATTGGACCCGACATGTACATTCAAAATATTTATTCAAACCAGAAATTTCTTCAAAACAAACTAAATGTATAAATCAGACAATAATAAGTTAAATAAACAAATTAAATAGTTTTAAGTAAAAATTCTGGTGTAGAATGTTTTTATAAAACTTGAGTAAAATTTCCGGTAGTTCTAGGGTTAAAGGTTCTGCTGGGTGGATTTTGGTAAGACAAACTGTTAATAAGATCATTTTTAGGGAACGTTTTGGTACATTTGCCAGTTTAAAAGATTCTGCTAAGTGGATTTTGGTGGAACTTGCTCAGTTAGTTAATTTTTCAGGGAATCTTTTAGTATAAAACACATATCGTTCTAGGTTGCTTGGTTATACGATTTTGGATGAAAGTTCTAGAATGAGGTGAGCCCAATTATGAAAGATTAGCCTGTTTCATAGGTTCTATTGGACGGAATCTGATGAGAATTGCATTGATAAATTTTCAGAGGAAGGGTATAAGTATATTACATATTGTTCTATCGTACTTTACCAAATCATACAGTAAAGGATCAACTAAAGAAGTTTGGTCCTTAGCATCTCAAATTTTGTCTGTCTCAATAGAAAATACAATAATATAATGACTTCCATATCGTTTGTAGCAATTCGGATGGGTACGTGCAGTTAATGTTCATATTGCTTTCAAACGAATGATCAAATTCGGAGATATATTTCGTTTGATTCATGGTTTGTTTAGGAAAACAGACCAGCGAAGCGGGCGAAGGCTGCTAGTCTATATATATAAAAGAAAGTCTGGATTTTGTATTAATCAACGCGCAGCCCAAACTACTAAACCCAAAGTCTTGAAATTTGGGGTAAAATTTCTTCTTATGACATAGAGTGCCACTAAGAAAGGATTTTCTAAAATTCCACCCCTAAGGGGGGTAAAAAATCGAACGAACTTTAAAAAAATTCCTTAAAAATCTGATTTTATAGTTATTTTTCAACTGATAACATATTTTGGTGTATTTTTGTATGCTGAATCGAATGGTACTAACTAAATTATTTTAAGACCAATAGTTCGCAAGATATTTCATATATTTATAATTTGGCGATGTATTTAGCGCAAAAACCTCGAAATACCTAACATTATAAGTGATAATTCCTCAATATTCATTTATCTTATACATCCGTTACTATAGAAACGGAAGAAATTCTAATTAAATCTTTTTGTTAAATCTGTTGGTTAAAGAATTGAACCGGCTATATGAGTTAGAAAAAAAAAATACAAACGCCTTGAGAAAAAGAAAAAAAAATATTGAATTTATTTAAAATACAAGGAAGCGATCCACTTAGAAATTAACATTATAAAACGAAATTATTTAAAAAATGAAAGCAATGTTTGTACGACTTTAAAAATTTTGTGGTACTTACATCCGGGCCATGTCAGATACAACTGCGCCAAGCATGGCAATTACATTAATTACAGCAACCCTTATTTTTTGTCCATTTGATAGTTTATTTAGTATAGTTTTAAATTAATTTTATTATTATAATTTTTATTTATTATAGTTTATAGTATGTAGTTTTATGTTATATATTTTATTTATTTATTTACTTAAAACAATTTGCCATTTTTAACAAGGTTATGTATTTAAGAATGTTAAATTACTTTTTTGAACGTAATTGGCAAACGATAAACAAGATTGGCAATTGTCAACCCGTTTTGGCGATCTATCTCATGGTCTGAATAATGCGTAAGTATTGCTTTTTTTAATGGAAGAAATTGGAATTGAAATAATACATCGCGTTTTATCACTTGCTCTTGGATAAGAAGAACAAATGGGTACTTTTATGTCAGCCGTATCCGTATGTACATATCGCCATTAGCATTTTTAAAAGTGCCATTAGCAGTAGTTACATTTCGCGTATGTAAATTAAAAACAATTCTTTGTTTTAAGTTATGGAATTATTTCCTATTGTTTTACTTTTCATCTTTTTCAAAGACATTAGTGTAAAGCATGTATTATAAATGAAATGAGAGAAATGTTTTTATTTTGAATGAAAATAATAAAATTAGAATAAGATATGGAAACAATCTTTGTTGATTTATTACTTGCGCCCGGCTAACATAAAAGTATCACAAACGCCATATATTCACCTTTCTTTGGGTAGTTGTTCATGGAATTTCTGGTTAATCTTCCGTAATCGGATACTTCTTCAATCGGTGTATTAATTACAATGTCGAAAGCATCGTTTATGTATGAAGCGAAAACTTCATGATGAATTCTATTACAGAAAATCGTATCATCATCATCTACTACATATTTAAAACGGAAATTTGCATTTTATTCCTATTCTTTATAATATTTTGATAGGATATGCCACTATTAGTTAGGTAATGCTTTTGGAATGGTTTTTATGTATACACACAGTGTTCTACGTTGCTTAGTTTTAGTTATAGTGCTATTGAAAAAGCTATACAGAAAGGTGAACGCAATCATGAAAGATACATGTACTGTAATTATATAAAAGCAAATTTTCTTTTCCTTCCACCTATTTATAATTTGAGTTTTGCTGGATGTATTTTGATGGGACTTACACTGTTAGTTAGCTTTTTTTTGTGGATGGTTGGTACTTCTTGCATGGATGGTACTTCTCTGTAGCGAAGTTTTCTTCTGGGTTATTGTTTTTCTGAAGCAGAAACTTGGCAACAAATTAGATTGCAGAAAGTTAGATTACAAGAGAAAGCTCCAAAACTAGGTGAACCCGAATGTAAAAGATTACCTTTTATTTAAAGTTCTACTGAACGTATTTTAATTGGAGTTGCACAGTTATTGGGATTGTTGAAATATTTGAAATGTCATTCTACATTTTTAGTTATGGAACTATCAGGAAAGTTCTCAGTGGTGTAATTAAAAAAAAAGTAGGATAAAATCTACAGGCAGATGGTATATATTAAAGTGTATATATGTTATAGCTATGGAGTGCAGAGTTTCTAAAAAACATCAGAAGGTCTACGGCGTATAGTCTATGCTACATTCCTAAAAATTCTACAATCACGTTAACTTGATTATGAAAGATATATTTAACTATAAACTTCAAATATAAAATAAAAAGGGTAATTTCGGTCCGACCGCTTATAACTTGAGTTCTTTTCAATGGATTTTGAGAAGATTTGCATTGTTAGATAAATTTTCAAGAAAGTGTTTCATATATAACACATATTATTCTACTTTGCTCAGTTATAGAATTATGTGCAAAAGTTCTTTAATCAGTGAACCCTATTTTGAAATATTAGCCTTTTTAAAAGGTTCTACTAAGTTAATTAGCACTTTTGTTAGATATTTTTTCAAGAAAGATTTTAGTATATAACTCATATTGTTCTACATTGCTTTGCTATAGAATTATAGCTGAATGTTGTATTATCCGGTGAACTCGATTATGAAAAATTAGTCTTATTAAAAGGTTTTACTGAACGGATTTTGATGAGATTTGCATTTTGTAATTTTCAGGGATGATTTTAATGTGCTACATATTGTTCTTCCGTTCTTTTTTATATTGAATTATAAATAATCAACTAAAAGATTTGCTTCATAACAGTCCAAATTTTATCTGAGACATTAGAAGATATAAAATCGTAATGGCGTTCATATTGTTTTCAGCAACGCGGATGATCATTAGAGATAAATGTATTTATTGCTATAAAACATAAGATCAAATACACCGATATATTACGTTTGATTAAAGTTTCGCTTGGAGAAACCGACCAGCGTAGCGGGCGAAGGCTTCTATTACTATATGTAAAGCGTAAATTCCTATTTCATTCCGATTGATTATAATTCAGATTCTACTGAACATAATTTTGCAGAACTTACACTATTAGATAGTAAATTTGGTTTATAAATAGTTTAATCTAAAAACCATAGTTTAAAGTTGCTTAGTAATAGTTACGGGAGTTCTAAAATTAGGTGAACTCGATTAAGAAAGATTTCAAGTTTTACTGAATGGAATTTAATGACAGTTGCACAGTTAGTTAAATAATATTTTAGGGATTTTTTTAATATTTATGATATCTTTCAAAATTGTTTAGTTACGAAGCTATCCGGAAAAAGTTCTCTGTGGTATAGTAAAGAAAATTGGATGATAATACACTACAGACCAAGGATGTATGCTCGAATGCTATAGTTATGGAAGTTGTGCAGAGTTTCTTTAAAAATCCTGAAATGATGCAACGTATACCTACGCCTACATCCCTGAGAGTTCTATATAACCAGGTTAACGCGATTATGATAGCTATATTTAACTATCTCAATGTATATAAAATGCAAAGAAAAATTTCCTTCCGGCCGCTTTTGAATTTATTTCTGCTGAATTGATTTTGATGGGGCTTACATTGTTAGTTAGATAATTTACAGAAAAGATGTTAGTATAAAATATAATGTTCTACGTTGCTTAATAAAATAATTATGGGTAAATATCTAAATCAGATGAACCCAATTTGGAAAGATTGGCTTTTTTTTTAAGGCTCCGCTGAATGAATTTTCACGGGATTTAAGCTGTTAATTAGATTATTTTTATGAAATGTTTCGGTACATTTTCCAGTTTAAAAGATCCTGCTAAGTGGATTTCGATGGAACTTGCTCGGTTAGTTAATTTTTCAGTGAATGTTTTAGTATAAAGCGCATATCATTCGCTTGGTGTTGCTTGGTCGTTAGGTTGCTTGATTATAGAATTAAGGCTGAACGTTTTAGAAGCAGGCGAACCAAATTATGAACGATTAGCCTTTTCAGTATGTCCAATTAACAGATTTTGGAGATTTGCATTGAAAATGTTTCATGAATCCTTTTAGTATATTAGATATTGTTCTATCGTTCTTCACCGTATACTACACTAAATGATCAACGAAAGAAGTTGGCTCTTAACAGCCTAAATTTTGTATGGCTCAAAAGATATAATAGCATAATAACGTTCATATTGTTTTCACCAATTAGATTGGACATTCCAGGTAAATGTCCATATTGCTCTAAAACGCATGCTCAAATTCACAGATATATTTCGTTTGATTCAAGGTTTCTATAGAAAAACTGACCAGCGTAGCGGGCATTAGGCTGCTAGTAATTCTATAAATGCAATGAGGCATTGATTCATCTTCACCTTTAAATTAAAAAAAATCTTGTTGTTAATTTCCAACTTTACCTAATGGTAAAGAAAAGTGTTATACGGTCTGCATTTTTATCTTCACAAAGTGTCTTGAAGAGATTCTCACATTTAGCACTAAAATTGATAACAACGACATATTTTATAATTCCTTTTTGTAACTTATTAACCCCTCGGGGACAAGCGATGGGTATACGTGCGATGTGCCGTATAAGGTGCTGAGAATCGGTGATTATTCCAGGAGCGCCATTTGAGAGAGGCTGGGGGGGCATGCCCCCCTCCCCCAAGGAATTTGATATTTTAGAAAATTTATCTATCATCGCAGGTCAGACTCAAAATAATTTAAAAAAATTACTCAAAACCTAAAATAGCTTGTCAAATTTTATTACAATAAAAACACGTATAAGTAAACACTTTAGGTACATCATTTCGCAATTTTTTTCTGCGGTCAATTGACGAATTGATTCTGCGTCGCTCTGCAAAAAAAAAAAAAAAAAAAAAAAAAAAAGCAAATAAATAAATAAAATAGCATGGTCTTCCCTTGAAAATTAAACAAGAGAGAAAAATCATGCGTCAAGCATAGATTATGAAACACTTTCCAACACATCAAGAATGCTTTAGCAAAACTTAGCCTTTCAATAAGGTAAATAATATATCTAATTAAACATTTTCGAAAACATGATGACTTTTTCCTAGAAATCCGCACAAACTTTGCAATTATGTAAAATAGCAAAGGAAACCGAATCAGGTTTAACTTGCGCGTGAAGTGTTGTGCTATGGTATATAAGAGCATGGCCATTAGCCAAGAGATCATTAAATAATCTGTGTTTTCCAAGAATAGAGCCACAAGAGGAGTGTCTATGTATTATTGTGTACAAGCTTTACGAAAGCAATATTCATCAAGGAGCAAGTCCATCGTGAACTATTTATTTTCCGAAAATATCACCAAACGAACTACATACGATGTTCTAGAATGTTACTAGGAGGGACTCTCGGCCAAAAAAGAACTGGGATCGGGTAGGAAGGCAAAAAAAAAAAAAAAATCTCCAAGCCAGAGTTAGAGCAGTTGAAAGGACTGTTTGACGAAAACGACCGAGTATTAATCCATCCCATGCCTTCGAAATACAGTGTTTCACCTAACCACCAACAAAAGACAATCACTAAGAACCTGAACATCAAATATTAAAAGAAATGGTCATAACAGAACGAACAGAAAAACAAATGGTTGTCGTGAAAATGAAGTGTGGTCACTTATTCAGAAAATTCTGTGATAGAATATTCATCTTCGATGACGGTGACGGTTCATATTTTAAGCTCAGGCACTCCACGTTTAACTATAACGGTGGTTATTATACATCTGACGTCTCCACGACCCAAGATATCACCAAATTTCTACTAAAGCGAAATTCCAAGACAAGATCCTCGTATGGATTGCAACGGGTCCGAAAGGTTTGAGTCGTCCGTTCATCCGAAAGCCTGGGTTCGCTGTCAAGGAGCAACGACATTTGAACAAGGGCATTCGCCGTCTTCTTATCCCCTACATCTGTAGCAACTACAATGATGGTGATTACGGTATCTGGCCAGACTTGGATAACAGTCATCTCTGCAAAATCATTCTCAGCCATTTCCGCCAGCAAAACATCACTTTCATAAAGAAGTCTGACAACCTGGTTAGCGTTCCCCCAATTTGACCAATTGAGCGGTTCTGAAAGTATCTGAAGTCAAAAGTGTATGCCAAAGGCTAGAAAGCAGGTAACATCCAGAAATTGATCAATCGAATCAAGTATTGTTTCAAAATTATGAGCTTAAATTTTGTACAATGTCTAGCAAGTACCACCAAAAGTAAAATCGGTAATGTCAAACGAAGCGGTTTAATTGAAATCCGATAACAGTTTTACAGAGGAATGTGGTTATTGAAGTCACCTTAAAGTGCCCATTTCAGTTCTTAATCTCGCTTTTTAATAACTTTCAAGTCAAGAAAAGTTTGTGCAGATTTCTAGGAAACAGTCCTTATACCACATTTAAAAACCATATTTCAATAATTACCCGCCCATAACCGTAAAAGTAATCCAGTTCTTTTGTGAAGCTCTGTATATGATCTATAAATTTGTACATATGCTACACAGTGTGCTTAAATTATGTTTAGTAAGAAAATGCATAACACAGTAAAAAATTCCCCTTCAGCAATTTGTACCGATAGGGGGAAACGTACTTAAATTCTTTTGTACAGCCCTGTATATGACATACAGATTTTAATACACGCAACATATTAATGCTGAAATTTAATTCAAGCAATGCTTAAGCTACTTAAATTACGCTTCCATGAGTTAATATCTATAGGCGATTATGTATCCTGTTCTTTGCATAGTCCTGTATATGATTTTATTTATATGCAGCAAACTTACCTTAGTATATTATACTAAATGTAGTTGAGCTTGAAAGACAACTTGAATCTGCATAACTCAAATTAAAAATAACATCTTTAAGCAATTCCTGCTCTTTCTTAATAAGGCTTATGAATTTTTGTGTGTGTCTTACGAATTTAAAAATTGCTCTGTATATGTTCTATAGCATTTATGCACACCATGTAGTATTCAAAAATTTAGTTAAACTAAAAAACCATACCATAAGTGAAAACGGCCTTGCAGCAATCATTCCTAATAGCCAAACTTCGCATACAGATTTGTTCCCGAAATCTTTTATGTGTCGCTGTAAATGAATGATAAACGCAATCCCCATTCTATTTTACTGCAAGCATTTTATTGTTAGCTTCAGTAATGTATATCAGTTTCATCATGTTTAAAATAGTGCAACATAATTGAAATACGCTGCGAACAGTTTTTACCCGTACACCATCATATAATCGAACTCTTTTGCATAACCTTGTAAATGAGTGATGAATGTTTCGCACCCCATATTCTACAGAAAGTATGTATTAGCACTAGAGATGAGACGGACTCAACACGGACCTGACACGGGTTTGATTTTTATACCAGCCTTCGGGCTCAGGCCCATTCTTTCTCAAATTGGCAATTTTATTTATTCTCGTACTCGTATAGAAACAAAAAATAACTTTTTTAACCCTTAAAAATTAATTATCCCATTGCAAGTCTTTTTAATGCTATTTTGATCAGGAGGAATGAGAAAGATTTTTTTTTTTTTTTTTTTTTTTTTTTTTTTTTTTTTTTAGTATTTGTTGTTTAATGCAAGTAACGACCTGTTGATGTTGGCGGCAATCGGAATATGGCGCCATTAGGATACTGTTTAATTGGAATGTTTATTTATTATTACTTTTTTCAGAGATCTAACGCGAAATAAATATTTTCTTTTACGTCAATCAGCATTAGCCTAAGATTTGCAAATTTTTAGTCTCCTATTGTTTGCGATTGTAATCGCTCTTTATATGAAAATAATGTTGGTGATTTTTTTATTCATGCTTCTTCTTGAAGTCTGTTCATTCTGTGGCTCTGTTCTTCATATTCATACAATCACTTTCACACGTAAATAGATAAAATTGGCATGTGTTGTTATTCCCGATTGAAAGCAATCAAGCAGAATTTCCTCTTTTTCTATAAAAGCATCGGATCTTTTCGGTAACGGTGTCAAATTTATAATTTAAACTGATTTTAAAAGCCATGATAAATGCGAAAGATGTACACCTTTAATATGAAACAGAAAACGCTGTTCGATTCTTCGTCATATAAATCATAATTTCTGCAAATTTCATTAATTTATACATAAAATACTCTTCGTTATTGTGTCCATCAGAGATACCTACTTGTTGCGGGAGAAAAATTTAAAAATCTTTTTTATGAAAGTATATTTCTATTTGACACTAAACGTCTCTTTTGATAAGATTTAATATAAATTTCATAAAATAAATTATGTGCTAGAGATTAACGGTTGTTAAAAAATGAGATCTATTACATTTAGAACAGCTTTTAAATATGCATTTTTGTTAAACCTTTTTTTTATTATTATTCGTGCATACTTTCGGTATCGGAATCGGGCTCTGTAGGCACAAACCTTTTCGGATTCGGATTTAAAATTGTTGGCCCCGGGCTCTGAAAAATGAGCCCGAACTCATCTCTAATTAGCACATCTCAGAAATTTTTATCAATTTCATTATGTTTGTAACGGGGTAACATTATTAAAATACGTCACAAATATTCTTTCTTCATAGACTATAATATAACGGAATACTTGTGAGTTCTCCTGGACGCGAACTGTAAGTGCTAAACATAACATTACATGTAGTAGTCATCTTTTAGTATACCCCAATAATGTATATAAATGTTATTATGTTTAAATACTGTAATACAACAATATTAAAATATACCGCAAATGATTTTACCCGATAGACCATAATCTAACGGAATACTTTTGAGTCCTCCTGTAAATGAACTATGAATGATACACACTTCATTTTGAATACCGAACATTCCATTGTAAACATTAATAACATATATCAATTACGCGTTAATCCGAGTATATTTACGTGAGTTAGAGCATGACCAGACGGGCAGACAAACCTAATTCACTTTTCAACTGCGTTGAAAAGTGTTAAAAATATTTCTTGATGAATACCATGCTTATGAAAATGTTAAGAATGGCATGCTATTTCAAACCCTTCCCCTCAAACAAAATCTTGCTTCCTCTCCCCACACTAAGAAACTTATTAAATGGTTCCCTGTCCTGCCTACAAAGTAAAAAAAAAAAAATCTCCGTTTTAGACAGGTACCCTTCTTAGCAAGTATAATTATATATACCAGTGCTTTCTTCATAGAAACTTATTTTTTTTTCCGTTTGCGAAACAATTCTTTTTTTGACAGGTTTCGTATTCTCAAGTTTTACAATAAATGTAATATACCTATAATCTTCAGAGGTATACTATAGAAAGGATGTTTTAAATGCCTTTAAGAATACTTGTAAAAAGGGAAACTGTCTATAATAGAATACTGTCTTAAATGGAAAAAATGTTAGTCACTATCTTGAAATTATACCTGCTAAGATAAAAAAAAACCCTGCTAAAAACGGAATTTTTCATAGGTTTTCGTTTTGATGGGAGAGAGTACAGGCTCACCCCCCCCCCCCCCCGCCGCCACCGAACTCCACCCCACCTTTGGCTATGCCACTGTCCTCAAAGACAGCTTTGCCCCCCCCCCCCCCAAGAAAATTCTGAAATGGCGCCCCTGGATTATTCCCACCGCTAAATTTTTATTGTAAATTTTGCCTTATTTAATCCGAGCATTTTCCCGATTTAATTAGGCAAAATTTCTGTTTTGAAAAACCTGTGATAAAAGATTAAGAATTCTGTAAAAGACGCTTATTCCGAAGGGGTTAAGAGTTTGTGAAAAAGCTTTGGACTCTTGAGTTTCTTACTATGGATAATAAGATCCACAATTAGCATTTCAAGATTCTTATTTTCATGAATTTTAAAGAGCCATTATTCCTCCATCACAACACATTTTCTCTGTTTTCTCTTTCTCAATATTTTTAGTTGTCTGCCATGTATTTTCTTATTTTAAAATTTAAAATGAATACGCCATGATGTAAGTTTATTTACTGTTAAGGATGCCTGCACTAGAACCATATATATTTACTATCTACCCATTTTTCCTTTTCTAAAGCTGTTCAAGTTTTATCAATTTTATGAAGTTGGTAGTACCTCGTTTAGATATTTCAAATATTGCTTAGGTTAAATATATTCAAGGCACTCAGATTTATACGTCCTTTTAAGTCGTTTCAAGTGTAAAAGTTTCGTCGTGGGACGCATAGCAGAGTGAATTGAAATAGAACACTCATTCAATTTGAAATCGAAAGGTCTGCGAAAAATTGTAAAAAAATAATTACCAGAAAAATTATAGAGATTTTTTTATTATAGAAAAAGATGTCAAACTGTTTTAGATTGTTCGCGTAACAAACTATGCTAGCGCTGATTCTGTTTTAAATATTTAGGGAGACCGAGGGAAGGACGACACCTTAAGAGAATTTAATTTTTTTCACTTCAAAAAAATGTTTATTTTTTAATAGTAAAAATTCTAAAGCTGAATGGTGATCTGTAGTATCTGTATAAAATTTAACCGTAATCACAACTGTAAAGTAAGCACACATAAATAAATTTTCTTTCAACCTTTGTACAGTGGCAGTATTACCCAGGATACTGGGGTAATTACACCACTCTTTAATGACCTAGTAATGGATACTAGGAAACACATAACCGACTGAAAATATATAGAAAGCAATGTAATTTAGCAGGATAATGAAAAATTACAATGATCGTTAAGCTAGATTTATTAATGCGCTAAGCTTACAATTTAACTCAAATTGCAAAAGTCACCCTTTGCCATGGTGGTGGCATTACCACGAGAGGGCACTATAGCGAAAATCCCCCAGCAAAGCCGAATGAAGAGCTGAACTTGTTTAACAAATTACATCAAAATGTCGGCGAATGCATGTAAATTACGGGTACTATTATCTTAAGTACCTAATGTTACAACAAAAGTTGTTTACCTCTACTCATTTGAAGCTCCAAAATAAGAAGCAACTAGATGAAAACTAAATTTTTAACTAGAAGAAAAGAACACCGCTCAACAAAATAACTCTCACTCTAGGCACTGTTTCTATTGTTGGCCGCTATAGTGCAGGCGCATTCACTATCTCAAACTACCGTTAGTTTTAAAACTAGGCGGCGTGGCGGCATAACCCCGAGTGGCGCCATTTCCCGGTCTCCCCTAATTGTGAATATTTTCCTTGTATTACGTTTATTTTTTTCAATTCCTACTATTAGCTCACACTCTCCCTATATTTATTTATATATTTATATATTTATCTTGTACAAATTTTCAATCGTTAATAAAATACTCATTATTCATCCTATCAGGTTGAAATAATTTTTTTTAAACTTGTACTGGATGACAATTGATGTTAATAAAGTTTTTTCAAATATTAATTCATTAATTAAATTTTAATTAATTAATTTTAGTTTTGCATGGGAAACAAAATGGCCGCCATTGGTTATTGAATTTCAATTAAAGTATTTTCAATAAGGGTTACCATAAGGGGGGACCCTGTTCTGTCGCCAAATACCGCCAAGTTTGGCGGCCAAAATGAGTCGTCAAAAGTGACGCCAACTTGGCGATATCTGTAATATTTCACCAAATTCCCATAGAGTTCCATTGTAAACCTACTTGCTTATAGAAAATCAACAAATTGAGATATTTTAATGCAACAAAAACTCATATTAGCTTGATTATATTAAATTTTTCTTTGGTGGCCTAAGTAGGAATTGACTTTAAAAACAAAATTGTTATATTACTTGTTTGTCTACAATAACACTTTAAAAAATGATACAGAATGGTTAAGTAAGAAATTTGGACCCCTACCGCCCCCCCCCCCCCCGGTGGGGCACACGCCCCACATTGGGAATTACTGGTCTAAAAGAAATATTTTTTCTAATCGTTATTGTAAAAGACCGCCAGGTAGCAACAATTTTTAGTTGACCGTTTTGTTCAAGCTGATTTTCAAATGTGTGATAGCTCTAACCAAACACCAAAACAGAAATCATGTATCGCGCCGGCCCTGGATGCGACCTTCGGAACTGAAAAATCCCTTCCCCAGTTAAGGAAATATGAATTACAAATCAATTACCCAAGATCATCATAGGACGTGTTAATATCATTCAATCTTCAGGAATCGGATAATCTTTTTTAACCGCTTACCAGTTCTGCCGTACCTCATACAACCGCTTACCAGTTCTGCCCGTACCTCATACATGCAGCGTATTTCAGCCCAGCCTGATTTGCCCGTGCTACGTACGGGCATCGCATTTTTTAGGTTTAAATTTTTGTTTACCCGGTATATTTCAATTTACTTGACAATTTCGCTCCTAAATGGCATAATTTTGCTCGTAGATTTATGTTTGTATATATATTTTTTATTTTTTATCTGTAATTATTTTTCGAAATATATTTTGTTTAAAAATGGTACGAAAATATGATTTTTGCAATTAAAAAATAGGCATTTTTTGATAGTTTTTAAAAAAATATATTGAACTGGAAAGTAGTTAAAACAGAGCAAATTAGCGTATTTTATGAGATTGCAATGTCTGGACGGTGAAAAATAACGAAGTTTTAAAGAAAATTACAACAGTGTCCGATGTTGTTTATGCATCAAAGATTTTAAAATATTTATGTTAAAATTTTTTAATTAACATTTTAAAAAATATTTTGCATATGTCTGTTCTGTAGTTATATACTTTAAAAAATCTCTAATCTTCCAATTTTTATTTTTTATTTTAGGAGTAATGGTTGAAAAAGGATATTAATTAATATGTCTAGCCTAATTTTTATCATGTTTTTTTTTTTTTTTTTTGTAACTTGCCTTGTAAATATCTCCACATTTCTAGAATCAAATACTTTATCATTATTTTTAGTATACTAAAGTATTCTTTACAAATTTACCTATTTAATAATTATAAAATTTAACCTATTTAGCTACCTTTCAAATGTGTTCAATGGAAGTTATACAAGATGTGTTTTTTCCATGATCGGAGTTCAATACATGCAATAGATACAACCTATTCTGGAAGGAAATTAAAAATGAGTAATGGGAAGTCTTCTCTAATCACAATTCACAACCCAACAATCGCTATAACAATTGATTTATTCTATTATCGATCTGCTTATATCCTACAATGCAACGTTTTCTGGGGATTAAAAGCAATATCCAACTCTATCGTATTAGCGGAAAGTAGGGTAATGATGCTCATAAGGGTAATCAAGCTCACAAAATATCTCTAAACAGAATAGAATTGAAAACGTGTGATCGGTAGCGGCACCTAGCAAGCTTTATCCTAAGTCCCCAGTAAAGGTTTAGTGCTCGTCGGGAGGAAAGTATTTTTGTATCATGACGTTATTAGCTTGAAGTTGTTTTATTATAAAATTCTACAACATCTAACTTGAAGGTAAGCGTACGCTCTTATTTTCAAATATTAATTATCTTATTATGTCTACAAAATAAATACATTTAGATGTACTTTCATGTTTTTATTTTTGTAGTGCGTTGTTACGCCAATTATAATGCATTAAAACCTAACATGGCGATAACGGGTAATGGCGCTCGCGTGGAATACCAGAAGAATTATTGCCAGTGGGCAACTTTTTAAAAATTCTAATTTGTTGATTGACACAACCTTTTTGAAATGGTAAAATTCCCCTGTTTTCGCCTTAATTAATTATGTCATTAAACAAGAAAAATTTTACGATTTGAAAAAAGTGGTGAAAATCAAAAAAACTAAATTAAAAAAAAAAGCCCACTATATGTGTAACACAATATGTGTGCACAATATGTGTAAAGTGGTCGCAAAAAGTCTGCAGTGGTGTGAACAGCCCACACAACTACATATGTGACTTTTGTCTTACTTAAATGTTGTATTCAAACTCTCAGCGCAATCACCGTACCATGTCGGGCATTACCGCTCAATCGATGGGCATTTAAATAAAACGATAAAAACAATTCCTAAAACTTTTATGAAAATTAGTTGATTACAAACTGACTGTTCCTTATGCTTTGGAGTTATACTTCGTTAATAAAATATTGATTTTTTTGTCTAAATTTGACTAGCTATTTGTGTTTTCCCTTAAGAGAGCGCCATTCCCCTACTTTCTCCTACTATGTGTTTGGGTATACATTTATTTAAAGAAACAGAATTCGTGAAAAAAAATGCACTACAATTAATTTACCTGCTTGTATCCTACAACACGACTTTTTCTGGGGTTCAAAAGTAATAACCAACTCTATCGTATTACTAAGTTTTTGGGTATACGTTTATGTTAAGAAACAGAATTTGTGGATCAAATTCACTACAATTAATTTACCTGCTTGAATCCCACAACACGACGTTTTCTGGTGTTTAAAAGAGATAACCAACTCTATCGCATTACTAAGCGTTTGGGTATACGTTTATACTAAGAAACATAATTTGTGAATCAAATGCACTACAATTAATTTACTCGCTTGTATCCTACAACACGATGTTTTCTGGGGTTTAAAAGCAATAACCAAATCTATCGTATTACTAAGTGTTTGGGTATACGTTTATATTAACCTTTAACTGATGTCACAAAAATTGTCACACAACTAGTGTGAAATGGTCTATCAGACCGCTGCATGGAAAGATGAATAAAAGCCGAGATTAACTCATAGGGTGTTGTTTTTGTACTAAACTTTGTGTGCAGGAGTGTTATAATTAAAATTCACCTATTCAAAAATCTCTGGTGTTAGTACTAAAGTTCCAAACGAAACAAAATTTCAGTAGTGTTTGTAGATAAATTGAAATTTGAAAGTTAAACTATGAAAATTGAAAAAAAGCTCCGGTCTGTGAGACCGGTAACATCAGTTAAAGGTTAAGAAATAGAATTTATGAATCAAATGCACTACAATTAATTTACCTGCTTGCATCCTACAACACGACGTTTTCTGAGGTTTAAAAGAAATTAACAATTCTATCGTATTACTAAGGGTTTAGGTACCGGCTTATATTAAAAAATTGAAATTTTGAATCAAATGAACTACACCTGAACTACACCTAATGAAATTTACCTGCTTGAATCCTACAAGGCGACGTTTTCTGGGGTATAAAAGCAATAACCCACTCTATCGTATTATTAAGGGTTTAGGTACAGGCATTTATTTACCGTTAACTGATGTCACCGTTCCCACAGACCGCTGCTTTTTTAAATTTTTACAGTTTAATTTGTAATTTTCAGCTTAACTACAAACACTACCGAAATTTCGTTTCGTTTGGAAAATTATTACTATCACTAGAGACATTTGAATAGGTGAATTTGAATTTTAAGAGTCCTGTACAAAAACACCATTCTATGATTTAATAGTGTATTTTATTCATTTTTCCATGGAGTGGTCTCACAGATCTCTTCTCAGTAGTTATGTAAAAATTTCTGTCATATCAGTTAAAGTTTAACCTTTAACTGATGTCACAGAAATTGTCACATATCTAGTGTGAAGCGGTCTGTGAGACCGCAGCATGGAAATATGAGTAAAAGCCGAGATTAACTCATAGGATGTTGTTTTTGTACGAAATTTTGTGTACAGGAGTGTTATAATTAAAATTCACCTATTCAGAAATCTCTGGTGTTAGTACTAAAGTTCCAAACGAAACAAAATTTAAGTAGTGTTTGTAGATAAACTGAAATTTGAAAGTTAAACTATGAAAATTGAAAAAGCACCGATCTCTAAGACAGGTAACATTAGTTATAGGTTAAGAAACAGAATTTGAGAATCAAATGCACTACAATTAATTTACTTTCCTACATCCTACAGCGCAACGTTTTCCGGGATTTAAAAGCAATAACCCACTCTATTGTATTACTGAGGATTTAGAGGATACGTTTATATTAAGAAACATAATTTGTGAATCAAATACACTGCAATTAATTTGCCACAAATTTCATGAATTTAATCAGAAACTGTATTTATTTTCTAAATTACTTTTCTTAGAATTTAATCTATTGAAATCCTTTTATATGCTCTTGATAAAACTTAAAATATTTTACATTCAATGATACGCGTAAAGAAGCAGGAGAAAATGTGTGAAATCAATAAATTTCGGAGCTGTGAAACGGTTCTAAATATATGTCTCTGGGGAATGTAGTTATGCAAAACAACCCATGTGTCAGTTTAATGGAGAAGATTAAAATAAAGCTTCTATATTTGACGCAAATAAAAGTGATGTGTGTGTAAGTGTTTTGATATTTGATTAAACGGTTTATCCATGAATAACTTGTAAATATAATTTCAGATATAAATTAAAAATATGAATATTTAGCAGATTTATAAATAGATAAATCTTCATTCTGAGAATTAATAAATAATTTTAAGTTAATTTATTTTTAAGAAGCATATTTAATAGAGTCACTTAATAGTGTAGGTGGGGGTAAAGATATGCACGGGGCAAAGATACGCACTGGCTGATTTAATATAAAGAAGCATTTCTACAATCATGACCGCTAGGTGGTAGTTTGGTCTCGAGTGTAGTAGTTGTGTGTTCAAACCTTGTGAAAAAATTAGCACCTCGTGCCAAGAAAATGAGGTAGGGGAGACCGGGAGAATGCCGCCAACCCGGGTTATGCCGCCACCCCACCTAGTTTAAAAACTAAGGGCAGTTTGAGATAGTGAATGTGCCTGCACTATAGCGGCCAAAAATATAAACAGTGCCTAAAGTGAGAGGGACTTTGCTGTACTTCGTTCGTTTGTTCTAGTGAAAAATGTAGTTTTCATCTAGTTGCTTATTATTCTGGAGCTTCAAATGAGTACAGATAAGCACCTTTTACTGTAACATTAGGTATTTAAGATAATATGACCCGTAATATACACGCATTCGCCGACATTTTGATGCAATGTCTTGAACAAGTTCGGTTCTTCTTTCGGCTTTGCTTGGGAATTTCCGCCATATTGTCCTCTCGGGGTAATGCCGCCGCCATGCAAATCGGGTGAGAAATGGCCTCATTTTAATGTAGTGGAGCCGATTTAGCAGAGTGACTTTTCCAATATGAAGTAAATTGTAAGTTTAACCATTATTCTGCTCAATTACATTGCTTTCTATTTTCAGTAGGTTGTGTGTTTCCTAGTATCCATTTGATGCATGTACTAGGTCATTAAAGAGTGGCGGCATTACCCCGGTACAGTGGCGGAATTACCATAGTGTCCTGGGTAATCCCGCCACTGTGCAGAGGTTTAAAAAATTTTTTTTATATATGCTTACTTTACAGTTATGATTACGGTTAAATTTATACAGATACTAAATATCAAGATTCAGCTTTAGAATTTTTACTATTAAAAAATAAACATTTTTTCGAGGTGAAAAAATTTAAATTCCCTTAAGGTGTCGCCATTCCCCCGGTCTCCCCTAATTTTAAATTTTCGCATTTTGATCTAATATTTTAAAATTTTTACTATATTGTTTAGCTGACAATACCTCGAATTTTTACAAATCCCAAAATTCAGTGGAGAACGGAAGCTCTATAGCTTCTAAATGCCATATAGTTTACCTGGATCGAATTTGTTTAAACGTGTCGGTAGCCGGTCAAGTAAAATACTGCAGAATGGGGTAAAAGTACGCATCCGTCTCGGGACAGAGATACGCATACATTTAAGATTCGGGGCTTTGTTCTGTCGTTTTAGCTAGATTCAAAGCTTCCACAATTACGTTATGGAAAATTTTATTTTTTATATTATATCAAATATAATAGCTACTTAACTAATATTAGTTAGTTAACTACATTTTCCTTCCTTGTTCTAGTTTTTTTTTCAATATAGAACGTAGGTATCTACCTATCTACTTTTAAAAATAAATATTATTGTTTCATAAAACGATTTTGTTTTAAGTCTTAGCCCTGAACTCCTGTTAATGGCCTCACAGACCGCTGTTATATTCAGTTTTAATAGCTTAACTTGTAATTTTCAATTTAACTATTGATGTTAATTTAATTTTGATTCGTTTGGAAACTTAGTAGTATCACTAAAGACTTCTAAATGAGGAGAAGTTTTATTATAATAAGCCTTTACATAAACTTTAGCGCAAAAACAGTATCTTATGAGTCAGTCAATCCTTTTATTCATTCTGCGAACAAGGAGTCTTTGGGACCGCTCACAGTATTTATGCAACAATTTTTGTCATAATAGAGGTTAACTGCTATTTCCGATCTCATAGGCCGATGTTTTTGTTTTCATGGTTTAACTTACAATTTTCAGTTTAACTCTAAATACTATAGAAATTGTCTAATGCTTTTGCATAACTCATTCGTTTTATTGGAAAGGGGGCAAAACCCCACAGTAATGGTGCAAAAATACGCACTGCGTATCTTTGCTCCACCACTGCGTACTTTTACCCCAACCGATGGGGCAAAGATACGCAGAGCAATGTTTTTTAAAAATTGCAATTTCTCACAGAATTATAATTTGGCAGAATGTTGGTTCATGATGGCACTTGCCTAAGGTTCTAATCTAATATTTTAATCAATCATTACACAAGTTTAGACCAATATGTGCGTTAAAAACCAAAATGTATGGAAAGTGCGTATCTTTGCCCCCACCTACTCTATATTTCTTGTCTACAATTTTCTTTATGGGAAATGTTATCATAACCAGAACTGCCTCATTTTTCACCTTTTAAAAATATTTTGCAACAAATGTATTCAAAATTCTCTTAAGCATTATGTGATATTAGTTGTAATTTTCCAATTGGGCAAATAAATGTTCGGACCAGGATTCGAACCAGGGATGTCATGCCTGAAGCTACCATGCTCTGCCAACTAAGCTATCTCGAACGAATCGGGAGGACCTAATTCACCCAGCTAAACTTATTGATCATAGCATCTAGTATTATATATGAATCAGCTCAACAGAATAAATCGCAGGTTATGGAACACATTTACAGTTGGAAAAATTACATCTCATATGAATTATTTACCAATTAGAATCATTGTGTTAAAATTAATCTAGTGTAATTACGTATTTAGCGTTTTCTGGAGTTCCATAACCTGGGGCCGTTCAAGTATTACGTAAGCATATTTTTAGTCATTTTGTACCCCTCCTTCCCTTTGTAAGGAAAAATAAGCACTAGACACCCTTCCGTTTGCTTACGTAAAATTTTATGACTTTCTAACCTCAACAGTATTTGCCCTCAAAAATTACAATTAGTGATAAATTGCATTACTAATCCAGCAAATTTACATGTATAGACATATAGGGGTTGTGATATCGAATGCAAACAAAATCGGTTTAGTATATTATTTCTTATTGCATTAAACAATTCATAGAATACAAAATAGTTTTTAATATATTATTATTTAATGCATCGAACAAAAACAAAAAAACTTTAAGAAATTCAACAGGTCCTAACTTATTTAGGCACATAAATAAAAATTTTAACAAGAATCGTAAGCATAATATGTGTTTGGCATTCACATTTCTAGTCTGGTGTAAAAGTTCTTTGAATCCATGTTTCTGCATTGTCTTTTATCACGTTTTCATTGTAGTGGGCTGGAATGTTCCTCGTTTTCAGTCCCTGTTTACTCCATATCGTTTTTCTCAAGTCGTTCAACATCCAAAGAACGCTTATCCAAATCATGCTCTTTTGCTTTTTATTGTTAAACAATAGTTGCTTCGTTGTCTAATGCATATGCAAGAATTCTCGTAACCCCCCCCCCCTCTCCCCTTTGTCAGAAAAAAGGCAGACATTGGAACCCCCTATTCCTTATTCTTTACATAATAGCTGAACGCCCCCTGCTCTTTATTCTGTTGAGCTGATTCATATATCAGCCAGATACTATGATCAATAACATTAGCTGGGTGAATTATGTCCTCCAGATTTTCCCAGGATTGCTCAGTTGGCAGAACATGTCAGCTTCAGTCATGGCATCCCTGGTTCGAATCCTGGCCCGGACATATCTCGCCGAGATGGAAAATTAATACTCATATGAATTATTTACGAATTTAATTTAAATAATCTCTCTATTCTAAAACTAGTATGTTGTGGCCATCACAAAACTTTCTTCTATCTCACTAGGGGGCTCGGCCCCCTACGAGCTACGCTCGCCAACCCCCGTCCAGACACCGCAGACTCTAAATGCACGCTAATGTGATCGGCTTAAAAAAGATTTCGAAAGATTGAATTATAATTTAAAAAACAGTGGCGATCTCCCTATAAACGGATTTCTATTCATTTCTCTTTGATTGGGGAAATTTTAACGCTAAATCCGCTGCGGTACTACTTGATTATCCCGTCGACTAATTTCGCCAAATTATATAAATCGTCAAACCACTCGCCAAATTATACAAATTGACATAATTTTTATTTTAAATAACGAAATAACAAATAAATTAGCACAACATTAATAAAAATACAAATAAAACGTTGAAATAAAAATAACTTGATGATGTAGACACGTGTAACAACATTTCAAAATAAGCTAATATAAAAGAATTAAGTAAACATAATCTTTGTCTCCCGGTATTTTTTAACAAAGCGAAAAGAAAGTTCTTTTAAATGAGACATTTTAAATTAATCGTTTGTAATCTGACGTAATTTTGACCAAACTATTCTTTCTCTTTTTAATATTCACGTGAAAGTACTTTTGTTAGCAATGAAATATTATTTGCGCTTTCCTAACAAAAACAGTTGAAAATATCCTCTCAAAATATTAAATAAATGTCTAGCGCAATTTCTAAATTTAAACTTTTTTGCAATATTATTTTGTGTTCATTGTATGTAATAACTATAATGTGACGTAAATATGACGTAATTTCTCCTAAGACTTCTAACGCATGTTAATGAATTTATTATTTTACAATATCCTTTCTCTTTTAAAATTCACGTGTACACTTTTTATGACGTAATTTTTAATAAGTTCTTGCTTTTTATACATAATTATTTAATTCTAATTTGAAAGCTTTTTCCTGTTTATAATAGTCACGTGTAAATAAATTTTTAATTTGAAGCAAACATTATTGCTTGCGCTTTTTATACAGTTGGCAACAGTTTAAATTAGTACAATTTTCTGAAATCTGTAAAAAATATCTCTAGAAATGCTGAAAATTTGAATTTAAAATAGAAATAAAACCTGAAAAAATGAGTCAAAATAAAAAAATTAATGCAATCTGCACTCCGGCAAATTCTAATGCATAAAATGATCTAAAAATGATTACACTGCCATGTATACTTTTTGCTGCTATAAAACTTTTTTAGTGGAACGATTTTGTCCAACTTTAGCATTAAATATCTCTTAAAATAATTCTTCGATTTGAAAACTGTCTGCCTCAGCGTGTTTATCAAACATTTCTGTATCATACTACCGATTTTCATATTTTTGTATGCATTATTTTTCTTAATATTAACGAAGAAAGACCTCCTGTCACAAAAAATTCAAAACCGGCGGCGGCGGCGGCGGTGACAGCGGTAGTTACTTTTTTTTAGAATAGAGAGATACATGTCAGTACTTCAAAATCCACTATCTCAGTGCCAAATTAAATGACAATCTGTGTTCATCATGAGAATTCTAAAAATATGAAATTCCGTGCATTAGTTCTCAAGGTATGACTGTCGCTGAAATCGTGTAAATCCAGCAAAATGCAGCATAGCAGCGCCACCTGTTGTGTTATTTACATCAGAACCTAATTATCAGCAACTTATGTCAACGTCTAACTGAATATTAAGTTTGAGGAAAATTCGTGCATTAGTTCTTGAGATAGAGATATTGCGCAAATCATGACAAATGCAGCATAGAAGCGCCACCTGTTGAGCGATTTGCAACAACACATAATAAGCTGCAATATTAATCAAGGTATACTTGAATCTGAAGTTTGATGAAAATTTGTGCATTAGTTCTTGAGATAGAGCTATTGAGGAAATAGTTCAAAAGGCAGCACAGCCCCTATTGGGCGATTTACACCAACACGTAGTCAGTATCATTTCATATGAAGGACTAACTAAATCCGAAGTTTGATGAAAATGTGTGCATTAGTTCTTGAGACAGAGCTACAGCGAAAATAGTGTAAATCCTGCAAAATGCAGCATAGCAGCGCCACCTGTTGGGCGATTTACACCAAAATGTGAACAGCATCCATTCATGTCAAGGACTAACGGAATCTGAAGTTTTATAAAAATCCTTGCATTAGTTCTTGAGATAGAGCTTTTGCTGAAATCCTGCAAAATGCTACATAGCAGCGCCACCTGTAGCGCGATTTAAACCAAAAACTAATCAGCACCAATCTATATCAGGGACTACTTGAATATAAATTTTTATTAAATTCCTTGCATTAGTTCTTGAGATAGAGCGCCCACAAAATTTGTGTCACATACAGACAGACGGACAGACAGACAGACAGACTCACAGACAGACATATTGTAAAAACATGTTTTTTGGAATCCCTGACCCATAAAATGTGTAAATCCGTCGAAAACTGAAATTAGAAAATTTTCATGAAACCAATACTTTCTTCTTGTAAAGATAGAAGAAAGTAAAAAGTAACTAACACTGTCACTGCCACCGCCGGTTCTGAATTTATTGTGACCGGAAGTCTTTTTTCGTAATATGTAAAAAAATATCGCATACAAAAATATGAAAATCGGTGGTATTATAGAGAAATGTTTGATACACACGCTGATGCAGACAGTTTTCAAATCAAAGAATTATTTTAAGAGATATTCAATGCTAAAGTTGTACAAAATCGTTTCATTAAAAAGTTTTATAGGAGCAAAAACTATACATGGGAGTTTAATCACTTTTAGATCATATTATGCACTAGAATTTGCCGGTATGCAGACTGGATTTATTTCTTTAATTTGACTCATTTTCTAAGGTTTTATTTCTATTTTAAGATCAAATTTTAAGCATTTCGAGAGATATTTTTTACATATTTTAGAAAATGGTATTAATTTAAACTGTTGCCAACTGTATAAACAGCGCAAACAATAACATTTGCTTCAAATTAAAAAATTATTTACACGTGAATATTATAAACAGAAGATATAAAAAGCAGGAACTCATTGAAAATTAACGTCCTAAAAACTATATTTACACATGAATTTTAAAAGAGAAAGAATATTGTAAAACAATAAATTCATTAACTTGCGTTATAAGTCTTAAATAGGATAAATTACGTCACATTACACTTATCCGAGGCCAACGAAAAAGACACGCTACCGCGGTGCATCCCACATGTCTTTTTGACAGACCGCTAGAATGACGCGATGCTCTTTTCGTGCACCTGCATTGGTGCATTCGAGCATCACGTGACTACAGCGGTATGTAAAAAAATATACGTTGAATGCCCCGCGGTAGCCTGTCTTTTTCGTTAGCCTCGACACTTATCTCTCTATTCTAAAAAAAAGTAACTAACGCTGTCACCGCCACCGCCATCGCCGGTTTCGAATTTTTTGTGACCGGAAGTCTTTCTCCGTTGATATTGGGAAAAATATTGCATAAAAATATGAAAATTGGTGGTATTATAAAGAAATGTCTGATAAACACGCTGATGCAGACAGTTTTCAAATCGAAGAATTGTTTTAAGAGATATTTAGTGCTGGACAAAATCGTTTTATTAAAAAAGTTTTATACGAGCAAAAACTATACATGGGAATTAATTCATTTTTAGATCATTTTATACATTAGAATTTTCCGGTGCATTTATTTGTTTAATTTGACGCATTTTTTGAAGTTTTATTTCTATTTTAAATTCAAATTTTCAGCATTTCGAGAGATATTTTTTACTTATTTTAGAAAATGGTATTAACTTAAACTGTTGCCAACCGTCTAAATAGCGCAAACAGTAATGTTTGCTTCAAATTAAAAATTTATTTACACGTGACTGTTATAACCAGAAAAAAACTTTTCAAATTAGAATTAAATAATTACGTATAAAAAGTAGGAACTTATTGAAAATTATTTCATAAAAACTATATTTACACGTGAATTTTAAAAGAGAAAGGATATTGTAAAATAATAAATTCATTAACATGCGTTAGAAGTCTTAAATGGGAGAAATTACATCACATTTACGTCACATTACACTTATTACGTAAAATGAACAAAAAATAATATTGCAAAACTGTTTAAATTAAAAAATTGCGCGAGACATTTATTTGATATTTTGAGATAATCTTTTCAACTATTTTTATTAGGACAGCGCAAATAATATTTCATTTCTAAAAAAAGTTTTTTCACGTTAATATTAAAAAGAGAAAGGAAATTTTGGTGACATTTAAAATGTCTTATTTAAAAGGACTTTCTTTTCGCTTTGTTAAACAATACCGGGAGACAAAGACACCGTTTACTTAATTCATTTTATATTAGCTTATTTTGAAATATTTAACTGATTTTATTTAATAAAAGACGAAAACAGCCATTGTATCTTTTAAAAGCAGCTGTTTTTTTCTTAAATTTTTCCAATCAAAGAGAAATCAATACAAACCCGTTTATAGGGAGATCGCCACTGTTTTTTAAATTATAATTCAATCTTACAAAATCTTTTTAAAGTGAATCAAATTAGCGTGCTTTTAGAGACTGCGGTGTCTGAACGGGGGTTGGCAAGCGTAGCACGTGAGGGGCTGAGTCCCCTAGTTACGTAAAATGAACAAAAAATAATATTGCAAAACAGTTTAAATTTAAAAATTGTGCGAGACATTTATTTGATATTTTGAGATGACCTTTTCGACTATTTTTGTTAAGACAGCGTAAATAATATTTCTTTCTAACAAAAGTATTTTCACTTGAATATTAAAAAGAGAAAAAAAAAAGTTTGGTGGAAATTAGGTCAGATTAAAAACGATGCATTTTAAATGTCTTATTTAAAAAAACTGTCTTTTCGCTTTGTTAAAAAATACCGTAAAGTAAACAAAGATTCTCTTTACTTAATTCATTTTATATTAACTTATTTCGAAATGTTTAACTGATTTTATTTAATCAAAGACGAAAACAGCCATTGTATCTTTTAATAGCAGCTGATTTGGCCTTAAAATTCCTCACTCAAAGAGAAATGAATAGAAACCCATTTATAGCGATATCGACACTGTTTTTTAAATTATAATTCAATCTTTCGAAATCTTTTTAAAGACGGTCAAATTAGTATGCTTTTAGAGTCTGCGGCGTCTGAACGGGGGTTGGCGAACGTAGCTCATAGGGGACAGAGCCCCCTAGTTATTATAAAAATATGTATAAAAATTATTTATAATTATCCAAACTATGCTAAAAAATCCTAAAAGTGATAAAAGAACGCACTTAAAAGACATAAAAATACATTTATTTAGATCGACATATGTTTCATCGATTTGCATATTAATATTCCAATGTTAAATTATATTATAAATTATTTGACATTGTCCTTTTTGTAGTAATTTATGTATATTTCCAGACCCTGCAGGTTAAAAATTACGCTAATTTGTTCTGTTTTAGAAAAGATTATCTGATTTCGGAAGATAGAATAATATTAACATGATTCATGACGATCTTGTGCAACTGATTTGCCATTCATCTTTCCTTAAAAGCCCACACTAGTCACGGGTAAAAAGGAAAACGCTAATGTGATTGAAATGGGCTCTTAGCTGGGGAGGGAATTTTCAGTTCCCAAGGTCACATCTGACCACGTCAGCTGACGTCTGTTTTCAGTTATTTACAAAGGATTTAGGTACAGGCCTATTTTAATAAACAGCATTATTAGAAATAATTCAATATATCATTGCATCATATTTGCAATTATCCAGTCCTTCTTGAGTAACCTAAAATTTGGAAAGAAATGCTCTGCAGGATTTGAAATAACAGCAGAAGTTAATTCACGCTTACAAATATCCATTTATATTTTATTTTATGTTTGCACTGGTTTTTCAATTTACAGGATGTCTCGTGATTTTATTTACCAATTTTTTGTTAAAAAAAAAAAAAAAAAAAAAAAAAAAAAAAGCGAAAATATTTGAATCAACAAAGATCTGGAAAATGTCGACGTTCGAGCGATGAAAAATATGTCGATCTGAATAAAGGTATTTATATCCCTTTTAACACTAGAACGTCCAGAATAAATCGAATCAACTCCGACCAAATGATCAAATGTCAATTGGAGCCAGAATTTTTTTCATAAAATAAGTTAAATTTAAACCATACAAAAATACATTAAATAAATCAGTTAAATAATTTTAAATACAAATTCAGGGGTGAAATATTTTTATGAAGCTTGGATAAAATTTCCGGTGGGTTCTAGTGTTAAGCATATTTTTTATCACTTTTAGCAGTTTTTAGCTTAGTTTGAATAAATCTGTTAAAATTAATCTATTCTGTAACAACGTCAGTTAGATACAAACAATTTATTTATCAGATTTTCTTATGTTTGAAAAAATCCATGAAGTTTTTTTCAATTTTTATTTTTTCTGTTAAGAAAGAAAACTATTACTTTTTTTTTTTTGAAAAAGCATTTCTAAAAAAGGATGCAAGCGAATACAATAAGTAAAATAAATTAAGTAAAAATAATTTCTGTAGAACATATTTTTTATTATGCATCGTACCTCACACTGTATGAAAACATTGGCTCTAGTTAAAATTAATTAAAGATTATCTAAAGTTACTCTCTTTCTGAGCACAAGTTTGCGCATTTCTATTTCAGTGTTCTTAAAAGATATTTAGATCACCTTTAATGCAAAAAGTAGACATTATGGTTTATTTTAATTTATGCCATCATGATGTTTATTGCTTTTAAAATTAATGATCTGCATTGTTTAAAACGGTACACCCAAAAGTAATTATTTCTGGAGACAATTTTGAGTCTTTTATGATGGACTTTGTTTCAAAAATGTTTGTCCATACGTTTTGTTCGTAAACTTTTATATTGAAAAATTCACCACAAAATGAGCAATTTCATGTTTCTTTAACTATATTTAACGGCAGTTGGAAGGTAAATTCGTCAAAAAAAAATTCTCCTTTTTTTTTTCAATATTTTTTAATAGTATAATCGTGGGAAAAAAAAGTAAACACCCCTACTAACTCCTAAACAAATTATCGTAGATGAAAGTTACTGGTACCGAACGATTGGAAATAAAGTCTACTTTTAAATAATGTACATAAAATTTGCTTACGGGGCCCATCTACTTATTAAAACGAATCATAACTTTGTTTTTTTCAATAGCAGTACACAATTCTGACAGCATAAATGAATTCTACACTCTTCAATTAGCCTAAAAACAAATTTTTATGCATTTCGTACCATACGTTTCCGAGACATTAATTATTTTAAAATGAGCGTATTTTAAGGGATGTATCCAAATTGAAGTTCCGTACTCGATTGTTAACCGAGAGACCCCCCTTCTTGATCAAGTCACCTTAAGTACCACTCTAGCAGTCAATGAAGCTTTCTAGATTACACGACAGTAGAAGGAATTTCAAAATATCTAGTCACTTCTATCACAGACGGCCCCTTAAAACCTCCTTTTTGCCGTTTTTTAAGCATAATTTGAAATCTACTTGGAAGAAAAGCGTGAAGTTTTGGATTTCCATAAAGCAGGACTTAATAAAACTAAATGCATAAAAAAAACTGTAGTTTGCTATTAATAATTTTTTCGAATATTAATTTCATAATTCATATCATAAAATTATAAAAATTGCAAATTCAAATTATTTATGCTTGGGTGTATTAGTACTATTGCTACACAAAAAATTAGCACATTAGAAGCATAATTTCAGGAGATATAAATAAAAATATGAAAATGTAATTTAACATTAGAAGCACTAAATTTCTAATGCTTATAATTCAAAAACTTATCATTCGAATGACTTGAACTTTGGTGTCTTTGGTGTTCTTTGGAAAAACTTTGGAGGGTTTTTTTTTTTTTATAAAAATTGGTTTTTATTCCAGTTTTTTTTATAAATAAATAAAGATTTTCTGATTATATATTCGACTTCCCAATATTAGAAATTACTTATATCATGTAAATAAAAAACTTTAAGTGAATATCTTTGGTAGCTTCTGAGAAAGGTTGTATTAATTTAACATGGTAGGTATAGGGCCTTCCAAGTCTCCTTAAATTGATGTTGATACAGTGCGGCACAAAAGTTTAAGCACAACGCATATATTTTAATAAAAATAAAATTGTGCAACGGAATGCTTTCATATAACCACTGTAGGTGAATACTATGATTATAAAAATATATCTCAGGTTTGGAAAAAATTCATCGTTACGAAAATCAGAAATTAGAAAAAAAAAAAAAAACATTTTTTGTGATGTCGAAAAGTTTATGCACAAATGAGATTTTATATAAATATCTGCTTAAACATGATAGGTGGAGGATCGGTGAAACTTTTTTCCTAGAGTATAAAGTGTAGCAATCACTATACGAGATATATCAAAATGCCGAAATCTCTGCAGTTTTCGTCTGAAGAAGTTGTAGAAGTTTGAAAGCTAAAAGCTGAAAATAAACCCGTTTTGCAAATTTCTCTTATTTTAAATCGGTCTAAAACTGGTATTTGTAGTGGAAACAATTCCAAAATGCGTATCGCTCAGAAAGATCGAGTAAAACAACATTTCGTGAGGATAGAATAATTATAAGATAGGCTATAACCATCAGTTTGTCTCTTAATCAGATAAAAAATCGATTTGGAGCAAAAATATCACGTGACACCATAAACAGACGAATAACCGAATCAGTATTCATAAAAAAATAGCTCGTAAGCCTTTTCTAAAACAGTGTCACAAACAAGCAAGACTTCAATGAGCAATACCGTACATGTATTATCGTGACGAATGGATAAGTGTTACTTTTCTAAAAAATAGAATTTGGATGGTCCAGATGACTTCTGATTCTATTGGCGTGCCTTGAGGAAAGATCAAAAGAGCATATTCAGAAGGCAACAACGTGGTGCTTCGCTCATGGTATGAAGCGCTTTTGGTTACAATGGGCAAACGTTCTTTGCTTCTTAAATGGCAGACAATATTATTAAAACATTTTTTTTTTCACATATGAGATCCCCTAGGCCAATTATTTAAAATAAGACTATGTGTCATATCAGACTTCAACATTTAAAAATTTTGTGATAAAAAAAATCATATTAAGAAAGTTTATAAAAAAGTAAATTATTGCATAACTAGTAATTTTGCATAACGTAAACTTTATTCAGTATAACAACATTCAATAAAGTTTAGTAGGAGCAATATGAATACAAAGTTGTGAACACAATGCGATCTATAATATTCAAATTTCATTAACAAAATAGGCATTGTGTTTATTCAGAGTGTTGCATTTTTTTTTTATCATAGTTTAAAGGATCAGACAGGTTTTATCTCCATGTGGCATTTATTTTCTAATCTGAAATTATGTCTCATTAGAGGATAATTATCATACACTCATTTTTTTTTTTTTTTTTTTTTTTTTTTTTGCACATTTGACCTTATTTTTTAATATGAGTTCAGTGAAGCATAAATTTTTCCAATATATTTGTTTATGAGGGCATCACGACATATAAGATATAGTAAAATAAACATGTTACAGTATCGAACTCTTATGGAAAACCACGTCCGACATCCACGTATTCGAAACACATCTGCGGTTTCAAACTAAAAAAATCTATTACTGATAAGTCTGCAGCTTTAAATAAGCAGGTGAAAAGCTTCATCAAAATTTAGTTATATATCCATTACTTGCTTTATAATTTTCACCCACGTCTTGAGTCACTCATGACTAATAATTATAAACAGTGAAGTTCATAACAATAAATAGAGAGTCTCTCATTTGAGCCGATACAGCTCAAATCAATCAGTACTGTTGAAAATTTCCGAAAGAAGAAACGAGACTTTTGCAATGCAGATAGTTTCGGTCGAGTTTCGGTACGGCGGAATTTTCGGCTGCATATTTGCCGAGACTCTGATTTTGGGCCGAAAGCGAAAACGAAACCGTATTTTCGGTCGATGACTAATTTTATTGTTGCTCTCTATGTGTTTCTATACTTACCCTAAAAATGTGCCCGTAATTTTAGAAATACAAACACACATGTTCATTCTCATGCAGAAAAGGTCAGATAAGAGATACAAAATAACTAGATTATAATTAAAAATCATTTATATTACTGGCAAACCCATCCGGCATTGCTCTGCACGAAATAATAAACTTAAATATGCCTAATTAACTTTAATAAAATATACAGACTAATTGTAGTTGTGGGATCCCCACTGCCTTTGACATCGTAACGAATGATCATGATAAAGGGAGTCACTATAATGGGGGCACTTCGTTGCACCACGAAATCTACCCTATATATATAAAATCCTAATGAAACGAATTTATGAAACGAATATATGAAACGGCTGAAATGTAACGATTCTTTGAATCGACTGATTAAACAAGTGATTATGTTTCACGGCGATTTCCCCTAAAATATGGAATACTTTGAAATGAAATTAACACCAAAAATCAATATTGATCCGCAGATTTCAAAACTGGTATTAGAATTTTTAAATTCGGATTAGTTTTCGAAATATTAATTTTTTTCTAATTTTATATACATTTTTCTAATGATGGCAACTCAAATTTTAATCAAACAGATATTTTTTTTCAGATTTTAGAAAAGGTTACTATTTTAAACTAATTTGGCGAGAAATTTAGCCTCCCTTAAATGTATGCTAAAAAATGTATCCTGTTACTTTTATTCATAATTAAATTTGTATTTCATTATCATTTTATTTAATACAAACAGAAACATTTAAAATAAATGGCTTTCACTTCTTTATATTTCTTAAACGAAATGAAAAGAAAAATATTAGGCACAGATGTCATATACGCACGGGGTACCTAATTGGCGCCAAATTGGCATAATTTTGGTTGACATGGTAACCCGGCTATTGTTGTTTATTTATTAATAAGTGTTTATTCACTTTATTTTCTTTTTTTAAATTACATAAATTGTTTTGTTCTATAGCTAATTATTTTTTTGGTTATTTTCCTTTAAAAATAATAGAAAATAATTAAAAAATATGGTACTACTTAGTTATTCCATCGACTTATTTCGCCAACTTATATAAATCGCCAATCCACTCGCCAAATTATACAAATTGACATAATTTTTATTTTAAATAACGAAAGAACAAAGAAAATAGGGTACTTTTCGGTTAGCCGGGCGCCAGTGTTACATATGCATACATACATACATATATACACATATATGTACATATATATATTTACATACACACACATATATAGATACATACATATGTAGATATATATGTAAATATATGTGTATATATATGTATATATGTATACATATATAACACTGGCTAACCGAAAAGTACCGAAAATAGTATAACATTAATAAATATACAAATAAAACGTCGAAATAAAAATCACTTGATGACGTAAAGACGTGTAACTTGCTTAAAGTCAAGTGAATGTGCCATTTATCAACCATTATCGGCAATTAATCTTATAGTTTGGTGATAGATTTTTTTTCGACAGGATAACTAAGTAGTATCAAACATACATATGTAACTGGTATTCGAAAACGAGGATTTCGCCAAATTTTCGTAAAACAAAAATACATACCGAACTGGTATTCGAAACCGAGGATTTCGCCAAATTTTCGTTAAAAAAAATCACACCAAACTGGGTGCGTATATGGAATCTGGCCAAATATTAAATGATGTTACAAACGATGAAATTTAATTTCAATTTCAAAGCAATGTTTTAATTTACCACTCGAAAAATAAAAAAAAAATGCTAACTGGCGAGTTGAAAAATAGTTATTAGCAAGATTTGCCCCCCGGCTTGCGTAACAGTACCAAGAAATCTTTGCGACAATGCTTTTATGTAGTATTATTCGAAAAAAAAATAGATTTTTTTTAAAAATCGAAATGAAAAACTTTCGGCACAGATGCCACATACGGTCCCATATTGGCGCTATTTTTTTTCTGACGCCAATGTAATATACACAACGAGTATTGAACTGGCGCCATAGTATCGTTATTTTGCTTGATTTGATAAGCCGTATGTTATTGTTTATGCTGTTGATCTTTTCCCCAAATTGGCATCGAAAAAAAATCGCGCCAATTATGGGGCCGTATATATCTGGGCCAAACTTTCATATGAAAAGCGAAGGGATCAGAGCGTATTTATTTATGGCAGTTACATGACTTGGAATATTATAATATAGATGAAATGATGGCGATAGAATAATATTTGGCGACTTATCACCTGGCTAATATTAAAATACCAAAATGGCACCAGGAATATAAAAAGCGAAGTGGTTCGACGGAACTCTTGATGATAGTCACACGACTTAGGCTATTGTTATAGAAATTGTTTTAAAATACCGGGAGACAAAGACTCTGTACACTTAATTCCTTTTATTTTTAGCTTCTTTTCAAACGTTTAACTGATCCTCTTTAATCAAACACGAAAACAACCATTGGATGTCTTAACAGCAACTGATTCGGGCTTAAATTTTTAAAATCAAAGGAAATTGAATGGAAACCCGTTTACAGGGAGATATGCACAGCTTTTATCAGTATAATTTAATCTTCTATAATATTTTTTAAACCGATCGGATTAGCGTGTTTATATATTCTGCGGTGTCTGAACGGGGGTTTGCAAGCGTAGCTTGCAGGGGGCAGAGCCCCCTAGTTACTATATAAGATTCCAAAGTCCCGGGAGTTTTGAAATGTTAATAATTAGAAAACTGTGTAAAATATAAAGGAGATGTTTTCGCATATATGATTAGAAACGTGTGGGATTTTTTTTTTTAACCATTTGGAAATGTTGTTGTTTTCGGTCAAGGATGGGGCCAAATGATGTTCGCATTTTATTTTTTTAACGAAATTCAACGATGTTCTTTTATTTTTATTTGAATAGGTAATAGAAAGGCATAAAATCGTTAAAAATTGTTTGAATAGGTAATCAAAAGACATAAAATCGTTAAAAATTATTTGAATAGGTAATCAAAAGGCATAAAATCGTTAAAAATTGAAAAGTTACAAAATGGGTAGGAGCAAATTATCAGATATGGAAAAATCCAAAGCCAAAGAGCGATGCCGAAATGAAAATCGTCTTGCAAAGCAAAAAAAAACGAGGTCTTCAACTCATTATGTAGGCCATGAAAATCGAGGTCTTCAACTGGTTATGTAGCCCATGAAAATCGAGATCTTCAACTGATTATGTAGCCCATGAAAATCGATTACAGAATAAAAGACCAACGCAAAAATGGAAACAATCTAATGTTTAATCGATTGATAGTAAAAGGCCATGTCTCGAGGGGCGGTTCCAATTCACTAGCCACGGCGTTTTACAATCGGTCGATTCGCACCGGGAAAAATTGAGCTCAACGTAGGTAATTTGTCGTAATTTGTGGATGATTGGGTGGAACTGCTTTCAATTTGTAAACTGATTTTTTTCTCGAAAAGGCACTTGGAGAGTTTATCGATGAAGGTTTTGGTCGTCTAAAGTTTTATCTTTGTGATCTGTTGTTGAAGAGGATGCGACGGAATTTGGTGGACGAAATAAATTCCAAATGGTCGTTGTAATCTATTAAATTACAATTTTTTTCTTTTTTATACTGAAATTTTTTAATTACATTTTTTGTAAGTTTTTTTTTTCAGTTTTTATGAGAAAATGGCAACAAAAAGGTACACTAATATATTATTTTCTTTCGTTCGTTATTATTTTTCCTTTACTTTCAATTCTCCAGGACTTTCAACAGAAGTGAAGTTCTTCAGTTGCCACAATTACAAAAAATGTATTAAAAACTACAAAAAAATTAATATCTCAAAATTAAATTGAGATACAGCTTTGAAACAAATTGCATTTAAAAGAGCATTTTTTTCCTTATATGACGGTATAAAAATTTAAAATGTGCGATGTTTAGAAGTTTAGAAGTTTAAAAATTTGCAATAGAGAAAATTGCAAAACCAAAATTTTATTTCAAATTTCAAAGTGTTGCCATTAGCAGAATAACGTATGCGTTATGCATAGATATGTTTGTCCTTTATAATATAGTTATTCAATAATTAATTCCTGTTTTATCAAATCGAATATTCTTGAAAAATAGACCCTTTATTTCTTATAACATAAAACAGATAATGTTCTTGTATTTCAAAACATCGTGATGAATAAACAAATCCTCGTTCGACTGGTTGCCTTTTATGCATTTATTAACATCTGTCGTTTTGTTCTTCACTATTGACTTTCTCCCAGAAGTGCTTTCTCTATTTTCCCAAACTTAGGAGAAAATCAATTTAAATGTCAACCATATGCGTCTTTTGAGTAAATGTTCCTTGCATTTATTTAGATTTATTTTTCTTTATGTACCATTTAATGATCATTGGATTGTACATTAGTTGTGAAAACTATCTCATTAATCAAATGTCCTAGCTTATGAAAATAAATTTCGGATATCACTGTAATATGTTATTCAAAACTTTATCTTTTTAAACAAATACAATTCTTATCATGATGAAATTAGAGTCCCTGCGTGGATGAATTATCAGAGGCATTTTTATGTACTACCTGAAGTACTCGGCGTTGCCAGGGATTTTAAGAATGTTTGTTGAGAAAAATCTATTTCGAAATTAAACTCCATGACTAATACTTGTTAACATGTTTCTTTTGCCTTCAGTACAAATTTGCTTTTTTTTTTATTAATTGAAAGCGTTAAAAAAATTCTTTTATACCAGTATTTTAAAAAATGTTTCCAAAGCCTAAATAAATGTAGTATTGATTCTAGAAAAGAAAAATTAAAAGAAAAATGAAAATTCATGTTTTATAAATGAAAAGCCATTCGTGGTATCACTTTCTCTTGTAAACGCCATACATTAACTATATATTCGGTTTAAATAGGACGTCAGATTTACCTGCTTTCTGTACATATTTATATTGATGCTCCTTGTATTTTTTACAAATTTTCGCCGATTTATTTCAAATATGACACCATATTCATCTGCTTTTTGTACTTACTCATTATTTCCTGTATTAATGTCAAATATTGGAAATGTCTTGTATGACGTCGTATTCACTTGCTTCTTGTACTACTCATATTTAAAATCCTTGTATTACTGTCGAATATGAGAAAAAATCCGTTTTACTTCCACTGTGACGTCGTATTTATCTTCTTTTGAATTCTTTTAATGACGTCATGTTCACCTGGTTTCTGTACTTACTCGTATTCCTACTCCTTGTATTATTGTCACATGTTTGAAAATGTCCGTTATATTTCCAATATGACGTCATATCCATCTTCTTTTTATTTCTTGAAACTTTTTATTTCATTCATTTTCACTTGTAAATCTTCCAATTGTAAATTAATTGCTGTGAAAAGAATTTTCTTTCTGGTTTTGAATTTTTGGCATGTGCTAAAACGAAAAATGGTTAAATTGTGCAGGACATGGCTGTTAGATTATTGGTTTTTATTAGATAAAAATTAACTATAATTATTTTTCTTCCGAATTACTATAGTTGCCTCGGCCGTGTTTTTAAATCGCACCTACCTGTACATAAAATTTCATAATCCTCGTTGTTAAACTGTGGATATGGTATTGGTGATTGCATAGAAAAATAGACTGACAGACAATTTTTCATTTTATATAGGGGAGACTAGGGACGGTTGACCATACGGGAGGCTTGACCCACACATCAGTTTTCATATTTAAAAGAATTTCAGAGTTTTATCATTAGGTGTCAAAAAAAGCCACCGGAACGCTCAAACAACAGTCTTTGTTTCATACAGATAATCAAAATAGGTGCGGAAAAAAACACTTGTGAGGGGATTTTAACCTAAAATTTGTGTTTTTTAGAAATATTTTGTAAGCTTTTTTCAGATAAAATATATCATAGAAATTTAAGTAAGTAGGTTTTAAGTAATGCAGAAATATCCGGCTTTCATTCCAGGCATAAAGATTGTACAGTAACTTAGGCTTCACATAACAATGTGCTATTCTTTAGAAAAAGGCTATATGGGGAGGCTTGAGCCAGTCAATGTGAGGGAGGGTTGACCAGATGAAATCTTTTTATTATACACTATGCATAATGAAAGATTAATGGTTATATATAAAAAATATATAAAAATTTATTCTGCAAAGCCACGGTAAACTAGGGTGATGGAAAAGAAAATGTTTAGATTAAAGAAAGCTGTGAAAAATCGCTACAGTATCCACTGTAAGAAAAAATTTAATGAGATATAAATGGGAAAGTTAATAGGAACTTTTCCATTTAAATATTACTAAAATAGGTAAATAGAAACAGTGTAAAAGACTAGAAAATATGAAAGCAGCAGTCTTGACATTTTCAGGGGCAGTGGCATGCTTCTGAAACCACTTAATTTTAATTTCCAAACACCACATTGACACCAGAAATTTGCTAAATTTTTTTCCATTTAATATGTATGTGAAATATACCCTTTTTCTTATTTCCAAATAAATGTCTTCGTAAATTGCGGTGCCAGTCATTTATTTCAACATTTTAGTACTGAAAGTGCTTCGCCACTGAAAGGGATAAAGAAGATAATGATCAGTTAATTACACATACGACGGTAAAAGGACATAGAATTGAAACATCGAAAAACTTTTTGAAGGTATGTAGACAAATTTCACCAGCATGAATACAGTGATATGAAGCCAAACTATGTGACAATTAGAGCTATCAAGTCGAGTGTCACAAAAAGTAGGAAAGGAGATAAAAAAGAGCGGGACAGTGGCTATAAATTCCGGGCATAATAATCCATGAAAACGGAACCTGTCTCTAAAGGAATACTGTCTTAAATGTTAAAATTTCATTTTCCCTGCTGTACAATTATACCTGCTCAGACGAAATTCTGCTTAAAACAAAATTTTTCTCCTCTGATTTGCAATTGCGTCAAAACGGGTTTGTTTAAGCATCATATTTTCAAAAATCTTTTTTATAATAACTAAAGGATGTAGCATAACGTTTTATTGCTTTTTTTTTAAACAGACTTTATTTTTCTTCACAAATATTTCAATATAAAAAAAAGTGGGTCAAGCCTCCCATATAGTGGTTCAACCCTCCCATATGTGGGGAGCCTTGACCCATTCTTTGCTCATGGTTAAAATCGATCATTTTTCAAATTTCTTACATATTACACTTATGTAGCAATTTTATCTTGATAACTGATAGTATAACGAATAAAATGATACATAAAACTTTATTCTACAATCAATATTTAAAAAATTAAAAATATTTTTGTAAAAAGTGGGTCAACCCTCCCTAGTCTCCCCTATATTTGATTGTCCTTGTGCTAAAATTTTAAAAATAAGTCTTCAATGAGTATTTTCTGTAAGTAATAATATCGAATGCTTTCACATTTTATATTAGAGTGTATTTATAAGGTTCATTATTATTCAGATCGTCTGAGATAGTACAAATCTTTTAGTCAAATACCTGTGCTATTTTTTGTCATTACTCTCCTGCATAATGTTTTACTTCAATCAATTTATTTGTTGTTTTTTCCGAATTAAAATCTAATTTTTTCTACTAAAATAAAATTAAATATTCATTTTATAATTTTATACCAGGAATTACAAAATTTAACTTCAAAGATTTACTGGAATGTTATCTCCTTGATAGTTGCTTTAACTGGACACGGATGTAAAAATTTGGTCGAAGTACATGGGCTTTATATTCCTTACATTATTGTAGATTCTTTTAACTACTTTATATTTAGTAATTCTAAAAATAGCAATTTTCTAAATCTGTCAAATCGTAAAAAATAACTTTATAATTTTGTTTCTTAGCATTCATGTCCGTTTCTGAGGATTTATAAATTTTCAATGACGTTAGTTTTCGCCTTATGCTGCTATTCACCATGTACCTCGACCTACAAAACCTGGGTCGAACGCTCAAATGAAATTCATGATTTACCTGATTGGACCTTATGGTTGCCTATGTCGATTCGTAATGATGAATACCATTTGAGTGTTCAACCTAGGTTTTCTAGGTTGAGGCTAATGTTGAATACGAACGTTAGATAACAAACATCCGAACAGAATATATATCCATAGGAAACAGACATTATAAATTTAGACAAATTAATATTGAGGTATGGAACGAATGGGTCTGGGAATAAATAGAATCGTGTCACATATATTGGGCGAGTGCAAAAGTTCTACCCGTTTTTTTACCGAAAACAGAAAAGCGGAGAACACAAAATTCACTCAAGCACCATCATTATATATGACCTTTTGCCATCTGTCTGGCAGTAAGTGAATCTCATGCCGATAAAAAATCTATGTTTTAGAATCAAAATAATGTTGCAACACCGTTTTTACAGCCTCTACATCATTGAAGGTTCAGCGGGCGAAGGCGTTGTGTAACGATTAAAAAAGGTGCTAAATCGAAGGTGTAAGGTCGGGGTTATACACTGATTGAGGTAAAACTTCCCAACCAAGGACCAATACTTTTTGCCGAGTCCTTAAAGCAACATGTGGCCTGTCTTTATCGTGATGAAAGACATCCCCTCTGCGATTGATGAGTGCTGGCCTCTTAGATGTGAATTTTGCTCGCACTCTGTTCAATTGTTGGCAGTAGAGGTCTGTATTGATCATTTGGTTCGGTACGAGGCCTCCTAGTTGGTTATTCCCTTGATATCCCACCATACACTGAGCAAAACATTTTAGGGATGGATATCTACTGTTTAGGTCAATGGAGTACCCTCTGGAACATCGGCACAGTCCTTCGACGCTTCACATTACGATAGTATACCCACTTCTCATGACCCGTTACAATTCGGTTCAAAAATGGTTCCCTATTGTTACAGGAAAGGAAAGAAACATAAGTGCTGATCCACTCTTCTCGTTGCCTTACTTTAATCTGGTGTGGTACCCACTGGTCGAACTTGGTCATGAAGCCAAGAGCATGCATGTGTCTTTCGGCTGCAGTTCTGTATACCGAGAACGTTTCCTCTATTTCTTAGACTATTGGATGTGGGGAACTTGTTATGGCTGTATCCAGATACTCGTCAAATACCATTCATAAATGACCAAAACGGGCATGATTTTTATAGCTACTGTCTCCGTCACGGAATTCCCTACTATCATCCACTGCATGTCCATTACACACGACAAACACTGCGGCGGCTGTAACGCATTTATCATACTCATACAGTAAACGATGTCTGATGTGGTCTTTCTTACTCGCCACGTTGTTTTTCGTTCCGCTTGAGTTCTTCTCACAAGCGTTGTTCCTATACATATTCTATTGCTCCTCGCGTTATTAGCCAGTTTCCTGTCCTCGAAACATCAGCTGTAATGTCCGTATTCCACTTGACATTTACATATGCTCAAAACGGGTAGAACTTCTGCACTCATAATAATAAACGGAGGTTGTAAATATACAAATAAAATTGCATTATAACAAATAAGAAAGAAGTGTTATTTATAATAACTAGGGGTCTCTGCCCCCTACGAGCTACGCTCGTCAACGCCCGTTCAGAAACCGCAGACTCTAATCGAATGCTAATTTGATCGGCTTTAAAAAGATTTCGGAGGATTGAATTATAATTTGAATCTGACGTAATTTTCACCAAACTTTTCTTTCTCTTTTTAATATTCACGTAAAAATACTTTTGTTAGAAATGAAATAGTATGATAATCTTAAAATATCAAATAAATGTCTCGCGCAATTTTTAAATTTAAACTGTTTTGCAATATTATTTTTTGTTCATTTTACGTAATAAGTGTAATGTGACGTAAATGTGACGTAAATTCTCCTATTTAAGACTTCTAACGCAAGTTAATGAATTTATTATTTTGCAATATTCTTTCTCTTTTAAAATTCGCGTGTAATTATAGTTTTTATGAGGTTATTTTGAATGAGTTCCTGCTTTTTATATTTTCTGTTTATAATAGTCACGTGTAAAATAAATTTTTAATTTGAAGCAAACATTATTGTTTGCGCTGGCAACAGTTTAAATTAATGCAATTTTCTAAAATATCTAAAAAATATCTCTCGAAAAGCTAAAAATTTGTATTTAAAATAGAAATAAAACCTCAAAAATAAGTCAAATTAAAAAAACTAAATGCAATCTGCACACCGGGAAATTCTGACGCAGAAAATGATCTAAAAATGATTAAATTCGTATGTACAGTTTTTGCTCCAATAAAACTTTTTTAATGGAACGATTTTGTTAAACTTTGTCATTAAATATCTCTTAAAATAATTCTTCGATTTGAAAACTGTCTGCATCAGCTTGTTTATCAAACATTTCTCTATAATACTACCTATTTTCATATTTTTGTATGCAACAGTTTTTTTAATATTAACGAAGAAAGGCCATGCTTAAGCATTCAAATTGGATGCCGATTTTCCCGGAATACCTAGGCAGATTTTCATTGGTCCATTTCCAAATCAAAACTTTTTTATATATATAGAAGGACATATTTTGTATGCAAGATAGTGATTTTGTTGAGCATGTAAAAGGTTTTAATATAATGCTATAAAAAAACATATTCAAAAGGAAATTCAAAGGTAACATGGCCTAAATTTCTTTCTCAAACAGAGGGAAGTCTAAAAATCTTGCATATTTTATCAAGACCATTAATCTCTTTGGTTCCGCTCTACCTACTCAATGTATATCATTCTGAGCAGAGACTTTGGTACACTGTACTACAGATATGATATCATGTAATATGATATGACCATGTATCATGATATGATATTATGGTACTGTAAACAAACAAACAAATATTTCTTAAACTACGAAGATATAAAATATCCACGTGTGAAAATATACAATAACCACTTTCAAGTTACCCAAGATTCCTGAATAAGTTCTTTATCTTTAGAAACCTCAGATACCAACATATTTTTAGGATTTAAAGAATCATTTACAAAAACAATTTCTTTTTTCTTTTCAGCAAGTAATTTTCGGAAATGTATCCGAGTAGTTTTTACAGTGTATTATTAATTAACCAGTTTTCTAGAAACTGGAATGTTGATTTTCTAGGATGTCATCCATACTCAATTAAACATTTTTAGCTCCGAAATGGAACTTATACACGTCTCCTCTGGTCATATGTTGGCTATCTTAGGCACAAACTAACGTTCTTGAAAATTTATAAATTCTTAGAAATTACAGATATTTTACATTTATAAACTACAGATTGACAGGGATGCTAAGAAAAAATTTTTACTGTTCTTTTCCGCGATTTGAGAGATTTAGAAAAGTGCTATTTTTAGAATAACTATAATGTAAAGTAGTTAAAAGTACCTACAATAATATACGGGATATAAAGCCGATGTACTGCAACCAAATTTTTACACCCATGTCCAATTGAAGGAACTATCAAAGTGATATCATTTCAGTAACTTGTTGAAGAGAAACATTATAATTCTTGGTACAAAATTATAAAATGAATAATAAAAGAGATACCATTCCAGTAACATTTTAAAGATAAACATTACAAATCTTGGTACAAAATTGTAAAATGAAAAATTTCATTTTATTTTTAGTAGAAATGATTGGATTTTGGTTCGTAAAAATAAGTTTAAATATGAAAATAGAAACTGATTGAAAAATTATACAAGAGTAATAATTACAAAAAAAAAAAAAAAAAAAAAAAAAAAAAAAAAAAAAAACAATTGACTAAGAGATTTGTACTATCTCATATGATTTGAATCATAATTATCCTTAAAAATGCACTCACCTAAAAAATGTAAATGCACCGGATAAGACCATTGGCTGAAAACGATCGTTGAAGACTTGTTTGTGAGAGTTTAGCAGAATTACAATAACGTTACCAGATTTGTCTATTAAAAAAACGGAAGATTTTATTGACGGCGTCTTTTTTTATTATTCACAATATCGTCAGTTTTTACATTCCACTAAACTATGCTGAATGTGCCAGTAATGCATTTTTAAGGAATTTTCTTTAAAATCAGTTCTTTATTAATATTTATAATTATCATTTTCCAATGATACTGGTATTAACTTATTTTGTGAACCGTTTTAACTAAATTTAGTGTCATTGTTCCCATTATGAATCAAAAACTAATTGTAG